>OX493390.1:14830955-17246433 GCA_950371165.1 Lacanobia oleracea
CTGAAGGTCAAGCCATAAAACCTTTTTAACTTTATTAATCCGGCGTGTTATTCTAAAGGCGGGTCCAGACATGTATCATTTGCCCGATCCGATCACCGTATCCGTATCTGCGTATTGTATCAAGCCCCGTATTAAGTTTTGGACGCCTCCCTATACGGATACGGTGATCGGATCGGGCAAATGATACATGTCTGGACCCGCCTTAAGGCGTCTCATCCACGAGCGAGTGCTTGCGGCGATAATTTTTCCTGTAACAACTCCGTAACAACTCTATGAAGGTGCTCTGTCCGGAAAATCGCAGACTCCATAAGATTGTAATAAATCTTTACCTATTAGATTATGATTTCTCGATTTATTATGAAAAATTGTTTAAGAACAATTTTTAGTAGTATAAATCAATAATTTCCAATATGTCCGTGGTTTATTAAGAAAAAATATTGTACAATTTTACACGATCTTTTACAATCCTACGACGTTTGCAATTTTCCGGTGACATTTCCACACGGTGATTGTATCGCGGCAATTCGACGAGCAGAATTTCAACGATAAGCAGCGTACCCGCTGCGAGACGTAACCTCCTCAGTACGCTAAAGATTACACGACGATAGCAGCTAGTCTATTCTGTAAAAAACCATTTCGATATCGAGCTTCACCTGAGTGACTAACCTCACAAAGTGAGCTTTATTGCACACAACATAAAGGTGTTACGTTTGACGTAATTTGATACTCACCTCGGATTCCGATGTCGAGACACGAAAATGTTGTTACAGAATAGGGGTGCAGGTCTGACTCGCGGCATTTGACTCACTCGTAAAGGTGGCGCCTTAGAAAATACATATCGTACCGGTGCTTGAAAGGCATCGAGAGAATGTTGAATGCGTATTGTTAATGAGTACTTTACGTAAATTACACATTCAATTTGTATGTAAAAGGTAAACATAATTTTCTTTGCATACCAAAGATGCAGGCGAACTCACATACCTACTTAAGAAATAAATAGATAATTTTTCCATTATGTTTTCACGTTTCCAAAACAGCACTGAGGCTGATTCTTATAATAACCGTTCGTCAAAAGATGCATGAACGCTTTTTTTGCAGCTCCGCTTCGAAGTGGATTTTTTTTGTACCTACATTCTACAGAAAAATCTATATTAAGTTAGCTAAAAGTTATTATTATATGTTTTAATTGCTATAATACAACTTTTTAAGCACTTGTGCTGTAAAAGCCATACTCCGCTGCTCCGCTGCTGTTACTCCTTAATACAGGTTATATTATAACCTAGCTAGGAGGACAGTGCATCACCCACCAGATTGAAGACAATCGTACAAAACTACCTCATTGTTTTGTAAAGTGAAAAGTTGTACTACAATCTCAGATTATAAATAAATAAATAAAGGCAATTAAAATTAAGAGTACCGTTATCCAGAAATGTTGTAGGCATACGAGTAATTATACTCCAAGATTACGTAAACGTTTGAACATTTTTTGTTCGATATCAAACTGTAACAGCTTCAAATAAGGCTAGATCTCACTTTATAAAAAAATACGTAACCGCCTTATTAAAAATGTACAATAGCTTAAAAGAATATTAAATGGACTACAAATTTTAACAGGAAGGCCTAAAATAATTCTTGGCTTGATTCATTTCTTTTCTCACCCATTGGTTTTCGAAAACTTTTAAGAACTTTGAGAATATCACTACCGCAGCGCTGCTTAGTAACTTCGATTCTTTTTTATCATTTCAAATAAACTATAATTAAGACATCGGAAAAATAATTATCATACTCAAATGGAACTAGGCAGGATATTTGGAAAGGTGCATTGATGATAGGTTGAGTAAGATCAAGGGGCACTGTGAATCCCTAAGCAATGATGCCGCAGACAAACTTGCAAGGAGAGGTTCCGAGATGGTAGTGCCTGTACCCACTCCTTCTCCCACCTTTCTCACAGCTACCAAACACCAAACGTGAACAAATCCTCGGAACGGTGAGGTCACACTGCAAAGCCTGTGAAGCTCCCAGGAAACTTCTGAGCTTCTGGATGGAGCTAGGTTGGCTAACTTTGTCAGGACACCTACGAACAACGGAACGAATTGGAGTTTTATTACGGAAAATGGAATCCCTACTCTACTCTAGGTGGAGTAAGGCAGTATCCGAGTGAAACAAGAAGCATCGGTCATCCGGTCTCAAGATGGACAGACGACATTGTTGCCGTCGTAGTTAAAACCTGGAAGAGACTGGCATTGGAACGTGGGTATTGGCACAAAAAAGAGGCCTATGCTCAGCGGTGGGTGAAGTCAGGCTGTGGATGAACATGAAATGAACAAAATATCAACGTTGTTAGGTTTTGACACGGATCACTGAAGAGTACCTGGGCTTTACTCGGTTTTTTAACGACGTGTTTTAATTTATCGCCCCAAAAACACCGCATCGAACCGCAAGCAAACCCGCATCGAACTATAAAAGAATCACACAAATCGGATCCTCCTTTTTAGAAAGTTGGTTAAAAAGTATTCGTTATTTCAATATAGCCTATGTGTAATCTCGCTATTCTGACAAGAAGCTCAGAACATCAAACACGGTTTCACGTCGCGACGAAGAAAAGGCCTTTCATGTGCCACTAAGCTAAACTACTCTAATGATATACCTATTAACAATACCTACGTAACGGCGCCTTTATGAAGTGACTGCGAATAATAGGAAAACCGTGAGTTCATTGTATTACGTCTCCGTATAACAGTCTAGGATTTGTAGAACATTAAAACGAGAACTCGTCTCTATTTGTTTATTTGAGCTGAAGTAAATGTGTGACGGCTTTTCACGTAACATTGTAGGTGTAATTTATCAATACATTTGTGTACTGTAATCCTAAAGTTTTTAATAAATCGCGAGATTCCAGATTGATTAATGGATTTTTGGGGGCCGAGTCACCCGCGTCCGTAGGAGAATACCCAATGCTTGACCCTACACGTGGTCCCCGAGTGGTGCTAATCAGGTGACACTAACTGGTGGTAGGCTTCGGCCGATGGCTTGTGACCACCCACATTCAGAGGAGTTAGGTCGAAATAGTTGTTCCAATGCAGGCAGACCGAACAGGCTCGCGTTGATATGGGTGTATCGGGAGAATAGTCGCGGAGGGTAGCGGGATCCGAGGCACGGTGCGCCGCTGGCCGACCGCAGGTAGTTGGGAGCCCAAGTAGTGTGCTAGCCACACACGAAAGGCAGCCCCGCCAACTGTCGAAAAATCTCGGGATGCGCCATCGTGCTGGCTGGCGACGAGACGAGAGGACCCGATGAACATTCCCGGAGGGGCTTGGGCGTCCCCGCAGTCCCCAGACTAGTCTCCTAATGATGTCGTCCTGTCAGAGCGTGCCTGAGGGTTAGCAGCATGGAACCTCATTTCACTTCATTGTCCTCAACAACCTTCACCCTAACACGACGAAAAGGAACAAAATGAGAAAAGCTGGACAGCGGCAGCATTTCCTCCCCCACAAAGTGCACCTCAGCAATATTCGAGGTCTACACTCAAATCTCGCCGCAGTCCATCACCACCAGGAGACTGAAAAACCAGCGCTCTTGTTCCTTTCCGAGACGAAGATCGTTCCTTTCATACCCAGGGTTTACCCTGGAGCACCATTTCAAACCACGTGCGGGCGTAGGTATGTACGCCCGTGACGAAATATGCTATCGGCGCCTCCGCAATCTTGAGGACTCCAGGTTCTCAACGCTATGGGTTTTAGTGGACACAGGCCTGGAAAAAATTGTCTACGCCTGTGTCTACCGTTCGCACAGCGGTGATTTGGAGACAACTGGGCTCACACAGCACCTAAGTGAGGCGGCGGATGCGGCTCAGCAGCGGTACTCTTCTGCCCAATTGGTGTTACTGGGGGACTTCAACGCCCACCATCAGGAGTGGCTCTTCCCATACCAGTGCACAGACCATGCTGGACGAGAGACGAGAAAGCTAGCCCAAGCGCTAAATCTTACCCAGCTGGCCTAGAAGGCAACGAGGGTGCCGGATTCGCACACTACCAATTGCTTGGACCTTCTGCTGATAAGAGATCCAGACTGCTACTCTGTGTCCATTTCTTCTCCACTGGGTAGTTCCGAACACTGTCTGGTGAAGTCTGTGTCCGTTTACTCCCCGTTCGATCTTAGCACAAGAGGCACCCGGCGGGTATGGCGATACAGGTCAGCAGATTGGGATGGCACGCGATCTTTCTTCGCATGTTATCCATGGCAGCCTACTTGCTTTTCTCCGACTGATGCTTCGTCGTGCGCGGACGCCGTGACAGATGTGTTGCGGAGGGGAATGGAGTACTACATTCCGTTCTCTGACATAACAATGTCTGGCGAAGCTCGTCCAGGTTTGGTGCCGAGTGCAATCGCGCTGATGCGCTTAAGCACGCGGCTTACCTGGCATGGGTCGACGCTCGTACGGGCAAAGCAAATGACGTGACTCGGAAGAAGAGAGCCTTCAACAGGGCTGCCAAGTCCTGCAAGAAGGTGTTGCGGAGGGTATGGTTTGACCTCATCAGCCGAATAAAGAACAAACTTGCTTCATACCCAGCAGGTAGTAAGGCATTTTGGTCCCTGGCTAAGTCGGTCGAATCGAACTTCTGCCGCCCCTCACTACCACCACTGCTGAGACCCGACGGTACGCTTGCCCACTCCGCTGAGGAGAAAGCGAACTTCTTTGCTTCCTTGTTTGCGGAATCTTTGCGTCTAGATCCTGGTGGCGCGAGGCCCCCTGCTTCTCGTGGTGGATGCGAGTCGAGCATGTCGAACATTCGCATTCATAAGAAGGACGTCCGTAGGGTACTGCGTAACCTACACGTGAACAAGGCTAGTAGCCCCGACGGGATACCGGCAATTGTTCTGAAAACTTGTGCGCCTGAGTTGTCTCCGATCTTGACACGCCTATTTCGCCTTTTGTTTGAGACTGGAAAAGTGCCGAAAGCTTGGAAGCAAGCTAACGTGCAACCCGTGAGCAAGAAGGGTAGTCGAGCTGACCCGTTGAATTATAGACCCATCTCGGTAACGTCCATACTCTGTAAGACTATGGAACGCGTGCTGAATCATAAGCTCCTGGCGTACCTAGAAGCGAATACGGCTTTAGTGACCGACAATACGGGTTCCGCCGAAATCGGTCAACTGGGGATATTCTAGCGTATGCCATTCACATCTGGAGTGAAGCTATAGAGAAGCACGAGAAGGCACTAGCAATCTCCCTTGACATCTTGAAGGCCTTCGACAGGGTCTGGCACGATAGCCTTATTAGTAAGCTTCCTTCCTTCGGTCTGCCCGCCGGTTTGTGTGATTGGATCGCAAATTTCCTGAGGGATCGGTCTATTCGAGTGGACATAGATGACTGCTCGTCTGGACTGCTGGATATTAATGCCGGGTTTCCTCAGGGGTCGGTGCTTTCGGCAACACTGTTGCTGCATTTTAATGATCTGCTAAAACCCGGTACCTTTGGGAATGCAGACGACAGCACTATTGCTGAGAGATACGTGTCCGACGCACGAGCTGGTGGGTCGCAGATCCAGTCTCTCCGGGAGGCTATGGTTGAGCGCTTGAATGTGTCCTTAGAGGCGGTCTCTGAATGGGGCGATGCCAATCTGGTCAAGTTCAATGCTGCTAAGACCCAAGCGTATCTATTTTCCGCCAAAAGGAGCCAATTCCACCCAGCTCCATCTTTCCGAGGTGCAATCGTGCCGATAACCGACCAACTTGAACTTCTTGGGGTTACACTGACATTTACTCTCAATTTTGGCCCTTTCATAGAGGCAAAAGCTCAAGTCTGCAAGGAAGTTGGGGATCCTAGCAAAGGTTAGACGGTACTTCACGCCGGAACAGCTGCTCAAACTCTATCAAACGCAAGTTCGATCGTGTATGGAATACTGCTCTCATCTTTGGGACGGATCTGCCAGATACCAGCTTGATGCCCTTGAGTCAATTGAGAAACGAGCCAAGAGGATCATTGGCAATGAGAGGCTCGTCGCGACGAAGCTCCAAAGTCTTGAGCATCGACGACGAGTTGCTAGCTTGTCGGTTTTCTACCGGTTGCATTTTGGGGAATGTGCGACGGAATCCATCACCACCTTGAGACCGAGAAACCAGCGCTCTTGTTCCTGTCGGAGACGCAGATCGGATGTCCGTCGGACGTGTCATATCTGTCTTACTCAGGGTTTACCCTGGAGCACCACTTCAGATCACGTGCGGGCGTATGTATGTACGCCCGGGACGACATCTGCTATCGGCGTCACCGTTACCTTGAAGACTCCAGGTTCTCGACGCTGTGGGCTATAGTGGACACAGGCCTAGACAAAACTGCCTACGCCTGCGTCTACCGTTCGCACAGCGATGATTTGGGGACAACTGGGCTTACACAGCACCTGAGTGAGGCGGCGGATGCGGCTCAGCTGCGGTACCCTTCTGCCCAATAGGTGTTACTGGGGGACTTCAATGCGCTCCATCAGGAGTGGCTCTTCCCATACCAGTGCACAGACCATGCTGGACGAGAGACGCGAAAGATAGCGCTTGCGTTAAATCTGACACAGCTGGTCCAGGGAGCAACGAGGGTACCCGATGTTGATTCGCACACTGCCAATTGCTTGGACCTTTTGCTGAAAACAGATCCAGACCGCTATTCGGTGTCGATTTCTTCACCACTGGGTAGTTCCAACCACTGTCTGGTGAAGTCTGTATCCGTCTACTCCCCGCCCGATCCTAGACCAAGAGGCACCCGGCGGGTATGGCGATACCGGTCAGCAGATTAGGATGGCATGCGATCTTTTTTCGCATGTTACCCTTGGCAGCCCACTTGCTTTTCTTCCACTGATGCTTCGTCGTGCGCGGACGCCGTGTCGGATATGTTGCGGAGGGGAATCGAGTACTACATTCCGTTCTCTGACATAGCGAAATCTGGCGAAGCTCGTCCTTGGTTTGGTGCCGAGTGCAATCGCGCTGATGCGCTTAAGCACGCGGCGTACCTGGCATGGGTCGACGCTCGTAAGCGCAAAGCAAATGACGTGAGTCGGAAGAAGAGAGCCTTTAACAGGGCTGCCAAGTCCTGCAAGAAAGTGTTGCGGAGGGCTCGGTTTGACCACATCAGCCGAATAGGGAACAAACTTGCTTCATACCCAGCAGGTAGTAAGGCTTTTTTGTCTCTGGCTAAGTCGGTCGAATCGAACTTCTGCCGCCCCTCACTACCACCACTGCTGAGACCCGACGGGACGCTGGCCCACTCCGCTGAGGAGAAAGCGAACTTGTTTGCTTCTTTGTTTGCGGAATCTTCACGTCTGGATCCTGGTGGCGCAACGCCCCCTGGTTCTCCTGGTGGATGCGAGTCGAGTATGACAAACATTCGCATTCATCAGAAGGACGTCCGTAGGGTACTGCGTAACCTAGACGTGAACAAGGCTAGTGGTCCCGACGGGATACCGGCAATTGTTCTGAAGACTTGTGCGCCTGAGTTGTCTCCGATATTGACACGCCTATTTCGCCTTTCGTTTGAGACTGGAAAAGTGCCGAAGGCTTGGAAGTGAGCTAACGTGCAACCCGTGCCCAAGACGGGTAGTCGAGCTGACCCGTCGAATTATAGACCCATCTCGGTAACATCCATACTCTGTAAGACTATGGAACGCGTGCTGAATCATAAGCTCCTGACGTACCTAGAAACGAATGATATTCTCAGTGACCGTCAATACGGGTTCCGCCGAAATCGGTCCACTGGGGATCTTCTAGCGTATGCCATTCACATCTGGAGTGAGGCCATAGAGAAGCATGGGGAGGCACTAGCGGTCTCCCTTGACATCTCGAAGGCCTTCGACAGGGTCTGGCACGATAGCCTTATTAGTAAGCTTCCTTCCTTCGGTCTGCCCGCCGGTTTGTGTGATTGGATCGCAGACTTCCTGAGGGATCGGTCTATCCGAGTGGTCATAGATGGCTGCTCGTCTGGACTGCTGGATATTAATGCCGGGGTTCCTCAGGGTTCGGTGCTTTCGGCAACACTGTTCTTGCTGCATATTAATGATCTGCTTAAACCCGGTACCTTTGGGTATGCAGACGACAGCACTGTTGCTGAGAGTTACGTGTCCGACGCACGAGCTGGTGGATCGCAGGTCCGGTCTCTCCGGGAGGCAATGGTTGACCGCTTGAACGTGTCCTTACAGGCAGTCTCTGAATGGGGCGATGCCAATCTGGTCAAGTTCAATGCTGCTAAGACCCAAGCGTGTCTATTTTCCGCCAAAAGGAGCCAATTCCACCCAGGTCCATCTTTCCGAGGTTTAACCGTGCCGATAACCGACCAACTTGAGCTTCTTGGGGTTACATTAACATCTACTCTCAATTTTGGCCCTTACATAGAGGCGAAAGCCCAAGTGGCTGCAAAGAAGTTGGGGATTCTGGCAAAGGTGAGACGATACTTCACGCCGGAACAGCTGCTTAAACTCTATCAAGCGCAAGTTCGATCGTGTATGGAGTACTGCTCTCATCTTTGGGATGGATCTGCCAGATACCAACTTGATGCCCTTGAGTCAATTGAGAAACGAGCCAAGAGGATCATCGGCAATGAGAGGCTTGTCGCGACGAAGCTCCAAAGTCTTGAACATCGACGACGAGTTGCTAGCCTGTCGGTTTTTTACCGGTTGCATTTTGGGGAATGTGCGTCGGAATTGCATAATTTAATTCCGCCAAGCCCGTTCCATCATCGGACCACAAGACGAACGGCGATGCGCCACCGGTACACGGTGGATATCCCACCCATACGCACAATACGTTTTGGTAACACATTCATAATGCGTACAGCTATGGAGTAGAATTCCCTGCCGGAGTCTGTTTTTCCTGATAGCTACAACCTGGGAGTCTTTAAGTCAAGAGTGAATAGTTTACGAGAGTGAATAGGTTACTCGTATTTCTAGGCAAGCGTGCTCCATCTTCGACCACATCATCACTTACCATCAGGTGAGATAGTGGTCAAACGCGTGCCTATCTATAGTAAAAAAATAATAATTGCATAATTTAATTCCGCCAAGCCCGTTCCATCATCGGACCACAAGACGAACGGCGATGCGCCACCGGTACATGGTGGACATCCCACCCACGCGCACAAAACATTTTGGGAACACATTCATAATGCGTACAGCTAAGGAGTGGAATTCCCTGCCGGAGTCTGTGTTTTCCGATAGCTACAACCTGGGAGTCTTTAAGTCAAGAGTGAATAGGTTACTTCTAGGCAAGCGTGCTCCATCTTCGACCACATCATCGCTTACCATCAGATGAGATGGTGGTCAAGCGCGTACCTATCAAAAGTAAAAAAAAAGAAAGGAATACTGGATACGGAATTGGTATTCCTAAAAAATATCAATTTTATTTGTAATAACTAGTATTGATTTAAATAAAATAGATATTTTATTTCTTCTGCCAGTGACTTCACATTTGCTTCAAATATACCTACTCCTGATATAATAACATCCTATTACACGATACAGTCTACCCGTGCGTAAAGGTTCATTCAATTCAGTTCAGCCGTTTGACGTGAAACAGAGAAACAGGCAGGCAGACAAAGTAATTAATTATATTATATTAAGTATGGATGTGTGCATTAATACTTCATCAGCGGCTCCGCATTAATTCCATTGCAATGTAAAAACGAAACGGTTAATCGAAAATCATTCAAAATGATGACCACTCTGGACAATTTATGAATTAATAGCTTCCCCTTCACTGTACTTTCCCTCTTTTGAATCCAATGAATAATTGTAGCCATAAAGGGTTGTGGCACATTTGGGCACAATTAATCAATCTGACTTCCTACCCAATATGCGAATTAATGGAGTTGGCTTTAATGGCAATGTAAAAGTTTGTTCAAATATAACCTATAAATACATAAGTCTTTTAAATTGCCTTCTCTATCACTCTGCACACTGTGTCTACGTTTCACATTCTATTCTACTTCTTCCATCGTAGGTATGCTGGAAGAAATTTCTTTGAAATAAGCAGTACCTTTGTGCTCTTCTCTCTACATATAAACACAGTAGTTGACCCGCGCAACTTCGTCTGCGTCACAATTTTCATCACTGCTCCGCTCCTATTGGTTTTACCGTGATGATATATAGTCTATAGCCTTCCTAAATAAATGGGCTATCTAACACTGAAATAATTTTTCAAATCGGACCAGTAGTTCTTGAGGTTAGCGCGTTCAAGTAAATAAACAAACAAACTCTTCAGCTTTTATATTAGTATAGATAATTCTTTTATATGTGTATTGTGTGTACATAAACAAATAAGTAAGTCTATGTTACTGACAGAGAAATAACTAGAAAAGCCAGACGATGTTGGAAACAAATTATACGGATTTGTATATTCAGGGCTTATCATTTTCATCGGTAAGTATAAATTGTTTTATCTTGCGCTTTTACGTATGCATATACATTGTGAAACTGCCTACGTCAATGGAACGCCGGTATCTTTGTAGATACATTTTGTTGTAACGTTATTCTACCATGGAAAGTAAATGTTTGTAGCAAACCCTTTCGAAATTGAACACGTCAAAAGCACTTTCATATTTACAGTGGAGTAATTATACAATCTGAAAAAGGATTTTAAACACAGCTGGTAAACAAACACAGAATGGCTTTATTTAATTTAATAAAACGCTACTAAATGATTTAATGAAACCTCGTGGTGATGATATAAGTACCCCTTTCAGATTCATCGACCAGAATATTCAATCCACAACACATTCTTCTAATTTATTCGGTCTACATCTCACCGTGTAAAGTAAGGCACGTTCAATAAACGTTCCAATAATTTGATCAAACAGACTGGTTCAAACTATTTGATCAAATTGGCATGAATGTGTGTGGGAAAGTTTGATCAAAAAATAGTCGTCAAATGGCATGAAGAAATACGAAATTTCGTATTTCTATTTGATCAAACAGTTTGAACCAGCCTGTTTGATCAAATTATTGGAACATGTATGGCCCGCATTAATTTAAGGGTGGAATCAGCATGAAGTGGTTTCTAGTTTTCCTTTCATGAAAATTAAAAACCACTTCTAAGCCTTCACTTTAAGAAGTGGGTGGCGATTACGCTATATGGTGAAATGGCTATATGGCGCCAATCGTGGTGTTTTATGTTGTAAAACAAGAGAAGAGTTTCTTTTTTTAATCGTGTGCAAACGGTGTCACTAACTGATTCCCTGAATTCTATTGTTGGTCACAATCATTTCAAAAGAGAGCATGATACACTTGAAACTGAGGTTTGTTTCCTTTTACAGCTACAAACTACATCTGATAAGTACTAAGGAATAGCAAAATGTTTACTAAAACAATTTTCTACCCCATATTTGCTGCAAGCATCATACAAATTAGCGACAAGTCACGAGTTACTTACTTGAAATGGTACAGCGAATAATCCTATGACTATATCGGCTAAAGCTAAGTTGGCGATGTAGCAGTTGGTGACGCTCTGCATCCTCCTCGACGTGGCCACGACCCACATGACCAGGAAGTTCCCCACCACGGCCAGCACCGATATCGACCCGTACAGAAACGACAGCAACACTATCATGCCGGTCGGCACGTCGTACAACGTTTCTGAAAACAAACGCTATCATTAAATCTTTGTACGTGTCCTTTTCATAGGTAATGGGATCGTGTAGCATTGGATTGAAGGTAAAACAAAGGTTTAGTATAAACAAATACAGAAAAATATTACTAGTTATTGTATATGTAATAATATCGTTTGTGAGCAAATGAGCTGCCAAAATATAATTATAATAAATGTATTTCGTATTGCGATATTTTTCTGAAAACATATTTTCCTCTCGTTTACTTTGCAAACGCTCAAGTTTCGATGTTTTTAAAAGATAGTCATTGCTTTAATTGGAATTACTCAACATCAAAGAAGAGATGAAATCGTAGACAGTTAGCCATAATTTGTATTTATAATTAAATGTAAATTTCCAAGTACCTAACTAGCTAAAGACTTGAAAATGTTTGACTGTAAAGGACAATTAAATATAATTATTTTATGCCAATAACAAGAACAGTCGGTAAGCTGGTCAAGTTTTGAAGACTTTGCAATAACAAATAAGAAATTCTTGAAGTGGCCCTTTGGTGGCTGTTTCGTAAATAATCATTTTAATGGAAAATTGTGGGAATTCGTTTTTAAAACTTGACCTCACAGTCTGTGATGTGAATGATAGGAACGAGGTCAAAGTGTCACCTATCTGATACAATTTAAGTAGAGATTCAATCAGCAGTCAATATAGGAAGGTTGATGCCGGAACACGTCTGATTTATCTACGGGGCTGCCAAAATTTATAGCTGCGATAAACGAGAAAAAACTATCATGCAGGTCCTTGTAATAGTGTAGGTGACTTTCAGGTACTTACCGAAGGTGTCATTGGTTCCATTATGTACCATGTACTCGTCAATGGAACTGTTCCTTGACCAATCCGCGTCGTCATCCTGTGATGAATTTGTTGTACTGCAACAAAAACAAAAATATCATTAAAACAAAGAAGTGATTGTTCACCCATGTTAACATTTATTAAGCCAACACTAATTAAATTAAAATGACACAGAACAATTAACTATTCATAGAAATAGATCGTAATACTATCGGCAACAATAAACCTTTATTGTGCTGTTAAGTCCTCAAAATGTTGGGAAATTAACAAGACGATTTATTCATGGAGTCGCTTTTATTTCAACATGGAATTTGGTTAAATGTACAGTACCTTATACCTTGCACATAGTTACAATATTAACTTACGAAGGAAAATAAAATTAATATTTTTTTTTATATAGCTGATTAGTAAAGTTAAAGAGTAGATAAATTTAAAAGGAACAATAAAGCTACTTTATTTTTATACGTGCAAGAGCGAGTCCACAATTCCTCTTTCAGAAGCACATGTAGTACTTTTTGCAACAAGTTCATCTATAATTAGGTATCTTACCTTTAGGTATTTTCATTTTACTTAGAAAAAAAAGTTGGAATAGCAATAAATGTAATTTTTAGTAGTCATCTTTAGCGTTTACGGATACTCTATTGACAGTAAAAGGGAATATGCATGCGATTTTTTTATTTGCAAAATGAAATACTTGTCAGCTCTAGTAAACAATCATGAAATAACTTTTTAAATACCTTCATCAGCGATGAAGTTATAAAGCTTCAAAGATTACAATTAGAAGAGAAGTCCGATGTAAACTTTGACGTCATCGTCTATTACGCCTATACAGCTGCCATAGAGACTAGCGTTTTCGCGAGAGGGACAGATATATTTGTTTAAAATAATTATATCTCCTTCGTTTTTCGAGTAATTTTGATTCTAGTTTCACTGTTGGTATTATAATTTTGTATATTTTTAAATAAACTGAACAGATGATTAATATGTTTTTCATGCATATTCCCTACTCTCCAATACAAAAGCCTGTAATATTAGAACTAATGTTTTTAAAGTTGCTCCGTAACAAAATGGGCTAGTTAATAAATCAGGCTCGGCTGAAAAGTTCCCTGCTAAAATAAATAAACAACTGGTTTTCTTTGTTTAAGATTTTCCATATTTTATTATCATAGTAATGAACGCAGGGTAATACTTTATCATGCCTTTTTTAAGGATGGGAAATCTTCAAATGACTCCTCCCGCTTTGGGTGAAGCAGAAGGGAGTGTCAGACTCTTACTGACTAAAACCCATCCGTGTTCCTCCTAGTGCCATTTGCGTTCCAGGGTACGGTGCCTCTTTCGAACAGATTCCGCAGCCCCAGCAGGCACTGGCCCAAGCGGGCCCACTTTATCATGCCTACGATGGATTAGGATCAAACTGTGACCACACATGAAATCAAAACACCGTAACATCAATGAGACATTTGTACCTACCCAGGTTTGTTATTGAAAGTGAAAAGATTCTCCAAGCCTTAGGGACCTTTACAAAGCCCATGAAAAAGATTAAGATGCCCCACAAAGGCATTCCATAAAAGAACGTTTTAGCGGGTACCAAACAAGAGAATTCGCAATCCCTCAATGGTATGCCAAATACGGAAATGCGGGTCGAGACGTAAATGTATCTATAACAAGCTTTGCGTTTAAAATCTGTTCCACTTTTACACCATGGGGACAATTGATTATCTCTCAAGATTAATGCGTTTTCGTTGCCTGGTGTTGAAAGTGAGTGATGATGGCCATGCTTTAGTTCGACCACGTTTAATAAAACATGGACGGCCATACGATATTAGGTAGTACGGTCCAAATAAGCTCGCGTTCGACGGATCAATCAATTTTATTAACTCACAAAGATGATCTACGAGTAGGAGTTTATCACGTAGGATCGTAGGTCCTTTATATTGCTTGCTTTAAATCAGTGGCGGGAATTTTCTTTTTATTGTATTCTATCTGTTTCTTGCGACTGTTCGCATAAAGTTTTACCACGAACTTCATCCCCAAGAGGATCATATAGATCCTCTTGGGGATGAAGTTTCGAAAAATCTTTTGTTACAGGATGTCTACGTGGTGTGCGAAGCCTACTTGGTTTTTTTTTATTTTTCCTGAGTTAAAGGTAACAATCATAATTTCAGTTTTACAAAGGAATTTATTGCAATAATGGCATTAGTCATATTACTACTTACTTATATTGAAACAAAAGGTCGAGGTTTAGATAATGTATTGTTTGTTCTAATTTCAAGTCAATCAAGCTGCTGACAGCGTCTGACTTATTTTATATAGGCAATACCCAGCAAGACAAACTGTGCCTGTCATGAACTTTTACCAACATTTAAAATAAAGTCCGATTGAATTAACTGCGTAGAAAACAAACGAATCATGAAAAGAAATGAGCGAAGAAATTGTTTACCAATGTCAGATCAGATGCATCAAAAAGATTTTCTTGTCGCGTATATAATCAGGCAGAAGTAGGTATCTTTGTATAAAATCCTTCAGCATATATTTGCTGTCGGCAAGACTCTGATACGGCCAGGTGATAACAGTGTTGTTTGTGCTACTTCTTATGTTCCGAAATGAACGACTCTAATGATTCGGATAAAGGTCAATGTTACATTGCAGTACGCTTCATTTTATTTTAACTTCATAAATCATTAAATGGCAGAAAATTGTGACGAGACAGTGTAGTCGCATGGCATTGAGCTCGTGGCTAAATAATAACAGCCGCACGGGTCGATCTTGAAGGTTAAGCAACGCTTGCCAAGGTTGGTCTGTAGATGGGTGACCGTCTTAACATAACGAATTTCCTCCGTGCCTCGGAAAGCATGTAAAGCCGTTGGTCCCGGCTGTCATTTGTAGATCTTTGGCAGTCGTTACGGATTGTCAGAAGCCAGTAAATCTGACTCCAGTCTTGCTAAGATGTACCGTGTTACCCAGTTAATGGGTTGTGGAGGTCTGGTAGGCAGCCGTTCGACGTAAAACACTGGTATTCAGCTGAATCCGGTTTGACTGGAAGCCGACCCCAATGTAGTTGGGAAAAGGCTAGGTAGATGATGATGATGATGATGATGAGTGTAGTCGCATGGCACTACTGAACCAAGCTGACTCAACTTTGTAATATTTTGCGACACATTTATTTTGAAAAACTAGTCAGGGAGCTATTATTCCTTAAGAAAAGCCTATTCTTGGAGGGATTTGAAGTATTTAGAAAGGTTATTGTTTGAGGATAGATATTTAGCGTATTATGTGAAATAAATGTATGTAATAGTTACTGCTACAATGTAGTAGCAACTATTACATCGATTTATTTCACTTTCAATAATATTAATTGAATGGTAAAATGAAATCAAAAAGATCCTTATTACCTACGAAAAACGTTTAACTTGACAACAAGATTCGCAAAATTAATAGCCTGTCTCCAAAATCGTTTTTATAGCTACAACAGTAATAGGAACTGTCCTTACGTCCCCCGTCTTCGTGCGAAGACGAAGACACATATAAATGTATATGGAATCCTCCTCACAATCCGAGAAAATTAAGGACAGCGGCTCGGGAAACGTAGCCTTATGATCGTCACGTACAAGACTTGGTAAAAGCGTGAGTGGACTGAGCCTTAACATTTAATCTTCTGAGGTTGAAAGATAACTGTTCTGGTATATTTCTGATTCTAATTTTCCAATACATATAACTTTTTCTTTATTGAATTTTTTGACGGTTCTCAGTACTGAGAAATGACAGTGCGAGATGTATTGAAGGACCCCAAATAAATTGACAAGGTATATGACATAGGAAGGTGATAATGCTCATTACAAGATGGTTGAGCAACTGAACATGTAGATTATAGCTTTTGATGTAGGCTTACACCTAAAACTACGAGAAGTGTCCGAATATGTGATAACTAACTGCTTAACTCAATCTTCTAGGTCCATAACAGTTATACAAATCATGTCATAATTAAAACAAAGAAATAGGTATCAAGTTATGTGCAAAAATAATCTGGAGCTATGTCACACAAACACAACGTCGAAATTTTAGAGTATGAATTAAAATATTTACATTTCTCAAGGCTGGCACTTCAAAAAAAGTATTTGGAACATATATGAAATTATCTGGTATCCTAATTTATAAAATTCTACCGTTACTCACAGAGTGACTGACAGACAACGCACAGCCGAAACTACTGGTTGTAGAAAGATGAAATTTGGTATGTAGGTTCCTTATAGTGTGTAGGGGAGCAGTAAGAGAGGGATTCCCGAAATTCTTACGGGGAACGGAAAAAAACGGGATATGCGCCTAAGAAGTCGCATGCAAAAGCTAGTTATAACAAAAAACTCGAAGACAAATTGATGTAAACCGAAACCGAAACGAAGTAGACACCTACAAATAAATCAATAGCTAAATAAAGATTTTCTTCGGATTTCATTTATAAGGATTTGTCCTTTATTTTCCGAAATAGAGGCGAAAATCGGGGTGAATTTGTAAACCAAATACCAGCCATTAAAACATTAAATGGCTGAAGTTTGAGGTAAACATTTTTCTCAAAAGGAATAGACAAATTTATATTTATGTATTAATAGAAATTGCAAATAAGGAAAGTTGAGAAAGGAAAATAAAATCTTTTCATCGTAATTCAATATCACAGTATACATTTCATAACGCTTGTGACTCGAGCTTTAATAAAACATAAGATGAATGTTATTAAGATGTTATAAATCAATTAATACAAAGGCGTTACCACTGACAAAAATATCATTTAACTTTCTCCTTTCCATTTTACCTTTAAACGCCTGTTTTATCTATTACTTTTATTTGTTATTGATGTCTTTTTAACGTGCTGAATGTCATTACGAAGAAACAAATTAACGACATTACAAAGAAATACGTACCTTCTACGTGACAGTTGCGTAAAAACCTGGCTGTATAATAATTGTGTTACATGCTACTCCTTCAGACTGGGTTCATATAAACAAAAAATCAATGTTATTTGCTGACTATATTTAGTACAGGCACCGTAACAGCTTCCTAGAAAGACGCAGTAAATGTTGGGTCTTTATTTATGAAAACACAAGCTGTCCTGCGCGTTAATAATCCGCTGTTATTGGTCATAGCATGATGTAATATAACTGATAGCCGTCCTCGATAAATAGGCTATCCAACATTAAAATATTTTTTTAAATTTCAACTAGTAGTCCCTGAGATTAGCGCGTTCAACCAAACAAACAAACAAACCCTCCAGCTTTATAATATTAACTATGTAGCTTCTGCCAGCGGCTTCGCTCGCGTGATCCCTAGGAAACAGTCCCGGGATGAAAATCAGCCTATGTGTTTGTTCCTGACTATAATGGGGTGCCAAATTTCAACAAGATGCTTACAGGAGTTCTGACGAGCTCGTTGCTAGATAATAACAGCCGCATGGATCGATCTTCAAAGTTAAGCAACGCTTGCCAAGGTTGGTCAGTGGATGGGTGACCATCTTAACATGCCTATTTTCCGTGCCTCGAAAAGCACGTTAAGCCGTTGGTTCCGGCTGTCATTTGTAGATTTTTGGCAACCGTTACGGATAGTCAGAAGCCAGTTAATCTGACACCAGTCTTGCCATGAAGTACCGTGTTACCCAATTAATGGGTTGTGGAGGTCTGACGGCAGCCGCTCCACGTAAAATACTGGTATTTAGCTAAATCCAGTTTGAGTGGAAGCCGACCCCAATGTAGTTGGGAAAAGGCTAGGCAGATGGCTTTCAGGCGTTCTGACGTGAAAGAGTAAGAAACATCCATCCATCCTCACAAACTTTTGCATTTATAATATTTGTAGTTAGACCCGCGCAACTTGTAACGTGGTTTAAACGTGACAATATAGCCTATAGCCTTCCTCGATAAATGGGCTATCTAACACTGAAAGAATTTTTCAAATCGGACTAGTAGTTCCTGAGATTATCGCGTTCAAGCAAACAAACAAACTCTTCAGCTTTATATACTAGTATAGATAGAAATATAATATAGGTATATATTATAGAAAGCCTAGGTTTTCTCGGGCTTCTTTGAATTATGGTTAAAACTGTGGTATATACCGAATAACATATTGAATTCATATAATCTTTTACAAAATAAAAATAAAAGTTAACGCATGTTCGGTTACTAACACATTTTGTATTTAAATTTTCTCTACAGTATTTTAAATTTAAGATCCGCCAATCACTGTTTACATACACCTTTCAACACGGCATCTTATTCATAGACAATACTTGAGTGGCAGTTAGCACTATGCGTCCCTTAGAATGAACGCACAGCTAAGTAGCCTGCTTTTTTTTTAGGATGGGAAATCATCAAATGACTCCTCCCGCTCTGTGTAAAGCAGGAGAGAGTGTCAGACTTTTACTGACTAAAACCCATCCGTGTTTCTCCTAGTGCCCTTTGCGTTCCAGGGTACGGTGCCTCTTTCGAACGAAGTCCGCAGCCCCAGCAGGCACTGGCCCTAGTGGGCCCCGTCTTCTGTGCTGACATGTCCTTGAGGCGCGTTGGGATCGCAGCGCGCCGCCGACCCGGGAAGGTAGCCTGCTAGCTGTTTTAAGCAATGCATAGCTAGTGTCTCTCGATTCGTGGTCTATTATGTGTTACGAGAAACATTTTTGGGGGTTGGATTTTACTGTTTGCGATAATTTTCCATTTTGATAGCGTCCTTTTACAATAGATTATAGAAGTGAAGAAGAATTTGATAATTATATCATCGAGAAAAGCACAATAAATACAATAAAAGTGATACGGGATTTCGAAAACCCTTTAGATAATTACAGTTCGAATGAATTTAGAAGACGCTACAGGTTTTCCAAAGATGCGGTACTTTTTATACTCTTGCCACTGATAAATTAAGCCCTAGAAATGAACTTCAAGTAGCGAAGTGAACTACGCAACACAAACAAACCAATCACAGGGCTCTATTCAACGCTGTGCGTTTGCTTAGTCAAGGGTCGTTTGAGTATTGCTTATGAATTGAAAGGCTTGTCATGTGCAACGCTGTGAGAAATGCCTTACTTCTAACGTTGCTACTTTACTGAGTAAAGTATTGTTTGTGAATACTGGTGTAAGTATTAATTCCTCTAAATATTAACACGATATTTACAAACCGCATGTCTGTCATCGGGCTGTCTGTCTAAAATGTTCTTCCTCTTAACACGAATTAGTAGTTATGCCATCAAATTTTTACCGATTGAGTGAGGCCGGTGGGCTACACCTACTATAATATATTTCCGATTTATTAAATAAAACAATGATTTCACGTTCTCATTAATATAAATAAAAAGTCAAAAGAATACCCATTCAACCGCGTTCACAGCTAGTTTTCATATAACGTTGTTTGAGCATTATTTCTCATCCCCTTACCAAGTTGTTTCAAACAGGGCATATTATGAGAGCGTATTGAGAGTTTATTAATTTTATAAAGTTGCAACTTGACATTAATGAATGCTACAGAAATAGTGGCCCGAACACTTTAACAGCGCAGTTAATAGGACGTTGTGAATAAGGAATTTTAAGTCTGTAGTAAATAAAGAGCAGTCAAAGCACACTCATGCACAACCACGCACGCATACTTACATACTCCAACAAACACAGATGCGCGCCTATACTTTCTCATCACACACACGCACGCACTCACACAAAACACAAACGCAAGCGCACACACACACACAAGACACACACGCACACACCATAACATACACACATCACAAACACGCACTCACACACACTCATTCATTAATAACTTACTCCCCGCGGAAGGAAGACCTGGAGTCCTGAAATACAGGGCTGCCCTAGTTTAGGCTCCAGTCCACTCCATTTATTTTAATATCTGTACTGTGTTTTTCATTAGTGTGGAAAATAAATGAATTTTACTTTACTTTAAATAAATTGTACATTGTATTAAAAGTCGTCGATACAGCTTAAAACGTACCGAACAATAAGCTATTTCCAGGTCAGGCTTTAAAATCATTAAAGCTGGCTCAACATGCCCTATATTTATGGACGACAAAGGCGCACCCCCACTGAGCTAGGTACACTGAACACACAGCGGAAGAAACAGTACAACTTCGCTTAATGAACACCGTTCAATGCTTATTTTGGCTTTTAGCTAAACAATATAAAAATATAACCCAGACCTAATAATAAATCCACTGTAAAGAAAGAGTCTTTTGGATATTATATTTAATTTTATGTGCGGCGTTAATGATCGCGTTAAAAAGCAGTTAGATTTTTCAGACGCAGAAGTCGTTAGGACACCTACACTAAATGAGCGTTGGTAACGTAAACATGCCTTTTACGTTCTTTGTTATTTTAATAATCATACCTACCTATATATGTGCCCTAATAATATTATGTTGTCCGGAGAAAATGGTGGTGTTTACACTATCATATCTTGCTACAAAATATTAGCTACGTTTAGGCAACAAGTGGGCTTGTTATTAATATTGGGCAGCCCGGGCACGGTTCCGGCCACATTATCACAAACAAGCCACTAGGTCACGTGTGCGACACGTACCTACGTCGACCTTATACACACACTAGCTGTCACCCCGCTCTTTGTCTGAGTGAACCAGAAGTACCTACCATTAGGCACCTTTAAGTACCAACTAACATCCGACATTTATATAAAAATTAAACTTTTTTTAAGTACGGCTCGTAAATATTTTTTAAGAACGCTCTTTCATAAAAGTTCAACCGGAGTTTAGAAGTTTTTAATGTAAATTCGCTGATCCTAACACCGTTTAAGATTATTTTTTTTTATATTGAAAAGAAAAAATATTACTTGTTAAATAACAAAAAAGTAAATTGGAGTTTAATTACAAAAATAAACTGAAAGCTGATGTTGTCGAGGTTTTTCATAGATAGGATCTACTGCCTGATATTTCCAAGGCTTTGTTTCACGTAAAATATGTTGCGTAAATAAGGAAAATGTGGGAAACAATCGTGTTCTGACATAGCCTAGCCTAACACCGATGAAAAGATTTCCCGGTTACCCTCTAGGAGCCGCGGTAAGTAAGTTAAGGAGGCTTAATCACGACTCCTCACGCAAGTCTACAATAATTAAATTAAAACTACGAGTACCTACCGACACTGATTCACGTTTTGCTGTCAGCTTTATAACTATGTACTAACGTTATTTGATTCAATGTGAGTTCTTCTTCTAATTTATTGACTGTATGTTTACATTTTACGGTTCCGTACCATCGGAACCCTATTACTACGCCTCCGCTGTCCGTCTATCTGTCTGTCGGCGGGCTGTATCTCAAGAACCGTGATAGGTAGACAGTTGAAATTTTCACAGAGTGTGTATTTCTATTGCCGGTAAAACAAAAAATAATTAAATTAAATTACAAATTGACCCCTTTCACTTTATTTTAATTTTATTATTTGTGCTTTCATACAAAAAGCTTTTTCTTTGCGGTTTATGGTACAGAACCCTTCATGTGAGAGTCCGAGTCACACTTGGCCGATATTTTTTCTTGCTTGATTATTTTCTCCAATAAAATAAACTAAATTACGACTTTGATGCTTCGGAAAACATCAATATTTTGATTCGTAAAAATATATTAACAGTTCACGAAACGATGTTACGACCTAAAAGACTGACACGGACTATATGCTTTATTTGTGTTGCTAACATTTAATTTATTCCTTAGTGTATCCTGTTTACGTAAAACTTTACAGCCTTAATTCGCAATCGATTTATAAATATTAATCAGATTATCTGTGTCTATGTCTGTCATGAATTTGAAAGTTTTAGTATTTAGAATCTACATATCATTATTGGAACTAAGTAATTATTAGGGTTATTTTTATCAAACCCTTTTTTAGTAAAATCGAATGAAACCAGTTTTCCCTTAATATGGGATTGTAAGGAGGAGGCTAGATAATAACAGCCACATGGGTCGATCTTCTAGGTTAAGCAACGCTTGCCAAGGTTGGTCTGTGGATGGGTGACCATCATAACATACCGAGTTTCCTCCGTGCCTCGGAAAGCACGTCAAGCTGTTGGTCTCGGGTGTCATTTGTAGATCTTTGGCAGTCGTTACGGATGGTCAGAAGTCAGTAAATCTGACTCCAGTCTTGCCATGAAGTACCGTGTTACCTAGTTAATGGGTTGTGGAGGTCTGGTAGGCAGCCGTTCCACGTAAAATACTGGTATTCAGCTAAATCCGGCTTGACTGGAAGCCGACCCCAATATAGTAGGGAAAAGGCTAGGCAGATGATGATGGGATTGTACGCCTTATATTGATTTATATAATGGTATCGGAGTTGTATTTAAATGAGCGTGAGTACCTATAATTATGTGAGTTGTATTTGGTTTTTTTTCTAACCCAAAGGTTGACTTGTAGCGAATGCCTTGTTGCATTAAGTCCGCCCATGTACCACTATTCTACATAAAAATAAAATACAACTCAGTAATCTGGATATTGGTCTTAAATACATTAAATCATCTACTCTACATAAAGTATTTGAAATGGCTAGGTAACGAACATGGTAGGTAATAATCGAAATAAAGCATATCATACATAAAATTAAGTATGTACAAGAGTTATGTCTAATATCGTCGTAGGTGCCTATAATATATTGCGTCATTACTCATTTCTCATGGCACTTGTGTTGAGCCCCCAGAGAGCACTGTTCAATACCATAAAATGCGATATAAATAACGTGTATCGTTGGTGTTGGTAAAACGCAACGCATGACCAAACGTGTGGGACGCCCTGCGGCACGATGGATCGATTATTTGAAGAAGGTGGCAGCGATGGATGCGGACTGCTCAAGACCGCGATGGTTGCTGCTCTTTGGGGGAGGCTTAGGCTCAGAGATGGACGGTGATTGGCTGATATGCTGTTGGTTCCTACCAACTAACAATACAATTATCGGAACCTTGCATGTTGACTGTACCTACTCTGCCACCAAAGGCAGGCTTCAGCCTGTGCCTAACACTATCATTTCTCATTCTCGCATAGTTCATATTATTCGACATCTCCATAGTCACCCCCTTCCTAAACATGTAAAACAAGAAAGAAAAAAGCTGTCACAAAAATGTCCTGCATACAAATTATCATCTTTCATACAGATCTTGAAACGTTTTGGTCACCTGCTTCTCTTATAAAATCCGCGTTACATATACCTTCGCATTACACATCCATGCCATGATAACCAATTTCTACACCACTTTTCAGTCACCGATGCCCCTTTATCTTGTGTCGATGATAACATTTTAATCTAAGGATGTTAACTGCACAAATACAAAATCCTTTAATTCAAGGCCAGTTATAGGCACTTTTGAACTGTTAAGGTCTTTCAGTCAAATAGATGAAGCTTGATCTGGCGCGCTGGCGACAAGAGCAGTAAGTTGTTCTGCAGCAACACAAACACTCACCAACACAATCACAATCTCCAGCGCGCATCTGCTTGCAATCGCAACCATCATTTTCATTGTCATTCTCTGTTAGTGTTCATTTCAATGGTTACGGGTCCCTTCTAACCATATAGAGAAATAAAAAGTATTTACTGTCACAGACCTGACATGAACACGAATAATGAGGACTACCGTTTTTGTAGTCACCAGTTGGCGCCATTTAGGTTCTTATTTATATCATTAAAGTTGTTATTACGCGCATGTGAACAAAGAAAGAAGAAAAATATAATAATAAAAATCAAAACTAATAAATAAATAAACTCGCGTCAATAGCCAACTAACAGTGATATTTAACATTTAAAACTTCACGCTATACTAGCCCATCTAGCGGCGAATTCAAACGCGATAGCCCTCATTATCATAAGACAAGACAAGACAAGACATTTATTTGTAGAAACATGAGTATACATAAAAGGAATGCAGGTTGTTCAAAAACGAAAAGATCAGTCATGTTCGGCCGTTGTGGCATACAAAATATTGTTAAAAAGTCACTCAATTAAAATTATTATCAAATAGTCACACACACTATGAATTAAAATTTAAATAATAAATAAATAAAATTGTATTAAATGGTCCTAATTATAAATAATAATAAGTCATACAAAAAATTAAAACTATTATTACAATGTCAAACAAACTAGGAATAAAATGGATTTAAATAATGAATATGTATTGCATTTTCCTATAGTCGAATTGACAAAATATTGCAAACAATAACAAAATATTACAGGATGTCATTTAGAAATTCTGAAATACTGTAATAAGCTTTCCCAATTAGATATAATTTTAGCCGTCTTTTTAATATGTGTGCGCTTAGTTCCTTCCATTCCTTTGGAAGTTTATTAACTATTAAAGGTGCCATGCAAAACACACTTTACACACACACTTCATCATATTTCGCATTGTTCATAAATCGTTTATTGGGTCTTCTCCTCTTGCTTTATAAGCCCCCGCAGCGCTTCCAATGATTCCCAAAATAAATGAATTATTGGGTAAAAACTACAGCTTTGTACTTTTCCATTCGTTTTTCTATGAAAATCGTGAAAATAATATCTACATGCCATTAATAACACTAAATATACAGATACACCGTGTTTATGTTGTACGAGTAGAATATTTGAAACAAAAGTTTTTTACACGAACATTCTTGGTTGATGTTCTTCCGAACATCGGTAACAAAAAAAAAAAATTGTTGTTGTTAGGGTTCCCCCTAACAACAACAATTTTTAAATATCCTGCGAAATTCGTAAAATGTACCTACATGTTTTAACGGCTAAAAAATATTACTTGTTTCAGTGCGACGGTTCCGATAGTGCGACTTTCTCTATTATTTTTGTTCATCTATTTGTAACTACTGAATAAAGCTTTGATAGAAGACGATTTTTAAATTATTGGCAAAGTGTAACAAGTGTGTGTTTCCCAAATTATTTGATGTTTGCAGCTTTTCCTCAAAACAAATATGTCGTTTCAAATACAGTCGATACCTAATTTCGTTTTCCTTTATATTAGGTAGTTAAAAACAACGAACTTTTTTTTTTATATCGAGGCTAATCTTCACCTGGTACTAATAGAATTTTAACAGCTGATATTTAAAAGGCTTTTTAGTTTTCTTTTTTCATAGCAATGGAACACATTAACTTCGAAACGATGGTTAAATTGTTTACACTTTTGTTTGTTCATTTTTTATTGTATCATAAAAGCTCAAAATACCTAACTTTTAACCTGGTTCTTATAAGTAGCAGCCCGTAGTCTGGACTTGTGCCTGAGTGCTGGTTGAGTACAGGCTTGCCTCTGTATTACATGAAAGTTGAACATAGAACATTTTAATGTCGGAGTTCAACAGGATCTTAGTGACTTTACTTTACTTTAAGGGAGATGTTGCGTACGTTGTTGCACTTGAATAGAACATCTACAAGGAGTAAAGCTCAGTTTCTCGTCCGAATATTATCACAAAGCTAGCGGATGTCACGCGGTTACACCCACGTAGTTCTCGTTCTCGTGGGAATACGGGGATAAAATATAGCTTATGTTACTTTCTGATAATGTAGCTATCTATTGCAGAAAGATTTTTTCAAATCAATCTAGTAGTTTTTGAGTTTATTCGTTACATACAAAAATACAAATCGTTCCTCTTTTTAATATTAGTATGGATTGTTGGAACAAATTGTCAAATCCGCGTAATCAAGCCGTGATTACATGAGTTTTAACAACTTTGACTTACGAATAATATTTAACGGGTTCTTAATTTTTTTCCCGCTCTAAAGTCTAGAACATCGAGGACGAGTGCTAGCCTGTCGGTTGGCTACCGGTTGCATTTTGGGGAATGTGCGACGGAATTGCATAATTTAATTCCGCCAACCCCGTTTCATCATCGGACCACAAGACGAACGGCGATACACCACCGGTGCATGGTGGACATCCCACTCACACGCACAAAACGTTTTGGGTACACATTCATAATACGTACATCTAAGGAGTGGAACTCCCCTGCCGGAGTCTGTGTTTCCTGATAGCTACCACCTGGGAGTCTTTAAGTCAAGAGTGAATAGGTTACTTCTAGGCAAGCGTGCTCCATCTTCGACCACATCATCGCTCACCATCAGGTGAGATAGTGGTCAAACGCGTGCCTACCAATAGTAAAAAAAACTGAGGTTAGCTGTCGTTTACAAATTTGCTTTTATTGAATTTCATCTATTAGTTTCATTTGATGAGTTGCGTCAGTTCATCCGGATGTTTGCAAATTTTTTGTACAATTGACATTAAAAGTAGAAAGAATTGTATTCGAATTGAATTCGTATAATGTATTAAAGAAGATTCCACTTTATGTATACTTGTAAAGAGTTTGAATTGCACTTTAATTTGAGGGTCCGGCTTTAAGCTAGGCTGTCTACTACTAGTATTTGTTGTACTTAATTACTTATATTATCTGTATGTTTAGTTTATTCATAATAATTCATTTAAATGAATATTAATCGCGTGCTTATTTTCCATATTGCACCTACAATATAATACAATATTAACCTATTTGTTTCTGCATCACCCAGAGGTTGGAAGAGAATGCCTATGGAATCAAGTCCGCCTATGTACATTTATGTGTTTAAAGTGTTAGATAAATACATTACAGTGCAGTAATTAGGTCCACTTATTAAGAATAGATTGTACCACCTGTAAAAAGTAACTTCAGTTATAATCTATACTAATATATAAAGCTAAAGAGTTTGTTTGTTTGTTTGCTTGAACGCGCTAATCTCAGGAACTACTGGTCCGATTGGAAAAATTATTTCAGTGTTAGATAGCCCATTTATCGAGGAAGGCTATAAGCTGTATATCATCACGCTAAGACTATTTTGGTGTCAGTGTAGAAATGAAATTATACATTAAATTAAATTATAACTTCAATGTGTGATAGGTGCAAAATGAAAATCTCAAACGTCAAGTCCCTGTTTTCGTTGGCGAGAACCAATATGGCGTTCTCTATTTAAAATTCAGATGTGTACTGCAATGTAATCTCGATTCAGAGCCAAGTTGGCAGAGGGATCATTAACATGCACGAATCGTTGGAAAAACGAATTTACTACTGGTCATAACTATGGTTTTTAAGAGTTACATTTCCGTTTGAATTAAAAAACCTTGACCTTATAGTTAGCAGCTCAGTTACTAAGAGTAACTGCGCAATGAAAAGCTGGCTGGGTATTGAAACGGCAAAAGACAGATAACAATGATTTAGAGATCAGACGAAATGAACATTTTGAAGCTGCAAGACTAGACCTTGACTATAAATTATTGCAAGTTGAATGGGTTTAGATATAACCTTATAACACGAAGTAATGTCCAGAAGAAGAGTATAGTTTTGTCCACACAAGTTGGGAAGTATAATTCCTAGCAAGTTTAGAAGATTCCTAAGCTACCATCACATTTAGTATTTTGATGAAAAACTTGCTAGCCTTTACCAAAATATTCTATTATCTACGGAAACATAGCTAAATATCAGAATTCGATAAACTTGTTTGGTAAAACTTCAATAAAGTTTCATAACACAATAATTGTAAGGGGAATCTAAACAACATGACAAAGAAGGATGAAAGAGATTTTCCTATCGAGATTAATAGACCTGAACAACGGCGGTCAGGGGTTTCACTCGGCTTTGTTATGATAAGGAAAGGGAAATTAAAGTGCTGCCACTGGTCGACGGACTACACTACTTGATATAAATATAATGCCAACTTTTGTGCCTTTGTCAGCCATCGCGCTTCAAAAAAGATAGGTTATTCACAAGCATACAATGGCAATTATTAACTATTATATTAGACACGGTAGTGTAAATAATCTGCGTTCCAAATTATAAAGTCATGTTTTGTACATCACAATAATGCGCTAATTTTAAAATAAACAGTTAAACAAATCTTCCGTACAATATGATACTTTTGTAGCAAATTTAACACGTACATCTAAATGTAATTGCAAGCTAAATGGAATTCAAGTATGTGTGCGATACTTATTCCAATAATTATAATTGTTTTTAATTCATCTCCAATTCAACTGAAAAATCACGTCTTACTCTTATTCCAAGTAACCGTAAAAAGGTATAGATCCGTGTATTTTTTCTACTTGATTTACTGCGATAAACGGTCAGACGGGAGACCTAGGGGAGCCGGATTTGCGAACCTTTATTAAGGTGCCTTATCTACAGCCTTATCACCTAATAATTTTTACTTCATTGAAATAACTTGCCTAGTGTCCATTGCGAAGTGGGACGAGGCTACAATTTGGAGCAGGATGGTGGCTGTTGATAACGCCAGTTTCTTTGTTCTTGTTTCACGAAGGCCTCGTTGGCTGACTGTGCTAACACGCTGGACACACACCGAGTGCACAGCTCGACGCCGCTTTACAGCGTGTTTGCAGAACGATTAGCACGCTTGTCCCCGCTCCCAAAGTTGACATTGCGCACTTACAGATTTTTTAACCTTCACATAGAAATTACTTCTGTAAACTTTGAATGTTATTTGGTATCGCTTCACTTTAATTTACACGTCTGTGATCACTAAACACATTAAAACTATTTTTTTTTCACATATTATTCTATCATCAGTTCACAACACTTTAACCCCGCATCAGATAGTTACAAGATCAAATTAGTTAATTACTATTATAATTTTATTTTTATTTATGTTACAATGGTTTTTCAGTAGTTTTAAACTTAATACTATTATTTACTTTATTATATACGAAGAGAAAACTTAGCTACACTTTTATCAGAATTATGAATGCACAAAATATTTTAAAATTGATTCTTTACCAGCGTTTTTGAACAAAAATAAAATTATTAATGTATTTTGAAGTTTTTTGTTTGAATATTCGCGGCGGAAAATCGCGCGGAGGAAAGTTTCAGCGGGTCGCAGCGGAAGCGGCGCGCCGCGTCGCGTATTCGGAGGCGAATGGGCGCCGTTGTAGGCGGCCGACGCATTCTACTACGAGCTGCCTACCCCTCACTAGCGCAGCTCATGAAAATGTTATTTGTCAACTTAGCTCTGTGGACATATTCATTAGTTCGAGCACATAGCTCTAACAATGATTATACTACTGAACCGTTTGTTGAACTAAAAATAGCGGCAATTATTAAACGCGTGAATTAAAAATGCACTAGTTTAAGTATAAACACACACTTAGTTAAATAAAAAAGGTCGTAAAAGTAATTGTGTGTCGTTTTACACAGTCATACAATACCTAAATATAAAAAATGAAAATAAAATCATAAATCACACTCACTTTCGTTTCGATATTATTATGTTTACAAATGTTTGAATTCATTCAGATGCACTGTTTTTTTTTCTGTACATTTGTTTCAACATCCAGATTTATTTTTATTGGTGTCAAGGCGGGCTCTGTTTCTGCTCTCGTTCTTAGGATGGACATATTTTTATTTTTGTTGTTACAAAATAAATAAATGCAGCGGTGTTTTAGACGCAGAATGTAATTAACAACATTCAAGGACAATGCAGAAAATGCAATTTTTACCTATAGTTTATGGAGTTAAAATTTAATATGTATGATGATGTTGGGGCTTTCATTAGAATATTAGCTACACCTAATTCGGGAGAAGCGAAACTGATTTATGAAATGGTTGCTGCATCACTATCTCCCTCGCTTACGCAATAATATATTTTGTTTGAATAATTAATTATAGTTACGTATAATAATTACTATATTGTTTTGTGATGAGGCTGACGTACCTTTGTAAAAAATAATAATAAAAACCTCTAAATAAATAAAGAAAAAATATGGTTTCAAAATGTCGTCAAAAATGTGCTCAAAAATCTTGCAGCATATTCACTAATGTGCTTTTTTTGTTACAAAGAAAACTTTTTTCACAATAAAATTCAATTGAACAAACTAAGACGACAAAGGTATACATTTTGTAGGTTACCTTTGAACTTGTAAAATTAAATTGTCCCAAAGGAAAGCCAGTGAGGTTTTAGTTTGATGTACAATAGAACTTTGGAAGTAGTTTGACATTTGGCTTCTTTTTATCTCTGGTAAACAGAACTATTGACCTTGTTAACGTTCACTTTAGAACATAGGCTTTCAACTTGGATCTAGAAAATTAACTATTTTGGTTTTTCTTATACCCAACCTTCTCGTATTTATTATAACTACAATCGAACTCTCAACTCTATTGTAGGTAAAATGGAAGTACAGTCAGCGATAAAAATATAGCAATTATAAAATTAGGTAGATATCTTTCAGTCGTATATTATAGAGCCGGGTAATCTGCAATTCAGGATCCTGCCCGTGTTTGACTACTACTACTGTACTGTTTATATAAAGCTAAAAAACAGTATATCTATTTATTTATTTATGTATTTATTTATTTAATATAGGCACACCAATGACTTATTTACAATAAACATTTTAAAATCATTATTCGAGAGGATCCTCTGTAAACAAGTCACTTACAGGCATGCACATCATTGTCAGAATAGGTCTAATTAACATGAACATTATAAGAAATAATAAATAGTATAATGTCCTGTGTTAAATTGAAATTACAATATCAATGTCAAATAAAATAAAAAAACAAATTAACTTCTATGTGCTCCGGTGGAACCAAAAGATTCCATTTGCGATATAATGGTGGGGCATTGGAATCTCAGATTGGAATCTCAGGAGGTTAAATTAACTAAACTGAATAACATAATCAACATTATAAAATTATTAATTAAATTACATTAGGAAACTATCAACCATACAATTCCAATTATTACATTCACTTAAACTATTCAAAATATTATTACGTTGTCAAATTAAAAATTACAACATTAATAAAATAAAATGCAATATAGAATACAGCTTATATGCAGTGTAGAAGTAGGCGGCTGATCACAGGTAAACTTTAGTGATTTTTGTTCTAAATTTTGGCAGACTATTGAAGAATATATCCATGCTGCTATCGATAGCGCAGGCCCTATTGTAGTGAGTCAACATTCTGTTCAGGGGATCTAATGGAGACTTAGCTTTACATACAATAAAAAGAAAGATTTGTTATTATGATGATAGGCATAGGTATTTTAAACGACTTCAAAAAAAGAGGTTCTCTATATATGACCCTTTATATATGTATGTTTGTATGTCCGCGATTTTTTCAAAAACTACTGATCCGATTTAGATGGGGTTTCTGTTATTTAATTGATTTTTTTCAGGGAAGATTGTTCAATTTCACATTTAGGTTAAACACAACTCGCCACAATATTGCCGATCTGTTAAATATTGGGAGATTTTTTCATAATTTCAAACAGTCGGATTTTCTCAATAATTTTGACGTTGAGTGTACCATCTAGAGACAAGATCATTCAGACTTCTGCCAGAGATAATTTTAAAGTTTATGGTCGATTTCAAGCAGAAGGATAATAAAGTCTCGTCGTGCTTTGGAATTTTATACATTTACGATAGTGTCGTAAATGATGAGAGTGAAGGGTAGTTTGATATTTGTGACTAATAAACCAAAACGCTTCTTGCGTTTTGGTTTATTGCTTTTGTAGTTATTTTGGCCAGACTGTGCTTTTGTAGAATTAAAAGGTTGGTTTTTGTGCAAAAATGTTTATCATAATGGCATTTGGTATCCCAACTGTTCATTTAATATCCTTATCAATATTATAAATGCGAAAGTGAGTTTGTTTTTACAATTTCATGCTTAAATTTCTGAAACGAAAATTATGAATTTCGGTGCAGAGGTAAGCAGGACACATGTGCCCAGAAGATGCCTGTTCACTCTTGATATGAAGGCAGACGGGTTATATGTGGACGGGAACACAGACGCTGGCAGAGAGTTCCGCACTTTACCTGTGCGTATAATTAATGTGGAAGAGAAGCGCTGGGTACGACTAGTTAGGATTTTGACCAAGTACGGATGGTACCCTGCAGTACGTTTGGTATTCCGGTAGTAAAAGAGCGATGGTGGGATCAGGACGTGGAGTTCCTGCGCACACTCAAAGAACGGTCTGTAGAAGACCGACAGTCAGGAAACATTACGCCGATGACCTAGGCTGTGAAGCTGAGCCATCAACGTCTCGTCACCTATAAGCCTTTTCCTCTGCGTTCAACCGAGTCCAATGCAGCAAGCTGGTATTTTGCTGAGCCATCCCATTAGTGGCTGCAATACTCCATACAGGATCGGACTTGTGCTTTGTACGAGCACAGACTCAGAAGCTGTCCAGATGTGAAGTATCGTCTTACCCTATTTGGGATGCTCAGCTGCAGTCTATGCTTTTGACTCGATGGTTGAACCCCGGTAGGTATATAGCAGGATATTATCGAGATCATCGGAAAGAAGTCCAGTGATGGTGATGGTACAAGTTTTCTAGTTCATGTTTGCTATAGTAATATCAATAGAGGATTTCTAGAAAAAGTCAGAGTTATCTTATAAAGCTATGCCTGTATTAACTTTGGAATTTAGGATTGTTACTTCGAGAAAAACTTAGTTTTGTCGAGTTTTTGTCCCCACACATAAAAACGAATACTGCTACAAGTTTAAACCGCGTTTCTTGTGTAGTTCTTACTTCTCAAATTGGGTTGTTCAGGTTAATGGATCTTTTACTTTACTTCTTTAGTTACCCAAAAGTATCTATCTGGCTTAGCTTTGTGCCGTTGTTACGTGAGTGAATAAAAGACAATTTAAGTAACTGCCCTTCTTTTGTTTTTGTTGCCGCTAATCTGCGGCGTCTAGAGCATTTTACAGATCGCTTTAATGATTATTTTCAGCCAGTCTTTTACGTAAAATTTTCAAGATCACAACGAGATAGCAACATTTCGACAGTTCATTACGGCGAACATTGGGATGCTTATGTTTAATTTAGAAAGATGATCGAGATAAAACCCCCGTTCAAGGAGCTCAGCAACTGATCCCGAAAAAAAACACCCAATCACGAAAATATTTTCCTGTCTCTATAGGTTTTAACTTTTTTCCGCCCGATAGACTTTGATGGAGGAGGAAAATTAATTTTCATCCCAATTTCTCACTTCTCATTATTATTCTGATTAATTTTACAACGAGGTTCAAGACAGTTAAGTCAATCCCTTAGGGAGTTTATATCCGTTCGTCGAGCATTTTCAACGTTTGGCACCTAGACTGGGGCGGGCCGGGGTTACCTTCAAGCGGCTTCTGCCCAATCTAGGGAGCCCAAACGCCTCCTGCCGGAGGCTCTACGCGGGGTCGTGCGGTCCATGGCCCTATATGGGGCGCCGGTGTGGGCGCCTACTTTGAACAAGCAACTTGCCCGGTACCTCAACGCGTCCCAAAGGGCCATGGCCACCTGGCTGGCCCGGGGATACCGCACGGTCACGAGAGCCCTCGCGCTCATTTACGACTAGCGTGTGGCCGTCCGATCAGAACCAGGCCCGGGTCAAAGGCGCGCTGTGTTCCACGCGCGCCTCAGAGAGCTGTCAGCATAGAAGATGGGGCCCGCTAGGGCCAGTGCCTGCCAGGGTTGCAGAATATGTGTGAAAGAACCATCGCCGCCCTGGAACGCAAAGGGCATTAGCAGGAACACGGATGGGTTTTAGTCAGTAAGAGTTTGACACTTCCTTCTGCTTCACCCAGAGCGGGAGGAGTCATTTGATGATTTCACATCGTTAAAAAATGGTGTTTCTATCGTTCGCTTATTCAACAATAGAAGTGCGAAGAAGAAGTGATTACGATGCAAATAAAATTACTATAGCTTATGCTTTCACAAATCTTTGATAGTCGGCTTTTCTATATTACTGTCAATATATGAGGAAACATTAATGTTCCATACGATACAGACTTCCATTCAGACCATAAACTTCTAGGTATAATTCTGTCCGTGCAACAAAGTCTGTGCAGACTTCTGTGTGATAGATTTTTTATTCAGAGTTCAAAGTAGTGCAGCCAGTCCGTATCATGTGGAGTCACTATTAGGAACGATACGTTATGCCCGACTTGGTTTGTGACAAATTGATCGATTGGGGTAGGTTAGAACTGCGATAGTCCGATGCTCGCCGTGCAGTGATGCGAACATGCCACGGCAACAGCTGGCGAACCGCTATAGACAAATTGTGTTAAATTTGTTCAGATTCAACGCTGGAAAAGTTTTCAGAGGGTATTACTTTTGTGATATGTAGTAAGTTGGTAACTATGTTGCAACTTCGAGTTGCTACCTTGCAATTAAAATAATAATAAAAACTGGCCAAGTGCGAGTCGGACTCGCGTGCAAAGGGTTCCGAACGAATTTCTTTTTTTTTATGTTATTTTAACACTATAGAATTCTTATAGATTTTCCTGTAATCTATCGGTGATAAGCTACTATCTCCATTTTTTTTTAACTTTAGACTCAGTTTTTTCGAAGATAAGGGGGGAATGGTAATTTTTCGTCTAATTTCTTTAATAACTTCAAAAACATTTATTTAAAATTATGAAAAAATATATAATTAAAACCCTCACAGTAAGCCCTTTTATTTGAAACGTTACACGATATTATTCAAAAAACATTTTTTTTTTAATTTTCTATCTAGGCCCTAAAAAGTGACCCCCATGCTAAAAATTTAATTATCGTGGCGCTTTCGTGTTTGGGTCACAGAAGTCCATATGTGTACCAAATTTCAACAGAATCGGTCCTGTGGACCCGGAAAAAACTGGCTGTGACAGACGGACAGATAGACAGACAGACACCCGAGTGATCCTATAAGGGTTCCGTTTTTTATTCGAAACCCTAAAAACAGATAAATAATGATAACATATCGCTTGTCATTGAAAGGGGAAGGGGAAAAAGGGGGAGAAACCGTACACGTTGCAACTGGTATCACTTATTATGATTAAAGACCCATATAACAAGGAGAGGAACCTATTCATTTCCATTAACTGGGAGTATACATTCGTCCAGACTCCCACCTGTCTACCGAGCATTCCCTAACTGACATACCTAATGAACTCGAATCCCATGCACGCACCGCTTTCAATCAATTTACCGAACACATGCTATAAGTGAAACTTAATTAAATCATTCCAGGTAGCCCACTAATACATCTGGATTCTAAGAACTCCTGCGATGGAACGTTATTCACAGAATCCGATATAATCTGTTTAAAAATGTCCGGTTATACAAAACAAAATATGTAGGAGAGTTCTCTAATATCTTATACGAGGAAAAAAGTTTTATTGGAATCATTTTTTTCAAGATTATAAGCTTAGCGAAGATTTGATATAGCCAAGTGATAGACAGAATATATTTCTCGTGGAATGGATGGCCGATTGGTCTGAAGTGATCTCGAGAGGACCGCGTAACGGAAGACGCGACGCGGGAAGGCACCTCACAAAATTGACCGACGACCTAGTCGAAGGTCATGAGAATGTGTAGAATGCGGGTAGAATGAGTGGTATGACGGTACTTGAGGGAGGCCTTTGCACAGCAGCCCAATAATGAGATGAGATATGTTCAAAAGTCGATAGGTACCTACTCTCAGGATTTGCCTCGCCAAGTTTGACGATAGAGTTATCATAGCTATTAACAGAAACGACGAAAAGATATCAAAAAACCTCAAAAACTCTTCAATTGTGAAATTCAAAAGTGCAGTTTTCAAGGAAAATTCTGAAAATTAATTGAAAACAGTGACACCACAGTTCGTTCTACATTACCGTGCCTAATATTCATTTTAATTAAAGTCTAGTTTATCTAGTTATATGAAGTTGGTCTCAGCGCACTTTATAAAGAGCTATTCGAGAGGGATCTCGCGTTTCACTATTAATTATGTCGCTTGCATGGTGCTTATTTCCTACGACAAGGGTTGCTGCATATGAGAATTACCGCATGCTTTTTGTTTCAGTTTATTTAAATATTTTACCCTATAATCTATGAACATGAAACATCAAACGTTTTATTTTTAACACCGAATACAGCGAGCTTTTCTAAACGCTTTTCTGGAATCCCATCTATTTTCATGTACCGTACGTAAACTCTGCTTGCGCGATGCAGGATTTCGACGAAGTAGTTCGCTGCTAGTTGGATAGAGGGCGTCGCGGTTCTTTTTGTTGCGACGTAGATTTGCTTCGTTGTTTTTTCTTGTTACGGCATTGATGCCGCTTCAGTAGTATATTATAATATTGCAAATGATTATGTTAAGTTTGATATTTAAAACTGTAGGAGGAAGGCGCCAGTGGCTGTCACACAGTTTATACTACCTACTATTAGCATTGACATAGTCCTTTAAACTATGTTTTAATGGAAAAAACATAACTTTGTACTTTTTAGGGTTTTGTACCTCAGTAGGAAAAAACGGAACCTTTATAGGATTACTTTGTTGTCTGTCCATCTGTCTGTCAAGACCGTTTATCTCGGGAAGCGTGGAGGTCATCATCATCTTCCTGCTCTGATCCCAATTTCGTGGAGGTATCGAATTGTAATTAAAATCATATACTCAAGTCTATGGCCCCTTGCAGCTGTGAAAACATCAAAATTCTGAGTTAAGAGCATAGGTTAATAATTTCTGACAGCTCGAAAGGCGTGATTTAGCATCCCTTTCCCCGAGCGCACCGCACACTCTCCTCGTACTCCCGCGTCGAAAGTTCAAAAAATCGAACATAGCGACACCCCGTCAACTAATTCAAACCGCTAAATGATTCAGGGTTGCTCACAAGCAAATTATATTAACACATATCGATACTCTTATTAACAACCTTTTAAAGATAGAATAAAATAATTATTCAAAGTAAACAAACAATAAAGTTATTCTTGTTACATCATCATCTCCTTAGCACTATCCCAACTACATTTTGATCAGCTTCCAGTCAAACCCGATTAAGCTGAATACGTATTTTACGTAGAGCGGCTGCCCAACAGACCTCCACGTCCACAACTGATTAACTGCGTAACACGGAACTTCTTGGCAAGCCAGGAGTCAAGTTTATTAGCTTCTGACTGCCATAGATCTACAAATGACAGCCGGGACCAAAAGCCTAACGTACTTTCCGGGGCATGGAGGAAACTTGGTGTGTTAAGATGGTCACCCAACATTGGCAAGCGTTGAAGATCGACCCGTGCGGCTGCTATTCTTTAGCCAGGAGCTCCTCCTTTTGTGTTATATAAGGTGGTCAAATCGGATGTTCAACTTTATTTTGCCACCAAACTAAGGCCAAGGACTGCAGTTCTAAGACCGCCATTTTGTTTTGGAGATTTTTCAAGACATTGAACACTGCATTAAAACTTCATTTTTAAGTTTTAACACCTACAATTGAAGAACTTCCAAATCATATTCATCGCTGATGGTGGTAATAATGGAAGAGCCTGTGCACACGGCGTATTTTTACCACACCGACGACCCACGTTTTGCGAACGGCGCTATAGATAAAAAAAACGCCCAAGTGCGAGTCGGACTCGTACACGTAAGGTTCCATACCATAAACATTTATTTGTATAATTTTTTGTTATAGTGGCAATAGATTTCTATTGCCCTTGAAAATTCAAGTGTCTACCTGTTACGGTTCTTGAGATTCAGCCCGCTGACAGACAGACGGACGGAGGGACGGACAGCGAAGGCTTAGTAATAGGGTTCCGTTGGTTACCCTTTGGGTACGGAACCCTAAAAAGGCCAAAAAGCAGATTGTCGCATTTGGATCGAATCAAACGCGCGAACACAGCGATGCAAACGCGTGCGACAAGCGCATTCAAAGCTCGTGTGTATCGAGTTTGTTTATTAATTGTCGGAGAAAGGACTGCTATCGGAATACGACATCCGATAGCAGTTAGAAATTTTCTCCAATGTTTGAGCAATGTTTTAAAAGTTGTATTAAAATGACCATCACTCAATCTTCTTTCACTCGTGAATGGGTTTATCCAATAATGTCGCTTATTTTTTTATAATATCAGTAATAAAGCCAAGTAAGCAGTGCTGTCTCGTCAGACTCCATTTTACTACTGTTGAGGAGTCTGGTGAAAACACAGAGATTTCTCTATGAAAATACATACGTGCGACTATTACTGCAGCATTTTTATACCACCTATTGCCGTATCAGTGCGTTTGTATTGATACAAATAGGTTTACGATTACAGCGCCACAATTTTTTTGTACGTTTGCGAAAATTAACTATCTGCGCCTGAACTTCGTTTAAAGCGCGTTAGCACACATCATGCACGTCGTCCGCGTCGGCGCGTTAAAAAACGCTGTGTGCACTTGACGCTACCAGCGCTGTAGCGGTACGTACAAGTGCGGCCTTAAAGTCTTTCAACTTTATTGAGGAAAGGACCCAAAATAGAGCCTTGTTGACACTATTTACTTGAACTTGCTGCTTTCTATCATTTAAGTAAGATTTTACTAGACTGAGTGCAAGTTTACCTAGTCCGTAATGTCCTAGCTGTAGGAGCAAGGTTTCGTGATTTACGCAATCAAATGCCTTGGAGAGATCACAAAAGATTTCTATGGCATCTTGCGCCTCTTCCCACGCTGATTATATGTGTTTTAACAACGTGGCACCAGCGTCAGTCGTACAACGACCCCTGGTAAAAAACCAATACAGCTCTATAATTATTGGTGCCTTTGCTGTCGCCCGATTTAAATAGTGGTATAACCTTACTATATTTCATTATATCCGGAAAGACTCCTTGGTCCACACATAAATTAAATATTAAAGCCAAGTATGGTGCTATAGTTTCAATTATGGACATGCACACTTTCTGAACACTTTAGAATATTTGTTTACAAACTTATTAAAAGAATCAGTGTTTATGACAGGCTTAAGGCCATATAGCTCATATAGCCAATCTCTTCAAAGTTAGAGTGAACAGGCTCCTTCTGGGTAGGCTCGCTCCATCGTAGACTTTGTCTCTGTCATCTCTGACATAGACTAGAGTAAAGAGCAAACCAATTACAAATAAAAAAAAATATTTTTACCCTACTTAACCTTACTTTACTAACGTAATGCCTTTAGTCGCCCAGTCACTAAATACATACTTAGGGAAAGTATCCTTAGACTTCTTTTCAAAAGTTGCATTGAATTCCTTTAGCACCACTGAAAAGAAATTATCATAAAATTTATTAGCATCTTCAATGTTATGGCCTAGAAAATTTAACTTATTTTGTAAGGTACCATTGAATTTAGCTAGTTTGCCAGTTGTAATTGGCCTATATTGTATATGATTTTTTTCCAAGGCTACTTTAAACTTAAATGTTACCAATTGACCACTATGATCAGAGGGAAGGTAATTAACTATGGCTTTATCTAAATATTCACAATCGCAGAATACATTATCGATACAGGTTAAAGAAGTTGGTGTTACCCTAGTTGGTTCTGTAAACACATTAGACAAATTAAACGATTTTAAAAGGCTTATAAATCTGCTGCTATTTGAATTAATTTCTAAAATATTAATATTAAAATCTCCACAAATAATCGCGGGCTTGTTACCTGCTGCAAGTTTCGCAAGCATATCTTCCATTGTTGATTCAAATAAAGTAAAGTTTTGAGGGTTTGGGGGTCTGTACACGCACACTATGATGATATGCTTATGTAGCTCAACACAGGACAGTTTGATGCAATGTTCCACTGATAAGTTAACAATGTCATTACCGCTGTAGCTACCGTTATTAAGGCTCTCCACCTGATTCGTAAAATTACTAAACATTGCGGATTTTATTATACAAGAATGCGACATACTACTTATGTCTGAGTTAATAAAATAAGCTAATAGCCTTGCTATTGTGTGTCTAAAACTAATTGACAAATACACTGTATCCCTAGTCGATTTTAAATTTTCCACAAAAATGTTTGTGTCAAAAAACATAAACTTGTCACTATAGTGACTTACTAAAAAGTGCATGTGTTTATTTAAATTATGAATATAATTATTTTGTCTAATTGATAATTGCTCAAAATAAGGAAATGCACACAATATTATTTTGTTACAATTTAACTTTAACATCTCAGTTAGATTGCCCGTGATATCTGCTTTTTTACATTTAAACTATTCCCTATAAACACATTAATTAAACTCAATTTTTATTCGTAAACTGGCAAGTTTGATTACTTGACAATTGATATATTGATGTTTGACGTAATTGAAAGCATTAAAAAAATAAATTTATTTTAACCTGTTTCATGAGTTAAAATGTAAGATAAAAGCTATAAGAAACAGACACTCCAGTCTGGAAAAAAAAATCTTTTGCTATATTACTGTACGTGAGGAAAAAATAATGTTTATGAATGTTTCATGCACAGAAGTGAAAGTGATGATTTTATCATGATTTTCCGGTGTAATTAGCCACAATTAATTTCCTGTGATATGAATCCTTTGTTGCGTTCAAGTATGTTCCCAAATGTTGTGCTTTAGGCACTTTTAGTCTTTTTTTTCATAACATTTTTTATAAATAATTTTAATTTTGGTACGAATATAAAAATGACTACGATTATATACTGTGCAAAGTCACAAAAATACACACACACGGAGTTAATAATTTTATTTCTCTAATTTTAACAAATAACAACTTTCGAGCTGCTGATTTACGTAAAATATTGTTAAAAAAAAATATTACGAAATTCTGACAGCTCTGATCTGCAAAAAAACTGACATAGGTATTACCTCGACAAGGCACACGGACCATCTGAATTGACCTAAAAAGACAGTGACGCAAATACTTTTAAAAGGCAAGTCGAAGAAATGGTTATAGAATGAGGGCGGCTCGGAATAAATAACGTAAGTGCCAAAAGTAAATTTTTTTTTTTTTTTTTTTTTTACTAATAATAGGCACGCGCTTGACCACCATCTCACCTGATGGTAAATCAAAACCTGTTGTGAATTTAGCTAGATAAGGTAATTTTATATGTTTAAAAGCAGTTTTCACAACATCAATCTAATGCATTACGTCATGAAAATAAAAACGGCAAAAAGTCAGATCGAACTTTGAAATTTTTTTCTATCGAAAAAATTTCTTCACATCGTGTATTCCTTTAGAATTTAGATAGATAATATAGTCAAAAAACATAAACCAATTCTCAAAACGGCCTTATTATTCGCTTATCCCCTTAACGTAAAAAAAAATATATTTTGCGTTAACTTAGAACTATGAAATTTGACAAGCAACCGTCTTATTTTACCTACTACAAGTATAGGAAAAAGTCTGATTTTTTAAAATTAAATCATAAAAAATGCAGTCTTTATTTAAAGTAATTTGTAGCTACAAATTTGTACGAAATCTTCGGTGGGCGATTCCGACTCGCACTTCACAGGTTTTTTTAAATGAAGAGATGATTTTTACCCACTCTTTACTTAATAAATTATTATTTTCATATGTTTTTCAGTTTCTCGGATCCCTGGAGACCTTTGATAGGCGTACGAGGAGCCGAAGCCAACTCCAGAAGCCCCGTTAGACATTTCAAATGGGATGGGATATCAACCGACAATTATCCCTGTATGCACTGTGAAAGTATACCCAAGGATAATCCCCGGTTGGAGCAGGACTATTGCAGAATATGACATCAACGCTATGGGTTTTACTGGACACAGGCCTGGACAAAATTGTCTATGCCTGTGTCTACTGTTCGCACAGCGGTGATTTGGAAATAACTGGGCTCACACAGCACCTAAGTGAGGCGGCGGATGCGGCTCAGCAACACATTCATAGTGCGTACAGCTAAGGAGTGTAATTCCTTGCCGGAGTCCGGGTTTCCTGATAGCAACAACCTGGGAGTTTTTAAGTCAAGAGTGAATAGGTTGCTTCTAAGCAAGCGTGATCCATCTTCGACCACATCATCGCTTACCATCAGGTGAGATAGTGGTCAAACGCGTGCCTATCAATAGTAAAAAAAAAATCCTAAGTAAATTTCCCGTAAAACCTAAGATTTACCACCTCTTAATGATAAAAGTCCGAACAGTTTTGCAATTCGGACTTTTACCACCATTCACTAAATTTGGTAAATCTTACGATTTACATTAAGGTGGAAGCGCCAGGGTGGCCCGCGAAATTCAAATATTTTTTTTGTTTTTTTGCAATGGTTATTTCATGAAAAAGACATTCATGAACTGAGATGGCTATATTGATGATTAAAATGGTTATAATTCTTTAGATGAATACTAATCGTATTTTGTTCAACATACAGCTTCACACTGACCGGCAAATAACAAAAAATATATAAAAATATCTGAATTTCGCGGGCAAATAAACGTATTTTCTTTCTTTTTCTTTCTTACCCTGGCGCTTCAACCTTAAAAGCACGCTAAATGTTGAAAAAGACCACGTCATAACATGTTCGGCGCATCGTCTCGTACTCGTGGGCAGTCTGCAACCCCCGCTGCCCACACCGTCTCCGCTCACCTCAGTCGATCATTTGAACATAAAAATACTGATTTTCAGTTATATTAGCTAACTAGTTGACCCGCGCAACTTTGTCTGCTCCGCTCCTAATGGTCTTAGCGTGATGATATATAACCTCTCGATAAATAGGCTATCTAACACTGAGAGAATTTTTCAAATCGGACCGGGAGTTCTGGATATTAGCATGTTCAAGCAAACAAACAAACTCTTCAGCTTTTTATATATTAGTAGAGATGTAAGCGTTATGTTTGTATTTGTTAGTAGTAATTGTTTAATACCAAGTAATAAGAGAAATACTGATTCAGTTAGATTAGACAACATAAGTGTTATGTTTGTGAGAAGATAAATTTACTTGTTATTTTTTACTATTTAGGAAGTATTTTATTTAAAGGTGTTTTTAAATGACTAGCTCCTAATAGTTTATAAGTAAAAATCCCAAATAAAAATAATTAAAATAGGTAAGGATTTATTTATTTATTAAATAATAAGCTCACCAACAGCACTGTCACAATTACAAACAACAACATAAATTAGTTACTCTCATGTGATATCTACATAAAAATATGGACTTTGGTTTTTGACTAATAGTTAATTGAAATAAATGATAAAAATTACTCATTGTTTTATTCCCAAAACCAACATTCACCAGCCGTCAGTGGTAAAACCTAGCATGTTCTAAATTCTAATGGTAAAAGCCCGAAAAAATCGTCCTACTTTCATAAATCCTTACATTTACCAACACATGTCGGTAAATCCTAAGACTTACTCTTAAATCTTAGGATTTGCCGTAGTTCGAGCTTTTACAGTAACATATACAAGGTGTATATGTTACTGTAAAAGCTCGAACTCAACAACACATGAATAAATTAGTCTAAGTTTAGTTCGCCGTCCACTCACAAAGCCTGCAAAGACAAGAGCTTTGTCTCGCGTTTCGAAGTAATAATTTAATCTTGTCGAGCCGAAGGGCCCCTATTGACATACGTTCATTTGTGAACTAAATAATAATCCCATAAGGGTCTCGACTTTAACCCGCTGAAAGGGGCTGTAATTATTTTAATAGATTTAAAACGGTATTGAAAATAAATATAGCCTTCTTGCTTTTGAAAACGAAAATTGTTTAGAAGTCTTTTCAAACATTGCTTGATCGATGGCTTATAAAGCATAAACACGAACGACGACGTTCATTCCAATAACGGCCACTCAATAAGTACAGAGTGTAAGTATCTACTGTAGGGGATCGAAGGCCGGGGCGTAGCGGGAGCTACATTAAAAAAGAAAAACTGATGCATCTTTTAAGAATTACTATTTACGACTTCACTCTATCAGAATATTTTACAGAATCTTCGATAAGACTAACTCATTCTTCCGTCATTATTTGACTTCAAATCTAATCTAAATCTTCTTAAATCTTTCAAAGCTTATGACATTGAGGTTGCACCTTCCAAAGAGGATATTCTACAGTACCTTGTACATGCTCTTCTGAAACAGAAAAGTAATTTGGCATGACTTTTCCCCAATTTTGAGCGTCCTATTCAAATAAAAATTATTTATAGTATTAGGAAATAAGTATACATCTTACAAGAAATTTTCTATATTTGATCGTACCTTAGTAATTCAAAGATTCATTATTGATAGTTTTGTCAACAGCATATTAACTGTAGGATCAATACTTTAGGAGATAGAGGGTATCTAAAAATGATAAAATACAACTTTTCATGAATCATACAAAGACGAATGTTAATTTCTGATCCAGAAACCGACAGAGTTGAATCATATCGTAGATTTTTTCTCGTCTAAAGTAAAGCAAGAATATCTATTTTATTTTTTCGATTTCGATGACTAACGCATAAATACATGACCTTGAATATGTCTTCAGTAGACGAAATCTTGAAAAGTTATTTTACATCCATTCTTACAAGTATGCCGGTCGGCCTCCTACCCTCGGGTATTTTTAGTATGTTCATCTGGACACTTCAAAGAACAACCGTACCAATTTTCAAAACTACACGAATTATTCGCTCTGATCGACGTTAACTGAGCTTATTTTTCTGCACTAATTGTACTGAATATCCATATTTTGAATAAGGAATACTAATTATTGTATAAACTAAGCACGTAATGAGAACCAACTGCGTCTGAATCTCGATGAGTTAACGAAATTAAAATTTTCTTCCTAATTTCATTCACAAAACATTGAAATATGTTTAGGCATACATTCAGTCAAAAAAGTATCGGGAATGGATGATTTGTTTATGGTTCCAAATTCAAATTTTTGTTTTTTTGTAGTTGTTAGATTGGCACAACTGTTTTCCATTTTGGCGCGGAGTTTGAGTTGCATCTGTTATTTATATTAAATACAGTGCTGGTTTTAGTAATATCATATATAGTGTGTATTGCGAATTTCATAATGGACAAAAATATCGAACAAAGAGTTTGTCTTAAATTTTGCATCGCCAATGGAATTTCGTGTTCGGAGTCACTGAAAATGTTACAGAAGGCTTACGGTGAATCGACTTTATCAAAAACTCGTGCTTATGAGTGGTTCAAAGCGTTCAAAAGCGGTCGAGATATGATGGAAGATTTGCCTCGCTCTGGTTGGCCGTCAACGTCTGCAACTGAAGTTAACATCGCAAAAGTGAAGGAAATAGTGACTGAAAATCTCCGTTCAACTCTGAGAGAGATAGCCGCCGAACTTTCTGTATCTCACGAGTCGATCCGTACCATTTTAACTAATCATTTGGGTATGAAACATGTTGCTGCTCGGCTAGTCCCAAAAGATCTGAATTTTCTCCAAAAACTCAATCGCATGAAAGTCGCTGAGGACATGCTAGAACGAGTCAGTTCGGACCCAACATTCATGAAACGCATTGTCACTGGTGACGAGACGTGGGTTTACGAGTTTGACATGCAAACTAGTCAACAAGCTTCGGAGTGGCGCCTTCCAACTGAACCGAAACCGAAAAAACCACGCCAAAGTCGATCAAAAGTCAAAGTCATGTTGACTGTTTTCTTTGACTATCGCGGTGTTGTGCACTCTGAATTCTTACCGGAAGGTCTAACGGTAAATAAAGAATATTATTTGAGCGTTATGCGGCGTTAAGAGAGCAAATTCGACGAAAAAGGCCAGATTTGTGGAAAGAAAATTCTTGGATTTTGCACCACGACAATGCGCCTTCGCACAAGGCTATCATTGTGAACGAATTTTTAACCAAACACTCAACAAATACCATCCAGCAACCACCATATTCACCAGATATGGCTCCTGCTGACTTTTTTCTTTTTCCTAAACTCAAATTACCACTTCGTGGCACCCGTTTTCAATCGATAGAAGACATAAAGGAGAATTCGCGGCGCGGCGAGAACTGAACTCAATTCCGGAAGCAGCGTTTAAAAAATGTTTTGATGAATGGATTATTCGTTGGCGCAAGTGTATCGTTTCTAAAGCATACTTTGAAGGTGATAAAATAAATTTGGATGAATAACAGACATTTTGTGTATTATTGATCTTTTCCCGGTACTTTCTTGACAGAGTAGTATTTCAAAATGACATGAAAATTTAGTTGTTTATCAACAGTAGATATCGAGGACCCTTCAAACAATATTAAACTTGTTATTTATGTAGTGTAATCTATATAAATATTTGTTTCATAAGCCGTCAGAGTTAGTTTATGTGTGTTGTCGCTCATTTATTTCTCCATGTCATAATGTTTATGGGTTCAAGGGCTCGGACCCTCGAAGTCGTCAACTAAGGGTCGACGTATAATGTGATTAGAGTTAATGTAGTTTAAGGGGTCATAAAGAACGGCAGTTAACACTTAATAGTTAATACAATAAGTAGCAGCATACGCCCATAGTTGTGAATAGCGGCCATTGGGAGGCCCATGTTCTGCAGTGGACCTTTACGGGCGATAATAAAAGATTATGATAGGCACGATTAATCTATACCTATACAATGACTGAACCTGTTGTTCGGATGTCTACTTGATTTGATTGAACATGCACCACATCCCTACACACTGCATAAGCATAAGCATAAGCATAAGCATAATCAGCCTATAATATTCCCACTGCTGGAACACAGGCCTCCTCTTGGAGAGAGGGAAAGGCCGTAATCCACCACGCGGGCCCAGTGTGAGTTGGTAGATGTCACATGTCTTTGAATTTTTGGTTCTAGGACATGCCGGTTGCCTTCCGATATTTTCCTTCAGCGTTTTGAGAGCAGTGGTGATGAAATAATTTACACAAAGTAAAGCGCCTGCCTGAGTTCGAACCTACGACCTACAACTCGTAAGTCGCAGCCATTACCACCGGGTCACCACTGCTCTCACACACTGAATGTTTTTAATTTCAAAGATAAAACCAGGTTTTTATTTGAATTTTGCAAGATAGGTACAAAACGGCGGATTTCTTTTTCTTATTGTGAGCGAGCACTCATTTGCATGAACATGAATAGTTTGATTCACTCGGACCACGTTATAACGCCAAATTCAAACGTGTGTTTGGGATATGGACCTCATCGCAGCCAACATCGACCCTGCGTACTAAAGGCCCGCCAGCTCGCAAACTCTACGTTGCGTCGATGCACGGCACCACGTACCTGAGTCGATCGGTCTGTGCAGCGACACTATTCACATAATGTAACTCCTAGCTTGACCAGATTTTGTCGCTGCAATGTGGTGTAGTAATGTCACATGTAAATTCTTCCTAAAGGAAGGTTTGTATTCTAATCTCAGTCTCAACCTGTACAAACTCCTCGAATTTCCTTGCTTTTGATATTGATTATCACCGAGATAAGTTATTATTTGATCGATTTTTAAGTACCTAGGTACTTGAATTTGCTTTTATTTCTGACAACGAATTATTGCAAACATGGTTTACAAACTCTTTTTTCTCGATAAAACTCGGACAAATAGTTATATACATATATATATAACTATTTGTGTATATATATACTAGCTTTCGACCGCAACTTTGTACGCGTATCCCAAATTTTCCCATTCCCTTTCGAATTTTATGAAATTCTCTCTCAGTGCTCCCCTACACTCTCCAAAGAACCTACATGCCAAATTTCGGCTTCCTTCGACCACCAGTTTCGGTTATGCGTTGTCTGTCATGTTGTCTTGTGTCACTCAATCAGTCAGTAAAGGAAGATTGTAAACGATTAGATTTTAATGGCATTTAGTGTATTCTAGTTCACAGTATCAGGGTATAAGTAACATGACACAAAAAAAGTATTCTTTAAAGCCGACCAACCGAACGGGGAAATGAAGTTTGTACGCAGATGCAATCGCAATAATCATTACTATCTCGATAGGCATCGATATAGAACGATAAATCTATATACTTGTCGTCACTGTAGCTGTGCTGCATAACAATGTGAAATTGATTGCAATAATTGCTGCTATTAAAAAAATGCGCAGAAAACGTTCTGCAGTTGCTTAGTCATCACTTTTCTTGTACTTTACTACTTAGGTACCTGCCTACTTTCGAAGAATTTCCGTGGTGAAAGATTTCTCTCGAAAGAAATGTGCTTATCATCTCAATCATTTACAATGTGCCCTGAATGTACTATATTTTAAAAAGTTCTAGTTATGAAAGTGGATTGTGAAGATCAAATATGCAGTTTTTAGACTGGAAGTGGTTGACAAAAGGTATGTTACGTCATATAACACCAGAGTCATCTACTCTGTTGAAACATGACTGTGTTAAAATATGACGTTTTAATTATACGTCAAGTACAGGGAAAGTACCGGTAACAATGTAAAGTACCCACTGAAACTAAAAGAAGATTTTCTTTTATGAAACCAACCAAATACGCTGTAATCAACATACTTATGCGATACGGGATAAGAATATAATTTTAAATTGATAAATGCAGTGCCCGATTGCATTATCTATACTTCTATACTAATATATAAAGCTGAAGAGTTTGTTTGTTTGTTTGTTTTTACTTGAACGCGCTAATCTCAGGAACTACTGGTCCGATTTGAAAAATGATTTCAGTGTTAGGTAGCCTATTTATTGAGGAAGGCTATAGGTTATATATCATCACGCTAAGACTAATAGGAGCGGAGCAGTAATGAAAATTGTGACGCAGACGAAGTTGCGCGGGTCAACTAGTTTCAAGATAATTTCAATGTTTTGACGGGCTGTTTGTGAGTTTCAGAAGTACGCAATCATATGAGTGATGTTCTGTATATGATGTTAATATACAGTAGGTAAAAGACACAATCTGAAAAAATAAAAAGGGCTTATATCAAAAAATCCGGCCGCAAAAAACGACAACACTGACACGACTGATGAAGTTAGTGGAATGTAATCAGTGATTGAACGAATATAAATGCTATCAACTGCATCAAACTGCTTGAAAAGTGTTAAATTTTAATTATTGCGGTCGGGTATTTTAATACAAGTAATTTTATTTTTGTTTTCAATAGGGTATTTTACTAAAAAAATCTAATCAGTCCGTTAGATAGATTTTCAAAAAATATTGGACACGTATTTTTTTCTTTTTTCACGTAAACAAAAAATTAAAAGGATACAGCGAGTCAAAAGACACGCGTGACGTCATGTGGTTTGGTAAAATTGTACAAAAAGAAAACATAGGCCTCGTTTCTGGAGACGCGTGGCTTCGAGCGTCGCGTGCGGAGGCGCGACCCGCACTAAATTCAAACTTACGGCGTTGTATGAGAGCGTTTACGGAGAGGCGTTTTTACACGCGTTTGTTTGAAATGTAGCATTATTTGCGGATGACGACGCCGCGTCGCACGGGGCGTCGGACGCAGCGCCGCACGCGGCGTTGGTCGCAGCGTCGTACGCGGCGTCGGTCGCAGCGTCGTGCGCAGCGCCAGTTTTCTTGAGTCCTGGGCAGTCTTGTTCGAATAGTAACAACGAACAAACGTGTAAATACGTGTAAACATGTAAATGTGTGTGTAAATGCCGCGTCCACCGCCGCGTCCACCGCCGCGTCCGCAGCTACACTTCACGCGACGCGCCATGACCCTCGGCTCCATGAACGAATTCGTACTTAATCATATGTTTGTTTTTGTGCGTGTGAAGACGCGGACCGCTGCACGCGCCGTCTCTTTGTGAACGCAAAAAACGTCCAACGCAACGCTAGACGCCACACTGCACGCGACGCGCGAAGCCACGCGTCTCCGTAAACGAGGCCATACGCGTCCAATATTTTTTGAAAATCTATCTGACGAACTAATTATTATTTTTTTAGTAAAATACCCTATTGTTTCGTTTCAGCGTATCAGTTGAAGCTGGTCTATTCTGTCAACACCTCACCGTGTAAGCTTAAATGGAGTAAGCATATAGCGAACTGACATTCCATCTTGTTTTTATGGTTTCACAGCTCACTTCGTGTTCACTTTACTAGAACATCACCCTTAATATGAACACACATTCAAGTAGAACGTCAAGAGAGTCAAGAGGAGCTCGTGGCTAGATAATAACAGCCGCACGGCTCGATCTTCAAGGTTACGCAACGCTTGCCATGGTTGGTCTGTGGATGGGTGACCATCTTAACATAGCGAGTTTCCTCCGTGCCTCGGAAAGCACGTTAAGCCGTTGGTCCCCGCTGTCATTTTTAGATCTTTGGCAGTCGTTACGGATAGTCAGAAGCTAGTAAATCTGATCCAGTCTTGCCATGAAGTAACGTGTTACCCAGTTACTGGGATGTGGATGTCTGGTAGGCAGCCGCATCCTCGTAAAATACTCGTATGCAGCTAAATCCGGCTTGACTGGAAGCCGACCCCAATATAGTTGGGAAAAGGCTAGGCAGATGATGATTCAAGTAGAGCGTCCTCTACCCCCGGAGGTTAAACAGAGAAAGTAGGTACACTAACATTTTACCAAATATATTGTAGTCCCATTTCACATTGGGCGAGTTTACCGCCATCAATTTTAACAGCAATAAAGTCTGTTGAATTTCTTATAAAAGCCACAATATAAATGGTTTATGTGATTGGTTTTTCAATTCATTGAACAATTCTATGTCCCCAATACCGCTTTGGTTCCGTCCCTACTGCACGTGGCCGACGGACGCAATCAATTCAGCTAACTGGTTAATTGTGTATCACTAATAAAATAAAAAACAGCGGCATACAACATGTGCTCAATGCGAATGTATTTTTTATGTTTATTAAATTAGAGTATTTTTATATATGGCTTGGTAAAAATGAACAAATTTACCAAGCCAGTTGACGTCACGCGTGTCTTCATCCCGCTGTAGGTATCTCCTTTATTTTTTGTTTACGTGAAAAAAGAAAAAATACGTGTTGAATATTTTTTTGAAAATCTATCAGACGGACTAATTAGATTTTTTTAGTAAAATACCCTATTCTGGAATATAGTAATAGGAGTGTCCTTAGCAGGATTAACGTGCCTAATTATAGGCACCTCAGGGAACGCATTCTGTTGGTTTATTCTTAAAACATCTCAATTCAAAACCAACCTTGGTAGAGTGACCTTGGGTGTTTTGTCATTAATCCACCTTGGTTAAATAGATTGACATTTCACGTCATATTCCCTTCACCTTCGTGTTACAAAATAGTCATTCAGGAAATCTTAAAATACCTAACCCAAGTGAAGTTAAATTCACAGAAAAAAAGGGCAATTTTCTCACATAATTTAAAAAAAAAAACTTATTTCTTCAATTATAGCATAATAAATTTAAAATTATAAATAATGCCAATATTTATTCATGGGTTTGTCTAGTCTCATCTTCAAAAGTAGACGCACTAAAGCGGCGAATAAAATAAGAAGATAAATATCAAAATACATTAGATAGTAGTAGTTCAAATACTAACAATAGAATGTGAGATATTCCCAGAAAAAAGTTTAACAACATATTGTTAAAGGAAACTTTCTGAGAGGTCGAGCCAAAAATAAGAAGCTTTAGCTATTGTATGCCAGATACATTTTACATGAAGAAGGAAAAAACATCATTTATTTTTTCCTATAAATCTTTATTTTCAGACCAAGTCCATAGTGAGAGAGTGTTTTACAAGTTACTTTACATATTTAACCTAGGTTTACTTAAAATAACTTAAATATACATTCAGTCAAAAAAGTATCGGGAACGGATGATTTGTTTATGGTTCCAAATTCAAATTTTTGTTTTTTTGTAGTTGTTAGATTGGCACAACTGTTTTCTATTTTGGCGCGGAGTTTGAGTTGCATCTGTTATTTATATTAAATACAGTGCTGGTTTTAGTAATATCATATATAGTGTGTATTGCGAATTTCATAATGGACAAAAATATCGAACAAAGAGTTTGTCTTAAATTTTGCATCGCCAATGGAATTTCGTGTTCGGAGTCACTGAAAATGTTACTGAAGGCTTACGGTGAATCGACTTTATCAAAAACTCGTGCTGATGAGTGGTTCAAAGCGTTCAAAAGCGGTCGAGATTTGATGGAAGATTTGCCTCGCTCTGGTAGGCCGTCAACGTCTGCAACTGAAGTTAACATCGCAAAAGTGAAGGAAATAGTGACTGAAAATCCCCATTCAACTCTGAGAGAGATAGCCGCCGAACTTTCTGTATCTGACGAGTCAATCCGTACCATTTTAACTAATCATTTGGGTATGAAACATGTTGCTGCTCGGCTAGTACCAAAAGATCTGAATTTTCTCCAAAAACTCAATCGCATGAAAGTCGCTGAGGACATGCTAGAACGAGTCAGTTCGGACCCAACATTCATGAAACGCATTGTTACTGGTGACGAGACGTGGGTTTACGAGTTTGACATGCAAACTAGTCAACAAGCTTCGGAGTGGCGCCTTCCAACTGAACCGAAACCGAAAAAACCACGCCAAAGTCGATCAAAAGTCAAAGTCATGTTGACTGTTTTCTTTGACTATCCCGGTGTTGTGCACTCTGAATTCTTACCGGAAGGTCTAATGGTAAATAAAGAATATTATTTGAGCGTTATGCGGCGTTAAGGAGAGCAAATTCGACGAAAAAGGCCAGATTTGTGGAAAGAAAATTCTTGGATTTTGCACCACGACAATGCGCCTTCGCACAAGGCTATCATTGTGAACGAATTTTTAACCAAACACTTAACAAATACCATCCAGCAACCACCATATTCACCAGATATGGCTCCTGCTGACTTTTTTCTTTTTCCTAAACTCAAATTACCACTTCGTGGCACCCGTTTTCAATCGATAGAAGACAAAGGAGAATTCGCGGCGAGAACTGAACTCAATTCCGGAAGCAGCGTTTAAAAAATGTTTTGATGAATGGATAATTCATTGGCGCAAGTGTATCGTTTCTAAAGGAGCATACTTTGAAGGTGATAAAATAAATTTGGATGAATAACAGACATTTTGTGTATTATTGATCTTTTCCCGGTACTTTCTTGACAGAGTAGTAGTATACATAAAAGTTAATTATATTATCTCGCCTGATACTAATCTTATCCAATGATTCTTTAAGGCTGGGATTCATTTGCCAATAAACGTGAAAACAATAAAAGTCTTTGTGATGAAAGGTCCTAAAAGTACCTAGATAGCAAAGTAAGTACATTGAAACTGAATATAATGTGCTTTATCTACTACCAAAATTGTAACACAGCTGCATAGGCAATCTTCAGCAGTTTCAGCTATTATTTAGGTAAGCGCTGTGAAAGTTTATACTTGAGCATGGTGTTAATAATGCATTCACTCAAGCAAAGTAGTTTTAACAATAACCTTCTGTAACTACACCGCATACCTATCGTTAAATATGTACCTCGGATTTTCTCAAGCCGCAATTTCAAAGCATTTAATAAAATAGTGCAATGTTGCATAAAGAACTACACTGCGGTAATACGTGAAACAAAAGCAAGTCATTCTGTTGTAGTAGTTCTCCCCTTTCGTTCGCAGTGAATAAAACAATGAACATCAAGTTGTTGAGAATAATTATTATTGTTGTTGCAGTTCTGAAGATAGAAGGTTAGTAAAAAAGTAAATTCTAATGAAGTGAATAATTATTTTGTCTAGCTATGGAACTAGGATTCATCCAATCCCAATGAATTAAGAGTTTTGGAAAACGAATAGTAACTATATTTATTAAAACAGTGTTTATTAAAGTGCGAATCGGACTCTAACACGAAGGGTTCCATACCAAAAACCATAAAAATCACGTTTCTTGTATAGGAGCACCCATTAATTTTTATTTATTTATAATATACTGTACACCTCAAATTTAGGTAGAGTAAAAATTTTATAAAACAAGTGTACAATGGGTGATCTTATCACACAAGGCAATCTATTACAGATAACCTTTGGATGAACTAAACGAAAGGAGATGGAGTTTTTAATTTAGTTTTTATTGTTTATTTATTATAGCGGCAACAGAAATACACACTCTGTGAAAACTCAATTTACAACTGTGCTTATTCTTGAGATTTAGCCCGCTGTCATACAGACAGACATACGGACAGCAAAGGCTAATAGGGTTTCGTTGGTTACCCTTTGGAAACGGAACCCTTAACAATAACGTTGAAACAACCCATTAAAAAAATATAAATTCCTTTGTTGATAATATTAAGGTTTCCCAAGTACGAAGTACAAACCTACATATAAATAATTCCAATATTGTATTTGCTTTTGATCAAGCGCCTGTCTATTAACGTTAACACAAAGTTATGTAAACGTTTCAAATTACTAAAAGCTTTCGATCGAAAAACATAATATGTAGGTTTTCTTTAGTTTTCTGATCATTTTGTACCTATAAATAAATACAGGCGATTGAGGAGCTCGTGGCTAAATTGGCTAAATAATAATAGCCGCACGGGTCGACATTTACGGTTAAGCTACGCTTGCTAAGGTTGGTCTGTGGTTGGGTGACCATTATAACATACCGAGTTTTCTCCGTGCCTCGGAAAGCACGTTAAACCGTTGGTCCCGGCTGTCATTTGTAGATCTTTGGCAGTCGTTACGGATTGTCAGAAGCCAGTAAATCTGACTCTAGTCTTGCCAGGAAATACCGTGTTATCCAGTTAATGGGTTGTGGAGATCTGGCAGGCAGCCGCTCCACGTATAATACTCGTATTCAGCTGAATCCGGTTTGTCTGGAAGCCGATCCCAATATAGTTCAGAAAAGGCTAGGCAGATGAAATTGTATTTATTTCATCTGCCTATTCAATTCAATTCAATTTATTTATTTGCATAAAACATGGTATACAAAGGGAGTGAAAGAAAAGATCATACATGTTTTGCTTAAGACTAAAGCATGTAAAATGATTAACACAACTTATATTGAAAGTATTCCTTAAAGCTGTAAAAATTATTATCACTTAGCCATTTAAAAGTAGGTCACATGGTGATTTGTTATATACATTCAGTCAAAAAAGTATCGGGAATGGATGATTTGTTTACGGTTCCAAATTCAAATTTTTGTTTTTTTGTAGTTGTTAGATTGGCACAACTGTTTTCCATTTTGGCGCGGAGTTTGAGTTGCATCTGTTATTTATATTAAATACAGTGCTGGTTTTAGTAATATCATATATAGTGTGTATTGCGAATTTCATAATGGACAAAAATATCGAACAAAGAGTTTGTCTTAAATTTTGCATCGCCAATGGAATTTCGTGTTCGGAGTCACTGAAAATGTTACAGAAGGCTTACGGTGAATCGACTTTATAAAAAACTCGTGCTTATGAGTGGTTCAAAGCGTTCAAAAGCGGTCGAGATGTAATGGAAGATTTGCCTCGCTCTGGTAGGCCGTCAACGTCTGCAACTGAAGTTAACATCGCAAAAGTGAAGGAAATAGTGACTGAAAATCCCCATTCAACTCTGAGAGAGATAGCCGCCGAACTTTCTGTATCTCACGAGTCAATCCGTACCATTTTAACTAATCATTTGGGTATGAAACATGTTGCTGCTCGGCTAGTACCAAAAGATCTGAATTTTCTCCAAAAACTCAATCGCATGAAAGTCGCTGAGGACATGCTAGAACGAGTCAGTTCGGACCCAACATTCATGAAACGCATTGTTACTGGTGACGAGACGTGGGTTTACGAGTTTGACATGCAAACTAGTCAACAAGCTTCGGAGTGGCGCCTTCCAACTGAACCGAAACCGAAAAAACCACGCCAAAGTCGATCAAAAGTCAAAGTCATGTTGACTGTTTTCTTTGACTATCCCGGTGTTGTGCACTCTGAATTCTTACCGGAAGGTCTAATGGTAAATAAAGAATATTATTTGAGCGTTATGCGGCGTTTAAGAGAGCAAATTCGACGAAAAAGGCCAGATTTGTGGAAAGAAAATTCTTGGATTTTGCACCACGACAATGCGCCTTCGCACAAGGCTATCATTGTGAACGAATTTTTAACCAAACACTTAACAAATACCATCCAGCAACCACCATATTCACCAGATATGGCTCCTGCTGACTTTTTTCTTTTTCCTAAACTCAAATTACCACTTCGTGGCACCCGTTTTCAATCGATAGAAGACAAAGGAGAATTCGCGGCGAGAACTGAACTCAATTCCGGAAGCAGCGTTTAAAAAATGTTTTGATGAATGGATTATTCATTGGCGCAAGTGTATCGTTTCTAAAGGAGCATACTTTGAAGGTGATAAAATAAATTTGGATGAATAACAGACATTTTGTGTATTATTGATCTTTTCCCGGTACTTTCTTGACAGAGTAGTATACATAAAAGTTAATTATATTATCTCGCCTGATACTAATCTTATCCATTGATTCTTTAAGGCTGAGATTCATTTACCAATAAACGTGAAAACAATAAAAGTCTTTGTGATGAAAGATCCTAAAAGTACCTAGAAAGCAAAGTAAGTACCTTGAAACTGAATATAATGTGCTTAATCTACTACCAAAATTGTAACACAGCTGCATAGGCAATCTTCAGCAGTTTCAGCTATTATTTAGGTAAGCGCTGTGAAAGTTTATACTTGAGCATGGTGTTAATAATGCATTCACTCAAGCAAAGTAGTTTTAACAATAACCTTCTGTGAACTATACCGCTTAACTATCGTTAAATATGTACGTACAGTACTCGTACCTCGGATTTTCTCAAGCCGCAATTTCAAAGCATTTAATAAAATAGTGCAATGTTGCATAAAGAACTACACTGCGGTAATACGTGAAACAAGAGCAAGTCATTCTGTTGTAGTAGTTCTCCCCTTTCGTTCGCAGTGAATAAAACAATGAACATCAAGTTGTTGAGAATAATTATTATTGTTGTTGCAGTTCTGAAGATAGAAGGTTAGTAAAAAAGTAAATTCTAATGAAGTGAATAATTATTTTGTCTAGCTATGGAACTAGGATTCATCCAATCCCAATGAATTAAGAGTTTTGGAAAACGAATAGTAACTATATTTATTAAAACAGTGTTTATTAAAGTGCGAATCGGACTCTAACACGAAGGGTTCCATACCAAAAACCATAAAAATCACGTTTCTTGTATAGGAGCACCCATTAATTTTTATTATTTATAATATACTGTACACCTCAAATTTAGGTAGAGTAAAAATTTTATAAAACAAGTGTACAATGGGTGATCTTATCGCACAAGGCAATCTCTTATAGATAACCTTTGGATGAACTAAACGAAAGGAGATGGAGTTTTTAATTTAGTTTTTATTGTTTATTTATTATAGCGGCAACAGAAATACACACTCTGTGAAAACTCAATTTACAACTGTGCTTATTCTTGAGATTTAGCCCGCTGTCATACAGACAGACATACGGACAGCAAAGGCTAATAGGGTTTCGTTGGTTACCCTTTGGAAACGGAACCCTTAACAATAACGTTGAAACAACCCATTAAAAAAATATAAATTCCTTTGTTGATAATATTAAGGTTTCCCAAGTACGAAGTACAAACCTACATATAAATAATTCCAATATTGTATTTGCTTTTGATCAAGCGCCTGTCTATTAACGTTAACACAAAGTTATGTAAACGTTTCAAATTACTAAAAGCTTTCGATCGAAATACATAATATGTAGTTTTTTTTTTAGTTTTCTGATCATTTTGTACCTATAAATAAATACAGGCGATTGAGGAGCTCGTGGCTAAATAATAATAGCCGCACGGGTCGACATTTACGGTTAAGCTACGCTTGCCAAGGTTGGTCTGTGGTTGGGTGACCATTTTAACATACCGAGTTTTCTCCGTGCCTCGGAAAGCACGTTAAACCGTTGGTCCCGGCTATCATTTGTAGATCTTTGGCAGTCGTTACGGATTGTCAGAAGCCAGTAAATCTGACTCTAGTCTTGCCAGGAAATACCGTGTTATCCAGTTAATGGGTTGTGGAGATCTGGCAGGCAGCCGCTCCACGTATAATACTCGTATTCAGCTGAATCCGGTTTGTCTGGAAGCCGATCCCAATATAGTTCAGAAAAGGCTAGGCAGATGAAATAAATACAGGCGATTCAATTCAATTCAATTTATTTATTTGCATAAAACATGGTATACAAAGGGAGTGAAAGAAAAGATCATACATGTTTTGCTTAAGACTAAAGCATGTAAAATGATTAACACAACTTATATTGAAAGTATTCCTTAAAGCTGTAAAAATTATTATCACTTAGCCATTTAAAAGTAGGTCACATGGTGATTTGTTATATACATTCAGTCAAAAAAGTATCGGGAATGGATGATTTGTTTATGGTTCCAAATTCAAATTTTTGTTTTTTTGTAGTTGTTAGATTGGCACAACTGTTTTCCATTTTGGCGCGGAGTTTGAGTTGCATCTGTTATTTATATTAAATACAGTGCTGGTTTTAGTAATATCATATATAGTGTGTATTGCGAATTTCATAATGGACAAAAATATCGAACAAAGAGTTTGTCTTAAATTTTGCATCGCCAATGGAATTTCTTACGGTGAATCGACTTTATCAAAAACTCGTGCTTATGAGTGGTTCAAAGCGTTCAAAAGCGGTCGAGATGTAATGGAAGATTTGCCTCGCTGTGGTAGGCCGTCAACGTCTGCAACTGAAGTTAACATCGCAAAAGTGAAGGAAATAGTGACTGAAAATCCCCATTCAACTCTGAGAGAGATAGCCGCCGAACTTTCTGTATCTCACGAGTCGATCCGTACCATTTTAACTAATCATTTGGGTATGAAACATGTTGCTGCTCGGCTAGTCCCAAAAGATCTGAATTTTCTCCAAAAACTCAATCGTATGAAAGTCGCTGAGGACATGCTAGAACGAGTCAGTTCGGACCCAACATTCATGAAACGCATTGTTACTGGTGACGAGACGTGGGTTTACGAGTTTGACATGCAAACTAGTCAACAAGCTTCGGAGTGGCGCCTTCCAACTGAACCGAAACCGAAAAAACCACGCTAAAGTCGATCAAAAGTCAAAGTCATGTTGACTGTTTTCTTTGACTATCGCGGTGTTGTGCACTCTGAATTCTTACCGGAAGGTCTAACGGTAAATAAAAAATATTATTTGAGCGTTATGCGGCGTTTAAGAGAGCAAATTCGACGAAAAAGGCCAGATTTGTGGAAAGAAAATTCTTGGATTTTGCACCACGACAATGCGCCTTCGCACAAGGCTATCATTGTGAACGAATTTTTAACCAAACACTCAACAAATACCATCCAGCAACCACCATATTCACCAGATATGGCTCCTGCTGACTTTTTTCTTTTTCCTAAACTCAAATTACCACTTCGTGGCACCCGTTTTCAATCGATAGAAGACATAAAGGAGAATTCGCGGCGAGAACTGAACTCAATTCCGGAAGCAGCGTTTAAAAAATGTTTTGATGAATGGATAATTCATTGGCGCAAGTGTATCGTTTCTAAAGGAGCATACTTTGAAGGTGATAAAATAAATTTGGATGAATAACAGACATTTTGTGTATTATTGATCTTTTCCCGTTACTTTCTTGACAGAGTAGTATACCCATCGCAAACCATCGCAAAGCAGCACCTTATTTTATTTTTGTAATCGAGGGATTTCACCTAAAACCAGTCTAAATTTGTCATGCCGATATTTGTATTTCCGAACAAACATACATGTTTCAGATACATAATATAGTGAAGGTAGTTGCAGCAGACCGAGTTTTTTAAATATTGTTCGACAAGATCCGGCGGAAGGCCATGAATAGCTCGAACTCATTTCTTTTGATCGACAAATGCTCTGTTATGGTCGGTACTATTTCCCCATACAATAAACCCATATCGCAGAGAGGAGTCAATATATGCACGATATGACAATACAGCTGCTTTAATGTTTGTAACATTTTTAAGAGCGTAAACGAATTTATTGATTTTATAACATACACTATTGATTTGAGCTTTCCAGTCTAGATGTTCGTCTATGATCGTTATCAAAAACTTAGTTTGTTATACTTGTTGAAGATTTGGTATATTCATTGTAGCATTGAATTTGTGTTTTTGACATTCTCGGGTCCCTAGAGACCCGGTCCTTTGGTAGGCGTACGAGGGGCCGATGCCAACTCGCAGAGGCCTCTTTAGACATTTCAAATGGAATGGGACACCAACCGACGATTATCCCTGTATGCACTGTGAAAGTATACCCAAGGACAATCCCCGGTTGGAGCAAAACTATTGCAAAATATGGAAACAAAAGATGAAAAACGCTATGGATTTGGCTGGTTTAGTGGACTAATTACTACTACTATGGAAGAACTATTGGCCCCTGCCTGACCATTGACAATTAAAATGGCTTTAAAATAGCAGGGGGTGACTTGCACACTCAATAAATGGGCCCCCCGAAAAGGGTCGCTAGCACAAAGTGACGTAGCGCCAAGGGGGCAACATATCCTGAGGTGCTAGAGGAGTGGAGAGGTATACCACGGCTATCAGGACAATCCCGGAAGTACGGTCAAGATCCCTACCAGCACCTTACTGGATTATACGTCCTTCTCCCGAGCACTTTTGCTCTTGCGAATCTCCACTCAGACCGGCCGATTAAGGCTGGAAAGAGGTGGGAGCTCTGTTCCTCGTCAGTGTTCACTCCGGCCAGCCAATAAAGGCAAGCCGGAAATAAGAAACAAGAATTCTCCCTGGAGATCAGGTCCGTGGGGTCGCTAGTGCCCAACAGTTCGCCACAAAACTGCCTTGCGGATTTGAATTGAATTTGAATTTTATTTGCATTGAATTTATTATTATTACATTTATTAAATTAAACATATACTGATTTATTGAAATTAATAGATAAATTATTATTATTAAGCCAATTTATAAGATTTTTTATTGTATTATTAATATCTGTTTCATGATCAATAAAATTATGATATTAGATTCTGAGGATACCAGACCTCAAGTTAACACTGAAACGATGTTGAAACGTTGAAGCCCTCACTTCATATAAATTTTCAATCGCCTACGTGTGGTAAACAGGTAAATAACGCCAAAAAAAAAAAATATATCAGATGGCTAATTTTAAGAATTTTCCACCTCGCCGTCTCTGGAGGCCAATTTCAGCTAAAATAGCCTAATAAAAGCGCTATTATATTTATTTATTATTAAAGCTGAAAGTCTGGCGCATTCTCTAAATTTACTTAGAAACTATAAAGTTGCCTGTTTAGATTTTCAATTTAAAGTTACCATAATTTACCGAACGAAATTTTTTGACAAACGTTTTCACAATTTTCAACACAGCTACGAAGCTGATAATTTTATGTACAAAAGTACAACTCATGAAGATTCAGTCGCCAAAAAGAAATCTCGACAAAGTCTTAGACTTTTATTTTTATATATATATTTATATATTTAAGCTCAAATATAATCCATAGCTCGAAAACTATGAAAAATTGCGGAAAACATGGGGTGATTCGGATACCCCACGATACGAGGGACCAAAATTTTATTTTTATACGTCAATGTTCAGGATGGCTCCTGTATAAAAATCCGTGTTCTCATAAATTCACCGAAATCTGTCAGGAATCATACTGAGCTGTGTGCCACTTTTATTTATCTATATTTTAGTTAAAAAACCAGGCTAGCGCCGCGGCGCCGCTCTCGATAGTTTTTAACAAGCCTCTCGCTTCATTCAAGCGTGCTGACGTGCCCTCCAAACATTGATATACGACATTATTTTTTATACACTCTTCCCATTTCATAGGAGAGTAACACGGGTGATTTATTTGTTAGAATATATTGCTTTTGTATCAAAAATATCAAGTGTTCCTAAGATGATGCTAGATAGTGGCCCAAAAAACCCATGCTTTTATACACCATCAACTTCACCCGTTAGAAAGTACTAACCTAATAGGTAGGTATCGAAGACAGGACGTAATTAAGAGGCTTGTATTTACGATTTTCGTCATCGATTTGATCAACCTTCTGAACCCTATAAGTGTAGGTCACGCCTAAAGGACTCAAGATAATGACCTATTTATTACGACACTTTCTCTGGCAAAGCTTTAGAATAGAAATATCCCCATTTACCATTACAATGCAAATGTAGTTAGGCTCTATCACCATTCGCTTAAAACTCCAGTTTTCCTGAAAGGGTTACAGCCATTTTAGTTAGTCGAGCTGAAAGAATTTTTAATTAAATTAAAGTTTAGAGTGCTTGTCAGAATGCATTACGTTGCACGATAAATTGAGTTTTTGATAAAATTTTACAGTAGGAATGAGTAGGTCTTTTTAAACTGGTCACTAAAAGTCATACTCGTAGTTAGATAAATCAAGCTATGACGGCTTGCAAAATATTATGATAACTAGTTTCTGCCAGCGGCTTCGCCCGCGTGATCGCTAAGGAACATACTCCCTGGACAAAAAGTAGCCTATGTTATTTTATTCTAGACTATAATCTACCTCTGTGGCAATTTTCATGAAGATAGTTTCAGTCGTTCTGACGTGAAAGAGTAACAAACATCCATCCATGCATCCTCACAAACTTTCGCATTTATAATATCACAAATAGGAAGTAGGATATCCTAGCAGCGTAGAGTATCAAGAGATACCTACGGATTTTTCATAGTGGTTTTACCTCTAACAGCAACAAACACTTTTCACACTTCACAAAAAAGAAGTGGGAATAAATATCACTGTGTTTACTCAGGCTCTCCCGTGTAGGCTAGGTACTTCTGAGTTCCCTCGCTCCATCGCTAATCATCAAGCGAGATCGAGGATAAGAGCAGGCTCATAAGTTTTTTTTTTAAACTTTAGCGTACCTAATGGGATACTAAAAAACTGGTCAAGTGCGAGTCGGACTCGAGGGTTCCGCAACAATTTCAGTAACTGTCTATCATTATCTGTATTTTTTCTTTTTTGGACTCAGTAGTTTCGGAGATGTGAAAGGAGGTTGGTGAAATGGTCATTGTTAGTCTAATGTCTTGAATAACTTCTTAACTACTTAATTTAAAATTAAGAAAAAATAAAATAAAACCCTCACAATAAGTCCTTTCATTTGATACCATATAGTATTCCATACTCAAAATTTATTTATTTAAGTGACGCGACCGTGTTCGGGTCACAAAAGTCTATACGCGTTCCAAATTTAAACAGAATCAATCCAGTGGATCCAAAGAAAACTGGCTGTGAAAGACAGACCGACAGAAATACAGAATCTCGAGGGATTCTATAAGGGTTCCGTTTCTTACAGATGTTCGGAACCCTAAAAGTCTTCACAAGTAAAATCAATGACTGACAAGCCTTTGCATGCAATGTAATGTATTCAGCCCGTTGCAACTCTCAAACACTACATCTAAGGAAATTTTGTCTCAATGCTAAGCAACATACGATTGCACGAAAAAGCTGAAATGTAACTAAAGGGGTAGAAAGCTCAGCTAGTCAAATAATCCCTAGTTGATCATTCTAAAACTTTAGTTCATTTACCTCTCGAAATATTAAACTTGGGGATGTAGGTAGCAGGAAGGTTAATATGATGTAATTACCCTCTAGTACTTTGTTTTATTTTCTTACTTAGGTATTTGGGGTAAACTTCAGATTCATTTTGATCGACCGACATATCAACGCACCGCCGAATGACTCCTCCAGCTCTGGGTGAAACAGGAGGGAGTGTCAGACTCTTACTGACTAAAACCCATCCGTGTTCCCCCTAGTGCCCTTTGCGTTCCAGGACTACGGTGCCTCTTTCGAACGGATTCCGCACCCCGGCAGGCACTGGCCCTAGCGGGCCACGTCTTCCATGCTGACAGCTCTTTGAGGCGCGCGTGGAACATACGCGTGCATCAGAGTGTTGCCTACCAATAAATTCAGGAAAACAATATTTGTCTGGCTTTTAGAAAACTGCTTTTATTCAGTTAATCAATTTTTGAATTATAAATTTTTACATTACAATTTAAATAGTATACTTTGTGTGTATGTACTTACCCATTGTTGTATTTTTTTTAGCATTTGACATTATATAAGTAATTAGTAAATTTTGACATTTCATTCATAAATAATAAATAGAAATAATTGTGCATATAAAACCTGACATTGTAAAAAATCACCTATTTTCTTAAAAACTGATTTATAATTACATTAATGGGGATGTAATTTCTGAAACTTGTTTTTCATGACAAACTGTACTGTACTTATATTGTTGTGGTCTCGAACTGAGCTATTTTGGCATGTCACTTAATTTAATATTTCTACATCGGCAACGGTAGTGTATATGAAACTGGATAATGAATGAGACCTTAATGTACCATATGCTCAGAAATAAATTATCTTTATCTTTAACACAGCGCAAGCAAGGCTCCGTTTTATGATGTTGGTGAGCACTAAAAAGGGATTTTCGGAAATTAACCCTAAGAGAGAAAATCGTTTGTGCTAAATCAGCGCAGACAAAATCGCGAGTGAGTTGCTATTTTGTCTATAAGCTTAATTTGAAATCATTTAAATTTAAGGTCTAGGTTTTCTCAAGAAATGTGTCGGAATCATTTAGGTAATAAGATGTTTTTACAATTTCTCACATATTAAATTCCAACCCCTCGAACAGCGTCAGGCAGCCAATAAACGCATTTAATAAAACCGGCCCGACCGGGATACCTCTACGGTACAAAATATTTTATCGTGGGAAATCTAGCGAAAAATTATTTACTCATTGGCAAAATTCGTTTTGGGATTGGCAACCTTGCTTAAGTCAGTATTTCCGAAGGATGGCGATGTTGAAGCGTTAATTTATATTCATTGCCTGTCCCACGGTCTACGTTATCAATAATTACTTGGAGATCCTTTTCGGCGACGATGTTCATTTGTGACTTCCTTAACTTTGTGTTTTAGAAGCTCAAAACTTTGATAAACTCAATTTATAGTATATGTTTTTCAACAACATAACCTTAAAAGCCCAGTTTCTATAAAAACTTTTCTATTGAAACATTAATGGCAAAAAGTGGTTTTCCCGATACTAGGTTCTATACTTATAATGTACTCGTAAAGATTGTTTTATAAATCTGCAGGTGAGTGATGTCGTTCAATAATGAGTTTCGATAAATTTCATTAATTTGAAATTGAATCAATATTATTTTGAATAGAGAAACTAGCACAGCCAACTTAATCAACTGGTCATTTTAAAGCAGTTCTTACACAAAATAAAAATTAAATAGTAGGTATAATTTTATTGAACTTTTACCTTATTACATAACTGAGCTATATTTTAAGCTGCTTAAAGCTTAGATAATTGCTTGTTCCTAATTTCAAAACTGCTCACAAGTATTTTAAGTACTTAGAGATGATTTATTGAAGCCGTTAGTAAACAAAATAGAATTGTACTTGATATTGAAATATACTTGATCCGCTTACAATTTTCAGATTTTGCTAAAACATCTATGAATATAACAAGTGTGATCTTAATGTTCCGTAGCTTTCGACTAAATAGTCAATAGCTACTCCCCGTTCGTCTTTGTTTTGTCCCTTCATATAGATCTCGTCTGTGATTAAAAGAGACACATACACTCATAGTCGATAGCTGGCTGTTCACACTGCGGTAATTTCTACCTATAGTGCGGGCCGGAGCGAGTAATGCGAGTAAAAGCCCGTCGCACAAAATCACTCTCTGAAAGCCAAGCGTCAAAACTATCGAAACTCGCTGATCACCTACTCATTTCGAGTTTGAAGTTTTACTCGCTACTAGCTGATCGCCGGAGGTGAGACAAGTGCCTAAATCTGTTCAAATAACCACCTACACTTTACTTTCAATTATAGAATGAGAAATTTAGTAATACCACTAAAATAAAAAGAAACCTGTCAATAACGAGTCGGACTCGCGCACCAATGGTTCCGTACCACAACATAAAACATGAAATGTTATTAAATTTTCATCGCCGAGGCCTCTATTCGTCAAAGAATTTTAACACTGCGGTGTATACTTATTTGCAGTTTTAGATCAGCGCCATCTCTTAACCGTTAGTGAAACTAATGTAATCTTTGTTGATGATTTCTGAAAAAGCGTGCTATTTAGAGACCTGCATTAATGCTTTTTGGTACGGATCCCTAAAAATATATTTTGAACTATTACATTCTTGTTAATATAAACGCCATCACAGCTCAATTAATTTTCATAATATTTAAAACACAGGTAGACTATAACCTGGACTATAACATAGCATACTTCAATCCCAGTAGTAAGTACCTATTCCTATGCCGCCATGGGATAATTTTTGACTTCCACAAGGGCAATCCCATAGGCAGTAGGCATAATTAAATCTAGTGCTCAATAAAATACGATGATTCCTTCTCCTCAGTATAAGATCATAAAGACGTAGGTACGTGCATGAAGCTTTGTAGAGATTATAGCTCATTCGTTATATTATAAGTGTTCCAGGCAGCTGAGACACCATGTAGTTTGAACGCGTGTGACGTGTTTGAAATGTTTACGAGGAGCAGCCGTGCAGCCGAATCTTCTCCTCCTTCGGGTGCCTGCAATCCTGACCTGCATTGGCGACAACTAGATCGACGACTAAGGGCTATTGAACAACCTGGTAAAACGAATTAGTTAGCTAATAAAAACAAGAAGTTACGTTGGACATCCAGTTAGAACAAAATTACTTTTGCTACAAACAACAGGCACAATGAAATATATAATTATGTAAATGAAAAAAAAAACAGTTGAAAACCTAAACACATTGTTAAAAGAACGAGAATATCAGCTGATAATTCTATCGAGGTATTTTTAAAACGCACTGGCCAGTTGTAAAATAGCTTCACTCATTAAATATAATTAATTTTAAAATACGGAAAAGTTTCGTGGCGTCCGAAGTATTACTTTATTAGCCTAGATTCTCGAAGTTTGTAAAATAAAAATTGATAGTTTTTATATGAAAGTAAAAAAGCCAGAATAATAGTTGAGTTATCGTTTAGGCTCATTGAAAAAAAATACTAAGCATGAAATATAATTTTGCCGGATTCTAAATTCAAATTCAAAAAGAATCTGCAGTAGCATTAGCAAATTCTTTATTATTCTAACCTAGCATGTGATTATTTTTGTTTTTAAGTAATAACTACTCGTAAGTACTCACATGATAATTTAGACTTATACAGATTGTACTTTTACCAAAGTCCTGTACTTAAATGTGTAGTGAGTGCTAATAACCAGGTTTGTCCCAACATTTATTAACTACGTAATATATTTGCAAATAACTTATCAAATATATTAACTTAGTACTTTTGACTGTTATATTAGGTTTTGTTGTTGTTTAGCAAGGTCACGAAATAGTAATGTAACAATGTGGTAAAGATATGAACCTGTAGCTATTACACCTTTCACATTAAATTCCGAATCTATGTTCCCTTAGTATGTTCCATTCACATGAAAAGTGTTTCAACCTTTTAAGTTTTGTTTTAAGTTATCATTTTATTGAAATAATTTTATTTTCATACGCATTGATTTTGTACTATTATTCACATACCCATGTGAATAATAGTACAAAATCAATCATAGCTATGTTTGCCGTAGTACTTCGACGGGTGCAGACTATTAATTACAAGGATCGTTATACGTGATTCATCCATGCCTCTGAGAGCACAAACGTATTCTCCGAGGGACACCAGCCAGACCCAGTTGCCATACGAATATTTATGGCATACAACTTCAGCACGGACAAGGGAGCCTGCTTCTAATCTGAGGGTCTTAGTAGTAGTAGGGACTCCATTCTCTGCACTTAAGACTCATCGGTCCGTTATGCGTGAATCTGAGGGTCTTTAAAATTGCAATTGGGTCTTGGGAATTGTAGAGATTTCACATAAAATAATCATATTTAGCAGGACTAAACGAAAAATAGCCCTTACGTAGATGAGTAAAAGCTAAGCCGACGATGTCCCATAGCCGTAGTTACGTTATAAAAATTTTCGTTTTGCCTAGGATACTGATGTTAAAACGTTCGATTGGTTTTTCCACAGCATGGACAATAAGCTTCGGCCAATCTCGTTGGAGGCAATGTGCGAAAAGTGCTTGTCGATGCGATTCAGCCCGACGTTCGCTTAATTGCTGGAGGGCCGGCTTCACCACGCTCACACCAGACCTCATCGTTCCTGCTGACTTGGTTAATATGTGAGTCACTTTTTATAAATATCTTTCGGTTCAGTGCCTTTATACAATTTTGGTATATAATTACAGTAAATCGTGATTATTTTAATCAATTTAGTAAATCAATCGTATATGAGTCAGATTATCGTAATGTATTCAGATCATTATCAAGTATTAGTGATAAAATAATTATTTAGCTACTTCAACGGATGCCCGAAAAAATATGGTTTATAATATCTATTTCGGAAAATGACATAGACAATCAAGGAATTTGTACGTACAAAGAAAATCTACGTTCCATGATCATATCTTTGAAATACTAATGATTAAATTCTCATAGTTGTTGAATCTACTAAAAAGAATGTAAAACTTACATATTGAAACGAAAATGTGTTTTAAACAAACAAATAAAAGAACAAAAATAAATAGACGAATAAAATAGATTAACAAAAGAGTTATCGCAAGTAAATCGGTTTCACAATGGGTTGTCCATTTGTCACTTTTTGGGCTTTTAATTCAGCCGGTCCAACCCTTTGCAGTTATTACAGACATTCATCAAAGTGTCACAAATCGATAAAACCTTAGCTTTACGTACTCGTAGTATGCAAATACACACATATTTCACTTTGTAAAGAAATAACTAAATCAGAGTTCGTTAGGTAAAACTTTTCATACGTGTAACATTGTACGTGTAACATTTCATAAATTTTTGGAAAATCCTTTAGCGACAACTTTTCAGGACTTCAAAGAATATATTGGGTGACATCTGGCCTTAAGAACATTTTCTATCCACGTGTCTTCTTATATTAAATACTAGGGAAAAAATTACACTAAAGTTAAATTCACTTGAAGTTTTCATATTAATATCTTGCCTGGGATCATTAAATTCCGTTGGAAGCCCTCCAAAGTGGCCTATACTGTATAAACTTTATTACAAATTTTCCACCCCCTGTAGCTTGTGTTCGCCACTTGAGCTTCGGAAATGTTTTGCAGAGCTGTAGATTTATCCAATATTTATTAGTAAACCGCAGCATGCTGATTTTAATTAAATTAAATTGAGATATTGGGTGTATTGATTTTATATTTACTCGGTAGTCAAGAACTAAATTATTTAATGACACTTATTGGTAGATTTGCTCTTATGTTAAGTTTTCCAAGCCAATGATCTTATTCTATAACTTTAACTTCCAATTTGCAGTTAAGTAAATCTAAATAGGAATATTTGCATCTGTAAGACGTTGAATAGAATGTCTTAAACACCAGTATATTTACTAGGTACATACACCTACTAGGGTTGCCACCAATTTTCGAGAGAATGGTAGTACTTTTCATAAATCATTCCAAAGGTCGCACACTTTTTGCTTATTAACACAGTATCCATGTGGCTTCTATGAGACACAATGCCACTACGCGACTACATTTCTGCTACGCTGCCTCCACTCGGTGACTACGTTTCGTTTACCGGTTCACAATTTCCACTCAAAATCAAGTTTTCCACAACGACCATCGGTTCTACGCACATTCCATCCGCCGGTTCATTAGATACCACTTCAGCTTGCTTACACTGTGAGCTATGTCGACTTGTGTTTGTACGTAATGGCCACGTAGTCACCAAGTGAAGGCAGTTTAGCCACTATGTAGAGGCCACGTGGAGCTGGAAAAATTATGACACTTCTAAACTGCGTATTCATTAACATATTTCGACCTTTTATCGGATTTTATAAAAAAGACTTTCTACAGTTGCGTGGAAAAAAGGTATCTTGCGTATCCACTATAATTATTATTTATCTGTAATATGTGATACAATTGACTCAGATATAAAATGGTATTAAATAATATAGCAGATATATGTGGTAACCCTAATCTACATCCACATAATATGTAGTATGGAGTCATTTTGCTTTTATTGAATGGGTTACGTTTTGTCTGTAAGTGAACATTGAGAGACCATCTTGAACACGCTTAAAATGTAATGCTTGGTACTCACAATGAATTGTTAACAATTTGTAGCATAATTTTCGAATACTAACAGTGTACACATGGCCTTTATAACGATTTCGTGACTACTTCTTGATAATGAGCGTAAATATTACCTTTGTCTTCTGTTTTCCATCCAAAAACAACAATATTGTGTAAACTAGAACTCAAGATTCGGTAAACATTTTAGAATCAGTAAGAAAATATCTAGATTGTATTTTTAAGACTGCTTTGTATTTATGAAGCCCAAAGTTTTAAAGAGTTACTAATATTACCTACGTAAATAAAAATGATTTATAATACCGTCGAAATACAACTCAAAAACCGCGTTCTATTAATACTTACTGGTATTATTATTTTGAACTGTGAATTACCATAAGAATTATCCAAGGAAAACTGGAACAGAATATTCTTGTTACGGTATGTACAACGTAACAACGCGTGATGCGTGATTTTAAGTCCATGCTCCTCGCTACGATATCTTAATTAAAACCTGTAGAAACTTCAAAGTAACCATTTATATTAAATGCTAACTACCTATATATTTATAGTCCGACTTAAAACCTTTGTGCACCTTACCACGTCTGTCTTCAGGTTCCATAGACGAGTTGACGTGCTTCATACATATAGGTTTATGTTAGAAGGTAGTATGTAAAATCTAGATCATCTCACTGCCACCTTAATCATTTCCAGTGACTTGGGCACTAACAAACTGCGGACATTGCACAAGACGACGTTTAAAGGCATGCGCTCGCTGGCCGAGCTCGACATGTTCGACAACCATGTGGAATATCTGCCAGCTGGGATATTTGATTCGTTGGTCAACTTGAGAATACTGTGAGTATAAAGCCTTATACTCACAGTATTATGTGTTTTTTACTCTAATAAAAACACATGTTTTTTTGCTGCTGTCTAGTAGTTTAGTAGGCTTGCTTTTGATAAGAAGACATCGGATACACAAACAATGCCTCTACAATCTTAGTCCTTGTGTTTCTCTACAATACCGTAAAAATAATTCCGAAAAGTTATTCACCACAATTCACCGAATTTTAGAGTTAGGTTACCCAGGAACTAACATATTGTAGTGATTACAAAAAATATTACGATTGAGTGAAAGTCCGTTATTACAGGTAAGTATTCGTTAATAATGAAAACCGGTGTGACTGAAAGCTGACTGCAATATAGTTGAAAAAGTTTCTCTTCATCATCTGCCTAGGCAGATGATATGAATGTCCGTTTTACTACTAAACACGTTGTTACTCGTTGAGTAATTTATATTGAATTCCTTTTGAAATAGTATAGATGGTAGGAATTTTTAATTTTCCTTAAATTAATCTAAGATAAGTATTTCCTCTTTGTGATAACGATAGTCGGTCACGGAACTACACTGTTGACATCATAAAATAATAATTGCTTATGAAGAGAGGAGTTTTTTGATAACCAGTAATAAATTAAATGTGTTTTCAGGAGGCTTCAAAGAAATTACCTTGAAGAAATTGACAGTCAAGCATTCAGGTCAACAAAGAAACTATTTCACGTGGATCTATCAAATAATTTCTTATATTCCCTTCCAGAAAAATTGTTCGCTAACAATTCTTTTCTAGAAACCATTGACATGTCGAATAACCACATCATGTACATGCCTTCAGATAGCTTCGTGGGCCTCGAATCGTTACAAATATTAGACTTATCTAAGAATAAAATACAACGCATAGAAAACGGAACTTTTTGTCTGAAGACACTTCAGATATTGAAACTTTCAGACAATAAAATATGTAATATCAGTGAAAATGCCTTTGAGAGCTTGCAAGCTTTGGAAACTTTATTATTAGAGCGAAATAAATTACAAAGTATTCCAACTCGTCTGTTTTATAATGTGGATTGTTTAACCTTTCTCGATTTATCCAGTAACAATTTGATGAGTGTAAGTTTTTGCCTTTATTCATTTGGATTTGTTCCTATAGAAATGTCTTCTTAAGCCTTTTGATAATTCCGTCTGAACATTTTCAGTTAACGGGTGTAGAGTTTGAAAAATTGAAGCTTTTACGTACATTGGATTTGAAGGATAACGCTTTAATAGAACTCCCGGATTATACGTTTTCGAATTGCACCAACTTGGAGAAGCTCGACTTATCGAAAAATAAATTGCGTTTCTTAAACGTCACCACATTCCTAGGATTGGACAAACTCACCTCGCTATTGTTGTCAGAAAATAAATTGTTCGAGGTTCACTTCAAAACCTTTTCAACTTTGAAAAATCTCACTACTTTGTAAGTATTTGATTGAAATTGGCTTCGTATTCAATGAGTAGAAACGGGACTCGGAATAGGACTGGCGATAAGTTAACGTGGGAAGGCAGCGATCACATTATATTTTTTGCTGAGTTGTTTAAAGCGAGAAACATGATTAATTTTAACTAATTTAACAATTATATTACAGGCATTTGGACAACAACATGTTTCCTTCATTGCCGTCCCGCACACTGGATTACATGCCCAAACTTGCGATCGTTAAACTATCAGGCAACCCGTGGCACTGCGACTGCCATGCATTGTATATTTCAGCGTAAGTACATCACATTTCAAATGCAAATGACATTATCTCGAGATGCAGGTCGCAAAGTCCATTTCCGTTGCGCTACTGCGAACGTATCGCTAACTTTGCACATGCATTCCTCCGCCGCCTTACGCGAAACCGCCTCTAAAATTATGTCAGGCAATATGGAGCTTGGAATTCAAAGGAATAAGCAGGAATAAAACTAAAATGAGATTGTGGAAGATGCAGTTAACGGTCCCAGAATAGGCGCTGTTTTAAATATTTAACTGACTTCGGTTCTATTTCCTCTTATATTGTTATTATTACAATATAAGATCCTTTTCTATGATTATTTAAAAATGCTTTCTTGAGACTCGGCTTGCATGGAATGCAGTTCGTAAAACGCAGCAAGCGAATTACTTCTTCTTAACACTAATATGAATTTTTTATGGATGGGAAATCATGAAATGACTCCTCCCGCTCTGAGTAGAGCAGAAGGGAGTCTCAGACTTTTACTTATTTAAACCCATCCGTGTTCCTCCTAATGCCCTTTGCGTTCCAGGGCCGCGGTAACTCTTTCGAACAAATTCTGCAACTGACAGGTACGGGCCCTAGCGGACCCCGTCTACTTTGCTGACAGCTCTTTGAGGCGCACGTGAAACGCAACGCACCATTGACCTGTAGTCCTGATCGGATATCGAGCCACCCAACGCTCGCCGTCCGCAGATCCACGCCTACGGTGAACAGGAATCGCTCTGCGATCTTCTTCTGTTGCGGCGGCGTGCGATTTCCTTCACTCGCACTTGTTTGGCCTCCTCTTCCGCTAACATCACTGCTTCGCAGAAGGAGGTGACCGCTTCCCATGCATCCTCGCTCCGGACCATGCATTGAACCAGGGCCGGACGCAAGAGGTCGCCGCCGGCGCCGCCGATCGCCTCGACAACACTAATGTGACCTACTTGATTAATAGATAGAATTTCCTTGGAATTCTAATGTGTGTGTGTAATTTATAACTTCATAAAACATAATGTAGCTTATTGTGTTAAAAGAAGTGTAACTGCTGTTTCAAAGTTTTTATAAAAGGTAATCAGATAAATAGTAATAAAAAGACAATCCTTTTCAAAATAGGTATTAAGAAAAAAATAGAGAATGTGTGTAGGGGTTTTGAAGAATCATCAACGACAGGAAACACAAAATTGTTCCTGTCATTGTCTGTTAATTAGTTGGGCTACCACTGAAATGTTTTATTTCTACTTAATAACTAACTACTTAAATATACCAATGTTGCTTTCATTCGGTTCTATAAAGCCAATTGCAAACATTTTATCTCCAAGTCCAAGCAATTAAAATAATGTACCTTTATCAGTTCGATCGCAATCAAAATAAGAACTTATTAGAAGCGAGTGGATCGATTCGTATCGACTGGTTACTGATTTCAAGAAACCACATAAGTATTTCACACTATAACTTAAGGAACAAACTTAAATGAACCACCTGTATAACTGTGATTTATCCCATTACTGGAAGTCCAAATGGATGAATAAAATAAGTACAAAAACTTTATACCTGCACTTGGGCAGTGTCGAAATACCTATTTTAAATACCTTAATGACAGCAGGTTACCAACAATTTAAAATTGAAATTTCTCCGTTTCTCCGCTCCGCTGCCTCGCTTCGCTGAAATTGTGAGGTAACCTAAGGGTCCACTTGTTTAAAAACTTGATTGTAATTATTTAAATAGGTCACTTGTACTTTCAGTTCAAACATCACGGCCATAATTTTACTTAACTTTTGTATTTTATTCGGCGATTCATCATCATCATAGCAGCCGAAAGTCGTTCACTGCTGGATATAGACCTCCCCCAAGCGTCACCAAAACGAACGTTCCTGCGTGTCTCGCATCCATCGGCTACCCGCGACCTGGTGAAGACCAGGTTAGCGGTTCACCTTGTGGGAGGCCACCAACGTTGCGTCTTCCGGTACGCGGTCGCTACTTCAGAACTTTTCTGCCCCATCGACCATCTGTTTTGCGAGCAATGTGGGGCTGCCCACCCGACATTGGTTTGACGATCCTTCGGGCTATGTCGGAACCTTGGTTCTCTAGCAAATATCATCATTCCTGATTCGATCACAAAATCAAGTCAAGTCAGCGATTACCTAACAAAACCTAATTACAATACCTACCCAGACCCAAGCTACCTTCGTTAAACAGTGTCTTGAACAAGCTTCAGGAAACAATAATAATATTGATTCTTCACTTTGTATTCACGTATTCAATTTCTCTTTCAGTTGGGTTCGTCTGAATGAGATGAAGATATGGGACTACTCTCCAACCTGCGTGTCTCCCTGGTATCTTGAAGGACACTTTCTCAAAAAGCTTAAGTTTCCTGAACTTTGTGCTGGTCAATGGGCAAGCATGGTGAATCTTTCACCCCGGTTACCCATACAGCATTTATTAGCACTAAATGTGTCTGTAAATAGAAAACCTCAAGACAGTATGGAGCAGAACCATGACGTCACCACCGTTGATACTTGGCATTAAGACGGCTTCATGTTCCAGCTTGTTCTTTTTTCATTGTACTCGTGAAATTTATTTTTGTAACCCAATTTAAGTATATCTTCTACCTATTAATATTTTTAAAGGTTCTTGTCTTTTTTGTATCTACGTGTTCTATTTATATGTTAATAAATAAAGTATTTGTTTAATATGTAGATTGTAGGGCTTTTAATCGAAATCTATTCATAGATAGCACATATTATATTTTTGATCTTCAGCGTAGGTATGTCACAAGTAGAAAATTAACACAAAATTAAGGTGATTCCTTTTGTTTGAAAATAAATTATGACTTTTCTTTTGATAAAATTGCATTGTAATGAAAAAAAAAAAGTTGAAACATGTAAATTAAAGAGTGCAACTAAAAATAAGTACCTACAATGGCGATTGCTGCGGCGATTTCAGCAGAAGCATAGAATTACGTTTTAATAAGCTGTCATTATGTCCTTATTGCATCCCCATAACCTACAGTCTTTAAAATGTTAATTCGCATAATTAAGTTGAGAAGCTCGGGGCATTAAGTCAAGCATTCAAAAAGAATAATTCAAAGCTTTATAGCCTATTTGAGATTATTTGATCGTTAAACTAGGTAAGTACTTGCAGTAGGTATAGGATAAAAAATAAAAAGAGTAAAAACTTTGAACGTCAAAAAAGATTTAATATTCAAGTAGTAGCGTAGCGAAATAATGAGAAACCATACATATACCATGTAAAACAAGCCTATCAATTACGCAGATAGTGTTAACAAAGTTTGTCAGTGTAAATTCCTAAAAAATAATAATAGGGTATATAATACCGAAATAAACATTGAATATGTACGTATTTTTCTTTTTTAAGTAAACAAAAAAGTAAAACAGAAACATAAACATTCAGTAAATTAAAAAAGCTAAAAATGATGAAAAATGTAACCAATTTATAGGTCAACCACCTTATCTACAGGAAAATGACTCAAAAAGTTTTAGGATTTTTCTCGCAGTAGCATATTCGCTATCATAAATCTATTTCTGACATTAATAGTATCGTAACGACTAGATTTGATTCTGTCCTTCCGGACCTCTATTTTATACAAGACCTTTTTAAACGGGGGAAAATTCTCATGGCTTTCCGGTGATGGATATCTCTTACTGCCAAACTTTTCTGCAGCTACCTTTGGTAGGTATTACATACAAGACCTAGGTAAATTACTACGAAATTTATCACTCTAAAATACGTAATCCAGGAAGAATTCAAAAACTCAAAAAAGAACAGCAAAAGTGGTACTTTCCCCAGTTTTATAACGTAAATAATTATGTAAAATTTAAACGTAGGTAAACGATATGGCGTTATCTCGGACTAAATAAAACTTATTCCATGTTTTCAGACATGTATGATATCAGTGAGTGGTAGATTTAGATATAAAGAGTAACGAGAAGAGTTCATTTCGACTAATGTTTTTTTCTAATGTTTCTTTTTGTTATTTAAGAATAAGCTTGCTCTTGACCACAATCACACCTGATGGAGCGTGCCCAGAAGATGCCTGTTCACTCTTACTTTGAAGGTAGACGGGTTATATGTGGACCGGACACGCTGGCAGAGAGTTCAACACTTTGGCTGTGCGGATAATAAATGTGGAAGAAATTACTTCAATATAACTAGCTGCGCAATAGCCACAAAGCGCCACCTGAAGCTGGAAGCTGCTACTTAGTAACGTCAGTGGTCGACACTGTCGAGTGTCGACAGTGGCCTAACTTTGTCGTTTGCGCCGGCATTTTTTGGACGGTACCACGAGAAGCGAGAACCATCAACCACGTGTGATGGGTTCATATGAAACTGCAGTCCGTGGCTCGGCCGCGGCGTTTTGTGGTTACAGCGCATGGCCCGTGTACGCTATTTTTTTTATATTTTGATGCTACATTTACTACAGATAATAAATAAATTCTGAAAATACTACATAAAAAACCCGGCCAAGTACGAGTCGGACACGCACACGAAGGGTTCCGTCCGATAAACCTACAATTTTATTATTTGTTGTTATAGCGGCAATAGTAATGCACAATCTGTGGAAATTTCAACTCTCTTCTTATTACGTTTCTTGAGATACAGGCCGCTGACAGACAGACGGACGGACGAACGGACAGCGCAGGCTTAGTAATTGGTTACCCTTTGGGTACGGAACCCTAAAAAGTTAACTGTACCGCAACCCTATAGATAGTATTAGATACCCCGCGCGCGTTTACGAAGCTATCTTGTAACCGATTAGTTTTTTAGAGCTATAGTTTTGGTGCATGCATGATGCGTTTCATCTAAATAGTCGCAGCAGAATGATATTATTTTTGCCATTGTAAATAGCCAGTATTGTTTTTCAACTTGATATGACGCTGCATTTTCTATGTACTTGATACTAACAAATAAACATAATCAATGAATGCTACTTAGGACTTTGACAAATACCTACTCTTTTGGACAAATACCTAAGGAATTTCCCGGAACTAATCACATTTACCATTACCGCTATGGTAAGCCTAACGTTTTTAAAGCTGTCGTTTTCGCTCGATTCTCCTAAAAACCTTAATTAAGGGGCTTTACTCGGTATCTCATAAAAAAATACCTATCCGCCGACAAATTCAAACACTCAGAGATTTATTTTTATATTATCTTTATTTTAAAAAATCCTTTCCAAAAAAATCCACCAAATAAAACCAAAGCTAAGAAAAACATAAGTACTTAGATCTATTTTCCGCTTCCAATGTTAATAACGAGGGCACGCCAATCTTAACGAAACCAAACCAACTGTATCTGTCATTAATGTGAAAGTTCATAGTTATCATTTTGAACGCCTGACCTTTTGGTCGAGTCAATAGCCTGACAATGCGACTTAATCAAAAAGAGATTGAACTCAATTATTATTTTAACCAATATTCTATTTGTAGATAAACTAAATTACCATGTATGTACATTAAGATCGTAATTACTTTTGACAGGACGTTGATCCGACAAGTGATCATAAACGATACCTTCGAAATAATATAGTACGAAGTGAAATAGGTAGGTATAGCACTTAGAATAATTGAAAGCTAACCGGATTTTAAATATAAATGCACTGCTAGTTTACGTACAAGTAAGATAAAGATACTACTTACAATGCACAAAAGGACTACGTATCAAATTATAAAAAAACGAAGCACCTAAAAAAAAATATAAACGAAAACTAGGTCGCCAGAAACAGTTTCAGTGCGTCTACTAGGAAAAATACAAAATATCCTATTGTGTACTTTGAATCAAGTCTTCGTTATTGCATATATAGCATTTATTACAAACTTACAAATCTTCGTCACGTAAATAACGGATATTCTTTTTTTTTTACTATACATAGGCACGCGTTTGACCACTATCTCACCTGATGGTAAGCGATGATGTGGTCGAAGATGGAGCACGCTTGCCTAGAAATAACCTATCCACTCTTGATTTAGAGACTCCCAGGTTGTAGCTATCAGGAAACACAGACTCCGGCAGGGAATTCCACTCCTTAGGTGTACGCATTATGAATGTGTTACCAAAACGTTTTGTGCGTATGGGTGGGATATCCACCGTGGTCCGATGATGGAACGGGCTTGGCGGAATTAAATTATGCAATTCCGTCGCACATTCCCCAAAATGCAACCGGTAAAAAACCGACAGGCTAGCAACTCGTCGTCGATGTTCAAGACTTTGGAGCTTCGTCGCGACGAGCCTCTCATTGCCGATGATCCTCTTGGCTCGTTTCTCAATTGACTCAGGGGCATCAAGTTGGTATCTGGCAGATCCATCCCAAAGACGAGAGCAGTATTCCACGATCGAACTTGCGCTTGATAGACTTTAAGCAGCTGTTCTGGCGTGAAGTATTGTCTTACCTTTGCTAGAATCCCCAACTTCATTGCAGCTACTTCAGCTTTTGCCTCTATGTAAGGGCCAAAATTTAGAGTAGATGTTAATGTAACCCCAAGAAGCTCAAGTTGGTCGGTTATCGGCCCGGTTAAACCTCGGAAAGATAGAGCTGGGTGGAATTGGCTCCTTTTGGCGGAAAATAGACACGCTTGGGTCTTAGCAGCATTGAACTTGACCAGATTGGCATCGCCCCATTCAGAGACAGCCTGTAAGGACACGTTCAAGCGCTCAACCATTGCCTCCCGGAGAGACCAGATCTGCGACCCACCAGCTCGTGCGTCGGACACGTATCTCTCAGCAACAGTCCTATCGTCTGCATACCCAAAGGTACCGGGTTTAAGCAGATCATTAATATGCAGCAAGGACAGTGTTGCCGAAAGCACCGACCCCTGAGGAACCCCGGCATTAATATCCAGCAGTCCAGACAAGCAGCCATCTATGACCACTCGGATAGACCGATCCCTCAGGAAATCTGCGATCCAATCACATAAACCGGCGGGCAGACCAAAGGAAGGAAGCTTACCAATAAGGCTATCGTGCCAGACCCTATCGAAGGCCTTCGAGATGTCAAGGGAGACCGCTAGTGCCTCCCCGTGCTTCTCTATGGCCTCACTCCAGATGTGAATGGCATACACTACAAGATCCCCAGTTGACCGATTTCGGCGAAACCCGTATTGACGGTCACTAAGAATATCATTCGCTTCTAGGTACGCCAGGAGCTTATGATTCAGCACGCGTTCCATAGTCTTACAGAGTATGGATGTTACCGAGATGGGTCTATAATTCGACGGGTCAGCTCGACTACCCTTCTTGGGCACGGGCTGCACGTTAGCTTGCTTCCAAGCCTTCGGCACTTTTCCAGTCTCAAACGAAAGGCGAAATAGGCGTGTCAAGAAGACTCAATCACGAATCGGTTGTAAAAAAGGATTGAAAGGTTATGTGTATTTAAAACTGTATGTTTTATCTCTGTTCGTCTTTCCTTTAATTTGCAGCTGCCATGTTGTCTCACTCTAAGGTCAGCTGGTAGAAAATGCCCAAAGCTTTAAGTCCGCCTTCGTACTGTGTTTTTAATAGTGCATTAAGGTTTAATAAATAAAAAGTTCTATTCATCTCGCTGCCTACTGAATCATGATGTCGCCGTAGTAACTACATCTAGCTGTAATGTTTTCTTTTTTACCTACAAACGGGGTGAGTACGAATGCAAGGGTGAATCGAATTTTAAAGGGTATTTTCACGTTATTTAAATATTGTTGGCTGTATTTACGGTCTCTTATTTTATTAAAATGAAATTATAAAAAAAAATTGCTTGCTTAGAAAACCAATGTGATATAACAGTGAAAAAGTTAACTATGAAAGTTTTGTTACAATTTTACCCCGCCGCCGCCGTACCTATTAATCCGGTTTGACGGTACTTTCACATGATTAGTATCTGTACAAGTGTGTGTGCACACATGATTAGTATCTGTGCTTTAAGTTTGTTAGGTAATAGCATACGTTTACAGCTTGTCCTACGGTAGCAAATTGTTCCAGAACATTTTCAACTCATTCTATTTATAAACATTTGCCAATAAGTAAAAAAATATTTGTTTATTATGTTTGCCTTTGTATGCATATCTATAATACTTAAACAGATAATACCTATACAGATAATACCGATAATACTTTCGATTATCCGCAAACGTCATATTCATGTTTCAAATAATGAAAGTCTTATCAAACGATAACAAAATATTTATGCTGATAAAAAACGTCTTACATTGTTATCTATTCAAAATATTCAGTCGTTGAAACCATAAATAGACGTTAACTTAACAGTATGATGAGGAAAAAATCTGCTCAATGCAACTCTGTCAACATCTCATCGAGTAAACTTAGGTGGAGGGAGTATGAACTGAACTGTCCTTTCATCTAGTCCGTATGGATTGGAAGCTCTCTTCATTATCACTTCGCCTGAGCTTACACTGTGAGAGTTTTGATATTCCTGGAACAACCTGATATTTTGCAAAAGTACAAACATTTGAGTATCGTTTAAGTCTTCGAACTCAACTTTTTTACTGATGAAACAAAAACGTTCTGCATCTCCTGCTCCCTGACCGGAAAAGCTGAATATTGTATACAGGTATTATTCCAAGATTTACTGCTGATTACCTTTAGTAGGTAATACTTACCTACAAAGAAAGTTTTATTAATATGATTTATAAAAACGTAACAATTGGGTAGTCTGTGTAAATATATTAAAAAAATAAATAAATAAATTACCAACATAAATACGGTCTGTGACTACACAGACGTTACAGTCTGTGACTAAACTTAAAGAAGAAAAACATATCCTGAAAAACAAAGGAAAATAAAACCAAATAAGAAAAAAACAGCTAAGCAAACTCTATAAAATGATACATAGGTAGAATGATAAAAATTACACCAAAAAATATAGACAAAAAGTCTTATTTAACTACCTAGAAAAAGATGGCGCTGTCAAAAAGTCTATAAATATCTAACGAAAACCAACACACTTATGAATCAGCTACAGAATAAATCTGGCCACCTTGTAACAAACAGAAAAGACTTAATAAAAGTAGCTAAAAACTTCTACAAAAATCTTTATAACAAAGACAGCGATCTCACAGAAGAAGTACAAACTAATCCTGTAAATACAGACAAAGTACCAGAAATCTGCACATGGGAAATTTAACACTCAATCGACAAACTCAAATGCGAAAAAAGCCCAGGCCCAGACGGCATAACAAATGAAATGATATTTTTTGGAAGAAACACCCTAATTAAACCACTTACGTCACTTTTCAATTTAATATTAGATCAGAAGGAAATACCCAGACAATGGACATGCTCAAACATTGTACTCTTGTTTAAAAAGGAGACCCGAAACAAATTTTAAATTACAGACCCATTACTCTTATGTCAAATCTCTACAAACTATTTTCAAGAACTCTACTAAGAAGATTGACAAAACCAATAGATGAAAATCAACCAGTAGAACAAGCAGGATTTGTGAGGGGCTTCTCTACTATAGATCACATACACTCCCTGAAAATGGTCCTGGAAAAATATAACGAGTATGACAAAGCTCTATACCTGTGCTTCATCGACTACAGCAAAACGTTCGATTCAATTTCTCACAGCTCTATAGGGCAAGCTCTATCAAGGCAAGGAATTAACAAAGAGTACATCGATCTTATTAAGGTCATCATCATCTGCCTAGTCTTTTCCCAACTATATTGGGGTCGGCTTCCAGTCAAACCGGATTCAGCTGAGTACCAATGTTTTACGTGGAGCGGCTGCCTACCAGACCTCCACAACCCATTAACTGGGTAACACGGTACATCTTGGCAAGACTGGAGTCAGATTTACTGGCTTTTGGCAATCCGTAACGACTGCCAAAGATCTACAAATGACAGCGGGACCAACGGCTTAACGTGCTTTCCGAGGCACGGAGGAAACTCGTTATGTTAAGATGGTCATCCATCCACAGACCAACCTTGGCAAGCGTTGCTTAACCTTGAAGGTCGATCTGTGCGGCTGTTATTCTTTAACCACGAGCTCCTCAATCGCCAGTATTTATTTATAGGTACAAAACGATCAGAAAACTAAAAAAAACCTACATATTATATATCGATCTTATTAAGGTAATCTCCCAAAATAGTAACTCTAGGATTATGCTTGAGAAACCAGGAAATAGTTTTAAAATCGAAAGAGGGTTTTTTTTTACTATTGATAGGCACGCGCTTGACCACCATCTCACCTGATGGTAAGCGATGATGTGGTCGAAGATGGAGCACGCTTGCCTAGAAGTAACCTATTTACTCTTGACTTAAAGACTCCCAGGTTGTAGCTATCGGGAAACACAGACTCCGACAGGGAATTCCACTCCTTAGCTGCACGCATTGTGTTAGAGTCGCTATTTGAAGAGAGCAAAAAAGTGGGCCTAGAATTAAACGAAACTTAGGACAAACAGACACAAAACACCAATAGTAATTTCATCCACCAACCTAAAATACGTTGAAGAGTACATTTACCTAATTGCTTTTAAAAATTGCACAGAAATGGAAATAGAGAGAAGAATCAAATCCACCTGGAATAAATACTGGACACTAGAAGAAATATTCAAGAGTAAGATGCCAACCAAAATAAAAACAAAAACCATGGAAACATGCCTACTTCCCACACTCACATACGCATGCCAAACATGGTCTCTCAATAAACGAAATTTAGATAAAATCAAAGTGTGCCAAAGAGGAATAGAAAGGAGCTACATGAACCATAGACTTAAAGACAAAGTAAAGAACACAACAATTAGAAGTAAAACCAAGGCAAAGGATGTGGTCATAAAGATACTAGGTTTGAAATGGAAATGGGCTGGACATTTCCAAAGAGTACCAGATGAAAGGTGGACGAAAATCACCACGAACGGTACTCATTAAACAAAAACCGTAGACAAGGTCGACCGCAAATGAGACGGAGGGACGATATTGTAAAAATAGCAGGTAATATGTGGAGTAGAGTAGCTAGAGACAGAATAGTATGCAAACGAATGGAAGAGGCTCTCACCGCTATTGATAGCGGTCCTTGTACATAAATAACCATATTAAATCTAGAAAAATAAAATTCCTAACATTAACATTAAGATGTAAATTTGTAACACTAATAATCACCTTAATGCAAACAAATTGTAGAAGGAAATTAAGCTATTTTTAGTTTTATTTTATTTAATGTACCGAAAGTCAATCTGGCACCGTTGGAGAGACTGCAGCACAGCCCAAGTCTCGATCGAATTGAAGGGTGCAGCACGCATGCAGCATGCAGCACGCCAGGAAGCATGCAGCAAGCATGCAGCATGCAAGCAAGCATGAAACGAGCATGCATCATGCAAGCACCGAGCATGCAGCATGCAAGCAGCGAGCATGCAGCATGCAAGCAGCGAGCATGCAGCATGCAAGCACCGAGCATGCAGCATGCAAGCAGCGAGCATGCAGCATGCAAGCACCGAGCATGCAGCATGCAGCAGGCATGGTTTCTGTCACGGGCTCGCCCCTCCGTGCCTAAGCTGATTTAGATTACACTCTAGGGGTAGGGCAGACAAGACTACGTGGAGTCGGTTTTGCAGCGATTCGTTTTTGTATTACTATCACTATCTTTTACAGCGCAACATATTGAATTTTAAAGACAATACTTTAATTTTTTTCAAGCTTATAGATAGAATTGATTCCGTTATTTCTATAAATTGTATGTCTAAATGCTATTATGCTAATAGTCATTATGCCTAATAATATTATGCGAATTAAGTTTATGGCAAAACAAATTAGCCTTCAAGATTATTATGCCAAAATAAACTGTGTGCGAAAAAAAATATGCAAAGTATTATTATGGCAAAAAAAAATATGCCGAAATCGCTATGCCAAAGTATATAAGGAAAAAGAACATTATGCGAAAAGAAGGAATCCCCTTCTGTATAACCTGCCGCAGCGTATGTATGTGCTTTAAGGTGCTAAAGCGTTTTCGGAATCCGGCTTATTTGGAAGGCTGGAAGTCGTCAAAGCTGCGTGCGAGGTTGTTCGTGATAACTCTGGAAAACAGCTTGTAGACATGGCTCAGAAGTGAGATGGAGATGGAAAGTTCAGTTTCCTTACAGAATTACAATAAAATGGTTTTTTATGTAAAATTAAAAGAAAAACCCTTACAAGTCTCCATTAAGTAGGTATCCTTATGTATAATGATATTGTTATCACGTTATTTCCGCGCAGATATCAATCGTCAGATATTGTAATCATCATCAATTCATTGATACTTATCAACACTAAATTCAGTTCTTTGTGAAGTTTTTTGGGTATCTGACGTACCTATTTTGATAATAAAGGTACACAAGCCGGATCTGACAGTGCTCAATAGTTATTGTTTTACTTATATAGTTGTTTTGTGTCATAAATTATTTGATATAAGTTAATTATACATGTTGTGTTTATGTTCCTATTCGGTAAGTGAAAGTGCGTGTTGGTGATATTATAATATATGTGCTGCTATAAGAAATGTTTATAAAGTGAATAATTACACCTTTTTTCATCCTTTCCTACAGTTGCGTAACATTTTAGGTATGACTATATTCATGCAAATAAAACCAAAGTAAGAACATGGGGCATTGGAAACATAAGACTATATTAATTTCACTTATTTTTACGGCGAGTTTATGCTACAGTAATGGTAAGACTAATATTTGAATGAAATCGTTATCAAAACATTGCGTTTTGATTTATTAGACTTCATCCTCTGCTTTTTATTTTGCAGGATGTTTCGTAGTGCGTGATCCAGATGTTAGTCCTTTGGGAATCCCACATGCATTTATTTTAGACACATTCAGTGGCACTTTTTGGCAAAATCTGACAACGGATATTGTGGGTAAGCTCAGTTAGCTCTAATTTGAACTATCAAGTGGCTTTCTTAATATATTGCGTTATTGTGACTAGTTGATTTCCTACCTAATTAAAGCAGCAGGAACAGACAGAAATGTTGTTTCGCAACGTTATACCTACAACATTGTCTGCATAAGATATCATCATCATTAAACGTTAAGGCAATTTTGACAAAATACTCTTGAGTAATCACTAAAATTAGTAAATACACTAAACTATAAACAAGCTAAAATATAGCATCAAAAAATATTTCATGATGATGTTGATGAAATTTTTAATAATGTGCCCAAGAGATGTTTGGATGGTAATTTTAGTTATTATTATTGTTAATTTAATAAATAAAACAGCCTATTACGCAACCTTGAGTAATCTATAAAGAAATTACAGGCCAGTAATTTTATAATAACATTATAGGCCAGTCACCGTAGACAGATTAAATGCATTAGGTCGCAGAAAATGATTTTTGGGTGGTCGCTACGATAGATGCCAGTATTTTCTCCCACTACAACACAACTACGTGGTGCTCGAAAAACTTCTTAATAATTATGAAGTTATATTCAAAGTCCTTTCTAATAGCTCTTTCTAACGATACTTTAATGAAGCTATGGGGCACTGAAAATTCTTTAACTCTAGTATTCAAAGTCCGTTCAGGTTTACTATCATTAATTAACTCGAACGAATTCATAATTTACAAAAATCGAATAAGTAGCAAATGATCTTCTAAAAACGGCTTTTCAACGGTAAACGTCTAAAGGAAACATTCGGGTATTTTTCCATAGTTGGATGACCATTCTCTTAGATTTAAAAAAATACTAATTTACATTATTCCGTGTACTTCTGTAGCAGAAGTCAGCTGAGTTCCCGTCGTCACGAAATGTATATCATTTTCCTTGATTTTCTTACATATTTGAATACTCTCAAAATATGTGCAATATTTAAGATCGATAAATTCAACTAAATCCAGTTTGACTGGAAGCCGACCCCAATATAATTGGGAAAAGGCTAGGCAGATGATTTAAGATCGATAAATTTACAGTATTTTTAATTGTACTCGATTTTATTTTATATGATAAGAAACATTTTCCACTGAGTTATCTAACATATCTTTTTCGAAAGTCCAGCAAATCACGGAGCTCCATTTTTAAACTACAAATTCGATTTTTTTTAAATGATTTGTTTTGATGTCCTGTATCTCAAAACCTGTACAATCAATTCAACCGCATTTACTCTCCAATTGTAGCAAATTTTATCTAATTTAATAGTCTACTGATTGACTTTTTATGTAGAATTCACCGTTTAGAAGATATAAGCCAAAGTCTGAAAATTACTGAATATCTTGAAGTTTTCCGAGCACCACGCAGTTAGTACAGGTCTTTCGAGGTTGAAAAATTAGGTTTACACTACTTCTACCCTAATAACATCCCAAAAAATCAGGACGGTGCAAAATACTGCGACCTAAAATGTTTTGTATGACTGGCCTAATGACCAAGTCACAAAAAATACGACGACACTTAACTGCTATTCTATTTTGTTCTTTAAAATCTTTATAGCCTGTGTCACTCAGTTTATAGAAGCGAATTTTATAATTCCATCAAGTCGTTTAGTTTGTAAGGTTTGGCTAAGTCATCGCACCTACAAACTTCTTCAAAGCAAAGCAAAATGTGTTAGGCACTAAATAGAGCGATAGTAATGATGGTATACTATATTAATTTACTACTCTTTTTACTCCATAATATGAGACAAAATGTTTACGCTGAAGCCGAGTTACATTTCTAGGAACCGTGAATCTTCTCCTTGTCTACCTTAAGAACAAAAACTACTTTTTTGTAAATGACTCATCATCATCTGCCTAGCCTTTTCCCAACTATATTGGGGTTGGCTTCCAGTCAAAAGGGATTTAGCTGAATACCAGTATTTTACGAGGAGCGGCTGCCTACCAGACCTCCACAACCCATTATCTGGGTAACACGGTACTTCAGGGCAAGACTGGAGTCAGTTTTACTGGCTTCTGACTATCCGTAACGACTACCAAAAATCTTCAAATGAAAGCCGGGACCAACGGCTTAACGTGCTTTCCGAGGCACGGAGGAAACTTGTTATGTAAAGATGGTCACCCATCCACAGACCAACCTTGGCAAGCGATGCTTAACCTTGTAGATCGACCCGTGCGGCTGCTATTATCTAGCCACGAGTTCCTCGCCACCTCATAAATCAGCCACCTTATAAAAGCGTATAAATTATACAGTGATGTATACAACGTAACTGTCAACATATCTAGTACCTATTCTGTACGCTTCTAATAAACTCTGAGAACTTTTTTGTAAATGACTAACTGTGGCGAATCTATTCCTCTCTGGATAATAAACTAATATTTTTTGATCATGCACAAAATAACTTAAGTAGCATCGTTTATGAATATCAGATTTTCGGTATCCAGAATCAACTTTTAGGAAAGTCTGTGTTAGTTAACAGTTTTGATTATTTTTGTTACAGACCCATTCAACGCGTTTAAATACTCGTAGGTTAGGAATTGTTTTAAATGAAAATGCACATTACAAATTTCCATTAAAACCTTTATTTCAGACATTGATCCCACAGCAACCGATGGCAGGGGGTACTTTAACATACAGATAGTCGATTCTCGCTTCGTATTATCTACGACTGATCTCTACAAGGACTATGAAGAAAGAGAGGTTGACGAGATGATGTCAATCACCACAAGATTCAGATGTACGGACGGCTCGGATAGTGCAGCTTTTGTAAGACCATTTCCCTACAATTTTTAGTATACCCATAGCAATTCGATTGCCCAGCAATCATTTTTGACGCCTTCACAGCAGTTACGACTTACTAATCAAACAAAACCAAGTTTATTGCTTTAATGTTTTAAAAAAGATACCAGGTATTTACATTTTTGCAATAATTTTTCTTTATATGAATGAATCAATGCACAACTGCCGCGTTGGTCTAATATGCGCTACTGCTGAGCATGAGATCTCAGGTTCGATTCCCGCGTCTGGCAAAGTTTTATTGGGTTTTTCCAGCCGGCTTTCGCAGCTTTTTTTCTAAATCAATCGGTTCGTATCCTGGCTAAGAATACTTACCAATTTTTTTAACTATTGGTAGGCACGCGTTCGACCACTATCTCACCTGTTGGTAAATAAGCGATGATGTGGTCGAAGAGTAGTAGGCCTGCCTATAATTTTCAAACATCCAATCGCGGTTCGGGACTCCTCTCAGTGTTTTTCGTTATTTTTCACAGTTTCGATTTAGTCCAGTCTAGCACAATTAAAAAATTCACTCTGTACATGGTATACCTACTATATGTATGCATATCTCTGCCGGGGCCAGCCCTTCGGAAAACATAGGCGTTATGTGATGTTAGTGTTACATTCCTTTATTTATCGTTTTTAAATAATACGTACTATTTAATTTTTCAGTCAGTTTGGGTAAATGTGAGAGACACAAACAATAACCCACCAACATTCCTCCTGCCACCCAATGAGGATGAATTTTTTTTTACCATTGTTGCACCAGTGCCGCCAGGACACGAAATCACTGGATGCCTAAACGACTTGATTGTCAGAGATATCGATCTTACGACGGAAAAAATTATCTTCGAAATTGAAGAAAACCCGTATTTTGAAATCGAGAGAGAAATATTGGCATCGGCTGCTACGCCGAAAAATTTTAACGCAATAATAAGGACAAAGACGTTTATAAGAAGTATTTCAGAACCAATTAGATTAAAAATCAGCGCTACGGTAAGATTTTTATTTGAATATATCTTGTCTTCATTCTCATAAGATCTGTTTTAGAATTTAGATACATTGACCTTTCACACGTAAATGGCCTCAACACTGTTTTGTGACTTTCCTTTCAATAATGCAGTTTTCCCACTAATAAAGTCGCACTAACCTTTTAAAACACCTTAATGAAAATTTGACAAAAGGAAGCCTTTTGCAATATTGCATGTTCTTAGTCCCAGTAGTTTCAACGAGATGTATCAACAGGTGATAGTGTTTCATAAAGAGAAAATAAATAAGATATATGTTGTACTTCGACAGTTTTTGATTGAATGACGTTTTTATGAAGTGTCTAGCTAGCGGGCTCTTTTTTAAATATTACTTTTTTATATCACACAATAGTGTTAGGAGCTTGATACTATTATGTCCCATACAAATTCAAAATTTCGACTTTCTGTGACTTCAGAAGATATTCGTAATTTAATCAAACATCTAGCTAGCAGGCCACTTTTTAAGTATTGATCTTTTATATCATACAATAGTGTTAAGAGCTGGATACTATTATGTACCTTACAAATCCAAAATGTTGTCTTGCTGATAGCGTTACTTTAGAAAATATTCGTTATTTAATCAAACGTCTAGCCAGCGGGCCCTTTTTTAAATATATATTTTTTTTTATCAAACAATAGTGTCAGGAGCTTGATACTATTATGTACCTTACAATTACAAAATTTCGACTTTCTTTAAGCTACACTTTAGAAGATATTTGTGATTTAATCAAAAGTCAGGCCACGCAACAGCAGGCCCCTGTTCATTAAATATTACTCTTTTATATCATACAATAGTGTTAGGAGAGGTGTATTATGCCAAATAAAACGAACGAAACGCCATGAAACGTTGACTCAAACGTTCATAATATCGAGTGGTTAATTATCAAACATTCATTATAACGTACACTCATCGAGTGTTCAAAATATCATTCAAAATATACCTTATTCATTGTCTTAAGGTACAAAATAATGTCCTATTGTAAAGCTAAATCTCGATGGGGCCTGCCAGATAAACTTACACGGCGCATTGATGTGTCAGTCAGTCAGTTCCTCTTTCAAACATATAGATTACCTAGAACAACGACAAGCGCCGATCTATTATGCCGCGCAAACGGTACGTCTGTGGTTCAACTCTTTGCGCGGGTCGTCTTCTTCTTCTCTACACTACTACTAAATTTGCCCGCGACTTCGTGCGCGCATATCCCGTTTTCTTAGGAATTTCGGGAAATCCCAAAATCAATTATGATCACTTGGGTACCTACTTATTTAAAAACCTTGAAATTTCGACATATTTTCCAAAAAGCTCCATTTAGCCCCGTTAGATATGAATGGATTCATCTATCAGGATATAATTTTAACAATATTTCATTCTGAACATAGGTCCTTTTGAAATGGTCCACGGATAGCCACAATCTTCGTCAGATTTGCCCACTTATTTCATTTTGTGATAAGCCGCAGCCGATCTGAAGAGCACGTTAAAAAAAGTTTCCTTTTTGTAAATCTGAAATAGGGCCATTGACCTGGTAAGACTTAATCTGAAACATTTCACATATATTCTCAGCATGGCCGCATCTGCTCAGCTAACTTTTACTTTTCACTCTGACTTTTTCTGCTCAAAGATCGTGCTACTTCCCCCTCTGTATTCCTTACATTATAATATTTTATGGAGTGTTAGGAAAACACTGCTGTTTTCTTAAATGGCTGTCCTACATACAATAGAAGCCTACATGCGCAGGAGGGACCGTTTTAATGCAAAACAATACGGCTACTTTTATCAATTGAATATAGGGTACCACTTGGGTATAGATTTTATAATCCTTACTACGTTTTGCCCGCTACTTCGTACGCGCATATCCTGTTTTTTCCCGTGCCCGCAGGATTTTCTGGAAATTCTCTCTTAGTGCTCCCCTACACTCCCCAAGGAACCTACGTGGCAAATTTAGGCTTTCTACAACCAGTAGTTTTGGCTGTGCGTTGTCTATCAGTTACTCACTCATTCAATCTAAACTCAATCACTCAGTAACGGAAGAATTTTATATTTAAGGATTAATTAGTACCTATGATTAGTTTGAGATAGACGCTACAAACTTATTTTCTTTCTTGGCAGGACCATGATCGAACACCGCAGGACCCGAGAACAAAGACGGCATATTTAACTATTACTGGGAATTCCGATTTTGCGCTCCCCGATGAGCCAGTGTTTTCAGAAACTATTTATTTCGCAGACTATACGGAAAACGATCAAGTGGTCCTAACTACACCGATATCTCTACGAAGTGGTTATGATGAGCTTGTGAAGTTTGATATCAAAGGAGGTAACTATCGTCGTACCTACGGTTGTAACGTAATCTAAACAAATTTCTAAAGTTAGTAGACAGGAATATTATTAAATTAATCACTTAAAATTGACAAATATTTGACAAATTCATATTCAGTTGACTGCACATTATTAATTTATTTCAAAATAATTTTGGAAACAAAAAACTTCTCTTTTCTTTACTTTAGTAAACTCAGACAAACTATGACATCTTACATAGCCTACTTAGTAAAGCTGATTGGCCATCGAGTACCTACTAGCCATGAAATAATACTTATTTATGGTGTGGAATTAACTGAAACGCTAGGAACAACTTACTTCAAATATTGCATATGACTACCCTCTTTCTTTTCCTACGGACTCAACGGGATCGGATGAACATAACAAGAGATACTGATGCCTAATTACTGTTTTTGACATTTAAATTTTTCTCACAGGACTCTCAGAAAACTTTGTGCTGGAATCGAACCCAGATCAGGTAAATCAGAAATCAATCCGTGTGAATACTCCGCTGGAAGGCGACGTCCTCAGCGAGAGGAACATCCATCTCATAGTGACAGCTGAACGGGAACACACGAGTGGAGCTTCGGCAACTATAGTACTACGGTTACCTGAAGGTGAACCATATTTTTTAAGTCTTTGGGCTTGCATTGTTAAGGGTGCTCTCTCGAAAAAGCTTACAAATAACCTGCAGATGAAGCAGTTTTTCGTCGGCATTTACTGAGAAATTACAATTGAAAAAATAAGTAGTAATCTACATGATATTGCACGTAACTTGGTTAAGCCAGAATTTATGTATCGGTTTTACATAATAGGAAAAAAAAACACCAAATCACCTCCAAATCGTTGAGATGAAACCATTTTACTCCTTCATTTTTAACAAAAGACTAAAAAACAATATCTACTGCTGTGCAATATTTGTTACTTTTAAAAAATATGTATTTGTTTTATTATAAAAAAATAAAAACATGGTTAGCGGAGTGGCGTGAAGAGGTGTAGTAAGCCTCGTTTGTATGCACAAGGTCATTGGCATATATACACGCCTTAAGAACATAACAAAGACATCAAAAAGTTTCCGTTGCACGCTAGTAAAATTCTCAGAGGAAATAATTACACTTTATGCAGTAATAAAAATAATTACAGCTTTCCTTTGTTATTTATTTAATTTAACTATATGTAGGCAAAAATTGGTTAACTTGACCTTTACTACCATGGAAGGGTCATTTTTAATTTGCTTTTGTTATCCAATACAAGGTACAAGCCTTGATTTACAATTGCCCGTCAGAGTCACAAAAATACTGTTTTAATTTATATTCCGTAAATGAGTTATTCATAAAACTTATCAAAATCATGTTTTTCAGTGGTGCCTCTGGAATTTGAAAGAGCTCACTATGATGGAACGATTGAGAACAATTATCCACGCTTTCCACAGCTAATTCTAAGTCAAGGATATGGGGGACCAACCGTAACTGCCATTGTCAGAAATGGTAAGTACCCAACAATTAATATTTTCTATCTCAGCTAGCTGTACGATGTACCTGATATAAAAAAAAATAACGAAACTACTCCTGGAGCTCTAAACATTTTTTCTGAGAGTTTTTTTTCTTTTTTAGAGTTCCGAACATCCGTAAAAACGGAAGAAACCGGTGAACCCTTATAGGATCACTCGGATGTCTGTCTGTCTGTCGCAGTCAGTTTTCTCCGGATCTACTGGATCGATTCTGTTGAAATTTGGTGTACATATGGACTTCTGTGACCCAAATACGCAAGCGTTACGTAAATAAATAAATTTTGAGTATGGGGGCTACTTTGGGGGTCAAACAAGAAAAAAAAAAAAAAAAGATTTTTTAAACTGTGTTTTGTGACATATCAAACAAAACGGGTTACTGTGAGGGTTGTAATTATATTTATTTCAAAATTTTAAAATAAACAGTTTAGAGTCTATTCAATAAATAAGACCAAAAATGATCATTCCCCTTATCTCCGAAACTACGAGTACTGAGCCTTAAATTTCGAAAAAAAACGCAGATAATAGTTGTATACATAAAGATTACAGGGAAACCTATAGGTTTCCCTGTAATCGTTAGTCAGTCGTTCGGAACCCTTTGCACGCGAGTCCGACACGCACTTGACCAGTTTTTTTATGGACATTTTACAAGTGACAGCGAATATCGGAATGACATAAAGTTTGAGATTGACTACCACGTAGTCAATCTCAAACTTTATGTCATTTCTTATGTATTTCGGTAGTGCATTTCAATCTTATAAATATTTTTGACTATTAAAAAGTCGTTATTACTGATAGAATGTTACGTTCTCTGGAGGTTTTTTTTAGTCATATCGCTCCCCAATTACGTCTAATACATTTCAAACTTTGTTTTCCAGACCACTCAACGTACTTCACTGCCAGTGTTCAGGGGAATACTGTCACGCTATCAATGAGACCTTTAGACGAAAGTATCATAGAGGACAATAGCTTTCTCAATCTCGAGGTAGTTGTCACCAATGGCCTCAGTACTGCTACGACTGTTGTCACCCTTGAGATTATAAAGGACGACAATATTACACCGGTGTTCAATAAGGCCGTATATACGGGAGCGTATGAACCTGGTAGTTTCACCATTGATGATGAAATAGTTCTAGTCCAGGGTCATGACGGAATTGTTTCAGTGGATTTATATGGAGGTAAATTCTTTTTCATATTTATATTTTTTACAGTATAATGTGAATGCCCATTTGAGCAGCAGCAACATCGACAATATTCGTCTTTATAAAATTTGGTTTCTTTAGTACCAGAATCCTACAAATTGTTAAGCAACATTTACATTCGCAATGCAGTCGCATTGCGTCAATGTCCATGCATTGTTCACAGATTGCGGCTGAGAAGTGAATACGAACATTACTTAAAATATTGTAGAATTAGCAGTCTGTTCACCGATAGCTTTTGTTTGTTCGTAGAAGGCAAGGATTACTTCACTGCAAAGCCAACAGGAACTACTGTGACAATAGAGGTTGCTGATTCTATTCCTCCTGAGATATATAGCAGAGAACGGATAGTGTTATCTTTGGAAGTTAGAAAACCAAGGACAGTTGGTGCCAGTGCTGCAATCATCATTAATTTGCCTGCAGGTAAGTTATTGCTACCTATATTGGCACATTTGCAACCATAAATTATTATTTTATTCTAAACACGACACCTACGCACCACGCACCTACGATACAGGAGAAATTCCTAGTTTTCAAACAAAAAAAAATGTTTTAGTATCTCTACCGGAACTACAAATGCTAGTCTTACTAAAACAGCCCAAAGAAGACTGCCCAACATGCAATTGCAACTATATACTGTAGTTGCAAATACATTTTTGGCCGTCTTATACGTAGGTAGTAGATATTTGCCATGTCATATACGTACAAGGGAATTTACTTAGTGATATCTGAGATAAGTTTATTTTATCTTGACTTTATTTTTTTGATAATTATAATCAAATATACATATGAGTAATATTCTAAATCTTCGTACTAACAACAAAGATGACATCATTAAGAATATTCTTTGTTTACGTTTTTTTTTTTTTTGTTCTATGTTTGACGAGTTTTTAGGCTAAAGTAGAGTTTATTATTTCAGAAATCGGGAGCTAGAGCTGTTCTTTTATTATTTTCGCTCTGGAAAATAAGTCATTTGGGATCATCCCGCCTCCTTGGAATTCTAAAAAGCCCTGTTCCAATTTTTTACAAGTTGTAAATATTCTTATGACTCTTCAATGTGTATTAGCATATAATACGCCTGAGTTGACATAACTCAGGTGTATTCAATTAGAAAATTAGGCGAAATGCTTCCAAATAATACATTTAATGGTCATTAAGATTCTAAGTGTATTTTTATTTGTAAAACGAAAACCACAGTATTGATTATATGTAAACGTTTGTTTTGTGTTCAATAACATTATAACTTTTATCTAGTTTTTCCAACGCTTTACTTTCATCTGTCCCTCTTTTCTATAAATTTTCATTTCTCATGCTTTACTTGATTCTAATTAGATTTCTGGTCTCTTTTCTTTACTTCTTTGTAACCTTCCCTATTACAGCTAGAGAATTGAAATTTGGAGCGTCTATTCACAGAGGAAGTTGGCAGGATAATGTGCTTAGTCTTAATCCAATTCCGTTAACGGTTGGTTATGATAGTAGCGTGGTATTTTCTATTACTGGAGGTGAGTAATCTACGGACAACACCCATGTATATCTAGCTTTATTTGAAATCTGTTGCTTTCAATATTCTAGACAGAAGAACAAAAAAATATTATTTTAGAAAAATAATAATCAAAACCTAAAATTTAATTTTTAGATTACGAAGATTACTTTGCTGTATCAAGTGGTCAGAATCCTGCCGTAATAGTTCAACGGGTGGACATTCCCGATGTTTTATTAGAAAACAATATAATGATACTGACTCTCGTCGCATCTGGACCTAACGCTGTAACGACCTCCACAAGTGTACTTCTGGATATAATAAAGGATGACACAACGACACCTGTATTTAGTCGTAATATTTACTATGGAACATACTTAGGCCCATCACAAGTTAATATAGACGAAATTAAATTGGCACAAGGCTTTGATAGTGGCGTAACTTTTACACTCGATGGGGGTAAGCTAACAGATAAAATGATTAAAACGTTTGATGCAGTATGTACTCAAAATATTTTTTTTAACATATCGCATAACTCAAAAAAAAAACATTTTACAGAGCATGCTCAATACTTCAGAATTGAAGAAACTGAAGGGAACAATGTCGTGGTCGTTCCTCGGACGACTATCCCTGAAGAGATAATTTTCATGGAAAAGGTTTTGGTGTTCAACGTTTTAGCAACGAAAGCACTTACTGTGGGTGCAAACGCGGCTATTTCAATTGATTTCCCGGCAGGTGAGTAAGCTAAACGGATGTAAAATGTTTCTAGCAACTCGGTGGTTCTCCATTACCCTCAGCTAGCAGTACCAGGGTGGTCACCTTCATCTGCGAAGCAGTAATGCTAGTGAAGGAGGAGGTCGAACGCGTGAGAGACAGAGAAAGATCACGCCTTAGCCACCGCCACTTAAGAACACGGCCCGGGCGTCGGGAGCCACAGGGCAATTCTCGGCCACTGTAGGCGCTGGCCTGCGGATGGCGTGCTTTGGGTAGCTCGCTGTCCGATCCAAACCAGTCCAGGGCCTCAAAGAGCTGTCAGCATAGACATGAAACCGATAGGGCCAGTGCCTGCTGGGGTTGCGAAATTTATTCGAAAGAGTCACTATGGCCCTGGAACGCAATGGGCATTATGAGAAACACGGATGGGTTTCGGACACTCCGTTCTGCTCCGCCCGAGCAAAAGGAGTCATTTGATTATTTCCCATCAATAAAAAAAAGGTTTACAAGTAACCTAACCTATCGTGCCGGGATGCCCCAAGTTTCCGACCTGGCGCGGTAAGATCAAATATCAATTATACAAGATGAAAATTAGATCAAGAGTAATATTCTCTATACTGAATAAGAATATAATGAATAAAGGAACAAAATCCAAATGTTTTGTCATGTTAATTTTTTTTATTTGGCGAAATTGAAAAATCGTTTCCGATTTCGCCAAATAAAAAAAGAATTCCCATTCAATTGGGAACTCTGTGGCGTACACGCGAGCTCAAACAAACAAAGAACAATGAGGGACCAAATTTTCAATTTAACTATCACACCAAAATAGATAAATAGTAAACTTGTGCTCTGATTGGTCGCCATTTTATGTCATTTCACAATTTCTCGGAATGACTTTGAAAGATTATATGAACTATCAAAATGTTCAGTTGACAATTTATCGAGTATTAATTTACAATCACTCAAGATATTTTGTAGAATCCCGTAGAAAAGATTTTTTCTAACTTTACTGTCAAATTAAAGGATTTATTGTGAGGGTTTCGAATACAATTTTTCATACTAAATTTTAAAATGAAATACTTTATTATTTAATAAATGAATATACAAACCGTTTCCGACACCGCTGAACCAACAATTTTGAAAAAATTACAGTTAATAATTGTTTACCTCAAGATTACAGGAAAACTGATAAGACATAAGTTTTCCTGCAATCTATGGTATTTCAGAAACATGGTAAAACTATGAATCCGAATCGCACTTGTCCGGTATTTTTTTTAAATCGTTCCTTAAACGTAATTATAAAATGATATGTGGAACAGTAATTATCTAAAACAAATTTTTCTTTTGTTTTAGACTTAACAGATCGAGTCATTCTGAGGTTTTCACAGAATACCTACACCGGAAGCATAGAAGGCACTAATCTAGCAGCCGAAAATATTGTTCTTAGCTCAGGATATGAGACAGGCACTCGATTCATTCTCAGTGGAGGTAAGATTTTCATAACAAAAAGCTAACTAATTACCTATGACTCCAGTTATTTTTGCGACAGCTAACGTAAGCCCCTATTGTTGATTTCAGATTTCGAGGACCAATTCACGTTAACGCCCCAAGATGAAAATGCTAACGTTTTATCATTATCGCTCACCGGAACTTTGCCCGTTGCTGCAACTGAAAACACATTCATAGTGTTGGAGGTAGAAGCAAGAAGAGTAGGAGCTGTTTCTGGTTGGACAAGTGTAGTCATTGAGATTATTAGACAAGAAATTGTAGCACCAGTATTTACGCAAGCATATTACAGGGGTGCTTACAGTGTCGAATCGGGATTGCAGTTTAACCAAGAAATTTCCTTATCACACGGCCACGACAATACGGTTTCCTTTGACTTGGACGGAGGTGATCATCAAAGAAATCAATTTAGTTCACGTTTTTTACATCAGTAAATAATTCAATCTAGCTGATTTTTTTTTTTTTTTCAGAATTTCGGCCACTGTTTGCTTTGAGTCCAAGGGGTCCTAACTCGTTCAGCATTACTGTTCCGGCACCGATTTCAAATGACTTATTACAAGCACATAACCAGTTTCTATTAACTGTCGTCGCTACGAAGCCAGGAGCGTTACCTGCACGATCAGCTGTATCTATTGATATTGAAAAAGGTAAACGCTTGATTCACATAGGGCAACAAGAACTTATTTCCGTGTGTCCAATGTCTCACAACTATTGTAGGTTATATTTAATTCAGGCAGTATATATATACGATAAAAATAAGACATTGCCCGCTTTTTTAGGGATCCGTACCAAAATGGTAAAAAGGGAACCCTTATACTAAATCAGTCACAGCTGGTAATACTAAGTCTGTCACAGCTGGATATTCGAGGAACTACTTATACTACGAATTTGAAATTTAGAACAATTTTAGACGACGTTTGTTTAAGTATTTTGCAAATAAGAAAGAAATAAAAATATTTATATATTTTTGGCAACAGCCACTGAAAGGGATTATTAAAAATTCAAAGTGGGGCTACTAGGGCATGTAGGGTATCATATGAACGCTCTTTCATCCTATGAAAGAGCGTTTCGTCCAACGAAGACTAAATAACCTCTCATGTAATAATGGGCTCCAAATTCAAATCCGTACATACAGTACTTTTATGTACAGTACCTATGTGCCAGTAGATGGCGTTGATTGAAAGTTTAGAGATTTTCTGTTCAACTCAATCATTAAAATACCTAAGTACTCTACTCGGGCGAGTTATTTCCCCCGACGAAACCCGCATTGCTCTTCGCCACATGAAGAACCGGAAAGCGGTCAGGCCTGACAATGTGCCAATTGAAGTGTGGAAGGCGATGGGCCCACATGGCGTGGACCTTCTGACGGATCTTTTTAACCGCATCCTGATCACCAAGGAAATGCCGAACCAGTGGCGATTTAGCCTGATTATCCCTGTATACAAAGGCAAAGGTAGCGTACAAGATTGTAGTAGCTACCGCGGTATCAAGATCATGTGCCACACAATGAAGCTCTTCGAGCGCATCATTGACACACGGCTCCGTAGCGAGTGTACTGTCTCTGAGTGTCAATATGGCTTCCGGGCGGGTAACAGCACCATGGACGCAGTATTCGCCTTACGGAATCTGGCTGAGGCTTACAGAGAGAGAAGGAGAGCTTTGCATATGGCCTTTTTAGACCTGCAGAAGGCCTTCGACTGTATACCTCGGCAGTCCATCTGGTGGGCACTGCGCTTCAGGGGCGTTCCCGAGGCCTATATTGACATTATCAGAGACATGTACCGCGATTCCGTGTCCTCTGTCCAGACCGCTGTTGGCGAATCGAATGGCTTCCCAATATCTGTTGGCGTTCACCAAGGCTCGGCTCTTAGCCCGTTCTTGTTTAACGTAGTGCTCGATGTAGTTACGGCAAACATCCAAGATAAGCCCCCATGGCTAATGATGTATGCCGATGACATCGCCCTCGTTAATCAGAACAAAGCCCATCTTGAGCGTAAAGTCAACATTTGGAAGGACACGCTTGAAAACGGTGGTCTGAGACTAAATGTGGCGAAGACTGAGTACATGTCCTGTGGCGGCACGGATTCAAATAGGTTCATCCGAATAGGTTCGGACCTGATCAGAAAGTCCGATACGTTCAGGTACCTTGGATCCGTGCTGCACGAGTCTGGCAACGTGGACGACGATGTCCAAGCACGTATAGGCGCGGCTTGGGCGAAGTGGCGCGAGGTAACGGGCGTTGTATGCGACCGCAAAATGCCTCCGAAGCTCAAGGGGCAGATATATAAATGCATCATACGGCCTGTCCTACTGTACGGCGGTGAATGTTGGCCAGCACTAAGCAGACACACCCAGGAGCTTCGCGTCACGGAGATGAAGATGCTGAGGTGGATGAGTGGCGTAACGCGATCCGATCGCATACGCAACTCTTTCATCAGAGGTAGTCTTGGTGTCCGTGACGTGGGGGAAAAACTGCAAGAGTGTCGTCTGCGATGGTATGGCCACATCATGCGCCGCCCTATGGAGTACGTTGGTCTGGGATGCATGAATATGGCTGTTCTTGGGGCTAGGTCCCGTGATCGCCCTCGCAAGCGCTGGTTGGACGTCGTTAAGTCCGACATGAGAGCCAATGGCCTAACTGAGAAGGATGTTCAAGATCGGGCAAAGTGGAGGAAGCTAAGTAGGAAGGCGGACCCTGGCAATAGCCGGGATTAACGCCAGGTAGAAGAAGAAGAAGTGTTATGTATAATCTGATTGGTGCCGTAAAATTTGTTAAATGTGAGCCTGGAGATCTGTCATGCAGGTTTCGAACCTAGTTTAGACCCCAGCTCTCATAAAGGTTCTTGCGTAAGTCAAAACAATGTATGTTATCAGTAGATTAACTAATGTACCTGTATGAGAGAAATAAATTATATTTTATGTATTGGAGAACGAATTCACTCGATTTTTAAACAGCGCAGCGTTGTAGCACGAACTCAGCGGGCAACGAGCGGCGCGCGCCGCTTAGGGGTATGGGTTCGGTTTCTAATAGGTCTTGAAAAGTATCTGCTAGGGTCCAAATTCGTTAAATCTCTGATTTGTTCTGGTTTGTTAGGAGCCGACCCGCACGCGGTCTAGCGGTCAGAGTTCCGAGTTCGGTGTTCCGCGTTCACTGTAATTTATGCGGTGGCTAAGAATCCTATACACATTAGACCGCGACGGCCAAATTGGACGCGCGTTATGTCGGAGTTCTATTTTTTTGCAAAAGCTGGAAGAGCGCGATGTCCGACGAGATTGAAATATTTATTTATTTGGATCTCCAACAAAAGATACACATATATAACATTATAAGACAGTGATACAAGTTTCATTAAAGTACTTACACATTAAGTACGTACACAGCATGCACTTCTAACTAGGCTCACATAACAAAATAAAAATAAAATTTTCACACCATTAAATTAAAAAATTGACTTTGTCAAAAATACCGACCGCTAAAAACTTCTAAAAAGTTCGAAACAAGTCGCTTTTCAAGCAGTCTGATGCAGTTGGTGGCATTGGATCAGTGATTGAACTTTTTTTCCTACATTTATGTGAGTTTTTTTTTGGAATCGTCTCCTCGAGCCCTTTATCTTGATAGGTTTCGAAAAAAAAAATTAAGGCATAATTTGGCGCATAGAATCCGCCATTTTGTTTTTTTTTTAAATTTTGGTATAACCAGTGTCGCTCACACAGTAAATACAAATCTCCAACACCTAGCTCTCAAGCTAAAATCCATCGAGCCGTTTAGGCTCTAGGGCGTGCCAAAGAAATATACATACATACACACGAAAAACAAAACCCTCCTTCTTTCGCAGTCGGGTAAATAGGGATAAAATCATTACATGAAATTAAAGAACAGTAGTGTAGTTTATTTAATTAGTGAGAGAAAAACGTTTACTTTATGATTTGCGAGACATTTGGTTGAGAGTAACATTTGGTTTTCAGTAAAAAGAGTGTGTGACGTGTTATCATTGCTTAAAATTAATGAACTCCAGATTTTTAGACCACTCGCAGTGTGCGCGTGTGTGGAGTCGGAACGAGCCGCAAAACAGACTGCGCGCAGTGGGAACGGTAACATCGTGCATTAAGCATTTATCGTTGAAATGTCTTGACCTAATTTGGTACTTGCAAAGTACTGGATTCCGTACCATAGGTGCTGACGGGAGCCCTAGGTACCTTATAGCTCGGAATAAACTGCGAGAGTTGATCCCTAAACTATTTATAATACGTACCTACAAATTTGTACGTAAGCCTCGGTGCGCGAGTCCGACCGTTTTGACCGGTTTTTTATTTTTAATTTCGCTGATTTTACACAGCCATTTTTTTAAGACCTACAGGCTTCTCAACTTTTAGTGCAAATGTTTATAAATCACTACATACAAGAGATGTTTGGTATGACAGCTTTATTTACTACATCTTTATGTTTTGTTTTAGACTTAACAGATCGAGTCATTCTGAGGTTTTCACAGAATACCTACACCGGAAGCATAGATGGCACTAATCTAGCAGCCGAAAATATTGTTCTTAGCTCAGGATATGAGACAGGCACTCGATTCATTCTCAGTGGAGGTAAGATTTTCATAACAAAAAGCTAACTAATTACCTATGTCTCCAGTTATTTTTGCGACAGCTAACGTAAGCCCCTATTGTTGATTTCAGATTTTGAGGACCAATTCACGTTAACGCCCCAAGATGAAAATGCTAATGTTTTATCATTATCGCTCACCGGAACTTTGCCCGTTGCTGCAACTGAAAACACATTCATAGTGTTGGAGGTAGAAGCAAGAAGAGTAGGAGCTGTTTCTGGTTGGACAAGTGTAGTCATTGAGATTATTAGACAAGAAATTGTAGCACCAGTATTTACGCAAGCATATTACAGGGGTGCTTACAGTGTCGAATCGGGATTGCAGTTTAACCAAGAAATTTCCTTATCACACGGCCACGACAATACGGTTTCCTTTGACTTGGACGGAGGTGATCATCAAAGAGATCAATTTAGTTCACGTTTTTTACATCTGTTAATAATTCAATCTAGCTCAAATAAATATTTTATTTCAGAATTTCGCCCACTGTTTGCTCTGAGTCCAAGGGGTCCTAACTCGTTCAGCATTACTGTTCCGGCGCCGATTTCAAATGACTTATTACAAGCACATAACCAGTTTCTATTAACTGTCGTCGCTACGAAGCCTGGAGCGTTACCTGCACGATCGGCTGTATCTATTGACATTGAAAAAGGTAAACGCTTAATTTACATAGGGCAACAATAATTTATTTCCGTGTGTCCAATGTCTCACAACTATTATAGACTAGTTGAGCCGTGCAACTTCGTCTGCATCACAAATTTCTTTACTGCTCCGCTCCTAGTGGTCTTAGCGTGATATATAGCTTATAGCCTTCCTCGATAAATGGGCTACCTAACGCTGAAATAATATTTCAAATCGGACCAGTAGTTCCTAAAATTAGCGCGTTCAAGTAAACAAACAAACTCTTCTGCTTTATATATTAGTATAGATTATATTTAATTCAAGCAGTATACATATGTACACTGGGTATAATTAAGACATTGCTCGCCTTTTTACCTTTAAAAACGCGCTTTCCTATTTATTTATTTATTATTTATTTATTTATTTTTTTCCTAAAATCATACCATTCGTTTGGGAGCTACAACGCCATGGATGCACAAATGGCTAGCTGTCAAATTTTTAATGTATCTCTACACATCAGGTGTTGGATGTTAACTCAATGAGAAAGGGCGTTGTAATCATCTTCAGTAATTAATTCAGTTGTTATGATTACCAAATCAAATATGCCTACTTCATCATCTGTCTAGCCTTCTCCCTTCTCTCATATTGGAGTCGGCTTCCAGTCAAATCGGATTCAGCTGAAATAAACCTACTTGTGTAATTGAAATCATTATTAAATAATAGACTGTCTATTGTTCATATCCGAGTAGATCTTGCTTTGTTGTGCTGTTGCGGCTGTTTGTTAAGCAGCTTAAAAGGATACAACTTTTAGTGCACATGTCTATAAATCACTACACGCATGAGATGTTTGGGGATACAGCTTGAATTACTACATCTTTATGTTTTGTTTTAGATTTAACAGATCGAGTCATTCTGAGGTTTTCACAGAATACCTACACCGGAAGCATAGATGGCACTAATCTAGCAGCCGAAAATATTGTTCTTAGCTCAGGATATGAGACAGGCACTCGATTCATTCTCAGTGGAGGTAAGATTATCATAACAAAAAGCTAACTAATTACCTATGACTCCAGTTATTTTTGCGACAGCTAACGTAAGCCCCTATTGTTGATTTCAGATTTCGAGGACCAATTCACGTTAACGCCCCAAGATGAAAATGCTAACGTTTTATCATTATCGCTTACCGGAACTTTGCCCGTTGCTGCAACTGAAAACACATTCATAGTGTTGGAGGTAGAAGCAAGAAGAGTAGGAGCTGTTTCTGGTTGGACAAGTGTAGTCATTGAGATTATTAGACAAGAAATTGTAGCACCAGTATTTGCGCAAGCGTATTACAGGGGTGCTTACAGTGTCGAATCGGGATTGCAGTTTAACCAAGAAATTTCCTTATCACACGGCCACGACAATACGGTTTCCTTTGACTTGGACGGAGGTGATCATCAAAGAAATCAATTTAGTTCACGTTTTTTACATCTGTTAATAATTCAATCTAGCTCAAATAAATATTTTATTTCAGAATTTCGACCACTGTTTGCTCTGAGTCCAAGGGGTCCTAACTCGTTCAGCATTACTGTTCCGGCGCCGATTTCAAATGACTTATTACAAGCACATAACCAGTTTCTATTAACTGTCGTCGCTACGAAGCCTGGAGCGTTACCTGCACGATCGGCTGTATCTATTGACATTGAAAAAGGTAAACGCTTGATTTACATAGGGCAACAGGAACTTATTTCCGTGTGTCCAATGTCTCACAACTATTGTAGACTAGTTGAGCCGCGCAACTTCGTCTGCATCACAAATTTCTTTACTGCTCCGCTCCTAGTGGTCTTAGCGTGATATATAGCTTATAGCCTTCCTCGATAAATGGGCTACCTAACGCTGAAATAATTTTTCAAATCGGACCAGTAGTTCCTGAGATTAGCGCGTTCAAGTAAACAAACAAACTCTTCTGCTTTATATATTAATATAGATTATATTTAATTCAGGCAGTATACATATGTACACTGGGTATAATTAAGACATTGCTCGCCTTTTTACCTTTGAAAACCCGCTTTTCTAAAATCATACCATTCGTTTGGGTGCTACAACGCCCTGGATGCACAAATGGCTAGCTGTCAAATTTTTAATGTACCTCTACACATCAGGTGTTGGACGTTAACCTCCTGAGCTTCCAATGCTCCACCGTTGTATCGCAAATGGAACCTTTTGGTTCCACCGGCGGACATAGAAGTTAACTCAATGAGAAAGGGCGTTGTAATCATCTTCAGTAATTAATTCAGTTGTTATGATTACCAAATCAAATATGCCTACTTCATCATCTGTCTAGCCTTCTCCCTTCTCTCATATTGGAGTCGGCTTCCAGTCAAATCGGATTTAGCTGAAATAAACCTACTTGTGTAATTGAAATCATTATTAAGTATGTATGTATGTATGTATGTATGTATGTATGTAAATCGGGCTGGTTTCCGCAACTCCACGACTAAGCGCGTATTTTGCGTGTAGGTGGGACAAATGCGTCATTCGATCCACCCCAGCTCCCCAAGGAAGGCCAGCAACGCCTTGGTGTTACTAACTATCTCGCAGAGGGTACCTGGGTTTCCGAAGTACTTTGCCCTGTAATCCGCAACCACCGGGCAGCTTAGAAGCAGGTGTGCTGCTGTCTCATTCTCCTCCATGCAGGCTCTGCATAGCGGGCTGTCAGTGACTCCTATAGCATAGAGGTGTTTATTAAAAGACCCATGGCCAGTTGTTACGGCTGTGACTGAACGCAACTATTGTTTAGTCAGTCTTAGGGCTTGTTTTGTGAAACGGCCATTTATAGAGGGAAGTGCCTCCTTGGCCTGCCTACACTCACTATGGTCAGCCCATAGCTTGTGATGTTTATCTCCGGTGCGTTTCCTTACCAGATTGCGTAAGTACCCGAAAGGCAGCGGCACGATGGGCTCAGGTCCCATTGCTGACAAACTCGACCCCCTTCGGGCGAGTTCATCCGCAGCGTCGTTGCCTCGAGATTCACTGTGTCCCTTGATCCATTGAATGGTTACTTTGTTGTGTCTACCAACCTGGTTTAGACGTTGGTGACACTCGAGAATCAACCCAGAGTTCACTGTGTGGCTGTTCAGAGCTTGCAGGACAGCCATGCTGTCCGAGAGTATGCGTATTGAGTGGTCCTTAACTTCCCTGGTTAGGATGGCTGATGCCGCCAGAGAAATGCCCATGCATTCAGCCTGGAACACTGTGTTGTGGACCCCCAATGGTGTGGCTATGTGGATATTGAGATCCTCTGAGAAGATTCCCGCACCAGTACCTGTACCTGTTTTTGATCCATCGGTGAAGATCCGCAGCTCGGCGGGGCAGAGCCCCTCGCACCGATGATCCTCATGCAATTGGATTTTGTATTTTTTATCGAAGATAAATTGCTTGGGCACCCGGTCATTGATTGCCTTTGTTATGGGGAGTTCATTGTTGAGCTCCTCGAGCAGAGCGGTGTGTCGTGTGTCTCTCTTACTCCAGAGACCTAATGTTTTAAGGCGTACTGCTGCCATCGTCGCTTCCTGTTGTATAAACAAGTGTAGCGGAGGGAGCCCCAGCATGGCTTCCAGCGCCGCAGTTGGAGTAGTCCTCATGCAGCCCGTCGTTGCCATGCAGGCCAGCCTTTGCATGTGTTGTAACTTGTTTACGGCTGTAGCTAGCTTTGAGCGTGGCCACCACACCACGGCCCCGTAGGTTACCATGGGCCGAATTACTGCGCTGTACAGCCATAGTATTATTTTGGGAGATAGGCCCCACTTCTTCCCTATCATTTTCCTGCATTGCCAGAAGGTAATGCAGGCCCTGTTTAGTTTGTAGTCTAGGTGATTACTCCAGCTTAACTTACTGTCTAGGATGACGCCTAGATACTTTACCTCGTTAGACAGCTGGAGCTCTGTATTGAAGAGCATAGGTAGCCGGTAGTGGCCTAGTGCTCGCTTTTGAGTGAACATGACTAATTCAGTTTTCGTGGGGTTTACCGACAGATCATATTCGTCGCACCATCTTTCCACGATGCGTAGTGCTTGTTGAGTAAGGTTGCAGATCGTTCCAGTCACTTTCCCTGACACTAGGATTGCGAGGTCGTCAGCATAACCTATTGTGTAGTAACGATGTGCGTTGAGTTTGGTGATCAGGTCATCAATTACCAGATTCCACAGAAGAGGGGAGAGCACACCCCCCTGCGGGCAGCCTCTGGCTATCAGAGCCAACTGCTGCTCTTCCTCAAGGCGAACCACTCGTTTGCTTAACATATTAGTTATCCAGTCATTTAGTACCTGTTCCACGCCGTGTTTGGAGAGAGCGGCACTAATGCTGGAAAATTTTGTCTTGTCGAAGGCTCCTTCGATGTCTATGAATGTGCCCAGGCAGGACCCTTTCTGGTGAATCGCTTCCTCAATCTGGTTCACCACCAGATGAAGAGCGGACTCTGTCGACTTACCCGAGCTGTATGCGTGTTGGTTACCATGCAGTGGTATTGTTTTTAAAACGCCATCACGTAGTTCCCTTTCACACAGTCTTTCCATTGTCTTTAGTAAAAACGAGGTCAGACTAATAGGTCGATAGGATTTAGCGTTTGTGTAGTCACTTTTACCTGGCTTCGGAATGAATATGACTTTCACTTCCCTCCATCCTTTAGGAACGTATCTAAAGGCCAGGCACGCTCGCATTAAGAGCACCAGTTTTGTTGCAACAGCGGTACCTCCCCACTGTAGTAAGGCAGGAAACACGCCGTCGGGACCTGGTGCCTTGAAAGGTTGGAAGCTTTTGATGGCCCACTGAAGTTTTTCCAGCGTAATCATCTTTTCTGCATAAAGCCAGTCATCATCTGATGGTGTTTGGATAACGTCAAGCCATTCATTTACCTGCGCGAATACGCTGCCTGGGAAGTGAGTTTCTACTAGGAGACGTTGCGCTTCTTCAGGTGTCGTGGTCAACGTGTTATCGGGTTTCCGGAGTGTGGCGATCTCAGGTTTGTTCTGTTGCGCCAGTATTTTCCTTACCCTGTTTGCTTGTTGGCATGATTCAATGTTACCACAGAATTTACGCCACCCTGTAGTTCTTCTGAATCTGATGCATCTCTTGTAGCTCGATTTGGCCGCGTAATAAGCGTCCCAGTCCTCATCACTACATGTGTTCATGGCTCTGTTAAGAGCCTTTCTTACCTTACCGCGTTTGCGCTCCAGGTCTGCACCCCACCAAGGTTGTTTACCCGGTGTGTCGCGCGGAATCGTTTCTGGGCAGGCGATTCGGTAGCTGTTTATCAGCGATTCGGTGAGTAGTGTTACTTGCGCATCGATCTGTGCCGTGTCCGCAAGCAACTCCGAATCGCATGATGGTACAAGCCTTGAGGTAAGGTTGCGTGTGTACACCGATATATCCGTGTTGCGAGGATTACGCGTAGGTTGTTTGGGTGGTATACAGACCTGGATGTCGAAGCGGATCCACCTGTGGTCTGAGCAGGAAGCCTCATTCGAGACTTGCCACCCAGTGATTAGTTCCGCTGCTCCCTCCGTAGCCAGAGTCAGGTCTATGATAGTACGACTGCGTCTGGTCACGAAGGTTGGTTCCGAACCCGTGTTTAGTAGGGATAGGTTAGTAGTGAACAGATAATCAACTAATGTCTTACCCCTTGCGTTTTGCGTCTCCATCCCCCACAGTGGATGGTGTGCGTTTGCGTCGGTCCCAATGACAATCTCATCCCTGCTGTTTTCACAGTGCGTGATGAGGCGGACCAGGTCGTGTGGGGGCGGTTCCTCCGCCTCAGGCATATATACCGAGGCGAAGACGATAGCCAACTTAGTGGCTCCCCGCTGTATGTTCAGCCTAGCAGCAGAGACATCTCTGCAACAGAAGTCGTTTAATAGCTGTGTTTTAAGGTTACCTGTGACATAGATGCACGATCTAGGGTGATCATGGTCCGCAGTAACAAGGAGCTTACCACCAAGATTGGAGAGTCCTCGTATGTGGCCACCCCTAATCCACGGCTCTTGGATCAGGGCAATGGCCGTGTGTTGAACCTCCAGCCACTTGCGGAGTTGAGCCGTCGCGGTCTGGCTGTGGTGGAGGTTAGCCTGCACGACTTTACAGGCCGACAAAAGGGACGCCATCGCCGGCAAGACCCTCCTCGTCGCCCTCAAGTCGCAGCCCAGCAAACAGGTCGCCCTCGTCGAAACCGTCCCCTCCCGGGTCTGAAGCCGGGGACAACATTACGTCGTCCGGCTCCCCCCCCCCGATGAAGGGACGGCACCCACGGTGGCGGCAGGGTCGGCTGAGTCTGCTGCTACATCAGGTTCGGCCGCAGTTGCTTCCGGGTTGTTTGGCGGAGAATCGGTGTCCTCTGCGTCTTCCAGCGGCTGTTTCGTGATCGGGTCCCAACCCCGAGAGACGTCGACGATCCTGCCGTTCGGACCCTGGAACTTGACGTACACCGCTCCCAAACCAATTGAGAGACGGCGCTCGGCGCTCATCAGGGTCGGAACTTGGTCCTCGGGGATACCCAGCACCACGAACCAGCAAGCCTTCTGCTTCTCGGCGTGCAGCACTACCCACCTCCTTACGTCGATCCAGCGATTCTGGTACCAGAGGGCTCGTCCAATAAAGGTCGAGTCCTCGTAGACTCCCTGGTCGTCGGGGATGGCGATGCCGCAGCGCACCCGCTTCTGGATCTCCGCCTGGCTCTTGACGACTAGCGAGGTGCTAGCCGGGAGAGCCAGGCTGGAGACTGTTTTTTTCAGCCAGGCTAAGGTGAAGTCGTTACCGCACCACAGCTTGAGGACTCCACCGGTGAACAGCGGCTTCGCGTTGAAGGTTGGTCCCGGTGTATCCTGCATAGCAGAGCAGGCCTCACTGATGATCCGCTTGTGGATAGCAGCCAAGACCTGGTCCGATACTCCCTGGCTTATGATGCCCCTCCGGTCGCAGGTTATTGCGACGTTTAGGGACGCACTGGCAGCTTGGGCGTAGCTTCTGTTAGCGATCCTCTGGGATTGGTCAAGCCGCGGCCGCTTGTGCTCTCCACGGGGAGAAATCGTCTCGTTGAGAGCCCGCTTGACCGCAGCCTGGTCACTTCCATCGAATCGCTGCGTTGTGGTTGCCTCCTCGGCCGGACCTCCTTGCTTGGTCGGTTTAACCGAGCTGGTGGCAGCAACCTGCTTGTTTTGGGGGGCTTTGCGTCCCCGCCTGCGTTCGTGACGCCGCTCCTTGCGCGTCAGTCTTTCCCTCCTCTTACCCTTGCTTGTAGGAGCTGTAGGACCCGAGGGGCCCGAACAAGAGCAATGGGCTTGTGGAATGGATTTTTTACCCTTGCCCTTGCCTTTACCTTTACCCTTACGAGTAGGCACCTGCCAGGCGCTGGTAAAAACGTCCTCGGTGTTGCTGATCGCCTCCGTGTGACCGGAGGCGGCCGCGACTTGGGAAGCGGCTTGAGGAGCCACAGGAGGAGCGGGAGGGTGTTTGGGAAGGCTACTTCCGGCAGAGGTGTTAGCCGTCTCCATTTTCGCCTTTGTGTTTAAAGGATCGGTACTTTATTAAGTAATAGACTGTCTATTGTTCATATCCGAGTAGATCTTGCTTTGTTGTGCTGTTGCGGCTGTTTGTTAAGCAACTTAAAAGGATACAACTTTTAGTGCACATGTCTATAAATCACTACACGCATGAGATGTTTGGGGATACAGCTTGAATTACTACATCTTTATGTTTTGTTTTAGACTTAACAGATCGAGTCATTCTGAGGTTTTCACAGAATACCTACACCGGAAGCATAGATGGCACTAATCTAGCAGCCGAAAATATTGTTCTTAGCTCAGGATATGAGACAGGCACTCGATTTATTCTCAGTGGAGGTAAGATTTTCATAACAAAAAGCTAACTAATTACCTATGACTCCAGTTATTTTTGCGACAGCTAACGTAAGCCCCTATTGTTGATTTCAGATTTCGAGGACCAATTCACGTTAACGCCCCAAGATGAAAATGCTAATGTTTTATCATTATCGCTCACCGGAACTTTGCCCGTTGCTGCAACTGAAAACACATTCATAGTGTTGGAGGTAGAAGCAAGAAGAGTAGGAGCTGTTTCTGGTTGGACAAGTGTAGTCATTGAGATTATTAGACAAGAAATTGTAGCACCAGTATTTACGCAAGCATATTACAGGGGTGCTTACAGTGTCGAATCGGGATTGCAGTTTAACCAAGAAATTTCCTTATCACACGGCCACGACAATACGGTTTCCTTTGACTTGTACGGAGGTGATCATCAAAGAGATCAATTTAGTTCACGTTTTTTACATCTGTTAATAATTCAATCTAGCTCAAATAAATATTTTATTTCAGAATTTCGACCACTGTTTGCTCTGAGTCCAAGGGGTCCTAACTCGTTCAGCATTACTGTTCCGGCGCCGATTTCAAATGACTTATTACAAGCACATAACCAGTTTCTATTAACTGTCGTCGCTACGAAGCCTGGAGCGTTACCTGCACGATCGGCTGTATCTATTGACATTGAAAAAGGTAAACGCTTAATTTACATAGGGCAACAGGCACTTATTTCCGTGTGTCCAATGTCTCACAAATATTGTAGATAATATTTAATTCAGGCAGTAAACATATGTACACAGGGAATAAAATTAAGACATTGCCCGCCTTTTTACCTTTCAAAACCCGCTTTTCTTAAATCATACCATCCGTTTAGAAGCTACAACGCCACGGATAGAAACACAAAATGCTATCTGCCAAATTTTTAATATACCTCTTAACACATTTGGTGTTGGACGTAAACTCAATAAGCAACGACAATATAATCATCTTCAGTGATCATTCAGTTATTTTGATTACCAAATCAAATATGCCCACTTCATCATCTGCCTAGCCTACTCCCAACTAAGTTGGGGTCGGCTTCTAGTCAAACCGGATTCAGCTGAAATAAACATAATTGAGTAATTGAAATCATTATTAAGTAATAGACTGTCTATTGTTCATATCCGAGTAGATCTTGCTTTATTGTGCTGTTGCAGCTGTTTGTTAAGCACCTTAAAAAAATACAGGCTTCTGCACTTTCAGTGAACATGTTTATAAATAACTACACGCAAGAGATGTTTGAGGATACAGCTTTAATTACTACATCATTATGTTTTGTTTTAGACTTAACAGATCGAGTCATTCTGAGGTTTTCACAGAATACCTACACCGGAAGCATAGAGGGCACTAATCTAGCAGCCGAAAATATTGTTCTTAGCTCAGGATATGAGACAGGCACTCAATTCATTCTCAGTGGAGGTAAGATTTTCATAACAAAAAGCTACCTAATTATGATGCCACCGAGCAACTATTTGTCATACCTTCCTAATAGTTTAACTTGCCGATGGACCCACTTCACGCACACATACTCACAATTTACCACATACACACCTTTCCTCGCACATTAACGTTCACCAACAAGACATGCACGCACCACGCAGTACACCTCACGCCTACACATCACGTACAACACATTCATATAAAACAAAACCTTTAACCTATTTTATTATTTTTTAGCTTTTATTATATTTTATCATGACTTTTTTTTTCCTTTGTTTCTCTTTCATTTAAATCATAATGTATATGCTTGTACTCTAAAATTCTGCAATAACCATAAGATGACCTAAACACTGTGAGCCTGGAGATCTGTAACACAGAGTTTCCCTAGTACGGACTCCAGTCTCTCGCAAAGGAGTTTTTTCAACATTTATTGTTCAGTCCTAAGATGACAATTATAAGCTAACCCTTGTGAAGAGAGAAATAAATTTAAATTATTATTAATATCCTTTGATTCCAGTTTGTTATTGAGACCATTAACGTAAGCCCCTATTATTGATTTCAGATTTCGAGGACCAATTCACGTTAACGCCCCAAGATGAAAATGCAAACGTTTTATTATTATCGCTTACCGGAACTTTGCCCGTTGCTGCAACTGAAAACACATTCATAGTGTTGGAGGTAGAAGCAAGAAGAGTAGGAGCTGTTTCTGGTTGGACAAGTGTAGTCATTGAGATTATTAGACAAGAAATTGTAGCACCAGTATTTACGCAAGCGTATTACAGGGGTGCTTACAGTGCTGAGTCGGGATTGCAATTTAACCAAGAAATTTCCTTATCACATGGCCACGACAATACGGTTTCCTTTGACTTGGACGGAGGTGATCATCAAAGAAATCAATTTAGTTCAAGTTTTTTAGATCTGTTAAGAATTCAATCTAGCTCAAATAAATATTTTATTTCAGAATTTCGGCCACTGTTTGCTCTGAGTCCAAGGGGTCCTAACTCGTTCAGCATTACTGTTCCGGCGCCGATTTCAAATGACTTATTACAAGCACATAACCAGTTTCTATTAATTGTCGTCGCTACGAAGCCTGGAGCGTTACCTGCACGATCCGCTGTATCTATTGACATTGAAAAAGGTAAACGCTTGATTTACATAGGGCAAGAGGCACTTATTTCCGTATGTCCAATGCCTCACAACTATTGTAGATAATATTTAATTCAGGCAGTAAACATATGTACACAGGGAATAAAATTAAGACATTGCCCGCCTTTTTTCCTTTAAAAACCCGCTTTTCTTAAATCATACAATCCGTTTGGAAGCTACAACGCCACGGATAGAAACACAAAATGCTAGTAGTCAAATTTTTAATATAGGTACCTCTTAACACATTTGGTGTTGGACGTAAACATTTGGAGTTATTTTGATAACCAAATCAAATATTCCTACTTCATCATCTGCCTAGCCTACTCCCAACTAAGTTGGGGTCGGCTTCTAGTCAAACCGGATTCAGCTGAAATAAACATAATTGAGTAATTGAAATCATTATTAAGTAATAGACTGTCTATTGTTCATATCCGAGTAGATCTTGCTTTATTGTGCTGTTGCAGCTGTTTTTAAGCACCTTAAAAGAATACAGGCTTCTGAACTTTCAGTGAACATGTTTATAAATAACTACACGCAAGAGATGTTTGAGGATACAGCTTTAATTACTACATCATTATGTTTTGTTTTAGACTTAACAGATCGAGTCATTCTGAGGTTTTCCCAGAATACCTACACCGGAAGCATAGAGGGCACTAATCTAGCAGCCGAAAATATTGTTCTTAGCTCAGGATATGAGACAGGCACTCAATTCATTCTCAGTGGAGGTAAGATTTTCATAACAAAAAGCTACCTAACTATGATGCCACCGAGCAACTATTTGTCATACCTTCCTAATAGTTTAACCTGCCGATGGACCCACTTCACGCACACATACTCACAATTTACCACATACACACCTTTCCTCGCACATTAACGTTCACCAACAAGACATGCACGCACCACGCAGTACACCTCACGCCTACACATCACGTACAACACATTCATATAAACCAAAACCTTTAACCTATTTTATTATTTTTTAGCTTTTATTGTATTTTATTATCACTTTTTTTTTTCCTTTGTTTCTCTTTCATTTAAATCATAATGTATGTGCTTGTACTCTAAAATTCTGCAATCACCATAAGATGACCTAAACACTGGGAGCCTGGAGATCCGTAACACAGAGTTTCCCCAGTACGGACTCCAGTCTCTCGCAAAGGAGTTTTTTCTACATTTATTGTTCAGTCCTAAGATGATAATTCTAAGCTAACCTTTGTGAAGAGAGAAATAAATTTAAGTTATTATTTGATTCCAGTTTTTTATTGCGACCATTAACGTAAGCCCCTATTATTGATTTCAGATTTCGAGGACCAATTCACGTTAACGCCCCAAGATGAAAATGCAAACGTTTTATCATTATCGCTCACCGGAACTTTGCCCGTTGCTGCAACTGAAAACACATTCATAGTGTTGGAGGTAGAAGCAAGAAGAGTAGGAGCTATTTCTGATTGGACAAGTGTAGTCATTGAGATTATTAGACAAGAAATTGTAGCACCAGTATTTACGCAAGCGTATTACAGGGGTGCTTACAGTGTCGAATCGGGATTGCAGTTTAACCAAGAAATTTCCTTATCACACGGCCACGACAATACGGTTTCCTTTGACTTGGACGGAGGTAATCATCAAATAAATCTTTTTAGTTCACGCTTTTTACACCAGTAAATAATTCAACCTAGCTCTCAAATAAATATTTTATTTCAGAATTTCGGTCACTGTTTGCTCTGAGTCCAAGGGGTCCTAACTCGTTCAGCATTACTGTTCCGGCGCCGATTTCAAATGACTTATTACAAGCACATAACCAGTTTCTATTAACTGTCGTCGCTACGAAGCCTGGAGCGTTACCTGCACGATCAGCTGTATCTATTGACATTGAAAAAGGTAAAGGCTTGATTTACATAAGGCAACAGGCACATATTTCCGTGTGTCCAATGTCTCACAACTATTGTAGATAATATTTAACTTAGGCAGTAAACATATGTACTCCTTCTTCTTCTTCCACCTGGCGTTAATCCCGGCTATTGCCAGGGTCCGCCTTCTTACTTAGCTTCCTCCACTTTGCCCGATCTTGAACATCCTTCTCAGTCAGGCCATTGGCTCTCATGTCGGACTTGAGGACGTCCAGCCAGCGCTTGCGAGGGCGACCACGGGGCCTAGCCCCAAGAACAGCCATATTCATGCATCTCCGACCAACGTACTCCATAGGGCGGCGCATGATGTGGCCATACCATCGCAGACGACACTCTTGCAGTTTTTCCCCCACGTCACGGACACCAAGACTACCTCGGATGTAAGAGTTGCGTATGCGATCGGATCGCGTTACGCCACACATCCACCTCAGCATCTTCATCTCCGTGACGCGAAGCTCCTGGGTGTGTCTGCTTAGTGCTGGCCAACACTCGCCCCTGTACAGTAGGACAGGCCGAATGATGCATTTATATATCTGCCCCTTGAGCTTCGGAGGCATTTTGCGGTCGCATACAACGCCCGTTACCTCGCGCCACTTCGCCCAAGTCACGCCAATACGTGCTTGGACATCGTCATCCACGATGCCAGACTCGTGCAGCACGGATCCAAGGTACCTGAACGTATCGGACTTACTGATCAGGTCCGAACCTATTCGGATGGTATTACTCAGTCTTCGCCACATTTAGTCTCAGACCACCGTTTTCAAGCGTGTCCTTCCAAATGTTGACTTTGCGCTCAAGATGGGCTTTGTTCTGATTAACGAGGGCGATGTCATCGGCATACATCATTAGCCATGGAGGCTGATCTTGGATGTTTGCCGTAACTACATCGAGCACTACCTTAAACAAGAACGGGCTAAGAGCCGAGCCTTGGTGAACGCCAACAGATATTGGGAAGCCATTCGATTCGCCAACAGCGGTCTGGACAGAGGAAACGGAATCGCGGTACATGTCTCTGATAATGTCAATATAGGCCTCGGGAACGCCCTTGAAGCGCAGTGCCCACCAGATGGACTGCCGAGGTATACAGTCGAAGGCCTTCTGCAGGTCTAAAAAGGCCATATGCAAAGCTCTCCTTCTCTCTCTGTAAGCCTCAGCCAGATTCCGTAAGGCGAACACTGCGTCCATGGTGCTGTTACCAGCCCGGAAGCCATATTGACACTCAGAGACAGTACACTCGCTACGGAGCCGTGTGTCAATGATGCACTCGAAGAGCTTCATGGTGTGGCACATGATCTTGATACCGCGGTAGCTACCACAATCCTGTACGCTATCTTTGCCTTTGTAAACAGGGATAATCAGGCTAAATCGCCACTGGCTCGGCATTTCCTTGGTGATCAGGATGCGGTTAAAAAGATCCGTCAGAAGGTCCACGCCATGTGGGCCCATAGCCTTCCACACTTCAATTGGCACATTGTCAGGCCCGACCGCTTTCCGGTTCTTCATGTGGCGAAGAGCAATGCGGGTTTCGTCGGGGGAAATAGGGGAAATAAGCCCAAGGTTAGGAGGCGGTTCCGGAGGAAGGTTATGAGAATGCTGTTTGTTAGACAGCTCCGCGAAGTATGTACACCATCTCTCCTTAACAGAGGGGGCATCGTAGAGCAGCTTACCCTGGGCGTCCCTAACACAAAGACATTTGCTAATGTCCCGTGTAGCTTTCTCCCGGCCACGCGCCAGCTTAAAAATAAGCTTTTGCCCCTCCGCAGTTTCCAGCTTGTCGTATAAGGGCGCCAGACTTTTGCTGCGGGCTCTGGCTACAGCTTTTTTGCAAGCGCGCTTAGCCGCTCCATATGCCTCCCTGTCATCCGGAGAGTTGAACCCTTGCCACTGTTTAAATAAAACCTTCTTCTTCCGAGTCGCCTCCTGCACCCCGTCATCCCACCACCACGTCTCCTTTCCTATGGTGCGGCCACCACGAGAAGTGCCAAGGACGCGCTTACCCGCACCGGTGATTGCTGAATGGATCCTACTCCAGATCTCTTGAGCGGACTCATGCGGAGCACTGATCTTGAGATGCTCGACCTCCGCGATGAAGTCCGACTGCCTAGGACCATCAAGCAACCACCACTTAGTGCGGGGTTTGCGTTTCTCGGTCATTCTCTTCTTCGGTACAACCGCAAAGTCCAGGACAAGGAGGCGGTGTTGAGCCGTTAGGCTTTCGCCTGGGATGACTTTGCAGTGGGTAACCTTGCCAATGTGGCACCGTCGCACCAGCAGGTAATCTATTTGGGTTGAGTAAGCACCACTACGGTACGTAATAAGATGCTGGGGCTTCTTCTGAAAGAATGTGTTCGCGATGGCTAGGTCAGACACAGCGCAGGTGCTAAGTATATTGACTCCCTCTGCGTTTAGCTGGCCATAACCAAAACCACCGTGAACACGTCCATACTCTCCAGCAAACTGACCTACGTGACCGTTGAGATCCCCCCCAACCAAAACACCTTCGGAATTCGGGATAGCGCGTAATACGTCCTCGAACTCATCCCAGAAGGCCTCCTTTTCATACTCACAGCAACCAGTCTGAGGACAATAGGCGCTGATTAGGTTCGTTACCGACCCTTCGAACAGCACCCTAACTCGCATCAACCGGTCGCTGCATCGGTCTACTTCAAGGAGTCCATCCTGAAGGTTCTCAGACAGCACCACGGCCACTCCGCTCCTACCCGTTGGTGATCCGGTGTACACAAGCCGGTACCCCTGCCCGATGTCACGTGACTTATTTCCCTTCCAGCGCGTCTCCTGAAGGAAGGCGCACTGGACCCGACGCTTCGCAAGTACGTCTGCGAGTTCTTGGCAACGTCCGGTTAGGGAGCCAATGTTCCAGATGGCAAAGCGGAACTTCTTCTTGGGTACTATCCTCTTTAGCCGTGCCCGTACTTGACACGGTAGCCCTAGCCCACTTATCGCAGGTTTAGGGCGATGTGCCTGCGCGTCGTTATGCGGCGACGCCCTAGACCGAGTACCCTTACCTAACTTGTTTCTCTCCATACATATATGACTGAAGTTGGTTTTACGTGGGGCGACCAGCCGTCTGACCCCCACAACCCTACAAGAGGGAAACCACGTTCGCCAGAGCCTCGTCCGTTGGACAGCAGAGTGTACCGCTAGCAGGTGAGGTTGGCTTGGGTCTTTAAGATGGCAACGGACCCCATACACTTCAAGTAGCAGTAAACATATGTACACAGGGAATAAAATAAAGACATTGCCCGCCTTTTCAACTTTTTACCTCTTATCACATTGAATGTTGGACGTAAACTCAATGAGAAACGGCAATGTAATCATCTTCTGTGATCATTCAGTTGTTTTGATTATCAAATCAAATATACCTACTTCATCATCTGCCTAGCCTTTTCCCAACTATATACGACCCACTTTGCCTCCAATGCTAAAACCTGATGGTTCTCTGGCTCACTCTGCAAGAGAGAAAGCAAATTTATTTGCAACTCTCTTTACAGGCAATTCGCGTCTGGATGCTGGCTCCAAGCAACCACCAACTTTACCTCATTGTGACTCTTCGATGCCGGAGATCGCAGTTCATAATAAAAAGTTCTGTAGAGTATTGTGCAGTTTAGACGTGAATAAGGCCAGTGGACCTGACGGCATTCCAGCAAGAGTGTTGAGGCAATGTGCACCTGAATTGTCTCTTGTGTTGACACGCCTGTACCGCCTCTCTCTTGTAAAAAGAACGGTGCCGAGATCATGGAAGCTTGCGAATGTGCAACCGGTGCCCAAAAAGGGAGACCGTGCTGACCCTGCGCATTACCGTCCGATCGCAATTACCTCCATCCTATGCAAGGTTATGGAAAGAGTTCTGAACAGTAAGCTGCTGACCTACCTTGAAGACAACGATCTCCTCAGTGACCGTCAATATGGCTTTCGCCGGAGACGGTCAACTGGCGATCTTCTTGTGTATGTCACGCACTGCTGGGGCGAAGCCATTGAGAGACACGGCGAAGCACTTGCCGTGTCGCTTGATATCTCAAAGGCTTTTAACAGGGTCTGGCACGAAGGTCTATTCAGCAAGCTTCCTGCTTATGGCATCCCAGCTGGTTTTTGCTGCTGGATATCTGACTTCCTGAGTGAACGGTCGATCCGAGTGGTCGTTGACGGCTGCTCCTCTGACCTCATGGCTATTGATGCCGGAGTTACTCAAGGGTCTGTTCTCTCTGCAACTGCATGACAGTACGGTTTCAGAGAGATACTTGTCCAGCGCAACAGCCAGTGGGGTTGAAGTTTGTTCCTTGAGAGAGGCCATGGTAGAGCGGACAAATTTGACCTTAAGCGTTATCTCCCAGTGGGGTGATGACAATCTGGTCACTTTTAACGCCACCAAAACACAGGCGTGTCTTTTACCGCAAAAAGGAGTCGTTTTGACCAAGCTCCTACTTTTCGGGGTGCATCTGTTCCTGTGAGTGATCGGCTCGAGCTTCTAGGCATGCAGTTGACATCCAGTCTCAACTTCGGCGCCACCATCGAGTACAAAGCCCAAACTGCGGCCAAAAAGCTGGGCATCCTAAACAGGGTGAAGCGATACTTTAGGCCTGAACAGCTTTTAACCCTTTACAAAGCACAAGTCCAATCCTGCATGGAGTATTGTACCCACCTTTGGGATGGCTCAGCTAAGTATCAGCTTGCCGCGCTTGACTCGGTGGAACGCAGAGCTAAGAGGCTCGGCGACGTAAAACTGGTGGATGCCAAGCTACATAGCTTGGCCCATCGCCGTAAGGTTGCCTGCTTGTCGGTCTTCTACAGATTGTACTTCGGTGAGTGTGCCCAAGAACTCCACGACCTCATCCCACCGGCCCCCTTCTACTATCGGTCATCCAGACGCACCGCATCTTACCATCCCTACCTTGCTATTCCACCAATTACACGCACTAAGCGTTTTCAAACCTCTTTTATTATGCGCACGCAAAGGAGTGAACTCTCTGCCTGCGTCTGTGTTTCCAAAAGCTTACAACCCTAATCTCTTCAAAGTTAAAGTGAACAGGCTCCTTCTGGGTGGGCTCGCTCCGTCGTAGACTTTGTCTCTGTCATCTCTGACATAGACTAGAGTCAAGAGCAAACCATTTACAAAAAAAAAATATATATACTGGGTTCGGCTTTCAGTCAAACCGGATTAATCTGAAATATAATATACTTGTGCAATTGAAATCATTATTAAGTAATAGACTGTCTCTTGTTCATATCCGAGTAGATCTTGTTTTGTTGTGCTGTTGCAGCTGTTTGTTAAGCACCTTAAAGGGATACGGGCTTCAGTTCTCAAAAAACGGCGGTGTAAAATCAGCGAAATTAAAAAAAAGACACCGAAAGATGCTTTTTTTGTTGCTAGTTAGTTGCTAAAAAAATATTTTGTTTGCTCGAACCTATCTTTTTATTAAGATAGCAAGAAAACCACTGGATGTGGAATGATCAATCAAGCGAATAGAGGTCAATTTGTTGCTAATTTGTTATTGAAATATGCTGAAGGAAAATATAAAAAAATTTTGTTTATTTTTTAATTACGCCAAAAAGAATTAATGTCTACGCCAGCTTAAGTCTCCAGTTTTGCGTAAAAAGCTAAATTGTAATTTGTTGCTGCTTCTACTAGATCTTGTCCTGTTGTGAAGCTTCAGTATGAACAGCAACAAATTTTTATTTGGCAATTTCTACGGAAAATTCGAGAGTTAAGCTGGCGTGGCTGGTTTTTTCGTAAACCGATCTCCAACTTTTCTTGACTTCCAGTTTCTATTTTGTCGCTGACTCTTTGCACGCGGACAAGATCTAGTAGAAGCAGCACCAAATTTTTATTCTTTTTTTTTACGGAAAATTATAGAGTTGTGCTGCCGTGGACATTATTTATGTTGGCATTATTATAAAAACCTTTTTTTATTATTTTTCCTTAGCATCTTTCAGCAACTAATTAGCAACAAATTGACCCCTATTCGCTTGATCGATCATTCGACATCCAGTGATTTCCTCGCTATCTTAATGAAAAGTTAGCGTTATAGCCGATTTTTGCCGATCTGTTCTAGCAAAAAAAAAAATTTTAGGAACTAATTAGCAATATCATCATCTGTCTAGCCTTTTCCCAACGATATTGGGGTCAGCTTCCAGTCAAACCAGACTTAGCTGAATACCATTATTTTACGCGGAGTGGCTGCCTACCAGACCTTCACAACCCAGTAACTGGGTAACACGGTACTTCATGGCAAGACTGAAGTCAGATTAACTGGCTTCTGACTATCCGCAACAACTGCCAAAGATCTACAATTGACAGCCGCCGGGACCAACGGCTTAACGTGCTTTCCGAGGCCGCCCATTGTGTCACCCTATGTAATGTTTTCTTCATCTATCTTTTCTGTAACTTATATGGTGTATATAATAAAGAGTATTCTATTCTATTCTATTCTATGTTAAGATGGTCACCCATCCACAAACTAACCTTGGCAAGCGTTGCTTAACCTTGAAGATCGACCTGTGCTGCTGTTTTTATCCAGCTACGAGCTCCTCTAAAACTAGAACTAATTAGCAATATAAAAGCAACAAATTTGAGTGTTTTTAGGGTTCCGTACCTCAAAAGGAAAAAAACAAAACCCTTATAGTATCACCTTGTTGTCCACCCGTCTTTCTGTCACGACCCTTTATCTCGAGAGCGCGTGGAGGTATCGAGTTGGAATTTAAACCATACACTCAAGTTTACGGTTCCTTGAAGCTGTGAAAAAAACTTAGTTATAAGTTGACATGAAAAAAAGATACAGCCGTTAATGTTTGGTGATACAGTTTTATTTACTACATCGTTGTTTTGTTTTAGACTTAACAGATCGAGTCATTCTGAGGTTTTCACAGAATACCTACATCGGAAGCATAGAAGGAACTAATCTAGCAGCCGAAAATATTGTTCTTAGCTCAGGATATGAGACAGGCACTCGATTCATTCTCAGTGGAGGTAAGATTTTCATAACAAAAAGCTACCTAATTATGATGCCACCGAGCAACTATTTGTCATACCATCCTAATAGTTTAACTTGCCGATGGACCCACTGCACGCACACATACTCACAACTGACCACATACACACCTTTCCTCGCACATTAACGTTCACCAACAAGACATGCACGCACCACGCAGTACACCTCACGCCTACACATCACGTACAACACATTCATATAAACCAAAACCCTTAACCCATTTTTTTATTTTTTAGCATTATTTTTCCTTTGTTTCTCTTTCATTTAAATCATAATGTATGTGCTCGTACTCTAAAAATCTGCAATGACCATAAGATGACCTAAACACTGGGAGCCTGGAGATCCGTAACACAGGGTTTCCCTAGTACCGACTCCAGTCTCTCGCAAAGGAGTTTTTTCTACATTAATTGTTTAGTCCTAAGATGATAATTCTTCTCTTTGTGAAGAGAGAAATAAATTTAAATTATTTGATTCCAGTTTTTTATTGCGACCATTAACGTAAGCCCTTATTATTGATTTCAGATTTCGAGGACCAATTCACGTTAACGCCCCAAGATGAAAATGCAAACGTTTTATCATTATCGCTTACCGGAACTTTGCCCGTTGCTGCAACTGAAAACACATTCATATTGTTGGAGGTAGAAGCAAGAAGAGTAGGAGCTATTTCTGGTTGGACAAGTGTAGTCATTGAGATTATTAGACAAGAAATTGTAGCACCAGTATTTACGCAAGCGTATTACAGGGGTGCTTACAGTGCCGAATCGGGATTGCAGTTTAACCAAGAAATTTCCTTATCACACGGCCACGACAATACGGTGTCCTTTGATTTGGACGGAGGTAATCATCAAAGAAATCTTTTTAGTTCACGCTTTTTACACCAGTAAATAATTCAACCTAGCTCTCAAATAAATATTTTATTTCAGAATTTCGGCCACTGTTTGCTCTGAGTCCAAGCGGTCCTAACTCGTTCAGCATTACTGTTCCGGCGCCGATTTCAAATGACTTATTACAAGCACATAACCAGTTTCTATTAACTGTCGTCGCTACGAAGCCTGGAGTGTTACCTGCTCGATCAGCTGTATCTATTGACATTGAAAAAGGTAAACATTTTAGGCTAAGGAACTAAACAAATATATTTCACTGAATTATAATGTAAAACCCGATGCTAACGGGACACTTACTTTCCCGCTCTGGGCGAAGCGGAAGGTAGTGTCAGACTTTTACTTACTAAAACTGACCCGTCTTTCTTCAAATGCTCTACATTCCAGGGCTACTGCACTTCTTTAGAACATTTTCGCAACCCTGGCATTTGCGATCCTTGCTATGCAGAGTAGGGAAAATAAAACGCGTTTTGTCCTAATTTTGTGTAGGAAACTTTTAATTAAAAATGTATAAAGTTGTTAAATAATAATTTTAATGTAATTAATGTATTTTTAAATTAAGCTACATCATAGTGTGTTATGTTTGTGTCACATAACTCATTTAAATTAATTTTGACAAACAGATTTTCATGTATTAGTTATTACAATATTTTCAATATAACTTAACTTTTGCAGGAAGTCTTCGTTTTGATCCAAAGAAGATACACAGCGCTTTATATCGTTTACTGCTGATAATACCTGTGCGTTTGACTTCTTTTCATCATCACTTAAGGGCTCTTTCTTCGATTTCCCACTGATTTGACGATGCCCAATGCCGTGACAATTTTTAGAACGATATATCCAGCCACTTGATGTTTTCTTACAGCTATTTCACGTGCTTTCTTGCATAATATGGAGTCACTAATGGGCAGTTTTAAAGCTCGTGCTTGATGAAACCATTCCACCAAATTTTTTCTACCTTTTACTTTTCCCTTCACGCCTCCCAATCTGTATTTTTCTTTAATTTCTTTAAAATGATACTTAAAGTAGAAGCTGGTAACTGAAGCTCAGCAGCTAACTGTTTTTGATTCAATGTTTGTGATTTTTCATCAAAAACTTTTAATATCTTCATTTTTTCTTGAAGTGATAATGCTTTTCGCTTAATTGCTGGCAGTTTTTTAATAAACGCAAATACTACACGTAATTAAGTATACAAATAATGGAAAACGAATGCAGGAAGCGCGACACAAACACAATACATACGTTTGCAAATGAATCTAGAAAACGACTGCAGGAGTGCAGACTGGGCTAGCGGGCCCGTGACGACACGGGGAAAGAGCGCAGGGGGAGGGCATGACGTCACTGCCTCTTATTTTTGCTTGAGATAACACGGGTGTACGGCTACGAAGCATGATAAAATGTATGAACACGCGCCTCAAAGTGCAGGTACCGTAAAGTGGCGTTTTATCCGGGAAATCGTATTTAAGCGTGATCGTATTACTTAAGCAGGTCTTACACAGATTTTCGACATTCGCCAGTTTCCATTGCATGTCAATTTATTGCGCCTGTCGAATGTTGCAATACAAAATAAAATGTACCTAATTTGTAGAGTCACCGAAAGACACATTACTGCAGCGGCCAGCAAAAGAGGCATTGATGGACGAACGTATAAATACACATACGTGCCCATCAATGCCTAGTGGTGGCCAAGGCTTGTATAGTAATTTTCTCAAATAATGCGTGGAAATTAAAATACAATTACTTTTCATAATCAATGAAACACACCAATATTTTTTCCCGCGTTCGAATGTTCATGTGTGTTTTTTTTTTCAATTAACAGCAAGTCAGTTCGAAAATTAAGTAAAAACTTTGATAAGTTACCTTGCCATGTTTTGGAATAAAAGGTTGTTCCATTTTTAAATTAAACGACAGATATGAGTTTACTATGTAATTTATTTGGCCGCTAAACCACGACAGATATGGATTTCCTTACAAATTTTAACAGCTGCTGCTCGCAAGTATTTGGCCAGTACAATTGCGATTCATCTCAAAGAAGGTTGTCAAAATGACATTGCTCTGCGCCCATACATTGTTCGCCCTGGAACCAGGAGCATCGGAAAATTAAGTGTTGTATTGTCGATCATTAGTAAATTCCTTATTTTTATAGCGGATTTGCTGCAGAATAGATATACTCCCAAAAAAGGATCAGATTTTGAGGTTATAATCGAACTAACAACGTAGGTATACTAAGTATAGTTTTTGAAAGCAATCAGAGTCCGTTTTAATAGCCAAGTCATAATATTCAATATAAAGTCCCGAAATTCATCAAAACACACCGATATAATTACAAAGAGTAAGCGACGCTAATGTAAAAAAATAGTGAGGGCACAAGTGAGAGACTGACAGTTGACGGTGACAAGTGACCATTTAGTGACGTCAAAAATAAAATAAATAGGGTTCTCAAATACGATATTGTTTATCGATATTTCCTAAGATTAACTATAGCCATACGATAATAATTATCATTACTAAGAAGTAGGTATGACTATATCCTTCTTTACTTATAATTACACTTTTCTATACTTTTAATAACATTAATAAGTACATAATAAAATCTGTATCTAGTCTGCAATATAGTGTTTTTAAAGACAGTAACGATTATTATTTAGACTGCGGCGAAGCCCAAAATGAGGGTTGGTAATTGTTAAGTTAAACCTTTTAACAAGAAAAAAGTGGTACTTTTAACTTAAAATTACCTACACCACACACTTTTCTAAACGATCATTAGAAAAACCTTGAATAATGATCATGATAAAATAATTGTGTAGGTTTCGTTTACTTCAACATTATTTAAACTACTTAAAATCGACTATCACCTCATTCATACTTTTAGGGTATAATATATGGAATAGTGGTTGTATGTTTTTATTGCTTTTTACTTTATTCGAAATAAAAAAATCACAACAGTCCATTAAAGATTAATTCTATCGATTACAACCAATTATTGGGCATCCCTAATCCTTTTTGATACAACATGACGTTTGGCGAAGATAGCGCCGGATAATGTAATTAGTCGCGTAAAATACTTTTTAATGTCCATTTTGGCATGCAGCTAGTCCGTGTTACAAAAGTATTTGCAACTAATATAATAAAATAGAAAATTCATTATCGTGTACGTCCGATACTTTTCTTGCTCAGGGCGAATCTGGTCATTGTCTTTTCCAAGAATATTTGAGAAAAATAACTTTTTTGCTTGAGTTTTTATAGGTATATAATAAATAATGTATGTTCTCTTGTTCTTCTCAAAATAAGTACTTAGTTCATCAGTTTAGCTGATGCGGGTCTCATAGATATTCGATATTTCGATATATCAGAAGTAAGTACACATCACTGTACAAACTAATCTAGAATGTTTCGTAACTCAATATCAATTGATTGATCTGAGCTTATTCAGAACTAGCTTGTACAGTGTGCCACAGATTTGTACGTAATGACAATCTCGAAATCCTTGAACTACGTATAATTAAACGTAACTGGTGTTGAGTAGGCATCCACGTCATAATCTCACTCACCACCCAAAGGCCCAAAGTAAAGGAAACAGATTTTCAAAATCCTTTTATCAAAAGTGCTGTGTTCTCAAGTAATCCACCTTCCCTATTTATATCTGCCAATGTACTGAGATTTATTAAAAACTAGGTCATTTTCTGTGTGTTTATTTTCGTAATATATATGATATAATAAATAGATACTCATGAATGCAATGTTTAGTACATTGCATTCATGAGTATCTATTTATAGCACGTTTAGGCACTTTATTAGACCAGGGCCAATACTACTAATTTTAGGGTTACGTGCCAAAATGTTAAAAAGAAACCCTTATGGTGTGACTAAGTCGGTGCGTCTGTCACAACTGGATATCTCAAGGACTACTAATGCCATCATCTTGAATTTGAAATCTACACTTCTACATCTACACTAGTGGGGCGAAATGCTAGTATTAACTATTTTGCAAAAAAAAGAAAGAAATAAAAATTACAATTTTTTTTTTTGCAACATCGACTGAAAGAATTTAAACAAAATATGTCTCTAAATAGCACACTTTATCAGAAAATATCAACAAAAAATACATTAGTTCCACTGTTGGTCAAGAGATGGCGCTGATCTAAAACTGTATATATTCACCGCATAAAAAATTCTCTAGCGAATATAGGCCTCGCCTATGAAAACTTTCCGACATTTCACGTTTTATGTGATGGTACGGTTACCCTTGGTGCGCAAGTCCGACTTGCTCTTGTTTAAGTAACGTTCGCATCGCATCTCTGTCACAATCTGTGAAATTGTATGGAAAATTTCCAATCTGAAAAAAAACATCAATTTCCATTGGAAATTGGTGTTGTTTGTCATCAATTGCCAATCATGCGACTGCCATGCGAATGCGAACGTTGCTTAAAAATAAGGAGAATTGGTCCTCTGAAGATCTAGACAAGGGAAATTCTGTCCGCGCTGGCGTAGCAAAGGCTATTTTCAAAACGTTTAAAATGTACCTATGGCATTGACAAACACTGTCGAGATGTCACGTGAACAATCTCTTTTTTTTTCATAATCACATTCGTTGATAGAATAGGACTTTATCTAGAGCCCCTGATTATACTCTGATGGTAATGGGTTCAGTAACAGTTTGTTATACAGATTCAATCATTTTCTACCGGAGCTTGTAGATTTAAGTTAACCGAACAACCAACTTATGTTCTGGATTATGACGTAAAAGTAATCTGTGTGATCCAAGAGAAACAAAATAACATGAATACATAGGAGTTTTCACACACGCCTTTCAAACGTGTTATAGCGTAGATATGTCTACCGAAAGCACAGGCAACGTCGGCGATGTTTGAATAGCCTTCCAGGCTCATCTCGTCCGACGTCAGGCCACCTTCAATGGAACCCGTGTAATAGTCTTGCGAAAATTGCAGGAAGTCGAAGGAAAGTCTAAGTGAAAACAAAGCATTTTGTGTCGTGGTAGACTGTTGCGGAAATATTTCAATGCTGTGCTGTGTGTGCTGTTTAGTTTTCTTTCTTTCTTTCTATTCGCAATCTTGTGTTTAATTGTGTACTGATGATATTCTTGTATACTCGTAAAACGTGTAACAGAATGAACGTGCAAGGGGGTCATTATTTTCAATATTACTAGGAAATCTCGAAAACAAAATAACCGCCGCGTATATATACGAGTATGTTCCTGTCCATAACTTGACAAAATGAGGTACTGAATAACTGATTCTTTTTTGCAATTGAAATTGACTGAAATTATACAAAAATCTTTCGAGATTTCCCGTGGTTGTGTGAAAACTGTTTGAGTTTTTGTTTTCTGTGTTGTCTTTTCGCGCCCAGTCTTATCTGGGTTGATTTTAATCTTTTCATTTGTATTTATATAGAGTTGCCGAAATGAAACACCATGTTTGGTACATTTTCATCAACGGGTTCTGATAAAATACAATAAGCGCAATATTTGATGATAACATAATCAATTTTAATAAAACTAGGATCAAGATGGATGTCGTTATTGAACTTCAGTAACATTTTTATTTCAGCAATCCTTTTGACGCATCAATACTGTGGTTTTCGTTCTGTAGATTAATATAACCTTACTGTTGGACTAGAAAGTATGTAGGTACTTAAGTATCGAATTCCAAAATAATAATAAAAAATGATATTTATTTGCTGTGTCCTACAGATTCGCAGACTGGAAATGATGTATCGTTCGGAAGATATCTCTACCGAGGAGAAATTGATCTGGATGATGTTCGGCACGAGACGATCACGTTGACTGGCTACGACGGAACAAGTGTGGAAATATTGGGAGGTAAATTATATCATATACCTTCCAAATTTTTGACAAAAAGTTTTACATAAGTACTTTGATTATTTTACGAGATAGATTGTTGTAAAAAAGAACGGAAAACTTTAATGAAAGCTGTCTTACCATGAGTTTTATCTTCTTTCCAATAAAATCATTCTTAAGGGAATTACCTGTGTAGCCCTACATTGGAATTATTTCTAAAACGATGAATAACTGACTATTTTCGTGTCAATCTTAGAACTCGTATTTGTCAGCGGAGTAGCGCTTTACCACTAAGCGCGGAGGAAATTTATTTCATGTGTCTTTCATACTTACTAATAAAGCAATGTTGTCAAATCCAACTTCTTAGATTGTCACGGATATACGAGTAGGTACATTTCTCATAAATTTTACACTGTCTACAAAGTTCTAGATTCCCAATTGCTTAAGTTTCTTTTTTCAATTTGAATATTTAACTTTAATAATCAAAACATACAAAGCATTAATTATAATAAAACAATAACTTTAAGAACTATATTACAAAGCATCTCTACCTACTTCTTAGGTAGGTACTTAAAGTATTATTAACTGAGTATCGAAAAAATCTGAACATTTATTTTGTGAAATTCAAATAACTTGCAACTTAATTAAAATATAATATAAACGTTGCGTACAAAGTTTTAACATAATGTTGCAATATTGCATGGCAACCACGTAAAACAAAAAAACGGAATAAATACTTCATACCTACCCCTATTTTTACATGCCTGTCTAGGGCAGTATGTACAAATTCAATGAAAATGGATCAAGGAACTATATTCGGTCACGCTAAAACTTTGTGTTATTATTCTAGTCGTGTAACGATCATGAAAGTTTGAGGAAAGTTCATAATAATAACATTATTATTAATGAAAGTTTTAGTCATAACATTTGTCACGGATACAAACAATAAAACAAAGGAAACAGATAAAAACTATTTATTAAGAAAGTATTGCATGTAACAATAGGCTTGTCCACTAAAAAAATCGAATTACTCCGTCAGTTAGATTATCAACAATTGTTTTTTTTTGTTAGCCTGGTTTTTTGTCCCACTGCTGGGCAAATACCTCCCCTTTCTCCTTCCAAATCTCTCTGTCTTGGGCGATCTCTGGCCAAGTTTGTCCTTCAAACATGATGAGATCGTCACACCACCTTCGCCGCGGTCGACCTCGACGACGACGTCCTTCTTCAGGTGTCCAGTGAGTGACGATCTTCGCCCACCTCTCCGGGGTCATTCGTGCGACGTGGCCAGCCCGCTCCCACTTCAGCCTGGCTGTTTTTTCTCCGACATCTTTGACTTTAGTTATGGAGCGCAGGGTGGTGTTTTTAACGCGATCTGTTCGCTTAACACCTATTATGATGCGCTCCATAACCCGTTGGAAAATCTTGAGTCTGGACTATTGTTGTTCTGTAAGTGACCAACTTTGTGCACCGCAGATTAGGATGGGCAGTATGCACATGTCAATGAGTTTCCTTTTGAGTGTTATTGGAAGACTTCCTTTCATATGTTCTTTAAAGGCCCAGAAGGTCTTCTAAGCGTTTTGGACTCGTCATTCGACTTCCTTGTCTTGCCTATTTTTAAAAGACTCTATCTGACCCAAGTACGTATACTCATCGATATATTGCAACACACCTCGACCCTACGTTTCGTGCTGTTGCTCATCACCTGGGACTTGGATCTGTTCATTGAAAGTCCAACCTTAAGACTTGTCGTGCTCAGATCTTGGAGCATTTCTTCAAGTTCTGAAGGTGGTATCAGGTATCAGTTTTATTATTATAAATATTCCCAATCACATTTTAATTGTCATATTTTGCACTAATTGCTTTACTTTTTTTTACTATTGATACGCACGCGTTTGACAACTACCTCACCTGTTGGTAAGCGATGATGTGGTCTAAGATTGAGCACGCTTGCCTAAAAGTAACCTATTCACTTAAAGACTCCCAGGTTGTAGCTATCAGGAAACAGACTCCGGCAGGGAATTTCACTCCTTAGCTGTACGCACTATGAATGTGTTCCCAAATCGTTTTGTGCGTGGGGGTGGCATGTCCACCATGTAGCGGTGGCGCATCGCCGTTCGTCTTGTGATCCGATGATGGAACGAGATTGGCGGAATTAAATTATGCAAATAAAAAATATAACACGTTCTTATCCTTGTAGATAAAAAGAAAGCATGTTATCAATTTTCATGATGATTTTCCGCTACTTAATGACTTTGTAAATAAAATCTTATGAGTTGTTTTATTTTCGGATTAGGTTAGTTTGATTCGGGTTAGACAAGCAGAATATATATTTTATTGTACACCACAAATATACACACAAAACAGCGGTATCTAACCATTGAATGAACTGAAGTAACTTCTAATAAATAGTCTGCGGTGTATAGAAAATAAATGTATCTTAATATTTTATACAGAATAAAAATAGATAATAAAATATGAACATAGGACATGAAAATAAGAAACCTTTTTATTTTTCAGATTATTACGACTTGTTTGAGGGCCGCGTGTCGGGTGGGGGGGTGCAAGTGCAAGCGAGGGGGCCGTTGACGCTTCCGTCTGGCGTCACCACTGTGGCCCTTGAACTTCATGCAGGACCTGCTGGAACTGCACTGCTTCTGAGAGTCTTAGAACAAGGTACTTAAACCATCTGTAATGCAAATTTAATTTATTCAAATCACATCCACATTCGCATTATCAAACCAAAATGTTGTCGCACCACTTGCAACTGGAGAAAAGATTTAATCGAATCTTAACCAATGTTCGACTAGTATTTCAAAAGGTTTATCAACTTTGCAACTTTGATTTGTATGCAACATATAACAGAATAACCGCAATACCTGAAAAGAAGTTCTTTTATTCATCATTATGAACCACTTTTAACTATCGGACCAACCCAGAAATTGCGAAATAAAATCGACTGCCCCATACAATTACATATGTGTGCAAAACTCGATAAAATGTGCTGATTTGAAAAGAAATGACAGCTTATTTCAGGTTCGATCACACAGTAAAAAATTGTTCATAATGATAAGTACTGCGATTTTAAAGTTTTGTGTTTATTCTCTAACAAGTTCGCAATATCTGTCTCGTGAATACCTAACATTTGTATGTTGAGAGAAGATACAATCAATGGGCATGAGAATAAGATTGAAAAGGCAAGCGAAGCAAACATTTAGATGCACCAGAGCGTTATATTAAATCTTTTAAATCTTTGTGCTACGAGTATCTGTGAATAATATAGTTAAACTATATTTACTTGAACGTCTGAATATGTTACCAAGTTTATACTACACCAATATAAGTAGAAATAGCAATTCTTTGTTGACTTTGTTGGGAGTCCTTGTTACTCAGTTTCTTTTCTACTCAGTGAGACAGTGGCTTGGGGTGGGTGTATTTTATACTCACCCCTACTTAGAGCAAGATGTTGACAGTGGTACACCTTGTTGTGATTAAGAAGTATTTACAGTGAATCTGTGCCTCGAGATGAAGTCGCCTAACTCCTGGATTATGAGTAAAAATCAGATAAGAACATACAGTATCCATAACCTGGACTTCATTGATTCCACCTTTGATAGAACATACATATTTAAGTAGATACAAAATATTCAAACTAAAGAAACTTTATTATAGCTCCACGTCAGGAAAATAAGTTTAGTATGTATTCTATCTCTACTCAAGGTTTATTCTCACGTACTGTGATATCGTATATACGAACATTCCGCCATATAAAGGTTCAGATAAGCTGTAAACTGTACAGTTTTAAATGTTTGATTAATTTATAAGGAACTATCTTTTGCCCGCGACATTGTACGCGCAAATCCCGATTTTCTCATTCTCATAGGATTTTTGGGAAATCCTGTGTTAGTGCTCCTCTACACTCTCCAAGGATCCTAACCGACTGCCAAATTTTAGCTATCTACGACCAGTAATTTCGCCTGTGCGTTTTCTGTCAGTCACTAAGTGAGCAGTAACGTAAGAGTTTTATATGTATAGTGATTTCTTAATAGAAAAGTTCTTATTGCATTAAGTTTGCCTATGGACCACTACTGCTCTAAAGTTTTAAACAAATAATTATAGTGCAACTTTTAAGTGAAGAATACTTGCACCTATGGGAAACTCCTGGCTTATCTTTAGGGCTACCTTTAAGTAACAAGTACTATCTGTTTATTAACAGATACGAGTAGTACTTGTTAGTTGTTAGTGTTTATGTTCTTCAGAACGGGACAGCTAATCAAAAAAATAACTGAAAAATAGATGGCTATAAGTTTAGGAGGCTAGAATTTTATTGCTCATCCTGAAATAAGATAATTATGTTGTAGGTAGGTAGCTTAATATCATCGTTAAGATTGATTTTCCTAGAATAAGCATAGATATAGCAGAGTCAACGAGGCAGTCATGAAAGCATCTTACAAAGTTTGCCATTTTATTTAGACGTAACTGTCGTAGAATTCAACAACGTACATAACACTACAAGGTCAACTGTGAATGTGTTGTCTGCTATTAAAACCACATTCATTATTTGCTAATATATTTATTGTGACGTTCCATAAAACAGACTAATATCACTGCCTCGTTGATCTGTGATGGTTGTAAACATGACAACTAAGCCCAGAATCTGATTAATTGGCTTGCCGCCACAAATGAACCACAATTAGTAAGTTATGTACCCGGGCATACATCTAAGTTAAAAATAGTCTACCTATCACACAAATACCTACCTATGACAGTCAAATAGTCAGTATGTGGTATTATTTAAACTCAATGAGGCACCTGCCTCACCTACTGTAGCTATACAGGGTTATTACGGAGATATATTTGTGTTTTGCCAAATATCGAAAAAGAAAAATAAACAGTAAAGTAGTAATCACAGTCACTTTTTTCGATACTTAACAAAGATATAATGCCAACTCATATAAAAATAAAGTGAAATATGTTCTATTACCTAATGATAATGATTGCATGGAGGAAAAATGTGCATTGTCTCCGAAGTAAACCTTTCTAACTGCACCTTGATCGAAAACAGACGTGATTTTTATTTATAGTGGGTCCACACGATACAAACTTTAGTTTTGGCAGACTTTAAACTTTGAATAAAAAAAATCTATCAAACCGACATTTGTCTGCGCAAACTTTGCTGCACAGACAAAATGCTACAGAAGCTAATGGAAGTCTGTATCGTGTGGACGGTCCATTAGGTACGCTACGATTATTTGTTACAAAATCTCTTAATTATTTGATTTCCCCAGATGGACCAACCGATCCAACCGACCCAACTCTCCCAACCGACCCAACGCTCCCAACTGTTCCAACCGTGACATTCTCCTCGGAGTCGTACGTGGTGTCTGTGGACACGACGCAGACTGGCCTGGTGGGACGAGTCTCCGCTACTGCTGACACCGGAGAGGGACTCACCTACTCAATCGGAATAGATGATGGTAAGCGTTTTATTGCATTTCAATAATCCTTTTTTTTAAGGATGGGAAATCATTAAATGAGTCCTGCCGCTCTGAGCGGAGCAGAAGAGAGTGTCAGAATCTTACTGATTAAAACCCATCCGTGTTCCTCTTAGTGCCCTTTGCGTTCCAGGGCCGCAAATTCCGAAATCCGGGCAGGCCTTTTAATAATCCTAAGAAACGGATTGTTTCATTAGTAGTAGACAGTAAGAACTTACCTGGCTGAAACTGCCTGGCCAAAAATTGTAGCCCGGGGCATTCCGGAAATTAGGTGGGGATTAGTATGGGTACTACTAAAGCGTTGATTGCTTTGCTGGGCGCTATTTAGGTTAATCATAAGCCACAGTCCACACCTGATACGCCTACTTTTTCATGCGCAAATTTCAGGATTCCCCCACACGGTTCAGCGCCAATTCCAGGTTCTACCCGCGATGGCAACAACGTTTATCCTGCATACATTACCACCAAGTTATATGTCATCATTTTTGCACGTAACTCAAAAGAACGAATAGGTAAAATGCTGCCTTCAAGTTTAAGTTCAACGCTTATTTTTCTTTTACTCGTTCGGGGATGTCAGGATTTTTGGTGTATCTTATTATTCTAAATCCATGGCAAATATGCATAACTTTGTATTATGATCCCAAAACCTTGAATAATTTTTAAAATACAAAAGTTGACATGAATAGCTGTGCCAAAAAAATAAATAACGCTTTGTTGTTGTATTTATAAGTTGTGAGCAGGATCAAACTTCACGAAATCTGTTTTGCATTTGAATAAACTTACTGTCTGAATGGTAAAAGACAAAAGTTGTTTGTAATATTTCTACTTTGTTATTCAGCCCGAGCGCCCCACGGGAGATTTATTACATTAAGTGAAAAATGTTTTTCTTCTAGATTTACGCGGGTGGAGCAACCGCATTAATTATCCAGGTTTTAAGTACTTCCCACGTTCAAGGTGCGGTTAAAACCGCTAGATTGTTCCACCCGAAGAGGCGGTCGCTCCAATCTTAAAATCACCGTCTTAGATTTTATTTTTCTTCAGTGATGACTGGATTTTATAGATACAGTAGCATAGGTCTATTTGCTATAGTTATGTGTAAACGGTCTTTTTTCTTATCTTTATTTAGGCACAGAAGTTCCGCAGAAAAGATTACGTGGTAGCTTAGAACTCATAGCAAAGTTGTAAGAAAAATAACATTACTAACTTATTTAACTTGTAGGTTCTATGGCAGCAATTGTTATTTTAGTCATTACCAATATCCGTCTCATAAAGTTACAGTTAGTTTCACGAACTTGTAAAACGGAAAATGAAAATTCACCACTTCTCACACCAACACAAACTACTTAGTTTATGTTCTCCTTTTGGGAAAAAATAACTAACATGATGTTAGCAATTTTTTCATTTCTTTCCATTAGTGTTAAAACTGACGTTAAATTCACTTCTTTTATTTCAAGACACAACGTTTAATAATTACACACTGACTGGGATTAATCTGTTCGCTGAATGTAATTACATTTTTCGTAGGAGTCCTTGATGATAAATTGTAGAATGTTTATCAAGACTTCATTTGTCTAGAATAAAAAAGAAATATCATCCAGTGTTTAAGTTTAAATGTAAGTTTTAAACTGAATTCTCTAAGTTGGTTTATCGTGCCCAAAAGATAAATTTTTGCGCGCGCCTTAAATTCTTCAAAAGCAATTTTACTTTGCAAAGTAATTGTTGTTCTTTAGTAGGCGCTAAGGTGAAGTTAATTCCTCGTTTCACTACACAACACGATGAGCAGTATGCATAAAAGGTTAAATTTTGATCTTAGCATTAGAAATTAAATCAACTACAGCTCTTTTACATACTAAACAAATAATAAAATACAGAACAAATATGGTTTTTATAAAGAAAACTAATGAAACTGCAAGCGTTGACCTACCAAGTTCTTAATATTAGTATAAAATCCTCATATTGTTTCAGCACATCTTCAGACTCGTCTTTCAATAAACAATGAGGGTGAACTGCATTTGTCTGCTCCGGCTAACAGCGGTGTCTATACTTTGCAAGTTATTGCCACTACCGTTGAATCAGGGGCGACGGGTACTGCCACGGTATGAATTCTTTGATACATGTTATAGATGATAAACTTTAAGGAGCTCGTGGCTAGATAATAACAGCCGCACGGGTCGATCTTCAAGGTTAAGCAACGCTTGCCAAGGTTGGTCTGTGGATGGGTGACCATCTTAACATACCGAGTTTCCTCCGTGCCTCGGATAGCACGTTAAGCCGTTGGTCCCGGCTGTCATTTGTAGATCTTTGGCAGTCGTTACGGATAGTCAGTGTTACCTAGTTAATGGGTTGTGGAGGTCTGGTAGGCAGCCGCTCCGCGTAAAATACTGGTATTCAGCTGAATCCGGTTTGACTGGAAGCCGACCCCAATATAGTTGGGAAAAGGCTAGGCGGATGATAGATGATAAACTTTCCCAATGTAGAGCTACATAATTATAGAGACACCATTCAGTATGTTATCTATTGTTTCTTACTGTTGATATCTTATAGTATTTTTTTACCAAGCGAAGCTTGTGATTTTCTCTATTTTGTTTCCCAGTTATTTCTTAAGCTGTTTATATTGGTTTCACAGGTACATTTAACAGTACAAGCTAACGCGATATGTGATGACAATGACATCTTTATGGACCCGCTGATCATATTGGACAGAGATGAAGAAGCGCCTCACACTGATCTAGTCGTGCTAAATCCTACACTACATGCTGGCTGCCACTATACCTTAACGAACCGCTGGCCCATTGACCAGACGTGGCTATACGTCAACGAAAACGGACTGCATACACTACCCATCGATAGAGAACACGCATCCATAGCCTTTATGCCACTTTCACAAGTCCAAGTAGAACTCACATTACATTGCGAAGGTGACAGCGCAAAACGTGAAAACCTCTTAGAAAGAACAGACCGACTCGGTAACTACGGTAGCAATAAATGGATCCTCACAGACACGATCCTGTACAACTCCAGACGCAGCTTAGTGAATCTAATAGTGAACGACATCAACGACAATAATCCCATATTCATCGGTAAAGAAAACGAACCCATCGCCGTCGGCTACCCCACTGGTGAGCTCGAGGAGAGGATATTACCCCGTTCTCTGGCGGAGTTAAAGGTAGGTGTGCATTATGCAAATGCTTTGTATATCTCCAACGTGAACGTCGTAAACTCTGTGTCTTGCATATATATTTTATTTTTAAGTTCCCACGTTGTAACATGATTCACGTTGGAAAGAGTTTTATCTTTGAATATAAAACCGACTGTCCTGCCTGACTGACTCATTGCCGCCAAACCCAATGTTATTAATGGCGAGGATGTTTTGTATTTCAAGAGCCCTTCATTGCAGAATTACTTTATTGTGTAACAGCAGGTCAATTTTATTGGCAATGATTTCTAAAAGCAAAATCTAAAATCCTTTTCATTTGCAATATCGAAAGCAATTTCTTGCACTTCATTAAAATTTAAGTCTACCTATTAAAAACGAAACTTTAAAGCTTCAATTTACTGGAAAGGTTTCCATTCACGTCTACTTTCACGATTCGCGGAAAACTAACAGACTCGGTGATATTTTTCTACATACATTTTTAAATACTAGCTTCTGGCAATGGCTTCGCCCGCGTGAATTTCGGAAATTATCCCAAGGGAACATACTTCTGGTATAAAAAGCCTGGAATAGCTTAAGTGCTATTCCAGACTATAATAATCTATTTCTTTGCCAAATTTCATCAAAATCCGTTCAGCCGTTCTGGCGTGATTGAATATCAAACAGCCATCGATTTTTTGCATTTATTTAGATCAGTAGGAGTATTTGATTCCGAAAAAGCCCGAAAATATTTTTTGATCAAAGGCTTCTAGTCCACCTTTTTATGTAGAAATGATTAAACAAATAAAGGGCCGGGCAGACCTACTACCTATAAATTAATGGGCGGAGAACAAACAACGCCACACTAAAAGCTGGTCGGCACACCGCAGTGATGTCGATATTTAAAAGCTTATCGTGCATTGCCCAAGGCTGTTAGCAAACAACTATAATGAAGTCAGATAAGCTTTTCCAAAACATTAGTGATCACACGGGGCTTATTATTGTACCAAATAATAAATAATCAATATTCCAATGGTTCGCAGTCGGGAACTCGGGAGTGACGAGCGACAGGTCGTTGTGGAACCATTTGATCGAGTTCTTAAGTGAATATCACGAAACAGGATTCTTATGGAAGTACTGGCGCTGTCAGACAAGTGGAGCGACAATCTTTACTGGGTGGCTGATAGCAGCTGTATAATCTGAATGGCCGAGGATCATGCTAAATGGTGTTATCATTGGGGAGGTTTATATCCTGCAGTGGACTGCTATAGACAGAAGATTATAACCAGTTTTTACTAGACCCTATTATAGAATGCTCTATATTGTGGAAGCCTCAAGCAAACACCAAAACCACTGTTTATCGATCCCACTATTTAATCAAAGTAGTCTAGGGCATCCACATTTATTATTATTATATATTTGGGTATTCACATTTAGCTTATCTTGAGGGCTTCACGCAAATACTAACTAAACATTTTCTAACATGATATTCTTATACTTATCAATTCAGGCTACAGATGCGGACATAGGTGAAAACGCAGCGTTGAGGTACTGGAGTGCTGAGAGCGTGTTGGCTGTGGCGCCGACGACTGGCTTCGTGCACGTCCGCTCTGGCGCGCAGCTGCGACACGACCAGGTCCTCACAGTCACCGCCACCGACCGGAATGGAGAGGGACTCTCTGGAACTATTGAACTTGTGGTAAATATTATCATCATGAAGTTTTAAGTTTTGATTTTAAGCAGCTATAAAAAAGAAACAAAATGTTGGTAAGCTGTAAGGTGTCACCGTCAACTATTGTGGGATTCTGTAAAAAATTCACCGAATAACTTTGGTAAAGTGACCATGAAGTTTGCTGACAATGCGAACAAACAAACAAACTAGATAGAATGACAGTTCACTTCAAGCTCGCTCCGCCCAAGTTTTCACGGTGAGATGTTTCCAGAATAGACCGGCTGGACAGAGCTCTAAGTACGAGTATGTATGTAGGTATACGTTACGGTATAAAAGTTAAAATGAGAATTTTATTTTTTATATATTTAGGATACAATAATGTAAGTACATGCAATGCATACTTACTTGACATTCTATTTCCTGTTACACAATAAAACATAGCCAAGTAAAAATAACGACAATCTTTATATCACGGAGTATTTTAAAATATTTATATTTGTAGCAAAAACATACTTAGTATTAACAATTAAAAATTCCTCTTAAACATCGAATAAGCCCCGAACCTTAAACTTGTACGGATTTGGTAAGAGATCGGTTAACTTGATATTCCTTTAAAAGCCTTACATTTCCATTTTAATTAAGACAAAAAATATTAAGTGTACATATATAAGGCTGCTATTAAATTAGGAATACGCGTTGTCATTGATTCATTCTTATGTATTTGATTTATTGGTACCAATGACACCATAATGGCGGAAGTTTTCACAATAGTTAGGTATGTATGATACATCGTCACTAATGAATGACCTCAACACATATAACATTTAAAACTTTGAAATTGGTAAAAATACACATCTTGTCATCGCCGCCCTTCAAACTTATCTATTTAGGATACTATAAATACATAGTTAAAATACCTGCCTACAAACTTTCTGATTAAATTAACACAAACCAAATTGGGTTCAAATTTACTTCCTATCCTAATGTGGAAGAAAAGCTCACTTTACGATATTTATTAGGTACTTACTATCAACTTAAATTGCCCATTAAAGTTCACAATTTGCTTAACGTAGGACAAGCTCAAACAATTTATATTTAAATAAATAAGTTAATAAATAAGTCGGCGCTACTAACGATAGACACGGTACCCATCTGTTGATTTAAGTTGATAATAATCATCTCTAATGAATCGTGTTCTTAAGTATTTTTAGAAGATCTGTTGCTGCCTTCACTTATTTCAATCATAACAAGAAGTCTGATTTAATTCTTAGTAAATAAGAACCAGCTACAATTTGTTTAAAATGTATTGCTCTTGATAAATATACTACAGTAACAAATCAATGTTTTATTAAGCCGCAAAAAAAACTTGCTCGGGGCAACAGAATTTACCGGATGGGACAACATCCTGTTAATGTTCAAGTAGCCCCGGTGCATGCAATCAAGAAACAACTTATTAATTAAAGATACTTGTTTGAGCTACATAACATAAAAAATATGATAATTTAATCAACAAAATAACAACACAAGCTTAACTAAATTCTGTATGCTTCTGTGAAGGGCGACCTTAAACTTTAATTTAATCTGAATAAACATACTAGTATAGTCTTTTGGTAACCAGTGCGTTAACCTGCTTATTCCGTTTAGTATCTTATAACCTGAAGTCATGATAATATTTCTATTTCCAGGTAAAACTATTAAACATGAACCACATAGCCGTAGTAACAATAAGAAATGCCTTCCTAGACGATGAAACGACTATTTTGGCTCGGTTGAGTGATGCTGTCGGATATGAAGTTAAAACATTGAGGTCAGTCGTCATATCTGATGACATAGATGAAGACAATACCAGGAATAAACGTGAAACCGGCACTCCTACAGCTTCGCTACAACTTTATGTTTATGGATTAAACGAGAGAGAACCTGTCGCCGTGGATCGCCTTAGCACGTAAGAATATTATAAATAAACAGAAATTAATTATTATACAAAACATTCCCAATCGTTATATCAAAATACTTTATATTGTTTTCAGAGATATAACTACTAACGCCGCAATAGCAAACGTTGCGAGCACTATCCCACTGGAAGATCATCTACACGATATGAACATCTTAGATCGTCAAATTGGCTTGTTAGTGGCCACGATAATCCTCAGCATACTACTCTTCGCAGTTATGTTGCTAGTAGCCATTTGGTTCTTCCTTAGATGGTAAGTGACAGTTACTTAAATGAGCTCTTGCCTAATATGTCTATCCTATAAGATGGAAAACTGATTCATAATTTTATCTCTAGGAGGAAGAACAAAAACTACGATGAATTTAATGATGAAAATAGTTTAGCCTCGAGAAATGCATCACTAGGAGAACTACCAAAACCTGAAGTTGTCAAACCGCGACTAAACTTCGAAGATCTGAAAAGAAGCGAAAAGAGATTGCAAGAAATGTTGCATGCTCCTATCGAAGAGGTCACAGTGGAACCAGTGCCAAAGAAAGTGGACGCTCCTGTCGAAGCTATACTTGATTTGCCTATACCTGAATCTAGCGCAACTATAGTTATACAATCAATTGACAAATTGAAAGATGCGGAGGAGTCCTCGGATGACGAATTTGGGGAAGTTAGCGCAAAACCAAGAAAATCCGTTGTAACGTTCAATGAGAACGTCGAAAAGATCATCCACGTAGAAGATAATGCTGATGATGACGGTGACATTGACGACGTTCCAAGCGTCACCGCCAGCGTTGACGCTTCTAATAGCGGACTGGAAATTTATAAGTTTTAAATAACGACAATTATAAATAGAAAGTTTAACTGAATTGTACATTATGTAACTAATTGTATGATATGTATTTTTTACTTATTCTAAGTGATACTCAACTTTTTTACAAGTATATTTTATTATTAATTTCAAATAATTTCCATGTTTTACTCCCCCTACAAGATGTACCTCGACCAATATTCTTCTAGGAGCTCAAACTGTTGCTACCTCAGTCAAAAGACTTTACAACCTTACCTTACATACAAAAAAAATGTTAATTTCATCTACTTTGTATAATTTACTAAAAATAAGCAAGAATGTGTTTATTTAGTATCTCTGACAGCTACTTATGGACACTGACACAAAACTGAATTCGGTAAAAGGCATTGTTCTGCTTATAGTGCTAGCAGACATACCATAAAGTATCTACCATAGGTGTATACGTACTTTATAAAATTGTCGTGTATGTCAACAATCATGAAAAAGTTGTGTCAATTATTTTAAATCCATTTGCAGATATGGCGGCCACAAGTTCACAACTTAGTTCGCTGCCAAACGCCAGCATAAATAAATTGTGTTGGGCGTTTCTTGTAACGGTGTAAAACACGTTCACACTCTATATTGTTATTCTGTCATGTAAAATTTATTGTTAGTGTGACCTTATAGGCCAGAGTCTAATTTATTTGGAGCTCGCTTGTTCTAAAAGCAGCGATGCTCGGTAAAATTAACCTCTAAGGACCAAATGTAGGTTGTTGTCAAAACATTAGAAACTTTTCACCTGTTGAACGGCTTTTGGCAGTCCAGCACGCCATCGACAAACTTGTAGCAATATTATGACTAAACTTGTATTTACAGTTATCCTCCGGTGAACCGTTTTTTAATGTTGCCTACCTATAGGATTTTAATATTCAAGTCGCATTTTGAGATAGAATCTGTGACATTTTCGAACATGGATGGTAAAACAAAGCAAGCTTGGATCATCAACTACGCCCCCAGTGGCCTGTTGTATTAAGCAGTGCTCTATCATTGTTGACGTCTCCAAAACGGATAGTAATTGATCTCATCACTCATTCACTGTATAAACTAGGTACAGTAGGTACCTAGTTCGTGTGTGCTGAATAGAATACCCTTTATTATGTACATCAAATAAGTGTTGTCAGTGTTATTATTTAACTGAAACAAAATTATACTAGAACTTAACCTAATGTTGATCTGAGCCTTTTAAAACCTTAGACAATTAATTTAACACGGATAGATACAATATTATTACTAAACCAGATGACTCGCGCAACTTCGTCTGCATCAAATCCGCTTCATTTGGTCGATGATGTTATGTACGAGTATATGGTCTTCCTCGTTTAATGGGCTATCCAACACTAAAATATTTTTTCAATTCGGACCAGTAGTTCCTGAGATTAGCGCGTTCAATCAAACAAACTCTTCACTTTTGTAATATTAGTATAGATAAGTAACATAATTTTATAGATACGATGTTATAAGATTTCAGGAGAGCAAGTAAATATATGACATCATTTTTTTTTTACTAGGTATTTGTTCATGACTTACGATATTAGTACCTACATGAGTATCATCAACCTATTTGGCGCTGTGGTCACTACTTACCTAATTTCAAAATAATACATAAAAGGAAAATGCCTCTATCCTATTTGTTCAGAGAATTAAAACTGATGACAACTGTATCTTTTTTCATATGACGTTTAAGATCTTTTTAGGGTTCCGTACCCAAAGGGTATCCAACTGAACCCTTATTACTAAGCCTCCGCTGTCCGTCCGTCCGTCTGTCTGTCAGCGGGCTGTATCTCAGGAACCGTAATAGTTAGACAGTTGAAATTTTCATATATTGTGTATTTCTGTTGCCGCTATAACAACAAATAATAAAAATTAAGGTTTATGGTACGGAACCCTTCGTGTGCGAGTCCAATTCGCAGTTGGCCAGTTTTTTAACCGACTTCTTCAAAAAGGAGGATGTTGTATGTTCGGCTTTATGTATTTTTTTTTTGGTATGTTCACCGATTTCTCCGCCAATTCTGGACCGATTTAAAATATTTTTTTTTTAACCCTCCTCTTCTGAGATGGTCCCATTGTCACCAAGTTAGTATCTGATGCGGGGATCCCATGAAAATCGAGGGAAACCCTCAAATTTTATTAGCTCATATAATAAAAAAATAAATAAAAAAAAACAACCAAAAACAACTAACCAACTAAAACTCAACCAACAACTCAACTAACAACTAAACAACTCAACTCAACTTTCTAACGCAATTCAGATATTTGTGCCTGGTAATCATCATCTCATGTTGCTGACTGATGATGGAAGGTATAAGTCAGGATCTGATGATGGAATCCCATGAATAATGTTTGTTCAGCGATATTTTCGTCAATTGTTAACTGATTTGGATGATTCTACTTTTGTTTGGAAGACTATTTTCTCGGACTGGTCCTATTTAAATTTGGTGAAGACCTGATGAAGAACTTTGGAGGTAGGCAACGGAATTCTTCAATAAATGATAGCAACGGATCGGGATTTCTGAAATCGCATGTCTTTTAGTGTTTTGTTCTTAACATAACATGGCGCCGATACGCTGTTAATGGGTACGCAGGTTGGTACCACTAAAAACTGAAAAATACTTTACAAAAAATACAACCGACTTCCAAAAACAAAACACTACAAGTTATAAAATAACTTCGGAAGAAAGAAAAGAACTTCAATTTCGGAAGTCGGTTTCAAAAAACGAAAAAATAACCAAAAGCACCGCCACCATTTTTTGTCTGTAAACAATGTCTGCGAATATATATTTTCTCGAACATCGACGGGTTTGCCCGAAAGGCGAAAGTTATAACAAGCATCTTGAAACTAAGATAATTGCCTGATGGCTCATTCTCTATCGAATATAAACGTAACAAGCTTCCAGGTAACAGACTTAAAATTTCCTATATTATCAAAAGTTGTCACTCAATTGGGTACCTACCTTGTTATCTTCGTACAAACACGAAAATCAGTCCAACAAACTGTAATTCATATTGCTAACAGGACACATACCTACGGTGATGATACCTTAAGTAAATGTGAATTCCCCATTTGCGATGACAAACACGTTGTACCTTCGCACATGGAAGAAAATAATAAGTTTACACAACCTTTTCCACTAACATCTTTCACAAGTACAACAAGAAGTGTGTGTATATTTTTTAAATCATATCATGTTCCGAAATCTCCAATGCAAATAAAGCACAAGGATTCATCTTAATTGCAAAATGTTTATACATACATATTTGTTATATAAACTTTTGAGAATGTATTACTTTGCTTTATTTAACGTTGACTTTATAGACCTAGTATACGGCGAGAAATAGCTGGAACTGATTTTAGAAGACAGGTCGGATAGGCTGTCGCTCCACGTAAAGTTCAGCTGGTCGATTCTGTATACATGTCGAAGTGAAAGCTTGAGAGAAGTGATCATGAAGTGAGCTGTCGTTCCATCTTGACTACAAGGCTTGATAGGAATCGGCAAGAGGGTATTTCTACTGCATCTAGTTATAAAATAAAAGCTGAACCTAATATAAGTAGTAACGACAAGGTTGGCGGCAGACTGATTAGACAGAAGTATTTCGAGCTTTCCTACATTATGTTTTCTTTACGAAAACACTCCTTGCAGAGTGTTTACGATTCAACTCTCATTCAACAGCTGATATAGCGCGTTCAAGCGACAGCTTCTGTGATAACAGGCAAATCACAATCAGATGGCCGGGTCGTTGAAGAACGTGACTTGGGTACCGAGTCAGTATGGATGCACTTCGAGATTTCAAGAAATTACTTGCTTTCTCACTTGTTCAACACAAGTATATTAGGTATTCCATCATTAATTTGTGTTACATTCGACAGGGCAAGGATTTATAGCTCAAAAAAGGGCGAGCTTCTAGATGACAATGTTTTAATAAACATAAATGAGGAAATATATCATGCGTTTGGTTTTTACTGCACTATAAAATAATTTCCGTTTTATATTAAACGCATGTAGTCTGTTCAAACTGGTTCCTGATCGTTCTAAGTAAGTTAGTTCTGCTAAGTCTAACAAAAACCTATTAAAAACGGTACTTTCAAAGATAGCAAGTTTATGATTTATACTCAAAAGATATTATGGATCTTCGAACTCTTGTTGTCGCAATAAATTAACATTTATAAACCGTTTTGTAGATAAAAACAGTTTTATAATCGAATTTGTTAAAGAATCAATTTAATTTAATTAATTGATGAATTATAAATTTTAAGATATCCCTAGTGTTATTTTTAGATACTTAAAAGTATGTTTAATTTATAAACCATTGATTTGAAAGGAAGGTAAGTAGCATAAAAATGTTCAGGGCTGCTTGGATTTAGTTTTAATTCGCACAGCAAAAATGACAGGTAACTATACATTTTTAAATCAGTTCATAAATGCTCTAAGTTCTAACAGCTACCTAGGTACTTTCGTGGCGATTATGTAGGTAAGTACCTATATCAAATTATACCAGTCTGCAAGAGTTGGTAAGCTCCTTAGCAAAATTTCGCGCGATGTTGTTACTTAAATTACTTGTTGTTTCGCCGTACTTCGACTAAGTTCATTCTAATGCATTTCAGTATGTATTACTAAAATATGAATTCTGCGCTTAAAACGGAGAAACGGATCTATTTAGGGTCCAATTTACCATGACAACGTAAACATACCAGACTATGTAAACAATTCTAATTTTTACCGCGATATGACCGGCCATGTGATAATTGTATTTAGTACCACATCATGTACATCCAAGGTTATACAATAAGTAAATAAATGTCTCTCAGCTCAGTAGTTCCGTTTAGTTATCTACAGTTGAAAAAATCCCAATGTTTTATGTAGCTTCCCTAATTGGAATGTTTATTAGTGTACGTCTGTGTATGTACTCACAAATTAGTAAGTGCTAGACTGGTTTCCTTTTATAGAAATTGTGATGTGATAATTTTATAGCACATTCCAAAATTAGTTTATTTTAACACTGTGATGTTAATAAAAATTATGTTATTTTTCCAAAACCAAATAGTCATTACGTAAGCAATTCACAATAGGTCACATACATTGCATAATAACTACACAAACAATTCACCTAAAATAATAGACTCTTCTAGCAAAACTCTTTGATTGATAGACTTTTGGTAAAATAAAACCATAAATATTTTATTATTTGCTTACCTTTAACACTTAGTGTAACTTAATAAATTTCTTAACTTTTACACCACAATAATACTTTTATTGTTCGTTGCTAAAAGTCGGTGAGTGGATGAAAGAGTACCGTAAGGAATTTTTACGATATATCTCTAGAAGGACCCCAATATGCAAATCAAATGTCTCTTAGTATTCATTATTTTGTTTACAAGTGTTTCAAAAGAATGTGCATTTATTATATAAAATTGTGACAGATTCGACTCCACCAAAGTAAGCTTTTAAAACTTTTAAGAAATGTATAGATACTCTTTTATCTTCTAGGCATTCAAGTTGAAAAATTAAAGAAAGTGATCAACTAAACATATCTCTTTATAAACTCGCCTGTATTTCATTACATCTACGAGTACGTCCCAACGATTAAATACTTAGTTTTTAACCCAAAAATAAAAAAAAAACCCAAAATTCTCAAAAACCATTACTTAGTGTTTATTTTTAGCACGAAGTTAGTGGTTAAGTACATATCTTTTACTGCAAGTCACATCGAAGCAAGTATTAAAACTTGAAGCAAGTGAATCAAGCTTGTAAAATTGGTTATTGTGAACAAACAAGCATCATCTCTCTATTTAAAAAATCTAGCTGAAATTGTAAGGCTGTCTTCGCGATAAGAGCGGTGATCCCTAGAGAGGAAACGACTAAGAAGTAGGAAGCATCTGTGTTTCACTTACACAAGATTGCTATTGAAGTAACGACTACAACAGGGAACAACAAAAATAAAGATGTTGCATTCGTTTAGTCTCCAATTTCGTAATCTTTAGAGGTACTTATTTATTAAAAGTACTCGCTTTTGCCCGCTGTACCGCCTGCGTTAAACTTGGAAGTTATCCCATGAGAATTTAGATACCATAGGAGTAAGACATTGGAATTTAGCGTATGTGGCACCTGAAATTTGTATATATATATATGTCCTTCTTAAGGATATAGTCTATCTACTCGCTAAGTTTCATCCGTATCCGACCAGCCCTGTAAACACGATTGACGAATGAACATGAACATGTAACGTGCAGAACTTCACAGTTTTCCTAGTGCTTGGAAATCTAAAAATACGTACTTTGTAAGATTTTTGCTATTTCGGCATTTAATAGAAAAATTAATAGATGCCATTAGTCTTTCCTTGGCTTAAGGTGTGGTTTGTTAATAAACTGACATCAATGGACAAAATTAGCAACATTTACACGTCGTCTCCTGTCGTGTTTTCGCTTAAAATATTGTAGAGATACACTTAATTTTCCTGTCAATTCTGGTATGCATAAACAGCAAAGCATTTACAAGTTTTACCAACAGGATACACGAGTTTAATGCAACTTTTCTAGAATTTACCGTTACATCCAAATATTTTATAGCATAGGTATCCACGTCTGACACAGGCAGGTATTTGTAATACATTTAAATTAAGTTACGCCTTTAATTTAAGAAGAAAATAACGTCAATCTTTCTAAAATAATTTACATTCGTTAAGTTTATATAATGCCAGTGAATGACCTGAAAATTGGCAAGTGTATTGAATGTAATTGACCTACGTAACTTAATTATACCATGTTATTTAACTTCAAGCAGAATCACGCTTCAGAGATACGAGCCTTATTAAATATGAATTAAATATTTTACAAATAAAAAATATCTGACACATACTTAATTAAATTGTAAAATATCAAAGCTAATTAATGTAATAAGCATTTGCAACGGTACCAAGGCCAACAGTATCCAGTTTTCATTAAAATCGTAGCTTAAATCAGTTGATATAAAATGACGAATAAATTATTTTTTTACGGAACCGTTAAATGGACCGTAACTGGTTGATTGGGGCAACTCCGAAGTTTTTGAAACAGTTTTAGCAATAAATACCTAACACAAGAGACAAGAGATCAACTCTAGTAGCATAATCTTATAAAGTTTCTACTACTTTATTTGAAAAATCATACCTCTACCAACAAAATACAAAACACAAGAGCTATTTTTGGTTTACACGCTTTCTGAAATACTCGCAACTCCACGTAAAAGAATTCGGTACCAAGTATGTAGCAACTAATCTATCTATGAATATCACATCAATCTTTTCAGCTATTCTCAAGAATAGCGTTCAAAGGGTTTCAAAGAAGGCTGAGGAAACGGTCACGATAAGATGCTTTATACAAAATGTGTTGTCTTGCGAACACATTCAAATCTAATTTTATTATCTCTGTAATGAGACGATTAACCGATCAGAATCTCTAGAACCCAGGATCATATCTAAGAGCTTAATTGCCTTTTATACATCAAAGTAATTACTGAAATACTGTGTCGATAATCTAAATAGCCCAAAAATACGGTAAGTGGAGAAGTACCTTTATTTTAGACACATGCGCCTGCGTTTAAAACTTTAATCTTAAATCTACATACAGGATTCCATATAGCCTACATGCAATTTGAGAAGATGACCTAAACCATGTTTTTTTTTCTGTTTTACCTGTTAGATTAAAATCTTGTCGCAGTTAAAATTGTTAACGGTCTACTCTACATCCTGGAGTTTGTGGTTTTGTGATGAAAAGTTAATGTCTAAAATACCTCTATATGAGCATTTAAAGTCATAAATAAGGGAATCATAACTTTCCGCGATGAATTTACAATGCAAAATAGTCGAATGTAGGTGGATACCCTCTTTGTCACATGATGGGTCATTCACCCCCATAATCAACCGGTGAACATTCGCAGAACATTTAATTCTATCATATAAATCGATCGCTATACTATTAAAGACCCGCTCACAACGGAACTGAAACGAGAATTAGTAGATCGACTTAATGATCGAATAACAATTCAGATAAAAATAATAGATATACTCTTGTGTGTTCAGCTTAGCATTGACTGTTAAAGATTGAGTTTTATTTGTTTCAGAATTACTTCCCGTTGACATCATCACAAATTGGGCTAATAAAGAAGGTGGATTGATTCCAACTGATCATTTGTATTGGAGATAAATACAAACTTTATTGGAGAGAATAACCACATCATTTATTCTAAAATGAAATTATTGGATAACTTATCTTTGGCGATGGGATTCTGTGGTATTGTGAAAAGAATAAAACGTCACTGTGGACCGAGGTTTATAAGCGGCGTCCTCATTTATCACATCGACTTCAGGATAAAGTTTACGTAGCGAAGCTTGGTGTTGATGACCCTTGAAAGTTTTATTTAATTGTTTTGTGAATTGACGCGTTGTTGAGTCATGCCTCAATGTTGAAATTTGTAAATAGGCATATTAATTTAATGATGGCTTAACGAATTAATGAGTCTGTCTATCTTAATCCACCGTGTTTAGATATGCCAACAATTCCAATTCCATTTATCAAAGACGTGAAAGTGACTGATTAATAATTAATTACATTAAAGCATCATTAAAGTAAAAAGTCTCAACTCACACGTTGACGCATCAATCAGTCTGTAGCTACTGAACGTTAAAAGTCTTTAGGACAATTAAAACTTTATGAACGTTCAGTCTTAAGACACTTATCATGCATAAATTATTCGCTAAGTTTTACTCACGAGACGTGTCTGATTAATAAATAAAGCGTAAACGGAACGGAATAAATTAACCGAAAAAAGATACAGTCGCGAATTGATTTTATTTTATTATGGAGCACGCAAACCAATCGACTGCCGCCGTCTACGTCACCGTCACCCTCAGGGAGTGGTCACATGTCTACGGTACGGCACCGGCCACCGTGTAACGGCACGACACCGCTACCGGGAGACGGCACGGCGTCATGCCGTGGATTCACCCAATATTTTCTTTGATTCAGTTTTTTCTTCATTCGTCGCCTTAGTAACAGGAGCTGAATAAATAGGTCTTTCCCGGTCCATATCAAGACAAAAACTGAAACACCGTACTGTGCTGCGGCACGACGCCGTGCCGTCTCTCGGTAGCGGCGTCGTGCCGTTACACGGTGGCCGGTGCCGTGCCGTAGACATGATTGTTTCCACTCCCTAACCGTCACGTCACGTATTCGAAGCTTTTTATTTCGTGATGTCAATATATTGATCTTAAAGTATCTTTTCTTTGCTGAAAATGTTATGGAAAATCAACAAAATCTATTTTTTTTTTGTTTTTTTTTTTTGTTAGGATGGATCCGGTTTTTCTGGAAGCTAGTTCCAATAGTTGGGAAAAGATTTGACAGATGATGCGGCAAGTCGGTGCAACACGTTTTCTCCTTCCATTCCGTCATATCAACCGTCACGCCATCACTGACTCCCATTTCTATCATACCTTCAGATTGTGACGCAAAAAAATAACATATTTTGCCAAAATCCCTTCAAAGCATTATTTATATTTTCAATTTCACACTGGTTTTGGTACTGTTCCATTGAATATTGTAATTTTTGGAAGTATGTTTTAGGAATATTTTCATGAACCTATTATAAATAATATGAACGTGAGATACTCGTATGGTTGACATTGCACTTTTTTGAACATAAAATCAATCCTATTAAAATGATTTTGAATTTCATTACTTTCGGTAAAGCTTAAAGAAGTTTGATTTCAAAACTAACTGCCATCGTAGGAAGCTAAAAAACTGGCCAAGTGCGAGTCGGACTCGCGCACGAATGGTTCCGTACCATAACCATACCCTTAATTTTTATTATTTTTTGTTATAGCGGCAACAGAAATACACAATATATGAAAATTTCAACTGTCTAACTATTACGGTTCCTGAGATACAGCCCGCTGACAGACAGACGGAAGGACGACGAATAGGCTTCAGTTGGTTACCCTTTGGGTACGGAACCTTGTGAACGTTTTATTACTAAAACAATAACCTCAATCAGTGAAATAATCATACTTCATTACTCACCTAAATATACAAAAAATATCTTTAAAAAAGTACAAAAAATAAGCTCTATTAATTGTTTGCATATTTTTTTTATTTTACACAACTATCATGATTATTATAAATTTCGTTACAATAAAATTGATATTTCACTTCCTAGATCAATAAAGCAATTAATACAAAAATCCGAACCTCTAAACAAAGACGACTGTAACAAAAAGTTTAAATTAAAACTTTATTGCGTTGACGCATGCTTGGGATGGAACCAGGCGAGCGCAAACCGACGTAATTTTAATTCAGCTGAGAAATCACTAATTCTGTTTCCAGATATCAAAATCACAATGTGATATGAAACCGGCGAATTACCGGTGACACAATTTGAGCGATACTAATTACGCCTTAGCTCGTTTAAGACGGCGACATACGCCAATGACCATAAGAAACAAAACGCGCACTCGTTTCACACCCGCGCAAACCAAAATTTCTGTTGTTTATTGTACTTTTCTTATTATTCTATGATTTAAAAAAGGGGTATATTAAAATGTAGATAATTAAAGGTTTTGAGATGCAAATTTCATTAAAATACGCCCGGCGGTTCTGGTCCTACTGTCGTTTTTATGTCCGTGTTCGACATAACTGTACAAATTAATCACAATATGTGGAACGAATAAAACGGAAAATTTTCATAGATCAAATTATTAAGAAAAAATACAACCGAATTGAGAAATTCCAACTTTTATGAAGTCGGTTAAAAATTACAACATGCCGTTAAGACGTGATTCTCATTTTAAAATCAGCTAATGAGGGGTATCTGCAGCTTAAGGTTTATCCATACATATCCGGGCCATGCCCGAGACGTGGACGAACCGTAGTCCGTCACGAATCTCAAAATAATATAGGTGCGTACATTTTATATGAAATCTATCACACACGACTGAGTCCGCGCCGGCACCGTGCCCGTGACGTGTCGGAACACATTGTAACGGATCACGGTCCGTCTACGGCCCGGACTTGGCCCGGATGTATGTGGATCAACTTTAAAGCTGTTTGCAAAATAAAAGCTACGCTTAGAAAATTAAGCTTAGCTCACAATACACAACTTAGTTTACATAGTATGTGGTCTCCACACAAGTTTGACAAATTATCTCAGCTATGCGGTCCAAGTTTAAACTTACTTAGTTTTTGGTCTGCAACTTATCTTCTATCCTTTAGATTTTTAAGTAATTATGCTATAGATTTTATGTAACTGAAAGAAATAATCACTTTTCTTACTTGATGAAAGGATTTACCGAATTCCGTTACTAAACTGTGCCAGCATTTTCTAGTCCTGTCGCATATCAAGTAAATTCTTCGAAAATGCACTCCCGTAGAAGACGTCCCGTATATTTCAAACTTTAAATGCACAAACTTTTTAATGGGTTCTGAGAGTCAGTAGATTGGTTACCTGTTTCGAGGAACTCTCGGAGTATATCACAAGTTTTTGCATAATTATATTATCTGCAATTCTCGGGCTTTGCCAATTACATAAAGTTTTTCGGTTTCTACTTGGTAAATCGACGTACACAACAATGACATAGCAATTATTCAATTAGTTCTGCATTGATCGCATATCAGATAGCATTGTTTTAAATTAAATTCTAACCCATAAAACTGAGGCAATAGGAATCATTTACCCATTTCACCTGTTATTGACTACAAATTTTAAACAACAAATCTAAGTTGTGACTTTAAATTAATGACTTTAAAAGTAATTTCAATTAACATTGTTTCGACAACTTGCACCGAGGAGAAGTGATAAAGAAAGTGCTTCATCATTCTCATCGTCCAATTCAGTTTAAAATAGGTCCCAAAAACAATTCTCATGGCTGTTAACATTTTGAGTAACTAACATAATATTTGACAACAGATTTAGCAATTAGGAACGTGATAAGATAAGGTTTTAGAATCCTGAAGGAAATCTCAAATAAAAGATCACCAATACAGACTTATCCTACTAATCTATAATAATACTAGCACTTCGCACGCGACTTTGTTCGTGTGGCTTTAGTAGGTACTCCGCGAACTTCATCTCCTATTTCTCCCTCTTTACAGGGTTCTCAACGTAGGGCAGTTCGCTCTAACTGCAACATTTTTCTTATTTAGAGCATTTTAAACCCATTGTAACTTTTAAACGAAAGGTCAGATTTGAATTATTTAAAATGTAATGTAATATCGTGATATCAAAATCACCACTATTCCATTCCGCCCGGGTTTTGATTAAATTATTTAATCAAAAAGCGGTTGACCATAAAAGTTAGACATAATACTCTCGCGGACTTTTTTGTAGGTAAGATCGAGTACTTTAATAATGTAGCACATAATTTTTATATATCATCATTACTTTTCTCAGCGCACGCCAAATAATGAATTTTATGGGCAAAATGTTGCTACATCGGGATACGTTATTGTAATTTTCTAAAGGATCTCTATTTTTTTTTAAATATAATGTATCCTATTTTCGTCAGGGATAATGTAGAGTTTTAATGGTGAAATCATTTTTCAAATCGGTCCTGTAGTTTTGGAGCCTATTCATTTCAAACAAACAAACAAACAAATCTTTCCTCTTTATAATATTAGCGTAGATGTAGATTATAAATGGAAAAGTTTATCACTACATAGTATAGAACAAAGTCGCTTCCGCTGTCTGTCTGTCTCTATGTATGCTTAGATCTTTAAAACTACGCATCAGATTTTGATGTGGGTTTTTTTAATAATAGAGTGATTCTCGAGGAAGGTTATAGTATATAATTTGCACCCGTGCGAAGCCAGGGTGGGTCGCCAGTAATATTTGAAATGCAAAAGTTTGTGAGGATGGATGGATGTTTATTCCTCTTTCCAGAACGCCTGAAAGGATCTTCATGTTTGGCACAGAGGTAGATTATAGCTTATAGATGAAAAGAGGCTTATGTGGAATAACACATAAGCCTCTTTTCATCCCGGGAATATGTTCCCTTGGGATCACGCGGGCGAAGCCGCTGGCAGAAGCTAGTAATGTTATAAATGTGAAAGTAACTCTGTACCTTTCATCTCGTGGTATAATTTTCAGAGTTCACGCAGGTGAAGCCACTGGCAGGAGCTAGTAACCTTATAAAACAACAACACTTGAGCCACAGGTAAAGATGTCAGACTCGCGACAAATAATAATAAAGATCTTTGTATAAGTTCAGTGACAATGTGATACAGGGTACAGGTGTCCCGAACAAACAGATAATTTGTGCCTGCAACGGTACTCCAAGCACATTCCTCATCATTTACCTTAAAAGTAAGAAAACCCACAGTGTGTAGGTACACAAACATTGACTACTGTATTCCACCTACTTTACTCGCAACTGTTTGTCCGTGTGTCCTTAAAACGTTGTTTGTTTTTAAATGTTGCAAAAAACAAAGAACTGCGCAGAATCTAGCGCAGTTATGTGGGATAACGTAGACTTAGAATGTAAAAGTACTGCCCTCGTAAATAATAAGTATTAGATTCAGTTTCGATTTCGATTTAGGCCCAAATACGTTGCAAGAATAGCAATGTGCGGAACCAACTTTCATCGAAGTAGGTAATCTAATATTCGAATTTGAAAGCAGAATATATAACACTCAATAAAATTATAACGATGTCTAAAACAAAGTTGGCACAGTAAATTTAAGGATAAATGGTAGCTAACAGTTTGATAAGTAAAAAAGACCCTAATTTTGATTACTCAGTTTGATAATACTAATGAGAGGACAACACATTCAAAGTAGCAATTTCTTCGTTAAATAACAGAATAATGGGAAGCAAACAAGATAGCTTTTTTTGTTTTCTTTTTATTATTGTGGTAAGATCTCGCTACATGTCCGCATTTAAATTGGAAACTTCTTGAAGAAGGGCGGGTCTGATGTGAGGCCGTTGACCCAAAGAGTCAAGAGGGAAAAAATCGTCCATTTATCGAATCTTGTAATTCTCGTCCTCTGGCTTCGAAGAATGGACGGAGACCCAAATTTGCCGCGTGTTTTTCACAAATATACCGCTACCTCGTTGTTGGGCTCAAAATAAATGTTACGCTACATTACGCACACTTTATAAGGACATTATTTTTAAGATGCTACGACTGGTTTGTATTGAAAAGGAATGCCCGTATTCTTATCGAATGTGTACCTTTTGAGACTCCTTCCCCGTTTTTGTCAACTGACAATAGAGACAATACGAAATCTGTAAAAAAGCCTTTTTTGCGAAAATTTATATTTTAAGTATCTCGCACTTTGTTTTATTTTAAAATAGAATACAAACAAATATTTAATTTCTTAAGGGCAAATTTTTGAATTGTCAGATAATTTTTAACGCGTGCATAATAATTTTTCCATTAAAGTTGAAATTCTGCCATTTTATTGCTCAAGTAAAAGTTACCCTGCTTGCTTTGGGTTCGTAAATAAACCGTGACTATTGAAGTACAGTACCTACTAGTAAATAAAACTACACGGCCTACTTGGTGTAGTATGTAGTTAAAGATATTAGTTTTAGTATCTAGAACAGAAAGCAAGACGGCAACACACACCTGAGTCCCGAAGGTATAGAGCAGCATGTTGCACAGGATTTATGGTCCCTAGCCGCCTGTAGTTTTAATGTCTATGTTGCCTACACGGGTTCTACGGGAGCGTAGACGTCGTAGGCCGTTGCTACGCGGCTACGACATCCAGGGTAATGGAATAAGTAGCTACGTAATTTCGTAACATTATTTTGCTATATAAGCGTTTGCTACGCACCATGGACTCAATATTTTAAAATATTTTTAGGTAATGATTCATTCTAAACTTTCACTGGATATAAATAGTCATAGAATAGTACAAGAAATTAGAAAAAAAGTACTTTGCAATGAGGACGTTAATTATAATTTTCTAGCACAAGCCATACGGTTTTAATTTTTGACAACAATACAATGATGGTTTTTGTAAATAGGATTTATAAATAACCTATCTCAACCGATCTTGCTTGTTTTGGGTTCCGTATCTCTAAAGGAAAAACGAAACCCTTATAAGATCACTTTGATGTCCGTCCGTCCGTCTGTCTGTCGTAAAACCATATATTCAGGTCTACAGTGCCTTGAAGTTGAGAGAATATTAAACTTCTAAGTTGACGTAAAAAGATACGCTCGTTTATGCCGTAAAAAACGTATGATTCGACACTCTCAAGGGAAACAGTATTTTCCGTTGACCTAGAACTATGAAATTTGCAAGTAATATCATCTTGTACTAAAGTATAGGGATAAGTCTGAAAACTATACATTTGTAATTAAGTCATAAAAGTATAGTCTTTATTTAAAGTAGGTATGTAATATGTTCCTACAAATTTGAACGGAACCCTCGGTGGGCGAGTCCGACTCGCACTTGTCTGTTTTTTTTTTTACTATTGAGCACGCTTACCTAGACGTAACCTATACACTCTTGACTTAAAGCCTCCCAGGTTGTGGCTTCTGCAATTAACACATATTAACTGAGTCACAGCACAAGCAATCATACGGATGCATTATCTTATTCAAATATTATCCAAGGACTGCTCAACAAGCATAGGTAAACGATCATTACTATGAATACTAATAAGCATTACGCATTCTTCTATAATTACAATCGTTTTGAATAGGTATCGGTCATAATTTCTTGACCACTGGTTGAACAAGTCATTAATGACGGAATCATGTGATATCCGATAACATCATTCGGGTTGAGTAGTATAAATAAAGAGCAAGGTGCAAATAAGGTAAGGTTAATATAGTTTCTGAATATCATCATCCACAGATGAACTTCGCCAACTGCTGGTCATAGACGTCTCATTTCATTTGTCAATGCCCACGCTAATGGGGCACCCCCATCCAGGTTCTACCCTCGCCTCGGGGGCAATGTCATCTACCTATTTTGCTGACGACCAACATTTCCTCCACCAGTCCCTGGACGTCAGTCAGTCACTGCCTTTCTGTTTTTGAACCTGTATACGCTCACGTGGCACGTCCCATAGGAATCGTGCCTCTTCGGGATAAAAATTGCATATGACATTCAAAAATAGTGTAGCTACATATTAGTGTAAGATTTTCTTAATCAAATCAGTAGTTCAAAAATTTACATTTAACGACATTTTAATAAACCTCTTCTGCTAGTCTATTCTGTAAATAACCATTTCGATATCGAGCTTCACCTGAGTGACAAACCTAACATAGTGAGCTTTATTGCATACAATATAAAGGTCATAGGTTTATTCGAATTTGATACTCACCTCGGATTCCGCTGTCGAGACACGAAAATGTTGTTACAGAATAGCACTACAGGTAGGTATACTCTCTAAATCCTTTTAATCAGAATAAATTAACAACTAACAGAGTAAAACAGGTAACAACTATTATGAATATTACCAAATACAAAATTATACAAACGGGCGATGCCCATATTGGTGAAACAATGATCTGACTCAGCTTTTTACTGCTAAAGGCTGTGCCTCTACAACCTGACTCAGGGCTGTCAAATTAATAAAAAAACACACACTGGACCAGCACTCTCCATGTCAGGTCCAAATTGACAACCAATCCAAGAGAGATAAAAACTGTATGTAATTAGGAACCAGAACGTTGCAGAAATTTTCAATCAATACAACCTTCAAACTGTAGAAAATAATATTTATGTGCATATTGTATTACGTGATCAGTTAGGAATTTCTTTGGACCGACGATGGTTTTGAATTGGAATTTAAGTGACTCGCAAAATAATAAGAAAACTTATAGTAACAGTGTAGATATTGCCCAATTGACAAATAATATAATTTACAGGGTAAAACTACATTATTTGTGAGCTTTTAAACTGAATATATCTATTAGCATTGAGAAATTAAAATTAAAAATTGGATGTATTAAACCTTTGAAAAAGGTAGGTTTATTAAGCTTGGTCTTTGACCGTGGCTCAAAGTTCAAACTTCGAGTTTAACCAAGAGCAATGGAGCGTAACATTCTACAAATTAAACTGATTGGCCAAATCCGCAACACAATAATACGTTCAAGATAGGCATCGCCGATGTTGGAGACAAATCTGAGACGCTAAAATGGACTGAAATCGCAGTGGGTACTTAAAGATCGGTGTTATTACCGAGAAAGTCCTAAATAACGTTGCCGCTAATGATGACGTGCTGATTAGGAGTCGGTTTTGACAGACCAGGAATAGGAATTAGAATCCCTTCAACTGATCTGACTTCTTCATACTCTGATAAAGAAAATTTAAAAAATATGTAAGAGGTCTTGGCCAGCATTGGGATTACAGCAACAGTATGCTAAGGAACAAAATGAGCACTGAAGATCACGACTGTTTACCAAAGCATTATATTATACGTGAATAAAAGATAAACATAAAAAAGAAAAACCCTAAAACAAGGAAAGCACCTAAGCTGCGTAGAAATTGTGTCATTTATTTCAAAAGTTTCTAAGAAAATGTTGGCGGTGTCAAATGTTAACCACAAGCTATCGTCAGTGGGATATAACATAAAACCGCACGTACCTAATATTTTAAAACAAGTAAATTCATGATACCTGAGTTTAACCGGAAATTCAGAACATGTTGAGATAAAAAAACATTTTATGAGATACTAAATCATAAAATGTATCTTATAAAGCTTTGATTCGGCAACACAACAACCGGATGATATATTTTTATGTCTTGATAGATGAAGATGCAATTACATTTTGATACCTATCAAAAGATCAACTAAAGGATATTATTAAAATGTCAAAATATTTTCCAGTACAGTCATACTAAAAATTATTTTTGTTTCTTCCTGTACTAGGCTAGTCACCGTAGACTGATTAAACGCGTTAGGTCGCAGAAAATTGGAACCCTCCTGATTTTCGGGTGGTTGTTAGGATAGATACCAGTAGTGTCCTCCCAATTTTTCAACCTCGAAAGACCTGTGCTAACTGCGTGGTGCTCAGAAAACTTCTTCCGAAAATTAAAAAGTTTTCGGTTTTTGTAAGCTTAAGCTTAAATCTCCTAAACGGTGCTGTCTACGGAGAAAGTCAATAGATACTTTTAAAGGTGACAAAATTTCCTACAATTTGACTGTAACGGTTGCTCTGTAGATTTAATAGGTGTTGACGTACAGCTCTTCAAACATATCTAATTTTTTCCAAAAAGTTCTAAATTGGAGTTTTAGTTTTAAAGTCGGAGTAGGCAATATCGTTACATTATCATATTTTTTTGCATAAAAAATCTAAGAACACTTCAATGACTACGCGATGACGTATAAATTAGTCATGTAAACTTTTCCGTCGTGAAATTATAGGTAATTCTTTGGTCGCGCAGAGTAAATCTAGAGGAAACTTTTTGAATTCCCTCCCTACTCACCGATGTCCGCAAACGATGTAATAAGTACTTTCACGGGCAAGTCGAATCAATATATTTTCAGAATATATACCACATTTGGCGATGCAATTTTTGAATTACGAGACATATAAATTGTTGGTGACGTCGATATCGGTTCATTTCTACTTAAGTATCTCTAACTTTTTAAAAACGTTTTTACATTAAAATACTCACTCTACAAGGAAAGTCGCAAGAGATGAAGTCGTAAACCAGTTGATTCAGGCGATTTTCTTTTTTTTTTTTCAGAAAATTTACTACAGTAAAAATCGATTTCGTGGTCTTAATTTACTTTCTTTATACTAAAAATGTTAGTATTAGTAGATTTTGTTAGGGGATTATAGCTGTAAGGGCGCTAACTATCTTTAACTTTGGTGCTCAAAATTAGTCATCTAACTAAGTCATTAACTCCGAACATACTGACAATTACAAAGTTAAGTCACTATCACAGGTTCTTTTCGGGAAGCTCTTTTTACTGTTGTAACTTATGGTTATTATGAACTGAACCAAAACCTTAACTTTGGAGTGTATTTTTTCACATTTTAAGGTTATTATCTCCAAACGTACTTAAAATTAGAAATATAGCAAAAGTCCTTTTTAATAGCTCTTTCGAACGATGACTATAATGATGCTATGGGACGCAAAAAATTGTTTAACTCCAGCATTCAAAATAATTTGTCCGTTCAGGTTTAATTTCATTCATTAACTCGAACGAATTCATAATTGACAAAAGTCGAATACGTAGCAACTGATCTTCTAGAAAAGGGCTTTCCAACTGTAAATGTCTTAAGTAAATTGAACCTTCTGGTATTTTCCTATAGTTGGATGACCATTCTCTTAGATTATCGAAAATACTAATTTATATTATGCCGTGTACATGTCAGCTGAGGTCCCGTCATCACGTAACGTAAATCCCTTAATTTTCTTCCATTTTTTAATACTCCCAAAATATGTGCCATATTTAAGATCGATAAATTTATAGTATTTTTTTAATTGCACTCGATTTAATTTTATATGATAAGAGTCATTTTCCACTGAATTATCTAATTACATATCAATTTCGAAAGTCCAGTAAATCACAGAGCTCCATTTTTTAAACTACAATTTCGATGATTTGTAAAAAATGGGTCGTGTTTGATGTACTATATCTCAATATGTAAAACGAAAAACCGCATTTGCACTTTAATTGTAGCAAATTTTATCTTCTTTAGTAGTCTACTATTTAACTTTTTATGTAGAATTCACCATTTAGAAAATATAAGCCAAACTCTGAAAAATTACTGAAAATGTTAAAGTTTTCCGAGCCTCACGCCGTTAGCACAGGTCTTTCGTGGTTTGTTTTTTTTTTTGGATAGGGCCACTCGCAGTTCACCTCTAGAAGGGTGGCTGCTGCTTAACTGGGCTAGCCTGTGGTGGCCTTAAATGATTCTAAGGCCCCCAGCCAAGGCAACACAGGTCTTTCGTGGTTGAAAAATTGAGTGTACACTACTGACCTAATAACATACCAAAAAAATCAGGATGTTGCAAAATACTTCGACCTAAAATGTCTTGTATGACTGGCCTATCCTGTCAGGAACCCAGGTTAATCTCTTATTGACAGGTGGTAAGTAGTATCGATTATTTGCTGCCTATTAAAAATTGTGTTAACTTTGTGCATGCGTCAAACTATAGCGTTCGCCGTTCAAAGTCCGCAGATTTCCAGACACTCAGACAAAAGTTCCATGTCGGATGACGACTAATAATAACTATTTTTTTGGTTAAAATAATTTATAAACATTTGTTTGGTTATTTAATTTTCGGTGTCAAACAACATCCACAAAATGAGCTTATTGGCTTCCTTTCATAACATTTCGGTATTAAGGATTCTTTACTTTTATCTGAATTATTGATATTTTAATGGCTGCGTGGTTTTTCTATTACTAATTTACCTATGTGTAAAGTTCAATTTATTTATTTGTAGCGAATACATTCGATCCCGTCGCTAAGTACGTTAAAATATTTTACTTATATTATTTGATATATTAACTAATTAGTATTCTAATGTCTGTAAAAAGTCATAAATAAGAAAATTAAATAGGATTAAGTAGTTTACACATTTATTTCAACACGTACTACATTGCAAAGTTAACATTTAACGTCCTCTGGAACAGTTGCGTTCTACGGTAGCTATCAAAAATTTATTACGGCCGCTCTCGCGAAAAAGCTTAAAGATAGCGTGCAGATGAAGCATGATGAAATTACATCTGAAAGAAATAAGTAGTAATCTAGATGAAATGGTACGTCATTTGGTTAAGCCTGAATGTATGTATCGGTATCACATAATAACAAAAAAAATCACCAAGTCACCTCCAAATCTTTGTGATGAAACCATTTTACTCCTTCATTTTTTAACAAAAGAAAAAAAAAATCTGCTTTGCACACATACACAAGAAAATGATTTGGTTTTATTACTTTTTAAAAAATATGTATTATTTATATTAAAAAAAAAAATTAAAAACACGGGTAGCGGAGAGGCGCGTAGTGGTGTAGTTAGCTCCGTTTTTATGCATAAGGTCATTGGCATGTATACAAGCCTTAACATTTATTTATTTATTTATTTCATCATAAAGAGCTATCATTACAGGTTTTTTTGACATTGAACATGGTGGTCAGGGTATAGAATCTGCTGTGTGGACTCTGTTTTGTCATAATGTTTATGACACTTAATGGATGACACTCCATTGTTAATTAAAAGTGTCGCACTAGATGTGACAATTAAACGAAACCGATTTAATTTAGATAACATAAAACAGTCAGTCAAATAAAATAGTTTCAGGTTAGTCAAACCCAAAACTTGAAGTTTATGTTACTGTGGTACATTTGGTTTCCGTATATTTATGTCTCTGGATATTGTTGGAAGGTTTATGATATTTCGATGTTGTGCTTTTTGAGAGATTAAATTAAGCTAAGTGTTGTTGCTTCAAAATGTATTTTATGTCCCAATAATGGAAAGAATTTTAAAGCTGGCAAAGTTATAAATGACTTGACTGTACAACTGTACATGTTAGTATAACTAGATAGTAACAGCTAAACGGTTATTAAAAATATGTATTAATTTATGCGTCCGCGCCGGCGGGCGGCACGACCGCGTTATGTTCGCACTGGCCAAGTTCAATAGACCGATTCATTATAACGATACCAAATAAACAAATTTCACCAAGAATCAGCCAACGACATTCCCCGAAAAATATCTGTGTCGAACCTGCGTCACTAATCAAGAAATTAAAATAATCACGAGAATTAAATGTAAAAGCTACTTCATGCTTTTGTTATTATTAGGAAAAATACACCTTTAAAAAAGTTTAATGAATATTTTACATACATCACAGTACGTTGTTTATGTATCTTAATACCATAATTTTACTGGAAGCTCAAAGAGCTTTCAATAAAATGTATGATGACAAGTGAAATCTAAATTATTTATTACAACATTTATAACCAGTGGGAATTTATATCTGTTCTTATCATGTGATGCTCAAATTAAAGCACTCTGACTAAAGAGGCCCGTAATTCCCTTATGGGCTGATGACAATATTTTAATTAACTTCTTTCGATGCCATAACACGAAGGACAAATGTTAAGTTTTTATGCCTTAACGTCTCAAATGATATGTACCAACGCTACTGGAATTTTAAATATCTAATTTAACCGGCGGCGAAGCCAACATGGTTCCTAACTCATAATAGGTACACTTGAAGAACTCCATAAAAATAAAACAGAAGCTTTTATGTTTTACCTTCATCCAGAATTTATTTAATCTATGCAATAAATCAGTGTAATGCAAAGTTACAAAGGGATTAATAATAAATTAATTAGGGCGATAAGAGATTTACGTTTCTACTTAGTTTAAAATATGGTAAAAGGACACATTCCCTAGCGCACACAGGCGCGGTGTTATCACGCGTGTCGCCGAAATCACGCACACGAAGGAGCTATCAGAGGCTTCATCGCCGAAATACACCCACACACGTCCGCGAGACTACACCTATATGCCAAATACGTTGCGGTATCCGACGTTAACGTAAGAGGTAATATAAGAGGCGCATCTTCGAGTTTGCACATTTTAGTTTTAAAAGCCGGCCGTTGGAGAGCGGGTCATGTTAGCGAATTTTAGCAAAATACATGCTTGACTGGCGCCTTTTAGGCTTTTCTTTGTGCTGTCGGGACTGAGGTTGTGAAGTAGCCTGCGACTCAAGGTCGCTGCCAGGCCTATAGGGCCGCATCCCGTGCCATGGGGCCGGGAACACTCTTCTATTTCTTGGTAAGTTTTTTTTTTAATAATAATTAAGTGACGCAAAAGGATAGGTACTAGTTAATTCTTGATAACTCATAATTATATGAATATTTATTTCAAAATAGTAGACATGTTTATTGAATGAATGTTATTTTTCTAAATGTTAATAAATGTATAGATGTCGTTTGTAACTGAATATTGATTTTATAAATTGTCGAATATAGATTTTTTTTATTAATATCTCATGCTTTGCTTTTTCTTCTATTAAAGTGACCATTTTTCAAGTGTTTCGCAACTTTTAATATTAATACAACGGAGTGTTTTAAGGCGTGTAGGTATTCGGTTACCTAATATTATTTTCTATTCTCTGAGTTTGGCAACTAACATTTTTTCATAAATTATCTTCCTCAATACATATTTAAGTTGACCTGCCTATATAAAAAACGAACAACACCGTTGATCCCTGAATTGTTGAATCGTTCCCGAATGTTCCAATTTCATGAATGTCCCGATTCCTGAAAATGCTAATTATGTATTGTCAATTAATTAGTCTGTTTCAAGTATTGAACGCTCTTTGTTACAGCGAACTACAGTTCGCACACAGATAACCTCAACCAGCTGAAATTCAATTACTGAAAATAGTCGCGTTTAATGTTAACCTCTTAATTAACGTAGTTCTATGAACATCAACTGTGTTAAATGTTAAATACATTGTAAATGCATGCAATAGTACTTTTTTAATTTAGCGTTGGAGCTGTGAAGAGTCAGTTTGAGTAAAAGTGAAAATAGTAATAAAAATGTATTTAAAATGCGTTTTTCGGTCTATTCTTAGTTATTAACTAATAGTTTTGAACTTATAGGTACTTATTTGACCAATGGTCAAACTTAACATTGACCTAAAAACGCACATTAATGAAATATGGGTGCCGAACATTTTTATTCAATGGATAACTATGGAACATTGGTATTCAGCTGAATCCGGTTTGACTGGAAGCCGACCCCAATATAGTTGGGAAAAGGCTAGGCAGATGTTTGGATAACTATGGATAAGAAACTCGCTCCAAGTACTTCTATTAAATACAAATCTCGTGTCCCGTGTTTGTTATCGAACTCCTCTGAAACAGCTTGACCGATTTTTATGTCTTTTTTTCTGTAGGTATATTCGTTAAGTCTGAGAATAGGTCGTAGGCTATTTTTTTTTTGTATGGAAAAACAATGTTTGCCCGGTCAGCTAGTAATTCATAATTATAGTCATGATTAATAATAATAAAGCCCTTTATTCAGACCAACTTAGTATCTATTTACAATGAATTAAGTACTAAAAACTATGAAAATGGGTTTACATATTTTGTAGCTAAACTAATCTTAATCTATTCTAATACTTAATTATTTTTTGTAGGTCTGTTTGCCAATCGGCAAAGGCCTCCTCTAACCTGTTCCACTCCTGTCTATCTTGGGCCACTCTATTCCAAGTTACAGTCATTATTAGTTATGTAAAAGAAACAACTAAACTATATCCAGTAACCTATTTTGAAAAGTCCTTGCCCAACTTTTAAAACCAAACATTTTCCAGGAAGAGGTTTCGAATTATAGGCAATAAATATTTCGGTATATAAAGTAATCTACAACTTTACTGGAGCTAAAATATGTTCACACTTTATCTGAAAGCAGGATATCAATTCCGACGTTTACGAGCTTGTAACACGTGAGCGACGTACTAACACACTCCGATTCAATAACTTATCGCGCCTCAATAAACCAAAGCCTACTTTGAATTCCAACTGGTTTATGGAAATAGAAAACGAGATCGTAGCCTAATTCAAACACGTTTCATTAATAGGTCACACATTTATAGAACTCCACAATTTCGTACTTTGAAGAATTGTACTTAAATAAAAAAATACAGTTTGCGGTTAATCTCGTCCTTGAACTTTCATTACGCGAATTTTAATACTGTGTGCATATAATATGACAGTTATTGATCATAAATTAAACATTTAGTGTGCAAGCATCTCTTCTACGACAAAAATATTCAAATCAGTAGAAAAAAACGAAACTAACTTTGTATAATTATGTTGCAAAACCAATAAATACACCTTTGACCCTTTTAACACTAACTGCATCTATTCAAAACTGATGTAACGTGTCGAAAATTTCGCCCGGCGTGCGGTCTATAATAATTTAGCTAGAATTATGTTTTAAAATTTTCTATTAAATATTTAGCGACCGTAAACCTAAATTTATTCGGACATTTTTCATTTTCATCACATGTAAAAAAATTAAGTTAAAAAAAATGTGTTAAAAAAAACTTTTCAAAATTATCACTGGACTTAGTTATCACGCAGATGGTCCCCACAATCTCGGCTCCTCTAGCAATTAAAATTCTTTCAGACTAGCAAGAGACAAATGTGAAGTCGATCGCATTAGTACTTCCTACAATAAGCAACTGCGATAGACACACAAAGTCACACAATAAGGGTCTCTAGAGTTACGTATCTAAAAAGTAACTAACGGACTCTTCTTGTGAGCCTCCGCTGTTCATTCGTCCGGAGGACGCACGAACAGCGGGGTATATCTTATAAACTGTCACTGTTAGACAGTTGTCATTTGCTCAAAGAATAATACAAAAGGGATTCGAAAAAAGGCTGTAAAAATGAACTTAAATAATAGAAGCTTACGTAGGCATCTATTATTTTAGTTCGCACACGAGTGCGAAGGTGTTCGAACATGTTCCAAAAATGAAATAAGTCCGACTCGCACTGGGCTGGTTTTTTTACGGTTCCGAACATCAGTATGAAACGGAACCTTATAGAGGATCACTCGGGTGTCTGTCTGTCTGTCACAGCTAGTTTCCGGATCTACTGGACCGATTCTGTTGGAAATTGGTACACATATGGACTTCTGTGACCCAAACACGGACGCGTTACATAAATAAAGAAATGTTGAGCATGGAGGTCACTATAGCATTAAATTAACATGTTCCAAAAATGAAATAAGTCCACTCGCACATGGCTATTTTTTTTTTTCATTTAGTTTTATTGAGGAAAGGCAAAAAAACAAACGTTTAATTATTATTATTTTTAGAAAGTTGTCAATTGAACGGGTCGTTCAAAGTTCAATCACGATCAGGTATCTTGTCACAAATGATCATATCTTTTATCTCGCGTGTCACGACTTACAACATAAGCGTGTTTCAGGATGAGGAGTCACCCTATCGCTCTCCTCGATCTTAAAGTTTCTAAATTAATATGTAACCCTTTATTTCGACTTACTTTAAAATGCATATCAAACAGCTTATCAATTTATTTACATCAATTAAAATTTTTTTGCATCAAAATTATAATTTTATTGGAAACAAAATTAGTTCTTAAAATAATCCGAAAATATGCATCAATACTATAATATTATATTTTTTCCTTTATGTACGACAAAAAAGTTGTCCTGTTGTACGAAAATATTATTTTCATATCAAAATATACTGGTTGCACACAAATTATCCCGAGGCTTAGTTACATATCGCGGGGATACGAAGTCATACCATTCGGATCTAACCTATCCCGACACGGATAGGTTACATCATGTCATTCATGTTAGGTTGCGGACAGAAATAGGAGTCCCGCTGAGCGAAAATGAGTCATCGAGGAGAAAATGTTAAATGGATGGTTTTTTAATTTAGAGTTCCCAAAATTAAATTGTTCATATTTTGTAAGTTAATTGTGCGCTAGTTATATGCGTTTATAAAAAGCTCCGCTTTTCAATTAATATCTAGCGATGCGTCACGAACTCAATTTTTTGCTAAAATAATAATACTTTGTTGAGGTACCGTCTATTTTTCGATGCAATCAGTAGTTTTGATTAGAATTGGGATTTTTATTATTTTCAGTAAATAAAAGTATAGTAAAATAGGTTTTACCGCAGCGCTTCGAACAGTATTTAATGTTATCAACGGGAAACTTACTACTGATAAAGCTACATTGATCTTAATAATAATATTATCCAAACCTTTGAACATGTTTCTGCGAAAACACATAAAGTATCATATCTCTCCTAAATTCGTTACCAGGCGACTTCAGAATCAGATTATGTACCAGCAGATCATAGGATCATGGGGGATTGAGTTTCTCTTAATTCAGGGAAGACATTTGTAAAGCAATTTTCTTGAACTCAATTGTACCTGCTATGACAGGATTTCTCAATAAGGAGATCAAACCTATTCTATTTTAACTGATGTAACATTAGATTAATGTAAGTAACTAGCTATTTGAATAAAATGACACTTACATTGCTTCTGTATTGTAATCATTCATCTGTTGGAATTGAATGGTATCTGCCATCTACATTAGTGTCGTATTTTTCTTTAAGTCTACGATTACATTCAGGACATCATCGATCAGAGTGACATTAGAATATCATAATAAAGAGTAAAGTTGAATGCTCTTTGGCAGAAACAGAGCAATGGAGGATCGATGACATCAGCTCCACGCGAATTAGGGATGTTTCAACCCACACCGCTTTTTTCACTGGCATAGACAATAAATCTGATTTTTTCGTGCGGATATCGCGCGTTTGAAATCAATTAAAGCGCATAAACCTGCAATAAATATTGGCACTTTTTATTATCCAATACGTCTGCCTAAGACCAAGTTGATTGGATATAGGATTTAGTTGCGGGTATTGGAGACTTAAACTGGTTTTTTTTCGTGCTATTTTTATTGTTCAACTACTGATGTGCAAGCAATTATTGATGTAACCTGTGCTGTGATTGATATTCGTATTGATACTGAAATAAGTATTATGCGAGTGCTAATTCCGGTATCAATACTAGTTACGACTCTATTTTAAATAAATTTCAAGAGTAAAATAGATTCAATCACAACTCTAATAAAATTGGATTGGCACCTGAATTTTAACTGACTTCACAGAAAAACAAAGAATATTTACAAGAATTTTCTTTTTTACGGTAACAGCTATTACCAACAAACTAAATAAATGTCGTGTCATTAGCTCTGAAAAGACGCAAAATGTTAAATGAGCACCATTCGTTAAAATTATCTGCTGTAAAGGCAAACTTTTTGGCTTGGTTTACTCTCCTTAATTATCCTGTCATTTCGCATTAAAATAGAGATCAATATTTGAACTGGTAAACCCCAAGCAATATTAATTTAGAATTGTCTTCTCGGCTGTAGTCGGACTATTCAGTGGCATTCAACCACAATTCGTGAATAGATTAGAAGACAAAAGTTGAAAGAACTGGGTTGGTTTCTTTGACATGGTGTGTACTGGCAGACATCATTAAGTTAAACGTTACAACGCATTGTTAAGTTTACATAACAAATGATTGGATAGTGGAGCGTGGCGTCGGGACCTGCGACAATGGCGGTCCGTTAAGACTATGAGTGTCGATGTCGTCGGTGACGCGCCTCACTGGCTGTCTGACTCACAGTCCACACTCGCCTTGTCTCCAGGCGCTAAGCACTTCTCATGCTCTTGCAAGATGTCCTTAATTTCCGCTTCCTCGACGACCGCGACCCCTCGCGTCGTGCGGAAACGCTTGACCCTAAAATATGGATTGTAATCATTTAGTTTGGCATTTGCCTCTTCCAACTTCCGATACTTGAGAAATCTTCTCAATCAAATGTATTAATAATAACAAGTAGAATGTTAATTATGTCTACAAAATCTTGCGACGACCAGTCGCCCACATCATGTCGCGACTATCAACGTTTTTGTAAAACTAGTGTTAAGTTGTTTTTTGTACGAGACATGGAAATAAGAGAAACCCCTCAAATACAGTTTTGGGAGGGACGACCGCGTTAAGTTTCCTACATGGTTGACGTCAGAAGGTTAACGACTCGCACGGGATCTTATAACAGGACATTGACATTGTTTTATCGCGAGGAACTACAGATGGGCGGTCTGGTACCGGCCGATGGAGATCTGTCTCCTCCATTGTCCTGTCAATCATTTCGTCAAAAACCTTTGGAAGGATTTAAAAAGCCCCGCTTACCACCGGACACATCCATCGTAATATCATTAACACATAAACTCCTTATTTTTTACCGCCAACGTCAATATTATGCAGGACGACAAAAAAGCAAGATCATGTCTTCATTATAATAGGATTACAATTTAATATCTGAGAAAGAAACCGCCCACATAATAACATGGTTTTGTTTTACATGTTGCGGCAGTTGTATTTTCACTGTTTAAAATTAGTATTATTTTATAATTATGTTCTATTTACTGTCACCTGTCTACCTAGTACCTACTCTTCTCGATTAAACATTTTGTAAGCATGAAATCTCATTTTAATTAAAACGGTGATATATTGATGCTCTTTTTACTACAAATGTCCGACTGTTTGTCTGTGTACCGAGTTTTAGACGTATGATGTCATATAAACATATTTAAATACATATTTATTTATATTATTAACTCAAAAGGTCATCAAATGATGATTGTTTTAAATTATGGGAGGTCACAGCACAGCCTTCAGATCTTTGCCTTTTATATTTATGAAAGTGTTATAAAATCTATTATTATAACAGCCAAACAAATGTTTTTTGTAAATAAAACACACTCACCGATGAATAAACTAAATATTTCGTATAAATGAGATCACGCTTTGGGTAAAGTTATTTTAAATTGGGACCCTAATAAAACAAGAATCCGTCACTGGCATTATATTACCATATTAAGAATGGGTTATATGAGTCATGTCTACTTTTAAACTCTTCGGATACAGATATACCGGTTGTTTCGATGAGAGAAGTAATGTCGTAGAAGGATACAAATAGTTTAAAGGTTGAGGATGTTTGCTAGTCAGCTCACAGGCCGACAGTCGGGTCACGAGGTGACGTAAGACTCCTTGCTGATGCGACTACAGCGGCCTTTGCAAAATATCAATCTCTGAAGGTTTAGGCTGTCTAACTCAACACAAGCACCTGCTTACAGTCTGACAGGTGCACATTAATGCGATGAATGATGCTTAACTTATTTGAAAACTATTATAGCAACTAAGTAAGCATTTGTATTCAAAATGTAGTTACCTAGGGAACATGGTTTTACAGTCATCAATCACGGAGGGTTTTCTAACAGAATCGATGACAAAAATAACCATTATAATATTCCACTTAGCTCATTAAGGCACTTAGTCCTTTTAGAGTATGTATCCTTGGCGGAATAGAATGAATTTTAAATCATATAACTATAGGCACCATGTTTAGAATTTCATTGCATCAATTGGCTACATAAGTGCCTTGTGCTAGGTGCTGCATTTAATTTACACATAAATACTTCCTCTTAGGGATATATAGAATATTTAAAAGCTATCGAAGCTTTTATTAGACTATCAGCAGTCAAGTCGTTTTGGTTATCAGAATATATTACATATTTTCAGGACAATAATAGATTCATAATACATAACATAATTATTTCATTTTCGTTGCCTACATCTGTAAATAGCTACTATGGAGGATGGAGGAGCTCGTGGCTAGATAATAACAGCCGCACGGATCGATCTTCAAGGTTAAGCAACGCTTGCCAAGGTTGGTCTGTGGATGGGTGACCATCTTAACATACCGAGTTTCCTCCGTGCCTCGGAAAGCACGTTAAGCCGTTGGTCCCGGCTGTCATTTGTAGATCATTGGCAGTCGTTATGGATAGTCAGAAGCCAGTTAATCTGACCCCAGTCTTGCCATGAAGTACCGTGTTACCCAGTTAATGGGTTGTGGAGGACTGGTAGGCAGCCGCTCCTCGTAAAATACTGGCATTTAGCTAAAACCTGGCTTGACTGGAAGCCGACCCCAATATAGTTGGGAAAAGGCTAGGCAGATGACATCTGTAAATAGCTACTCCAGAGACATTGAGGACACTTTCTCAGTAGTAAAAAGTTATCGTAAACTTTTCAGGAAGGATACTCCAATAATATAATTAAAGTACTTTGAAGACAATCGAGTAGAGCCATTTTCACAAAGGTTTTAATCACTTCCGGTTCGGCCATTAATTTAGTAACCAGCTCAAGTTTAAGATGCCCAAAACAAAGCTTTCAAATGAAACTTTTGAAAGCTAGCCTTCAACGACAAAGGCAAAATATTAATGACAGAACTTTAATCAAAAGTGAATCTCTAAATCAAACAAATGTTTGAGAATAATAATATAAACGTATTCTCAAGGTTACTAAACAAAATGTAATATTTATATTGAATTTAAAATGTTCGTTTGTTTTGCAATTTCAACAAATCGCAATAGGTCATCTTTTATTTACATCAATACTGCACCAAATTAAAACATCATGGAAAATTACATGTAGGATTTAAAAATTGAACTGGAGCTCGATGGACAAGCTTCGATATTTTAGGCATAGAAAGTCTTGTATTTTCTTCATGCAAAACACATACCATGTAGTAGCAAAGCTTGCACATCGTACATACATACGAGTACCTTCTGTAAATGAGCATACTACTGACAAGCAAATAAGTAAGCTTTTAAATAGCATATAATTATGTATTTCAGCCTCAATAGTATCAAAGCTGTAGATAAACGCATTATCAGGTATAATAGGCGTAGTTGGGCAACTCTTTCTAGTTCTCACGGCACGCACAGAGATGTCAGATCGCCAGGTCGTTTTCTTTGCCCCATTCACCCAGCGTCACTAGGTCGGACTGAGCTACTCTAGACAACAATGTTAGGAAAATTGGACTAATTTAGCCGAAGTGTGCTCGCCATCGATCCGTGTAACGTCGCAAGCTTTATCGTGATCCCGCAGATGAAGCAATCACGGCCAATTCTCACGAGCAAAACACGCTGTTTGGCCGTTATTATGAAATTCTAATTGTCCTCTTAATGAACAAATCAAGTCTAATGAGTAGATGAGCAGGCATACAAGGTTAAGATCGCCGTACATGCCTACATATTAATTAACAAACATGATTATAAATATGGTTAACGATAGTAATAACATGAGAAAAATAATGCTGAAAAGTTTGCCCCGATAATTTCGATTAAATATTACATATAAGCCGTTTAACTGTTTAAATAATGTTCAATAACTATTGAAAATATAAGTAGTACCTAACGACTATAACGTCGTGAAATGTCAGATTAAAAATCTCTTTTGTTGATGACTTCATAATTAAAGTTCAAAGAATAAAAACAACATAAGAAGACCACGAGTGACCTCTCTGGTCGTGACGACATCGGCACCGATTGATGGTCGATAAAAAGTTTGATTCAACCTGTGATGCAAGTTTATGTCACGGAAAAATGTAGGTTACATATTTTATAATACAAAATTATGACCTATTGATATCAAAAGTGGTCAATAGTAAAGGTTAGAAGAGTCCAACCACTTTCACTGTTAGTCACGGAGTAAGTAAATAAGCACGGAGCGCTATGGGTGCCGGATGCAAGCGACCTTCGACAGTTTGCAGTCGTACTTAGCGCTTAGATTAGAAGCGAGCGTCGGAGAGTGTGTGACATAACCCGCTGGCGTCACCCAACCGCACCTTGACATAATATACATACTGGTTAACGTCTAGTGATCGTAAATCTATTTATGATCATAATCAGGTAGTTTTGAGCCCAATTATACACAAAGTTCGCAAGTGTTTTAAAAATCAAATGCATTTAGGGGTCAAGCCAGCTGCATCTCATTCGCCTTGGCTTAAAATTATAAATTTAATCTAATCTGCCTCGATTCCTAAAAATCTATATCTATACTAATAAATGAAGCTGAACAGTTTGTTTGTTTGCTTGAACGCGCTAATCTCAGGAACTTCTGGTCCGACTTGAAAAATTCTTTCAGTGATAGATAGCCCATTTATCGAGGAAGGCTATAGGCTATATATCATCACGCTAAGACTAACAGGAGTGGAGCAGTAATGAAAATTGTGACACATACGAAGTTGCGCGGGTCAACTAGTTTAATACAAAATATAGTTTTGACTCTTTCCTGAGCTCTTTATTCACAGCAGGAACCACGCCTTTTAATCACAATTACAAGTAGGTAATTTAATTGACTGTTGCCATTTAACGGCAAAGTTTCAGAATCTAAATCAGAAGAGGCAAAAACCCAAGTAATTTTATTTTGTCATGAAAAGGAATCTTGTTTTCCATCATAATACGGCAACTATGGAATGTCCTCGAATAACAAATACCTCCAACCTAGAAAATAATACGCCAACTCAAGTGTTGACATTTGAACTCTAGCCTTAAACACTCCTACTAAACTGCTAAAAAATATTACAAACTACTAAACTCTACATTGATTAATGGCACTGATATTAATTCAATGACTAAAAAACAAGTTTATCGACAAAAGGTAATGTGCGATAAAAATTTGAAGAGTCCCTACAATTTCATTGTGCTCTCGCCCGCAATATTTCACAACACAAAATTTTTGCAGCTTCGAATAATTATGTCGAGGATCGTGAGCCCTATTCGGCAATAAAGTATGTAAATCCTTAACAGCCCGACAGTACACTGAAGGGCTATTGACGAAATAAAACAATAAAACTCGTTACGTAAAACATTAAATCGCGATTCAAGCAGAGATATATTATCATTCAGAAGGATGTTGTACAACATGTGACAATACAGTATCGGATAGTAACAAAGTAAGCTGAGCATTACTAAACAGTAGTTAGTAATTCCACTAGCACAGTGTTTGACGCGTACTAGTTAGCAACATTATACCTCTAATGATGCTTAAAATAATGACGCTATTTAATGTCACATTGAGGTGGAGAATCATAATAGATGTTTACATTACTGACTGCTTGAAGTTGCAATTAAATAAATATTTAACGGCATTGGACAAGGGCACGCGTGCCCATGAGATCCGCTTGGATATAAAACCTGAGTAACCGCTGAGCCATAAAGATGTCGGGATAATACGACGTGTTTGCGGTGAAACATTTCATACCTGCATTACTAACTTACCTACGACAGTAGTGCAGAATACAGCTACATAGAAATCATACTCAAAGGAAACGAAATACTGTTTTCGTTTCCTGCCAAAAAGGAAATTTATATGGTAGCAAAACTGAAATCTTAAGGTCTTATAGATAGACAAGACCTTAAACTTAAAAAAAATCTATTGGTTTCGGTTCAAACGAAAGTAAATTAATCTCAAAGTTGTTGAAGTAAATGAACACAATTATTTTAGGGCGGCGTCGAGTCGCCTGAACTACAAGTAACAAACTATACATCGACAAATCCAGGCCTTGCTTAAACTTTACTAAACATTCTGTGACTCCAAATTCTAATAATGATAGACTGTAGTTTGTGTTTAGGAACTTGACAAATGACTGTGAACTCGTGAACTTAATCGCTTCACGGTAGACCACGCGCCGCCATTCAGAGGATCAGAAGTAACTTGAGGTTTCTGTGTCAAACCCATTGTTTAGCGATTTTTCTCTTTAACAAGTCGACGTGACTCGCGAATCCTTTTTTAAATGCTTACACGTTTATGTCCCAGATCAAAAAACAATTTGTTTCTGATGCTTGTCTCGGCGGTACGTGAGATTGAAACATAAGGCGACAGTTTAGGGGGTTACGGTCACGGACATTGACGGACACTGCAAAAGTTTGAACCAGACGTGTTCAGCGTCACAATGGGATGAATTTATACAAAGCCCAAACGTTCACTGAATACTTCTTTTACTTTGACCGACTTGATCGTAATCTTTGATCAGATTGTATACGAAAATAGAATTGACACAAAAACAATACCATTTCATACTGATTCAACCAACAGGCCTAGATGAGTCATTGAATCATTGGCGAATCTCAATAAAAAATCATCGACATTTGTCCTTGCGTCTATCTTTGCTTCCTTGTTATCATTCTTCAATATTCCTTTCACGCGAGCTCTGTAAATATGCACTAAACTGCAAATTTGCAAATGTGAATGTAATAGGTACAACACGCAACGTATGTCTGTGTGTTTCGTAATCCGATCAATAAAATGTGTTCATAAAATTACCATAACAACTCTAATGTACGCCTGATAGGGTAACCTTTACTTAAATACTTCGATTTATACAATAGGTACTCACGCAATGTGTTTGATACGTCAAGTGAGCCTCAATTTGCCATCATGTGTTGCTATTATCAATAAAACCTTTTGAGCATTTGGTATTTACGATGTACCCAACGAAGTGGCTCCTTGACAGTTTTGCAACACATTGCCTTGCCTCGCGTCTCATGTTAAATCAAGGAGCAAACAATAATGTTTTCGGATACCACCCTGCTTTTCACACCTTACTCATGTGCCTTAAGAATTTTAAAGGTGTTAAATACTATTAAATTAAATGACATCATGAATCCTTGATTAAATCCTTGATTTTCTGGCCCCAAAAAAGGACAATGCTTTTAAAGTGAAAGGCTATTGATATGATGAAATATATATAGATATGCTTTTCCAAATATTCTAGTGCTAAACATTCTGCCAAATAAATTGTCTAAGCAAATAGACTGAAAGATGTAGAGATGACATAGTAGTGCCTCTAGACAATTCTAATATTTGTGGTTGATTGCGATAGAGCCTCACCCAATAGTTCTGTTGTGCAACCTGCCGGCGCAGGCGCCTGACGCAGTTCGTCAATATGACCTAAACAGCTAACACTGATATATCATTCAACTGATCCTACGAAGGCAAAATTGAGAGGTAATTCTCGTATTTTTAGGAACGTTCGCTTTCCAATTTTATCCTGAAACTGTCAAAAACTTCTTCCTTAAATGACATTGATTGTCGCCGAGATAAGATTGCGACGTTTGAATTGGCCTTCTGAATAAAACAAACTTCGCATTATTGATTTCAATAGCTCAACCCGCTTTTAAAAAAAATAGAATACAACCGTTATTTAAAAGTATTGATTATAAAAGTATTGATATATGATTTGATACTAGAACGATTGTCTCGTATCAAATCATAATGTAGGAATTCAATATTCGCTATCAATTTCAATTAAATTTACTACAAGATTGTTAATTAATATACGGGTATAGTGTAGATATAGGCACCTAGTGTTATGTCGAGAAATATTTGCCTTTAATTGTGAAGGCCTTTGACGAATACCCAACTTGGCATTTGAAGCAGTACTATGACTTGTCAATGCCATCATGAATCCGTTGTGAAAAAGAGACGATTCTATTCATTTTGTATATATAGCTCCGTCTCTCTCTTAAACAGCAATCATGACGACTTTAACACTTTATAGGTAAGGCTTCTGTAGTAACTGAACGTAGAAATCTAATCGAACAGATTCTCTGTACCTGTATAAAGGGCCCCCAATTAATTAATTTTCAAATGATAACTTATTAAATTTGATAGTCTCATAATGAGGGAAACAGCGGCTAAATACCTTAATTTTAACTACTAATTAGTTACTAGATTACATGACACGGGTTGTTTTTGTAAAAATTATACCAATGGCATATAAATATAGCCTATTTAGTCCAGTATCTACCCAATAAAACAAAACCGAGCTCTTAGTAATTTCTATTGGAGTAATGTTTTAAGTCATTTTAAAAGTCAGGCTTTTGTTTTTTTTACGAGTTATTTAAATTGTCTCAATATGCTTACACTTCAGTTAAATGCAAGGTAATTAAATACAAACGGGTTAATCCCTTTTAATTCGGGAGACAAATCCAATTTGACAACCGTTTGAAGCGAGCAATTAGAAACGTAATTACAAGAGACATTTTTATGTGCAGTAGATTAACTTCGGTTTAAGGATAATGGTTATGTTTACAGAAGAGTCTAAACTTAACATCTAAGCTGAACAATTTAAAGAACTTATTATTACAAGCTTTAATCTTACTTGCTTTCGCATGTGAGTCCGGTTGGATTTTAATCATTTATTTTTCAAGCACTTTCTGATATAAGATTAAGCTTAAACTTCACATATCGACTTATGCTACTTTGGCCAGAATGCAAAAATAGTAACTGGTTATAAAGCTCATCATTTAGATTACTTAGTTGTTTTATATGTATTAGTTTATTTATTTATTTAGAAAATTATATTGTGTATTTTGTTTTTCTATGGGCCTTAGTTGCCTGCAATAAAACTTTAAGTACTATTATTATTATTTCATTTATTCATTTTATAAACATGTATTTTACATTTTTTAATATTACATTTAAAAAATATATTAAAAATAAAACATTTAAAAATATAAAAATAGTAGCCCACCGGTATCGGGAACAGGGTCCAAGCTACCGGTGGTCAGGGCTCCTGAGAGAGGAACCTTCTCACTTATTATTATTATTATTAAAGCTCGTTTTACTCGTAAAAAGTTTTTTTTTACTTTTTACAGTGTCTCACTGCAGGGCAAAGGCTGACCCTATACCCTTTACTTATATATTATTTTCAATTGTCCACAGGCTGCACTGGCAATAATACAAGCCAGTGAGGTTACTACAAAGAAACCACCAAAAGATAATACCAAATCATTAGCCGAGGCTCGAGAGGCTCGTCAGTACGCCCCGTACCAGGGGCAGGCCGACAACGAAGTGGTCGTGGACATCGAGGACGATGAGAAGAAACAGTATTATGAAACTAACTACGACACAAGTAAGTAGAGTTTTTATAACCATCAACTATAAAACATCTAATGTCTGATTATTACAAAAGAGTTGATACATAAAAATAACTGAGGGCCAATTGTACTAATTTTTGAGCGACGCGCGACGTTTGCATTCGCATCGCACTCGGAATCCATCTAAGTCTAAATGTAGGTAGAGAATTTTTTGTCAGATTTCGACTGCGAAATTTTTGACAGCTTTCGACTGCGATTTTGATTTAATAATAAGTAGGATTGGGCCTCCGTTCAGATGTGTCCACTCTGTGCTCACTTTGTGCAGATATTCAGTTTCATATTTATTTTTTGGCGAGACTACTAGTTCAGCAGTTACTCATAGATATTAGGGTCCAAATCCAGATAACGCGGGCTAATACTGAAAATATCGTAATGCAGTAAACGTAATACAGTGATTTAAATTCAATGATATTGTTTTTTATTTCTTGACATTTCGCAAAATCTGACACAATATGCAATGATGACCTTATGTTTAATTAATTAATATTTTGTTAATAGACAATGAATTTATTGATACTCAGCAGCGTTCCTTTGTTTGCGGCGCCCTAACAGGGTTCCTACGCAAAACGAGACAACTGAAATAGTAAAGTGTGTTGTGTGCGTGTGTTGTGTGGTGTGGAATCGAACCACTTGCAAAGGAGTATCGCTTAAGAACAATAGTCCAACACAACAGAGTTTCATTTCATCACGCATATTTCGATTCACGCGACCATATTACAAATTGGTCCAATCTCCGTTTCAAACCGGTATTCTTTTATACGTGTGATGTACCTCTAGACAACTCGTTAAGTTTGTCTCGATTCCATAATATTATGTCATTGTGGAGACCGGCTCTTCCGACCCTGTGGGGCGCTCAACATTGATGTCAACTCTAAACTACTATCGATCACCCGCAGATTCTAACATCCTATTCAGACGAGAAACACATTAATACCTATCTCAGTTTCGAGGAAGAATGATTGATCTTTCATTAATTCTTGGTGTTTGAAAAGAATTTTAATTAAAGAAGGTAGCAATCAAGAGAAGCAAATTAAAAAAAATATTTTACCCGCGAAGGAGGCCAAGTATTTTTTTTACCAACTTGGCAACACTTTTTTTAAGGATGGGAAATCATCAAAAGACTCCTAAAGCAGAAGGGAGTGTCAGACTCTTACTGACCAAAATCCATCCGTGTTCCTCCTAGTGTCCTTTGCGTTCCAGGGTACGGTGCCTCTTTCGAACAGATTCCGCAGCCCCAACTTGGCAAACACGGTAGCTTTTTGAAGAAAAACATATTAAATAAAGCAATTTAGGTGCCAAGTAACGAAGTTGTAAGTAGTTGCCAAATTCCGTATTTTCACATAAGTTTAAGTTCGAACTGTGAAAGTAAGTAGTAAGTACTTGATAAGTCGATCCAAGGATGTATATTACTTGCTACCTTTTAGAAAACTTACATGACCCATAAAATATTCATAACACAACGTAGAAATAGACGCCTTTATTTTGATTGCTCGCAGTAAAAACTGGTCCCTATTTATTTATTTAGGATCAAAATAAAATCATTAATTAGTTGACTTGCTAATCTTTGACTTAAAAATAATTGTGGTGCTCCTTGCATACAACACAGATAGGCACCGCCTACCCGCTTCAATTTAATGGATTGTCCCAGGTGGTCAGCACTCTCGGGACTTAATTGTGGTCGGGATGCGTATTGTGAATTTTAATGAGACAGCTTGAACCTTATAAACATACCAACATGCGATGCACACTAACAAAGTAAATTCCGCAAGGAAACATATACTTACATCTCCGTTTTATTTTATACTTCGGGACTGAATCAGACCCGTTTTTGGTTACTGTTTATTAGCATTACCTTATTGATATTATGCAAATGTACCGCTTCGTCTCGAACTTTATTTTATCTGTTATGCCATAACTAAAACATTGTCTTTTTAAGGTAACAATCTAGAACGTAGGCAGCCGAAAGAACTTGTATTAAGACTCTCATAAAATTATTCTATGTATAAGAAAACAGGCTGCCATCGCGTCGGAAGCCTTTATTCTTAAAATTAGCTGATTAAAGTTCAAAAGAAAGGGCAAGAAAACATAAAGAAAAAGTCCCTTTTGACTTCACATGTACGTAATTTTTACCGCTACCGATAGCGGTCCTTGTATATTATTAACTAAATAAAAGCAGTTATATTATTATAAATTAATTAAGAAAAATAACAAGTGTTATAACTAACTTATAATTTTTATCATAATTATTTATTTAGATAAGACTTTGAGGAGCTCGTGGCTAAATAATAACAGCCGCCAGGTCGATCTTGAAGGTTAAGCAACGCTTGCCAAAGTTGGTCTGAGGATGGGTGACCGTCTTAACATAACGAGTTTCCTCCGTGCCTCGGAAAGCACGTTATGCCGTTGGTCCCGGCTGTCATTTGTAGATCTTTGGCAGTCGTTACGGATTGTCAGAAGCCAGTAAATCTGACTCCAGTCTTGCCATGATGGCCGTGTTACCCAGTTAATGGGTTGTGGAGGTCTGGTAGGCAGCCGCTCCACGTAAAACACTGGTATTCAGCTGAATCCGGTTTGACTGGAAGCCGACCCCAATATAGTTGGGAAAAGGCTAGGCAGATGATTTATTTAGCTAAGACATACCTACGTAGACGTAATAGGTTAAACAAAGCTATTTTATTTAATTTATAATGTGAGTCATCTTTATGGAATTTGTATATTAAAATTGGGAGGTTTCAGTCCTATACCCAATGATCTCCACTTTATCAATCGATGATTTCTTTTTATGTATCTATCTACAGTTGCTTTTCTGATTCTTCTTTGCTGTTTTAAAATCATTTTGTATGGTACATACTTTTTTTCCAATTTACTTTAGAACTGGAAAAATAATCGAAATCGGCTCTGTTTGCCTGTAATACAAAAATAATATAGAGAACAAGGGAGACAGATTTACACATATTTTTTTTTTTTCTGATGAGAAATCTTTAAATGACTCCGCTGTGGGCGAAGCGGAAGGAGTGTCAGACTCTTACTGAATAAAACCCACCCATTCCCGCAAATGTCTTTTGCGTTCCAGGGCCGCGGTGACCCTTTCAAACAAACTTTGCAATGGCAGAAAAAATATATTCTAGACTGTTTGTGACAGTCTAGAATATATTTTAGCGCATAAAATTATACTACTATGAGAGAAGACATAATTACGAATTACCCTCATCTGTCGCGTTTCCTCGTTGATAAGCAACAGCTGCTTTTGTAATCATTCCTCGTGAGCCACGTTTCTAACTTTCGTATTAATCTAGACACGTTTTATTACTAAGAGATGATTCAACAGTTATGTTCCTTTATGAGGATAATACCCTCATATCACGTCCCAGTATAAACTTGGAGCCAGATAAACTTGCATTAAAGTACATTGACCTTTCCCTGGTATCCCTTCGTAGTTAGCTGAAAAATAAATTATGAACCGTTTTTCATTCATTATTGATGCAGGTCAACTTTACGTCTTTATTTCTAGTTTATGCATGTGGGTCAATGACCATTATTGCACTATTATCTGGCGCCTACCATAGATGTAGGGTTGATCGTGAAGTTCCAGCTATATTAAATAAAGTATTTTTGATTGTAGAAACACGCTAGGCTAAATGAATTTGAAAGTTTGAAACACAGGTAGACAATGAGCTGGACATAGGACACCTTTTATCCCAATAACGATAGTGAGATAGGTAATACGATAGTCTGATATACGCACGGAGAAACCGCTGGCAAAGTCTACCTATACAACGTTTTAGAAGTAACTTCCATATTGGTATTGTTCCAATTGTGTTATTATAAAGATACTTCGAAAGTATCATAGACTCAATAAGTAAAATCGGAAATTGTTACAGTAGATATCAATTTATATATTTATATTGCGAAACTTGTATTTCAAAACCTGTGGAACCAGTAAGGAAATTATATAGGTAGGTATTGAAAATATTTATAAATGGTAAGCTACTGCTATTATCTTAGAAACGTTTTATTCCGATTATTAGTTGGTATATAAAATTGAAATGCTTCCTGAACAGATTGACACAAAATTGATAAAGTTATTATATAATTTAGCAAAGATTAACGACTTTAACATTCGGTTTATGATTGATTAATATGTTTATTTGAATAAATAATGATCGTTTTATTAACTTAGAGCTTCCTCTTGCGCGACGACTCAACAAAGGCTAGTTTCGCGCTTTCAGTAATAAACTTCGCCATTTATCGCAGTGGCGCCGCCTGGTGCGATAAATGTTCTAAATTCGTCACGTCCCTACATTCACTGAAAAAACCTTGTAACAAAAAAATAATAGTCACTATATTTTATCACAATCCGCGAAATAATCGTTGGAATGTTTGTTACTCGGTTTAGACGGACAGGTTTTAGACGCAGCATCATGGCTGTGGCTAATTTTATATCTTATATCATTTCGACTAAACTGGTTTTCTGTTTTATCCAGGTGCATACGGATTCGGTTATGACGTCGGTCCAAACGGGCAGTTCCACCACGAGAACCGCGGCCCGGATGGCGTCACCTACGGTTGCTATGGTTACTTGGACCCTGACGGCTTCCTCCGCGCTACTCACTACGTGGCTGACAGCCACGGGTACAGAGTAGTGGAGCCAGAGAAACCAGTCGAGGTCTTCCCAGACGAGAAATACGAATATGATGAAGCGTAAGTACCTAACAAACATTACTCTCTGGTTTTTGCCCGCGACTTTGTATGCGCATATCCCGTTCTTTAGCCTTCCGTATAGCTTATAGCCTTCCTCATGAATGTGACTATCATTTATCAAAAAGAATTTTCTTAATCCGTCTGGTAGTTCCAGAGATTAGCACAAAAACTCTTCACCTTTATAATATTAGTATAGACTAGCTGACCCGTGCCCACTTCGTTGGGCGGTATTTTTTAGGTTAATATATAACCTATGACACATACAAATAACGTTGCTTTCTATTGGTAAAAGAATTCTCAACATCGCTTCAGTAGATCCAGAGATTACCCCCTACAACCTCATAAACTCACAAACTTTACCTCTTTATAATATTTGTATAGGTTAACAATATGGGACAATAGCGATCACTTTGTTGCTTGCAGTTTTATTTTTATTTGTTTAACGATGAACTCAACCTGATGTCACATTTATAATAAGCTGTGCTACAAAGTAGTTTTTAGGGTTCCGTACCCAAAGGGTAACCAACGGAACCCCATTACTAAGCCTCCGCTGCCCGTCCGTCCGTCCGTCCATCCATTGGTCCGTCCGTCCGTCCGTTTGTCTGTCAGTGGGCTGTATCTCAAGAAATGTAATAGGTAGACAGTGGGTTTTTACAGATTGTGTACTTCTATTGCCGCTATAAAAACAAATAATAAAAACCAAGGTTTATGGTACGGAACCCTTCGTGTGCGAGTCCGACTCGCACTTGGCCGGTTTTTTCTTTTTCATTGCAAAGTGACACAAAATAAATCATTTGATATCTGATTATAGACAGCACATAAAAATACCAGACACTGAATTTAAATATTGTGTTTTCAGAACCGGTCAAGCGGCTAACACTCAGCCAGGTCAAATCATTCCGTGGAAGAAACTATATTTCCCCAAAGGCTGTGGTCGTACTCCCGGTGGAGTGCCAGCCAAGCCTTTGCCGAAACCGACACCGAAGCCCCCTCGTCCCGTCGACAGCAGCGGCCAAACCTCCAACGTCAAACCCGTACAAACTGGACAAGGTAAGGACATGAAGATAATAGGGAACCCTTTCCCTACCTCGAAGTACGGTCGCCGGTCGGTGATAGCCGGCGCTAAACACATACCTATTAAACCACACCACAGCACTTAGGTTTCCATAAATTACTGATCACACAGATCTGATGATTAGATTTATTTTAATGTGGTTAGCAAAGAAGAATAATGTCTTTTAAATATTTTTGAAAATCTTTTAATGCTGACAGTATCAATCTTTAAGAGCAAATGGAGGAGCTAACCTAACCTCAGTTAATCCGTTCCGTTGCAGTTGTAAAATATACCTGTAATAACATTTTTCTATAAGTCCTTTTCTCAATAAAATGGGAAAAAGTGTCCTTTTAGTACAATATCATCTACTAGGTACCGAGACTGATCAAAATTTATATTCTTATCGTTTCAGGACCCAACGGACCTAACGCCCCTGGATCATGTAAGTTTTCTAGAATTTATTCAGAAAGACAAAATGTTTCTTGAAATAACGTCACGTAATCTGTTTCTGGGGGATTTTCTTTACCTTAAGAAGAAAGCCTTTCTAAGTAGATTTACGCGAAGTGTTTCTTGAAGCTTTAAAACTTTTTGTCTCGTTTGCTTATTCGTTGTTGTTTATTGTTTCCAGGGCAAGGCCAGCCTGGCAAGCCGGGTACTCCCGGTAAGCCAGGAACTCCGGGTACTCCAGGGACCCCGGGAACCGCTGGCACACCCGGGTCACCAGGCACGCCCGGTGGACCAGGTAATACCATAGCTAGATGTAACACAGCAATAATTTAACAGCAGTCGCTAGTCCAATGCCCTGAAAGGTCGTGATTTTAGTGAGAGAATGTTATAATAATAATTTATTTTTAGTTGGTTCTCATAAAAGTCGTCAATTCTGCATGTTAACTCTGATAAATCAGCCACCTTATCATCATCTGCCTAGCCTTTTCCCAACTATATTGGGGTCGGCTTCCAGTCAAACCGGATTCAGCAAAATACCAGTGTTTTACATGGAGCGGCTGCCAATCAGACCTCCGCAACCCATTAACAGGGTAACACGGTATTTCTTGGCAAGACTGGAGTCAAATTTACTGGCTTCTGACAATCCGTAACGACTGCCAAAGATCTACAAATGACAGCCGGGACCAACGGCTTAACGTGCTTTCCGAGGCACGGAGGAAACTCGGTATGTTAGGATGGTCACCCATCCACAGACCAACCTTGGCAAGCGTTGCATGCCAACCTTTAAGATCGACCCGTGCGGCTGTTATAATTTAGCCACGAGGACCTCGCCACCTTCAAATCAGCCACCTTATAAAAGCGTATAAATTATACAGTGCTGAATTGTATACAACGTAACTGTCAACAAATGTAGTACTTATTCTGTACGCTTCTAATAAACTCTGAGAACAGAAATTGCGTTTGGTCAAAATTACAAACATGGTGAGTTACTTGAAATAGCATTCAATAAACTCACCATGTTGCAACGTTGCAAGTTTATTTTTTGCTTGCAAAATGTCCTTTATAATGTGTTGGAAAATGAGGATAGTGGGTGCAAACCGGAATACCAAACGTCTATGACTACGTCGTGACCACTGTTAATTTAATTAATTTTATGTCTGTCTGTTTTGTGCGAGTCCCAAATAAACATTTTTCTTTCTATGACGAAATTGATTCAAATACTCTCTCTTGGTAACAGGCGGTCCAGGCGGCCCCGGAGGCCCTGGTGGGCCCCAGGGCGGCTACTACCCCGGCAGCGGCGGCACCGCAGGCACCCCAGGATCTCCAGGAACCCCAGGTACACCAGGTAGCCCAGGCTCTCCCGGAACTCCCGGAACACCCGGCTTCCCAGGCACGGCTGGCACCCCCGGCTACTACCCAGGTAAGACGTGACTAATGCTCGTTATAACCAGGTAACCGATAACCTCTAATGCCGATTAAAACTATCAGTTCAATGTTGGGTTCGAAATACAGGAAATCCATACACGGTCCTTCATAAAATTTCGTTTTCATTTTAGTCTAACTTTGTGATCGATTCAGCACCATCAGTTTTCTAATTTCGTATCAGTTATCATTAAAATTACATTTATATTTCGTTAACAAAAGCGCCTTAAACATTTTATATGCAATTTAACGAACTGCAGCTTCGTCGCTAACCCATCCATTTGTGCTAACTCTTTCAGGCTCTGGTGGATATTACCCAGGACAACCTACAGGACCAGGTACGATATACTTAACAAATCATAATAACATACTGATTTCCGAAAAAAAAAAGATTAAGAATTCAAACTAATTTAGCGTATCGTTGTGAAAAACATCAAAACAGAACAAACATTTTTGTTCCGAAAAAAAATCCTATAAAAGAATAACTTATCTTTTTTTATGGCACTCCGCCATACATTGACACGACGTGATGCGGCCAAACCTTTTGGGGTGGTATCATAAATCACGCTCCGTCCATCAATCAGTATGCTTTTCATGTGAAATGCTCACATTAGAACGCACTACGAACAAACGACTTTTTAATATTAAAAATATTCTAGAACTTTTATGACTTGCAGAATTGCAATTTTGTCGATAGAACGATTGCGAGTACACAATCGTAAATGACAAAGCAACGAGATTCTAACGCAAAAGAAGTCTTAACTAGGTGTTAATACTAACCTTTATCTTAAGACATTCGGGTTAGTTGCGGCCAATTTTGTACTGTTTACCATTTGTATTTATACCGAAATATCCTGTTATTTTTCTGAATCAGCAATACAAATCAGTCGTTAAAGCTAGTGCGTTCTAACCAGCTAACTTACGTGCTAACAACTGTGACTAAACTTGAAGCAGCTTATTAACCGTTTGTGTCTAACCGATCACTATGTGTGTGGCTTTAGGAGGACCATTAGGTCCTGATGGCACGGTGGGTTACTACCCGGGCACTCCCGGATACCCGGGTAGTCCCGGCTCTCCAGGCACGCCAGGAGGACCCGGCGGCCCCGGCGGTCCCGGAGGACCAGGTAAATAGATAATACAGTGTGGGGAAAACAATATCACAACAATAGTGAATACTGTTAATCTGCATCATCATCCTACTGCTAGACAAAGGCCTCTTTCAATTAGGTACATAAAGGTCTTTCGATCAAGGGCAGACATAAACTTTGAATAATTTAGTGACGTTCCTTGTCAGCATATAAAAATAATCTATTTAATAAAGCATAGAGTTTAGTCGAAACGATTTAGGGAAGCCGCCATAGATAGCTTGCCAAAAACCTAGTAAACCCATTGTCGGAGCATTACTACTATTTCGTTTTTTTGGATGAAAATGTTTGACAAAGAGTACAGCTGTGACGGCTCGAAATTGCAATTCGAGGCGTAAAAATTGAATCTGAATTTTGATATGCTCGTGCTTGACGCAACAGCACTCATAACCGTTAAAAAAACACTATGTAGGATATGTCCCGTTCTACCAAAACTTACAAAAAAACCTTTATAATTTTCCAAAACTTTCTTTATAAATTTATAACTAGATAATACACAGATGTATATGCAACAATATAATAAGTTTTAAATATGCTTTGATGTATCGTTTATATGAACAGTTTCTCATCCGCAGGCCCCTTAATAATTTGTTGCTACGATATTTCACTGTCTCAATCTCTCTCAAAGTACTCCAAGGCACTAATTTTGCTAGTATTTTCATTTACTGTCACATTGCTATCCCCACATTGTTTGGCAATACCAATGCCAATAATAGTTTTAAACCCTCCGTGATCTCTGAAACAGACAGCACTTCCGGTAAGTTTATTAGTAGGAAAAAAACAGCTAGAAAATTACCGAGACATTTTTTTCATTCTCAGGAGGTCCAGGAGGCCCAGGCGGTCCAGGCGGCCCCGGCGGTCCCAACGGTCCTGGAGGACCTTCCACTGATGGTTACTACCCAGGTCAACCAGGCAAACCAGGATCACCCGGCACCCCGGGAGGACCTGGAGGCCCCGGAGGGCCAGGAGGGCCAGGAGGCCCAGGACCGTCTACTGATGGATACTACCCAGGAACACCCGGCAAACCTGGATCTCCGGGTTCACCCGGATCACCTGGCTCACCTGGCACCCCAGGAGGACCAGGTGGACCTGGAGGACCAGGAGGTCCTGGTGGACCCAACGGTCCCGGAGGACCTTCCACTGATGGTTACTACCCAGGTCAACCAGGCAAACCAGGATCACCCGGCACCCCAGGATCGCCCGGCACCCCAGGATCGCCCGGCACCCCAGGAGGACCTGGCGGCCCAGGAGGACCCGGAGGCCCAGGCGGACCAAATGGCCCTGGTGGACCCTCCACTGGTGGCTACTACCCCGGACAGCCTGGCTCACCAGGCAGCCCAGGATCTCCCGGCGCCCCAGGATCACCCGGCACCCCAGGAGGACCTGGAGGTCCAGGAGGACCCGGAGGCCCAGGCGGACCAAATGGCCCTGGTGGACCCTCCACTGGTGGCTACTATCCCGGACAGCCTGGCTCACCAGGCAGCCCAGGATCTCCCGGCACCCCAGGAGGGCCTGGAGGCCCCGGAGGACCTGGAGGCCCAGGTGGCCCCAGCGGCCCAGACGGACCGAACGGTCCCTCTACTGGTGGTTACTACCCAGGAAAACCAGGCAGCCCAGGCACTCCAGGCAGCCCAGGATCACCAGGATCACCAGGAACACCAGGCGGACCAGGAGGACCAGGTGGCCCAGGTTAGCCTTTTCTAATTCTTTTAATAATTTATTTGCTGACCTTATACTCAGACTTACCATTGTTAACTAGCTTTGAGAAATTAACATTTTCGTTAAAAACATAAATGCATTTAGTCGCAGACAGAATATAGGTACAATTTTACAATATACATCTGCGCTTTTATCTACAGCGCGGAATTCACTAGATGCCCGAGGCCATACCTGCGACCCAATCTCACCACTTTAATAATTATGTAAATATATGTCTATGTCAGTTTTGTGTGTGGTTGGCGCAGACAGACAAATCTATACAAGCGAGCTGGCAGATATCGGAAGAAACTTCCGTCCAGTGAATTTCCCCGTTAAAACCTACATCCAAGTGCTTTTAATTTTAATAATCAGCTGGAACTTTTATAGGAGGACCCGGAGGTCCCCCAGGCCCAGCAGGCCCGTCAACCGATGGCTACTACCCGGGACAACCCGGCTCTCCTGGATCCCCAGGCTCACCAGGGACGCCAGGAGGCCCAGGTAAACAAACTTTTTTTTTTTTTGTCATTAACTTATTGCATAAATATAAACTCGTCCAGACAGTGAAGCAAAATAAGCAGCGTTGATATTCTGATGAAGCCATGTGTTGTCCAAGTAGAAATACCCCATAAATAAGTAAGAAAAGAAAAAACACTCAAAATAATAATATCTACTTGTTTTTAATCTGCCTAGCAAATTGACGAACTCGCATACGTAGGTACTATGTAGGTCAATATGTCGTGTTCTGTAGCTAATTGCCATTTTAATGCGATTGATAAAGAATTACTGTTTCAACTGAACGCAACTATGCTTATGTCTGACCAAAGTTGTACTAGTCTTAGACCTATGTAAGAACGAATTTTTTATATATTTAATCAATTTCTCGAGCAAATGCGTAATATTAAAATTAGAATGACACCTAATACTTCTTAATTTCGCTCAGGTGGTCCCGGCGGCCCAGGCGGACCCGGAGGACCCAGTGGCCCCTCCGGCGGTGTGACTTATCCCGGACAACCCGGAAAACCCGGATTTCCAGGCACTCCCGGATCACCCGGATCACCCGGATCACCCGGAACTCCAGGAGGACCAGGCGGTCCTGGAGGACCTGGCGGACCAGGAGGACCAGGTGGACCAGGTAACGTAAAAAAAGTTTTTCTTATCTAAGAGTAAAGCCACTTTGTGCGGCTGTTATAAGAAGACAATGTTAAAAAAAACTGACAATCTCTAAATAATCTCATATACTAGCTCCCCTAACCTACGAGTACTAGAAAAAGATGAAAAGAGAAATTGTTTATTTCGACTGATAATAAATAATTAGAAACTCACACTAGAAAAATATCTGAGCAAGGCAAAATCCCAGAAAAAAGTAATTAAAATTTTACGTCTTTTTTCCATATTGCCATTTTTACATAAAAGGTATTGTTTTCTAACCAGATTCGCAAACAGGACAGCCAATTCAACCGGGAGAAACTGGTTATCCAGGCCAGCCAGGACAGCCAGGTAAACCAGGACAACCAGGAAAGCCAGGCCAGCCTGGATACCCAGGACAACCAGGCCAGCCCGGACAGCCAGGATACCCAGAACAGCCCGGACAGCCAGGATATCCAGGACAGCCCGGTAAACCTGGACAACCAGGCCAGCCCGGATACCCAGGACAACCAGGCCAGCCTGGTTACCCCGGACAGCCAGAAAATCAACACGGTGGACCCGGGCAACCAGGTAAACCTTACTTTACGTCTTTTTATTTAAACAAAATTTCAACTGTGATTAACTCTCGGCTACGTCGCGGACAAAAGCTAGTTATTGTATAATTTGAGTACCGGATTCATTAACATAAACGTTTATTTGAGTGGTTTTTCATAAGATAAATTTTGTTATTGCTTATTTAGGTGTACCTGGTAAACCAGGACAAGCAGGATACCCAGGACAGCCAGGGCAACCAGGATACCCAGGAGAGCCCGGACAACCAGGTAAACCAGGCCAGCCAGGACAACCGGGATACCCAGGACAACCAGGCCAGCCAGGACAACCCGGTGGACCAGGATACCCCGGACAGCCCGGACAACCAGGATACCCAGGACAGCCCGGACAACCAGGATACCCAGGACAGCCCGGAGAACCAGGCAAACCAGGCCAGCCAGGACAACCCGGTGGGCCAGGATACCCAGGCCAGCCAGGACAACCAGGATACCCAGGACAACCCGGACGACCAGAATACCCAGGACAACCCGGAAAACCAGGACAACCAGGCCAACCAGGTGAAAATTAAATGTTCAATTACTCTCGAAGTCTCTCTAAAAAATACTACGTTTCACTTTATATAAAACTCAGATCAGTAGCGTAGCGAGCGAGAAGGGGGGGGGGGGAAGGACGGTCCGCACCGGGTGACACCCTTCCACTCGTTAACTGGTTTTTATTACTATCGGGTGGCACCCCTCAACGTTTGACGCAATGAAACCTGTCGAAACCTGTTTGCTTTTCTGTATAAATCAACAAAAAAATTCAATTTCAGTATGAATGATCAAAATACAATAAAACCTTTCCGAGATGAGGTGCAAAAATTTCGGTTCTGGTCACACTTATACAGCTCTGCTTCTATCAGCCGCTTACAGCGTCGTAAGAATGATAAAGGCGCTGAATACGCGGCGAAGACGGTGAGATGTCCGTGACTAACCCAAGACCACTGACGCCAATCACTTCCATATTTGGTAAATAATTAGTACTCAATTGGTACTAATTTTTAGTACTCGAACAAAAAAAATGGTACCTTCGTAGTTTTCGAGAAAATCGACTTTGAAGGTAGTCTGGCGGTAGTCATGCGCTTTACTCATTTAGTATTGTGCTCTTGTGGGGAAGACTCTACAAAATGGTGCGGAATAAGCTCCGCACCTGGGCCCCCCGTTGACGCAGAGTCTCCGGCCCCAGCTGGTGGAGGACGCGTTCTGTGTTCGTTCGAGCGATCTGTTCCCCTCGCGAGGGGAGCATACTCCCCCGCCTATGGCTCCGCCACCTGCGGTGCCCTATGCGGACTACACCGATGACGACGATGACGATGCTCCGGAGGTGACTGAGGTAGACCTGAGAGTGGCGGTTAATAGGCTGAAGGCCAAAAATACCGCCCCAGGACCCGACGGCTTACCTGGAAAAGCCTGAATCCTGGCCTTGGAGGCTCTCGGGCCTCGACTAAGAGGGTTCCTAAGCGCATGCTTGGAGAGGGGCCAGTTCCCACTTCGTTGGAAGACGGGGAAACTGGTCCTCATTAAGAAGCCGGGGCGCCCTGCGGACTCTCCGTCCGCATACCGGCCCATCGTGCTGCTCGATGAGGTGGGCAAGCTCTTTGAAAGAGTAATTGCAAACCGCCTCGTCGAGCACCTAGTGAGGGTGGGGCCGGATCTGGCGGAGAACCAGTTCGGTTTCCGCACGGGCCGCTCGACGGTGGACGCCATCATGCGCGTGAGAGCCCTTTCGACGGGGGACGCGGTTTCCCGGGGCGGGGTCGTCTTGGCGGTGTCTCTGGACATTGCCAATGCCTTTAACACCCTGCCCTGGAGTTGCATTAGGGAGACACTTCGGTATCACCGGGTGCCGACCTACCTCCGTCGCGTAGTCGAGGCTTACTTGACAGACAGAGCCGTCATCTACCCTGGCCACCTGGGAGAGTGGAACCGGCGAGAGATGTCGTGTGGTGTTCCACAGGGTTCCGTTGTGGGGCCGCTCCTGTGGGACATCGGCTACGACTGGGTGCTGCGCGCCGACCTCCCTTGCGGCGTCAGTGTTGTCTGCTATGCTGACGATACGCTAGTCCTGGCGCAGGGACGGTCGCACCAGGCGGCGGCTGACGCTATGACACGCGGGGTTGCGATAGTCGTTGAGAGGATCCGGCAGTTGGGTCTCGAGGTGGCCCTTCACAAATCCGAAGCCATGTGCTTCCATGGTTCTCGGAACAGGCCACCATCGGGATCTCAAATAACGGTAGGAGGGGTTCAAATCAATGTCGGGTCGACGATGACGTACCTGGGTCTCGTCCTTGACAGCCGGTGGAACTTCGTCGAACATTTCCGACGTTTGGCTCCCAGACTTGGGCGAGCCGGGGCTGCCTTCAAGCGGCTTCTGCCTAATCTAGGGGGTCCAAATACCTCCTGCCGGAGGCTTTACGCGGGGATTGTGCGGTCCATGGCCCTTTATGGAGCGCCAGTGTGGGCGCCTACTTTGAGGAAGCGACCTGCCCGTTACCTCAACGCGTCTCAGAGGGTCATGGCTATCCGGCTGGCCCGGAGATACCGTACGGTCTCTGGCGAGGAGGCGAGCCTCCTTGCCGGACTTCCGCCATGGGATCTGGAGGCGAGAGCCCTCGCGCACATTTACGAGTGGCGCGTGGAGGCGCAACGCCGGGGCGAGACTCCTCTGCCGCGGCAAATCGCAGCAAGGCGGACGGAGCTCCGGCAGGATCTCATTGCGGTATGGAGACAGCGACTGTCGCAACCCAGCGCTGGGCACGCCACAATCCAGGCGATAAGTCCCCTCTTTGAGGAGTGGCTGGAGCGGCGCCACGGCGTCCTCACCTTTCGCCTGACGCAGGTACTCACCGGACACGGTTGTTTCGGGAGATACCTGTTTCGGATTCGGCGGGAGGACACGCCCGGGTGTCAACACTGTGAGGGTCACCCGGATGACACGGTGGAGCATACGGTGGAGGTCTGTCCTGCTTGGGCGGAGCACCGCCGGGTCCTCGTCGAGGCGATCGGCGGCGGCGACCTCTCGCGACCGGCCTTGGTTCAATCTATGGTCCGGAGCGAGGAGGTATGGGAAGCGGTCACCTCCTTCTGCGAAGCAGTAATGCTAGCAAAGGAGGAGGCCGAACGTGTGAGAGAGAGGGAAACCTCACGTCCCAGTCGCCGCAACAGAAGGAGACGCCCCAGGCGTCGGGAGTCGCAGAGCGATTTCCTGCCACCGTAGGCGCGGGCCTGCGGTCGGCGAGCAGTGGGTGGCTCGCCGTCTGATCAGTACTAGGCCCGGGTCGGCGGCGCGCTGCGATCCCAGCGCGCCTCAAAGAGATGTCAGCGTGGATGACGGGGCCCGCTAGGGCAGGTGCCTGCTGGGGCTGCGGATCTGTTCGAAAGGGGTGCCGTAGCCTTGGAACACAAAGGGCACCAGGAGGAACACGGATGGGTTTTAGTCAGTAAGAGTCTGACACTCCCTCTTGCTTTACCCAGAGCGGGAGGAGTCATTTATGATTTCCTATCCAAAAAAAAAAAAAAAAAAAAAGTATTGTGCTCTTAAAATGGTCATTTCTATGTGCGATATTTTTCTCGTTTGGCTTCTTGTATAAGAAATAAATAATATGAATTAAACGACAGTGAAGGTCGACCCAGTACAGATACAGTCCAAAAGCTACATCGATGGATTGAGAATGTATCTCTCTCTGACCATTCTACGGACTTTAGACCGATAAAACTAGAAGCATAATTCACATATTATTAGAAATATTGTACTTAGCTATTTATTCGAAGACATTACTCTTCGATCTAGCTCTTGGGCTATACTATACCTATCTTAAAAATTTAACTCATTATATATTCTAAGCTAAGACTTGACTAAATCTGTGACTTGGCGAAAACTTGCGACTAATTAGCGTCTAAATTTGAGAGAGAAAAGAGATCGCTAGGTGCCCTAGCTTTTGAGATTCAAATGGACCAAGCTGGGGTAGGCGCACCCCAGATCAGCAACCTATAAACCCTTATAACTTTTGAACAAGTGACCGATTAATTCTGATATTCGACGATTAATTAGCGACATTTTTTTATATTGTCAAATCCCTGATGGTGGCCATGCCAGTGTCAGTCACACAAGGTGTCGAGAATTATCTGTATATCGCGCTGTTCCGCCGCGTAAGGCCGCGTACGACCCTGAATGCAGTAGAACAGCGCTGAACTCCATACATAGCACTCATACAAAACACATTTGTCTTCATTTTGTACTTGTTTGCCGCGAAAGCTACTACGTTTCACTTTAAATAAATAAAACTCAGATACGGTTACAGAAGTTATCTCTTGCTCTGTACATTATACAGAATAAAATTAAATGGAAGTTGTACAATTCATACTTCTAGAATGCTAGTAGTATGAATTTTACAATTTTCATTTAAAATTGAAACAAAATTTCACAAGTTCCACGTCTCTATTCAAAAACAATCAAAATAAGCTGTTTTTCATAAATTATGTTTCTTCTAAAAAGTAAAAGATACCATTATACTATAAAATGTTTCTTGGTATTTAAAATATTTATAAATTTTACTCAAGGCGAAGTTTTTCTAATTCTTTATTATTTCTTAGGACAACCCGGTGGTCCAGGCCAGCCCGGAGAGTCAGGCAAACCAGGACAACCCGGACAACCAGGCCACCCAGGACAGCCCGGACAGCCAGGATACCCAGGACAGCCTGGAAAACCAGGCTACCCAGGACAGCCCGACAAACCTGGACAACCAGGCTACCCAGGACAACCCGGACAACCAGGATACCCAGGCCAGCCAGGACAGCCCGGTGGACCAGGATACCCCGGACAGCCCGGAGAACCAGGCAAACCAGGACAGCCAGGCTACCCAGGACAGCCAGGTCAACCAGGATACCCAGGTCAGCCCGGAAAACCAGGACAACCAGGCCAACCAGGTAAAAAAATAAATGTTCTCGCACTCTCGAAGTCTCTCGCAAAAATACTACGTTTCACTTTAAATAAATAAAACTGAAATACGGTTACCAAAGTTGTCACTTACTCTGTACATTCCAGTAGCATGAATTGTACAACATCCATTTTTTTTTAAATAACATTTAACCAGTACTACGTATGTATTTAGTAGTAAACAAAATAAACCGTTTTTAATATTTTCTGTTTCTTTTCGAATGCTAAAGATACAATTGTAAAGCGATTCTTGGTATTTAAAATAATGTTTCAATATTTCTTAATAAAACTCAAGGCGAAGTTGTTCTAATTCTTTATCTTTCTTAGGACAACCCGGTGGTCCAGGCCAGCCCGGACAGTCAGAATACCCAGGACAACCCGGACAACCAGGCTACCCAGGACAGCCCGGACAGCCAGGATACCCAGGACAGCCTGGACAACCAGGCTACCCAGGACAGCCCGATAAACCTGGACAACCAGGCCAGCCAGGACAGCCTGGAGAGCCAGGCTACCCAGGACAACCCGGACAACCAGGATATCCAGACCAGCCTGGAAAACCAGGCCAGCCAGGACAGCCCGGTGGACCAGGCAAACCAGAACAGCCAGGCTACCCTGGTCAGCCAGGACAACCAGGCTACCCTGGACAGCCAGGACAACCAGGATACCCAGGACAACCCGGTGGACCAGGGTACCCAGGTCAGCCCGGAAAACCAGGACAACCAGGCCAACCAGGTAAAAAATAAATGTTCTCGCACTCTCGAAATCTCTCACAAAGATACTACGTTTCACTTTAAATAAATAAAACTTAAATACGGTCACCTAAGTGGTCATTTACTGTGTACATTCCAGTAGCATGAATTGTAAAACTTCCATTTTATTTTTATTTTAAATAACCAGGACCACGTGTTTATTTAGTAATAAGCAAAATTAGCCGTTTTAAATATTATCCGTTTCTTACCAAAAAAAAAGATACAATTGTAAAGCGATTCTTGGTATTTAAAATAATGTTTCAAAATTTCTTAATATTACTCAAGGTGAAGTTGTTCTAATTCTTTATTCTTTCTTAGGACAACCCGGTGGTCCAGGCCAGCCCGGAGAGCCAGGCAAACCAGGACAACCCGGACAACCAGGCTACCCAGGACAGCCCGGACAGCCAGGATACCCAGGACAACCCGGACAACCAGGCTACCCAGGACAGCCCGGACAGCCAGGATACCCAGGACAGCCCGGAAAACCAGGCCAACCAGGCCAACCAGGTAAAAAATTAATGTTCTCGCACTCTCGAAGTCTCTCGCAATAATACTACGTTTCACTTTAAATAAATAAAACTCAAATACGGTCACCAAAGTGGTCATTTACTCTAAACATTCCAGTAGCATGAATTGTACAACTTCCATTTTATTTTTATTTTAAATAATATTTAACCAGGACCACGTGTTTATTTAGTAATAAACAAAATTAGCCGTTTTAAATATTTTCCGTTTCTTACTAAAAAAAAGATACAATTGTAAAGCGATTCTTGGTATTTAAAATAATGTTTCAAAATTTCTTAATATTATCTACTCAAGGTGAAGTTGTTCTAATTCTTTATTTTTTCTTAGGACAACCCGGTGGTTCAGGCCAGCCCGGAGAGCCAGGCAAACCAGGACAACCCGGACAACCAGGCTACCCAGGACAGCCCGGACAGCCAGGATACCCAGGACAACCCGGACAACCAGGCTACCCAGGACAGCCCGGACAGCCAGGATACCCAGGACAGCCCGGAAAACCAGGACAACCAGGTAAAAAATAAAAAGTTCTCGCACTCTCGAAATCTCTCGCAAAAATACTGCGTTTCACTTTAAATAAATAAAACTCAAATACGGTTACCAAAGTTGTCACTTACTTTGTACATTCCAGTAGCATGAATTGTACAACTTCCATTTTATTTTTATTTTAAATAACATTTAACCAGGACTACGTGTTTATTTAGTAATGAACAAAATAAGCCGTTTTAAATATTTTCCGTTTCTTACCAAAAAAAAGATAAAATTGTAAAGCGATTCTTGGTATTTAAAATAATGTTTCAATATTTCTTAATTTCATTCAAGGCAAAGTTGTTCTAATTCTGTATTCTTTCTTAGGACAACCCGGCGGTCCAGGCCAGCCCGGAGAACCAGGCAAACCAGGACAACCCGGACAACCAGGCTACCCTGGACAGCCTGGACAGCCAGGACACCCAGGACAGCCTGGACAAACAGGCTACCCAGGACACCCCGATAAACCTGGACAACCAGGCCAGCCAGGACAGCCTGGACAAACAGGCTACCCAGGACAACCAGGATACCCAGGCCAACCTGGACAACCAGGCCAGCCAGGACAGCCTGGTGGACCAGGATACCCCGGACAGCCCGGAGAACCAGGCAAACCAGGACAGCCAGGCTACCCAGGACAGCCAGGACAACCGGGATACCCAGGACAACCCGGTGGACCAGTTTACCCAGGTCAGCCAGGAAAACCAGGACAACCAGGTAAAAAGTTATGTTTTTGTACTCTCGAAGTATCTCTAAAAAATACTACGCTTTATTGAAAGTGGAACTTTAAATAAAACTCAGATAGAGTCAGATAAGTTGTCACATACTCTTTTTTTTTACTATTGATAGGCACTCTTTACATTCCAGTAGTATGACTTGTACAACTTCCATTTAATAATGAAATCACGTTTCACATGGACCACGTTTTTATTTAGAAACAATGAAAATAAGCCGTTTTTAATATTATCTGTTTCTTATCAAAAGTAAAAGATACCAATGTAAAGCGATTCTTCGTATTTAAAATAATACTAGCACTTCGCCCGCGACGTCGTCCGCGCTGCAATTTTCTCCAATCTTAAGGATCCCTATTTTTTTTCTAGACAAACTATCTACTAAAAACCTTCCTCGAGAACCACTCTATTTATTGGTGAAAACAGCATGAAAATCGTTGCAGGAGATGATGAGTTTATCTCGAACAGACAGACGCCGCGAATGACTTTGTTTTATAATATGTAGTGATAAAAATTACAAAATTTCTTAATTTTACTTCAGGTGAAGTTGGTGTAATTCTTTTATTCTTTCGTTCTCAGGACAACCCGGTGGTCCAGGACAGCCCGGAGAGTCAGGCAAACCAGGACAACCCGGACAACCAGGCTACCCAGGACAGCCCGGACAGCCAGGACACCCAGGACAACCTGGACAACCAGGCTACCCAGGACAACCTGGACAGCCAGGACACCCAGGACAGCCTGGACAACCAGGCTACCCAGGACAGCCCGGTGAACCAGGATACCCCGGACAGCCCGGAGAACCAGGAAAGCCAGGACAGTCAGGCTACCCAGGACAGCCAGGACAACCAGGATACCCAGGACAACCCGGTGGACCCGGTTACCCAGGTCAGCCCGGAAAACCAGGACACCCAGGCCAACCAGGTATAAAAATTACGTTCACGTACTCTCGAAGTCTCTCTAAAAAATAAAACGTTTCGCTTAAAATCAAACCCAGATAGAGTAACAAAAGATGTCACTTACACAATTACTATACATTTCAGTAGTACGTAAAGAATAGAATATAAATTAATACTCAAACTGGTCCACGTCATCATTTCATAGTCAGTCAAATTGACCCGTTTTTAATATTTTGTATTTTTTCTCAAAAGTAAAAGATACTTAAAGCGGTTTTTGGTATTTATTATAATATTCAAATATTTTTTAATTTTACTGAAGGTGAAGTTAATCTAATTCTTTATTCTTTCTTAGGACAACCCGGTGGTCCAGGCCAGCCCGGAGAGCCAGGCAAACCAGGACAACCCGGACAACCAGGCTACCCAGGACAGCCCGGACAGCCAGGACACCCAGGACAGCCTGGACAACCAGGCTACCCAGGACAGCCCGATAAACCCGGACAACCAGGCCAGCCAGGACAGCCTGGAGAACCAGGCTACCCAGGACAACCTGGACAACCAGGATACCCAGGTCAACCCGGACAACCAGGATACCCAGGAAAACCCGGACAACCAGGATACCCAGGCCAACCCGGACAACCAGGATACCCAGGCCAACCAGGACAATCCGGATACCCAGGTCAACCAGGAAATCCAGGTAACAATTATCATTTCGAACTCTCATTATCATTTCGAACTCTCAATCTTCTCTCAACTTGAATAAATTTTACAAATTCCATTTATAAGTAATAAATATTTAAGCCTGTCCACACCAAGCATTAGAAACATTAGAAAGTTGCTCCGTTTTTTAGTAATTCGTCCTAAATGCAAAAGATGACCACCATCGTTAAGAGATTTTTGATATTAATTTGACTAGTTCTTATACTATTCATTATTTCCTTCTCAGGACAACCCGGTGGTCCAGGACAGCCCGGACAGCCAGGCCAGCCAGGACAACCAGGTGGACCAGGATATCCAGGACAGCCCGGAGAGCCAGGCAAACCAGGCCAGCCGGGATACCCAGGCCAGCAAGGACAACCAGGATACCCAGGAAAGCCCGGACAACCAGGATACCCAGGACAATCCGGTAAACCTGGAGAACCAGGCTACCCAGGGCAGCCCGGTAAACCACACCACGTTTTTTGTTTTTTTTTTTACGTGGCGAAGTTCTCATCGATGTTCCCCGCATAGTGTGGAAAACTCTTTTCACGAGAAATTTTGTGGTTTGTAGATAATTATGTCCCGAATACCAGAAAAATTATCGTTTACTTCCATTTACACTCAAATTCAAATTCAAATTCAAAGCATTTTATTTCAAATAAACCATTCACAGGCACTTTTGAAACGTCAAGGTCGGTCAGTCAAAAACATGGAAGCTATTTGCACGTTCCAAAGCGTAGATCTCTATGGAGAAGAACGTGCAAGAAACTCCACGGACACTCTTTTAAATCATGTTCTGTTTTACAAAATTCCAAGTTACATATACTTGTTGCTTCTGCATGTGAGGACAATGCAAAGGAGAAAAAAAAGGGCTTATTATAAGAATTTAAAATAAAAAGATTAAATTGAGCCAATGGCAGTTAAAACATGACCAGTCTCAACCGACGGCGCCCGTTCATGAACATGACGCGTGTATCGGCACCTTTCAGCTCAGCCATTTCGAAGGGAACCGAATGATCCAACCCACGCGCCGCCATCAGCGAGATATTGAGTGAGCATGACATGCACTCAACCATCATGCTCGTTCATGTCTAACAAGTAAAACTATAACTAATCACATAAAATGTAAATGGCTTCATGGTACTCACATTTACAAAATTGAAAAATATGCTTCTACTTTACACTAAACTATGGTTGTCAATGACCAAATAATGAAAAATAAATTAATAAAGACAACGATTAAGTTCTTACATCAAAATAAATAAATAAGTAATTATAATAATAATATAATTTGTATGTAAATAAGAATAAATAAATGAAATAATGTAAGTACCTCTAAAAAAAAAAACACAAGTGAGCGAGCATCTCTTCTAAATCTCTTAATCTTTTTATCGAGGATGTAATCTTCCAGTTTATAATACGCTTGTCTACATAGTGTGCGTTTTATGCATGCTTTAAATTTTCTCTCATTCAGTTCGAGAATATCAACTGGTATTTTATTATAAAATTTAACACAGTACCCCATAAAAGAAGTGTGTACTTTGGCCAATCTGAATCGGGGTTGATCTAATTTGTTCCTATTTCTAGTATTAAAATTATGCCTGTCACTAATCTTGCTAAAAAGATGAAGATTTTTCCGAGCATACATACACTAATATTATAAAGAGGATTTTTTTTATGTTTGTGTGTGTGTATGTTTGTAATGAATAAATTCAAAAACGAATAGACCGATTTGACAATTTTTTTCTGCGATGGATAGCTATATTATCAGGGAGTAACATACGCTATGTTTTATTCCCGTGGCAGGAACGGGAACAACGCGGTTTCGTAAGTGTAGGGAGTAGTATATTTTTTTACGCTAGCCACTCCAATATAGTCTTGTTTTGTTAACATGTACTCCTATATTCGTATCGGTCCGTTGCTTCGTTTCATTTGATTGAACTTAGATTTTTTTTTGGTTTGAGAGTTAATACCCTGTAAAGTGAAATTATAATACTAGTAAGTAGTGGTCTTTTAATATCTTGTACCTCATCATCATCATCATCATATCAGCCGACAGACGTCTACTGCTGGACATAGGCCTCCCACAAGCGTCGCAACAACGACCAGTCCTGCGTGTCTCGCATCTATCGGCTACCCACGACCTATTTGTATAAAATACTGTCAATCCCATTTGATAAATGGAAAGACTGATGGAAATGCGGGGTAGGTCTAAATCTCTTTTTTCTTTTTTTCTCAGGACAACCTGGTGGTCCAGGATACCCCGGACAGCCCGGACAACCAGGATATCCCGGACAGCCCGGACAACCAGGCCAGCCAGGACAACCCGGTGGACCAGGATACCCAGGACAACCTGGAGAGCCAGGCAAACCAAGCCAGCCCGGACAACCAGGATACCCAGGAAAACCCGAACAACCAGGATACCCAGGACAACCCGGAAAACCTGGACAACCAGGCCAGCCAGGACAACCTGGAGAACCAGGTCAGCCAGGACAACCTGGAGAACCAGGCTACCCAGGACAGCCAGGACAACCAGGATACCCAGGAAAACCCGGACAACCAGGATACCCAGGAAAACCCGGACAACCAGGATACCCAGCACAACCCGGTAAACCTGGACAACCAGGCCAGCCAGGACAACCTGGAGAACCAGGTCAGCCAGGACAACCTGGAGAACCAGGCTACCCAGGACAGCCCGGACAACCAGGATACCCAGGACAACCCGGACAACAAGGATATCCTGGCCAACCCGGAAAACCAGGTCAGCCAGGACAGCCCGGACAACCAGGATACCCAGGACAACCCGGACAACCAGGATACCCAGGAGAACCAGGCAAACCAGGCCAGCCAGGACAACCCGGTGGACCAGGTTACCCCGGACAGCCCGGACAACCAGGCCAGCCAGGACAGCCCGGACAACCAGGATACCCAGGACAACCCGGACAACCAGGATACCCAGGAGAACCAGGCAAACCAGGCCAGCCAGGACAACCCGGTGGACCAAGCCACCCCGGACAGCCCGGACATCCAGGTTACCCAGGAGAACCTGGAGAACCAGGCAAACCAGGCCAGCCAGGACAACCCGGTGGACCAGGATCCCCCGGCCAGCCCGGTAAACTACATCATCATGTTTTGTTTATTTTTAAGTTGGAATTTGAATGTGGGGAAGGTCTTATTCTTTTTATTCTTTCTTTATCAGGAAAACCTGGTGAACCAGGATACCCAGGCCAGCCCGGTAAACCGGGACAGCCAGGCCAGCCAGGACAACCCGGTGGTCCAGGATACCCCGGACAACAAGGATACCCCGGCCAGCCCGGACAACCAGGCCAGGCAGGACAGCCCGGTCAACCAGGATACCCTGGCCAACCCGGTAAACCAGGTCAACCAGGCCAGCCAGGACAACCAGGTGGACCAGGCTACCCTGGACAGCCCGGACAACCAGGATACCCTGGAATTCCCGGTGAACCAGGCAAACCAGGCCAGCCAGGTCAACCCGGAGGACCAGGCCACCCCGGACAACCAGGATATCCTGGAGAACCCGGAGAACCAGCAAAACCAGGCCAGCCAGGACAACCCGGTGGACCAGAATACCCAGGCCAGCCTGGTCAACCAGGATACCCAGGAGAGCCCGGTAAGCCACACAACCGTTTTTGTTTTCTTTTTAAGTGAGAAAATCTTCATCGATTCCCCCTGCTCTGGACTGGCAGAGTGGTCTGTCGGACTCTTACTAACTAAAACCACCCCGCTGTTCTATCTCCCACCGACGCTGGGCATCGCGGAAACGTACGCGACTTTCGTAATCTCCAGCAGAAACGATCATTACTCCACCAATACAACACTAATTTCAAAATATCTTTTTATACTTTCAATACGAACTAGGTCTTATTCTTTTAATTCTTTCTATCTCAGGACAACCCGGTGGACCAGGATACCCAGGCCAGCCCGGTAAACCGGGACAACCTGGACAACCAGGCCAGCCAGGGCAACCTGGAGAACCAGGCTACCCAGGACAACCCGGACAACCAGGATACCCTGGCCAACCCGGTAAACCAGGCCAACCAGGCGAAACAGGACAACCCGGTGGACCAGGATACCCCGTACAACCAGGACAACCAGGATACCCAGGAAAGCCCGGACAGCCAGGATACCCAGGACAGCCTGGTAAACCTGGACAACCAGGTCAGCCAGGACAACCTGGAGAACCGGGCTACCCAGGACATCCCGGACAACCAGGATACCCAGGACAACCAGGACAACCCGGAGAACCAGGCAAACCAGGCCAGCCAGGACAACCAGGATACCCAGGACAGCCTGGAAAACCAGGATACCCAGGACAACCCGGACAACCAGGATACCCAGGACAGCCCGGTAAACCGCACCACCTACATCTACATTATTTTTTTTTTTTAAATAATATTAAAATATCTTTTCATTCCTTCAATAGATAGGTCTTATTCTTTTTATTCCTTCTTCCTAGGACAACCCGGTGGTCCAGGATACCCAGGACAGCCAGGACAACCAGGATACCCTGGCCAACCCGGTAAACCAGGCCAGCCAGGACAACCCGGTGGACCTGGATACCCTGGCCAACCCGGTAAACCAGGCCAACCAGGCGAAACAGGACAACCCGGTGGACCAGGATACCCCGGACAACCTGGACAACCAGGATACCCAGGCCAGCCCGGTAAACCAGACCACCTAACATTAAAAATTTATGAGTAACATAAAATACATAAAATACAAACATAAAAACAACAACACAACATAAAAACATAAAATATATATTATTATATTTTATACATTATATTGATTCAAATGAGCCGCCACTTAACATTTGACGGGTTCATTTGAAAACCAGCGTCAGACATCTGAGGCTGTCTGACATATCGCTGAAATGAACCTTTTAAGTGCAGCCGTAAGACATACACTTAGTTTATGTGCTAAATCAATATTATTCTTTCTTACCGAAAAATCATATAATTTTTTTCAATACGAGGTAGGTCTTATTCTTTTTATTCTTTCTTTCTCAGGACAAACCGGTGGTCCAGGCCATCCTGGTGAGCCAGGCAAACCAGGACAGCCCGGGCAACCAGGCTACCCAGGACAGCCCGGGCAACCAGGCTACCCAGGACAGCCCGGACAGCCAGGATACCCAGGCCAGCCTGGCCAGCCAGGACAACCTGGTCAACCCGGATACCCAGGACAGCCAGGACAACCAGGTGTTCCAGGACAGCCCGGACAACCAGGATACCCAGGACAATACCCAGGTAAGTTCCATTTTGCAGCTACTAATCATCGATCAACGGGCTATGCCCAAAAATGGTGACCTTTTTTAGGGTACACTAACACCACATTGAATTAAGCGCCCTAATCTATAATACGGATTTTATCAGGCAAACTACGCGTTATAGACTACTCAAGACGGATGTACTTAGCGCTGAGCTGCTATAGTAAAGTACTATTGTTTGTTTGGAAGTACTCTTTACATTTAACAGAGGGCGTTAGTGTGCCATCAAAAGAGGCATCAGTTGCCTGTACATTTGAGGCAACGCCCTTTTATTGTATCTAATAGAAGATGTAGTTATAATGAATTCTGCGACAAAAAAGTGTCTTAAAAAGTCAATAGTTATTTTTCAAATTAGACTGAGCACTCTTTGAAAATCAAAATGAATATAGATTAAAACAAAGGAAGGAAAGAAGTTTAATCGGCATAAATATTTTTTAATTGCCAACACAACTGAAACAGTCAAACTCATAAATTGACGTCTTTTTGTAGATTCGGAAGGGTCACCATCGGGCACTGGAGTCCAGCCACCTGCGACTGTGCCATCCGGTCAAGCGCCGCCATTCCCCATCTACGTCATTCCGTACCCGCTGCCTATCGTTCCAAGTCCGGCGTCATGCCCCTGCTATCTGCTGAAACCTGGACAGAACGACACAACTCAGGTACAGCCAGGACAGGCCCCCCAGGCCACAGCCCCACCATATTATAATAACCAGCCGCAGTACCCACCATACGGCATCATCGGATTCGTTCCCGTAGTATTCGTACCATACTGCCCAGGAAACGGCTCCGGCATGAACAGCGCCCAACAAAACTTCCCGAATGCAGTACCTGTACAGTACAACTGCGCACAGTGCCAAGCCAACAGAGACATCTACCAGTACTTCGGTAGACTCAACAGGGGACGTAGCACAGGCAAAGATTACTTCAAAGATCTCAAAGAAATCAAATCTCTTTCTGAATTAGATGACCTTCTTAGAAACCAAATCAAACCTTTAAAGAAGAGTATACGCACTATTGCTGCTCATCCACGAATCCTTGACGAATCGAACGAAAATAATGAAAAAAAGAAGGATGTAAATAAGGAAGAAACAAAAATAGAAAATAAGAACGAAAACAAAACCAGTACTAAGGTCAAGAAAAACTAAGGAGGAACTTAACTCTAACTAGGTTGGTTGGTATTCGGTTGTATGCCAAGATTTTTTGTAAAAATTGTTGGGTCCATACGACTTAGATAATTTTGAGACTGTCCGATGGTATAAATTCTTGGACGATCTCAAAATTTGGAAGATGACGTAATACTACAATATTTATTACCCACAAATATATACGTCATTATTTGATAGGATTATAGTAAATTGTATGATATTAAATAATAATATACTAGTATTTTATTATTTCATGATACGCTTCTGTATGTAACATTTACAAATTAAAATTTTCTATTCAATGTTGCCATTCATGTTGTTAATTGAAATTCATCATTAGCGCCATCATTAATTTGAACTGTGAAGAAATAATAAATTATATTTTCAAATAATAATCTTGTTGTTTTAATCAATCTCTAACTTGAGACATCTTTCAACAATTAAATAGTCGTTCCCAAGCGCATTCGCATCAATACAAGAGCGTTTAGCCTTACATAGTAACAACAGACAGTATCCATTTTATAACCCTTAAAGCATCTTTTACCGGTGGTCGTTGGGGTTATAATCCAAAAGCCGTACACGTCAAATTGACAAACCCTCTAAAAATAGACAAATCACGAACATTTAAACTACAATTGACCAGGGTGGGGTACTAAAAATGTCGAACTCCCTTCGCTCATACATTCTAGGTTCTCTTCGTTCAAAGTTTTTCTCCAAAAGTCACTAACGTAACCCATCCGAGGTGCTTCAAATTTCACCCCAGTTTTGAAATTGAAATTCACAAATTTTATTTCAGACCAAGAGATCCATATAGTGTTAGTATGAACTCACTTTTGTCTTGAACTTAAAGGTATTGTTGGCAGAGGCGTCATAACGTCTTCTTTGTAGGAAAGCAATGGGGGTTCATTAATCGTGAGCGAGTCCGAGGTCGCTCACAATGGGCCTCATGAGAAGGGTTAAAGTCACTCAAAGGGCGATGGAAAGGACAATATGCTTGGAGCTTCCTCGCGTGATCGAATCAGGAATGATATTATCCGCACGAGAACTAAGCTTACTGAGACTGACACAGCCCGAAGGATCGCCAAACTAAAGTGGCAATGGGCAGGGCACATTGCTCGCAGAACAGATGGTCGATGGGACCGAAAAGTTCTAGAGTGGCGACCGCGTGACGGAACACGCAACATTGGTGGCCTCCCACAAGGTGAACCGCTGACCTGGTCTTCACCAGGTCGCGGTGGAAGCTCTTTCTGATTTTTTTTTACGGGGGGAAATCCTCATGGATGTCCTCCACCCTGGGGCGGACGGAGGGTTCTGTCAGACTGTTACTGACTAAAACCAGCCCGGTGTTCCATCTCTAACCTACGCCGGGGATCGCGAGAACTGGCTTTCCGTGATCCCCAACTGGTGCCTGCAGAAGCGTGTCACCTCGTGTCAGTGGGGGGAATGAGGTGTTTGACTCCGCACTCCCCGCGATGTCAAAGAGGGGCGCACGGGAACACCACGCGCTGCCAACTCGGGTCCGGTTGAATAGGGGCGACGGCCATCCCAGGACCGCCGCCCCTGAACCCAATTAGGGTTCAGGGGCGGTAGGGGTAGGGGGGCTGGAAGAGGGCAGCGTATGGCCCTCCTCCGACGCTCAGTGCGCCTGCTGTTGGCTGGAAGAGAGGTCAAGATCTCCCTCTCCCTTTCCGCAGCCTCCTTCTGCGCGATAACTATTTCGCAGAAGAAGACCACCGCGACCCAGAACTCCTCACCGTCGACCATAGCACGAACTACGGCCGGCAGCAAGAGATCACTGCCTACCACAGAAATGAGGGCACGGCGCGGCTCCTCACAAGCGGCACACTCTGCCAGCGTATGCCGCGCCGTGGCCTCCCGCCAGTAACTTTGGAAACCCTCCCACAAGATAGACCGATGACCTGGTGAGGGGCGCGGGTTACCGATGGATGCGAGACGCACAGGATCGGTTGTTATGGCAACACTTGTTGTATGAGACCTATGTCCAGCAGTGGACTTCTTTCTGCTGATATGATGATAATGATAATGCAACTTTTTTTAACCGACTTCAAAAAAAGGTGAAGGTTCTCAATTCGGCTGTTTTTTTTTTATATATTTGTTACCTCATAACTCCGCCATTTATGAATCGATTTGAAAAATTTTCCATCTTAAAGGGTACTTCTCAATTAGTCCCATTGTCACCATGTCAGAATCTGATGATGGGATCCCACGAAAATCGAGGGCAACCCTCAAATTTTATAGGCACATACAATGTTTTTCATAATTTTTCTAACGCAATTCAGATATTTGTGCCTAGTAATTATCATCTCATGTTGCTGAGCTGATGATGAATGTTATAAATTAGGATCTGATGATGAGATCCCATGATAAATGTTTGTTCAGCGATACTTTTGCCAATTGTTAGCCGATTGGGATGATTCTTTTTTGTTTGAAACAGTATTTTCCTGGACTAGTCTCGTTTCAATTTGGTGAAGATCTGACGAAGAACTTCGGAGGTAGGCAACGGAGTTCTTCAGTTCCTAACATAACATTGCGCCGGTACGCTGTTAATGGTACGCAGGTACCTAGGTACCACTAAAAAGTGAAAAATAAAAAACATTTTTACAAAAAAATACAACCGACTTCCAAAAACAAAACACTAAAAGGTACAAAATAACTTCGGAAGAAAGAAAAGAACTTTAATTTCGGAAGTCGGTGTCAAAAAACGAATAAATAACCAAAACAGCCTCCAATGTATGGCTGCGACCGCGCCTGCATAAGAAACGCATTAATTTAAAATTATATTTTAAACTACAGAGAGACGAATGTATTGTTGTAAAATATCAAATTTTCATGTGATTTATATGAATATCTATAGTTACAAAATAGTGCTCCGCAAGGCTCAATATTGGGTCCATTGCTTTTTCTAGTATACATAAATGATTTGCCCCAATTACTTCAAAATCACCTATTCGCGGATGACACATCATTGATATTTAAAATAGAGCGACGGTAACAAAATCTTGATGTCGTCAATAACTCTATTCTTCAGGTCTAAAATTGGTTTACGGCATTCAACTTGATATGAAATGAAAACAAAAAAAAAATGATTGATTTGAGACTTACTTTACCAAATGTTAGAAGTAGCTAATGTGACATATCAAATGGAGAAAAAATAGTTTTTTTTTAATCACACGGTTTTCCTGGGAATCACTTTAGACGAGAAATGAAAATGGGACCTCATATAACATCTCTAGCGGGGCGTCTAAGCTCAGCCGCTTATGCTGTTAGGAAGATTACTAGTTAACAGACGAAGACGCACGTTTGGTCTATATTAACTACTTCCACAGCATTATGACGTATGGTATTTTGCTGTGGGGTCAGGCTGCTGACATTGAATTCATATTTATTTTACAAAAGAGAGCTGTTAAAGCCCTTTTAATCTGCGTCGCCGCGATTGTCTAAGGGAACTTTTTTAAAAGATTAATATTACGATAGTCCCTTGTCAATTCATATATGAAAATATTATGTATGTACGGAAAAATCATCATCTTTTTAGTAAAAATAATGATAGACACAATATTAATGCTAGGAGTAAAGATAAATTAGATCAACCATTTTATAGATTAGCTAAAGTAAACATCTTTCATGGGGTACTGTGTTAAATGTTACAATAAAATACCTTGTGACATATTAGAACTAAATGAAAGAAAATTTAAAACATATATTAAAAGCACAATTTGTAAACAAGCATATTACAAATTAGAAGATTACATTCAGTATAAGAATGCTTGGAAAAATGCTGGTCCTTCTCCATAGGACAATCAATGGTGTAGACAAAATCAAACTGGTTGGTTTATGTATTAACTTTATAGATGTACCTACTGTTTCATTTTTGTGTTTTTATTTTTCTGTTCACTCACACACTGCTAATTAATGGTTCCAATATTTTTAAATATGTGAATACCATGTACTTATTTACAAAATTAATAAGTCTACCTCTGCATACTCTAGGTGTATGGTCCTCACATATATTAACAATTGTTTTGCAGGTATACCAAAGCATATTGTAAAACATTTATTTGAAAAAAAAACTATAGAGTTTTTTGTCCATTCTTCTCCATAAGAATCTACCCTTCCAAACGGACAGTAGAGACACTAAAATGTGACGGACGAATGACGTTCAAAAGTGCGTTTAATGATCTAACCAAAGACATTAAATGTATACTACCCAGTAGACAGTAATCCAAAAGTTATGTCCTAGTGGTCATAAGTCGCTCAGTCTAGTATGTCACCTCTGCATGTCAAGTTTTTTTTTAAATACTCCCTCTATTGCTGAGTAGCTTAACCTTGTTTGGTAGAGATGTAGGTAATGTTGTTTATTAATTTTGTTATCGATAAAATTTAATGGGGTAAGTGAATAATTGAACATAATATAATATCATCAAAATAATAAAAGATAGCAGTTAATAAACTGAAAGAACTTTTGTCTGAATTTAATACTAAAGAGAAAATGAGACAAAAATGAGACGACGATGTATTTCTAATTTTAAATTTGAAAATTCGTGCCATTGTTTTGCCAATATAATAATTGCCAATTGTGATATCTAAAAACAAGAAGCTTATCTTACTACCAATTGTTCTGTTTTCTCGTAAATGTGATGTAAAACGTTGTATAATACACGTGCGGAAATTGGTATTTACAAACTCGAGACTATGGTAAGCCCACTCGTTTGTAAAAAAAAAACAACTCACCGCAATAATATCATAAATAACTATTACAATGAAATTACTGCATTTTATTACTTTCATAATGTTTTGCCATCTGTTTCAATGTATTCAAATGTAAAGAAAAAAAAAACTACTTTTACTATCGAAAATCGATATCTCTAAATGGTTGGTAACATCTCTAGCACACACTGGCCACCTACCGGACGATAGCTGAATAAACATGTCTTAATTTAAATGTCAAAAATCAAAATATAATGTACCTAAATGTTTGCTATTCAAAGCTAGATGGCGTCACTGAGCCATGGGATCACAATTTTTCTATGACATTGCTTCTGATAGCCGCTCTATTGTATCTTTAATCTCTTTGGACCTAACTGAAATAAACGTTTTAAAAAATATAAAACGTGATTAAAAATATCTGAGGGTTTATTTTAATCTTATGGTCATCACCATCATCTGCCAAGCATTTTCCCAACTACATTGGGGTCGGCTTGCAGTCAAACCAGATTTAGCTGAATATCAGTATTTTACGCGGAACGGCTGCCTACCAGACCTCCACAACCTATTAACTGTGTAAAACGATACTTCATGGCAAGACTGGAGTCAGATTAACTGGTTTCTGACTATCCGTAACGACTGCCAAAGATCTACAAATAATAAAGGAAGCTGGGAAGTTATGGTAATTTGCAATAATCCGGTGATAAATATACCAACGTGTAACCCCCTGGCCACAGCACAGCGCGGATTGGGCCCCGGCGTGCGGCGCGTCAAGCGGTGAGCGGCGAAAACAAATGGTAGACTTCATAAGAAGTAGGTATTCCAGAAACTGTGGTCAGGCCCTAACAGAATAACCGCAACACCTCTTAACAACATTGTCGTGCCTCGACAGCGAAATCTGCGGTGAGATATCAAATTCGTATTAAATAAGTGAGCTTTGTCACTCGGTGAAGCTCGATTTATCGAAATAATTACTTACATAATAGGTAGCACTGCAGATAGTCTATCTATTTTCAAATAACCTAGGTACTTTCATTCAAAATCAATGTCCACGCTCGCTGCCAAACGTGTAACCGGTTCAATGAACAGATTTGGGAATATAATCGCTTTAGAATACATTGCCGAATAAAACCCATTTGTATAGAAATCCCCTTATCGCACGTTTCGCATATATGCATGTAAGTAGTGAATTACCTACGTATCATGCATTGTATACCACAACAGCCGTGACTCCAATGCGTCGTCACGGGTCACTGCGAGGCTCTAGACATTATCCTACAGCTCACAGGGCTTACATACAACTCAGAATACATAATCCAGCAAGTTATATGAATATCGGAAATACTTTCATATAAAGAAGAACTTTTGAATAAGTTATCTCGCTATAACTTTCTAGTCACCCAAAGTTGAGTAAAAGAATCTGACAACTCAATAGTCAACACAGGTATATTTTTAACTTTTCGACATACATATTTTTAAGTACTTAGGTACCTAGTCTTATTTTTTAGGGTTCCGTACCCGAAGGGTAACAAACGGAGCCCTAGCACTAAGCCTCCGCTGTCCGTCCGTCTCTCCGTCAGTGAGCTACATCTCAAGCAGTTGAAATTTTCACTAAGTGTGTATTTCTATTGCCGCTATACCAATAAATAATAAAAATAAAATAAAATTATAAATTAAAGGGAACTCCCATCCAAGAAACGTGTTTTTCGGTCTACTACTACGGCCGGTACGCTGGACTCGCACTTGACCGGTTTTTATTTTATTATACGCTCATTACCAGCGACTCCTCCGACTTCTGCCGGTCGATCCTGTAAACATGACGAAGTGAGCTGTCATCCCATCTTGATTACTTGGATTGACAGCTCACTTCATGACCACTCCACCCAAACCTTCACGTCGACATCTTTACAGAATCGCACTGCTGAACTTTTCACGAAGCGAATTTTCATGTTTTGTAGTGTCGGGAATGCTACAGGGAACTGCCGTGCGATGTTGGTCGCCTAGTGAATACAGCTTTACGCTGCTAGACCGTGCTGAGTGCCGACCTTGTTCTCAAGTATAACAATGAACTAAATGTAAAGCAGACTTCGTCTTTTTCATCTTGTGGTTGCATCGAGCCTCCTTAGTTAATAAATGGGTCTTAATAATAATAGAGATAATCGCAAAAACTGATTTTTCTGACATTTGACCTTCAATGACATACAACGCAGACACGAAATTTTATGAGACTTTTGACACAGCGTTTAGAGCGCCAAAATGAAGGTGTATATGAGTTTCCAGCTTATTATCTCTCATTCCGAGATTTACTCATATTGTATGCTAATTTGACTGGACTATGTCATCTAGAAGTAAATGGTAATTATTAATGGATATTGTTGTTACGTATCAATATCTTATTCTTTAGACAGCATCGTTCTGTGTGACATATCGCTGAACTGAAATGGACACACACTTGATTATTTGGCATACCTACCATTTCTGTGTACCGTGCGTGTTCCATGTGTGTGCAAAATAAATTTTATTTTTTATTTATTTCTTATTGGTTAGGTACTATTCGTATAACCATGATACTTATTAGGTACTTCACGCTACAAAGTTAATGTATTATACTGATGCTACTTAAGTGTCGGTATTATGAATAAGTATTGTGTAAAACTCAGAAACCCTTTCAGGATTTCCACAAAGAAATCCAGATTTCAAAACTGTATAGCCGGGAATGTACGGTCAATATTTATCAAAGTCTCCAAAGCGCCGACATGAACTAGGAACTTCGCCAAAAATTCATTGTTAGTAACACGGCCACACCAGACATCCGAGACCGTTTAACCTACTGAACAATAAGATTTACATTCTCACAAGGTAGGTACTTTGGCGCAATCTCAAAATTTTCATAGATCTATTAAAAAAAATTGATGTCGTAAATACAACAATCTTGTATTTTTTAAGACATTGTCATTACAATATTATGTGAGTCATGTCCTTGGCTGAGACCACCATACTAAATCATCGGCCATACTGTTTTCAACTTTATACTCGCATAGCCACCGTAATTGTCACACAAATTGTACAAAAACAACAATTTTGAGGAATTCATGACAACATTATAATGGCTTCTGTAGGTGGTTGAATATTAATATCTCTAAGTTCCTCGAATACATGTATGCGGAAGGTTTGTCAAAATAATGGTACCTACTTAGTTGGGTAACATCCACCAAAATGAAAACACTACATATTACAGGCCCCGACACTCACAAATATCGTGGGATTTTTATGGGACTGCTGCTAAACATTTCGAAGGTGGATAAATTGCTATTATTATTTGCCCTAAGAAATCCACGCCTGTGGTGCCCCCTATCCATTAGGTACAGAAAAGGTAAGATATTATAAGAACACGTGCAGCAAGAGCAAGCAAAACAAGCTCGAACATTTCAGCACTCTGCCTTTTGACTAGGATTTTCTGTAACTGGCATCTCTAAAAACCACATCTTTATTCATTCTTTCTTTTACGTCTGGTAGTTTTTAGACCAAAAATGACCATTCTCCTCATCTCCGTAACTACTAGGCTCAGTAGTTTACAGGAACTATAAGAAATCTGGTGTAAAAAAACATGTTACGAAAACAAAATTGCTTCCGAACCCTTTGCACACGAGTCCGACTCGCACAAAGTCAGTTTTTGCACGTCTCTAAGAGTGATTTTCGGGTCTTGTAACTAACACCTTGCTGACTTTTCGGAAGGTTTGCGAAATTCCGTCCCACTTGACCAAGAGTAAGTAAGTACCTACGACCTCTAATTCCTGTAGTTTATATTCTTATGGTGCCCCCCCCCCAGACGTAATGCCCTAAGCAATTTCTTAATTTGCTTATTAGGTAGGTTATTTGTATCCGTTTTTATATAAGTATTAAATAATACACAAATATACGTACCTACATTTTTTATTCAAAACAAGCTGTACCCCGCGGTTTCGCTCCCGTCAACTGACAACTTTCTTATTTTTATTCTTTCTTATGAATCTTCTCCTGACAAAACAAACAAAACAAAAAAAGAATTAGCGAAATCTATCCAGCCGTTCACAGTGTTGCTGTGACCAAGGGAAATAGAGATAATTTTTGTATATTTACATATCATAGCAAGGCTCTCAAATTGTTATCCATGCTTTTTGGCCATGTTGACATTTTGCACTTTATAAGGAACTAGTTGTCCCGCGCAACTTCGTCTGCGTCACAATTTTCATTACTGCTCCGCTCCTATTGGTCTTAGCGTGATGATATACCTTCTTCGATAATTAATGGACTATCTAACACTGAAATATTTTTTCAAATCGGACCAGTAGTTCCTGAGATTAGCGCGTTCAAGTAAACAAACAAACTCTTCAGCTTTATATATTGATATAGATAGATAGATTCTAGAAAGAAAGATGTTATGTCTTGTCTTGTATGTTACGTTTGGTCCACTTATACCTAGAGCAGTTTTTTCAGTCCAGAGGAATTTTAGGAGTTATTTGGTAAAACTACTTACGTGAAAATTTTACTTGTGCTAAGCTGAAACTAAAAGCCATGCTAAGATATTTTTGGTGTAGGTACCTACCCAAATACATTAGATTCATGTGAGGCTTTCACAAGGCTTTTGAGTGTATAGTTAGGTATTGCACAAAGGTTCAATTTTTGATTAAAATGTAGAATTCCCACGAAGTGTCTGTTTTTATACAACCAGGAAATTAACCTTATAACACCGCTTGCAAGTCAGAAGGATGACAAATGACATAATGGCTCTCTATTACGTATTGTAACTAACTTGTTAGAGCTTGGTAAATGTCTAATTATACCTAATTGTTCCCAGAGCATTGCTTCCATTAAGAACTAACTATGACTGTAATCGTTCCTAATCTGAATAAGAGCTAAACACGGATGACTAATCTACGAGTACCATTTCGAAATAGAGTTGTATGGCTTAAACTTTATGTGGCACAAGAAAACGGTTTTCCCCATTAACAACACTGTTTTAAGTACACCATTTGGTAATCCTTAAGAGGAAATGGTGGCGGCGAGACTTTGTACGTATTTGTCATAATTCGAGGTTTGACGCTCGAATAAAAAATTAAAATAATTACTATATAATTATAAATACATAATAATTGACCGATTTAAAAGATATTTCCCAAACTGAATAAGAAGGACATATACTGAGTCCCTCTGTTTTCCTTTTTGATGATGAACCGTATAAGCACTAGAACTCTCACAAAATGCTCAAAATTGACCGATACATCGCTGTCAACAGAGCCCTAGTGTACAAATTTAGCAACGATTAATCAAAAAAGGAAAGCATAGAGACAGTACTTATACATCCTTCTTATTCAATTTTGTGAAATATCTCTTATATCGGTCCAATATCGAAGGAAAAACAGTAGAGAGCAAAACCTTGAATTATGTCTTTTTACAAAAAAAGTCTCGCCGCCAGTATTTCCTCTTGGGGAAGTGTATCGCCGCGGTAGTCATTAACATTGAACCTTAAAACAAGTTAACTCGTTCAGGCAGTGAGGTAAAGATAAGACGCATTAATGACGATCGTGTCTACGGCAAGAGATGACGAATAGTTGAAAAAGGTGTGTGTCTAACGAAGGGATGAGTGCAACCTTGGTGAGACGACCTCCAATCCAGCCAGTCAAGCGTGAGAGTACATCAGCTCACATACACATTTCACTAATGTTTACGTTAATTATAGTAATTTTATGTTTAGTTTGTGAGTTATGTTTGATTTATTAAGAAATGAATTTTTGTATGATGTTAATGAGCTAGAATTTATGAATGATTTAAGAAACCTTATTAAAGTTTTAATGGTAAGTGATTTAATCGAAAATGAATCTCAACAAACTTTTTTTGGTTTAAAGCAAACTGATCATAAGTTGTCTATGAACCTTAAAGTTGTGGTTTCTGTGGAGATAGATACCTTAACCACACTCTTGAACAAAGGGGCATCAAAATTTTACATCAAAATCTGAGTTTTGAAAAATATAATATTTTAGAAACCGAATTTTATTTCATTGTCTTTGTCGTTGCTAACAACACCACTGGAAAGGCGCAAGGAAGCAAAATACGCAATTTCGTTTGCTCGGATGACAAACAAATACGTCATTCAAGTAAACGAATTCCAGCTATTTTGATTTAAAAGCCAAAATACTAAACTGATATGGATGAAATTTAAATAGACCAATCGGAAAGTACACTTAGATAAATCGGTTCGTAAATGACGGAGCTATGAGATAACAAACATAAAACCGAATTGAGAACCTCCTCCTTTTTGTGAAGTCGCTTAAAAAAGGAGGAGATTCTCAGTTTGTCGGATTTTTTTTTTAATATTTATGTTCACCGATTACTCGAAGACGGCTGGACCGATTTAGAAAATTGTTTTTTGTTTGAAAGGCTATACTTTTCAAATGTTCCCTTTGTCACCAGGTCAGGATCTGATGATGGAATCCTGGAGAATGTATCAAGAAATGTGAATTTTTAAATATGATTTTTCTCAAAACGGGTTAGATGCTCCTTTTGCACAAGGATAAATTTCAAATCTCCTTTATTTGAGTGCACAATTTATTATTTAGACATTTTCACGATAAAATAGCTCGGCACACTATTTAAGTAAGTAGTTATATCAAAGTATCATGGATATATATTTAAATGATTGTTGTTTTAAACAGTAGGTACAGTAAAAATATAAAGCTTAGCTGAGTAGACATCAAAATTTCAGACAGTCGGGAAATGGGAATGCTACTACTCTATAAAGAGAATCGAACCCAGAACCAGCGATGATAGCAGGCCTTTGAAGGATCCAGTGAGCGGCAAAGGAGTTTAAAAAAGACCGAGATATCTTTGCTGGTCTTTGATAGTACTTAGTACTTAAAACTTACTTAACCTAAAAGAGTCATTAAGGAATTTACGAAAATAAAATGTTGAGGCTTTTCGCAATTGCTAAAAACAGAGTTAGCCAAAGCTATCCAAACGATAATTCTGGATCTACCACTGAAAGCAGCTGAACCTGCGATCGCCAGACCAATGCTTCACACACCAGAACTTCCTAGGACAATTATTGCTAACAGGAAACTTTACATTTCATCAAAACACTACAATTTTATTCATCAAATTCCGTACTATAATTATTTTATGAGATTTATACGAACTTGACAAAGTAGATATTAAAACGTCGCCATTGTCCATTTCGTGGTACCGATGCGAATAGTCACCTTCAGGCTTAGTGGCAGAGCTTCCGTATATTGTCAAGCATGCAGTTTGGGAGCACACTAGGTACTCCTGGGAGAATAGAGGTATCATTATTTATGTTTAGCGATTATGATTGTGTTACGTTTACGAGCGTATGCGTCATAGAGTCTTCTCGGCAGAAGGACGAGCTGCCTACAAACGGACTCATTACCTCCCCGGTGAGCATTGTCAGTGACAAGACAAAAACTCCCACGGTTTATAAAGGTTGGAACGTACGCACACCGACACAGAGCGCATCTCCACCTGTCACGTTCTACCTGTGTCTGTGGTTTACTCTAAACTGTTCGTGAAATTCAAATCAAGATTTGTTTGTTCCTGAAAATAAAATTGCTACCGTAAGTAATAGTTTGGATAATACTTATTGGTTTTGTTTAATTATTTTTTTTATGAGAGCATGAGCAAGGATTGTACTTTGTAAGCAAGAGTAAATAATACTTAACTATAGGTAGATAAGTAAAAAAAAAAAAAAAAAATAGTGTGACAACAATATTCCTAAATAAAGAAGTCGGTTAATTAAAGATACATATACGTACCTAAGTAGTTTATAAAATGGCTAGGTACTAGGTTGACTGAAATTGAAAATATTCAATATGAAAATAGTGAAGGAATAAAAACAATTATTGTTACTGGAAGATATAATTTATTAAAAATCAATAGGCTTTGGCGCTTTGCATCTCTATGCTCCGATATAAATTCTTAACCTCACGCTTTAATTTAGCAGAGGTGACAACAGGTGTGAAATACTTTAACGATTTTCAAGTATCGATACCTATTGTTGAGCTTAGATTTTAAATTCGAACCGAAAACAGTAGGTACCTACGGTCTCGAAAAATCTTTGCTGCTCGTTAATTTCGAAATCATTAGATGGAGAAAAGGACCTGTCAGTCAAATTACTTGTTCGTTCTATCTAATCCTCAAATTGCAATTTCATATTATTCAATTCAGTGAAAGTTTGCAGTTCAAACTTAAGTTTTTTTGTGCAGTGGCCAGTATACTTTTACTTTGAACGTATTATGCAATTTACGTTACTTTTTACACGACTATTATTACTCAGTGCTAGAAGAAATGTTTATTATTTTATTGAATAGTAGGTGCGCAAAGCAAAACGTTATAATTTTGCGAACTCATTCGAGCAATTGCATGACGATGTTAAATCGTCGTAATATAGGTACCTACCAGACATGAATACCTAAACGACTTTAATGCTTTTGTTGGATTTAAATGGGTTAGTGTCACTCTTTGTTCTTGCTGGGATCTAACTTGCATGAATGGAGTCAGCAAAATAAGTCGATGAAGACAGTCCAAAGTGGCCTAAGTTTAATGAAAACTGGATTACTTAGCTAATTATTATTTGTTTACTTTTCTTTTTAAAAAACATTGCTCCACACTAGGAATTTCTCCTGTATCGTGGGTGCGTTTACAAACATACAAACTTACATACACAAACAGGCAGACCCGGAACAACTATCGCGTGCGGGAATCGAAGCCGCATCACGTAGCGCAGCAGCCGATGGCTCAACCACAGCGCCAACCGTGTCGCATTACCTATTGCTTGTTTGTAACAATTCTTTGAAGAGTAAATAACACTTAATAGACTAGCATTATGATTGTATTTAGGTGAATTAATAATTAGGTAACACAGCATTCATTAAAAACATCAACCTAATCATCGACGTTCTTCACCGACTGTACCTACTTACCTTCAAATCTTCCAACAAGTATTTTAATTGAAGAAAGTTTTAACGAAATCGGCATTCTTTTGTATTTACCCATGGGTACCTACTTAATTCATCTGCATAGCCTTTTCCCAGCTATATTGGGGTCGGCTTCCAGTCAAACCGGATTCAGCTGAATACCAGTACCTACTACCTACTTAATTATAAATCATAAATACTTAAAACAATATGCGTTCTACAGTAGTTGGACCTAATACACCGTAGGTTGGTCCTACGGTGTATTTCTGAACTTCACCAAGTAGATTTCAAAGTCGTGTGGGATCCACTGTGTTAATAATACTCTCTCTTAGTAAAATTGCAAAAGCCCTACCTACCTACCGTGAATACATGATCGATCTGATCAAAGCTAAGCCATGCCGCTTCTTTTAGACAAAACAATAACAGGCTAAATAATAACAGCCGCACGGGTCGATCTTGAAGGTTAAGCAACGCTTGCCAAGGTTGGTCTGTGGATGGGTGACCATCTTAACATAACGAGTTTTCTCCATGCCTCGGAAAGCACGTTAAGCCGTTGGTACCGGCTGTCATTTGTAGGTCTTTGGCAGTCGTTACAGATTGTCAGAAGCCAGTAAATCTGACTCCAATCTTGCCAAGATGTACCTACCGTGTTACCCAGTTAATGGGTTGTGGAGGTCTGGTAGGCAGCCGCTCCACGTGGAATACTGTTATTCAGCTGAATCCGGTTTGACTGGAAGCCGACCCCAATGTAGCTGGGAAAAGGCTAGGCAGATGATAATGATGGTGATGATGGGGGATGATGTTAGCGTTAGGCGTGTAATAATAAATCCCAGACTCATAAGTTCAGTGACGTCTCACAAGTCTCATAGGTCCACGCCCAGTTGAAAGAAGCCCATGTCATTCCAGATAACTACATATTTCTAAGCTATCTCCACTAATGAATGGAGTCAAGTGTAGGTACTTTCAATTTAAACAGACAAGTAGGAAGAGACCCAGGCGTTTCACTACTTACGATTAAGTGCGCGTTAACTTGGCATATACTTAATTAATTTCGTATTAGATAATTAGAATTACTTACTTACTATAGTCAGGTCAATAATTCTCAAAATTTAAGAAAAATATCCATAGCTCGAAAACGAATGAAAAGTCGCGGAACATACGAGTACATTGGGGTGATTCGGATACTCCACGAATGCCCACGATACGATCCGAGGGACCTAAACTTTATTTTTGGGCGTAAATGTTCTAGCCATCCTGTATATTAGTAGGTATAGAAGTATAGAAATAGATAGGTAGGTACCTACCTAGGTACATTTTACCCACCTCAACCCTCTCGAATTAAATGTGTTATAGTTGGTTGATAAACATGACATACCTACCTTATATAACATATCAGTAGGTACCGAATCCACGTCCGAACTTGAACCTCGACAATGAATAATTGAGTTGGTTATCTAACTACTGTTGAACCTACCCATAAACGCTGCGTGAGAATAACATCGGTTTAACAACGTGATCATTATTGTTTCGAGGGTCAAAGGCGTCGGCATACTAATAATTTCGCATACAGCTAATTAAAATACAGCGGAACTTAGGAAGAACGGAACTATTATGCTTGAGCGATACCTTAAGGTATCGCCTAATAAACCTCAAAATAATTAGGTAATTATTTTGAGGTTTCGTCCCTATTAAGTTAATAATAGGAATCTTTTTATTTTAGCTTCTTACTGTTACACACTATGTCTACATCTCTTTTTACTCTACTCTCCTTTCGCAGGTATGCTGGAAGAGATTTCTATAGAAATAAGCATCACCTTTGTACCAATTTTTCTGTTTCTTTCTTCTTATCTAATTAAATGTGTGTACATAAATTGTTTTATAAATAAATAAAAATAGGGATAGATAAAAAAATACAAAATTTTGGTGAATCGCATGTCCGTCGAAGTAATGAATATGAAGGGACACGGGTGCAGGAGAGCTTCCAAAGGCCTGCTGGCTCCAATTGCCGCGCCTTAAACTTTATTAGCCGGAACTACCTAATCAAACATAGCATAATTAAAATTTCGTGGTATCCCGGAAGTGGTCCTAGTCGCTGTACGTGCGGGGAGGTTCTGCGTTCGAATCCTTTTAACCGTTTGAGCGCCACGGTCGGCTATAGCCGACAAGAAAACAATTTCTTTTAAATAAAAGTAATATAAAATTAGTATTACATATTTTGTGTTTAAAAATGACGTTTTCTTGTCGGCTATACTCAACGGTCAATAAAGTGTTCTGTGTTTATTTTCCCCTATTAGATATTTAAAACTACATTAATTATACGTATATAGTAAAACGGCACAAAGATTTATGCATTAATAAGATTTTACTAGAAAAAACAAGCATCAAAAATTGCTAATCGAAATCCGTAAAAAGTTCCTTCCCCACGCCACAGTCGGCAAGACACGACAGCTAGTGATGGGTAAGTAAGGTAACTTATATTTCTGTGCAATATTTTATTAAAAGTAGCTTACTATTATTTCGACAGTTATTTTTCAATGACAACTATTCGTATCAGAATATTCTGGATCGAGACAGAGTGCCAGAAGAGAAGCGTTCAGTAACTTATGTAAAATTGAACGTTATAAGAAAAGTGCGACAGCAGAAGGACTTAGATGACATAAGTTTGCCAAGCTACGAAGAGTCAGACTAATTATAAGTATGTAAATTGAGTAAATTTTTGTTAAGTAACATAAAGCCTTAAAAATGTGTCATTTAAAATTGAGCAGGCGTTGTAGGTACTGTTACCTAATGATCTTTCTTTCTCCACACAAAATTCTTTGGTAGGTACTGCGGTGGGATAGGTCTACGGTTCTTGATGTACATTTTTACATCTTTGCACAGCGCACTAGTTTGCATTTATTTCTAAGAGGACTTGCGTTTGTGTACCATGTATGTCCGCTACTAACAAAGCGTTACCCTGTGGGCCATTATAATGACAAATATCTCCATTGAACCGTTTATCGATCTGATGCGCATATACGGCAGTTCATTCATTAACTATGTTCAACACGTTCTTAATACTTTTGTTATTCAATTAGGAATTGCATAATAAGGAACTAGGAAGGTTATTTTATTTCATAACCGAGAACTTATTTATAGGTACTTCTATAGTTTTCTGTTTGAATATTTGTTGGCCGTCACGATTATTGAAACGTCTGTGTAGATGCGATTTGGTTTGATCGCATCCAACAAAATGATACATAGGAAGTCAAGGCTAGCACAGCACTCGTAGGTACTAGATGTTGGAAGAATCGATAATAGGTACCCCATTTCTCCAGTTTGTTTGCAGCAGCCTACGGACGTACCTACCTTATCGATTCATTGTTTTACAAATTCAGTCCTAGTGGACTTTGTAATCAAAGACAGGAGGCAAGTATAGATATCAGTAGGAATGTCGTTAACAATTCAGACTAAATACTAAGGTTCTTTTTTGTCCGCAGATGGCGTCGCGGGTCTTTCTGCTTCTAGCTGCTGTAATGTTTTTTGAAGGCACGTGTGCAGCGCCTGCTAACGACGCATCAGGATCCGTGAAGTCAGTTGCCGACTCTCAAGGGCTGACCGATGACAAAGATGATCTGAAAACTGCTGCGAGCAGTGGATGTAAGTGATAATTGTTGTATCTTTAATATATTCTGAAATTAAAACACATCCGGCAACATTTTAGAAGTCCTTGTTGTTTGAAAACTATGTACTTATGTTTTTTAATTATTCGCAATCTCACCATCCAGTAGACACCGGCTTCAGCCTCAGAGGCCTCTGTCAGAAGTAGACAGAATTAATCATCTATCTCTTTTATTTTTCAGACGCTGCTGATCGGTATTCGGACTGGGGCCGGTACCCAAGCGCCCAAGGAGTAACAGGATATAGTTCCATAGACAGCAGATACAACTATGGAGGATACGGGGGTTACGATAGCCCTTACGGCTACAATGGTTATGACAGCGATCCGAGATACGGTGCAGGGTACGCTGGCAACTCAGGATACGGAGGATACGCCGGGAGCGCAGGTTACGGGAGCTACGCCGGCAACTCTGGCTACGGCAGTTATGCTGCCAATCCGGGATACAGCGGGTACAAGGGCGGCTATGGCGGATACGGTGGTTACGCCGGTAGTGGTGGCCTCAACTCCTACTATGGGTACAACAACCCATCGTACCAGGGCGCTAACCACTTAGGATACGGCTACTATAACAGAAGACCCGGTTACGGCAATATCTACAACAGCGGCATTACCCCGAGCTTAGTTACCGGGTACAGGGGTTACTCCAAGAAGTGAATTGATTTAGAAAGATTGTAACTATTTATTTTCAGCGTAAGTTACCAAAGTACGTCCAAAGTTTATATTTTAAGTAAATCATCGCAGTCTCGTTACCAAACTGTACCTATAGCTCACATCCATAATAAATTATGTACTTATCATGTTATCGTTTTCTTAGCCTTGAGCCATTTCAAACCACTGGATTATCTTTTAAATCCTAACGAATATTAAGGTGAATGCTCCAGGGTGGCCCGCTTAATTCAAATATTTTTATGTTTTTTGCAATTTGCCGGTCAGTGTGAAGCTGTATGTGGACCTAATGCGATCTGCGACCGTAACGTGTATTTATCTAAAGAATTATAACCATTTTAATGAATAATAATCATTCTTTCAAACTACATGAACTTAGAGGGCTATATTGATGATTAAAATGGTTATAATTCTTTAGATAAATACGCGTTACGGTCGCAGATCGCATTTGGTCCACATACAGCTTCACACTGACCGGCAAATTGCAAAAAACATAAAAATATTTGAATTTCGCGGGCCACCCTGGAGCATCCACCTTAAGTGTTTTTTGTTACGCTTTCACTCCTCAATCGCGGAACCCATTTTGATGGGTACAGACATAGGCGGGACTCTGGAAACTATTACAGGCTACTTTACCGCGAGGGAAGCCGCGGGAAAAAGCTATTTCCATATTAATCGTTAGATGAGATTTGATCGAGTAACCTGTGTACCTACCTAACTTGTCAGCACCTACAAATAAAACAAGGATGCACATTTTAAAACTTTATTACTAAACAATGTGACATACACGTAATCTTAAAATCATACATGCTATTTCATGTTAAAATCGTAACATACCATAAAATAAAGACAATTATTCTAAGCCACTGAATTCAGAGTCAAAGTCAGTTTTGTAAGCGCGGTGGACAAAAAAAACATGGGTTAGTCGGACCCTGAAACACTTGTTTGCTTTTTCATCGATTTCAATGCTCGTTCACGAAGTTTCTTTTCCAAATCTTCATTATTCACCTTTCCCTCCTCTTCCTCTTCCTCGGCTTCCTCACTGTCAGAAGACTCATCCTTCTTCTTTGAAGACTTCTTATGCTTTTTGTGTTTTTTGTGCTTCTTAGAATGCTTCTTATGCTTTTTAGCCTTCTTCGACTTCTTAGGTTCATCACTGTCGGATTCTGAATCAGAGTCGGAGACCTTCTTCCTGGCCTTTTTCTTTGACACCTGATCACTGTCTGAAGACGATTCATCTTTCTCGCGTTTCTTAGCTTTCTTTTCGGTATCGTCGCGTGATTTAGTTTTAACTTCCTCTGAATGCTTTGCTTTTACAACTTTCTCTTCGGCCTTTCTATTTTTGCCACCACCATCAGGTGAAGTTACACGTTCTTTCGAAGGTTCTACCTTCTTCGACCGTCTTGTTTCTTTTTCAGAACTTGTGTCTCGTTTTACAACTTTTTTCTTGCTAGACTTAGCATCACTGTCAGAACTTTCATCACGCGAATCATCAGTGTTCTCAATTTTCTTTGACTTGCTTTGCTTTCCTTCACTCTTTTCTGACCTGGAGTGTTCAATGTTAGTATCTTTGTTACGTTTTTTCGACTTCTTGTCTACATCAGATTCTTCTGGAATGTTCTTTTGCTTAGATTTCGAGGTCTTGTGTTTAACTTCTTCTTCCGAGCTTGACTCCGAACTAGATGAACGCGCACGTTTCTTACGTGACTTCTTTGCTAATTTCTTTTTAGCACTCTTTTTGCTCTTCTTCTTCCTATCATCTTCGGAGTCGCTTGACGAACTTTCCTCTGAATCACTCTCACTGGATGAGCTCTCTTTCTTGGGTTTCTTTGTTTTTTTAGAAGCAGGTTTATCTTTGCGTTTTAATTTAGGCTTAGCCTTTGCTTTGACTTCTTCACTGCTCTCACTCTCTGATTCCGATTGTTGGGTTTTGCGTTTGCCCTTCTTTGTTTCTCTCGGCTTAGCTGTTTCTTCTTCATGTTGTTCTTTCGCTGATGCTTCATCTCCAGATCTTTCGGACTTCTTGTGTTCAATTTCATGTTTCCTTAAGAATGGAGATGGAGTACGAGATAAACTCTTGGAAAATTCACGCAATGTCGGAATCGCAATGATATCTTCCCTGTCTTCGTCGTCCGATGATTGTGCCGGCTTAGCATGGTCATCGTTTTGCGGCGCAGGCTTTTCATTAGCCACAGACGACTCCCTACTCGAACTAGACACTGCTCGTTCTTTAGACTGCTCTCGTGGCACTGACTTTCGCTCGGATGACTTCTTGCGCAGCTTCTCTAAGTTTTCTAATAAAATGAAAAATATTTTGTTATTATTTGTTTTTTAGTTAAAAAAACAAAATGTCATTACGTCATACTTATGTTTCGCAGACTTCATAATTGATCTGCGAAACATAAGTAACTGACTGTAGTTGACTGGATTGATCGTAATACTAATCAATATATGTACAGAGAATTCTTCCGTTACTGACTGATTGAGTGACTGATAGACAACTCACAGCCGAAACTGTTTGTCGTAGAAAGCTGAAATTTTGCATGAAGCTCCCCTAAGCTTCATGCAAAATTTTAGGAATTCCCGGGAAATCCTACGGGAACGGGAAAAAACTGGATGTGCGCGTACGAATACATTGATGTTAGTGGTTTCATGAGTGGAATAATTGTATAATAGCTCAAAATTTAAGCAAACCTTTACGGGGTATGGAGACAGATTTTTCCAATCGCTCTTTAATTAGGTCGCTGGATCTTCTGTCGCGCGACTTCCTGTCTCTTGACCTTCTTTCCTTAACACGCTCCTTGGACCTCCTCTCCCTGTGGTACAACATAACAAAATAGAGTCTTTAACTAAAAAAAAAAAGCGAATTAGTCCGTCAGATAGATTTCCAAAAATATCGGACACATTTTTTTCTTTTTTTCAAGTAAACAATACTCTACTAATGGACTAAATAGATTAGCAAGCTATTGATAGTGAAAACTAGCCTATTATCAGGTGCTTGATTCTATTTCATTTTCGTTTGAAATAGATGTGATTTCCACTTAAACAAATATAATTTAATAGTTTTTGTTTTTATTTTAGTATTTATTTGTAATATTTAGAAATAAATTAATTCAAACCGTAAATTAGGATGATTTCAGAATAACTTAGCTGAATGCAAATATCAAAGATATTAAAAATATGATTTTTGTAAGGGCTATTTTACCGCAATCATACAATTTGTGTACACAGTTTACACGAATCTGACAAGGATTATGTAAAAGGAAGCCAATTAGTGGTTACCTAGACCTATCTCTGGAGCGCCTATCCCTGGACCGGCGGTCCCTGGAGCGGCGCTCGCGCGAGGCTCGGCCCGAGCGGCGGCGCGAGCGGGACGGACTGCGCCTGCGGGACCGGGAACGTCGGCGATCACGAGACCTCGTCACACAAACGATCCAATACATACACTCAATCCCAACAGGTGATTGTTAAAAAATAAGTGTAGGTTAAGCTATTACCATACGAACTACCTCAACCGAATTGAACACAAAGTAAAAATAAATATGTTACCTCTCCCTAGTGACACGTCTTCGAGAGCGAGAACGCGAGCGCCTGCGTACGGAGCGGCGACGGTCTCGAGACCTAGGGAAAAATTACAAGATTAAAAAACATTTCCTATAAAATCAGACGAGCTACTTCATATTAAATCGTATATTTAATATGAAGTAAAAATAATGTGTTGATAAATATTAGAGCGTCAGAATAGATATTTAAATGTCGTATGGTTAACCTTTTAACTGCCTGACTTCATATCAGGTGTCGTGCCCCCAGCGCCCGGCACAAACAAAACTCTTCAAATAAGCACCAACTACAAAGACTGATGTGCAGTTCCTGAATTTGGTCTTAACAAGCTTTCGGAATTATCCGACTCTGACGATATGGACACGAAAATTTTTGTCGAAATAATCCGACGTAGGCGGTTAAAAGGTTAATGCTGTGGTATTAGTAAAATGGTTTCATAGTATGGCTCTTTTGACTTAAATAACAAGGACAGAAATAATTTATCAAGAGTTTATTAGCTGTTCAATTTTATATTAGGTATGCCATATCGATTATTTAACAGGTACATTTAACAAAATATGAGTTGATTTTCAGGATGTTCTACCTGTCTCTCCTCTCCCTCTCGCGGCGCCGGCGCTCCCGCTCCCGCTCGCGCTCCCTCTCCCGCTCCCGCTCCCGCTCGCGCTCGCGCCGCTCCAGCGAGCGGCGGCGACTGCTGCGGCGCCGAGACTTACTCCTGCATCATTCACACAAACTTATTAATGGATAATAGCAAAAGTGCAGTTTCCAACATTGAGTGTTGCACGGCTATACTCACAGTTTCGGACTCGCCGGCCGAGCCGAACTCTCGCGCGCTCGCGACCTAGCCGCGTAAGAGCATGAGTAAAGGCTCTGATTTAGTTCAAACGAATCGGGAAAACCCCAAAAAATGTAAAGCAAGCCAAGCTGGCTCGCTTATTTACCTTTCTCTGCGGGAACTGCGGCGGGGGCTGACGCTAGTCGACGAGTCACGGTTTGAGCGATACTGGCGCTTCTTATGTGACGACCTTTTCTTTGCACTACCACCTGAAACAGTGTTAATTATGGAACTAATTTAAACTATCGCCCAATTAACTAGTTTTTGAATTTCTTAAATAATAGGGTTTGCCCCAAAATAAAAGATCATCACCAAAATGTAGTTGCCAAACAATAGAAAAACAATTATAAGAGGTGATTTATTACATAGGGTTTGTCCTGAAGTATATAATCAAATTAATTGAAAACGATCATTCAACGGAGAGACTTCTATTTCTGTCTGCAGAGTTGAAAGAAACCTAGCATGGTATGACGGCAGCTGTTAGCTCGCCTCGCTCGCTCACTGTAGATCCCCCCATACCATTCGAACCTACCTTATCCGTGTCGGGGTGCTCTAAACTCCCTGTGCCCTATGTTCAAATATTTGGTGACAAATATACCACTCTTGAGTACAAAGATATTATTTAAACCTATTATTTTGGGAACAAAGTTTGTCATCCAAGGAATGAACTACGATTTTATTGATAATCTCATCTGTTAATTTGGATACCTATTGACATTCATGTGGATTACCATAAATAAATTAAATTTCGTGGCAATAGATCTATAGAGATGATACAAGTTGATATAAACTTTGGTGAAAAAAAAATATGTTTCCTGTTAATAATAACTTATTGATAAAGCATATAAAATCCCTATTTTATTTAAATAAAAAATTGTATATTGTGGACAGGTGGATCGTCCATACAACAGAGTATCAGAGATTCAGAGTTAAAAATGAGAACAATTTATAAAACAAAATAACTGGAGATTTCAACGAAACTTACGAGATGATGCAGACGTAGATCGTCTTTCACTGGAGGAGCGCCTCGCCTTTTCAACTGGCTTTTCTTCAGCGGCTTTTTCTCCGGTGGACCTGAATAATGTGTAAAATGATTAAGATACCATTCTTCCTTGGTTCCGGAGTCGTCAATAACATAATAATAATGGAACATGATTAAAATTATAGACTTACTTGGCTGGTGAAACAGATCGAGACTTGCGCCCTTCATCTTCAGTTTTATCCTCTTTGTTGATGACATTTTCTTTACTCTCGTCCTTGCTGGTGTCGTTTGAAGTGTTGTGGTTCACCTCTTCCTTTACCTCCGGATCTTCTTTCGTCTCTTTCTCCGGTGATTTTCCGTTTTCTAACAATAAAAGCCCATCGTAAGTATATTAACAGCAGATATATCAAAATAAGTAAGTAGGTATGTAATTTCAAAATAATAGGTAACCACATGGTGAATTCAGAAACTCATGTGAATATTTTACATATTTAAGTAACAGTATTTTTTTACCTAAGATTGATATTTATCTACATTAATATTATAAAGAGGAAAGATTTGTTTGTTTGTTTGAAATGAATAGGCTCCAAAACTGCTGCACCAATTTGAAAAATTCTTTCAACATAAGTATCTTACATTATCCTTGATGAACATTGGCTATATTATATTTTCCAAATTTTAGAGATCCTTAAGGAAATTGCAATAATGTAACCCAAAGTAGCATAATTTTACCTATAAATTCATTATTTGGCGTGCGCTGAGAAAACTGTTATGATACATAAAAATAAAGTACTACATAATTGAAGTACTCATTATTGTGTCTAACTATTGATTAAGTCGCAAGGACTACTTTTTGTTCAAATAATTAAATCAAAACCCGGGTAGAATGGAATAGTGGTGATTTTGGTATCATGATATTAATTATTATCCATTTAAATGGTTTACAATGGGTACATATAAATAGCACTTTAAATTATTGAAATCTGACCTTCCGTTTAAAAGTTACCATGGGTATAATATGCTCCTACCTACTAAACCCGCGCGAACGAAGTCGCGGGCGAAGTGCTAGTTTGTTTCAATAAACCAAATCACACTAGGAATATCGTAAATGTTGAAAGGCTTTATTTAAAACAGAAAAAAAATGTTGCATAGTGAAAAATATCCATACCTTTAGGTTCAGCTACTTTGTTTTCCTCTACATGTGAAGACTTGGACTGGCTGCGGCGCTCGCGACTGCGCCGTCTCGACCGCCGCGGGCTGCCTCCGTTGCGATGCCTAAATATTACATTCTAACTTTAAGTATAAGAAACCAATACGACAGAATTGTTATGAGAAAGTGACCAGTTAAAGATAAATGAGGCCACCAATTATAGTTTTCAGGGTTCCGCACCCGAAGGGTATCCAACCGAACCCTATTACTAAGCTTCTGCTGTCCGTCCGTCCGTCTGTCAGCGGGCTTAATCTCAAGAATCGTAATAGGTAAACAGTTGAAATTTTCAAAGATTGTGTATATCTGCTGCCGCTATAACAACAAATAATAAAAACCAAGGTTTATGGTACGGGAACCTTTCGTGTGGGAGTCCGACTCGCACTTGGCCGTTTTTTTTAATACTACGTTTGACCTAAAAAACAACAAAAACTAAGAAATATTTTCATTGAAGATGATCTTCTCACATGTCACTTAGAATCAATATGGCAAGCAAAATATAAGCTAGCTAGTAAGTGAACGTAAATATCTAAATATTTATTATAATAAAAAGAGCTCTTTCAAAGAGAATGTAAACCATGCTATGATAAAAATAGTCTCACTTCCTATCGGCGGAGCGGTCTCGTGTCCTGGAGCGCGAGCGGCGGCGCTCCCGCGAGCGACGCCGCGAGCGCGAGCGCGTGCGCGACCTGCGGCGATCCTTCTCCTTATCCTTGTCCTTCTGCTGCTCCTCCTAAAGTTATAATTACACACTTATATCATTGATACATATGGATATTTTCGAAAACAGTATTACCAATTTTTTTATAAGGTATGAATTCTGGAGACCAAGTCATTTATTTACCATTCTTTTCTTTATCTCTTCTTTCTTCTGCTGGGTGAATGACTCTGGAATACCATTCTCGCTGGCCTGTGCACTCAGCAGCAGCTCCCAAAGTTCTCCCATGAAGAGACGCGCATTCTTCCCGTTCAAGAACCCAGTTAAGTTGATCTGCATTTTCTTGGGACAAGGGAACTAGGAGTCGAGGAAACAGGATCGGGAAAGAAAAGAGCTTGCATTATTAATCTTCATCAAATTCGTTATTTTACACCCTACGATTTTCTCATTTATTTAATTCTATTTGTTCATTTTATGTTTTTTCAGTTGCACAAAAAAAAAACAAATTTTAAGAAAAATAAAATAAATGAAAAGCCGTTAAGAGCGCCGTAATTAGGTAATTAGAATCCAATAGTCAGCAAAGAAATGACTCGGGTAAGGAAGCAAGTGGTATGTACATGTGTCATATTAATTTTCATTAGTGCTGCGGCCGGAGCAGCACGAGCAGACGTCGGCGCGGCGGCTGCAGAAGACGGCGGCGCGCGCTGGCTGCTACGACTACGACGCTCTGCGTGCGGCGCCGCCGATCACCGTGCAGCGCGGGCTTCTTTCTTCTCTCTTCAATCACTTGCACCTGTAAGGGTGTTGCGAACACAACCACATTATGCTGAACGCAAGGCCTAAACTTGGGACTTCCATACCTCGAGTCAAATCGATAGATCTCTTAACGACTTTAACAAATCTGTTATCAATACATTGATCTTTTAAATGTCGCAAACAAGGGAACTCCACTGCGTTTGATGCTTTACAGTTAGCATGGTTATAGTATTTAATTTCCCCGTAAATACCGATTGAGAATGCTAAGGGCCTCCGAAAGAGCGGAGCCGGCGGGCGGCGGCGGGGAGCTGGCGGCAGCGGGCTGAGGCGGCTTCGACGCAGCACTAACCGGAGTGGACCATAAAAATATCCATACGCAATCAATATACATTTGACATCATACTTCAATTGCAGTTTCTTTTGAACAGTGATAGATTATATAAACTTCCAGCATTAGTATTTTTATTATTTAAAAAAATCAAGTAATATAACCTAAAGTCTGACTGTAAAGAAACTGCAATGATTACATTTTGTTATGAATAGAAATACACGGCAAAGAAAATAAAGGATAGAGACTCACCTTCTCCTCAAGCTGGTTGTTGACATAGTCAATGACTACGTCATCTTCCATCTTGAGTATTTCAGTGATCTTCTGGGTGATCCAAGGCTTCAACACATCCAGTTTTACCTTGGACATGTCCACCTATATACAAAACCTTATTAGGAAGTTGAAATACATAAAATTATAAAGCCTTGTAATTTTACTACACATGCCAGTTATCTTTTAACTCTGAGTGAGTTAGTTAAATAAATATTTAATACCCCGAGTTATCTTCAACTAGGGGCATTACCACTAGTTGAAGATAACTTTGTTTTGATAAAATGGGCTTAAAATATTACTCAAACAGTAACTAACCACTTGGATCAAGTTATATGAGCAACTGAGATGCTTATAAGTTACAACTTAGTCCTTGTTTGTACATAAACGCATCAAATACTTTATATTCTAGTCAGTCCAGCGGCCAAACGGATAAAATTGTTAGGTTGTCATGATTTTTTAATGTGACGTTTATTATATTTTCTGTACTATTCAAGAATTTCAAGTATAATTAAATTTAAACAAACATACCTGTTGAGTTAAACAGTCACCAAACTTCATCTGCTTCATCAGCTTCTTCTCCTTGTCGCTGAAGCGGGTGTCCTGCTCCGTACTTGTGCCCTAAGTAACATTGAGGTTATAATTTTTAAAATTTTACTTACGAAAATACACTCGAATGCTCCTAATTCTAATGCATTTTTAGATGTAGTTAGATGAAGTGGGATCATACATTAACATAACTAGCACATTTAAAAGCCCCTTATTGTTGTATGAAAAGTTATCAGAACGTTGTCAACCTATCAATAGAATTGAAATCTTTATATTCGTGTACTACTTCCTCCCTGGGAATATCTGAAACCTACTACAGCAAAATGAAGGTTTCGACCGTGATCGGTGAAGATATTAATCTTCCTAGAAAGTTTTACTACAAACAAGCTGGGCGGCGTTCGCTTTTACGATAAACTCTAAATATTAAAAATGCTTTGTAGTTCGCCCGTATCAACAAAATTAATGCATAAATGAAGATCGGAATCAACCATAAAATAAACATACGTACAAACGCAACGGATATACAAAATAAATGAATTCCATTTGACTTACCGTATACATCATCATTTTTGAATGAAAGAATTAATCAATATTTCACACGATGGAGTCTCGGGTGAGGATCCCAAGGCGTGAGGACGCCGAAGTCGTCCTCACTCGAATTATCTTAAAACACGAAACTATAATTGCCCGCAATTACCACATGTTCTTTTCTGAAATTAATATAAGAATTTACATCAATTTCAGCACAATCCACACAAAATTATAAAAATCAGCAGAATGCGAAAATGTGACTAACCGCCATCTTGAAATCAAGGAACAGTGAAGTGAATGATTGTGGACTTTGTGGAGGGATGTGAAAACCACAGAAAATATATAAAGCCGCAACGCACGCTCGGATACGGTACGGCGGATCACATCCGCCAACCAAACCCGTTCTCGCTACAGACGAATCGGACGTATCCGTTGGTTACCCTTTTGGTACGGACGGAACCTTAAAAATTCAAACGCGCCTAGTCAAAAGATAGTTCGGACTACCGTCCACAATCCACATGTCTGGAATCGGTATGGTACGTAGCAAACCCAATCCGCTGTGCAGACAAGCGGACCGCGGCGAACTACAGTATTTGTAGTCACCAGTTAGCGCCACTGTCGAGTAAGGTTCTTAATCATAGCAAGTTGTTATTACGCGCTTGTCATGGCTTGATAATCGGTTCCAAACAAAAGATGGTCTATCTGTCCGTAAAAAATAGTTTTTTAACAATACCGTGTGACAAATCAAATGAAAGGGCTTTCTGTTAGGGCTTTAATTTTCGTTTCATAATTTTAAAATAAATGGTTTTGAAGTTATTCAAGAAAATAGACGAAAAATGATCATTCCCCCCGAATTATCTTTGAAGCTTAATACTCATATTTATTATTTTCAAAAAAATAGAGAGAATAGACCTTTACCTATAGATTACAGGTAAACCTATAAGAAGTCTATAGTGTTAAAATAACATGTTCAGAAATATGAAATTCGTTCGGAACTTTATGTGTGCGAGTCCGACTCGCACTTGGCCAGTTTTAAGAAAACGTCGTAAAAAAACAACCATCGTCCAGGTACTGAGTAGTAATTGGTCTTACGACGAGATTATGACTTTACTCGAAGCCTTAGAACTTTAACGTAACACACTCGCAAGCGTGTCAAATGGCATCTAAACGTTTGTAATGGCTTGGAGTTTGTGGACGCTTGCCAAACCATGGCAAGCGTGTAAACGTAGCATTAGGAATCAACAGTATGGCGTCGATTCATGACGTCATGAGCAATGAGTACTGCGACTGTGAACTGGCGCAACCCAACCGGTACTGTCTCAATTTTGACCACTTTACAGGCTGAAGAAAATCTTTTTTCGTTTTTTTTTTCGGCATTTGGTAGTAGTTTTTAAATATTTTTATCGTACAAGTAGCATTATATTCTTCCTTCTAAATTAAAAACGAGATAGGACAATACCTCATATTCACTGCACGTCGAAGTTAGAGTCTGTCAATGTTAAGTAGAGGTGAAACGCATTTACTGGAATAGATTTTTGGAATAGATATCTGGCTGGACGCGTAAGTATCTATTCCGTGCGCACCACGCATACGCATATCGAAAATTTAGGCGTACGAAGTTTGATACTATGCCTACTCGTGGACTTGCGATGCGGTTTCACTTATACGAGTGTTGCGAGTGCGACTTGCATTGCAAACCACAACTCCCACAAGATCGGTTTTATTTGTTTTGCGTGTCTGAACCTTACACAAAAAAAATAAAATAAGTGCATATCAAAAGAAGATTCTGTGAAAATGTTTAGCAGTTTTTTTTGTACTTTAAATCAGTACGTTACTCAATTACGTTTACGAAAACAATAACACAGCTAGTAAAGATATTGGATTCGTAAACGTATGTTTTAAGTATTTTGGTGAAAAGTGACTTTTAGAATAACATCAGAATTTAGTTTTGTTGAAAAATGTTGTAGTGTTTAAGTAATTGGTGTGTAAGTATTTATCTACTACTAAATTGGATAAAATTTCCATTAGTGCCCGCTACTTTGGAAGTTCGTATTTTTTTTTGTAGATAGTACTCACAAATAGAAAGCTTTTTACAAAGTTTCAAGATTCGGGGAGTCACAATTTACGAGATAAAATTCATTAAAGTTTCAATAAAAATTGGAAAATAGTGCGCCATTTGCAAATTTTTAGGTTAGATAAATTGTCGTGGTAGACGTCAAAGTTGACCATTTACGTTCCGTTGACGTTAGAAGTATTTTTTATAAACTTTATGTCCTGTTTTTTTCATAAATATAATTTTATTTTTATATGTTCACATACTTTTGGTGTGTAATAAATGTGCACAATAGTTGTTGTTGTATTATGCAATTACATTGACTTTTTTACACAAAAAATTACGATTTTTTTTTACACTATGTGGAACGGAACGTGAAGCGACGCCATGCTATCTCTCAGCTGTCAATAACAAAAAATTCATAAATAAAGTCCCCAATAAATCTCCACTGACTACTACTACTGCTAATAGGAGAACTTGGACGCAAGAGCGAGCGAAGCGAGCTCTGGACTCGGGGGCACCCCGACTCGGACAGGTTAGGTTAGAAGGGGATGGCGGGGTCGTGTGAGCGAGCGAAGCGAGCGAATAGACCCCGCCATCCCCTTCGTGGTTATTTTTTTATAAACCACTCAGAAGTAGGAGCCCCGCGAAGCGGGGCTCCGTCGACTGGGCCTCCCGTGACTGCAATGTTGAGTGGCTATAACACGTTTTGAGGTTAGGTTACTATAATTATTTTTTCTCAAGAACAGTGCGTCGCCTTTACATGGGAGTGGTGCTAGGGCACAGGGGGCACCTCCCCACTCCCTCCTCCTGCTAAACAATACTCAATTTTACCTATTTTTCTAAGTCAAATTCTATTCTAACCTCAAAACTTTAACCATGGATATCTCCATAACCATGGGGCTCCGGGGGGTGGGGGTGGTGCAGGGGGCAAACCTACCTCTCCCCCCTCCATCTCCCGCCCCCCGCGTCCCTTAAATCAGCGGGCTCTAATGGAAATTTTAACCTCCAGAACCTTTACCGTACCAACAATTTTTTTTTCTATGTTTCTATCAATAAAAGCTGACAGTCCTAAGCCTGAAAACTATTAAGGGAAGTTTTCAGTAAAATTTAATTTTAAGTATTATGAAAGATACGAATATCAACGCGTAGTCTTACATATGTTAATAATCCATCTGAAAATACTCTATTACTCCGATTACTCGATCTCGAAGTTAGTTATGTTACGAAGACTCGGAGAAGAAGAAGCTATGTACGTGGACCTAGTATTTGGAATAAGTATTTGGGCGGACGCATTCTTTTAAGACTCTACGTCTCACCTCTAATGTCAAGAGAATCGTGTCCCATGAAAAAGGTGGCAAATTTAAAAATCTTACAGGTGTCAACACTAAATAGTACGCTAAAACTTTTTTGATACTTGAGTTATTTTTGTAGATAATTTTTTTTTGGGATACATAAAACAAGTGCATTTCAATGTTGGTATTTATTAGTCACAATCAGAAATAAAATCAGAATCTGTTACACTTGTTTTCTAGCAGCGATTTTCGTCAGATAGGTACTCTGTTTCAAACTTATTTTTTTACTGTCTTCTATGGCCATGAGTTACTTAACTAAATTATTAATTGTGCTTTTTATTACTTCATAATTCAAGGTGATTGACAAAATGTATGTTATTAAAAATGCAGAAAAACAGTTAGTTTCAGTTCAAACAATAATCTCTTAAAAGGCCATTTTCACCAATACAAACTGATTGCGATCAGTAGATCTGTACCACTATTCTGTAACAACATTTTCGTGTCTCGACAGTGGAATCCGAGGTGAGTACCAAATTACGTCAAACGTAAAAGCTTTATGATGTGTGTAATGAAGCTCATTTTGTGAGGTTTGTCTCTCAGGTGAAGCTTGATATCGAAATGGTTATATACAGCATAGACTAACTGAACTACGATCAAGAGCTGTCAATATTCCACAAAAATTAACGGTGACAGCTCGTAAACGTGGTTTATATGATCGTGATCAGCGGATCGCGAAGTTTGGTTGGTGAAATTCGCCCTTAAACTGGCTATCATTATTATGTGCCCCAGTCACCGTCATGACTACGAGACGACTGAATCTAAATCCGAAATCGTGATCACATCACAGTAAAATAAATAAAAATTTAGGTCGTTGAGCTAAAAGTATCCGGTAGTAGCCGGGTGGCTACAACATTTTGATACTTTACTAAATTTTTAATTTTTATCTGATGTTGCAACGAACTTGTGACAATCAGTTTGACATATAAAAGTATTGCCATTATAATAAATTAGCTAAATGGTCGTGGACACAACATGACCACACGAAGTTGAATGAAGGTGCCAAATGGGGTTTGCAAGTGAAAGCTGGTCTCAGATGGATGGAGTGAGATAAACACTATAGTCGGTGATTCCACGCTTGATTCATTTTGTGTATTATAGGCAGTCTGATTTCTTTAAGGTTTATAAAATCGAATTCACATTATCTTACATTATAGGTTATGTGAGGTTATATGATGCAAGTAGGTCTGGGATCGTACAAATAATTGGAAATAGTTTTTAACGATCTCGTCAAACTTAAAATAATCATTAACCTAAATAAGTATTTACTCATCTTTTCATCAAAAACTGCTTTTTTATTGGTCCGTGCTCTACTAGCGCCACTTTGACAGTTGTTGGCCCCATTGAGATTGAGACGTATCTGAGATAGGATTTTTTTGAACGCCGCGGAGGTTGATATAGTTTTAAATGGTATTAAAAAGTGAAATCGTCAGAAAATTGAGATTTCCGTTTGCCAGTTCACAGTTGACTGGCCAGGACTATAGGTACTGGCCAGTCAACTGTTTTATATTTTGGGACACACACATTAACTTGACTTTACCCTACATAAACAAGCACAAATAGCACACATAAGTCTGTCTTATTTATAAAACACTTTTTTCACGCGGCTCATGGATAGGCTAATGCTATTTTAAGAACCTTACTCGACAGCGGCGCCAACTGGTGAGTACAAAAATGGTAGACCTCATTGCGTACGGTACAAAGTTCAACTTACTTACCTGACCTACCTTTGTTCGCTTCATTTTCCAACTTTCGCGATCTTACTCGGCTCGACGTGGATGTGCACTTCACATTCTCGCGAGAATCTCGCGTGAATGTAGAGCGGGCGGTAACACACGAGCGAAAAAGCTCGTCGAGCCACAAGCATGGCCACAAGTACGCGTGCTTGCATGCATGTCTGTCACCTACTTAAAGCGCCGTCCACTCATCCGGGTTGCCGTCCCTGACGGGACAAGGCCGGGGCGGAGAAAAATTTGTTATTACATACGATTTGTACGAACTTGTTCACATATCCGTGTCAGGAGGTTCCGGATCGTCAGTGTTCCGGAGCGCGCACGGACGCACGGACACCCTGACAGTGCTTTCCGACTTTTTGCCTCCGTCCCGCCGTGTCCCGTCAGGGATTCAAGAGCACTGTCTGTCTTATCTCAAATCGCGTATCAGCCATCGAAACAGATTATTCCGATTTTCCTGATGTGTGTGAGCACTGAACGAAAAAGTCGGAACTCTGATAGCCCAGACGCCCCTGACCCGGAAGTGTGTTGACACGGGTCTCGGACGGCCCATCCCTGACGGGAACTCGGATAGCCATGAATCGGAAATTGGATAGCTCGGACACCCTTGACACGGATGTGTGGTCGATGCGTAATAAAAATAAAGTTTTTGTTTGTTTTGGTTTTTGTTCCAACCCCAAGAAGAAGAATCATTTGGCGCTAAGCTATTTGATTTGCATTTGGTTTTGCTTCCCAGAATAGCTACCTATCGTAGACAGAGTATTATATTTTAGCTCTCTACGGATTAATAGGAAGTTCGAGAACTTTAATTTGTGTTTAAAATAACTTGCTGAGTGCTCTATTTATAAATGAGCAGAGCAAGAATTCATTCAATTTTTCCTGTAAGTTCTTAATAGTTCACTATAATAATAATAAAGTTGACAAGAACGCTATTGTACTTAATTTCATGCTTCATTTGTTGAATCGAAGAGTCGTGGGTTTTGTTTTGAACCGGCACTTGGTTATAATATAATCCCAGTTTTGGCCAGTGGCCACCAGTTCGTTGTGACTTGAGTACACGTGTATAATAATATTTTTTTTTTATGCTGAAAATTACCTTCTGAGGTGTTCAAGCCAGTCAGCTCAGTCAGCCCTTGGACAGCATTTGTTAACAGATTATTTCATTTGCACAGGCAATGTAATTGGTAGTGTGCTCAAGTTGATGAATATGATCCAAACCAGTACAGTTGTGTGTTGTTTGTTGTAGTGTTGTTTGTTGTAGTGTTGTTTATTGTTGTGTGTTGTTGTTGTATGTTGTTGTGTTGTTGTTGTTGTTGTTGTAGTTGTGTGAAAGTCTTTGATTAAGGTTAGTTATATATGTTGTTAGTAGTTTGGAATCTTACTGTGTCAGATGTAGATTTCTCACAGTAAGATTTTAGCTTAGAGTGAACCTAATGATTTGGAGGATCAATCAGAGTTTAGCTACTTCTTATTATAAGTATTGTAAACAAATTTCAAGTCAAAATTGTCTGCTGTTTTCCAGCAAAAGGTTAATAATTATTTGACATAATCACTGTTATTGACCCCCCAGACTACTGTGTTAATTTTAGTTGAATGCTTAATAATGGAATTACATAAGCTAAAGTTGTTTGTCTTTTATTTGTTTCAGATAACATTGAATAAGTGATAACAATTGAACTCTGACATTGATGTAAGATATTTACTAGCGACGTCTATTATCTTCATTCTTTAATCATTCTGAATTTGGATATTGTTCTGTTAGTACATTAGTTCATCATGTGTATATTAAGGTTCTTCTGTTCTGAAGCATTCAGTGCACATAAAACGAAGGAGATCCTTGAGAAGTTGCAATTAGTTGATGCTGACGTAGCACAGCTATCAACTGAACTCTGTTACCATGTGGAGCTACGTGAAGGTTGTGACTATCTCAACATTAATCAGATTAAAGTTCTAAAGTGGCTGCTCAGTTCCCCTTTACAGCCTCAAGCGTTGAGAAACGAAACTGTGTACAAAAATGTGCAAGGAAATCAAATTATTATTGAGATTGGACCAAGGTATGTTTTTCATATTAATGATTTTAAATAGAAATAAGGTAAATAGTGTACAAAATAGTTTGTAACTTAAATCTTGCAGGTTTAATTTCTCAACAGCCGATTCAAGTAACTCTGTTCAGATATGTGAGAGTGTTGGGTTGCGTGATGTCATTCGGTTGGAGGTTTCAACAAGATACCTTATCAGCTTTGCAAAAGCAAAGAGTGTCCCTGAAAAGTTACATGAAGCTTTGGCTGCACCATTGCATGACAGGATGACACAATGTATTTACACCAAGGATAATCTTCCTAGGACAAGTTTTAATGAAGGATTACCAAAAGATTTAGAACCTTGGTTTGTGGTGCCTCTCCAGAAAGAAGGGAGACCAGCTATGGAGAAAGTCAATCAAAAATTGGGTCAGTGTTTAAAGATTTCCATGTACCAAGTTTGATTTTGTTTTAGTTATTAAATGTGATCTAATTCATTATTTATTGTTTGTAGGTCTGGCCTTTGACTCCTGGGACATGGACTTTTATATGGATATGTTTGTTAACAAATTAAAGCGTGACCCAACAAGTGTTGAGTTATTTGACCTTGCTCAGAGTAATAGTGAACATTCGCGTCATTGGTTCTTCAAGGTACATTGTATTGAAATCTCTTATCATTACTTATAAAAAACCTATAAGAAACAACAATATGATTAAGTTTTTTTCCACAGGGGAAATTATTATTAGATGGCCAAGAGATTGACGAGTCTTTGATTGATATGGTAGCTTCAACTCAGAAAACTTCCAATGATAATAATGTCATTAAATTTGGTGACAACAGCAGGTATGTTGTATGATCAAATACTACTTACAGTTGGTATTTTGTAGCAGACGCCACATGGTTTTACCCGCGTAGTTCCCGTGGGAGTACAGGGATAAAATATAGCCTATGTTACTCACTGATAATGTGTTTTTAAGTTTATTCATTACATACAAAAATACAAATCATATTTGTATGTAATGAATAAACTTAAAAACTATTGGACCAATTTGAAAAATTCTTTCAGCAATGGATAGCTACATTTCCTCTTTATAATATTAGTATAGATATTAGTATAGTTTGAAAGAACTTGGACTTGTTAATTGCAGTGCCATCAAAGGTTTCAAACATACAAAACTGAGGCCAACAAATGTTCGAGATGCATCTCAGGTTGTAAAGGAGGTGACAGAGTCTGACATCATATTCACGGCTGAGACTCACAACATGCCAACCGCAGTGGCACCATTCAGTGGAGCCACCACTGGTACTGGTGGACGTATCAGAGATGTACAGGGTGTGGGTCGTGGTGGGCATACAGTAGCTGGCACTGCAGGATACAGTGTTGGAAATCTGCATGTACCTGGTTAGTAGATATTCTATACATAAATGAGTGGATAGACAAACAATTCTATGATAATTTAAACCTCTAGATCAGTATTATCATAATGTTTTCATTTTGTAGGCTATGAAATGCCTTGGGAAGAGAAGGGTTGGGAGTACCCTAACAACTTTGCAAGCCCTTTGCAAATCATTATTGATGCTAGTGATGGTGCATCAGATTATGGTAACAAGTTTGGAGAGCCATTGATATCAGGTAACAAAATACTGTATTTTTAACACTACTAATTATATTTTTAGAAGTACCATGGTGATTATGTATTGTATTTTCTTCTTACAGGATTCGTTCAATCATATGGCTTGAAGAATGGCGACAATGTTAGAGAGGAATTTGTGAAACCGATCATGTTCAGTGGTGGTATTGGATACATGCCACACAACATGATTAAAAAGAATAAACCTGAAAAAGGTTTGAGCATCTCATTCTTAAGCCAATATTTCAAAGTCCCACTTTACATTGTAAAATATTTATGTTACAGTAAACATTTTTTCCACCAACAATTTTGTAATTGCCCTTCTATATTTTGAGTCACTTGCAATCTTGTACCTCTAAGCAAATTTTACAGCTTTTAATAGTAATGTCAGGATTTCCTCATTTTGTTTTACTCTATGTAATAAGTAATTCCTTCACACAGGTATGATGCTGGTAAAGGTCGGTGGACCAGTGTACCGTATCGGAGTTGGTGGCGGCGCCGCTTCGTCTGTGGCCGTACAGGGAGGCGACTCAAGAGATCACGCTTTAGATTTCGGGGCGGTGCAGAGAGGTGCGTGAGATAACAAAGAATATCTTTACAATATTCTTTAAAATCGTCCTAACAACTGATTCTTCATCTACAAGCAATTTGATAGTCTGTAAAGTCGGTCCAAAAATTTTACTAATTCAACACTTTCTTACAGGTGATGCGGAAATGGGAAATCGTCTCAACAGAGTCGTCCGAGGATGTCTAGAAGCAGAAATAAACCCTGTTGAATGTAAGTTTAATTAAAATTGAACCTTAAGTGCTAACAAACATAACACAATTCGTAACTTTCTTGTTATTTACAGCGATTCATGACCAAGGTGCTGGAGGTAATGGCAATGTGCTCAAAGAGTTAGTGGAACCAGAAGGTGCAGTGGTTTATACCAAAGAGTTCCAGTTAGGAGACCCAACAATCACCACCCTGGAGCTGTGGGGTGCGGAGTACCAGGAAAACGACGCCTTGCTTTGTTCTAAAGAAAACAGGCCAATTCTAGAAGGTACATACTTGATGGATCATTTTCAACCTATGCTCCATATAATGTACTAGTTGACCCACGCAACTTCGTCTGCTCCGCTTCTATTGGTCTTAGCGTGATGTTATATAGCCTATAGCCTTCCTCGATAAATGGGCTATGTAACACTGAAAGAATTTTTCAAATCGGAACAGCAGTTGCTGATATTAGCGCGTTCAAGTAAACAAACAAACTCTTCAGCTTTTTATCTATACTAATATATATTAGTTTAGATAAAAAGCTGAAGAGTTTGTTTGTTTGTTGTTTACTTGAACGCGCTAATCTCAGGAATTGAAAAATTCTTTCAGTGTTAGATAGCCCATTTATCGAGGAAGGCTATAGGCTATATATCATCACGCTAAGATCAATAGGAGCGGAGCAGTAATGAAAATTGTGACCAGACGAAGTTGCGCGGTTCAACTAGTATTAGTATAGAAGTATAGATTTGTTGGTGAAAGAAACCAACAACCATTATTGATAATATATTTTTGAAATTGTGTTTGCTTATTTATAATATAGCTTGTTCTTTGCAGATATTTGTCGTCGTGAAAGATGCCCTGTATCGTTTGTTGGCGAAGTAACAGGAGATGGCTACATGAGTCTGGTGGAAGACTCATACACTGACAAGTATTTAAACAGAACTGAGAGGCTCAAACCAGAGACCAAATCTAAGTTGCCATTTGATCTTCATTTAGAAGCTGTACTAGGTATGTACACTATATTAGATTATAATGACGTGTGTAATGTGAAGACTTTTGCTATCTCACGGGAACAATACTAAACACGCTGCAACAATCTGTCAAATTTCTTTAATAGATTTTCAACTTTATCGTAAAAGTGATTAAGTCAAGGATTGCGAAAATTTGAAGGGTAGCTCGATGTGTTGGCGCCTGTACTACCAGGATAAAAAAGTATGCATTGTTCTCATTCAGTTCATCGTCCTCTTTCATTCTATTTCGTTGTGCTGATCGGGGTGTGATTGATTTACGAAGATCCTAACAACAGACTGACACTTCTAATACTAACTAGTAGATTTAGATACTACCTGTATTTTATGTAGGAAGACGTCATTTCATTTTCATTATCATGTACAGTCAACAAAGCTATTAGGTATGCAGGCAGCTAACTTGCAACTACTTTTAAACATTGTGAGCGTTCTGAGTAGACAATTATTATACAACACACTCGTGTGTCAAAAGTTAAAAAAAATATAATGCACACATTAGAAATAAACATTGGCAGTGCTGTGGAAAAAACAATATTTTTGTCTGTATACCAAATAGCTTTGTTGACTGTACTTATTATTTGATCTATTCTGAATAGGTATGTCATCAGTTGTATTTGTTTTTAAGATAATATTACACATAATTATCAAGTATCAGGTCACTTAAACTTTTGCGTCATCAAATCGCGCTTTACCAAGTTTACTTGTATCATACCGATTTGTAGATAAGAACGCGACCGTTTAAATTAAGCTATTTACGTCAAATGAGAAACAATAATCATCTGCTTACGGAATAGTACCTACTAAATAATGACCTTGCGCAGGTAATAAAAATTTTAGTAGCAAAATTATTGCTCTGCTGGTCTAATCTGGGTTTGAATGCCCAGTGTTGGGAAAAGTGTTAAAACTGGAAAATTCTCAGAAGCTGGATTCGGGTCTACTTAATAACGATAGGCTCGCCACTTATTTTATAGAATTGAGTATATGATAACATTGCCTAAAGACTAAACAGCCGGTCTACTCTGTCAACACGGTCATTTCATCTCTTTTAAATTGATCAATTTATTATTTACTAGTTGACCCGCGCAACTTCGTCTGCGTCAAAATTTACATTACTGTTCCGCTTCCATTGGTCTTAGCGTGATGATATATAGCCTATAGCCTTCCTCGATAAATGGGCTATCTAACACTGAAAGAATTTTTCAAATTGGGCCTGTAGTTCCTGAGTTTAGCGCGTTCAAGCAAACAAACAAACAGTCTTCAGCTTTATACATATATTAGTACTAGTTGACCCGCGCAACTTCGTCTGGTCACAATTTTCATTACTGCTCCGCTCCTATTGATCTTAGCGTGATGATATATAGCCTATAGCCTTCCTAGATAAATGGGCTATCTAACACTGAAAGAATTTTTCAAATTGGGCCTGTAGTTCCTGAGTTTAGCGCGTTCAAGCAAAACAAACAAACAGTCTTCAGCTTTATACATATATTAGTACTAGTTGACCCGCGCAACTTCGTCTGGTCACAATTTTCATTACTGCTCCGCTCCTATTGATCTTAGCGTGATGATATATATAGCCTATAGCCTTCCTCGATAAATGGGCTATCTAACACTGAAAGAATTTTTCAAATCGGGCCAGTAGTTTCTGAGATAAGCGCGTTCAAGCAAACAAACAAACTCTTCAGTTTTATATAAAACTGAAGAGTTATTAATCGATATTTTTTCTTTGTTTTTCCTTTCTTCATGGTCACTTCACCTTATCATTCACGGTGAGAGGTTTACAGAATCGCACTGCTGTATTCTCCTCTGGAGGGCTAAAAAGGCCACTTTAGAAGAATCATAATATTAATCACACAACAATCTGTCAAATTTAATTTTCATCTTTATCGCTAACGCATTAGGTTCAAGGTTGATTGGGAAAATTTGACAGTGACGGGTAGCCTGATTTGCTTTCTGATTGTGCTAGTGGCCTTTTTAGACCTGCTGCCTTGCACCCCCTCTGGAAATAAAAGAGTGACGTTAGTATGTTTAACTAATTTAATGGTTTCTTTAACTAGGTAATATGCCACGGAAGACATTCGATTTGGTCACTGAGAAGAGAACAAAGCTGCCACTGTCTCTTCCACAAAATATAACTGTCCACGATGCTCTCGACAGAGTGTTGAGGCTCGTCAATGTAGCTAGCAAGAGATACTTGACGAATAAGGTATGTTTATTATCTCAATCCCTCATTTACCCCAGTACAAATAATAATTAAGAACTTATTGGCCAAGTGCGAGTCGGACTTGCGTGCGAAGGATCCCGAACTAATTTAATTTTTGTAACATGTTATTTTAATACTATAGGCTTCTTATAGGTTTTCCTGTGATATATAGTAGGTGAAGAACTATCATCAGAATTTTTTTTTCGAAATATTAGGCTCAGTAGTTTAAGAGATAAGTGGGGTGAGGGGGGACTGGTCATTTTTAGTCAAATTTCTTTACCTAATAACTTCCAAACCGTTTATTTTAAAATTATGAAAAAATATACATACATACAATTAAAAACCTCACAGAAAGCCCTATCATTTGTCACATTTTTTAATATTTTCTAGTTTGAACCTCAAAAGTGACCCCCATACTCAAAATATATTGAATTAATATTCATATTTATTTACGTAACGAGTCCGTGTTGGGTCACAAAAGTCCATGTGTGTACCAAATTTCAACAGAATCGGTTCAGTAGATCCGGCGAAAACTGACTGTGACAGACGGACAGACAGTCAGACAGCGTGATCCTATAAGGGTTTCATTTCTTACGGATGTTCGTAACCCTAAAAACTAAATAGGGTGTAAGTGTGACGATATCCACATAGAACGATTTTAATTTCCGGAAAGAGCTGCATGCGGCGATGAGTGTTTTGCTGCGGAACATACTTGCTGTTCTTGTCGACAGCGCGGCAGAACTAGCTTCATCTATATGACTGACAGACCTTGACATTTTAAATGTGCCAATAAAGGGCCAATTTTAATAAAATCAATTGTTTGTTATCATAAACATTGATTGCTTTGTTACCCAGGTGGACCGTTGTGTCACAGGACTCATAGCTCAACAACAGTGCGTGGGTCCCCTACACACGCCTCTTGCGGACTGTGCGATCATCGCGCTGTCGTATTACGATCTCGTCGGGTCTGCCACGTCCATCGGTACTCAGAACATCAAGGGTCTGTTAGACCCTGCTGCCGGTGCTCGCATGTCCTTAGGCGAAGCTCTTACTAATTTGGTGAGTTTTATTTTTTTTCTCTTACCATCCTGTAATAACAGGCAAAATGGCCATGTGTGTTTGTAATTAAATTGGGAAATGTGAACATGTGCGTTACTCTAATCAAGTTATTCACGATATTTACACGAGCGAAGCCGCTGCGACTTCGTTCGCATGAATATCGAAAATTATCCCGAGAAAACATACTCCTGGGAAAATAAGTAGGTATCCTATCTCCTATTACAGGACATGGTCAAGTTTTACCCAAATCAATAACTCGGAGGAAACCAACCCAAACTAATCTAATACTAAAGCAATTTAGGAAAAATTAAAATTTTATCAGTCTAGGGTAGCCTAGGAGCAGTCACATAATATCATAATACTTATGCATCTATTTCAGGTATTCGCGGGCATAAGCGAGCTCGAAGACGTGAAGTGTTCGGGCAACTGGATGTGGGCGGGTAAGACGGGCGCGGAGGGCGGCGCGCTGCTGCGGGCTTGTCGCGCCGTGTGTGGCGCCATGGGCCGCCTGGGCGTCGCCGTGGACGGCGGGAAGGACTCGCTCTCCATGTGCGCGCAAGTCGCCGGGGAGAAAGGTCTTTAATCTGTATATTATTTGAATTCAGAAAATCATATAGGGAACGTGCAGAAACTATAGGAGACAGCACAGAAATGTCACTGTCAAGTATGTTTCAAGTATAAAATTCGAAATAGCTACGCTAGATGGCGTAGTCTTCTTCGAGCACGTTCCCCTAAACTAAGCGTGCAGGAACCTCAGGTGGCAGCACAGAAGCTTCAATGTCATGTATTCTTATCCTTAAAACTTCGAATATACACTAGATGGCAAAGTCAACGCCGTGCACGGTCCCTATAGGGAACGTGCTCAGCGTTAGACCTCCTTTTTTTTAAGGATGAGAAATCATCAAAAATGTCTCCTCCCGCTTTGGGTGAAGCAGAAGGGTGTCACTCTTACTGACTAAAACCCATCCGTGTTCCTCCTAGTTTCCGCAACTCCACGACTAAGCGCGTATTTTGCATGCAGGTGGGACAAATGCGTCATTCGATCCACTCCAGCTCCCCAAGGAAGGCCAGCAACGCCTTCGTGTTACTAACTATCTCGCAGAGGGTACCTGGGTTTCCGAAGTACTTTGCCCTGTAATCCACAACTACCGGGCAGCTTAGAAGCAGGTGTACTGCTGTCTCATTCTCCTCCATGCAGGCTCTGCATAGCGGGCTGTCCTCCTAGTTTCAGTATATAGTAGTAGTTCCAGTGCGTTCCAGGGTACGGTGCCTCTTTCGAACGAAGTCCGCAGCCCCAGCAGTCGAGCGTAGACCACCTAGTATTGCAAATTCTAAACGTTACCTTATATACAGGTGATTTTTTAAAGTGTGCGTGAGGATAAGTGAAAAACACTCAAAGGAGTCTCGAGCACGATTTTGATCAAAACTAAAACTGCATCATTGGACTTTTGAAAAATCGGTATTGCTAGCCTTGAATCGAAACAGTTGACTCTGAAAAAAAAAGTCTAATGATGCAGTTGTAGATTCTTGGGCCTGATGTTGATGAAAACCAAAACAAGCACGTTTTGCAAGATCTCATGATACATCATAAGATCTTGCAAAAAATACAGTTGATATATATATATATATTTTAAAATTAAAAAAGTATTTCGTTATAAAGGAACTCTATACTTTACTTCCCAGAATTTCATCTTTATTTGCGAGAATTTTGGATAGTGGATATCCTGGCTAGGAATACGGATTTTTCAAAAAACCAATGATGTAGTTTTAGTTTTTATCGAAATAGGGCTCGAGACTCCTTTGACTGGTTTTCGCTAATCCTCTTAGTTCCGGATTTGGGATACACGCATTCTTTAAAAATTCACCCTAAACTTGACATAGGTACTTCTGTGCTATCGCCAGTTCCTGCACGCTCCATTCAATTTTAGACAAAATAAGGTTCAAATCATTTACAATCAAAATTTTTACTGTTCATTTAATAATTTAGTCCCGCATTCACATACTTTATATTGTTACTAACAGTGAAATCACCGGGGACGTTAGTAGTGTCAACTTACGCCCCGTGCCCGGATATTACGGTCAAAATCGAACCAGCTCTATTAGAAGAAGGATCAGCTCTCGTTTATGTGCCTGTCAGCCCTGGAAAGTACAGGTTTGTTAAGCTTTATCTTTATTATGCTAAAACTAAGCCCAACCCCTCCTTGAATCACGATACCACGATTCTTTTTTCTTCTTTTTATTTAATTTGATTTAAAAAAAGAAAACATTGAAGAAATGCTCTTTCTCTAACAGTTAATGTTGTTTCAGACTTGGCGGATCGGCGCTTGCGCAATGTTACAAACAACTCGGTGATAACCCACCAGACCTTGATGACCCAGCTGTTCTCAAAGCTTTGTTCAAGGCTACTCAGAAGTTATTGAAGGGTGAGTGCTTTATTTGTCTGTAACATCTACACTAATATAAAGAGGAAAGATTTGTTTGTTTGTTTGAATTGAATAGCCTCCGAAACTACTGGACCGATTTGAAAAATTCTTTCACCATTAGAATCCTACATTATCCTTGATGAACATAGGCTTAGAATATTATCAAAAAGTTAGGGATTCGTATGAAAACTTCGATAATGTAACCTAAGTTGAGAAAAAAATACCCAAAAAGATCCTTATATCGCGTAAACTGCGGAAACTATTGACAATAGAGCATTTATATACTACAGTTTTATAGAGGACATCAATATCTACAAAAAAGTCCGCGTGGGTATATTTCTAACTGTTATGGTTAAGTCACAATAGCCGCTTCTTGGTCTACTTATTCAATCAAAACCCAGGTGAAATGGAATAAATTAAATAGATAACGATTAATCCTTATCTATTTAAATTGTTTAATAATTAAGGTTGGTTATGTACAAGTAAATTACACTTTAAATTATTCAAATCGGACCTTTCGTTTAAAAGTTATGATGTGTATAAAAATACTGTAAGTAAGAAAAATTTTGCAGTTTGCGCGAACTGCCGTCGTCGAACGTTTAGTCTATTAATTAGTAATTTACACGGTGAGATGAAGTTCGTGGAGTACTAACTAAACCCGCGAGAACGAAGTCGCGGGCGAAGTGCTAGTGGAAGATAAATGCAGGACCCATTACTTAAAAATAGCACTTCGAGTTTAAGCTAGAGGAGATTTGATAATTCACGACAAAACCAAACATTTTCCAACAATACATATATCAAATAATAATAATCTGTTGCATACTGTAGCGTAATGTTTTCTTGTATATCTATTTCAGAGGGTAAGCTACTGTCCGGACACGATGTCAGTGAAGGAGGTTTTATAACCACAGCGCTAGAGATGGGTATTGGCGGCATTCGCGGTATGAAACTCGATATCAACGTAGAACCTAATGTATCTGAAATCCAAGCACTTTTCAATGAGGAACTTGGTATAATTCTTGAAGTGTCAAGCAATAATCTAGCATATGTTCTAAACGAATACAAGATGAATGGAGTTAATGCCAAACAAATTGGCACTACTGGGAAATATGGAATGCATTCGGAGGTATGTATCTAGCCGAAAGGTTGGATTCTTTTAACTAAATATGCGGAAAATTTGGATTATTTTGAGACCATTGCATTAACGACTTAAATCATGTTTTCAGGTTATTATTAAAGTAAATGGTAAACAAGTTTTAGACACAAAGCTGATAGATGTGTTCAGAATGTGGGAGGAAACAAGTTATCAACTAGAATGTTTACAAGCAAACACAGACTGCGTCCGTCAGGAATGGCAAGGTAGTATTTTATTGAAGCGTTCTAGCGACATAAGAGAACAAGCAAAATTAATAGGCTAAACTACGTAAAAGTTTATTGATAAAGTATAATTTTTGAAATTTATTGTTTCTCACAGTCGTACATCCTGTACTAGTTTACCGTAAGTAGTTGCGTGTACACTTTGAAGGTACATAAAATTATACTGTTTTTCACAAATTGATGAAAAATCCAATTCTCGTCATTTCGTTTTAACAGTTAATCAATGTATTATAAAATAAATATATACAACGATATTTCTTTATAGGACTTGAAAAGCGCAAGGGAGTAACATACAATGTTACGTTCGATCCGACAGCGGCTGTTGTGAAGACGAAATCGATAAGAGTAGCCGTTCTTCGTGAGGAAGGTAGGGAAATAAATGTCATTTATTATCCACAAGTACGTCGCGGGCTTAGGCCAGTTCTAAATCTCCAATTGGACTGTTCTAGTGCTTATCACGCAAAGTGGACAGTATCAGATCAACATTTTATTTGAGACCTAATAATTTAAATCTTCAATGTGTTTTAGGCACAAACGGCGACAGGGAGATGATTGCGTCTCTAATGATGGCGAACTTCGATGTTTTTGACGTGACAATGAGTGACCTACAAAACAAGAAAATCACTCTAGACGCCTTCCAAGGCTTGGTATTCCCTGGTGGTTTCAGTTATGCTGGTAAGTTACAAGATTATTGATTAATTACAATTCATAAAAAAAATAGATGATATTAAAAATAATTTGGTTCTATTTTTTTTCTATTACAGACACTTTAGGTTCAGCAAAGGGATGGGCAGCTGGCATCCTATTCTCCGAATCTCTAAGCTCTCAGTTCTCCCACTTCAAGAATAGAAATGATACATTCTCTTTGGGAGTATGCAATGGATGTCAACTAATGGCTCTTCTCGGCTGGATAGACCCAGAAACGACGGCGAAAAGCGCGAACAAGACTCAAGTATTCCTCGACCACAATGCTTCGGAAAGGTATCAAAATCTAACACAATAGTGTTGTTCAAAGCACAATATTAACAAATAGCCGACGTCACGCGGTTTTACCCGCGTAGGGTCTGTTCCCGTGAGAGTATGGGGATAAAATATAGCCTATGTTACTTGCTGATAATTTAGCTATCCATTGCTGAAAGAATTTTCGAAATCGGTCTAGTAGTTTCTGAGTTTATTCGTTAAATACAAATATTTCCTATTTATAATATTAGTATAGAAGTATAGATGAGGTGCTATGAATAGCCACGGTGATTTTTTACGACCCATAATTTGGAACAATATTTTTGTTATAGTTCAAACGTGCCTATAGTGGGCCTAGCCCGAATATTTTGACAATAGGATCATTAACGTATGTGAATTTTAAATGCGAAAAACTACAACCCCGTAGTATTTTGATTTAATTTTATGGGACATAATATGTGCCAAAAAAAAAAATACATAAATTAAAAACATAAATTTTATATTATACAATTTATATCATTCAAATCATCATCATCATCTGCCTAGCCTTTTTCCAACTACATTGGGGTCGGCTTCCAGTCAAACCGGATTCAGCTGAATACCAGTGTTTTACGTGGAGCGGCTGCCTACCAGACCTCCACAACCCATTAACTGGGTAACACGGTACGTCTTGGCAAGACTGGAGTCAGATTTACTGGCTTCTGACAATCCGTAACGACTGCCAAAGATCTACAAATGACAGCCGGGACCAACGCTTAACGTGCTTTCCGAGGCACGTTATATCATTCAAATATATGTATATAAATAGTATCTAATTCAAATAAATATTATGTGCGAAACTAGTATTGTAGGTATGGTATTTACGTTACTTTACTGTTCGTAAAAAATATTCGTGCTAGGCCCTCAGATTTAATTCATAAAACAAATGCATTGTCATAACTTTTTTTTTACTGCATAGATTCGAATGTCGCTGGAGCGCAGTGAAGATAACCGAAGTACAATCGGACGTGTGGTTCCGCGGCATGGGCGGCAGCGTGCTGGGCGTGTGGGTGGCGCACGGCGAGGGCCGCTTCGCCGTCGCCGAGCCGCGCCTGCTGCGCGCGCTGCGGGGCCAGGCGCAGCTCGCGCTGCACTACGTGGATGACGACGGACTGCCCACCGAGCGCTACCCTATGAACCCTAACGGAAGCCCAGGTAACCGACCCATACTAACTAGTTTAACATTTTAAAAGTATGCGGTCAGTAAGTAGCCGAGCCATACGGAATCTTGCTGGCCCGCTACACCACCTCGTCGTTATTTATTTTTAAATTAATTAGGGTATTAATTTGCACGTCAATTATCTAATAATTATGTACCTTGGCATGTTTGGTATAAATTAAATAATTAAGAACAAGAACGTCTTAATAGCAAAAAAAAATTGAAGACATAGCAGATGCTACCTCAGCATCAACTAACTTTTTAAGTACAAAGTAAATGTGTGTGTTGTGTGCAGAGGGCATCGCGGGCGTGCGCTCTCGCGACGGCCGCCACGTGGCCATGATGCCGCACCCCGAGCGCTGCGTGCTGCGCTGGCAGAGCCCCTGCCCCTGCCCCCCGCGCCGCCCGGCCCCCGCGCCCGCCGCCAGCCAGGCCTCGCCCTGGCTCAGACTCTTCCAGAACGCGTACTCCTGGGCATCGCAACAATAGACTGAAAGCAACACGTTAAAGACACCTTCATGGAGGACTTGATGTCTAGCATTCCATTTAAGCTTCATTTGGAACAAAAGAGCCATTCGTTATAAGTTTTTGATGAATTTTGTTTTTATGTAAGAGTGTTTTCTGAGATCTTGTTTTCTCGAATAATTGTTAAGTTTGTTGAGCAGAGTTCAAAATAGTAAGTTTTGCCAGGCCGTAGCTATGCCCACGATAAATAAGTATGTGGGTAGTTCATTATGGCACCTGTTTAAAGAACAGTTTCAATTAGTAATTAAGCAATAATAATCAGGGTAATTCTATGCGTCTTATACAAATAATGTCACACATTGTCTTCCAATTTACATTCCATGATATTCTTCATTTTGCCTTTTATATGAAATCTATTTTATACAGAATAATAATATAAACTAAGTGTATAATTAAAAGTATAGACATTTTCAAAATATATTTTATATTGTTCAATCACTATATAAATGTTAGTATTGTATTGAGATATTAAATTGTTTAAAGAAAACAACTTTTTTATTATTCCGAATAGTCCCTGTTTGCATTGGTGTATCTAGGTTTTTTTCCAGGGACGCCTGGTTCCTAACCTGAGATGCGACGCCAAATATAGGTACAGTCGGTGAGCACGATCAAAAAGGAATATTAGGCCCATCGCCTCCAGGCGGGGATTTTAGACTAGCTTACGGTTGACAGTAATGGGTACCATTGCAGTGCTACAAAGGAAACCTTTACAAAAATGATGACGCCGCGGCCAATAATACTAGTTCTCGCGAGCAAAACTGGGGTGAAACTTAAAGCACTTCGGATGGGTTACGTTGGTAAGTTTTGTGGAGAAGTACCTATTAGCCTGAAGAAAATTGAAAATGTGCAACCGAAGCGAACTCGATTTTTTTAGGCTTTTGTTTTGGATAAGTTAAATTTCTTTTTCATCACACAAACAGATGCCCCTTTGTTGATCCAAGAATGCTAGAGCGAGCGAAGCGAGCTCGAAATTGTTTAGCATATTACCTGGGAGTTTGGGAAAGATTAGTTCTGTTTTACCAACTTGAGATATAAACGTTAATTTGTCGACTTAAACGAAATGTTCACAGATACGTAGGTACATTCTTTAAACTATTCATAAAGCCATAAAAGTACATACCGTCGACTTATGTATAAAATTCGAAAATTTTAGTACGCCGCCTTCCCGGAAGATCCTCTTTTTGTTATCCATACAGATATTTAATAAAAGTAATGTCTTCAACATATGACTTATGAGTTTTGTACATTGTATAAAACTGATAAAAATAGATGTAAGAGCGAGCGAAGCGAGCTTGAAAATATTTTGAAGTTCAGGACGGGCCGCTTTTTGCTATCCTTTTTTTTACCTTGTCCACGTCCTTGAATATACTTATGGGTTGATTTAAGAGCGCTGTCACAATTTTTCTTGAATTTGAACGTTTGATTCGAGTTTTGATGTCTGATTATGCTTTAGATATAGCACAAAAAAAAAAAAACAAAAATACGCCTATAAAAGTTTGATAGTTGATCTTGGGAGTGTTTTAAATAAATATATCAATTTGTTCACGTACATCAGTAAATTCCTTGTCTCCGCAAAGGGTGTTTCTTAAAATTACGCTTTTGGGAATCTTTTGATGCTTTGGTACACCGAAGATATAATAATTTAATCATTTTAAAAAATGTCCATGATGCAACTATACGTTCTACTTTGGAATGATCAAATCAATTTATTACGATTCATGCACTAATACACCAAAAATAATTCTGTAAAACTGAGAATTATTGTCAATTTTCCGTACGAAACTATAATTTTTGTCTATGAAAGTATAATCCAAATTCAAATAAAAATTATTTAATAATTAAGGAGGTATTGTTATAATGCATGAAAAAAAAAATTGGTCTATTTAAAAGTAAACTCATATTTTTAAGCAATTGTTGTATACAGCGCTACAATCACTATAAATCTTGGGAAACGCGGTTTGTAGCTTTAGTCCGGGGCAAGCGCTCGATTTTGTAATAGCACCCTTAATAAAAATACTAAACCAAAGTGAATTTATATCTATCAAATAAAAAAAAATAAGAATGGAAGTCGAGACTGTCGAGAGTTAAATGACGCGACAGGGATTGCGCGTTATGAATCGATTTTGTGGCTCGGGATGCAAGAGATAGGTAATCTCAAAAATATTGTCGTTTTAGAAGGTTTATCAATTTGAAGGAATCATAACGCCCACTTTGTTGTTAGAATAGAAGCCAATAATGGGTACTATTGGCTTCTATTTAAAAAAAAAAGTTATAAAAGTGTCTAGCCTAGAATTTGGAATCGGTCCCCAAACATCATGGGGTGGGCATCAGAACATTCTGGGGTAGGCACGCCCCTCCTTTACATACGTCTATTTGTAAAGTCAATTATTTATAAGTACAATACTTATTGTAGGTATCATTCTAGCATATAAGTCCCATCTTAACCTAACTAATAACACAATCGATAAGAAACGCAAGTTAAACTTTAGATATTCATTACCATAATATCTTGTATGGATCTTACTAGGTCTCTCCTTTGAGTTCTTTCTAAAGCATCACAAAGTAAGAAAAACCATCTTTGTGGTTTTGCAATATATGTTGCTTCCATCAACTTTCTTACTTTTTCATCTAATGTTTTATATTCAATATCAATATCTCGAATGATGTCTTCACAAATTTTCAAATATCTAGCAAGGTCACGCCAGTAACTACCGATCTCTTGGACAATAGTGTCAATAATCCTCTGTCTCTTACGTTTACTCAGAGAACACAATGGACTGCTGGCAATGAAACTGTCTTCTGGCTCTTTTCTGTGACCTGTAACATGAAAAGTTTCAAAGATGAAGCAATGAAGGGGAGAACTGTTTGTGCAGTTTAATAAATAAAAAATAAAACATCACTAACTGTAATAGTTGCCATACTCCCTCGGCAAATAGTTTCTTTCATAGTCTGTTATTTTCTGCAATACATGCTGGGAGTTGGGGAGTTTCATAGCGATACTCTTCAAGCATTCTACATTGTCCTCAGATAATAAGTCTCGTAATTCCAAAACCTTCAACAGCTGTCCAATGCTAGTTATTTGATCAAACCTTCTCACTGAATTGATGGTGCCTCTGAAACACTCTTTTATGGAACTCATTATTTCACAGTGTCTGTCGTTTGATTCCAATGAGAAAACTGTGTACTGTATTAATTGACAATATTCTGACAAAGTCATTTTAGAACTGTTTTATTTTTTCACAGAACTTAGAACCAAGAGTAATGAATACACTGCTGCACTGCACTCGTTTACAACCACTTAGAGAGATAGGTACCTACTACAACAAGTAGCAAGGTTTAGATATCACTGAGCTCTTTAATAGATAGGTAAATATATTGGGTAATATGTTGCTACCTACGTACCAACAATCAATTCAATAACTAATTAACGCTACAACTAAATTCTAAGCTCGCGAGTGTTCAGTGTCTACCATTTGTCTTATCAACTAGCGAATTCCAATTTACTTAGTAGTTACAAAGCATCTACCATTTTGTTAGAGAAAAGCCATTTAATAGTGTTTTATGTTTATGAGATGCACGATTTTTGTGATATGTTTTCTAGGATATTTTATGTGTTAACATAAACGTGGTTTTTGTCAAGGTTTATAAATAAATCACTGTCAGTAACATCACGGTGTCTGCGTAAAATGAATTGTGCATCGGTTTTCGTCATTTTAATTACGTAGGGGGGTTTCCCATTTCTATGTACGTAGCGTAGAAGAATGTACGTGTACCTACCTACCTACATCATACTACCTACCTAAAAATATATCATTTATACTGTTAAGTCAGCAGAAGGTTTACGGCATTGATATCGGGTTGCTTTCATATACCTAAATAATGTAATGGTATTGCAAGATATGGTTTGATTTCCTCATCAGCGGCTGCCAGTCAGGCTTTATCGTCGGGCGGCTAAGCAATGCCAGTTGTCAAGTCTGACATCACTGATTATGACGAACCGAACAGAGCGGCCTACGGTAGGTACTTATACAGGATGAATTTCTCAAGATGGCCAAATCGGGAAAAATGACGAATAGCGAAAAATACTCTAATAAAAATAAGAGTGTCAGCCCGATTTTTTTTAATTCGAGCGTCCTAGCTAAGAATCGATTCATCGATTGATGGGATTCTGAACTTAACAGCAGGGGCAATAAGAATCAATTTTCGAGTGTACTGAAAATTATGTATTTTTAGTAAGTAACTAAGATAAGATACAGAGATTTTATTAAATTAAATAGAAGTGTCTGTAATATCGAAATTTATTTTATTTATTTGTTTATCAATGTCGGACAACAATATAGCCCATTTAATTAACACGAAATAGCAGCTTAATTGTATTTACGACACTTGTACAATTTTTATTTTTGTCTATTATATTTAGTAGGTAAGGGGGCCATAAATTAATTTTGTATGATGGTACGGAACTCTCGGTGCGCAAGTCCGAATCGCTCTTGACTTTTTTTAGTCGAAAAATCGCCAAAATTTCCTCACGTAATTAATGGACGCCCACTGATCAGTGCTATTAGTCTATCTGTTTGTACCAGCTAATCTCCGAAATGGTTGTAGGTATCAATTTTGATAGGACTTTCACTGGCAGATAGCTAACTGTTATTATAAGGATGACTTAGGCTACTTTTAGGATAGAAAAAATATTAGGGTTCCGTGCAAACACATTAGCAACATATTGTCTTCAAATTTAAATAACATTTTATTTATGCATTGTGCCTTATTATTCGACTGCCCCAGAAGGAGAGTAGGTAATGTTTTACGAGAGCTTGTACCTCTGTATGAATATGTTTTCTTCTTAATAATTAATTGCAATCTAGCCAAAAAGAGTAATACCTAAGCAATTAAAGTATAGCTTTATATGTTACGTGATGGATTATGTTATAAAACTAAGAATAGTGTCCATTTGCACTTTTAAACAAGTCCGTAGCAATTTCTTATAGTCTGTTAAAATGTATAAAAACTAAGCGTAACTAAACTTAAGTACTTTTACATATTCATTTCCATTATTTCCTGCAGGGGTCTTACAAGGTCTAAACTTCTTTCTAATGCTTCACTGAGTAGGTACGAAAAAAACAACCTTTGTGGGCGTGCAATAATATTTTGCCAATATGCATGAAAAACATATTTATCGTCTATACAGTTTATCTAAAAATATAACACTAACAGTGAAAATAGAATCTAAATTACTCGAAAAACGAAGGAGATATAATTATTTTAAACAAATATATCTGTCCGTCTCGCGAAAACGTTGTTTTCTATGGCAGCTGTATAGGGCGTCATAGACGATGACGTCAAAGTTTACATAGGACTTCTCTTTCTAATTGTAATTGTTATTTTTAAAGCTTTATAATTTCATCGCTGATGAAAATATTTAAATAATAATTTCATGATTGTTTACTAGAGCTAATATGTATTTCATTTTGCAAATAAAAAAATCGCATGCATATTTCCTATTTTCGCGGAATTTTTCATTTTGAATATCAATAATATCTTGAATGTCGCGCTCACGAATTTACCAAATTCCTTGTAAGGACACGCCAGAAACTATAATTACCGTGTCAAAAATCATCTGTATCTTTGTTTTGCTCACAGAATCCAATGGACTTGCATTTTCTAAAACTCCGTTGTCATGAAACTGTTAGATAAAAATAAAAGTATTTTGGAAAAGTGCTAAGTACTGAATATTCAATTAAAATCGTGCCAGTCAAATGTTTAATTCTAGCAAACTAGCGTTCTTGAGCTGACACCAGCACCACTGATAGATAACTAAAACTGTCTTCATACTACTAAAACTTTATGCAAGTAAAAATTTTATGTGTTTAACCTTTTAACCGCTTGTGTCGCATATATGCGACACACGTTTCCGTGTCCCTACCGCTCGTGTCGCATTTCTGCGACAGAGATCATGCATGATTTTTTCGTTCCATTTTCGTCCTGTTAACTACGAGGTACAACTAAAACTATTATTAAATAGACCTATTATTTATAACAATTACTTAAAATTATGTTTCATAGCTCTAAGCATTGAAAAAACTTAAACAAAAATAAGTAATTGGCAGCTTGGAGTTTTCTTCGGTGTCTATCGCGCGCGTCGCATATATATGACCATAGGGATGGGATACAATGCAATGCGCATTAAAACGAAAACAGTAAATAATCAGGTATAGTGCATCATTCAGCATAAAATAAAGTGTCATACGAAATAAAGTTAAATTTAACATAATTGTTACTTTGTGTATTAATTCTTTTCCTTATTATTCAAAAGAAAAATATTCCTCACGATCTTTGTATAATGCCAATATTTGACGTTAGTTCCCATCCCTAGACCCCTATGCTTGCAATAATATTTCTCTAGTTAGTCTAGCGCCGCTGTCGCATTAATACGACGGCTGCCTACGTCACGAGCGGGTGAAACGAATGGAAAGTTCCATTAAAGTTGTTCGTGGCTATTTCTGCATTGTCGATAAAATGACTACTACTGAGGAATTAATCAGAATATTAGAAGGTGACGACGAAGAGGAATTATTATTAGAATCTACAGAAGAACTTAGAAGTGATGGAGAGGTAAGTACCTATTTCAATTTCTTCTTATGTTAGTTGCATATATTATTCAGTAGGTATAGGTATAAATAAGACTGGACACGCCACGATTGCGGCGGTAAGTCCCCTCTTTGAGGCGTGGCTGGAGAGACGTCACGGCGTCCTCACCTGTCGCATGACCCAGGAGACGCCGTTGGCGAGGATCGCAGGACGAGGACGATCTCCAGCCTCCGTAGACGCGAGCTTGCGAACGCCGAGCATTGGGTAGCTCGATATTCGCCGTCCTATAAGGACCGAGCCCGAGTAGTCGACGGCGCGCGGTGACCACGCGCGCCTCGAAGAGTTGTCGCAAACACTTGGGTTGGGTTTAGGTAACTCCTTGATGGATCGAAATAGTACCTACCTACCTATTTTAAATATTGTGATGTAATTCTGTTATTATATTACCTACTTACATATCTACATACCTATTGATTGTTCAAATTTGGAACCGTGTTGTATGTTGTCCTTACAGCCCGATTTACACTTCAATAAGTACCTACCTACCTACCTAGATTTATTATAGTTTGATTTATGAGAAAAGGAAAAAGTCGAATAATAAGAGATTATTGTGATGTGAACAATTAGAATTTAGTAAGGTTAAACAATTAGTAACTGGTACAACATTTACTTGTTAGCTTAAAGATGAACGACTGTGATACGAAGAAAGTGATTAAGTAATAAGAGATTATTGTGATATAAACTATTAGAATTTAGTAAGGTTAAACAATTAGTAACTGAGATGAACGATTGTGATACGAAGTGATTAGGTTGGTTAAGTTAAAGGCTCTTTACAAACAGGCGCGACACGCGACGCGACACAAAGACATGAGCGGTACCTTCGTGTCGCGACATGAGCGGTTCCTTTGTGTCTCGCCTATTTGTAGGAGCCATAAGGCTGATTTAAAATAAAAACATAAAAAACTTTTGACTTTTTTTTATCGATACAATGATTGCCCCTCCTTAATTATTGTACGTATTATTTTGTCGATTTGTAGCCGGGCGCTAGGGGCACGGCAACTGATATTTAGCCAAGCGCTTAAAAGGTAAACACATTTCATGTAAAGGCACTAAACTAAACTTTACACTAAATGTGTTTTCATCATCGGCCTAGCCTTTTCCCAACTATATTGGGGTCAGCTTACAGTCGAACTGGATTTAGCTGAATATCAGTAATTTACGCGGAGCGGCTGCGTACCAGACCTCCACAACCTATTAACTGGGTAACACGATACCTACTTCATAGCAAGACTGGAGTCAGATTAACTGGCTTCTGACTATCCGTAACGACCTGCTAAAGATCTACAAATGACAGCCGGGACCAACGTCTTAACGTGCTTTCCAAGGCACAGAGGAAACTTGGTATGATAAGATGGTCACCCATCCACAGACCAACTTTGGCAAGCGCTGCTTAACCTTGACGATCGACCCGTGCGGCTGTTATTATCTAGCCACGAGCTCCTCATGTACCTACCTAATAGTTTTTTCTTTGTATTGGTCACTAGGTACCTAAATGTATAATAACTAGCTTTCGCTCGCAACTTCGTACGTGCATATCCCGTATTCCCGTTTTTTCCAGTTCCCGTGGGAATTTCGGGAAATTCTTTCTTAGCGCCCTTACGGAGTGCAAGAAAGCTACATACCAAATTTCAGCTTTCTACGACCAGTAGTTTCGGCTGTGCGTTGATCGATCAGTCAGTCAGTTTCTGCTTTTAGATATTATTATTATAGTGATCAATGTGCATTCCATTATTCTAAAATGTTAGTAATGATTTCGGTTATTTTTTGTAATAAACAAACTATTATAAAAAACTTTTTTATTACTATTCCAAGCTATATTTTTTGTAAAATATAAATATACAGTAAAACCGCCGTAATACATTTTATCACGCTTATGACGATTTGTTATTCTGTTTAATATTTTATCTAAAAATGCGTGTCAGTTGATTTTTTATATAATTAAAGCCAGTTTCTGTCTTTATGGGATAAACTTACTACATAGGCAAAGCAATTAAAGAGAGACTGAATGGCCTGGCCAGTGCCAACTTACTAGTAAATAGTAGTAGCTAGACGAAACAACTCAGTTGCTTTCAAAACACAAATAAAAAACAATCTTAAGCGATTAAATTAGTACATGTTTTAGTTTCCCGATATATATACACTTTCTCGCTTAGAATGCATTTTGGTTTGCTCTTCGAAATTACCCAGGTTCTGTATATTGTTATTATAATATTGCATGGCTGTTCCATATATTGGTTCAATGCTACATTGTTATATTTTTTCTGATACATTATGAATTAAGTTGTGCATTCCTTTAACCCAAAATACAATAACATTATCAATTTATAATTTATCTTTGACACCAAAAATCAATTTATGATAATAACTGTCAAATATTCATTGCCATAATATCTTGTATGGATCTTACTAAGTCTTTTCTTCGAGTTCTTTCTAATGCATCACAGAGAACAAAAAACCACCTCTGTGGGTCTGCAATGGAGTCATATTTTTCCATCAATTTTGTAGCTTTTATAGCTAATGATTTGTTTTGAAAATCAATATCATCAATGTCACGTTCACGAATTTTCAAGTTCCTTGCAAGGTCACGCCAAAAGCTACCAATCTCTTGAGTAATAGTGTCGAAAATCCTCTGCCTCTTTCTTTTGCTCATAGAACCCAATGGACTGCTGGTAATGAAACTGTCTTCAGGCTCGTTTCTATGACTTTGTGTTGGTGAAGCTGTAACATAAAAAATACTATTATGAACGAAATAATTTAATGATGTAAGTATGTTCATTTTTAGCCTAATTTGGTATGCTTAAAAGTAATAAGGAGGAAAAGTTATTAAGTTATTGCCAGTTCCCACTTCTTGTGGTATTCAGCTAGATGTCTCATTTGTTAATTCATGGTTTCAATTTCTACGATTAACATGCACCTAACTTATATCTTGAATATCAAGCTTATAATTGATTCATTTTGAAGCCACACCTATACCACCACAAAAACTAACATAACAAAATCTATACCACCAGATACAAAGTAAGGCCTAACATCATACAAATCCTGCATTGCAATAACAGAGTTTTCCATACGATTTGAACATAAACAACAGTTCAAATGTCAACTGAGGCAGATGCTGCCCACCAGATGCAACAACCGTCTGGTCGGAGGATCCTCCGTTGTCAATGGAGGTTTGCAAGACTTTATAACCCTCTATAATTTGAATGCTTTCAACATTTTTAACGATGAGGAAAAAATTGTGCTATTGTTGAAAAAATGAGATTAGTCATCACTCACTATAATAGTTGCCGTACTCCCTCGGCAAGTGGTTGCTTTCATAGTTGTTTAATTTCTGTAACACTTCCTCAGAGTTGGGCAGTTTCAAAGCGATACTCTTCAAGCATTCTACATTGTCCTCAGAGAGCAAGTCTCGTATTTCCAAAACCCTCAACAGCTGTCCAATGCTAGTTATTTGTTCAAACCTTCTCACAGAATTGATTGTGTCTCTGAAAAACTCTTTCATGGAACTCAATATCTCACTGTGTCTTTCGTTTGTTCCCACTGCGATAACTATGTATTGTTTTAATTTCGAATATTCCGACATAGTCATTTTAGAGCTGTTTTATTTTTATCACATTAGACAAACACTTAGAAGGAAGAGTAAAACATACACTGCACTCAAGTTATAACCACGTTATTGGTACTACGCCAAGAAGTAACTTGTAACTACCCGATATATTATATTCCTCTATGCTTGTAACACTCACTGTGGTCAATAATACATAATGTAGCAACCTAAATATCAACTTATTAATGCGATATTCAAATTGGACTTAATTTTTTTTACGAATGTTCGGTCTTCAGGACGAATGAATTCATTAACTAGCTGTCATAGCATAGCAGTGTTCAGCCAGCTGTCAAAATGACACGACGTCAATGACTTGTACCTGCACTCCAATTCACTTCAATGCTTTAACATTTCTTTGAGCAACACAAATAAATATAATTGAAAAGTATTTTCTAAGAATGAAACGCTCACAAGAAATTGCCGCTCCTTATTGTACGTTTTTTTTGGATATTCTATGTACCTACGCTCCTATGAGCGTGGCACATAATAAGGCTTTTTCCTGTTTGAAAAATTGACAGTTATTTTAATTCTCCGTAAAAAGAACTGCATTGGTTAACGTCATTAATTTATTTACGAAAGGGGAGTTCCCGTTTTTCCACTTAGAGTTTTTACCGCTTGGCTAGCATTTCACTATTTAATATCGGGTTGCAAAATCTAAACTTGTTTTAATAAAATTTAAACAAACAATAAAGAAATGGCTATGCCTATAAAAACCAGATTATTTAATACTTGCATACTGCCTGTCCTTACATACGGCTGCCAAACATGGGCGCTGACACAAACCAACTTGAAAAAACTGGAAGTCTGCCAAGTCGCCATGGAAAGGAGTATGCTAAACAAACGGAAAAGTGACAGAATCCGAAACAAAACAATTAGACAGAAAACGAAAATTGAAGATATAACAGTAAAAGTAAAAAAACTAAAATGGAGATGGGCAGGTCATACGATTAGAGGAAAGGACAAATGGAGTAGAGCAATATCAGAGTGGTACCCAAGGGATGGCAATCGCAAAAGAGGGAGACCATTTAGAAGATGGGCAGATGAAATTAAGAAGGCGGTAGGCAATACAAATACATGGACAAGGACAGCGAAAGACCGGAAAAGTTGGAAAGAGTTAGAGGAGGCCTTTGCCAAAAGGCAAACAGACGGGGAAACTGATGAAGAATAGAATAAATAGATTAAGAGTTAAAATTAAACGAAAAAGCAAGAATTAAGTTTGTATTATGTTAAGAATTGTCTGAATAAAGGCTGTTTTATTTATTTTTATTAAACAAACAAGCAGGATACCTATGGTTGCCAGATGTGTGAAGAGTTTTCTTGATCACCTACCTATGGTGTCTAAGATTTTATCTAATTGATGAACGTACATAATGGTGAATCTTATTTTTTACCTAAAATGCGTAGAGTTGTTTTTAGAGTAAGTTTATTTAATTTAAGTCGTTAAAGCTAAGGACCGTTCGATACTCGGTTGGAATTGGGAATTTCTCAGGAGTAGCAGCAATAGTGGTACCTTGTAGAAGTGGCGGTACCTGGAGGCGGTACGGTACGCAGGTAGCAGGTAGGTACTAATCCCGTGTCTCGGAAAACATGTTAGTCCGTCACCGCGCCAACTGGGCGGCCGTCGATTTGCGATCGAATGGTGGGCGGACTGCCGGCCCATCAGACTAGAGGTATGACTTATGTGACTCTTATTAGTGAGGGAAGAGAGAGTGCATCAGTGTTTGTCCGAAGGGTTCGGCCTACCTATCTAATCCATCTACCTAATCTATCTAATCGTACCTATCTAAACCCACATTTTGCCAGTATCAATTCATAATACCAACACAAAGCATTTGATTTATGATTAGATGTTGCACAGAAACCTCCATGTTTTGAAAATAGGCCCTAGATCAGCAAGTTGAATCCGACTCAGGGGACGCCTCGTTTTACTTGGCACAAACTGAACTGAAATCAATTACATAATTATGTGTCAATATGTATGTTTTGTTTTCACCCAGCTTGGTAGACAAATAAAGCGGGTTGTTGGAAAGACGACTCACGACCGTATTTAGGTATCATCATCATCAGCCTATAGCAGTCCACTGTTGGACATAGCCCTCTCCTAGTGCACGCCATTCAACTCGATTTCCAGCAACTCTCATCCAGCTGCTATTTTGGTACCTTAATATACCTACCAGTAAAACTAGAAGATACAAAGAGTTAAAACGATAATATGACGAGTGACGACCCTAAACCCTAACTTGCATTTAGTACGAAATATAGGTAAAATGAAAAAACCCCGTCAATAAACAAACAGGGGAGCCAAGCATCAACGAAAAAAAAAATGTTAGAGCCACTCTAATGTCTATGCATGAAATCACCAGAGTCAACGGCTGCGGTGAGACATAGACGAAAATACTCTCTATACTTTCACTAAGTAGCGGGCGTGTGGTTCACGATCTCAAAAGACAAGCACTCAAGCATTTTGATTTAGAGGTTGAGTTGGTAACCTAATTATTATCTTTGGTTTACTATTTACAGGTGGATATTATATTATATTTTGTTTACCTATCTGGGTACCTACCTGAATAATAGATTATTTTGTCACTTTGGGTGATTAGCTAGGTAAGATGGATTCCTTACATAAATAATTTGTAAGTATTGTATGAATAATAAATAAGGGATAAGAATAGTTTACTTTAGGTTTGCAGCAATCACAGTCATGTAAGTAATGTTATAGTTCAGAAGACCTAACATGAAAATAATAAGGGGCATCTTACTTTGCTTTCTCTATAATCACTACATAGTGTAAAACGAAGTCGCTTTTGCTGTCTGTCTGTCCCTTTGTTTACTTAGATCTTTAAAACAACGCAACGGATTTTGATGCGGTTTTTTTAATAGATAGAGTGATTCTCAAGGAAGGTTTTAGAATATAATTTGCACCCGTGCGAAGCCGGGGCGAGTCGCTAGTAATATTATAAAGAGGTAAAGTTTGTGAGTTTGAAAATTCTTTTACCAAAAGAAAGCCGCGTTATGTGTGAGTGTCATAGGCTGTATATTAACATGAAAAATAACGCCCAACGAAGTGGGCACGGGTCAGCTAGTTGTTAATAAATTATGGCGAGTTTTTTGGTCGGTAGTTTTTAACTCAACAAATTTTGATAAAATTTCGATCGTTTTTCGATCAATTATTCATAGTTAATTATTGACCATTTGTCAAGATAAATATAGATCGAAAAATGCACATTAACGAATTTAGGTGTACGCATTTTAATACCAATGGATAACAATGGAAGAATGGACTTTTTAGGGTTCCGTAGCCAAATGGCAAAATCGGAACCCTTATGGATTCGTCATGTCTGTCTGTCTGTCCGTCCGTATGTCACAGTCACAGCCACTTTTATCCGAAACTATAAGAACTATACTGTTGAAAATTTAAAAGTAGATGTATTCTGTGAACCGCATAAAAAGGAAAAAAAAAACAATAAATTTTGGGGGTTCCCATACTTAGAACTGAAACGTGTTCGTAAACTGACAAGACAAAGTATTTGGCAGTGGTAGACGTTAAAGAACGTATGTTACGATTAATAACGATAAGATATGAATTAATTAGTACCTTCACTATTATTTTGGTACGTATTAAAAGTTTAACAAATAACTTAACAATATTTGTTATGGTGTTATTTTCATGCTTTCGTGCATTTTATTTTTTCTCAATACATGGCGCTCTGACTTAGGTATTTAGAATGCACCAGGAACTTTCACCTTAAACTTAAAAATTCAATATGTTTTGATTTTGTGGGTCGATTTTGATGAAGTAGACGTTAAATGTTACTCGGAAAAACACTTATTTTAAATAAGTACCTAGATTTTGAATCCATTTAGTGGTTTATTAAGCTCGATGATTGATTACGTAGTTACTTTAAATAAAGGCTATATTTTGTACACAAATGTATAGTTTTTTGACTTTTCCCTATACCTGTAGTATAAGTCAGTATTACTTGCCAAATTTCATAGTTCTAGGTCAACGGGAAATACCCTATGAATTTTGATTACCATGAGAGTGTCGAAATATTCGTTTTTTGCGGCAAAAACGGCCATATCTTTCTTTTATGTAAACTTATAGAAATATTTTTTTACAGCTCCAAGGGACCGTAGACCTGAGTACCTATATAGTTTAAATTCCAACTCGATACTTCCACGCGTTCCCGAGATATAAGGTTTATGGTACGAAACCCTTCGAGTGGCCCACTTGGCCGGTTTTTAACCAATGTGTAAGAGTTGGAATCAATCAAAATAAAAAAAAAATCAACCAATTGGGGGGGGTCTGTATGTATGCTTTTACGGTTGCACAACGACACGCTTTGCTTTGCTTTGCTTGGTAGTATAGATGCAGGCCTACCTTGCTGTCTCCTTCAGAGACGGGAAGGTGGCGTGGTCTTGAGGGGGAGCGCAACGGTCGTGTAGATCCTCAAGGCAAGTCCGGTGGATATACCTTCTCGAGGTTGCCACCCCGTTTTTGGTCTAATTCCTTACGAAATAGACGTAACTGAAACCACCGGGCGACCCGCAGAGTGGAGGGCTTTCCACTCAGTCCCATCCCATATCCCACTAAACCCCTTTTCCCCTCTATAACCCCTCCCAACTCCCCTCCTAACTGTGACCCTTCTGTGACGAAGTGGTTGCGGGCTCGGCCGTCACTAAACTCAGCTGACGGCGGGTAGGAGAATTTTGTCACCTGCGCTAGGACCTGCGCAGTCGAGCGCCGTAAGCGGGGATGAAGGAGTCCTGGGGGGTTGAGCCGATCGGCACTGGCGGTAATGTGTCCGTGAGGCAACACGCCCCCTTTGGTCTGGATTTCAAGCAAAACGGTGGCCCTATCTTCTAGCCAAGGGTAGGGAAATGGCCAAAGTGTCCCGTCAGAGGGCCACAGGCGAGGTGCGTGGGGTCCGCTAAGGTCGTCCTTGGGCGGCCGAAGCGGTAGGTAAAGGCCATGCTGACGGTGTAAGTGAGGGTTGATTAGTTGCCAACCCGATCGAGCACCCGATGTCGCGCTGTAAACCAGCCTTGCGCACCTATATCTTCCTGGTAGTCCTAACGTTCGCACTTACAGTAGTGCGACGTTCCCAGGTGCGGGCTCCATGGTGGGTGGGAGCCAGGAAGATGAAGTTCAAAATTTTTTAGTATGTACGGATTGAAGCCAACTAAGAATACCGCAGGAGTGGAGTCGGCGAAAGCTGGCAAAGCTCCTAAGCGAGGTACCTCTGGTGCCTCGCTCGCCCCTGGATGTCCTGCGGCTCACGCCGTGGGCGCCAGCGCGGGCGCTGGTCCGGCTGTGGCGAAAACCGCAGCTAAGACCAAAAAGTCCCACTCCAAGCAAAGGAGAACGGCGCTGCATGGGACCAGTACCGATCCTTTACACACAAAGGCGAAAACGGAGACGGCTAACACCTCTGCCGGAAGTAGCCGAAATGGCATGAAAAGCAATCAATGACCGGGTACCCAAGCAATTTATCTTCGATAAAAAATACAAAATCCAATTGCATGAGGATCATCGGTGCGAGGGGCTCTGCCCCGCCGAGCTGCGGATCTTCACCGATGGATCAAAAACAGGTACAGGTACTGGTGCGGGAATCTTCTCAGAGGATCTCAATATCCACATAGCCACACCATTGGGGGTCCACAACACAGTGTTCCAGGCTGAATGCATGGGCATTTCTCTGGCGGCATCAGCCATCCTAACCAGGGAAGTTAAGGACCACTCAATACGCATACTCTCGGACAGCATGGCCGTCCTGCAAGCTCTGAACAGCCACACAGTGAACTCTGGGTTGATTCTCGAGTGTCACCAACGTCTCAACCAGGTTGGTAGACACAACAAAGTAACCATTCAATGGATCAAGGGACACAGTGAATCTCGAGGCAACGACGCTGCGGATGAACTCGCCCGAAGGGGGTCGAGTTTGTCAGCAATGGGACCTGAGCCCATCGTGCCGCTGCCTTTCGGGTACTTACGCAATCTGGTAAGGAAACGCACCGGAGATAAACATCACAAGCTATGGGTTGACCATAGTGAGTGTAGGCAGGCCAAAGAGGCACTTCCCTCTATAAATGGCCGTTTCACAAAACAAGCCCTAAGACTGACTAAACAACAGTTGCGTTCAGTCACAGCCGTAACAACTGGCCACGGGTCTTTTAATAAACACCTCTATGCTATAGGAGTCACTGATAGCCCGCTATGCAGAGCCTGCATGGAGGAGAATGAGACAGCAGCACACCTGCTTCTAAGCTGCCCGGTAGTTGCGGATTACAGGGCAAAGTACTTCGGAAACCCAGGTACCGTCTGCGAGATAGTTAGTAACACCAAGGCGTTGCTGGCCTTCCTTGGGGAGCTGGGGTGGATCGAATGACGCATTAGTCCCACCTGCACGCAAAATACGCGCTTAGTCGTGGAGTTGCGGAAACCAGCCCTATTTACATACATACATACATACAAGAGTTGGAATCACGATCTTCGCAGGGTGACTGGTAGCAGCTGGATGAGAGTTGCCGGAACTTGAGAAGATCTTAGGGTAGGTAGAGACGTCACGGGGGGAGTCAAACATCTCACTCCCCCCGCTGACCCGAGGTGGCCCGCAGAGGCGGATCGGCACTAGCCGGGGATAACGGAAGTCGCATTAGTTCTCGCAATCCCCGGTTGGTGAGAGATGGATCATCGGGGTGGTTTTAGTCAGTAAGAGTCTGACTGACCCCTTCGCCCGCCCCAGGGCGGAGGATATCCATGAGGATTTCCCCCCGTTATAAAAAAAAAGGTAGATACCGATTAACAGTGCAAGAACCGACCAACGGTTTGGAGCAAGTGAAGGTCAGGTAGCCAATGGCTTCATGTAAGATAGGTACCTACTGCTGCTCAGCTGCATCAGGCTACACTGGAAGTCGACCCCATTGATCAAAATTTACTAACGTTGATTTATTTATTTTAACGTTGATTTTTATATCCTATATCTAGCCATAGTTGTTATTATCTATATCGATAGGTACATTAATTGTTGATCTAGTTCAGCTATACTCAACCTGCGGCCCGCGGGCCGCATGTGGCCCGTCAAGCTTTTCGGTGTGGCGTGTTTGCACATTATTGATGCCATAATTAGTTAGCGTATCGATATGCATGTATCTATCTATTCTATCCGGTTTAACTTCTTGACAATGGGTTAAGTAAGACTATTCCTCACCCACTATTAACATGAAAAGGTTGGCCTATGGGATATGAAAACGGCCCTTTTGTAACAAATTCAAAAGTCCCATTCATCAAAGTAGTTACTATTAAAATATTATGTTGAATTTTATTTTACTGTAGGATATTGCGGCCTATCATGACAATAGTAGAAGCGCAATGTGGCCCAGAGAGAAAAAAGGTTGAGTACGGCTGATCTAGTTAGTGGAAAATATTATTTTCTAAAACTGCTTTTGTATGTCGTCATTAACTGACTCGAGCGCGAACTCGAGTCAATAATAGATACCAATAATGATAATGACCCGTTTTATGACTACAATTGTGTACTACAAATAATCATTATAATATTTACTTATTTCTCGTTATCATCCGTACTTGAGAGACGCTTTGACCTCTCTATCAGTACATTACTGTCGCTTTCGTAAGTCGGACAATAAAATGGTTAATACATTTTAGTTGTTGCACATTTACTAACAATTAAAAATGTATAGATTTATTAAACGTGGTTTAGTTCCAAAAAATGCATTTGATAGTCTCCAGAAAGACTTTTCTAATGGAAAGTTGTGGAGAAATGGTGTTCGATGTATAACACAAAGCACGAAATCTGATAGCTTGTTTCCTGAACGTGTAGACTTTCCCAGCAGGCATATTGGACCTAGAGATCAAGATGTAGTGACTATGTTGGATTTGCTCGGTTATAAGGTTAGTACCTAAATAATATCTTCTAAACATCATGCTTCTTATTTTCTTATATTTCATAAACCGCAACTATAACTTTATTTTATTTTTAATATTTCTTTCTAGAGCTTAGACCTATTAACGGACGATGCCGTTCCAAAGAAAATTCAACTCCAAGGTCTCATGAACATCAGTGACCCTATGAGTAAGTAACTAGATATTTATCCATATAAAATTTATGTTTTTTGCATACCTTATCTTTAGTACTGTGCTTATTTATAAAAAAAAAAACAATGTGTTTCAGGTGAACATGATCTCATTAAAACAGTACAAAAAATATCAGAGAAGAACGAAATATGGCGATCATACATAGGTATGGGGTATCACAACTGCTGTGTCCCACATTCTATAATGCGCAATTTGTTCGAGAACCCAGGATGGTAAGATTATAAACTTTATAACTTTTAGGGTTCCGTACCAAAATAGTTTTTTTTTTTGTAACAGTGACTGAAATGTGTTCTTAAAAATTCGTAGTGGGGTTACTAGAGCATGTGGGGTATGACATGAAAGAACGCTATATTATGTACATTCTCAAACACTTTTTCTTATTTTTAGGCCGCATAGTTTTCGACTTGACGAAAAATGTAAAAAATTTGATCATTTCCCCCCCTTATCTTCGAAGTTTGCATAGACAAAAATCTGAAATTATTTTATGAGATAGAAGTTTATGTAAAGATTACTGGAAAAATAATACGATGTCTCTGAATAGTTCCTCTATCGGTCAGGAGATGGCGTTGAATTAAAACTGCAATATACACCGCAGTATCTCTGACGATTGGCATGGCCTCGCCGATGAAAATTTGAAATCTTTTAACGGTTTATATGATGGTACAGAACCCTCGGTGCGCGAATCCAACTCGATCTTGACCAATTTTTTTTAACTCAAAAAAAACCGGGCCAAACTGGGCACAAACTGTTTTAGGGCCAGCTAACTTACTTGGCAGATAATTCTACTAGTATCTAGTACTAGTTACTATTATTTCAGTAAGTACTAATCGCTACTGAGGCATCATGAAATAGTAGGTAAATCAAATTCGAATGTAGAAAATAAGCGACAATCGACATTCTGGTGCCGAATTCTAAGAATTACCTAAAAGTTTTTTTTGCTTTATTTTTCTCAGGACAACACAATACACGCCATACCAACCTGAAATAGCGCAAGGAAGACTAGAGAGTCTTCTAAACTATCAGACGATGGTTATTGACCTCACTGGACTGGATGTCGCCAACGCATCGTTATTGGATGAAGGCACTGCTGCTGCCGAAGCGTTATCGCTGTGCCATAGGTACGACCTCTCACGTTTTAGTTAATTATTCAGTTACTATCCGAGTGATAAAATATCTGTTACAATGATAAAAGGTCAAGGTATTAATAAGACATAATATGAAGCTGTGAGCATCATGCATACATTACTGAAACGCTGCGAAACGCGATTCTTTTACGTATGTATAAAAGGAGGCAAAAGGCTTCATAATATGAATACATTATATTATCCAAAAACAAGTCCATAGTATTGTTATAAATACGAGTGACCCTGTCTGTCTGTGTGTTATCTTTTCACGTCTTAAGAGCTGAATGGAGTAGGGTGAAACTTGGCACAAATGTACAACATGTCCTGGATTATAGGACAAAAGCTTCTTGTATCTTTTTATCTCAAGAATGTGTAGCCCTGGGATAATTTTCAACTTCCACGTTCGTGATGCTGCTAGCAAAAGTAAAGTCTTCTACTTTTACTACAGGCTCAATAAAAGAATGAAGTTCGTGGTATCAGAGAGGCTGCACCCTCAAACTTTAGCTGTAGTTCAAACACGCCTGGACGCCCTGGGTCTAGAGGTTGACGTGGTGCCAGATGTTCGACAAGTGGACTTCGCTCAGAGAGACATATCTGCAGTGTTACTGCAGTGCCCAGACACCAGGGGCTTGGTTTACGACTACTCTGGACTTGCAGCTGCTGCCCACGAACATGGCGTAAGTATTTAACAGATTTTTGTAGTCAGATCGTCCACTAGGTACTACCCATGGTCACACTATGTAGGAATACATGATTGACAAATGTATAAACCGCGCATGTTAATTTTAAATTGGAAAATGTTCACAGACCTTAGTGGTAGTTGCCACCGATTTGCTAGCTCTCGCTCTTCTGCGTCCGCCAGCAGAATGTGGAGCTGCCCTCGCAGTAGGCACTTCACAACGTTTGGGAGTACCTCTTGGCTATGGAGGACCTCATGCTGGTTTCTTCGCAGCTGAACATCAGCTAGTGCGCCTCATGCCTGGTCGCATGGTTGGAGTCACTAGGGATGCAACCGGGAGAGATGCTTACAGGTACCTATGCTGAATGTTGCATATTGTCACTAGCATTTACGCCAGTTAATTTTTTGGTTTGAATATCCAATCACACCGCATGCTATTGTTTAAAACACGTATTTTCGTTCCAGGCTAGCTCTTCAGACAAGAGAGCAGCATATCAGAAGGGACAAAGCGACATCAAACATTTGTACAGCACAAGCGCTGTTAGCCAATATGTCTGCAATGTATGCTGTGTACCATGGTCCGCAAGGTCTGAGGGACATTGCGAACAGGGTTCACAATGCTACACTTGTACTTGATCACGGTAAGAACATAACTTTGCAGATATTCTTGTAAGCAGTTATTTAATATGATGTTGTAAATATTTGGCTAGCGAGGCGCTGTTTTTTTTGCTCATAAGAACAAAAGTGAAATAATTCAACTTGTTCAAATTTCAGGAATAAGACAACGTGGACACAAACAATCCAACGACGTTTACTTCGATACACTCCATGTAGTTCCTCTTTCTGAACACGACGCTACAGAGATCAAGGTTCGCGCCCAGCAGAAGAAAATTAACCTGAGGTATTTCGATGATGGGGCTGTGGGAGTGGCCTTAGACGAGACTACGACCATGGAAGACGTTAATGATCTACTGTGGATATTTGATTGCAAGCCGGTTGAAGAGGTAAAGTTAATATCAAACTATTTATTAGATACTTTCGAAGTAACCGTTGTATCTTACTAAAACTGAAAAAAGCTCTATATTATATTTATTTTACTATGAAGAAACCAAGCTCATTGTTAATGAGCTTGGTATTTAGTTTAGAAAATACACAAAAGATCAGAAAGCAAAACAGTTTAGAGAGTAAGTAAATAGAGCTAAGTAACAACAGAAAAAGAGTAGCGGGTATCGTTGATTACTGTAACTACTAATACATTAATACTTAGTATAAGATCAAATGGTTTACAATTCTGTTAAGGCATCTGAGCAGACATAAATCATCCTCAACAACCACGCTTTTCACTTCATCATGTCAGCCGAAAGTCGCCCACTGCTGGACATAGGCCTCCTCTAAGTGTCGCTACTAAAACCGGTCCTGTGCATCTCGCATCCATCGGCTACCCGCGATCCTCACCAGGTCATCGATGCACCTCGTGGGAGGCCGGTGATGGATAGCACGTTGGGTTTTAATTGCAATACATTCAAAATTGACTATTTCCAGGTAACAAAAACTGGAGATGTAAGAGCCCGCAGCGTGCAGCAAGGTCCGTTCAGAAGAACTTCTCCATTCCTCACGCATCCCGTGTTCAACATGCACCATTCCGAGACGAGGATTGTTCGCTACATGAAGCGCCTCGAAAACAAAGACGTGTCTCTCGTGCATTCTATGATACCTTTGGTAAGTTTCAAGAAATCGCGTGTGGCCAGTATTACACTTGATCCTAAATAATAATGTTATCGACGAAGGACAAGTCTTGCCAAGACTGTAACCCCTTCTTTCACTGTGGACTCAAAGGCCGCCAGTATTTTTTACGTAAACATTATATGGACATATTGTGGTTTAACTTTCAATACAAATAGCTTATCGGCTGACCTTTAATTGTAAGAAAAAAATAGATCACTTATTACTAAGATAAGAAGAGAACGTGTCCAGTTCGGGGGGTCTTTATCATCAGTTTATTTCCACGTGATTATCGTGCTATTATCGAATGAACAACAGTGCGATTCGAAAACATGTCGAAGTGAAAGCTTAGGTGAAGTGAACGAAAAGTGAGCTATCAAACCGAACAAACAAGATGGAATGACAGCTCACTTGTCGTTCACTCCACATAGTGTACATGGTGAGATGTCGACAGAATAGATCGGCTGCTCCGTTGGTCTCGCGGTGGCAAGCGTGACAGCTGAGTGTGGAGTCCTGTGGGCAAAAATGTAATTGTATTTTCACACTAAGAAATGTTCTGTGAAAGCCCGGAATTTGGAAGTTGTGATACCCCATGCCTCGGCTGCCGGAGCTTTTGGTCCTGCACCTGATCCTTTTCCGGTCATGGCCAAAATCGGTCCGGAGAACTATTATTAACGAATGACTGACGTTACACCAGGGTTCTTGTACGATGAAGCTGAATTCTACAACGGAAATGATGCCATGTTCATTCAAGCACTTCACTGAAATCCACCCTTTTGCACCTCTTGACCAGTGCAAGGGATACCATCAGCTGTTTGAGGAACTTGCCAACGATCTTTGCGCAGTTACTGGATATGACCGTGTTTCTTTCCAACCTAACAGGCAAGTCGAAATCAAATAATACAATATTGTAAGGAGATTTAACTTTTTAATTTTACCTGGTTAAGTAGAATGTTATTGGTTTAAACAATAAGGTACCAATGCAACTGATTCATTTGCATAACATGGAAATGAAAACATATGAGCTTATTGCGTTAATCAGTGTTCATTTCAGCTCTTTATGAGAAGAAAAACCTTTTTCTTAAAAAGAGCTGAAATGAGCACTGATTGCTCGGCTTGTCCTGAAACATGCCTATTACAAATCCTTTTGAATATAATATATCTATACTAATATACAGGGTAATTTGTAAAATACCAGAAACCTCTTAGGCAGTGAAAGTACTCATGATTATAAGCGACTTTTACTTTGGGAAAACTCCGAAAGCTCGAGAAAAATATCAGCTGTTTCATACATTTTCATTGGCTAAATATTGCATTTTGTATGAAACAGTTGATATTTTTTTCGAGATTTCGGAGTTTTCCCAAAGTAAAAGTTGCTTATAATCATGTGTACTTTCACTGCCTAAGAGGTTTCTGGTGTTTTACAAATAACCCTGTATAAAGCTGAAGAGTTTGTTTGTTTGTTTGCTTGAACGCGCTAATCTCAGGAACTAGTGGTCCGATTTAAAAAGATCTGTCAGTGTTAGATAGTCCGTTTATCGAGGAAGGCTATAGGCTATATATCATCACGCTAAGACCAATAGGAGAGGAGCAGACGAAGTTGCGTGGGTCAACTAGTATAATATATTCCTGTTTTACAGTGGTGCTCAAGGTGAGTACGCTGGTTTGCGTACAATAAAGCGCTACCATGAATTCCGCGGCGACACGGAGCGCAACATCTGCTTGATCCCGGTGAGCGCGCACGGCACCAACCCTGCGTCCGCGCACATGGCGGGTATGCTCGTCTGCGCCATTCGAGTCACGCCCTCTGGTGACATAGATATGGCGCATCTTAAAGAAAAGGTAAGAGTATCTAAGTTCTAAATAGGTAGTACATTACTTTTCATTACTCATACTCAGAAAATAGGCCTGAAGTTGCCTGAGGAACGTGTTGAAAGTTTTTCTTTTCAGCCCTAGGGAGAGTCGTTTTCAACTGACAGCCGTCAAATTATAAAAAAATATTCTTGAACATTTCTATTGAACCATGTACCAACTTCCTATACAGCCAGTCAATTACAGCGCGATGTAAAATTGAAATAACGCAAAGTTGAGTATTACTAAAGATTATACATATTTTTAAATGATTTTATTATAATTTACATTCAACTATTTCTTTAAAATAACATTGATTTGGGCAAAATATTTACCATTTTTTAATGGTGAAAATTTAAACTAATGGCTGAATAGCTGGCCGGTCACAGATTAAAAACAAAATAGGCGGAAAAGCCGAAGTTCGATCTTAATTTGTATTTTCGAGTTGTAAAGTTTTGTTCATATGTACTGTTTACGTCTAGCAGAGATTTGTATTAACAAGATGAGTTCATCAGATTCAGATATGGCTTTTTTCTAATTCGTTTTTTTATTTTAACTTTCATTTTCGTTTAGCTAATTCGTGTTTTTATTTTAACTTTCATTGTATTCGTAATGTTTACCTCGGTTGAAAGACTTACTTAGTCATCATCTGCCTAGCCTTTTCCAAACTACATTGGGGTCGGCTTCCAGTCAAACCGGATTCTTTTTTTTTACTATTGATAGGCACGCGCTTGACCACCATCTCACCTGATGGTAAGCGATGATGTGGTCGAAGATGGAGCACGCTTGCCTAGAAGTAACCTATTCACTCTAGACTCCCAGGTTGTAGCTATCAGGAAACACAGACTCCGGCAGGGAATTCCACTCTTTAGCTGTACGCATTATGAATGTGTTTCCAAAACGTTTTGTGCGCGTGGGTGGGATGTCCACCATGTACCGGTGGCGCATCGCCGTTCGTCTTGTGGTCTGATGATAGAACGGGCTTGGCGGAATTAAATTATGCAATTCCGTCGCACATTCCCCAAAATGCAACCGGTAGAAAACCGACAAGCCATGCAGCAACTCGTCGTCGATGCTCAAGACTTTGGAGCTTCGTCGCAACGAGCCTCTCATTGCCAATGATCCTCTTGGCTCGTTTCTCAATTGACTCAAGGGCATCAAGCTGGTATCTGGCAGATCCGTCCCAAAGATGAAAGCAGTACTCCATACACGATCGAACTTGCGCTTGATAGAGTTAGAGCAGCTGTTCCGTGTGAAGTACCGTCTCACCTTTGCTAGGATCCCCAACTTAAGCTGAATACCAGTGTTTTACGTGGAGCGGCTGCCTACCATACCTCCACAACCCATTAACTGGGTAACACGGTACATCTTGGCAAGACGAGTCAGATTTACTGGCTTCTGACAATCCGTAACGACTGCCAAAGATCTACAAATGACAGCCGGGACCAATGGCTTAACGTGCTTTCCGAATCACGGAGGAAACTCGTTATGTTAAGACGGTCACCCATCCACAGACCAACCTTGGCAAGCGTTGCTTAACCTTCAAGATCGACCCGTGCGGCTGTTATTATTTAGCTACGTTTTCATTAACTATTTTTTTATATAAAGACTTCCTTAGTCCCTCGAACTATTGGCGCCCACGCTACGTTCGGGCCCCATACGCTGTCTTAGGACTAAATCTTGTTCTTTCAACCCTAAGATAACAATTTACTATTACAGTAGGGACTGTAAAGTAATGTATTATCATTATCAAATAATTTCAAAAGTAACCAAATGATTAGTAATGCTTACCAATGAAAATAATTAATAGTCGTACTCACGTCTCGCTACTCCGCCCGGCGCATAGTCGCTTTCTAGCATCACATTGCCACTTTGCGGCGCGTAGCTACTTCGTAGTAGCCGCATTGACGTTCTGTCGCTACGGCGCGTAGCCGCTTCGTAGCAGCCGTATTGACGTCTCGTTGCTACGGCGCGTAGCCTTTTCGTAGCAATCGAATTGACGTCTCGTTGAATTACGCAGCGTAGTCCCTACGTAGCGGTCACATAGACGTTTGTTGCTATGCCTGATGTTTATTAGTAGCATTTGAAAAATCTCCACGCATTTAAACAACTCTATTTAGAACAATAAAATACGTTTCAGGTGGAGGAGCACAGCGACAAAATATCCTGTCTCATGTTGACATACCCGAGCACATTTGGCGTGTTTGAAGAGCATGCCGCTGACGTGTGTGCTTTGGTGCACAAACATGGCGGTCAAGTGTACTTGGATGGTGCCAATATGAACGCACAGGTTTGTTGGATTGCCGTAAACAAATCAATCAAATTCAGTTGCATATGCCACTTAATAAGTCTGTTAATAACCAATTGCTTACGTCTAAATTGGATGTTTAAGGAAATATTAGGTTTCAGTGTTTTGAAAACCATATTTAGATTTTAGCACACATTTGAGAGTGGTATGTTTAAACAACAACAGAGCTACGATGGGCCCGGAATTGATCATCTGATAACCAACTCAATTTATGCTAAGGATTACATTTTTTAGGTGGGTCTTTGCCGTCCTGGAGACTACGGCAGCGATGTATCGCATTTGAACTTGCACAAAACGTTCTGTATCCCTCACGGTGGAGGAGGTCCGGGCATGGGACCTATTGGAGTGTGAGTATTCAACATTTTTATGTTAACTGAAGTAGTCTTACAGCTGGGCCAAGTTGCCATAAATATCATCCAAAAATAATAACGTTTACTTGTCATGGCTGGCTTTGAATAGTAAACTGGGGTGAATAGAAATGCAAGATCAAAGAGACAAACTAACAAACTAAAGTGATTTTAAAGTTCAATAAAAAAAAAACATTTACAGGCCTTTATGATATTAATAATATAGCGATAGTTTAATTCAACATTGACAATCCTTTCAAAATGTTCACTAGATTCACTTCTGTTGATATAAATAATAATTCTGTTTTTGTTTTTATATTGGCAGGATTTTAGATTTCATTGATTTTGATGATGATTATGATATTTTGCCCTTTAGGAAAGCTCATCTAGCACCGTTTTTGCCATCACATCCAGTAATCGATCCCCTAGCAGATCTGGGTGACGCAGCTCACAGTTTTGGCTCAGTGAGCGCTGCACCATATGGGTCATCAGCTATCTTACCCATTTCTTGGGCTTATATTAAGGTCAGTTTAAATTGAAGAAAAGTGATTGTTCTTCATTGTTTTTAAGAGAAATCTTTTACACAAAGTTACAAACAAGAAGACTTAATGTGAAAACTTTGCTGTTGTTCTAGATGATGGGTCCCAAAGGACTGAGACGTGCGACTCAAGTGGCTATTCTTAATGCAAACTACATGTCTAAGAGACTGGAAGATCATTACAAAACTTTGTACAAGGGCGAAAGAGGACTTGTGGCTCACGAATTTATCATAGACGTGAGAGATTTGAAGAAGACTGCCAATATAGAACCTGGAGATATTGCCAAAAGACTTATGGACTTTGGTAAGTTCGAAACCGGTTATAACTCTAAACAACAGATTGTAGTCTCAATTAATCTTTGAAACGTCTATCTAACTCTTACTGATCACAAAATGGTGATTTTCGTATAATATTTTGCGTTTTCGTGAATCTCAATGCTAATATTACAAACAATCATAAAGACAACAAAGACCAAAGGTAATCATTTTATGTAAAAGGTTTCCACGCCCCCACGATGTCGTGGCCAGTAGCCGGCACTCTGATGATAGAACCCACTGAGTCTGAAGATCTTCAGGAGATGGACCGCTTCTGTGAAGCCCTCATCGCTATCAGAAAGGAAATTAAAGACATCGAAGATGGAACCATGGATAAGCGGCTAAATCCGTTAAAGGTGCTCATTTCTTGTATTTTAAAGTCGACCACGACTAGAGCCTACAACTCTACTATTGCCAAACGCTTACAAATATAGTAAATAATTAGTGCTGAATTAGCACTAAAGTCACCAAAATCCAAGAAATCCGATTTGAAAGCAGGATACAACACTAGTAAGTATGAAAGAGGCATAAAAATAAATCTCTTTCGCACTTAGTGGTAAAGCAATCTTCTATCCCTCTCTACTCAGCTGTCAAATCGGAATTCTTAGATTTTAGTGCTTTAATAAGTATTATTAAGAAAAAAATAGTACCTCAGCAGTTTTCAAGAAAATCGACTTCGTCGGTGAGGCATTCGTTGTCACAAACGTGCACCCCTGTTAGCAAAACCATATTGAACGACGAAAAAATAGGGCATAGTGTGGCTATTCTAAGTTAGCAAATATTTAGTACCTTTAGAGAAACCTTAATCCTAACAGTATTTGGATGACTTGCTTTTGATACATGTTTTTTTTTTCAGATGGCACCACACACGCAAGCGGAAGTAATCTCTGAAGATTGGAACCGCCCGTACAGTCGAGAACAAGCCGCTTTTCCTGCAGTAAGTGAAATTTTTATTTTTATGACAGTCATAAGTTTTAAAAAGTGTTATAACACCATATCTATACTAACATATAAAGCTGAAGAGTTTGTTTGCTTGAACGCGCTAATCTCGAGAACTACTGAAAAATTTGAACGATTTGAAAAAATATTTCAGTGTTAGACCATTTATCGAGGAAGGTATAGGCTATATATCATCACGCTAAGACCAATAGTAGTGGAGCAGTAATGAAAATTGTGACGCAAACGAAGTTGCGCGGGTCAACTAGTTTATGTAATAAATGGTTTTGTTTCAGCGATTCGTAAAAGCAGAGACGAAAATTTGGCCTACAGTCGGTCGGATCGATGATATGTACGGAGACAAACACCTCGTTTGCACATGTCCGCCGGTAATCGACGACTTCAATTAACAACATCTATTCAATTTAAGGGATGACCAAAATATGTTAACGTCCTCATCTCCCTCTGTTTTGTATTATTATTGTGTAATGTAGGGTTGTGAAAATGAATAATAAACAAGTGGACCGTCTGTCGCATTATGTATATTTACTCAATACTGTTGTAGAATAAAATATTGTCTTCTAACAACATAATCTTCTTCATTTTGCATATTAATCTATAGCAGTACAAATAAGTAATTGCCGTAAATTATATTGACTTCAAACAGTAATCTATCTACCTTATTATTGTACAAATATTTTAATATTGCGAAGGATTATTATTTATTTATTACGCATAACATTTAAATTGGATTCAAGGCAACGTGTTTGTTTTGTTACTAGCTCAAATAACTATCTGAAATACCAAAGGCTTCACATAACATAACAATATTATTAATTTGTAAACTTCTCGCGTGCATTTTATTTTTAGTGAAACATTCTGTATTTCAAATGTTGGTATAGTATTTCTAAACTGTTATATTAATAGAGCAAACATTTTCAGCTTCAAAGCTTTAACACAAACCAAAGTCTTAAATATGTAAAAACTAGTAGCAGACAAGGTTCAAATAAAAAAAAGTTTACAACATAATTAAGTAAAACATAAAACTAGACACAAACAATAAAATTCTAAAAAGGTGTTGAAATTATCTAGATTTTCATTAAGTTACAAAATATCAATAAAAAACAACATTTTCACGTAATAAAATTGATCTTGAATGTTCAAGACCCAAAACAACCTTAGAAATAATGTCTTTAACTATCTGTAACTTAGTTAATTATTCTTATTTTGGTGGGGAATTGATCACATCTTTAGGGTACATACCTAGTCGCACTCCTAACTCTTTAGGCATGCGGAGCGCAGGGCGCGTGGGGAAGGGGTGGTACGAGCCGGTCGACGGGCTGCGCGGGTACGACAGCGACGACAGCGTGTCAGTCTCGATGAGCGAAGTGATAGCACTGCAAGTATCGTCTGACTCTACTTTTGTTCTATCACTCTTTTCTGTGTAGTCTTTAGGAATAGTGGGTGTCTCTCTGTTCGGAAATATCTTGGGCGATATCGGCGTAGACACTTGATCTAAAGACGTGATTTGACACAGAGTATCACTCGAGTTGCTCTTCGCTCCGGTCGGTGAGTCGTCCTCCGCTGAGGGTTCGTACGTGAAACTAATAGAAGAAGTCACAACATGAGCAAAGTCACTAACTTGGCTGTTATCAGTCTTAGATACATTTTCGCAAACTTTCGGTCCTTGATTAACCGTTTTGCTACAAATATCACTAGCTTTAGACAATACAAAGTCGTTATATTTGCTTGAAAAGGGATAATTGTAGTCATCGGATGTGAAGCGTTTTTCATATGTCGAGGTATCTTTGTGTTCCGAAGACGGTAAAGTAATTGATGGTTTGGACTCGCCCGAAAAAGAATGTCGAGTCCAGTCTGACGTAGTTGCAGGTTTGAGTTCTTTATTTGACAAGTCGCCGTAACTTGATAGATCACTGGTTTTTCTTTGGTAATCAAAATCAAAATTTTCAGTTTTCTCTAAAAAGCTTTTGTGATCACATTTGGCTAAAAATCCTTTATTTTCCCAGCCATATAAGTCGGTCTTATTGCCTAAACATTCACTACTTGGACTTTTTGTATTTTTAATGGAAAATTCCTCTTCTCTAGTGGTTGAATTTCGAACTTCCAAAGAAAAAGGATCATCAATAGAAATAGGTCGTATTCGCACAAAATCATTATTTTCATTTGCCCCGGGATTGGCATTTCTTTTTCTATACCCTATTAACGAATCAGAGGTAGATTCTTTTAGTAAAGGCGATTCAATTAGTTTACTCTCTACAGTTTTTTCGGGAACCGTTTTGGAGTAAATGTTTCGTTGTTTTTCGAGCACGTTTTCATCACTTTTCGTGACTTGATGTTTACTAGGACTCTTTACTTCAGTGATATTTTGTTTCGTCAAGATCCTACTCAAAATTTTTGAATTTTCTTGGATTATCTGTAAAGCTCTTTCACTATTTTTTCGCCCAGTCTGTAAAATGTAATCTTTTGGAGAAAATATATCTTTCAATTCTCTGTTTTTTTCCGGTGTCTTCTGTTTTTTAATGGGAGAGAAATCTGTGGTATCTTTATAGTCATCGATCATTTTCTTTGCAAAACTATGACTTTGCGGCAATGATGATGCTCGTTCTGCTTCTTCTTTGATAAGTTTATCATTGTGGTTACTTTGCAATGTCAATGAGTCCGGTTTCTTTGGCAATCGTGACAGTCTTTTGGTGGAACGCCGGTTTGGAATATCTACGCTATTTGGATCTGTTACTCGTGCACCAAAGAACTCTGGACTATGTTCAAAGTATTTATCAATTTTTAAAGGTATCGGTGGTTCATCTTCACTTACTATAATACTTTCAGCACCAGGACTTCCCGGTGGACTTTCAAAGTCCGACACATTTTTATCAGATAAATCTATGTCAGGCACAAAATTTGGATACATCGTAAAGCTATCGATTATATCTGGCGGTCGCGATATAGACTCATTGACGGAGGGTCGTTTAAAGTTAGTTTCAAAATCATACTCATAAGGGGATTTATGTCCTATGCCACAATTACAGGGAGATAAGTCAATAGGACTGAGTTCAGTAAAAATATTAGGTGACTTCGTAAAACTTGTAGGCCTTGTTATTTCTCTGCTTGTTGAATTTTCTTCGTATTTTGTTCTATTGAGTCTTTGCAATACTTCATTTCTCTCAGAAGTTATACGTGGAGAGCAGGGTGATATACTGGTAGGATTAAAAACAGTGTTTTCATTAGTAATATTCAGACTGTCTTTTAATTTACTTTCAAATCCATCGATATAAGTACGTAGAGGTTCTCCTGCTGCAGAATCTAAATAGTCTGATATACTTTTTATAGGTTTATCAATCAAGTTTGTTTCCGCCTCCTTTTCAGGAGTGCGTATTATAACAGTGTCTTTTTTAGTTTGTGAGTGGCTTATTTTGGTTTGTTTAAGAGTTAGAGTTGAGGAAATCTTCTTATTTTTAATAGTTAAATTTTGTTTTTCTTTTTCATCTTCTGGAATTTCTGGTTCAGATTCACTACCACGTTCATTTTCATCGCAAAGACTTGTGTCTGTACTTGAAGCACTATGTGATGAATAAGAAGATGTTTCACTAGAGCTGCGAGATCTTACCGTAGCAATCATTCGATTGGCTTCTATTTCAGAAACTATGATACCGTCACCAGCCTCATCTAGGTCGATGGACGCCTTCCTTTCCTTTTGTTTGGTTTTGTCTTTCTTAATATCTTTCCATTTAACAGAATTTCGCCTGCTGAGTGTCTTACGACTTTTTTCTTCATTCCAACTAATGGTTTCAGTGGATGGTCCACGTGAGCGATGATCCGTTTTATCTAGTGTTGATGTTTGCCGTGAGGGTGGTACTGCTCCAGGAGGTGGACCAAGTCTTCGTCCTCTAGAACTCACCAGAGCACTTTTTCCCAAGAGTAGATTGTTTACTGTAAGTGATGTTGGAGAGGTTGGTACGCCCACTGAAATAAAGTAATATTTTATAAAGAAACAGTTTAAACTCTTCATCTAAAGATGCCAGAATAAGTATTGATTTTACACCTGCAGCATGACGAGCACAAGCTGCAGCTAAGATTACATGAGCTTGTCTCTGCCTTTCTCGAAGTCGAGCGTATTGCCGTTTCAAGGCTCCAATGTCTAAAGAAAGTCTGTCTCCTGCTGCCAAACGGTCTTCACGCCGAGGTACGAACTGAAACAAGTGACCGTAGTTTATTTATTCATGTTAGTACATCATGTATGCGTGTTTTTTCTTTAATAATGATTATAAACTTACTGTAGCCAATGCCATTTTATTGCCATCATCACTAGAATCGCCTTCATCTTCTGAATAAAACAGTCGAAGCCCGCGTTTTGTCATTGACTGCATCTGAAATATGGAAACCTTTCATTAGATTCTGATAAGTCATCTTGGAACTATTGCACCAACAGCTAAGAGTGCTACTAGATTGCAATTGGTCAACGTCGTAACAATTATCAAAAATATGTCGCTTCTCCATAACAGTCTAGTTGCACCCTTAAAACACAGATAGATAAAAGGAGATCGTACAGCAGAATGTAAAGGTGGGTGATAAATGGGTGCTGAAGTAGGCGGGGCTGGTGGTGCCACGCGGTATCTGTGGAGGCTGCGCAGTCGGGGCAGTTCGGGCGCCGAGCCGAATGCCACGACCCTGGCCACGAGCGAATCTCCCGCCTCCCACACGGCGCCTGCACCTCCTCCCATGCAGCTGTAGAACTCGTCTGCTGATCGAGCCGATAGGATACGACTGAAAACAAAAACGAAAACAGGGTTTATTATTGCTCTGTTATGAAAATTCTTCCTATTTTTGAAAAACTTATAGTATGCCCATGATAATCTACACCATGATCAGGATGTTTCGTCACACCGAACCGACCGGACCGAACCTGTTGAAATTTGGTACACATATGGATTTCTGTAGCCCAAACACGTAAGCATTACGTATATTATAAATTTTGGAGTATGGAGGTCACTTTTGTTGGTTAAAATAGAAAAAAAAACAAGTTTTTCAAACTGTTTCTTGTAACATAATGAAATGAAAGGGCTTACTGTGAGGGTTATTTATATTCTTTTCATAATTTTACAATAAAAGGTTTGGAATTTATTCAAGAATTTAGACTAAAAATTACCATTTCCAGCCCCCCCCTTAGCTCCGAAACTACTGAGTTGAAAATTATGAAAAATAATTCAGATACAGTTCTTTAACTACAGATTACTGAAAAACTTATAAGAAGTCTAAAATGTTAGAATAACATGTTACAAAAATGAAATTGGTTCGGAACCCTATGCACGCGAGTCCGATTCGCACTTGGCCAATTTATATCATAGCTAAAGTACTTGCGAAATTTGTAAATATTGCGAATTTCTAACACCAAAAACAAGAAAGAGCAATAAGCTTTTATCGCTTATCGGTCACATTCGGATGTAGATAACATTGATATCGGAAAAGCGGGGTTGGTCTCTTATGCGATTACCTATGCGTTTCATATCAGTTTTACTCATAACATTAAGAGTTGCATGAATATTTTAATAAAACTAAGGTGTTTCTCCATGGTAATTGGTCCATGGTGATTTTTGGTAAGTGATGAACTGATTTTGCGTTATTGTTAACTCAGTTTCCAATGTGCGAAAAAGACGTTTCTTCCTAATGACCTTCTCTGCTCTCTGATCGAGCATGACCTTCATATGTGTTGAAACATACAATAAAAATGTAAAACAGGAACGCATATCATTTCGGGATTCCCGGGGCGCTGATGTCATCCATTAAACAGTAGAATTTTCCTCATGGGTACTTTACAGTGCTGGATTCAAATAATCTAAATACTTCTAGCTTTATCGAAAGTTATAATTTCGTCATCTGTTCTGCACAGTCAATAAGGAAAATTGCGGTGAGAAAAGTTTTCGAGTAAGACTTTGAATAATATAAGAGTCAGGGATGACTAAAAATACGGATAGAAATTGTCAAAGATAATGTGCCGCCCCAAATAAATTAAGGCGAGAACAGGAGAATTATGACTTATTCCGTTTTCTGTATATTTTTTTTGTAACAGAATTTAGAAGCAAAAGTTACAACAAGAAGCGGGGGCAGAAGAAAAAAAACCGGCCAAGTGCGAGACGGACTCGCTCACGAAGGGTTCCGTACCATAAACTTTAGTTTTTATTATTTGTTGTTATAGCGGCAATAGATATACACAATCTGCAAAAATTTCAACTGTCTATATAGATAGACAGTTATTTTTTTTTACAGTTCTTGAGATACAGCCCGCTGACAGAAAGACGGACGGACGGACGGACGGACAGCGGAGGCTTAGTAATAGGGTTCCGTTGGATACCCTTTGGGTACGGAACTCTAAAAAACTTACTCTTGGAGCATATCCCAGATAGCCAGCGCAGTCAGAAGCAGCACTTCATTTCCATCCAGAAGAACAAGGTCCCATATCCGCAACAGAATCTCTCTCGGTAACCATGTGGCATATAATGTAAGGAACCATTGCATAGTAAACACATCTGGCAAAGGAGGTTCCACGCCTCCTCCTGAAATAATACAAAGAGAATAAAATAGTTCTAAAGTATCATACCTTTAGTTTTTACTTTATTTTACCAGTATTTCAGACCTGCAAAGTCTTATTGAAATATTTTTGTGTGTCCGTGAAATCAGTTTTAAAATACATTTAAATAAAAACTTTATTACCATCAGATACCCTTTGCAAATGGTCCATGTGTTGGGCTAGGCGGGGTAAGCGTAGTCGGAGGAGGTCTCTAAACGCTGCCATATCTGCTGATAAACCACGAAGGTCGTCTGCGAAGTAACCCTCAGGAAGAACGGCCTCCACCAGGTATATCATTACCTACAAATCAATTAGGCATCAGAATGAGATGATGCTAAATACAAAACGAATTTTATTTTTGAAAAACAACCCTTTCTTCTTATCGATTTTATTTATTACTAGCGTTTGCTCGGGGTTTTGTTGGCGTTACTAAAAATTTTTGCAAAAAAGAAATAGCCTATAACTGACTCCAGAGTCCTATCTATCTCTTTACCAAAAAGCATCAAAATCAGTCCCGCGATTTAGGCGTTAAAGCATAACAAATAAACAAACTCACTTTCACATTTATAATATTAGTTGAGATTCTTCATAAAAAAGTCACGATAGATAGATTTTGGGATTGGTATCTACTCACTGCTCTACATAGCTTTAGTAGCTTTTTTTTATTAGCCTATAGTGTCCCACAGCTGGGCAAAAGCCTCCCCCATATCCTTCCAGACACTATTTTCTTGCGCCACCTCGAACCAGCTTTCACAATGTGCGTCCAGATCATCTCGCCACCGCTTTCTGGGCCGGCCTCGACGACGCCGTTCATTCTCTGGCACCCATTGCGTGGAGAGCTTAGCTTTAGTACCTACTGTAATAAAATTTACCTTCAGTGAATCCGACTCAGATTTGTCCATAACTTCTAGTATGATGGCAGCTAACATATTGAAACCTTGGCAGTAACCCACGTCTTTGTTCCATCTAAAATTAAACAATTTCTAAGCTGTTACTTAAAATTCCAAAATTGTACATGAATAGCTCCAAGTAAAGTGTTTACATAATTAACGTCATATGTAAGTCAGTTGTAGATGTCACCGGGAAATTGGAAAAGTCGAAAGATTGTAAAAGATCGCATGAAATTGAAAAATATTTTTTTTTCTGATTATGCGGACTTATTGGAAACTATTGAATTGGGCGGGATTTATTGTATACTTCTTTTTTTCGAGTCGATGGTGACCCTTAAATATTTTGTGCCCAGGAGGTGGCCACGTTCACAGCGGCCTCAGTGACGTTCATCAGGTCTTCAATGGTGCAGGTGTAAAGGCACTTGGGACATTCCAACAAGTGGACCATATTTTGAGCGGGGGCACCGCACTCACACTTGGTTTCAAGCGGATCAATGAAATCCCATTTTGCCTACTTGGGTGCGCAAACGATTGAGCGCTTTCCATATTGGCCACTGCAGTTCACGTCCAGGTGGCAGTTGTTCCTGAGGTATACTAAGCGATATTTTCATAATATATTGAGAAATCATAATTTTATACAGATATATTACAATCTTACGGAGTCTGCAATTTTCTGGTGACATAGATATATCGTATATTTTTCTGTTGCAGAATAGCTTTGCAAATTCAGTCTACAGAATTATGTAATTCTGTGTGTAAAACACCATCTGGTCATTGTAAAAATGTAACAATCTGCTACTTTCTCAATCTGGACTGTTGGCAAGCTCTGTTTAACCTTGAAACCTGTGCGGCTGCTACTTTTTAGCCTCGAGTATCTATTTTCATCAACGTATAAAGGATTCAATAATATACAATATTCAAATATAATAACCTTGCGTAAGCCAATAGCACTCTTCGAAGCATCGCTTGATTTTCCCGCCCTTCAGCCCCGCAGAACAGAGAGCACCCGGTGCGGTGTAAATCCTTAAAATATCAAGTTTCAGTAAGAAAAATAAATCAGCAATCATCTGATCTCATGAAGAATATCTTATTTCAAACTACAGTATTATTTTCCAACATGGCACTCGTACAACGACAACCTTCAGAAAACCTCTACGGTCACATTTCTTACATAGACTAGGCTAGACAGACATCCAATTTGTTTCAACATAATATGAGAAATTTACGTCCAAGATTTGCATATTAGATAGATAATATAAAATACTCAGACCTGATGATGGCTATGCCATACCTATCTATTAAAAAGAACATAGGAAAAAAAGGCTTTAATTTTTCATAAGATTAAAAAGCACATACCTAGATTTAATCTATAAAGAAAAAAAACAGCACAGTAATGCATAAGATTATAAATCATTCGTCTCCGTATTGCCCGCGTTGGAGTCAGTAATTATCCCAAGGGAACGTACTCCCGAGAGATAAAGTATATTCTTTGTCATAATCCAGGACGTGGTCTACCCATCCGTTCAGATGTTGTGGAGAGCCGTGATTTGTTAACAAACTAACTTTTGCCCACGGCTTCGCTTCGCTCACAATAATATAGTTTTTTTTACAAAATACATTAGCCTATAACAGTCACCTGGGTCCCATCTATATCTGCACCAAAACTCATTAAAATCGGTTTAGCGATTGAAGTGTGAAAACGTAACTAACAAAAAAACTAATTCTATTCCGTATTAAACTTTATAGTATTGGTTAGGATGAGGATCTTACACAAACAACCATGCATCCAGATTGTCACATTTATAAAATTACTAGTTGACCCGCGCAATTTCATCTGCTCCGCTCCTATTGATCTTAGCGTGATGATATTATACCTATCGATAAATGGGCTATCTAACACTGAAAGAATTTTTCAAATACTCCCGAGATAAGTGCGTTCAAGCAAACAAACAAACTCTTCGGCTTTATATATTAGTATAGATGTGAATAATATAAGATAGTAGGAAGAAGGATTCGCTTGGTTTGCTTTGCTTACTTTAAGTATCTGCGCGCCAAGCTCGGTGTCATCGGGTTGCGCGGTGCCGCGGAAACAGCCGCGCTCCGCGGACGGCCAGTCGATGTTCCTCGCCGTCAGGTGCCGCTCCGCCAAAGTCAGCCATAGCTGGGAGTATCATTAGAAAAGCTTGTCAAAAAGACTAACTAACATCGAATATATCATCATTATTAAGCGTAAAGACGTCAACTGCTGGAATAGGTCTAACCTCGTGTATCGTCACAAAGTTCGGTCCTGTGCGTCTCGAATTCAGGTTTTCCCGTATCTTTTTTTATTTTGATTGGATGGGAAATCATTAAAAATGACTGTAAGACTCTTTCCTGGATATCCCGTAACCTTCACTAGGTTTTCAGGTCACCTTTTGAAACTAATAAAGCAACCTACAAACCATGTACTTGACATCTAATACCTGTTGTAAACCACAACAGCAAAAATAGAAGATATATTTTTATAGAGCTATGTAAAGTAGAGAAACTAATTCAGCCCTTCAAAACAAGTGGGCGTCAGAATCTCTATACTTTTATAGTGTTTGGCGGCGTCGTTTGTTGTGGCGAGCCGACTAATTTACTCAAGATAAATCTTCAGAAAATAAAGACTTGGCATAAAGTCAATTCCAAAACTAAGTGAACAGGGCACAAACCACCAAACCGAAATCACCCGAGATAAATCTTTTACTGACAACTAGTATTATACCATAAATTAAAGTGGAAATGACCGCAGTATTCTCACTTTGTTCGACCGTAATTGTGTGGAGTCGCGGATGAAAGACACAATGGACTCCATCGCTAGTTGTTACGGACTGTTTAAAGAGGTCAGAGATCGCTATCTTGTAACTAAGTCTAACAACACAGAGGCAATCTCTTGGTTTGTTGCTATTCACTGGTTAACTACTGATTATTTATTAATTTAACTACTGAAAGTCAAGGATACACGACGTGATCTTGAAAGGAATGTGAATAGAAATGACGTCGAAAGTAACTTATTTACGTAAGGTTGTTCTAGGCGAGTGAGCTCTTCGAACTTTCGTAGCTCGTAACTACGAATTCTTGGAAGCAAATAGACTGGGATATATGCTCCCGATATATTATGATAACTTTGTTGAACGAATTTTATAAACGAACTTATCCACTACGTATTGACTGTGCGGATTCATTCGGATTTTTACGTATTCGGGGCCATCTTTAGTTAGGTTATAAAGTCTGTACCTCTATCACAAAGTCAGAAATCCTAAGTATTACTTGACTAAAAGTGGTGAAAAAATGGATGAAAATTATTTTGAGTAGGTTAAACAGATCGATAAACCGTGACCGAAGCTATTTTGATTAAAAATCTATACCGCTTACACAACCGTTAAGATTGAGGATACTTTTATTGAACTGGTGGCTAATCGGCGGGAAAGATACCGAAGACGAGATGAACGGGGTTATATGATGTTGAAGGTTGCTTTAAAAGGCTATAAGGACATAAAATGAAAAATAACAACAGCCGATACTGACGAGCTTTTAAATATCATAGTCTATTTTCCAAGTACGCACCAGACAATGATTATTGTCTGGTGCATATTTGTCACTTACGTTAATCTGAGCTATTTTGTCATCTAAACTAGGTGAAAGTATGCAGCCACAGATTAGGTCTCAAACAACCAGGGACCGGTCACGCGGAAGACCCAAGAGTGACGTGACGAGCTAGACTCCTACTAAAGGATTGGGCTAACAGAGAATGGAAATAAAGGCCTGCAGTGGGACACTACGAGCTTATAATAATAATAAATTAGTGTCTACATAGAATTAGCGTTGAAACACCTTTTTAGGGTTCCGTAGTAGGGTAACCAATGGATCCCTATTACTAAGCCTCCGCTATCCGTCCGTCCGTCTGGCTGTCTGTCAGCGGGCTGTATCTCAAGAACCGTAATAGGTAGAGAGTTGAAATTTTCACAGATTGTGTATTTCTATTGCCGCTATAACAACAAATAATAAAAATTAAGGTTTATGATACGGAACCCTTCGTGTGCGCGACCCACTCGCACTTGGTTAATTTTTCAACTCGTTCATTTGATACCTAATCCGAAATACAAATTTAATGCCGTAGCCAAACACCGTTTGGCACTCTATGTTATCTTAGTGAGTAGTAGTAGTTTCTAAAACCATTGTATTTAGTATTTTTCTTATTTTGATTTAATTTATAGTTTTCAATTAGCATTTATTTACAAGTGGGAAGTACTAATAGGGCATCAAAAAAGTCATCAACATCCCCGTCAACGGGAAAAGGGCAGCATTGTCACGTTGAGTGTCTGTTTGTTTATAAATATGCGGTACCTTTCTGCGGAAGTGTTGGGGCACGCCGGCGGGCAGACGCGCGACCAGGCGCATCGCATGCAGCCACTCCGCGTAGCCGCCCTCGCCCGGGCCTTCGCCCCCGCCCGGCGACACGCCGAAACGAGCACCACTTTCGCCCGCTACACATCAAAAGCCGTCTTAATCAACCTCATTAACCTTAGGCCTTTGAGAACAGACCTCTCTAAAACTTCCTGGGTCCTTTGATAATGTGTAGCAAGCAAAAAATTAAATACGATTCCGTTTTCTTGAGTATTTCTATACATGTAGGTAGGTACTTTACAGCAAGTTGAATAATCATGTTTTTCTAATAAAAAATTCATGTAAAAATATACAGTAGGTTAGTTTCATAACCTAAAAATTGGTAAACATTTGGTCAATACAATAGAATAAAGCTGATCTAACTATAAACGTACGTATTTATATCGTACGTATGTATTTATGTGTTTGACGCTACACAACTTCACACTGCAACTCCGAATAAAACGCTTCGTAAATACCTGTCTAAAGAAATAGCTATATTAGGCTAACAATGATACCATAACTCCTTGTGTATAGGTTACTTTTGTGTGTCTACTGTGCAAAACATTACTTAACTATCTACGGCAAACTGTTCTGATAACCGCGTTATTGTTTTCATAGTAGTAACCCACACATTAACAATCAGGATTATTTCATAAGAGTCGCCAATGACGGAACAAAACCACACATTTACATAATAAAGTAATTTGGTTCAGACAGTAAAGAAGGAGCGTCTAGCGCAAGGATTATGATTAATATTATCAAAGAAACAAAATAATGAAATAACATTGACGTGGAATATAACATTTAAACGTAGAAATGAATCGTCAATCATAGTCATATAACAAAGATCACAAACGCGGTACTTCAAAGGTTTCTTAAGGATAATTTCGTGATCAGCGTATACATTTGAAATAAATGAATTGACGTACCTGAGCCGGCCTTCGATGCACCTGCCAAGCTCCTCAGAGAGTTTAGGAGTGCACTCATCTGTCTTGTAAGTGGCACGCATTTGACAGTAAACGCATATCTTTACTTACAACTGCACTAAGCACTAAGTTAACGACCTGACGGCTTAAGTCTATGCAGGGGCGCTGCAGGCGGATACGGACACGACATCCTGGCGCTAAGAACCAACAACACCAGCTACTTTACGATTACACTCCGATGATTTGTAACAGTACTGTGAAAAATTATGAGCCATATCTCGAGAGCATTTGAGACTGCGTAGTCGACCAGCTGATGTGATGTTTACTGGGAAAGTCGCGAAACGAAGCGGCGGGGCTTCCAACCTCCTACCACAATATTGAAACAGTCTTCAGAAAACGGTAGTACAAACTACTTGCATACTCAGAGCGAAAATTCACTCTTGTCATGTTGTTTTGTGACAGCGTTTCGTGGTACACGGCAGAGAGCATGCGCAATGGGTCCCCGGCACGTTGTCTGTGTGCGTTATGTATCGATTGAGCGCCGCTGTGTACGTCAGTTTCGGAAACAGATAGACGGGAAAAGCAGCCCATACCAGTCAAGTTAGCTTTGATATGCGTAAATCTATTTTAAGCTCCCATGAATGAAACTGTCGTGATATTAGCAATCCATGAATAGGGTTCATAAATGTTTCATTGGAAATTGTAATCCAGAAACGATTCAGCTATTGAGTTGTATGAAGAGCTTTAGGTAGCGCACCGCTTAGGTTATGATACAATTTGCTAATGAAAATACACGAGCCAGAAGCCGTAATATAGAAATTAGATTAATGTGACTTACGGAGCCGGAGGCCTTTACGGGCTTTAAGTGGTAATTAATTTCCAGGAATTGACAATAATTGACTCGTTTATCATATTGGTCGTTATGATATTGATATGATGCATGAATATCGAGTGATCTTTGGTAGGCGATGTGAATGTTTCAGGTGCCACTTTAACTAAGTACAAACAAAATCAGACATTATTTGTTAAAGACTTTTTGTAGTATCGGTCTATGGAGTTCAAAATTTCCACTGTATACCAAATGAGGATTTTTTTTTCAAATAAACAAACGATATTTCTGCTGACGAAGCATTTTGGGAAGCTTGGGTTTTCGAACTTTGTACGTTGTAATCTACAGTAAGACACTTATTGGTGTTGAAAGCAAACTTACTGATATGTTTTAGAAGCACGGTCATGGCTGCGCAGAGCCTGTTCTGTTGCCGCCTCAGATGGTCCCGGATTCGAACTTTCTTCGCCAGCCGCTCTCCCGCTATTTGAAGTCTCTCTTCCCATTCGACTTTTTGCTCCCACAGTTCGGTGATTTCTATGAAATAATGAAAATTCAATACAGTCTATGAATACAGAATGTATGTAAAGTGAGTGATATCATAATATTGCCTGATAGTCATCGCTTCTAACGATCTAATGGGATTGGGCTATTGTTTCTATACAGAATTAACTTTCACATTATGTTTAACGAAATAATGTTTGATCCAAATTATCTTATCGATTGTATTCCACAATATTGCTTGGTGTATTTTCGTTATTCGTTGTTGAATAATTCTATGAACTAAAATAGATTACCTTCCTGAGGTCTTCAGTTTTTATTGACTAGGTAGGTAGTTTTTGTATCACCTTTTGGACGTTTCCATAAGTTTAGTTGTCTTTTTCATAGGGACTAGAAACGCCCTTCTAAAGGCTTGCCCCTTTAGAAAAAGGCCAAGTGCGAGTCGGACTCGCGTACAAATTTGATTTTTGTAACATGTTATTTTAACACTAGAAACTTCTTATAGGTCCTGTAATCTGTAGGTTAAGAACTATCATTAGTTACTAACTATATATATCTACATTTTTTGCAAAATTTTAGATTCACTAGTTTCGGAGATAAGTAGGGCGAGAATGGTCCTTTTTGGTATAATTTCTTGACTAACTTCTAAACTGTTTATTTTGAAATTATGAAAAAAAAATATGATTATTTTTTCAAAATCGCAACGCACAATATAACATGCATGTACGGGTAGACGACATTTAAACCAACAAAAAAAAATAGCAATATGGTGCCCTAAAGTGTCACGTTGCCGAGATATTTGAAGGTAAAGTCACCATATGAGAACAATGAAAATTATTAAAAATGAACTTATCACACACTACAATCCTCTGAATATAAGCATATTCAGAGGATTGTATTCTAATAATAGATATTTATAGACTTGATTTAATCATTTTTATCAATGAATTAAACCCTACTTTTTTGCGAAGTTCTTAATAAAGTGGTTTTCACGTGTTTTTATTTTTTCTATCTTTCAAAAAATTATTAAATCAAGCTGGGAAGTATTATTTGAATTGAATCTAATGCATCATCTGCCTAGCCTTTTCCCAACTATATTGGGGTCGGCTTCCAGTCAAACCGGATTCAGCTGAATACAGTGTTTCACGTGGAGCGGCTGTCTACCAGACCTCCACAACCCATTAACTGGGTAACACGGTTCTTCTTGGCAAGACTGGAGTCAGATTTACTGGCTTCTGACTATCCGTAACGACTGCCAAAGATCTACAAATGACAGCCGGGACCAACGGCTTAACGTGCTTTCCGAGGCACGGATGAAACTCGGTATGTTAAGATGGTCACCCATCCACAGACCAACCTTGGCAAGCGTTGCTTAACCTTAAAGATCGACCCGTGCGGCTGTTATTATTTAGCCACGAGCTCCTCATTCCTCCTCCACTGAATCTAATGCATATAAGGATATAATTAAGTATTTTTAATGATAGTCATGATGTCACATGGTGAGTTTACCTCGAAATATCTCGGCAACGAGACTCTTTAGGCCACTATATTCTTTATTTATTAGGATCGTCAACATTGCATACACAGTACCTTAAGCTAATATGAAATAAAGACAAAATATTCTAGTGCTGCAGCACTTACAGACAACCACAACATTACTATACAACTGTTGCATTAAAAAGGTGTAAACTATAAATATGAATTATAAAATAAAATATAAAAGAGTGCAATCTAAAATATGATGAAAATTAAATAGTCTGAACATTTTTAACAATTTTTGTTTGTTTATGTTAGATCATGAGCCGCAATTTTGAAAAAAATAAATTAATATGGCGGCGGGGTTGCTATGCCACAATGGTTCTGTGACCTTTCTTTTCTAATCCAAATTTTCTAGATTGACCCCCAAAAGTGACCTCCATACTCAACATTTATTTATTTACGTAACGCGTCTATGTTCGGGTCACAGAAATACAAAGTGTACCTTTCAACAGAATCGGTCCAGTAGATCCGGAGAAAAGTGGCTGTGACAGACGGACAGACAGACAGACCGACAAACGGACAGACACCCGAGTGATCCTAGGAGGGTCCTTTCGTAGGCGCGGGCCTGCGGACGGCGAGCAGTGGGTGGCTCGCCGTCTGATCAGAACTAGGCCCGGGTCGGCGGCGCGCTGCGATCCCAGCGCACCTTAAAGAGATGTCAGCGTGAAAGACGGGCCCCGCTAGGGCAGGTGCCTGCTGGGGCTGCGGAATCTGTTCGAAAGAGGTACCGTAGCCTTGGAACGCAAAGGGCACCAGGAGGAACACGAATGGGTTTTAGTCAGTAAGAGTCTGACATTCCCTCTTGCTTCACCCAGAGCGCGAGGATTCATTTAATGATTTCCCATCATTAAAAAAAGAAAAAGGAGGGTACTTTCCTTTTCGTTTCTTACGGATGTTCGGAACCAGTGGCGTCTAAGATAATCTCAAAGGAGCCCTGTATCAAACAATTTTGAGGGTCCTATTTTTAGGGGTACTTAATTGTTTTTTTTCAACAAAATAGGCCCTACTAGCTAAGAAGTGTCTCGGTAGGCCACGAAGGTGACGGCGGGACTAAACGTAGGAGCTTTCCGCCCACACGTCGGGGCCCTTGTAGTCCGGGGGCCCCGTATCTTTACACGGCTGATACGGCGGTAGCTGCGCTCCTGTTCGGAACCCTAAAAAGCGTGTATTTGGTAAATGCCTAGGAACGGTAACTAATATATATTATGACATTTATTATACATTACCTACGAACTGCGGAAATAGAATAATGTAAATCAAAGTTGAACTTCAAAAGTCGAAGTTACTTTCAAAATTCGCCTGATAAACAGTTTCTATTAGAAGAGTACCTAAAGTTACATAATATTATAATGATATTGAAAGTTCAGCGATTCAGTTAAAGGTTATATACTTAAAGATTCCAGAAAGCTTCGTTCAATGGCTTCAGTCTTGTCCCCACAGTTAGATTGACACGAAGTGAAGGATGCCGATGTGGACCTAGACAGACATGCAAATCATATTATTAATGCGAATTTCTTGACGCGTCTAAAACAAAAACATTACTACCTAAAGCACTTTAGTTTAATCTACTTACGGTTAACACGTGTTTTGCTCTAAGTGTGTTTACATATTTAGGATAACATTTTAGAATGATGGATTTCGAAGTCAAAAAGAGTGGTGTGTGGGAGTTAACTGGAGATGTAGGATTGGTACGCTTTTTTATAAGACACAGTTTACAATAAAATTCACAAATAAACGACACTTTTTGCAAGATTTAATAATATATTTTTTTTTGTGGATAAGTGTGTTTCCTCTCTTTTTTGCGCGTCGATGGTATTTTATGTTGAATTAGCCTCTGGGCCTTTGGGCCTCTGGGCCCACTCAACATACATAGATAGCTATGAATTTGACGTCATGAGTGGCTTCCTCTGCTGTAGCGTGCAAGTATCAGGTATTCAGGTTTCTGCATGGAAGAATAAAAATGTGATGCTGCACCTCATTTTATGTAGGTACAGGCTGGACTCGACTATAATCTGCACCTGAGCAGGTTTTGTTTGTTTTGGCTAACCTGTGATCGGAGTGTTAGCCAACGCAACTCGTATCCATTAAGTTTTACTTACACATGACTGCAGTCGATTCCACTATGGCCGGCCCAGTCACGCTGCTCTGAATACAATTCGTCCAGTAAATCTTCTACCAGATCTTTAACATCTCGTTTCTGTTTGACAAATACATGTAACGTTTAATAAGATATCATAGTTTTACTATCTGGTAATTGAAGGGCTTACTCCATTAAACCCCAAAGCCATTGTTCTCAAAACTCTATGGTACCTTCTGTTTTATTTATGCATCCTGCAATTTTGCTGTTGACTCTACCAAAACTGTTTTGGGGTTTTAGCGGAAGTGAAGTAGGGGAGACCTGTACAAAACCGTATACCGGGGTAAAACAGTACAGCATGTCTATTCTTGTCAATAATTCAAAGTTCCCGCGCGCAAACTGCTCAGTGGCGTCGACCAATGGGAGCTATCTGTCAACAAGCACTTGTCACTGCAGGCACGCGCGTTATCAAAATATTCGATTTTATTGTTTTTCGGCGTACTTGATCTTAGTTATGTGAAAATTCAATCAATAATAGTGAAATTTACATATATTACAGGTAAGTGTCCAATCAACTATGTTAAAGTGTGTGTATTTACTCATAATTAACAACTGTTTGAGTAGGCAAAATTGGTTTGCGTATGTAGTAGTGAGTGATATATTTATACATTGAGCCTTGGGTCAAAACCGTACGGGGCAAAACCGGCCACTATACGATTTTGACCCGCACGAATGAATTCTTTAATTCTTTATTGTACACCAAAACAGCTTATTCAAAATACAGTAATGAAAGTTCATGTACAAAGGCGAGCTTAACTCAGAAATGAGTTTTCTCCCAGCAAACCTTTGAGTGATAGAGAAAGATGACAATGGAGGGTAGGATCCAGTGCACATAATTACATTTATTTAATTACTTTTTATTATATATATATAGATTAAAACATAAACCTACATACATAACTATAAATATTCATACACATACATATATACGTATATTATGTCAAAAGCGAAAGGAAATGCTCTTTAACTTTCCTCTTGAAGACATCAAGAGAAGGGCTGTCGCGTATGGAGTGTGGGAGCGAGAGTGAATATAAACTTACTTATTTTTTTTATTTTATGTGCAGTTAAAATGCCGCGTAATTATAAAAGGACTACTTCTAGACAAGAATGGGATCCGGATAACATGAAAAAAGCCGTTCAAGCCGTATTTGATGGCACCATGGGTTACTTGAAATCGGCCAAAACTTTTGAGGTACCAAAATCAACATTACAAGATCGAGTAAACCGATTTAAACAGAACAATGATCTGGACGGTTCCACACGCAAAGGCTTGGGACGATTTAAGCCGATTTTTTCGACTTCCCAAAAACAAAGTCTAGTTGAACATGTCTTGATCATGGAAAAACGATTATTTGGTCTCACGTATAAAGATCTTCGACGCTTAGCGTATCAGTTCGCAGAAGCAAACAGTATTGACCATTGTTTCAATAAGGTTAATAAACTAGCAGGAGAAGATTGGTTAGCTGGATTCATGAAGCGACACCCACAATTATCACTGCGTGCTGCCGAGCCAACGTCGGTGGCGAGAGCGATGGGATTTAACATGGTCAGTGTCAACAAATTTTTTGATTTGCTAGAAGGAGTTATAGATCAATATAGATTTCTGCCTACACACATTTTTTTTTTTTTTTTTTTTTTTATTCAAAATGAAAGGGCTTTGTCGCACATGCGATTATGCCGCCCTGGTAGGCTTAACAAAATTAGACAGTACAAATCAGTTTTTAACCTAACCTTAACATAGCTAGTTTGTAAAGTGCCCTAGCTGCGTCAGAAAGTGGCACAGCTAGAACACTATTACAGTAACCTACCTCTCTAAGTCTACAATCTAAGCTAGTTCTAAATTCCTCGTTGCGGACACACTCAGTTAATATGTGATAAACATCATCAACGGAATGAATACAAAAATCACATTTAGCTGTTGTTGATTTTGCCATTAGGTGTAGAAACTTATTGCACGGAATGTGTCCGGATCGAAGTCTTAGCGCGATAACAGTTTCACATCTGTTCAACAGCTGATTATCTATCCACGGTGAGTTCAAAGGATGTGGTTGGATCGTTTTATACCAGATTCCTTTTTCTTCTGATCTTTTATCAAAGTATTCCTTCCAGAGCGAATAGCAATCTTGTCTGATATAAGGTATAAAGTTAGTGAAGTAAGGAGAAAAGTTAATAGAAATACCATCACATATGGCCTGCTTGGCTAGTTTATCAACAATTTCGTTGTCTTTTATTCCGATATGTGATGGAATCCATTGAAGGACTATATGCTTTCCAGAACATTGTAACTGCAAAATAATTTTCAGTACAGTGTAGGCTATCGGTGTTCCTCGAAATGTCGAGGTACATCGAGCCAAGTGTTGGAGCGAACTTTTGGAGTCTGTGAGTATGACAATCTTGTTTTGCTGGATTGATTCTGCATACGACAGAGCTTCCGCTATCGCAATCAGTTCAGCTTCCATTATACACACACTGGCATTAATTTGGAATTTCATTGAATGCCCGTCAGTCTCATAAAAGGCGGCTCCCGTGCCGCCACTATCCTTAGATCCGTCTGTAAATATTTTAAGATAAGTCGAGTATTCTGAATTAATATAATCAATAAATAGGTTACTTAAGCTAACAGGATTGTATTGCCGTTTTGGCTTGGTCATAAAATTAACGTTGTGTTTTATAAACTTATTGCTATCAATACTACTGACCCATGTATTGAGGGAAAACATATCTAACTTATTACTGCAATGAACTTTTAAGTGATGTAGTGAGTCATGAACTAAGATTAACAGGGGGATTCTTTTGTTTTGCCAGTATGAAGAATTATTACACAATCTGGATAGTTCGGAAAGCAAGTTAATTCCTCCAGTATTCGCCTGCAAGGCTTTCGTTTTAAGCCAGAATTTACTAGCCAAGAATCGTCGACGTAGATATAACGGTTGTAAGCATAACTCGCTCTCCATCACGTGAATAGGCGTAGTTTTTATAAAATTACCCACTACCCTCATTGCTTGATTTTGTACTTTATTTAATTTTTCTAAGTGAGTTTTTGCACTGTTGTCATAGAAAAAGCTTCCATAGTCAATACGGCTTCTAATTAGGGATATATAAATTCTTCTTAAATGTTTTGGGTGCACACCCCAACTTAATCCTGCTAGCACTTTAATAATTTTAATGAATTTGAGAACTTTTTGGCAAACCTCATTGATATGTTTTCCCCAACGAAAAGAACGGTCCAACCACACACCAAGATATCGAACCGTGTCAACAACCTCCAATCTATCACATCCAACTGACAAATTAACTGAAAGTTTTCTATAGCCTCTGTTAAAAATACAAATTTTACTTTTACTTGGTGAAATAGTAAGGTTAAGGGAATCGAATAGATTGCATAAGACATTTAATGCTTCTTGTAACTCGGCGGCTGCCTGATTGGTGTTATGGGAAGTTATATATAGTACGTAGTCATCGGCGTACTGTGAGATAGATACGGTGCTAGGTATTGCTTTACAAATATGAATGGTCGCAATGTTAAATAGAAGTGGTGACAAGGGGTCACCTTGTGCCAAACCCCTTCTAGCAATTCTAGTGACGTTATTATCTAATCCGTTAATCGTTAAATATCTTTCTTTAAGAAATTCCCATAGATATCTACAGTATTGCGCTCCCACGCCAAGTTGGTCCAAGGTTAAAAGAAGGGTAGTGACGTCAACGTTATTGTAAGCGTTGTCCATATCAACAAAACATCCGATCGTAACAAGTTTCTTTGAATATCCAATTTGTATTTTTGAGATAAGTAAATTTAAATTATCTAAACATGAGCGTGCTTTCCTGAAACCGACAGTCTCTTCAGAAAAGTGACCCCCCCTTTCTAGGTACCACTCAATTCTCTTATTGATAACAGAATGAAAGATTTTACATAGACAGGACATTAGTGAAATGGGTCTTATTGCGGAGGAGGAAGACAAGTCTCGACCTGGTTTGGGGATTGGTACTATGCGGACTTGGCGCCATTGTTCGGGCACGAAATTTAACGAAAAAAATGAATTATAAAGTTGTATTAAAATATTTTTAGCAAGGTCCGGAAGATTTTTAATCATCGAAAAGGAAATGTCATCGTAGCCCGGTGCGGTATCTTTAGATTTAACACATTTGTCAAGTTCTTGTCTTGTTATAGCAACTTCCAATAAATGATTTTGAGAACTAAAGGAGGGTAATGGGGGGCATGTAAAATCGGGAGCTAAATTAAAAAGGACTTGTTCAGCCAACGTCTCGTCTACACTGAATCCAGCTGAGCGGTAGCTCTTCAACCAGCGCATGCGTCGCCACATGTCACTTGCCGAAGTTACTTCGTCTACCGAAGAACAAAACTTACGGAATCCTGCGTTACGAGCATTTCTAGTAAGTCTTTGAGCTTCTCGAGTTTTTTCCTGTAATATTCGTAAGTTATCTGGAGTTGAGTTTTTTCTAAAGTTCGTCAAAGCTAATCGTCTCGTCGCCACCGCTTTAGATAATATTGGAGACCAATAAGGTTTCGGTTTAAATTGACTACTGGGATTTTGGTTAAATTTGAAATAAGGAATACTTGCATCAGCGGCTCCGTTGATGATATTTAAAAATAAATTATACGCTTCTTGGGGATTAGCAGGCATTGTATAACGATCTAGTTTTTCTTGTATATAATTACGATAAGTTACCCAGTCGGCTTTTTTAAAATTTCGTTTATTAACGATGCGTGGAGTACAGTTAACCGACGTCTTTAATTTGATTACTACGTGATCACTTCCTAAGGACTCGTTAGTTGCGCTCCAATCAAACATTAAGGATACATCTGAAGAGACTACAGATATATCAGGTGCAGATTTTTGTAAAATTCCATTAACAAGTTTTACACGAGTCGGCTTCCCATCATTTAAAGTAACGAAATTGTGGTCAATTAAAGAGTCAAATATCTGAGTACCTCTTTGATCTGTTTTCGTGGACCAACTTGAGTGATGACCATTATAATCTCCTAAAATAACAGTCCTAGAGCTAGCTATAGAAAACAACGAGTCCCACTCATTTTGAGTAGTACGAATGTTAGGTGGGCAATAAATTGAAATTACATTTTGAATGGAACTACAATTCATAATTTTGACATGGACCATCTCAATACACGAATTTGAAATATTAATATGACATTGCTGAGCCTTGATTGATTTGTGAGTTAAAATTGCGACTCCTCCATATGAGTCTGGTCTGTCACATCGAAACACGTTATAATCCTTTATATTTAAATTACAGTCAGGATTCAACCAAGTTTCACATAACGCAACAATATGAACTTTTTCTAAATACAAAATTTGTTCTAAATCTAGTTTTTTGGGTAACACACTTTGTGAGTTCCATTGCAAAATATTTAATTTAACAGTATTCATTATGGAAATATTTTTTAAAGGAGGAAAGATCTTTAGGTATTATCTTGTTTAGGAAAAAGGATATTGCCCACTCCACACTAATTTGAACAACGGATATAATTTTAACTTTGAAGGAGTCTTTTCTCAGAAATAAAACGTATTTTATTTTATCTACCAGCCATCCGAATGAACTATTGTCTTCCGAATCTTCATTTTTACTTTCGTCTTCCTCCTCCGTAGTGTCACCTCTGCACGTATCCTCCTGAAAGTCTATATAACAATCTTGTTCCTGGGAACCTTCAAGATGGGGTGCTTTCTTTTCATGTTTTTTCTTCTTACTTTTCTTTATGGTTTCTTCATCTGTTTGTGTTTTGTCCATTTTTGTGTTTTTGGTTTGTGGTCCATTTGTGATATATTTTTGGGTAGAGACTGTTTCGTGACTTTTCACAGGGCGTGCTGTTTTTTGTGCAAATGTAGCTTTCGACTGTAACACGGGTGACATCGGTATACTTGAGGAAGGCGCTAGCGTAGCTGAAGTTCCTTCATAGGAAGGTGTAAGTGTCTGTCTGTTGACTTCTGCCACGAGCGAAGGTGCAGGAGGAGGTACATACATATCCAGTGCTTTTCTATATGAAACGTTAAACTGACTCATAATAGTACGTAATTTTCTTTCCTTAATGTACACTGGGCAGGTTTTGTCGAGTGCCATGTGATTCTCAGAACAATTCACACATTTAAAAGAAATTGTTTCGCAGTTATTATGTTTACCTCCGCATTTTGGACATATTATGTTCATTGTAGGACACATTTTGACAGAATGACCGTACCTCCAGCACCTGGAACATTGTGTGACAGGAAAAACGTAAGGTTCCACTAGCACTCTCATTTCATAAATAAGTACATAAGATGGCAACGATGCTCCTTCAAATCCTATTCTCCATGTCTCGCTATCGGTCCAACTGGCTGCTTCTCTGTCCCTACGTTGTAGGCGCTTAACATTCACTACATTACAAGTACTTGATAAACATGAAAGTAACTCATTCTCAGAGATGTCTAAGTCGATATTTTTAATGACTCCATATGATAAACCAACCTCAAACGGCCGCTGGAATCTCCATCCTAAACCTTTAAAATGTTCGGAGTTCACAAACTTCTCCGCACTTTCAACATCATTAAGTTCCACAATAATTTTGTACGGGTTTATATGTTTTACTTTTGTTATATTCATTATTCCTTGCTCCTTAAATAATTTTGCGAGTGCAAATTGTTTAGGAAATTTATCTTTGCAAGTGACACGTAATTCCGTAATTCCTCTAACACGCCTCGTCCTGCTTTTGCTATTCCTAACTTCAGTCCATTCATCATCTTCTCTTCCCCTTTTCTTAGGTCGCATTCCATCTTTCAACATTTCATTACCCTCCATCTCAAACAATTGTGTTAAGTCTTCTGTATATGTATTCTCTTCGGCCTCCATAGTATTCGTATTGACTAATTCTTCATTATGATTCTCGTCTGTACTCATTACGCATAAGGTGTAGATTCGCGCGAGTTTAGCCGGGTCGGCCGGGCGGCCGACCGTGCGGTGTAGTGTACTGCACAATAGATAGCAAAGTAATTAGCTAATCACCACAAAAACACGTCCAAGCAACACCGTAAGCGCTTCGACACCGACACACATTTACAATGTGGATGAAACGGGCCTGACAACGGTACCAAAAAGACAAAGCAGAATAATCGCTTTAAAAGGAAGAAAACAGGTCGGTCTGGCTAGTTCAGCGGAAAGAGGCCAGCTGACTACTGCTGTCCTGTGTGTGTCTGCTTCTGGAAATTATATTCCTCCGCTGCTAATATTTCCACGAGTTCGGATGAAGGCTGAACTTCTGGATGGTGCTCCACCAGGGACAGTTTCGGTTTGCCATCCAAGTGGCTGGATACAAAGTGATATTTTTGTTGAGTGGTTGAATCACTTCATATCATCAGAAAAGCCTAAAAAAGAAGATCCTGTTCTTCTTTTACTCGATGGACACTCTACCCACACAAAAAATCTCCCACTGATCGAAAAAGCTAGGGATAATGGAGTTATAATTTTAAGTTTCCCCCCTCATTGCACCCACAGACTTCAACCGCTAGACGTGAGTATCATGGGTACATTGAGCACATATTACACCCAAGAAGTAAACGCGTGGCTACGGAATAATCCGGGTAGAGTAGTACACAATTCCAGCTGGCAAGACTTTTTGGAGCAGCGTACTGTAAAGCGGCTACTATACAGAACGCCGTGTCTGGATTTACTAAAACAGGCATATTCCCAACGAACAGGACAGTATTCGGTGAAGCAGTTATTAGTAAGCTTCCTTCCTTCGGTCTGCCCGCCGGTTTGTGTGATTGGATCGCAGATTTCCTGAGGGATTGGTCTATCCGAGTGGTCATAGATGGCTGCTCGTCTGGACTGCTGGATATTAATGCCGGGGTTCCTCAGGGGTCGGTGCTTTCGGCAACACTCTTCTTGCTGCATATTAATGATCTGCTTAAACCCGGTACCTTTGGGTATGCAGACGACAGCACTGTTGCTGAGAGATACGTGTCCGACGCACGAGCAGGTGGGTCGCAGATCCGGTCTCTCCGGGAGGCTATGGTTGAGCGCTTGAATGTGTCCTTACAGGCTGTCTCTGAATGGGGTGATGCCAATCTGGTTAAGTTCAATGCTGCTAAGACCCAAGCGTGTCTATTTTCCGCCAAAAGGAGCCAATTCCACCCAGCTCCATCTTTCCGAGGTGTAACAGTGCCGATAACCGACCAACTTGAACTTCTTGGGGTTACATTAACATCTACTCTCAATTTTAGCCCTTTCATAGAGGCAAAAGCTCAAGTGGCTGCAAGAAAGTTGGGGATCCTAGCAAAGGTTAGACGGTACTTCACGCCGGAACAGCTGCTCAAACTCTATCAAGCGCAAGTTCGATCGTGTATGGAATACTGCTCTCATCTTTGGGACGGATCTGCCAGATACCAACTTGATGCCCTTGAGTCAATTGAGAAACGAGCCAAGAGGATCATTGGCAATGAGAGGCTCGTCGCGACGAAGCTCCAAAGTCTTGAGCATCGACGACGAGTTGCTAGCTTGTCGGTTTTTTAGTGGTTGCATTTTGGGGAATGTGCGACGGAATTGCATAATTTAATTCCGCCAAGCTCTTTCCATCATCGGACCACAAGACGAACGGCGATGCGCCACCGGTACATGGTGGACATCTCACCCACACGCACAAAACGTTTTGGGAACACATTCATAATGCGTACAGCTAAGGAGTGGAATTCCCTGCCGGAGTCTGTGTTTCCCGTTAGGTACAACCTGGGAGTCTATAAGTCAAGAGTGAATAAGTTACTTCTAGGCAAGCGTGCTCCATCTTCGACCACATCATCGCTTACCATCAGGTGAGATGGTGGTCAAGCGCGAGCCTATTAATAGTAAAAAAAAAAAAAAAAGAAGCAGATTTTGCCGCGGCTGAAACAACGGAAATACCTTCTACAACACCATCAACTTCCGCTTATGCATATGTCAACCCGACACCATCAACTTCTTCTGCGCCACTCGTTCACTCAATATCATCAATTTCTCCGCTACCGCCGCCAGTTCCTACTACGTTGAATCTAAACCGTGTAACAGTGTCTCCGGCGGATATAATGCCAGTTCCTAAAATAAGCGTGGACCGAAAAAGAGCAAGCGATCACCGAAGAGGAAAAACTTCTGTTATCACTTCCTCCCCCTATAAAAATGAGTTGATAACCATCTCACAAAATAAAACTCCTAAGCTTAATTTGAATCAACCGTCTAAGACCAAAAAACCAAAACAAAAAATAATAAATGATAACATTTGCTTGTACTGCCTCGAAGAATACGGTTCAAGCCGCGTGGATGAAGGTTGGGTGCAATGTACGGAGTGTAAAGGTTGGGCTCATGAAGGCTGTACAGGTTATGATTTTGACCCGGTCTCCCCTATAGACATATATGTTTTGAGGTTTAAGGTAGAATGACTGTTGAGAGAGTCTAGAGTTTTGAGAACAATGGCTTTGGGGATTAGTAGGTAACCCAATTGAAATGATCTCGCTCTAAAAGTTAAATATTACAGAGTTGCTTAGTTACTACTTTTTTTTCAACCTACACTGTCCGGCTGCTGGGTAAATGTCTTCCCCATAACCTTTTCCTATTTACTACTACACCAAGGGAAAACGTGTAAGTCGCTTTTGTGGTTATTTAAACGGTCGCTCCATAAACATTCCGAGATCGGACGCCTCGAATAAGGATGGGACAAAGCAGATAGTATTTCGAGTATTTATCTATTTAAGAAGCTGCGTAATAGGTACATAAAATAAAATACTTATTGCTTCCACCAGAAATTGTGTAATGTAGAGCTTAGGATCTTGCAATATATTTGCTGTCCTTTCCATGCCTTCGATAAAGTATTATTTTACAATTACGTTAGAATAGCAAGTGCCTACCTGTGAAGAGTTCTTTATGAATGGCGCGGGTGGTATCGAAGATTGCTTTTTTTTGTTGATCTTCGGTATCCTAATTTTTGACTTTTCCGCTGACCTTGGTTTTTCATTCACCAGATCTGAGAAATCTAACTCGAACCTCACAACTTTCAGATTAATAGGTTGCTGTACACTTATTGTTTGCATTTTAAGTTTTTGATTTATGTTGTTGGTTTGTTTATTAACTGTTTGTTGATTTGATAGCTTTTTGACTTTGTTAAAATGACAGTAATATTTTTCACATAAACAAATCCTTCGCTCTTTTAAAAAAATGAGATTATCTCTGAGACTTGCAAATGGCACTTTTTAGTAACACTTAAGTAGTTTTCGTCACTGATCTGTTTGGTAATTAAAGTTTAAACTGTTAGCAGTTATTAGCAGTCGAGCAGTGAGTGACACAGTGGGGTGGGAGGAGACCCGATAGTCACCCACTCGTTTGTGTCGGTTGGCTCCTGATAGTGCTGATAACGACTAATATATTCATTCGAATGCATGCCCAATGAGCTTAAGGTCAGCGGGCACAGGGTTTTGTAATTAAAATGGGAGTTTTCCATGATCTAAAGCTGAAAACATAAAATCATTCTAGGGGAAAACGGCATAGATGCACTATAGTAATATACAAGTGAGTTCCGTTTAGGATAGACAATCATGAAAGCATTGCATATTGGCATACCAATGATTGTAGGTGTACTTATGAAGTGTTGTCATACCTAGGTCACAGATAAGTAGCTCTCCTTTTAATTATATTAATTTGTTAGACACTACGGCGGTTCGTTTTGATTATTTCGGAATTGGTGGTCGATCATCTACATATAAAAGTATTTCGTGAATGTAAAACGTGGTTTATAATCTGTAGGTTATCTGCTAGCTAACGAAAAGAAAATCAGAAAAAGTCTTTATGTTTCCTTAAATATAACTAGCGACACTCTGCGGTACTAGGCGGCACTAGATCATTCGACAGTTGTGTACGTTGAGCCTTATATTTTAAGTATGGAGTTTCGATAAAGCTACTTGTTTCGTGAAACCCAACTTAATTATTGCACACCAATCCTTGAATATCAATATCGAATGACACTTTGCGATTACCCATGGGACCTCAACGAGCTACTATTTGTAGTAACCCAACAAAAAGGAATATTTTTTTATGTATTTCTGTCTGTAGGTTTTATTCACAGTTCCAACAACAGAACTTTCTTGAAAAATAACAACCAAAACAAAACATCGTTACCAGGTAAAACAAATCTGTCAAGTTGTCACGACAACGCCGTTGTTTGCGAATCAATCACCTTCTGCGATATTTTACGAAAAACGATATTCCGTTTTTGCATCACTTGAGATTGTGAAGACACGATGAGTGGAGAGCAGCCTCAAGGTCCCCCACAAGCTGAGGATAATGGTCCCCCAAAGGACCGTGACCCCGGATTTTGCTCAGCCACCTGCACCGACAAGAATGCTGGGAGAGCAGAAATTGCTAAACCTGATCTGAAGACTTCGGATCTGTTCGTTACCTGCAACCTCCCCAAAAGATTCGAGCATCCCCGTAAGTTAAGAATCTTTATTTTCAAACGAATTGAGAGAGCGTTGAAATGTCTAGACTTAGAGGCTTATCTTGGATCGCTAAGGAAGGTACAAATAGCTTACAGAGATTATTATTACCCCCAAAAGTGCCTTATAACTTTCGTCAAATATGATCGAAAGTAATTTTGACGGCGTTCCTTTCCTTTGAATTAGTTTAATTAATTCATCAAAAAGTTTCGGAAAACAGGGTTTATCAAATGAAATTTCATTCAGCACTCGATCCGAGTTTGTCAAGTTAATTTCAGTAAGGTGGGTATTGATAGGTATAAATAATAAGCTAGAAAACTTTTCAGCAAAGTTTTATTAAAATCAGCAGGTTCGAAAATGTATATAGGGGTTTTAAACTATTTTTAGAACTTCTCTGTGATGAGCTTAGGTCTTGCAGAGTTAAATAAAAACGAAAGACGTAAAACTTGTATATTTTACAGTACTAAGTGAAAATATTATCACACCGAAGTTACATCTAGAACACCATACTTCACGGGACAAAGTCAATCAGAGACCACAAAAAGTCACTGAAGCATAGATCATTATTAAAGGCTAGTGGTTTGCTTGATACTCAACACTCTGCACAAAACAGTAAACAAATTGTTCTAATATCTACGCACCTTGTTCAATAATCCATAAGTTAGTCAACTCGTTGCGTTATACAGTAGAAACATTTCTTTTTTATGTCTGTTTTTAATTGCAACTATCTCCAAACAGCTATGGCGTTCTGAACACAGCCACATACTATTAGAGGTCGAAGAAACAGCCAGCTTAATTCCAGACTGGTTCTTATCCACTTTTTCTGCTTCATCTAACAGCCCTCTCTGGGCATATAAAAATCTTTACCCCGTCGGCCTTTAAGTAACCTTGAGTTCGCAATGTGCGCATTTCTGGGACTCGGTCAGGGACGAAGCGAGTACGGACACTTTGATACAATAACATAAATGCTTATCGTAACGATAAAGGGACAGTTTCTGAATTGAGACTTAGTAGTAAAGAGCATATCAAACCCCAAAGTTTGACAAGTTTTCACGCCAATGTAGTTTGTCAAATACTCAAATTCTTAAAATGTAGAAAGCTGGGATACACATAAGCTCATAATGGTTAGATATCATGTACTTTGTGTATACAATAAAGCTATACGCAGATTGTAATGATAAGAATTATATCTAGTTATTTTCTATTGTAAACTCATAGGGACTGCGTAGTCACGGTGATATTCCCTATATCTTCAGTTTAACAATATTGTTTTCACAGCAGCGACGGAGAGGCGCCAGCATTCGATTGATGATGCGTTTTGTGGTCACTCTGTCCTACATAACGTTAGGTACGCGTCACTTACTCCACGTTTGTAAAGCCTAAATTTATCTGTGACTAGAAAAAGAAATATCGCTAACAAAACTGTGTACTTACTATTTTCATTATTATTTTATTGACCGACTTCCAAAAAGGAGGAGGCTCTGAATTCACTGGGTATTTTTTTTATAACCATCTTCCAAAAAGGATGTATGTATGTACACCGATTACTTCGAAGTTTCTGATCCGATTTCTGTGATTCTTTTTTAGTTCGATGCGATATACTTGGCAATTATGTCCCGTTTTGATTCAGTTTGCTCCAGTAGTTTTCATTTTATGAGCATTTTTGCTTATTTCAATTTCTGCGTAGACGTCGTCACATAAAAGTGAAAAAATAAAATAAAAACCTCTTTACAATAAAATATACTTAGCCGAGTTTCTTTTGAACATTGTTTTCTGTATCATTATTTTATCTCGTTTTTCACCGAAAAACAAGATAAAATAATGATACAGAAAAAAGGAGCTTTGTGTGAATGTGATTTTTTATTATATCTGCACTAAATAAACAATAAACTAATTTACGGAAGACTAACATTCTAGATAGGCACAACAGAAAAACTTAATAGTGTCATTGATCCCATTCTCGTTAAAACGGCATGCGGGCTTTTACTTTTAATCAATAATGAACAAACGAAAAAGTAGCTTCAGTAACACTCTTTATCTTTTAGGATTACGGCCCTAGCATATTTTATTAACGTATTACTTTCGACTCTCAATAACGGAATGAAAACATTATCTATCCTCATCTCACTGGGGGAAGTATTTGAAAATCGTGGCACGTGCTAACTTACATAATGAAATGCTCTTTGAATTTCGTATGTTTATGCATGAAAGAACAGTTTCAATAGTTCGTTTTTATTTTCAGATAGTTATGATCTAAAATTGTTTCTGCTTTAACATTTTAGTGGTTTCTTTATTGTCGACACAAAATTAATAGCAATTGGTACAATTGCTATTCATTAGGTTCTACTGTTAATTTGTATGTTTGTAAGTGTTTGTAGATATGTCCATTGAAAGTGGTGGTCGTTTCAGATTGGTTCAACGGCTACGGGTGTCAGGTGAGCAAGCAACACCCGTTCTACAGAACATCTTCCAGCGAATACGGCTGGTACCCTCCAGGTAAACACAAATTACATTCTAACTACATTTACAAAATTACACAATTTTATTTCAATTATCCTCATTTCGTCAGACCAGAAACGATTTATGGACGGTTTCCGTGCGTAGCAACGTAGAGGAGACGCAAAGTCTTATACAGAACAATAAGTCATAGATTTCAGATTTATTGTACTTAAGGCATTTAAGTAAAACTTGGAGCACGTTGATGGAATCTAGGTCTCAGTGTTAGAAGTTTTTAAGACTCATTTTAAACTATAATAAGCAAGATAAAAACAAGAGCCTCCAGAAAAATTACTCTATTAGCAATAACGATTGTCGAAAAATCAAGAATGTATTGTGTTGACATGTGCTACGGAAATGTTACGCGATCGTGTTCAACCATTCTGACATTTAGAAAATCGTAATCGCCGATCGATCGATTGTCACTTTAGGCAGTTGTCTCACCGCCGACGATCAGCGAAAAGCGAGTAAAGCTTAGTTACGGGTTGCTCAGTGCCATTTTCCCGCGAGATGGCGCTGAAGTCAACATTTTCAGTTTTATTTTGTTTCGAGTGTAATTGGAACAATATTAAGTCGCAGAAATAATGGTGCGACAATCGGATATTCCACTTTATCGAAATTAGTCAAAATACGGCATAAAACCCTTCTGATTCGCCATACTCGGACTCTTAGTCATGACGTTGCCATATCCATTCTAGCTAGATAGCCACTTTAAGAGGTTGCTGGTTGGACTATAACTGCATTTTTAATAACATAAAACTTTTGTCAGCTGCCTTGTATGATGAAGTAATACAAATCACAATTGATAATTTAGTTAGCAACTCATGAAGACAATAAAAAAATTAAATCTGAAACAGAGTACCTGAGTATCTGACGAAGATCGCTGCTGGAATTACAATTATTTTAGTTTTGATTGTGATTTGTGACTAATAAATAACTACATTGAAATGCACTTTTTTAATTTATCCCATAGAATTTTTTATCTACAAAAATAATTCAAGTATCAAATTAAGTTTTAGCGTAGTATATCACCGGTGTTGACACCTGTGAGATTTAAAATTTGCCGCCTTTTTCAGGGGACACGACTCGCTTAACAGACTAGCGAATCGCTTCCTCGTCGGCGGTGAGACAAGTGCCTTAGTCTAGAGCCCCAGAAACAGCTTTTAGTTAACTGTTTGTACCATCTATTAGCAGTAAAGTATCTAAGCAGAGGAAACTAATTAATGTTTATGTCTCGTACTGAAAGGTGCAAGCGGAACATTATTGTCGGTTTGTCCTTGTTTAAATTGTCGGTCACAGCCTACTTACAAAGTTAGTCTTGAATATTCTCTTTACAACGGTAATGAACAAAACTTTCTTGATTATGCATCATTTTCTTTTAATGTGATTTTTAATTGGTCTTCTCCGCTCTCTCCTTCAACATTTTTTATATTCATCACAGTTTTATTTTCATTCAACGCTTCATCAGTTTCTGGATTCATACATAGGCTTTTTAAGCGATAAATGTGTAAACATGACTGTTTACACATTTATCGCTTACACGAAAATTTTCGTCAATTTAAACTAGATAAGTCCGGTTTTACCTAGCTGACAACCAAACAACAAAAAACACAAGAGCCTACTATTAACTTCAAATCCAATTAATGTACATATTGTAGAGAAAGTAATACAATGGTAATTTATTGCCCTCGTGGCACACAAATAACAATATTTGATTTAATTTTAATACACTATTATAGTCATATTTTATTATTTAATTTAGATATGATCTTATTAATGTTTAACTTTTTAGGTTGGTACACGGTTGCTAAAGAGTACTTCCCTAAAGGACAAAAGTTTTCCTCTGAATTGGCTCGAGCTGGCATGTATCGGGATTATTCTCTTAACACGGGTTCCGAACATACGTTTTACTAAAGACGGGTAAAATAGGTTGAACCGTATTCTTTAAGCATGTTTTTTTTGTGGCTAGCCTATTTGCATGGTATGAGAACGCCCACAATTTTTTTTAAACAATGAATGCAATATTGTTTTTTTTTACATTTTCCAATGTGCACTGTGTGCCACTGGCGCTACCTCGAGTTCTGCAGAAACTAGAGTGATTTTTTTTCTAATTGTGGTGGCAAAAAGTGCTGGTATATTATATATGTGTTGCCACAATCCACGCTTAGGTGATTTATATTTTATTTTTGTTTTTGCCTCTTCGTGGTTAGGTAAACTTTTTCCTTATAGCTTTCACTGACTTCTGCACCCATCTCAGTAGTTCGCTTGTTCACCTATCCAGAATGATTAGGTCGCCAGGCCTCCAAGTTTTGCATCAGCTAGACGCTTTATTATAACACAGCACAGCAAAATGCATCATCAGCGTCTAAGGTTCTCTGTTGGAACATTATCAACCAATAAGTTTTACTTTATAATATTTTGCTAATAGGTATAGAAGAGGTGTCAACGCCCTCTAATTTGAGAGTAAACATTTCGATTAGTCGAATGAAAAAGTAGGAAATTAAACCTACTGCTTAATTTTATTAGCTCGCAAGCTCTGTTGCGGAATCAGCATGCTTTCTTTGTTATTTTCTTTGTTGCTTTCTTTGTTTTTGAAGGCATTAATGCTTCTGTTGAAGTAGTAGTTGATTAGCGCTAGGCTTATCAACTACCACTTCAACAGAACCACCTACCCACCTACTCTTTAAGGTCATGGCACATTTAATATTTGTATAAATAATAATAAAAAAATTATTTTTATTTCCATTAAGGTAGGTACAACAATTTCTTAATCATTAGATTAAGAAATTGTTGTACCTACCTTAAACAACTAAAACAATTTAAATAAACAATTAAACAATTTAAATCTTAAGTTTAGAAGTTGTACACTGTCACATAGAATTTATGGAATTCTCTAACTCCTAAACTAAGTCAAGCTTGTATTAGGTATATGAGTTAGACAGCTGTTGATTGGACACATCCTTAAATTTATGCAACTGTAAAACATAACAATGTTATTGCTTAAAAAAATACAAAAAAATAAGCCTAAAGTTATATACAAGATGATATCAATAAATATGTTCTACCATTTACAACAAATTTTAGCCCCTTCAATTCAAGAGGCTAACGCTGTGTAACCTTGATGTCGAAGACTTACATTTTTATGACTAGCTTATACTTAATTAAGTAACTTAAGCAATACAAATAAAAACATTTTCTACTCCACTTTTTGTAGGGCAGAACTACCTGCAGACTGTATTAAGTTACTTTTACTGTGCAAGCAGTAAAAGAAACTTTCTGAATAAAAAAAAAAAAAAAATATCTGCGATCCACCCTAATACAGGATAGACTATCTGGATTAGCTATGATTTCAATAGAACATAAAGTTTGCGACAGTTTTAATTAATCAGAATTTGTTAAAGATTTTGCAGAGCAAAAAGTGCGAAGAAAATGATTTTAATTATTACGAGGTAGAGTTTAATGTTTTATTTTTAAGAATTTTGTAGTGTTTAAAATGGCTGATTCGTTTTGTAACGTAATATAAATGTTTTTTTTTATTTGCATTAAATTTAAAAACAAATAATTTCTTGTTTTTTTTTTTTTATAAGTTCGTAACCTATTACGTACGTATACGCCTTAACTTCATATCATTTCATATCAGCCGAAACACGTTCACTGCTGGACATAGGTCTCCCCCAAGTGTCGCCAAAACAACTGATCCTGTGCGTCTCGCATCCATCGGCAACCCACGACCCTCACCAGAACATCGGCCCACTTTCTGGGAGGTTTTCCAACGTTGCGTCGTTCGGTACACGGTCGCCACTCTAGAACTTTTCGGCCCCATCGACCATCTGTTCTGCGAGCAATGTGTTTTGTCCACTGCCACTTTAGTTTGGAAATCCTTCGGGTTATGTCGGTAACATAACTCGAAGGATCTCTTTCGGATATCATGATTCTTGATTCGATCACGCGAGGAAACACAAAGCATGTTGCCCTCTCCATCGCCCTTTGAGTGACTTTAACCAGTGACCGCAAAAAACATGGAAGCATTCCTAGCTCCAAAAAATGACCCAACGAAGATCGTGCTCTGGTAAGTGGGGCTTACCAATCGTGCCGCGCACATTTTCAGTACCTCAGCAGTAGACAACAGCGTCAGTCAAAATAATTATTTACCGGTTTTCACGTGTAAAATGCCTTCTCGTGCAGTGATATGGTGTGTAAGCAAATCACATTTGCATAATAAGAATGCATAGTATATACATTGCTATTTATTATATTTCTATTAAAAAATGAAGACGGATAATGAATTGTCATGTGGTCTATAGGGATGACGTCATGCCATCAAAACATTTTAATTTTTTACGTGACAATAATGACAGTTCTTTTTTAATTTGATTACAATCTCATTTCACCACTTTTTTTTCTATGCAAAATATACTAAGTTATTGTAGGTATCTAGGTATATACAAATTCTTTTAATAACATCTAGAAAATCGACATCTTTGCTGTATTAAAGAAGTATGTTTTTGGAACGAAGTTCATTAACGCGGCTTGCGATAGGAGTTGACTGGTAGAATACGTTAAAATGAGATGGCGGCTGCCAAAACTGTACAATCTTTCATCATGGGTGTCGTTTTCATATTCTTCGAGGGTGCTAAAGCAGATAGGGACGGGACGTTAACATATGAATCTAAGATGGCGGCAGCGAAAATTTTGTTTTCATGTTAAATCATACGCGAGAAGGAACTTCGTTTCTAACAGTGCTTTCCCGACCGCACACGTTTTTTTTTATTCTTCTGTAATTCACGCTATTGTCTTAGAGATTTCCACAAGATCCACATCATAGAAAACTATGGACGAAAGCTTTTCATTTGGAAAGGCAGCAATGTGAATGGACCCCAAGTAACAAACCAAGATTATGCTCGGTTCATTTTGGAAGTGACGATTTTTACGGGAAAAAAGTGGCAAGCGTTGCTTACCCTTGAAATCGACCCGTGCGGCTGTTATTATTTAGCCACAAGACTAGGACACAGCGCTTCACTAGGTCATCTTGGTCAGGAGCCAACAGGAGCTCGTGGCTATATAATAACAGCCGCACTGGTCAATCTACAAGGTTAAGCAACGCTTGCCGAGGTTGGTCTGTGGATGGGTGACCATCTTCACATACCGAGTTTCCCCCGTGCATCGAAAAGCACGTTAAGCCTTTGGTCCGGCTGTCATTTGTAGATCTTTGGCAGTCGTTACGGACAGTCAGCAGCCAGTAAAACTGACACCAGTCTTGCCATGACGTACCGTGTTACCCAGTTAATGGGTTGTGGAGGTCTGTTAGGAAGCGACTCCTCGTATAATACTGGTATTCAGCTAAATCCTACTTGACTGGAAGCCGACTTCAATATAGTTGGGAAAAGGCTAGGCAGATGATGATGATGATGATGAAGATTAATACACAATTTAACGTATTATTATTTTATTATTTATCGTAACACATGTGGGCTCCTAAGTTCAAGCCCATTTTTGACAGTTTAACTACATTGTCGATAGATGGCGACGTACTGATGACGCGTTTTTCTGAATCGCGGTGTTAAGATTTTCCTCAGGAATATGACTTCAGCCCATGGGGATTAGCTTTTCTTTCGAATTTGACTGAATTTGTTATCCCACGGGTCGATCAAGGTTAAGCTACGCTTGCCGAGGTTGGTCTGATGGATGGGTGACCATTTAAATTTAAACATTCTGTTTCTGAGACTCCGAGATTTTAGGCGTGCCTTGAATATAACAGTGAATGAACCGGTCACACGGGTCGATCTTCAAGGTTAAGCAACACTTGCCGAGGTCGGTCTTAGGATGGGTGACCATTTTAACACACACACAGGTCGATTGACACTCGAATATAATTATGTGGATGGATAGAGAAGGAGAGGAAGGCCGAAGAAAAGATGGATGGATTGTGTGAAGAGCGATATGAAAGAGAATATGGGAGTGAGTGATAGCGTGATAGCTAATAGGACAGAATGGAAGAAAAACATGGGATAAGTGCAGGAAGATGATGATGACGGGTCCATCAACCCGTGTGACTGTTATAACTTAGCTACGAGCTCCTCATTCAATCAGTCTCCTCATTCAGTACCTACTAAATATCTTTAAAAAAATCGATTATACCTACACAATAAATAGATTCTATGAAACCGGTTAAACTGTAATTGTAATACATAAAATACGCCTCTACTGAGTGATTGCCAGAAATGCCTTGCCAGACAACGCACCGCCGAAACTACTGGTCGTAGAACGCTGATATTTGGCATGTAGGTTTCTTAGGGAGTGAAGGCGAGAACTAAGAGAGAATTTCCCGATATTCCTACAGGAATGGGAAAAAACGGTATATGCGCGTACGAAGTCGCGGGCAAAAGCTAGTTATTAATATAATTGTTGTGTAATAATTAAAATTATACGAATTGATTTCTAACCCAAAATGAATCGTTCTATTGGTGCAGTGGGAAGCCACACTATGTAAGTAATTCAAAACATTGTGCTTTATAATATAATTTACAAAAATTGCAGGATATTATTCAGTACCGACCGTGTTCTTCCCCGCTGGACAGAGGTTCACGAATGCGCTGTCAGCTGCCGGGATGTACCGCAACTACAGTCTCAACACCGGCATGGATCAAGTAGGGTACCAGTAGAATAAACTACGTAGCTGTTAATATGGCACATCGAGTTATAGAAAACAATCGTGGTTATTGAGAGTTGTGAGCGTCATCTACGTGAAGGGGGTTTTCTGGGACATACAGCTACCATGCGGCGCCACTAGGGCAAGTAGTCTTCCACGCTGAGAACATGACTTACGCCAACATGACGTTAACCTCAACTCAACTTAGTCCCAAATTTGAGTGTTGCCTGTACCTCACTTCTCAGTGCTGCAACCCTAATGTACGTCATTCCAGAAAATCCTCATTGTGAATGTTTCTTTATAAAACTCGATGTGCCGTAATGACGCCCGGGTATAATTGTTAACGTAATTCATAAGACAATTAGTGCAAAATGTGTTGTGAGTGACTACTTGTTATGTAATTCTAATGAAAGAGCAATGCGTCGGGATATCGATTTGTTCAGGCGAGGGAAGACTGCAAATTTAGATCATGCACTTCTGGTTGATTTACCTTTTTAGTTGCATTTAGTGCTTTATACATAGATTTTCTAGGGTATTTTGAAAAATATTAGCTTCCATTTTTGACGTTAACTTTTTGTATTAAGTTTAGCTGTAAAGTCGTTAATTTGTTCGCGAACAATTGTAATTAGGTGCAAAAATAGAAGGTGAAATAATCTTTAAAAACCTTCTCAAATATCAGTTTTAAACATAAAAGGTCGTATAAGTTAACGACTTCGGTTACTTGGGCAATCATGGATTTATCATGTTTTTAATATTAAAGTTAACCTATTCGATGCGAGTTTTAAGCCAGTAGGCAGCATAGTTTAATGAGTACCTATTGAAATTGATTCCAAGTTTAAATTTAAAGTTTTTCAACTATGAAATGTATCGGTTTGTCTTAGTTTAATACTTCTTAAAAACTTTTCCTTTCTTGTAATAATTCATTTGTCTTCTTCTGAATCTTATAAACACCTATTATAATTACCAATTTATTTATTGTAGCTTTCTTAAAAAATAAATGTTAAATGGAACTAGTCACCATAATGCTATAAAAAACAAAAAAGTGGCAGTAAATACGCACAAACCATTGCCACCAAAATACCATAAGCAAGACTGATATCTACGCGTAGTCTGCGTAACCTAAATCCGATTTCATGGCTTCGACATGTAGTTTACGCGGGCCTGTGCTGAGTGTCCGCAAGACCTTTGTGAGCCAACGTGAGGTCTACGAGACCATTTTATTTTTAATTATGGAAAATCATCAAATGACTTCTTCCGCTCTGGGCGAAGCAGATGGGAGTGTCAGACTCTTACTGACTAAAAACCTCCTTGTGCCCTTTGCATCTCAGGGTCGCAGTGACTCTTTCGAACAAATTCCACAACAGGTCTACGAGACCTACGTAAGCCTATTCAGGGTCCACACGGGTCTGTGCGTGGTCTACGCCTTATGTATATAGGGTCTACGCGGACCTACGTGGTGGTTACGAAGACCTACGCAGCAAGTTAGTTCCGTGAGCTCATTTCAGTTATAGGTCTACGTGAGCTTTGAATAACATTTAAATAAAATAAAAGAAAGTAACTGCAAAGCGAAACTCAAAATAAAACTGTGTGTAAAAGACAAAATCAGTTTTTAAATAGGCTATTATATTGTATGCCATGTATTTTTATAGACTAATGTAACGCACTAAAAATGCTTTTGTATAATTTAATAAAACATGTATTTATTCTTATGGGCCTGTTTTATTATAGCTTTAGCTTTAAATAGTTTTATGGTATGGAAGGGATAATTAAAATGAAATCACCAGCATCGGTATTGACTTACCAAAAGAGGTATTTATTATTATTCATATTATATAGATTAACATGCATTCAAATTCCATTAACATATTCCATCCGAACTAGGACATGGATGTCACATTCGATAAAAATATCATTTTATTGCAAACTTCTACAAAAAACCTCTCAGGGCCATAATAACTTTAATTATAATAACTAGGATCGTATGGGAGCTCCATAAACCCTCAGGTTTAATTTTAAATCCGTCAAAGCAGATTATTAACTACTAATCTTGTGACACGCCATGCCCTTTAATATTACCTATAGAAGATGAAGTCACGACAAAACGGTAAACAGGCAAGAGGACTCGTGATCCCCGACAGAGGTCGCCTCCCTCACCGTGACCATCTCAAAATGATATCCATCACTTCCATATTGAGTACACATTGTATAACTTGTTAGCAACAACAACAACAGCATTATATTAATTTGAGTGTTAATATTATATTCTTAACAATTAACAAATATCGAAGTCTTCAAAGGATATAAATAAAATAAATTAGACCTAAATTACAAGTCATCTGTTGTACTAAATGAAAGACATAACACCCACTAAATATAATTCAATTAATATTTTAATCCATATGTATGAAAAAGTCGTAATCATAATCTAATTGCGCATTTTATAGACACGTAATTAGTAACACGTACCTACAACGTGGCTATCGATACTAAGGATTCGTGTCAAAATCTAACTACCGGTGCATACTTAGACGAGTAAATTATAGTATATTTATCTAAACGTAACCTAGGTAGGTAGTATATCCAACAACGAAGGATAGTTATAAAACATTAATAACTAAAATATCTCGTCCAACTAAACGCAGGTACCTATTGTTTTGCTCAAACTTAACGCTTGCTCCTGAGACCACTGCCTTAACGTAATGAGTTATTTAACTTACATTTGTATACGTATATAACTATTTTCGTTGTAAAATCTACGATAACAAGTGGGCTTGGTTATAATATTATCTGTTTGTTATATAAAAACGCTTAAAATTTACTAGTATTTAATTTATGAATGTTCTACGAAAGTGTGATTAAGTAAATGAATATTTGACTACACATTGAAATGTCTACGTTTGATTCGCAATAGCTAAAGAATAGTTTAACATTGCTATAAAGTTTTAAACTTTGAATATGATAGCACAATGCATTAGCCAAGATGCACATCAAGTCATTCTGATATGACGTATCATCACACTCGTTGACATCACTTCTATCGTCTCTCCATAAACCATGAAAATGACTTAAAATATAGTTATAAATAGATATAAGTCCCCATAGCATATGCTTAATACATGTTCATGAAGAAGTAGCATAAATAATATTGATTTGTAGATACCTAAGTGTTAACGAAGCGTGATTCACACAATACGAAGACGTACATAATTATAACAATATATTCTTAATACTATGAAATACAACTATTAATAAGGTATAATATATATATAAAATGTGGATCAATTCTTGCGTTTAACAATATTGTCTTCAATAGCATTGCTCATATCCCAATTGCCAACAATTAGATCTAACAGGACGACAGCGTAAAATGATTTTTCCTTTTCAACGTTTACAAAATGCTTAATTTCCAGAATATTATCAAATAGTAAAACATCTCATCGAATGTTTCTAATAATTGTTCGATTTCCGGCATCGATGTCGATACTCTCAATCATTTCGAAGAATCCTTACACGTCGTCTTTACATCCCAATCCTAGTATTGCTTTGAATTATTTGTCTTCCATTACAACTATTAATAGAGAATAGTGTTCAATATAAAATGCCCATTTTATACTGGTCTCGTACGAAGGTGCAGCGAGAGTAGAAGGAGTCGGAGACAGAGAGAAACACTACTAGTCGCGAGGCAGCGCGCCTCGCGGATACCGAACGGGTTCGATCACAATGCAGCTCAGTTGATTCGTATTTTCATATTTATAATAAACTTATTGTAAAAATCTATAGTTATCATACATTAAACTATGCTTAATATTCTGTTTCTTACATGCATTCAACACTCAATTCGAGGGATGTTTCCCTCAAATAGGTGCAGCTGGCTGGGATTTCCGGTGTTTTAAATCGGCATAAACACATTTGGGTTACAACTTTAGATGCAAATTCTGGACCGGTTGTTTAGTTCGTATATCTTTGTTTATGTGTTTGTTTCAGTAGATATTGTACCGAACGTTGAGGTTAAATTCATGGTTATTTATCTACGGATTACTGCAGCGGGCAACAGACGTGTAGTAAATGTATTATTTGCCGTTGCCAAATAAATGCATGACTTATTTGGCTCTTGTCCGCAATTTTGTAAATGCGATCGGTTTTTTGTGTAAGTAAACGTTGTCTTTTGTTCGTATATTTTTCAGTGCATCGTCTATTGTTTGAATATTTGGTTGAGTTTTTACATATCGCCGAATATTCCGGCGAATGTCTTGCGTAGATTCTTCATAGTGTCCTCGGCGTCTTCTGTGAGGGCGGCGCTGAGGGAGCCCTGCCGCGCGAAGCCCCCGCGCCCGGGCGTGGAGCCGGCGGGCGGCGCGGCCGCGGTGGGCGCGGTGCTGCTCGTGGTGCTGGGGGCAGCTGACGCCGACGACACCGTTGACGACTGAGATGCTGTTGACAGAAATTGTACTGACTGAAGGAATGATCTGAATGACATGCTACATGCTCAGTGTGTGCATGTAGCATGTTATCAAGTTTCGTCATTTCGATAATGCTAGTGGTGAACCTAATTATGATTCAACATCTAACAGAAAGCACTTTGCTCAATTACTGCATGCCACTGACAATATAGGTTTACCAATGCACCTAATTGCCTCCAGAAGTTCGTAACTTTACCCATAGCATCTGTGATTTTTACCTGTCTCTTGGTCCGAGGACGACTTCAATAGAGTTTTACATGGTAAAGACTGAGTGTTAGCTTACCCTGTGAGTCACGGCGGGTGAGAGGCGGCGGTGGCGGCTGGGATGGCTCCGCGGGTATCGGCGGCAGCGGGCGGTCGATGCTGGCGGCAGACGCCAGGGGCGCCGGCGGCGGCACGCTGGGCGGCCCCGGGGCGCCCACCGGGGGCGCACGCTCCTCTGTTGGGGAGCCGGCCGCGGAGCTGCCCGATACAGAGCTCCGGGATTGGGTCTTCGTTATACCAGGACGGCAGACAGCCTGGAATTTTTTAACAAACATAAAATATTACGCCAATTTTAGGTAAACGATTATATCACTGGTTAAACCGTCTGACGAATGAGCTGCGAATCTAAAAAAGATTTACATAGGATTTACGTACTTTAATACAATGAGATCATAAGCTTGTGCCGGGAAAGTCCTTACCTACTACCCGACAGTAGGTATTATTGACGCTACTATTAGGTATCATTGTACAATTACAAAGAGACTAATCATTATATTTAAGGCTTCTCTTTGATGACAATGCATCTGCAAAGCCTCTGATATTGCAGATGTCTACTTCTATAGCCAGCGGTAATCACCCATCTGGTGGGCTGTGGATTTGACTGTCACTCGCATCAAAGAAAGACATAACACGGCATTCCCAACAGCTGCATCACGCTATTACCTGCATGCGCTGCAACACCAGTTCAGCAAGATGGCGCCGGTCCTCCTCCTGCGAGTCGCCCATGAAGGAGGTGGCGGAGTCGTTGAGCTCGATGATGTGCTCGCGGCCGTCCTTGCCCACCACCAGTTCGAGCGCGCATACTTCCAGACCGCCGAATATCTCGCTCACCTAAAACCGATACACGCAAAATATACTAGTGTAGCGGCATCAAGGCCGCCGCAAGAAAAACCAACGGAGCAGATCTACATCGCAACAAAAAAAAAAGAACCGCGACGCTATCTATCCGACTAGCAGCGAACTACAACGTTGAAATCCTGCATCGCGCAAGCAGTTTACCGTGCGATTTGAACATATACATCAGACCGAATATCAACTATAGGGCAGTAGCCCGCCAGGCACAACAGCCGCCTGGTCGGAGGATCCTCCTTTTCAAATGAGGTATGCGGGACTTTACTCTCTGTACCGCTACCTCCAAACTAGTAAAGAAGAAGAAAGTAAGAAAGAGCGTTTATCTGCTCCAAGTACCTACGAAATTTACCATAAAATGCAACAAAATTTGTGACTTATTCAGGTTGGGAAAATATGAGTAACATTGCACAAAACGGCAACCACTCAGAATAATGCAAGGAGATCCAGTTAGCACCATGGAATAAATCTAGCAAAAAAAGTAACAGCAAGTTTAGGTTTGAATATTAAATGCATCGTGGAAACAGCGTCAAGATCAATACCGAATTGTACTACCTCACTCAAGATTTATTTGTACTTATCTACAAAAATAAGAAGAAGGAATTCTTCTCAGTCGGTTTACCATCAACAGGTGCAAGTAAATTTACACCTGCCATGTTTTACATTGACCCCTAGATAAGCGTGACACCAGAGTGCTAAATTCATTTAAATCAGGTGCTAATATTATGCAGTGTTTCTTGCCAAGGGATTTATGTTAAATAAATACCAATTAATCAATAAATAGCTTAACATGGAATAAATAAAATAAACTAGCAGTTTCCGCGTGTGAATTAATATAAATTGATAGTCTATTCCTGACTGGTTTACAAATGATTCCTATTTAAATTAATGTCTTGTGCCCGTAGTTTTCTTACAATCCTCAAGTTAAATTAAGAATCAAATGTCTTAAGCTTCGGTAGTAAACTGAATAATATGCTTGGTTTCGATCTTAATATTTTAAATTGTAAGAAAATTTGTCCAATCAAAATACGGATAAGCTGGATACGAACCTCGTCAATCCACATCTTGTATCTATCGTTCATGCCGATAGCTTCCAGCATCGCGGATCCTTGATTGGTTTTCCAATTTCCCGATATAGATTTGCGCCTGCAAAATATTTCAGGTTTATTTATAGACCGCTGTTACGGACACCAAGTGTGATATCACACTTCGCACGCCCATTCTTAAAACTATTTTACGTAATTGTGTTTGCCAACATTGAGAGCGCCTGCAACATTTTGTTTGTAATCAGAATTGCAGACTACTTTGATCTTTCTCGTAGGCGCCAGACAATTGCCGATTAAAAATAGTGTAATGATACTTACATGAAAGCTTTGTAGTTAGTGCCGATTTTTTGTATATGGATGTCGTATTTCGCATCGATGTACGGCTCCACTGTGCAGTAGGTGCCCAGCATGGCCACGACCCCGGCGATGTCCTAGAACAGCAAATAACATCCCTAAAATATTTTACCTTATAGTACTTTTCTTAGTAATAACAGGAAGAGGTACGTGCGACGCATAACAATTCATTACGCCATTATTTAACTGAAAGAGTGATGGGCATCGTTACCTGGAAGTCAGCCACCGCGTCCACTTTCACCTTGGCGACGCCGCTGTGCGCGTGCCCTATCTTGATCACCACCGGGAACTTGGGCGCCGTGACCTGCGACAATCATACACGGCCGTTACGTCATTATCGTGATCACTGAGCGCAGCCGCACTCCGTCTGATCTCACCAGACCTTTATGTGGATCCATTGTTTCAAAAATTATCCAAGCATAAAATCCTTTGCCTATATTTTCTCTTACAGCATTTCCTTTACCGTAGAAGATAGAAATCTTGGATATTCAAACAATCAATAAGTTTCGAAGTATTATTTATATCAATTCTTGGCTGCTAGATTACTCAACTAACGCGCAAATCTAAGGGATCGTTAATTTGATTTATGTCATGATTATTTTATGTCGACATGAGTAATGGTTCGATTTGGTTTGCAATGAAGTACGCTCCATTCTTAACGTTGAATTTGGCGAATTTCCCGAATTACGAAAACTGAATTTAGGAAATTTCCATCCAGGGCATTCGTGAACACAAAGCTCTATTTATAAGGGCGTATTGTGTAAGTCATGAATGTAATTATAGGTTTGTTATGAGTGAATCATTTGCAACGTGTGCTGTTAGCATTTCATAACCTTCAGTTAATTTTGTGGAACTGATAATAATCTTAATAGCTTCGAAGCACGGAACGGTCATCTATGTATTGTCACCAGTTAGATCATATCGTGGCTGTTAATCCGCAGCCGTTATTACGGTGAAAGCCAGCTCTACGAGCGAAGGCAAACAAAATGAAAACAAAAATATAGTGTGCCACAGTCCCCAGACAGACTCGCTGGAAAAATAATTTCCTTTTCAACGATACACTATTATTATGTTACGGCGGCGGCCAATATTTATTTTATGGAAACAATCTATTTCTTAGATATACAATAGTGTTTGTAGGATAAATTGAATTTTAATTTTGCTGCCTGCAAAATAAATATAAAATGAATTGGTCTTCTTTTTAACCGAGTTCTTTAAAAAGGAGGAGGTTCTATGTTCGGCTGTATGTTTCTTTTTTTTTGTATGTATGTTCACTGATTTCTCCGCCAATTCTGGACCGATTTTAATTTTTTTTTTATTCGGAAGCCAATACTCCTGAGGTGGTCCCATTGTCACCAAGTCAGAATCTGATGATGGGATCCCATAAAAATCGAGGGTAACCCTCAAATTTTATAAGCACACTTAATGTTTTTCATAAACTTTCTAACGCAATTGAGATATTTCTGCCTGGTAATCGTCATCTCATGTTGCTGAGCTGATGATGGAAGGTATAAGTCAGGATCTGATGAAAAATGTTTGTACAGCTATATTTTCGCCAATTGTTAAATGATTTGGATGATTCTTTTTTGTTTGGAAGAGTATTTTCTCGGACTGGTCATTTAAATTTACTTGATGAACTTCAGAGGTAGGCAACGGAACTCTTCAATAAATGATAGCAAATGGATTGGGATTTCTGAAATCGCATGTCTGTTGATTGTTTACACCAGTTCATAACATAACATCACGCCGGCACGCTGTGTTTGTGGTACTTTTTAGTGGTACGCAGGTACCACTAAAAAGTGAAAAATAAAAATAACTTTTTACAAAAAAATAAAACCGACTTCCCAAAACAAAACACTACAAAGTAAAAAATAACTTTAATTTCGGAAGGCTGTGTTTAAAACCGAAAAAACCAAAAATACTGACTTCTGAAATTAAAGTTATTTTTTCTTTGTAGTTAGTTTTTGAGACATATTTAACAATTATAGATTGGATTTCTATTGTGTAGGTACTAAGTAGGTTCGTGGCACGGGCGTGGTACGTAGACGCAGATCATTAATTCGGTTCCCTCTTATTGATCGAACGATGAAGGCAAGCATCGAATTTGCCGTACGAGAACCTGCGTTCCATTTATTTAGTAAATAATTATTATCATTGTACTGCGCTGTTTACAATCAATCATCTAAAGGTCTTTAGGTACCATTCATAAGTGGTCGTTTTAATTGTTTTAAAAATAAGGAAGTAACATCAAGAGCAATCATTCAGATTGAATAAATTAAATGTAATAACTCTGCCCACCCCAGCACTATAATTCATACTCGCAGATTGGAATTAATTGCCGCTTGGCCCTGCTTCAATACATAAACGTTTTCTATTTCAAAGCAATTTTGATAACAGACAATTCATTTTGGGTTCCGTACCCAAAGGGTAACCAACGGAACCCTATTGCTAAGCCTCCGCTGTCCGTCCGTCCGTCCGTCCGTCTGTCTGTCAGCGGGCTGTATCTCAAGAACCGAAATTTTCACAGTTCATATATTTCTAATGTCGCTATAACAACAGAATAAAGCTACGAATAAAGCTTTATAGAAGAACTAAAGAACTACTATATACGATTATTAAAAATAGCTTGATTGAACAAGTAATTCGATCACAAAATATATGGTTTCGGCAATAGTGGTAATAACTAGAGAACAGTTGTGGTCAGTTACTTAATTAGATATAGTTTACGTTACTTAGTATCTGATCAGCAAACCACATTATGTAGGGATAGAGTTATGGATAATTTAATATGCCCAACGAACTGGTGACTTCAGTTTTCGCTAAGGTATCAAAGTTTGTGCCGATATGGTCCACTGGTGTTTTCCACTAATTGAGACAACAATGACGCGAACCACTCATTAAAAGTGGACGGCAAATATTTGTTATCGATTATGGCCTAGTAGTCGGCAAAGTCGTCCATTTTCGATGTTCTTGAAGAGTAATGTAAATAGGATCTTTTATTGCGTCAAGCGATGCTTATTCGATTATGACGTAGTCTATAATTGTTGGTGTGGTATCATGAGAAAGGTCTGCATTTCATCTTGGGATAGTATTAATGTGGTGTCAATCACAGTTAGTGCAGGCGGATGGCGCGGCTGATGTGGCTGAGGCGTCGCCGTGGGCGGCGGACGGGTCTGCGTCAAGTGTTTGACTGTTCGCAGTGTTCGCTTCGACAACACGCACTTCCTTCTCCGTATCGATGACGCACGCCTCCTTCGTAAAGAATTCTCTTGTATAACACTATTTATGGAGCGTCACCAACATAGCCACGCATAGTTTAGGGATTTCACGTTTAGATTGTATATCCGCTCGTTTTATTTGCGTCCCTTAGTCAGAGTTTTGTGCGGCTATATGCAAATATGGTAAAGAAAATATGCGGTGTTACAGATTTCTTCTGAAAGACATATTTCCTTGATGATTTATATGACTAGGTATTCTATGTCGTTCTACAATATTAAAAGTTTAGGGATAAATAATGTTCTTAATGTATGTATGCACCCAAATTCGTTCGTTCTATTTGCGTCGTCGCTCCCTAGTCAGGTTCAGTTATTGCGTATATTAGTAGGTAGGAATGCCATTAAGGTAATGAAAACAGACTTACACACATTTGTCCTAAAATGTACTTGCTTACATATGACTATTATAGAGAACCATTCTGTGAGCGATTTTCCTAGTTTAGGGATACATATCGTGACATTGCAGTTCTGTTCGTTACATTATATATATTTCAGTCATTCGTATTGTGGCTTTATGCAAATATGGTAAAGAAAACAAGCATTGTTTGTTACAGATGAGTAATATACTTATACTGAAAGCCATATTTGCTGGATGATAGCAAAAATAAATATTAATTATTATTGTTCTTTGACGTCGCGTCGTTTCAGCAATCTTTAATAGCAAAACACCTTGGGTTCTACCCTAGTCGCTGAATTCCTTCGCGCTACTGTTGAATGACATTCATTTAAGCGGCATCATTTTATCTGTGGGTTATCTACTGATCAATCTAGCTGATAGTGAAGTGGCGACTGTGGAAGCATTCAATTCAAATATCAGTGTATGCTCGCTGACAATAGTTTCTTAATGATCATAAACAGGCGAGAAATAATATCGCACGCGCCGTCCCCGATGGTGTATTTATTGTCCGCAAAGGACAAGACAATAATGATTGTCATTTATCACTGTAATTGCCGCCTTTGAAGTTTGATGTTATCTTGCCGCCTTGTATGAATGCGATCATAAATCAGTTCTATGTGATCGGTGCTACATCAACGAAATTGAATGGCCGGCTCTGTCATCTGTACCTGTATTCCTGTAATAAATCCGGTAATGGTATCATCGAGATCAATCAGGCAGGACTTGAGAATTTGAACCGACTCGAAGACAATCGAAATTGTTTGCAACCACTCCTTCAGATTCATGAAATTGATTGATTGTTTTATTCTAGGTATACATCATAAACGTGAGACCTCAAAGTTCGCTTTAGCTTAACCTGGAGGTGTATAGCGTGACGTTTTGCATAAATGCTCGTTCATAAACTTAGCAATTTACGCGATAATTATATGATTTTGATCTCTATTACCGTGGTTGACCTCACTCAAGGTGAGAGATGTGTTCATCGACTGTATTACGTACATACGTCGGCGATCATTATCACTTCAGTGCAGCTTATATTTTCTAATGTACCGACATGTGTAATAGGTGCTAATTACGCAAAAACACTCGGCGCCAGTCTCTGCTTTAAATTCGTGTGCTTTTTATGAGCATCGTGCGTTATCCAGGATCTGAGATCACAGGTTAGTGCTCAGTGAGATCATGACATTGTTTTCATCTTATTATTTGTTTTTCTAAACGCATGAAATGTAGTTCCTGGTACATAAGCAAAATTATATTATTATGAATATGTAAGTGAAATAATTGACTAAATTTACCAATTTCAAATTAGCCTTTGCCCACCAATATTAGAACCCAAATGTGTTGCAATGACCCTTTCAGTAAAGTTCTATCGGAGCCGCTGCTATTATACGCGACATTTCAAATCCGGGGCTGTATGATAACCCCGGTTCCATCCTCAGGCCCATATTGCTAAGTATTAGTTTCATCCTGGTTGTTGTTCCATGCACGGAACATCTTCAAGACTAAAACCGAATCATGGAAAAATACTTAGAATTTAGAAAATCTTTGTATTTGTCTTCTTAAACTGTGCCTACCAAAACTTTTGACAGGTTGGAAAGGGGGAAAATGTTCACCTTATTCTGATGCTTGTAATATTTACAGTCGTAAAAACGAAAAAAAGTAAGCGTTTTAAACAAATTTGGACGGTAAAATTTAACAAATCCTCACTAATATTAAACATGCGAAAGTAACTCTGTCTGTCTGTCTGAATATAATATAATATCATATTGATTATGTGCACCATATAAGTTACAGAAAAGATAGATGATAAAACATTACATAGGGTGACACAATGGGCGGCTTTATTGCTAAAAGCGATCCTTTCAAGACAACCTTTGGATGGATTTTAAAGAAAATGGCCAACTTAGGCTTTCTTATTCTTAGAAACTGAAATATTTATACAACTTTGGGTTATTGGATAATTGAGAATAGTTATTAGAATAGTGTATAGCGGACTCACTTTTTGCATATTTTTTTAACTATTTGTAAAAAGCAAAAATTCCGAAGTAAGTTTCTCATAAAAAGAGCCGCGGCACTTTTTCGAGCTCGTGGACAGTAGTTCATACTGTGCTAACTAAAAAAAAACTGGCCAAGTGCGAGTCGGACTCGCGTGTAAAGGGTTCCGAACGAATTTTGATTTTTTAACATGTTATTTTTTTATTTAGGAATGGGCTTGCTCTTGACCACAATCACGCCTGATGGAAAGCGATAGATGAAGTCTATGATGGAGCGACACATACACTACACACACTATAGACTTCTTATATATTTTCCTGTAATCTTTGGGTAAAGATCTATTACCTCAATTTTTTTTTCAAAATTTTAGGCTCAGTAGTTTCGAAGATAAGGGGGAGGGAATGGTAATTTGTCGCTTAATTTCTGGAATAACTTCTTTTTCAAGTTTGAACCCTAAAGTAAACCCCATACGAAAAATTTAATAATTCACGTAACACGTCCGTGTTTGGGTCACAAAAATCCATATGTGTACCAAATTTCAACAAAATCGGTCAAGTGGATCAGGAGAAAACTGGCTGTGAGAGAGACAGACAGACAGCCACCTGAGTGATCCTATATACAAAGGCTCCGTTTTTAGTTCGGAACTCTAAAAATTAAAAACATATCATAATATTCCTTATGTAATGGTTTCGTTCATAGCAGCCTTAGAAATTTGAAATAAGAATGGAATATCCGTAAAAAAATCCCATTCAAATCCATAAAAACTACTAAAAACGCTTATAATTAACTGTAAATTTCTCCATAATACATTAATATTATAATGCAAAATTTTAACCAAAATAAACCTTAATTCATAGCAAAAAAGAATTATTAAAAAAGTTAATAATCAACCCTACGTAATTGTAACTGCCTAATTTCTACATAATGCGACGAGTCAGCAGTGAGTGAAAGCGCAATTTTGTGAAAGGGCTCTTAAGCCGTTGCTTTGGCTGTCATTTAATTTTGTAGATCTTTTACAGTCGTCACTTGTAGTCGAAAGCCGAAACGTATTCGTAGTCTTGCCATAATAGGTACTTATCGTTTACCCATTTTCTGGGCTGTAGAGGTCAGATAGTCCGTCGCTCCATGTAAAATACATGGTCTTCAGCTGCATCCGGTTAGACCAGAAGCCGACCCCAACATAGTTACAAAAAAAATAACAAAATACAAAAATATTTATTTCATCTCAAAACATTGTGAGTATACATGAATTGTGGCAGCCCCAGTGTAACTTACAGTAGTACTTGTGTTGGGACTGTCACGCTCTTCCCTTAGTTGGTGGCTATACAATGTATATGCAAAATTTAAGGAAATAAAACAAAACTATATAAAATAAATAAACAATCTTACACGAAGTCCTTGGTGTGTGTGTGTGGGTGTGTGTGTGTGTGTGTGTGTGTGTGTGGTACCTATTTATTTTAGCTTCTCCTGACCAATATGTTTTCTGTTTCTTCGTAGATATGTTAAAGGTTAGCCATTCAGTTATTTTATTTTTACAGTCGTGTAGTAGCAGCGCAGTTGGGAGGATAGATTGTAGATACAGTACAATGTAAGGAGTGTCATTTTAGTTGAGTAGGTATCTCAACGAGTTGACGAGTTATGAGTTTGTAACTTTGTATTCTTAATAAAATTGCACTTGATATTAAACCAACAGGAAATCCTAATAGCAATTATTAATAGGACATAGTTCAATTAAACTCAGTATAATTTTCCTGACCTGCCTAGTGCCACATTATTTATGCATTACGCATTTTATTAACTGGAAAACTCAGATATCTGTTTGAAGGCATGGCATACAATGCTGGGACCACAGTAGAAGGAATTATTGTATTATAATAAACATGTATTTTATAGGGATTGTTACGTTATAAAGACTACAATGTTATCAATCTCTTAATGATGACGCCATTGTGTAGTCTGTACAGTGATGTTAACTAGCCTAGTCTTCATCATGCGTAAGATACCTAACGTAGATATATGTATTGTCTTCCTGATCTATTTCCGCCATGGCGGCCAATCTCAACGGAGACTAGCCAGCGGCGCGGGGAATATAATTCTCTATATTGCACAAGTATGAGTGCAAACACAGGTGCACTTCTATCGACTAGAAAAGCATCTGCCCTCCTACTTTGTCTGCCTATGCTATCATGACTCTGTTGTGAGAAACAGACGAAGCTAGACAGGATGAATAACACTATCCCTTTTTAACATGCAATGTAACGTTATAGTAGAGCGCCTATAATTTATGTACACACAGAGATTCAGAAGCAGAAAAAAACCTTATAATATTAGTACAAAAATACTGCTTATTTCTGAGACTTGCGATTTTGTTCTTCAATACCTACCTAATAGAATAGCAAAACGACCTTGTCCTGGAATTCCCACAAATATGTGGGCAACAAAAATCTAAAATTGTCGTAATAGTCAATCGTAAAATCTTGATGAATCATAAGTCATAACGTTTTCTGATATTGCCGCGAAAGCTATCGGAACGGAAACGAGTCGGACGGGAGCGATTGAAGTACCAATGGCGACGGTAATCGACTTATATCCCGGATTAATAGGCGCCCGTCACCTGCCTGGTGCGTCATAGATGCTATAAAAGTGCCTTAACGTTGCTGAAATAAAACGCAAACAATAAACGTGAACTGAGTTCATAACATTAGTAGATTCTGACAGCGGCTTCGACGGCTCAAAAGTCGTGAACTTCCGAACTTGCGCAAACTTCCGGTATAAAGAAAAGACCTATACCACGTCCTTCTTCAACCTATCAATTCGTCATAATTGGTTCAGTGATTTAAGCGTGCAAACGTAGCAAACAAGCTGACTTAGAGTTACATTCGTATTTATCATAATTAGTATGGGTGTCGCTGTATCGCTACTGTTTCAAAACTAAAAGGTTTCATATAAGTTCACCATAACCTCTTTTCTGTTGAATAATGTTTTATAATATCGTAAAACAATCACTTAGGTACGGAAGGTTATTATGTAGGGCAGCAGTCATAAATTGGATCGAATGTTGCGTAAGAGTCTTAAATTTTACTTCTTACGTAAGAACACCTCCCGATACCTCGCCTTCCTTACAACCCAAAACTTTATAAAACGGTAATTGCCAATTAGGCACACTAGCAAAAGACACGTTATGTGACACGATAGTCATACGCACTTGTCACCGTTTTGAAAAGATCTTCTCCTATTTGAGGGATATAAAGTTCTTAAACCGTCCTACTTACTTGTGTCCTTTTGTTTCCACGACACAAGGATCCACGAAGGTACACATGGAGTAGGAAACATTGCGGCAACTTGTCTCGACCCACTTTGATAAGAGATAGCTCGGGTCTACAAACAAGCGTACTACACGAATCGAGAATTATTGAGCCCTTTGATAAATTGCACGTAATTAGCTAGCTAAGTGATGCAAGGCGTTAAGTGGGACTCCGTGTGAAATCAAGTGGCCTCTTTGGGACTTCTTTCCTGTGTAGTTTAAAACAAAAACGTTCTGACTGAGGTTTTTTTTTTTTGATTCACACTCTGGTCGGAGCAGGAAGGAGTGTCAAACTATTACTGACTAAACCCCCCCAGGTTCCTTCAAATTCAATCCAGGGCCATTGTAACTGTTTCGAACAATTTCGCAATCCGGGAGTATGACGTAGGATAAAGCTTTATTCCATTGCTGAAAACGAATGCCCGAAGCACTCTGAATCCCTAATAAAGAACGCTATCACAAATAACTCCAGCCAGAAATAACGCTAACCCAAATCACTTTATCCTTAATGAACGTCATACGCAAATGTGTGGAGAATATACAAGAATTTTATACAAGTTTAGACATTCATGTCGGATTACAGCGGCCCTATTTATGAAACTACTAGCTTTTGCCCGGTTTTTCCCGTTCCCGTAGGGATTTCGAGAAATCCTTTCTTAGTGCTCCCCTACACTCCTCAAGAAACCCTACATGCCAAATTTCAGGTTTCTACGACCAGCAGTTTCGGCTGTATGTTGTTTGTCATTCACTCAATCAGTCAGTAACGGTAGAATTTATATATTTGGATGACACAATGCCGATGATTTGACCGCTGCACCTGACCTTATCTAATAAAATCTTTCCGTCTGATTTGAATTTAAATGCTCGTGAAAGGTCTCTCTCTGCAGCTCAAAAGTATATGGTTCTTTGTATTCGATACAATTTATTATTCGTACAAGTGTAGTCAGAAATGTTTCCGATGTAGCTTTAGGTTGACTTTTGTAACATCCCACTCATGACTCAATTTTCATGGTAAAATATTTCGAGGAACACAAAATTGTCAATTTAGTGGTTTTGGTTTTTCCTACGTTCAAAATGTTTTCGTTCCTTATTGTTATCGTTTTTTTTTTTTTTTTTTTTTTTACTATTGATAGGCACGCGTTTGACCACTATCTCACCTGATGGTAAGCGAGGATGTGGTCGAAGATGGAGCACGCTTGCCTAGAAATAACCTATTCACTCTTGATTTAAAGACTCCCAGGTTGTAGCTATCAGGAAACACAGACTCCGGCAGGGAATTCCACTCCTTAGCTGTACGCACTATGAATGTGTTCCCAAAACGTTTTGTGCGTATGGGTGGGATGTCCACCATGTACCGGTGGCGCATCGCCGTTCGTCTTGTGGTCCGATGATGGAACGGGCTTGGCGGAATTAAATTATGCAATTCCGTCGCACATTCCCCAAAATGCAACCGGTAAAAAACCGACAGGCTAGCAACTCGTCGTCGATGTTCAAGACTTTGGAGCTTCGACGCGACGAGCCTCTCATTGCCGATGATCCTCTTGGCTCGTCTCTCAATTGACTCAAGGGCATCAAGCTGGTATCTGGCAGATCCATCCCAAAGATGAGAGCAGTATTCCATACACGATCGAACTTGCGCTTGATAGAGTTTGAGCAGCTGTTCCGGCGTGAAGTACCGTCTCACCTTAGCCAGAATCCCCAACATCGTTGCTCATTATTATTTATTTACGTCGTAAATTGCAAAACCCCTAAACAATGATTCTGTCTGTTCCATTGTCTTGAGCGCGTTTGTCTAATAATCTCCTGACCTATGACAATAAAATTATGGGTCGTATTATCTATATTCTGAAGACTGACCTTCCCTAATCTATCCATATAAGTGTGTGCAGCATCGCCATTAGCATTAACACTGTACGTTGTTGGGTTCACAATTATATTTTTTTGTTAAATGGTCCTTTTTTATTGGATATCTCGGAATGTTTAAAATTATTTGTTTTATTTTTTGTTATTTGTGATTATTATTTTGTGTTATTACGGTATTACTATGTTTTCTTCGTTGTCAAACTTAATGTACCTACCTACCTAGATAATAAGTGCATGCTGTGGTCGCCTTTAATTGGAGGCGCACTCTTGTATTGGTCCTTGTCAGTATTATAGTGCATGTGATTGTGTAGCCTCTGTTGGCGATCCTATATATATATAAATAAATAAATAGTTGTATCGAAGCATAGTGTTCTGAGATCACGCCAGAAAGATATTCGATCACAATAACGTACTTCCTTTGTCCATCCTTTACGAGAAAGCAAATAATTGCTATGTTCTGTTGCTCTTGTATCTTTCGATGTTTGTACGACACATCTACAAAATTTAGAAACACATAAAAGTGTCAATGTTTTGCTTGATCACCGAAATCTTCCAAAGTCAAAGTCAAAAACGTTTATTTCAATTAGGCCATTAAACGGCACTTTTGAACATCATCATTACATGTAAATTAATATAGTGACTCTACTGTCCATTTGGAAGGGTAGATTCCGTCTGGTAAGCCTGTATTACATCAATAGATGTAAAAAAAATGCTGTGCGCGTGCCACAAACATTGCACCTTAGTGTTACTTTACGTAGATAAGTGTAGCTGTTTTTAATGATGTAAGTACATTTTTAAGTTATGTGCATAGCAATCTAAGAACTCAACAGAATGTTCTATAAATCTACTAATTTTGCAGACGTCTGCAAGATCAAAGTACACTTGCAAAGTTAGCAGAGCTGACAAGAGAATTTGTTTGTTCGCCTTCCTACAAGTTGCAAGCGCTGTTACTTCATTTTAATTTCGTTCTAGATCAACTTTACTTATGTTCTTTCCTTGGATTTCGCGAAAGGCGTCTACGAGGAAAATATTGTACATGTTGCATAGAACTGTTTGTTTTATCGTTTCTTTAACATGTTTTCTTGCAAAGTAAAAACCATTCAATTATATATTGTTTAGTGATAGAAACTAAATGAAGACGAAAGCTTTTAGACCCGCTACAGCCTGCTCATACTTTCAAAAACGCCCACGCCTCGCACGTTCGTGTGATCAAAGCCTTAATCGTCTGTTACATTATTTTATTAAGTGTTGTCAAAGAAGGGACAGAGGAATAAATCTTTATTAGAGCTGACTCAACCCGTACTAAAGCTACCTGTGCCTCCTTTTACGGACATACGCATTAACACAGCTGTTAAAATAATGGCTATCTTAATCATTTATTTATTGGTTCTGTGTACTACAATTATACAATTTCAATATAATGACATAATCATCACACCCATATTAAATTTATGGTACCAAGCCTTAGGGTCTACTGAACAACCTAATTTTTGCGTTAATAGCGTGAATTATGTTTCGTGCTTGAATATTACGCTTATCGATATCTACTAAAATAGAGGCCTATCGTATAAGGGAGGTTCACCAACTATATAAGGAAAATATGGACAGAGTAATAGAACAACTTTCTACAAACATGTTTTTAATTAGCTTGTTTCCTTCCTACTCCGCCCAAACTTATTAGTACGAGTACAATCATTTACTCTGTTTATGTAGAGTCAAGAAAATGTACTCTCCATTATCAGTAAATTGTCTTTATATCGAGAGAAACTTATGCAATGCTATCTCTTCCAGTAATTCCGGCTCGGGTTTAAATCCTAACGATATTATTACTAAGAAGTATGTCAGGAATTCTGCGTTTCCAAGTAATGATTTTCACACATGGCTCGGTAGAGAGAACTATTTACAAGTTACAACGGTGACTATAACGCATACGGTTCTACAAGACACGTTAGCGGTGCGCATGCACACAGTGCGGCACACAACACGAACCTGCTGAAGCAGACCGCCACTCGAGCCCATATTGTTTACATTACTCGCATAGCATGGTGATGTCACGAGCGAAACCTAATTCTGATGAATCATGAGCTTTTTACAGGCGATGCACCGATAAGCGTTGCCGTGCATGTGTGATACGCGTCGCGTCGCCCGACATACCCGGACCCACGTGTTGGTGAAGTTATTGATGGCATCAGTGGGCGCATAATAACTGGTCCGGCTCAGCCAAACGTTCAGTTACTGATTGTCCGTTACGGGGAGCGCGTGTCGCCTGCGATCCGAGCCGCTGCGCGAGAGCATACACGACACTTCCATATTTATTGACACTTACCAATCAGTTTGACCATCGATTTTACAAGGACCAGTGTGTCTTTGGCAGTGTATGTGCTTCTGCATTGGATGAGTTGACCTGATCAGCTGAATCGAAAACCCTACGAGTGCAGGTGCATTTGTTTACATATTTAATATTGCTGATTTGTTTTTGCTTTCTTCAAGGAATATGTGCTGTATTGTAATGTTATACAACAAACGTTTGTCTCAAGGTACAAGATGCAAGAATACTAGGTCAGCCGTGTATCGCTGCATTTTATGTTTCAATGTAGCAATAACATTAACAATTTTATTTAAGGCCGCTCTCTCGAAAAAAGCTTAAAATAGCATGCAGATGAAGCAGCTTTTTGTCGGCACTAACAGAGAAAATACATCTGAAAAAAATTGTCAGTAATCTATATCATATGATTCGTAATTTGGTTTTGCCAGAATTTGTCTATCGCTATCACATTCACAATAAGCCATATACAACCAAATCACCTGCAAATCGTTGAAATGAAACCATTTTACTCCTTAATTTTTTGTCAAAAGAGTATAATACTATAATTACTGCTTTCCAATACAAACAAAAATAATAAAGTATTGTTACTTTTAAAAACATATATTATTTTTATATTGGGGTAGCAGAGTGGTGCGTAGAGGCGTAGTTAGCTTCGTTTTTATGCAGAAGGTCATTGGCGTGAATACAAGCCTTAAGTCAAATGCGATGAGCACCTAATAATTACCTTCAGATAATCGCTGCGTATTATGATGTGATGCCACGATGAACTTTATATTTAGAGGTGTAAACCCATGCAGAATGCACGACGCTACGTGTACTTAAGAGTTAACAAGCCCTATACAAAATGTATCTCGTTCGTGACAACAATCACCAATCGAGTACATGCATAATTACCGCAGTATTAGGTACCTACTATCTAATGTGTCATACACACATAAAAAAAAGTTTGTGATCACTACCATGAGCTGATATATGTTTTTTTAATTTAACTTTATCAAAAAAAAATCTTTGTTGTGTGTTTTCTTCAAATACACCCTATTTGAAATTAAACTATTTTTTATTTTTAAAACTTGAATAATTAATAAGAATGAAATTGTAACAGGAATTTGATAGACAGTAAAAGACTATTTAACTAAACTTAAACAACAATTTATTAATAAATGGTTTATATTCAACATATTGTAACTCCTCCCCTAGCTTGAACAGATGCGGAGATCCTCCTGGGCATGCTGAGGATCAAATTATCCAGCATGATGCAGAATGGGACTGGCTCCCTGAGCTCTGGCATTGTCTGGGGACGTGGCTGACGGTTCCAAATAGCTCGCTTGGGTTTAAGTCAGGCGAGCCGGCAGGCCAGTCTAACCTTGTGATGTCGTATTCTTGGAGAGCAGCATTGACTCGTTGAGATTCTTCAGACTCGATGTGCGGGCGCATTATCATCGACCAGTACAAATTGGTGCCCATGGTTTACTCGGAAGGGTCTGACAATTCCATCAATAGCAACTGCTTTATACATGTCTGCTGTCATGAAGCCTCGATACGGGATCAAAGGCGTTCTAGCTCCAATCATAATACCACCCCAAAAGGACACCGATTGGGACTTTTTGAACTGTTCCAGAGGCAGTTCTTTGCCTTTCACGGTCTCCTGGTCTTCTCCAGACACGGACACGTCGGTTATCTGAATGAGTACTGATTCGCGATTCGTCAACGAAGAGACAGTTTTGCCAAATGTTTTCGTCTTCATCTTCTTCATTTTGCCTTCTGTGCTAACTTCAAGCCCAGAGGCGGCCCGAACTTCTGCTTTTATTTTAGTAGCGTTGATTGTTGGGTCACAGGCTGCCAGCAATCTAATATCTTTTGGGCAGCAGTCCAAACAGTTGGGCGACCACGGAATGGGTAATTTAGCTGACCGACTCCGTAGTAGGTACCTTTGCAACGTGGTCACGACACAGGATTGGGATATAGCAACTCTCCGTGCTATTTCTCTCGTGGTGAATCCTTTTTCCCTCAAAGTTTCTGTTCTTGCTCGTAAAACTTCTGATAATCCTCTTGGCATTTTTTCAATTACAACTTTCCGCGAAAAAGTATTTTAAATCCGTTAAAATTGATTGAAGCTAGGACTGAAAGCCTTTTTATATGGAAAAACTGAACTGTTTTATATTCTAATTCTGTATTTTTAAATAAAGAATCTAAGAAAAAGACGAAGACATCATAACATAATCTACCGTAACAAAAAAGTTTTGGATTTTTCAAAGTAATCGCAAACTTTTTTTGATGTGTGTACGTCAGTTAAAAGTCGTTGCACAACAGAAAGGAATGTTTAAATAATTTTAAAATATGCACTACATGCAAACAATCTGTTCTTAATGAATTGAATGTTTGTTCATTTGAGAGTTGGCACCGTTTCGCGTCTGCAACCTATCATAAAATCATAACAGAATTTATATATAAAGATATTTACGAGACGACATATTAGAGCATAGGTTTATATCGCGAGCTACATTAATAATCAGCTGCTTGTTCGCGTTAACAAATGCTTCAAGGTTTATTTACATCCGCAGTTTTAAGACTACAAAAAATTCGACCTTAGAGATTTACATTTCTCGGAAATTTAAAATGAATCATTAATAATCGAATTAAGAATGTAACTTTATCAGCGTTGTACAGTGTTTGTTCAGTTGTAGTTGGTACCTATACGAAACTTATGAAGTACGTGATCCATTTTGTAAACATCGTTAGCGTTTGGTTAGCGTCCTCGACAAGCTACTGAAGTACTAGGGACTGTGGAGCACAGGTTAACTACTCGACTCATGTTTAGAAACACTATTCAATACAAACAAGCACACTCGATCTGAATGCCATACTGCGTCTTATCAATACACAGCCTTAAACATTTATTTATCTTGCTAGTTTTATTATTCAGATTTTCTTAAGCTATTTTTATGGTAATACATATAAAAATGTTTTTTTAAAATATCTGCGCAGCTAAAACAATATGAGCCATAAATATTATCTTACTCATTCGTAACATAGCTAAATACATAAATTTAATTCAAAATAATATTATTTCAACTTATTTTACAACATGGTGTAATTCGAAGTTGGTTATTATCGTAAACTTTATAAGAGTTTCAATTTCTAAATAGAATCATTACATTATGAAAGGACATCGTTAACTTCCTCATAGAGAAAACTATCAAAAGTAAAACGTAAAACTGACATTGATTTCTATGTTAGCATAATTTATAAACATCGTGAGAATCCGCAGTTCTACTTATAGCACTTTTAAGTGTATAGTGCTCTATTGCAACAATAAGCGGGTCGGGTGCGGAGCCAGCGAGATGAGATGGAGTGTCGCTGTGCACTGGTACCGGAGGAAGCGCGTCGTTAGCCGCCCGTAGTGCCCGAAGTGCCAGGACCCACTCTGCTCTATTGATTAATTCAAATGATTTTATTGCATAATGGCCATTTGGAGCGAATGGCTCGACTAGGCGTTTAGATCATCGTACTCTGTTCAGGGTCCGTTGTGTTCACAATATGTATTTGTTTTGTTGACCCTTATTTGAAAAGGTTACTATAACAAAAACCAGTTCACGTTATTACGCCTCCATAAACAACATAGTTTCTGTTACATAAGTTTCGATAAATTCATATCGCATTCTATGAGTACCGTAACGTAGCAGCGCGTATAAGCCATTGCTACAAATCATGTTTTATTAGAAATTTCCAGAAGGTCTAGTCACAAGCTCGGGCTGCCCCTTCCACTCCGTAACCCCTGCACGTTGACCCTGCCCACGGAAGATGTTAATCATGAGCCCCGCTTCAGGATGTAACGTAATATAACTCTCTACGACTATTACTATGATAGCACCTATCATATGTTATTCCCGTAACAATATTAAGGATGGCTCTAAGCATAATTAGTCATTAAAACCAGTAATTCATTGAGCAATTGCTCAACATTATTCATTCACGGTCACGAGACGCACGATTAATTGGGATTAAATCATAGCGATGTGTGGTTAATTAATTAAAACGTATTTTATTATTATTAATGTTATTATTTTATATATCAAATACGTTTAACATTTTGCGGTTAGGTGATTAATGCATATTTTCAGCGGAATATAACTAAAATAAACAAGATCAAGAAAAAGTCTATTACTTGACAGGCTCAAAGGTCATGCTTGAGTGGCTCAAGTCGTTAGCGAGATCAAGTTCAATCATAGCGGCATAACAGTAACAGAAGCAACTATAAACTGGGTACATTGTATTGTTTTTCTTCAATTGCAGCTAATAATTTCAATCAAAAGCGGCTGTTACAGTTGGAACTAAATTCTTGACTATAAATAATCTTGTACTTGATAGCACAGCAAGGTCAATCGCGTATAATATAGTTCCGAGTACCCACATACCGCCTGCGCTTATTGCACAGTGCACTATATTAATTATCGCTGGATCGAACGTACTTATTGCAGTGCGCCTCGCAATATCCAGCCCTGCCTCGTTGACCCAGTGTCGCAGCACACGGGCCAAGTTCAAACACGACTCGTGATTGAGAACCAGCCGACGATTCTTGTCTATGCAATGTTGCAACTAACGTGAAAGCTAGTAAGAGCTTTAAGTGGAAACGATAAGAAAAATGCGCAACGAATTGAATTACAAGCCAATAAAACTGTTATCTTAATTTAAAATGCCGCGAGCTGTTCCCCTTTATTGATCGAGTTCACTAACGTAAAACCTCTAGAAGAAAATTGATACAAATTAAACACAAAACGCCAAATGAATATACTTGTAATGTAAATATTTTACGAGACCTGTTTTAGGAATCTTTGAGATAGTGTAGGAAATGTGAATAGTGCGGAGCGTGAGCGCGCGTAGGTCGGCGCGACCGCAAGTGAGCTATAAGCTCACGTTACAGCGAAGGAATGGAAACAATGAGCCCATCTATTGAATGCAGGTGACAAAAGCGGTTGTGTTGCTAGCTTTTCAACGGTGGACAGCTATACAAACATCTAGTAATAAGTATGCGCGGCACAACCTACAGCGAACTGCGACACATAAGTACCATAGCAAGGACAGCAGAAGATTAATGACTGAAGCAACCCAGGAAGAATTACGTAATGTGAAAGATTGCGACCGGCTGAAAGCCAAGGCGAATGTGAAAATGATTGAAGGTTTATTTGCAGACCAATCTTACGTCGATCTGTCCGTAGGACTTAAATAAATATTTGGATCAGACACTTCAAACTATCTTCTAAAACATTAGTTATCCATAACAATCACGCAAAATGATTAAAAAATTAAGTGATTGCGTCAGAATTCACAATTTACAGACACCGACTAAAGAGTGTCCATTAGTCTATTACGTGTTGCTAACTGGGACATGCGCCATTTCAGCAAATTATAATTGCGAATGTTGGTAAATGACGTCCACATTTCACCGACATCGGTATAACTGCACGTTACATGTGTCACTATCGTAGAAACATGAAGAATAAATTCATAGCTTTCGGATTTCTTTTACGTGAGGCACTTTCTCACGATAGCGTTCCTCGGGGGCGCAGGTCATCTCTAGCGTTTATCAGTAGAGACCGACAATTGTCCCCGCCCACGTAAGCCGACGATTTATATGTAATCCTGGACGTGAGGCGCCAGCAAATGCACGCTAGACACTTCATTTTTACGATTTCTCATTCTTTTATTATTATAATACCCTGGGTATAAACTCCACTGGTGAAATTTCATTCATCTTATATCAAACTATCGATTCTCATGGTTTCCATTAGTTTTGGATTTAAGCGAAGCGTTCGATTTAGTAAGTCACTAACCCAGACTGAGTTGCATCAAATGAGATTCTATAAACCTATGAGGCACAGTAGGAAGAAACAATGTTAGCAAACAAGCTAGAGTGTATTGCTCATAAATATAGGTAAGCAGCATGTATGCTGTTCAGATCGTGATAAGTATTCAATTTATAATATTGTGATATGGCGTACTGTGTGCAGCCCGCCGCGGCTAGTGGTTGGCGCCTCGTCGCGGTAACGGTAATACAAGATGCCTAGCTTAAGCTCACTCCAGACCGACTCTGACACTTTCCTTATATTCGGATCATCTGATAATAACGATACGATTCATATTTACCGGGTGGTCCGTACCTGACAGATCAAAAATATATTTAAATGCAGGATATGAGGAATTATAGATGAATAAGTCGACGAGATAGATCATAATCAAATGACACTTAGAAGCGTGAGTAATATTGATTTATTCATATCAGTTACCTTATAAAGCGTAAAATATAATTTCTAATATTCTACCGCAGGTAACAGTTATTATCTACATCGACTTACTTTGTTGAATGTCTGGCATTAAGTTTTATATCAGAAAACCACTATTCATAAAATAATTTAACGAGCTGCTATTTGAGAACAACTGAAACAATTACGCTGTTACTTTCAAGAAATGATAATTGCTTAATTTATTACACCAGGATACTTTAATAAAAAAAAATTATAAACAGGTATAACATATGATATTTCCTGTATACATTGAGGAGCTCCTGGCTAGGTAATAACAGCCGCACGGGTCGATCTTCAAGGTTAATCAACGCTTGCCAAGGTTGATCTGTGAATGGGTGATGGGATCTTAACACACCGAGTTTCCTCCGTGCCTCGGAAAGCACGTTAAGCTGTTGGTCCCGGCTGTCATTTGTAGATCTTTGGCAGTCATTACGGATAGTCAGAAGCCAGTAAATCTGACTCCAGTCTTGCCATGAAGCACCATGTTACCCAGTTAATGGGTTATGGAAGTCTGGTAGGCAGCCGCTCCTCGTAAAATACTGGCATTCAGCAAAATCCGGCTTGACTGGAAGCCGACCCCAATATAGTTGGGAAAAGGCTAGGCAGATGATGATTTCCTATACATACTGACAAGTGGTGTGAAACTGAATTAGTTTCGCGTCGCCATCGGAAACGCGCGGTATTTAGGCGACGTTGACGCACGGGTGCACGATCTGTGTTGCACGACAATGCATCCTCTCATATATAATGCACCTTCTTTTTATTGAATGGTGTATTTTACAAAAAAAAAATCTAATTAGTCCGTCTGATAGATTTTCAAAAAATATTAGACACGTATTTTTTTTTTCAAGTAAACAAATAATAAGCAGGATACAGCGAGTTAAAGACACGCGTGACGTCATATGGCTTGGTAAAAATGTACCAAATTTACCAAGCCTAATGACGTCACGAGTGTCTTCAACTCGCTGTATCTCCTTTATTTTTTGTTTACGTGAAAAAAGAAAAAATACGTGTCGAATATTTTTTGAAAATCTATCAGACGGACTAATTAGATTTTTTTTGTAAAACTGCTCTCATCTTTGGGACGGATCTACCAGATACCAGCTTGATGCCCTTGAGTCAATTGAGAAACGAGCCAAGAGGATAATCGGCAATGATAGGCTCGTCGCGACGAAGCTCCAAAGTCTTGAGCATCGACGACGAGTTGCTAGCCTGTCGGTTTTCTACCTGTTGCATTTTGGGAAATGTGCGACGGAATTGCATAATTTAATTCCGCCAAGCCCGTTCCATCATCGGACCACAAGACGAACGGCGATGCGCCACCGGTACATGGTGGACATCCCAGCCACACGCACAAAACGTTTTGGGAACACATTCATAATGCGTACAGCTAAGGAGTGGAATTCCCTGCCGGAGTCTGTGTTTCCTGATAGCTACAACCTTAGTCAAGAGTGAATAGGTTACTTCTAGACAAGCGTGCTCCATCTTCGACCACATCATCGCTGTCCATCAGGTGAGATAGTGGTCAAACGCGTGCCTATATATAGTAAAATAAAAACTTCTTCACTGTATAGGTATATCTATCTACATAACCAAACTAAAGAAAAACTTATAACTTTCTTTTAGATATCCCAAGAGAAACGGTTTTCTTGAGATACGACCCGGTGAGATAATAAATAGAATGCCTAAGTAAACATAAAATAGGAACTAGTCGTGTTGGCTTTTATGGCTGATGACTCCTTGAGTTCCGTTCCGTTCATTTCAAAACGTAACGCGACCTTGAAGATTAGAACAGCAATAAAAGAAGCATTCAGCTTGACACAAACAACGTTTCCTTTATTAATAAGATAGCGAACAATGTTAGGTGAGAAAAAATAAAAGCTTACAAAGAATTTAATGAAACCGTCAAGGGAATCAGTTTGGTAATAAAACGTCAGCCTGTTTCTGTGTCGTAATAATAACAAATTCAGGGCAATGAAACTCGCGGCACCGAACCAAAAGTTATTAAAACGAATATTGCTTTTATCAACATCTAACAGAACAGCAAATATTATTCAAACTATAAGTTTTACGTTCTACAAACGCAATATCCGAAACTCCACTAATTAGAAATAAAATAAATGAGAAAATTTTGTGAAATGCGTTAGTACAAGTTGTGTAGGGAACACTGAAAACGTAATGAGCAGTTGCGAGAACTGGAAAGTTTTAGCAACAAATAATGAATCCGCAAATACTTGACGAGCAAATGAGTATGAATAGTGCGCATTAGAAACTAAACTCAAATACATGAAAAGCTGTCTTAACTCCTCTTAGAAAATATGTACAATATGTTGCAATGCCGACATCCTTCGTTAGAATATGAGTGTTCTCGTCAAGATTATTTGATATAACATGAGTGTTAATATCTGTATACATGTGTCTAGTAACGTCGCAATTTGTCGCCGGCTACAGGTTTAAGTGTTTACATTTAACATTTGCATATCCCTGACGTGTGACGATGTATTCTATCTAACTAGTTAATTATATCTTTATCATCTGTTATTATATCGCGGCACTCGACTGATAAACTTAAAACTCAGTGACATTATTATTTTATGTGACCCGGTTCAGCTCAGTATCCCTTGTGTAAGGTTGTCCGGTACTCCGCTGAAGTAAACCTTAGCGTGCACTTGCGACATCACTGATAAAGTCACGAACACGATTCTGAATTTTAATATATTTTAATGCCTTAAAATACTTTTAATAACTTTCTGTTATCAGTGGCGCAAGACTGTTAAAAAGTACAATTTGAAAAAATGTTTTACGTTGCTACTTATTAATTTTATTATGAAAGGAGCGAAGGGTATCAGTTACATCGTTAATTTTTGGCACCCAGAAAATAATTTTCATGAAAATTAATTACTACTTGGTCCGGATACTTATCCAGTTTTTTGCAAGTGAAGCTGTTTAGACTCGTTAATTATATGAGATGTTTTGGGAAGTCATAATAATTGCTCAAATAAACAAATATATAACAGTTAGATCGTCGTAGCTCGTATCATAGTATTGTTAATTGCTAATGATGAAAAACATTAATAAGACACTAATACAGTCATCATGATGATAAGGTTACTTATCCTGCTCATAAATAGCTATGACATGGTATTAGTAATCTCTGGAGAAAATGAAATCATCTTCTCAAAAGTAATAAAATCATAATTTTCCTTGTCAAATCCGGATATTAAATTAAATGAACATGCTTACGTAAGATGGAACATTTCCACGTAGTGTGTGTGAACTGTGAGATCTCAGAGATGCTCAATCAAGTGTATAATTGTAATAGTGCGAGTTGTTAGAACTATGCGCGGCAATTATAGTTTTGATTACGGCGAGGTGCATCGGTCACGCTGACCGATGCGTGTACTACGTAGGTAGGTACCTACTACCTACGACTCGGCAATGTTTGTGCCTCCCAAAATAAACGTGACCGATGACGATTTCGGGAAAGGCGTCATACCAGCCGATAATGTGAGTGCAGCCACATAAATAAACAGTAGCCGTATTAATGACAGACATTTTTCACAGTTGAGCACGATTACTACGGTTCATTAGCTGAATGAATTGAACTTAAGCCGATACTTGTGCGTAACGCGTGACTCTCATGTAAATTTTTTGAATGCGTAAGCAAAGTTTTGTTCGTACTCAATATTCAAGGATTTGCTAAACATTAAATAATATTTATTATGAATATTTCCGTCTCGAGCGTCTCTTTAAAACCACTAATGCTTATTTACATTATGCTAGCATAGCATGAGCGGTGAGCTCTTGTATCATAAAGCGTAGTATACACACAAACGAAAACAAATAATATACATAATTTTACTAAAGACAACATCGTTAATGTAAAAACGTATAAAACGATGTTCTCTTTGATGTCGACGTTGAATCACGACATTTTTGGAATTCCGTATGGAAAATGTTGAAGTCTAGACGAATATCAGACGAAGCCGATGGCGGTGCGTGGATAGCGCCCGGAGGAAGGCGAGTTCTTTCTGAGATGCACCGTGACGTCATCACCATAAGCAGATTGACGATAAACTCAAGGGAGGCGATACTTTGTTTTATTTTATGTATTTGTACGCCAAGAGACATTTGTTACAAGTAATCGCCAAGGCCAACTGGCCATTACCCATCATTTACATTAACATCGAGTGTACCTGTAAAGTTCTTCGCACTTTGCAGGCAAGACATTGACGACGGTTTTTAAGCTACAAGTAGTCATAATGTGATGGATGGCTTACATTACCATTATTTATTCAATCACCTCGCCCACACGAAGGGGTATTTTGTTTCATGCAATCTTTTTCTTTGGCGTCACAAACAAATCGTGTCTACGTTCTTTTGTAATATTTTCGGCTGAAAAATCATTTAAACGGAACCATTACTTTTCGTTTTATTTTAAAATTATATTTAATGTAAACATCCTGCGAATTCACGGACTGTGAGTAACATGGGGCAGGTAGTGTAGTCGGTCAAGGTTGGCTGCTGTTTTAGAAACACTCTGTGTATCTATACATCTCCTTTATAGTTTGCTTTCGCCTTACTCCTGCCTAAACTAAGGCATTAATCAGATAAGAGGAGCAAACATCCAGCGCACTCGTATTAATCTTTGGTATGCAAAATTCTTTAGTCCATACACGAACAAAATATTTACTCTAAAGGCTACGCAAACGCATACCGCTCGGTACAGAGTAAGCTTTGGCAGCGTTGTCTTGTAAAATTTTATAGATGTCGTCATCCAATGGTCATTGCTCTAAGTTGAATCACAATTTGAATCGTAACGTATTACGAAACATGTGCAGGGGAATATGGGTGATTCGGCAGGAACACGTCGGGCTTGATGCATGGTTCCGACACATTGCGCTATCAATCGTCCATTAATATAAACCTGCTGGATTATAGCCAGAGTTAGCGCCACTACTCGTATAACGTTAGACCGGAAAAAGCGAAGAACTTCTCATCTCTACGAACATATTCCGCATTTTACGAGTATATAAACTGCAGCAATGAAATGTTTTTACACTACGCGTCATTGTGAAAGTATATACTGTAATCTGGAGAATGCAGACTTGTGTAGGTGTGTGTACTTGAGTTTTCTGCGCTTTTAATTAAACTTGAATGACATACTTAAGATAAAAATAAATGTCTCTGTGTCATTAGGATGTGGTAATGTATCTAATTATAATTAGACTAGGTTTTGCCCACGGCTTCGTACGTGCATATCCCGATTTTTCCCGTTCTCGTAGGAATTTCGGAAAAACTTCTTTTAGAGGTCTCGCCCACGGCGACTTTTTGTAGCGATGATGTCGCGCGTTCTTTTCGATACAGTCGCGATGCTATCGCCTGCGGTGTACCTTCGCCCAGATTCTGTATCGCTACAAGAAGTCGCCAAGGGCGAGGGGCCTCCCCAACGAATCAGCAGCTTTCTACGACCAGTAGCTGACCGGGAAAAAAAATATGGCATACCACCTATTCTCATACCTACCGAATATATAAACAAAATTTCATGAAAATTGGTCGAACCGTTTTGGAGGAGTTCGGTAACAAACACCGTGACACGAGATTTTTATATATTAGATATTAATTAAATATAGTGCATAACACAGGGAAGTGTTATCAAAGATAATTATAATCTAGCCTTTGAGTGTTTTTCTTGTAACTGCTTGTCTAAGTGTCTATTGTTATTCAATAAACTGTAATCATTATCTTGATGCCTTCACGATTGAAGATAATGTAAAATAGATTTTATTATAAATTATTTACCGTCACGGTGATGCATTAATTTGATGGATATAAATTATAATAATCTTTGAGTTTATTCAAAGCAGTGACTGATAATACTATAATGTAAAACGTTCAAGTAAATAATAATGAAAACGCTCCTTTAAGTGTACGATTTACCTGGTTATAAATATGTTAATACGAATATAATGAATGCGGCCAACTACGTAAACTCACCTAGTCAATTATCACCTATATTTGTAACCTTGAACTTTCAGCTGAACTAAAAATCCGGGTAGGCAGAAAAAGTTGATACAGAACAGCTGTTGGCATGTAGCCAAACTTTCTAAAACGGGTTAGCTGCAATGTTTCAATTAAGACCAACTGCTGCGATGAATACTTGCAATAAACGATTTTTAAAAGCTTGTAACTCATGTGTTATCGTTAAGGATCATGTACAATTAGCGAGAATTATTTTTGGTGTTATTTTACGTACAATTAATTTTTGGCTCACTTTCAACTGCACGAACTTTACTGTTGTATTTAAAGAGATTAAAATCAGTCGATATTCAATACGTACGTAATTCGTAACTTTCGCTTTTAATAAACATATCTGCGCAATTAGTAATGTGGTGAAATTATGACCAAGTCGTCGTCATTTATAAGATTACTGTCTCGTTTAAGCTAATATTACACAGAACTTGATGACTAATCGATGTTAAAAGGTTATGAAACATTTAACCGCGGTTCGATGCGCGTAGCTTGACGTAGCATGGCGTAGCATGGCGTATCCCGCACTTAGCATTGCGTAGCGCAGACCTACGTAAAGCGTAACGATATCTATACATTTTTTGCTGACACATGTTGGCCCAGAAAAAATATATTATTTTGTTAAAGCAACGTTTAACGCCTAACATTATATTTATGCGAGCATTGCGCCAAATATTTTTAAACGCGCATCTCATTTTAATGACCTCTTCATCACTTGCTGGCTCAGCCTGTCAGCGAAAATGGTTGTTTCCAAAAATGTGAACACATAATTTTTCCTCAAAATATCCTTTTTTGCGCGAAATACTGTCGGACTTTGATACCTTTGTTATATGATATTGAATTTGTATTTGAAGCAGAAATGATTACATTTGTTTTGTATACACACTGCTTCGCTACATTATTCACGCAACAGGAAACAATTCCCATTCATTCTGATACAGAACATCAATATGTGAACTTTAGGTACCACAAATACATCACTATTCAAAAGTATCATCATGCATGACTTTCGACATATAAGCAAAACATAAAATATATTGGTTACGTATGAAGGTATACAATAAACACAATACATAGTCATCAAGCCTAATGACTCTGCTGCAAAGGGCAGACACTAAAAATATCTCTGTTATGCTCCTTTCCAAAGTGACACGGTTATGAATGGATACATTATAATACTCTGTCAGACGTTTTTATTGGAAAACGGAAAATTGGACAACAGTGTTTCGCACACAATAAATTAAAAGACAGCTAATTAAAATACATGTAGATATGTGGCTGTTTTATTAATGTATAGTTATTGTAAATGTTGAGTTTATATTTTTCATCGGGCGTCAGGTATCGCGACAAGCTGTACAGCGCTATAATTAGACCGCGACTCAGATGGCTTATATGCGCATCGACGATGCAAATTCTTGGCCCATTTATTCTGATCAATACACGTGGTTATTATGCCCCGTTTGTAGCACAAGTGGAACACACACATCATAATTATTTTATGCACGTCAGCAACATACCGATGGCATTAAATAAAACAAAGACCTCTTTTCATTATATTAATATTGCTCTGACGTTCTTTCCGGCATTAACGTCATAATGTTTATTTATAAATGGCATAATTAAGATAATTCTACGAAATTAAAATATTAATAGTTACAATAACATAGGTGACGCTCAATGGACTAGTTACTCATGTTATTGGTGAGCTCTGCGAAGAATATCAGTCTGTTAATGTATTTTTGTCAGTCGATTGCCCCTAAATTGACAGCGCTAATATTTCAGGTGGGCGAAACGTTTATGACGCGGAATGCCAGTAGTCGTGCGAAGACACCTGACCAAAATATTTTTGAAATGCTTGTGTTATACAGTTAAATTCTGATTTTATCATCCGATAGAAGATAAATGGCATTTTTCGAACACCCACATGAACTTCTAGGTGGGTATGAAGATAAAGAACACGTTGCGTTGCGAGCGCGCCTGCGCCTGCGTCGGCCGATCCCACCCAAGCGCCGACACAAAACGATTGAAAATGTACATTTGACGGCACCGTTTTATGACATATTCAATTGGAAGTTCCGAGTAAGAAGTGAGAAACTATATGCAATCATTTGTTTAGAATATGCAATGGACCATAATCACTGTGTAGACGTAAAGAGCTTGTCTGCATCCCATCAATGCATCAGGCGGCAATTTTAAGTGCACTGCAGAATGCTTTTCGGAACTTTTAGTGGATAATTTAACGTTCTTTATAAAGCAAAGCTGAAACGATAAAGTATTCGTGCGAAGCCGCGGGGCAGGTCCCAATGCGGTTATATTAGAATTTTTAACCAACGTAATCGATTGAACAAAAACGAAATGAAGGGAGTGTGCCAAGCAATAACGTGTCCTAAAGTTGGGTGGTTTCTGGTTGATACTGGAAGGCGGGCAGTAATGGTGGTGTTCGGAGCTAATCACCGTGATTACAATGTGGGCCACCGACGGCGATGCCGCCATACGCGCCAGCCCGCCAGCCCGCCAGCCCGCCTGCCGACAGTAATTGCGCTCTCTCCTTCTAACTTACAATTAAAACCCCCTTCGAAGTTTTAACAGGAAAGAGGAAAAGACTTTAATATTTTTATCTCTAAATTATATTTTTATCTACATACCTTCATTGAATAATAATCATCTATTATCAGCTGATAAAAGTTGTGTTACGACATTAACATCAAAGATTCATCTAAAGGTTCTAGGAAACATTTTAGAAAAAAAATACTACATAGGCGATAACGACTATTTATAATAAAATCTTCGTGCAAACAAGCTGACAAGGATGTACACAGAAAGTATTATGTACATACAACGTGGGAATTACATGTGATGATTAATTTAGACACTCATGCAAAACAAACAGCAGTTTTATGGTTTACTAGATTGAATTATTATGTTTTGTTCTAAGAGTCGACCTTGGCCAGGCACTTGCGTCTGCGATAAGAGAGGCATGCAGTCTGTGATTGTGTCACCGAGTCACCGGTGCATAAGATTAACATGATAACGAGCCCGCCGTGACACGCTAATCAGCGTTAATTATATTCATAATGACACAGTGATGCTATCGCATGATAATCTGGTTTTGAAAATTCCAAACAAACTGTTAAAGTTAAATAGTTGCATCTACAACTTTGTTACGGTAACCTTTTCCTTGTTGACTTTTGAAAGTGGTATAGTGTTTGACTTGCCGATAATGAATCAATTCAATTTCAATTTATTCATAAAAAACATTTATATAGAAATAAATGTTAGGTGATTAAATTACGTTATCAAGACAAGATATGATTATGTTGCATCGAAAAATAAATAGCTTTTATAATATACTGCTGATACATATAAGTTGAGATCGGCGCGGTTTCCATTAAGTCTACGAAACGATACTATATAAGGATCAACAGAATCTGGGGTAATTGGCCAGCGTTCGAGGACGCTGGACTCAATGATGCTATAAATTGAAATGCTTTATCAAATCGCTAATCGACAAATAACAAACGGCTTTATTGTGTTCGGTAATCATGCACACGATGCCTATGAGCTCTATTACTGAGCGGCCGCAACCGGTCAATCGACTCATTGCCAGAACTATTTATGTGATAAATGAACCTTTTGTCAATAAAGGATATTTAATCTTTTTGCCTTTCAAGCATTTAACGTTTGATAAGTGGACCGTATATTATACGTAATTCTTAACTGTAATGAACAGCTATAAAACTAAATAGTGTTCAGTGCAAATATCGTACAACAAAGTTATTTCCAGATGTACTGGCACAATTCCTCAGAGACATGACATGCTATCTGATACGACCAGTCAAAGAGCTGTCACAATAATGTTTCTACGTGTCTCGTCTCGTTCGCAAGTCCATATATAAATAACAAACAGACTTCCAGACGTACAGACGTTGTCCTTCGATGTACAACTTTTTAAACCAGCACCAATTATTCGCAAAACAGAAGATTAATAAAACAAAAATTGGAACTATTTGTTTTTATTGTAAACAAGATAATGCATTGTGGGATAAAGTGAACAGGAATTTGTACGTCAGGTGAATAAAAAAGACCATCATTCAATGGACGAAAGGTTATTGAATTAAATGCGAGATCATCTTCATCGTTCTACGTGCATTAAATGTAGGTACAAATACAGGGTGAATTTTGTAAGTGTGCCTTCGTGGCCAAATCCGAAACTATGAGGAATATCGAAAAACATTGAAAGGCGTCTCGAGCTCGATTTTGTTGAAAATTAAAACTGCATCATTGAATTTTTTGAAAAATAGTTATTGATCCTATATACACATACACCCTGTATTATTACAACATCCGAAAGTGTAGCTAATAAGGATCAAGTTCTTGGAAGTTATAACACAACACAGCGCTCTTATTTTTAACAAAATTTCTGACTAAAGCTACCTATCTAACCCGTAGGTGATATTTTTTCCACCCTGTATTATTACAACATCCGAAAGTGTAGCTAATAAGGATCAAGTTCTTGGAAGTTATAACACAACACAGCGCTCTTATTTTTAACAAAATTTCTGACTAAAGCTACCTATCTAACCCGTAGGTGATATTTTTTCCACCCTGTATTATTACAACATCCGAAAGTGTAGCTAATAAGGATCAAGTTCTTGGAAGTTATAACACAACACAGCGCTCTTATTTTTAACAAAATTTCTGACTAAAGCTACCTATCTAACCCGTAGGTGATATTTTTTCCACCCTGTATTATTACAACATCCGAAAGTGTAGCTAATAAGGATCAAGTTCTTGGAAGTTATAACACAACACAGCGCTCTTATTTTTAACAAAATTTCTGACTAAAGCTACCTATCTAACCCGTAGGTGATATTTTTTCCACCCTGTATTATTACAACATCCGAAAGTGTAGCTAATAAGGATCAAGTTCTTGGAAGTTATAACACAACACAGCGCTCTTATTTTTAACAAAATTTCTGACTAAAGCTACCTATCTAACCCGTAGGTGATATTTTTTCAAAAATCCAATGATGCAGTTGTACATTGTCGTTCCCGATGTTGATGAAAACTAAAATTGCATCATTTTCTTTTTGAAAGTTAAAAAAGTAATTTGTTAAAAATGAGCTCTTTCGTTCCTTTTTTTTTTTCAAAATCAACCAGTTCGATTCCAATTTTTCAAAAAACTAATGATGCAGTTTTGCTGTTTTTCAAAATCGGGCTTTAGACTCCTTTCAGTGTCTTTCGATAGTCATCATCGTTTCGGATGTGACCTCAGGGTCACATCCGAAACGATGATGACTTGATGAGGCACACTTTAAAAATTCATCCTGCTCTAGTTTTTATCCACGACTTCGTACGCGCACACCCCGTTTTTCCCGTACCCGCTAACATATACAAAAATAATTTTCCAAATCCGACTCGTTCCAGAGATTAGCGCGTTCAAACAAACGTACAAACTCTTCAGCTTTGTTAAATCTATAAGTATAGATTATATTAGTATAGATTAACAAGTACAAACAACAAAACAAAAGTAATACATACCGTTGTCATTTCTAGACCAGTTTTCCATCTGTTTACCTTGCTCTTATTGACATTTCTCGTCGTACGTGCGCACGCGATTTTATCAGTGTAAAGCAAGTGTTACTCTAGCCATTGTTAGAAATTCGCGTGATTCACATTGCAATCAGTTTGCTTCAGTTTTCTAGGAACCGTAAATATCGTATGAACGAAACTTGTCCCGCAGATTACTTAGGTAGATGTCAAGAACTCCTAGAACCTAGAGTTAGTAATGCTGTTATGAATCATAAATTAACCAATTTTATTATTACGAGAATTTAAAGTCGTAGTAAATTAGAAGTAAGTAATTGGCTGAAAACAAATATTTCCCTCGTTTGTCAACTTTGCGGGTGATTCGTTCAGTAACTAATTAATACCATCGTTTAACTTTCTGATCAAATTGATGTCCAGAATTGATGGCAGAAAACATCCCAGATATTCTATGAAAGCGTCGACGAGGAAAAACTTATTTCCGAGCAGCTCTCGAGACGCGCTTGTCTGTCAAGAAGTCTTCAGATCTCTCAAAACTTTGTTACTTATTTTTACGTTGTCAAGTCTGAACGACTGTCGGGAGCTAGTGAATATAGAGTGCGCAATTTATTTGACGAACTCCGTAAAGTTTTTTTTTTCTTATAAATTCAGTGAAAGACATTACTTTCTCCGCATAAAAACTTTTTGATTTACAGTTTTGATATCGAGTGCTGTAATGTAAGTCCGCTCCAGCTGCCAGTAAAGCTTTTGTTGCACATCAATAATAATATTCAAATGAAGTGTTTGCTTCAAGGGCCCCATCCCATGAATCATGGCAATTGATTCATTGAATGAAGTTTAAATAAAGTTTAGACGGTCCTATTAGAATTTATGTTTCAATCCCGATTTCCTCAATGATTGTTCGAATAACTGTTCTCAATAACTAAATTAGGTGTCATGCGACTACTAAATAGGTCGAGGCTGAGTCTATTGAGTGACCTAGACGGAGCATAGTCTGTGCAAATTACAGCACTCGATATAGAAACGCATATTGTTGACTGTTTGGAGTTAGGAGCAGCGAGTATTCCGGGAATATAATTACGAGCGCTGAAACGATCTAGCATCGGGAAATTCTGGAAAATCGACATTATGTTGCTTTGACACGGATTCCGTTACTCATGGCATTTAGAGAATTTAATAAACAAGTCTAAAGTGCTGCAAAGATTTGCTGTAGCTCTATAATCAACTCACTATGCTATGTTTCGCCTCGGCATTGTCATAATGGTTTAAACATTCTTCAAGTAAGCTACTAATACTTGTAGACATTTATTTTCCTGTGCTGTGCATTTAAGTAAGTCCATATGGATTTCAAATTGTAACAAATTAACAACAGGAAAACTGAAAGAGTAGGCAAAATGAACGAACTCGGCCAACGCGGTCTCGAAGAAAAATAACTTTCCTCATTCTTAAACTGCAAGTTGTCCACAAAGACATGTTTCCAGACGATCACATTAGCAATTAGTATTACATTGCACACGCTCCATCACAGGCTGGTCCAACATTCTCACTCCATACCATATTCTGTTTTAGTCTAGTCTAGGAGAAAGTACAGAATCGATTTTACTAGTGATACCGTAAGGCTAGACTAGACTGACTCATTGTTTACGTCTTGGATACACTTTATTTATTGTTCTGGTAATTGTAAGCAATTTTACGATCCATGTTGTCTGTTTTTAGATTCTACCACAAAGCCCTAAAACATCTGATTTACCGCAAGAGTAAAAGGTTTCTGCGGTAAATACGCAGGTAATGAGTTTACGTTTAGAGCGTAGTTCCGCGTATGTACTTTCGATGATTCCGAGTAAGTGGAGACTGGTGCCGTCTTGTTCAGTCAAGAATGTCGTGGAAATCGTGCGAAGTATGTCGTTAGTGTTAGGCGGCGGTGTGATGGCGGCGTCTGGCATCTCCATATGAAGGGCCGCTAACTGCACCCGTGTCGAAAGTCGCGCTTCGTTTGTTTAGCACGCAACTAAACGAACATGTTGTAACATTCCAATGTGTACCTAAACCGTCGCAAATTGGTGAAACCGAGTTGAGTAGGTTTTCAACAACAAAAGAACTGCAGAAGGGAAACTACCATTATTTACTTACCGCTGCACCTGAGCTCCATTTAAATAGTTAAGTGCTACTTTCGACTATAATAAGAACAGAATTAAATTTTTATCTGCTGTTGGGAACTTAAAACAGTAACAAAACGAATTCGAATTGCCACCGCATTTGCAGCCATCACATTAAGGCAGAATAGCAATAAAAGGCGACGCAAGCACTCGCAAGCTCTCGCGGGCGGGTCTCGGGAACAAAGGGTAATAAGTCTTGAAATTGACTTTTTGAGAACAGGTGAGGTCGCGTCAGTCCCAGGCCGAAAGCATTCACTTTCCTTCGCAACAGCCACAAGCATAAATAAATGGCGAAGGCCGAACACTGTTTTTATATCCAAAGCCCACCTGGTTTTATGTGAGAATTTATTTTTCCGATTGTTTTTGAACATTCTTTCATAACCTAAACTTCATTTTAAAGACGCGAGCGATCGTAAATCTCAGTTTATGTCAGCACATTTGGAAACTGTTTGGTTCTAATATTAGAAATTATGCAACCAATTCCTGAAAATCAATATAAAATCTATTCATACATGCTGAATGAGAGCGGTAACATTTTATTTGGGTGAGGTAGACCGTTTATATTTTAAGAAAGGTTTATAGTAAGTATTTATAAATAAAGTAATTCTTTTATTTATAAATGAGAATACTTACATTGTATTTAATGTGAATGCGCACTTAAAATACAAGTTGCATTAAATTTAATGCGATACGGATAAGTGTAATGCTCACCAGGGTACATTATCAAGGAGTAAATAAAACAAAACAGTGGCTAATGACAAGCCTGACATTTACGAGGGTTCACGATTTATCAAGTGTCATGACAATTAGCGTAGATGATCATAAAATTTTATCATTCTGTCAAGTACGGCCCTAAAAGTATCAATATCCATTACGTTTTGAATAAATGTCATGTGCTCATGTTCTGGATTATCATGCTTCATATGCCATATTTTATTTTGTGTAGTGATGTGCTGAGTTCCCTTCGATATGATACAAGCTGTTTTCTATTAAAATAAATACCTTACGCTCTATTGACCCTCCAATTTAGGTGCTGCATGGTTTTCATCCCAAAACGAAGTCACCCATTTTGTATCCCCAAACTGTTTTAAACACATTTCATTCATAGACTGTGAAGTGATTATCGTCTTCTAGCCGTTTTACGAAACTCGGCGGAGATGAGTCGTGTTTAAACTGCAGTGGCACACTTCGTCGCCTCTAACTCAATTTGTCGCCCGCGATAATTTGTCGAAGTCTCTTGTGCGACAACAGCTTTTTGCACTGCGCTCGTTAACGATCCGCGCCGCGTCAATCAAGACACGCCTTTCTCATTCTGATCAATAAATTGAAAGTCACAAATTATTTTTTCGCTGCACGACCCACCTGTTGGTGAGGCCCTTGAGGCCGTGGCTGTGTTGGTATTTCGTGACGTTATGAAAATGCAAATGAAAAAGGAAGATAATTACGCCTTGAGCCATCTTGTCATTGTCTTTTGACGTTCATCAGGCATTGTTACTAAACGATTTTTATAGATATACCTTTTGTTATCACTCGTATAAATTGTATTTATTTTAAATATGTAATTAGTTTTATATATAATATGTTACTACAACTAACAAATACACTAAACTAAAAACAAACTAAAATATAGCATCAAAAAATTCATCCTGAACGCTGTCAGCTGGTAATGTGCCCAAGAGACTGGCGGCATTGCCACGTTGAATGGCAATGCTTAATCTCTGCCCAAAGTAAAAGCCAGCTCTTGGGTCACGGGAATTGCCAACCAGCCGTTTCGAAATTTCTTTGAAAAGGCAGTTTCGAAATTTCTGTGAGCACAAGGGCCCCACGATACCTTTTTAAGTCAGTTTTCATTTTGAAATCAGTCATGGCAATGTCTGTGTAAGCCCAACGACAATGTAAGATTTCACTGGCTTTTAATACGCCTAAATCATTTTATAAAACGGTAGTTCATGATAATCATCTGTCTAAACTGAAATACATCACGTTCCGACCAGTAGTATAAATATTTGTAACGCTTTCTATACACAACTGCAAATATGAAATACCTAAAGAACGTTATTTATCGGACTATAAATATTAAACGATAATAATGCTCTCCTTGGCACTAACTACACTCGCATACTTCCCGGGTAACCTACAAAGGCGTAGTAATTTGTAACACTTGTCCCCACTGAGCTTAACATGTTATTGGTTTGACAGCAACCGGTTTGTTAAATGTTTGATTTACGGCCGAAGACAGACGACGCAACACATGTATGAATCTTTACTGCTGTTTCAGCCACACTCAAGTATTTGTGAAATGAGTTTCAAAAAGAGTAAGTTCGCACATTGCTTTAATGTTGAGGTTATCGCAATTCAATATTTGCAATGAGTAAGTAGGTGCCGTGCCAGAGAGTGTTGCGCTTGCGCACCTATTTCTTTTTTTAAAATCTTTATTTATTTAAGAGATTTTTGTAAACTTATGTAACGATGTCAATCTCATCGTACTGCTACAAATAAATTATTACACATAAATAAGAGGTAGACTTATTTCTTAACTAATATAAAGGAGTACAACATTTTTGCTGCTTCACAATTAGGTTTGGCTAAAATGCCATGAAACATTCCAACATCCATTAGTGACACTTTTAAAAAGTACAGCAGGGCAATTCTTTTGTTGTTGTATCGGATTGCGCATCTATTTCAATTGAATTGGTGGCAGTTAACGAACGGAAAAAAAAATATAAATTTTTTCGAAAACTCAAGTCGAAAACCTAAAACGACAAAATCGAATCGGGAACTTTCCTTTCCAAGAACTTAGAATTATCCAGAGCAAAAGTCCGCGTTGTATCTTAAAAGCAAAAGTTATAAACTTACCACGAAAAAGGAACTGGAAACGGAAGCAGTTAGCAAAATGGAATGTAATGTTGATCAAGAATATTCCGGAGTCGATCGTTAAAAAGAAGTCAACGATTCAGTTACTGATCTATTTTCGGTATAAGGGCAAAGGTTACATATCAGAAAGTCGTTTAATCTGTGCGTGATTGATCACCGATTTGGCCGATATTCAGCATGCCTTATCCTTGCAACACATTATTGATGACACCTCGGTTCTTGTACTCACTTAATCCTACATCATTATTTCTATCGATGGATGAGATCTAATAAATATGATTCATGGTTCTTATACTTGGTTACAATTTCAATACGGCGCTAAAAGTTGTTGATGCGAGTATAAAACTGTAGTAATCAGTCGTATTTTTCTTGAAGTAGAAGATTTATTAGTTGAACACATTTTATTAATTGGGTCAAACAGAATCCTACCTTATCCTAATGTGTAAAATTCTTCCGTTACGGACAGACAACACACAGCCGAAAAGAAAGCTGTTTGGTATGTAGGCTCGTTGGGGAGTGTAGAGGAGCAATAAGAGCGGATTTTCCGAAATTCTTACAGGAACGGGAGAAAACGGGGAATGAGCGTACGAAGTCGCATGCAAAAGCTAGTAATATTTTAAATGCGTAGAAGTGAGTTTGTTTATTTGTTAGTTAGCTCTTCACGTCTTAACGGTAGAAGAGATGTGGATGAATCTTGTCACAAGGGTACACCAAGCCGTGGATTAGGATATACTTTTAACCCGAGAATGTGTACATTTGGGGGCGTTAGCTAGTTTTAAATATTTAAAAGCAGTACTTATTTGCCATCGACATGATAAGAAAAAGAAAATTGAATACAAACAACTACCTAAGCCATTTTCCGACAACGTTCTAAAACAGCCGTACTTTTTGTTTGTTGCTGTTTGTTTCGTAATTTGAAATTGAGAATATTACATTGGTACTCGTATTTCTGCGGAGACAGATCTAGAATTGTAAATTGTCGGGAACTTATAACGGCGCCCGCCGTGTCTAACGCCCGAGGTCGATAAGGTTAGCCCAAAGTTTGTGCTTGTATTGTACAAATAAACGAACACAATAAATTCCAAGTTCGGAATGCCATAAACAAATACAACTGTTTACTTAGGTAGCTATATAAAACTATAAACAGATTTATTTCTCAAAACTAAATTATCTATTCCCACTGAAATGACAAATAACACATGAAGTATAAGTACTTTTCTAGTCGTTATCAAATCAAATCCTACATAAATAAACTGGGAAGCAGAATCTTCGCGTTCAAGAGTAAAACAATTTCACCTTCCGAACAAGTGAAAAAGTTTAGGGTCTGTATATTTCATTACGTACGCTCCTCAATGTGAAGGATCCCCTTGTCGGTTGTATAAAAATCTTTGATACATTATTCATATTATAAAATCTAATTCAGCTCTTTTCTTGATACTTGCACAGTAAATTAAGTATAACTGTATGAGCTTAAATCTTTAACGTTTTTCATTTAAGTACCCATATGAAATTCAGGAATACCCCAACTTCAGAATTTAATTTATTAGTATATACTAGGTGGGTACTTTCCGCAGTTTAATTATCCCTATGAGCAATACGTTGAGAGAGCACTAAGCTCATTGCTGATGCACACTGTAGGTAATTAATACTAAAGTTTAGGTACCTCCTACCTACCTATGTACATGCTAAATTATACCTTACCACCAGGAAAATGGTAATTTGCAAATAAATAGTACAAATAACACAATTACAAGTGCGTATCATTTATTGGATGGCACAGATCAGAATCAATAATTCGTATTTTTTTTTCGTTATATGGGAATTTCGCGACTCATAATAATTCCTTGAGCCAGAGAAGTCTGCATAAATAGACAACATTACCATAAACAGGTGACTGCGAACAAAGAAAATATATTTTTACTTATTTCATATCGTCTGGGAACCGAAGCTCAGCCTGAAATGCTTCGATTAAATAAAAATAAAATGGTGGCGTATCGCCGCTATGCCCTTCGTCCGTTAGCAGTATCGCCCGCTTTTTGTACCAGCGCTATGTATTATTCATGGGGTCCTGCCTCACTTGTTCCTGCATTGTCTACGCGTCTGCAATTACGAAATTTATGCGTAAAGCCTTTAGGCAGATCGGTGTATTACTGTAGTGCGTGAGTCACCGGTGGCGAGGAATTAACCGAGGTTGTCCACTTGTTGAGGTGACTGATGCTGATTTATCGGTCTCACATCGATATTGATCGATGTGTCTGCGAGTATGATTGTAGAGCTACTCGTAGCAAAAAATATGAGCGAAATGTGTTCAATTACGGTTTTTATTTACAGTATAATTATACTGAGCAACATCGTAAAACCAGTGAGGAGCTGTTTTGTTCATTCATCATCGTTTTTATGAACCGCCATTAAAGCTGCCTCCCTAATTAAGCGTATTTATGATTTTGTGTGAACAATACGAAAATAAAGGTAACGCATTTTTGCCATACTCAAATGTATCAATGAAGTTGTCACTGACTGACCAATTAAAAAATGGGTGGGCGTGAGAATCATCGTAGTTCGTAGTAAATAACACAGCAACGTACTAAAAATAATTTTGCGTGAATCATGGTCCATTCAGTGGTTATGCGGAGTGACGCAGCTGTATAACTCTTATCGTCGCGATATACGCAACTTCTACGAAATAATTATAATTGACAAACGAAATTTCGCATTATCATTAATTTTACCATGTTTACATTTGGTAGCAGAAGTACATTGATACTAATGTTGAGGCAGACGATGTTTATAATAATAACACACATGACATACACACATTGACATTATTCACTTGCTCAATAGAATGTTGACGATATCAAGTCGGGCATAGCATTTCTCACGGAACAAATATCGAAGTTTGTTTATTTTGTACTAAAAATTAACAAAGTAGGTACCTACTAAAAACATTATTATTATCGCTCGATGCGTTAGCAATGAAGAAACATTACATTTGGGTAGTAGGCGACATTCGGCGAATTCCCGCATAATGTACAATTAGCATGACAGTATCGATATGCCGCCCCAGGGCGGTATTATGGTAATACCGACGAGAACATACTTTCTGCTTGTCAGTGAAGAATAACATTTTATTATTTTCGTAATAAACTTTAACTATTCGACCAGCAAGGCGCCAGTGCAGGGTGTGGGAAAATTAAAAAGTTACTCGACTCCGAGGGACATCTTTCTAAACCAGGTAATAATTAATTTCATGCTTAGGTGTTATGTTTTTAGGGTTCCGAACAAAAATGGAAACCTTATAGGATCACTCGGGTGTCTGTCTGTCCGTCTGTCACAGTCAGTTTTCTCCGGATCCACTAGACCGATTATGTTGAAATTTGATACACATATGGAATTCTGTGACCCAAACAAGGACGTGTTACGTAAATTATTAAATTTTTACTATGGGGGTCACTTTTGGGGGCAAACTAGAAAATTAAAAAAAAAATATTTTTGAACAATATCCTGTGCCATATCAAACGAAAGGGCTTAATTATGGGTTTTACTTATATTTTTTTTATTATTTTAAAATTAATGGTTTTGAAGTTAATCAAGAAATTAGACGAAAAATTACCATTAACTTATCTCCGAAACTACTGAACCTAAAATTAAAAAAAAAAAACTGGAGATAATAGACCTATGGATTACAGGAAAACCTATAAGAAATCTATAGTTTAAAAACATGTTAAAAAAATTAAATTCGTTCGGAACCCTTTGCGAGTCCAACTCGCACTTGACCATTTTTTTTCTATGGCGACCGTCTTAGGTTGGATGCAGCTGATGAGTCAGCCTGGCTACTACAAAGTTATGTCTATAGTATAGTCTAGGTACCGAACTCTGTCGTTTGTTTAAGCTCTTCGTTGCATTATATTTATCTCAGTAGGTATACAGTTGTTGCCAGTTGATATTAAACTGCCATAAAAGCTTGATTAGTTGCAATTTCATGGTTTAAATGGGTATTCTTTACTGCACAGTAAAGCGAGATGACCATCTATCAAATTATATGAGCCCCATTTCCAACAAAGTCTCCCTAAAGTACCTACATGATTACTTTGTAGTAGCAAAGCATCAAGTTGAAACGACAAAACTTTTCCTCTTTGATAAAAATGGGGAAAAATGCTGCATTTATGAGGTGCACACTTCGACGTTTCTCAATATGAAAATTATGAAGTGAAAATTCTTCTATGCAAATCTGATCTTGTTTTCCCGGATAGGTGTATAATGCACGTGCTGCATCGATTCCACGATAATGTGTCCGAACGGGGGCTGCCGGCTGGCGCGAAAGTTAACCTTGAGCTTTAGTGCAGCAAGAGATCAACCGTGAGCCGCGCGGCTGCTTTCGCCGGCAAATAGCGATTATTATACTCGTAAGAGTACAGGCTCATGGCGCGCCCCGCTCGGCCCACCAGCCTCCGACAGAATGCAAACGTGAACATCGCATTATTATTATGACTCACAACATTGTCATAAATACTTTTAGAATGTTTGTAAGCTCTTGACTATGTAGGTAACCAACACCAATTAGTAACATTTTAATTTAGATCCTTTTTATTCATACTAACTACCTCAACCTACAAACCAAACCGCAAACAAGTTCTGTTGAAATCCAATTAAAAATAAAACAAAATTGAATACGCCCCTACAGTGTGGCCAGATTGATAGATTGCGATCAAAATAGCTTGGATATCCGATACACGTCACCTATATCTATTACAAGATAACAGTATCGGAACAAAAGGAAAAATATTCACACTGTTTTAACGTGGCAGTATTGTGATCCGACAAAATTGGCGAAAAGATTTATTACGTGTCGCCAACTGGAGATCTCGTCCCATAAATTGATGTAATGGTTCGATCAAAGCCGATAGGGTGTTATCGAGAACCACTATCGATGTACTTTGTCGGATAATGGTTGTGAAAGCTCGGGAGGTGCGTCGAGCAGCGACGTGCCCCGAACCAACTGCGGTGCGGTGAAAAGAATGACAATGATTGATTTTGACCGATAGAAACGTTAATAGCAACCGTAGTGAGACATATGGTGCGGTGGCTCGTGTTGATGCGTGTAACAGATGCGTGTGATGCGGTACGTGCGGTGCGCGGTTTGCTCTGTATCTAGGGCTAAGTGTTGTGTATGAGATGTGCGGCGTACGCATGTGGGCGGTCAAGTTCGCTAGTTCTGTTGTAATGCGTCGTTTGAGTTGCGGGGTCAGCGCTCACCGCCTCGTAGAGTACGAGTAGAGACGAGCTGCCCAACTGACTCACGCGGATACTAAATTTGTTATTATAACAACAGGTTGTTTGTTCACATTTCGCAGTAATTGTCCGTTTAGGTTAAATATGCGGTTTGAGAGCCGATACACAAATAGTGAATGCTATATAAATTAACTGGTCTAATGAATCGTCGTCAAACAATTGTAAACTATAACAGCGTAAGGACGACTTGAGCAAATTATAAGCGTTTTAAAATCACGTAGAATAATTTTATTTTAAAACCGTGAAGTGACATAATAGCCAGTGAACATCAATGGAACATTAAATAATTGTGATAAATACGGAGTTTAATGTTTTTTAATTCATCAAAGAGTTGCCGTTACAGTTGGTAAACGTGCAGAATTTGCAAATATTAGTGTTTCCGGCAATAGCATAGCACATTAATAGTATAATGTGCGAGGTGGGTGCAAGCGCGTGCGCCGGCGCCGCCCTCCCGCTCCACCGCAGAGAGTCCTCATCACCGACATACGTGAGTTGGCCACACACCAAAAACACTCATATCCCTTATACGTGACATTGCCTCACTGTGAAACTTTGTGAAATTACAATGTTTTAACATCCAAAACCTATTTAAAATTCTAACATCATACTGTTTACGTCGATAAACCTCTAAAGTAAATAAAATATTTTATTAGTAACCGTTTACAGGTGTAATTTGTATTTACGATTTAATCAGATGTAGGTACAGAGAAATTCAATTAATAAACAAACACGACACGGTCCCAACGACGCGCGTATCATGCATCGTGTTAATATAAAATTAGGTCACAAACTACCGAGCCAATTGCACTTTATTGCTGCTGTACTAAACCCATACAACCCAATAACTATAATTGCACTGCTATAAAACTTCCATATACTTTTAGTGAAAAATATAAAGCTCTGTTTCTCCAACCTTATAGCTTCGACCCAAAGCTTTTGTTAAAAATATAGTTTAAATTTTACTTTTCGTGTTTAAATGCTAAAGTCATTTAGCTCGTTATGTTGAAAAAGTTATTATTTCAACTGGAGCGTTGATTAAGAGCAAGTGTTTATTATGTAAACTTTCCCGAGCGGCGCCGCGGCATGTAGTTGTGCCTCACTTCGCCGACTTGATTCACACTTTACGTTTTTACTGACCTCTGTGTGCGGTTTCAGCACTATAAAAGGCAGCTTTCCTATGCTAATTTTAATTAAAAATATCTAAAATTATCTATGAACACAATTAGCCTGTTTCTTATATTAGAATGAAAATTATTTCGGTCATGTTACGTCTGTACAGTGTAAGAATTTTAAATAAACAACAGCGGATTTTCCACTCGCGTTACATACGCATTCTATTTTTATTTTATTTGTTGATAACAAGTTTAAATAAGCACCTCTAGAGGCTATAATGATGCAGATTTGACTTTACCACTTAACATAAATAGGTACCTGATTATAAAAAGAGTAAAAGGTAACAATTTAGCATTCAAATACACCTACGCCACAATTACAAGCCACTTACGGACATACGAACAGATCATTTCAAAGAAAACGAGCTTTAGGCCATGTTAGCGGTACGCAGGCTCGATCCAAATGAGTTTTACCTGCCAACGTCAGATGTAGAATTGGTGATAATAGCTATCAACGTGATTACATCCACCCTTGTGTGGTAAGAATGTGCTCTTAACTGCTGGCGCTTTCTAATGAAAATACATTTCCTGTTTTATCACATATTTTCAATCTGGTGCCCGTTTGATGTGGGAGTGTTTGTGTGTGTAATTCTCATAACAAACTCTTAATAACTTTTAACAGTTTGTTATGAGAATTTATAGTGAGCGGTGAGCAGTTATTAATTTTATATTCAGGCTGTTGTTGTAGTGTATGTACTTATGATTTGTCTCGGGCGCATACATCACAACATAACCGACTGATTGGGTGTCAGTCTGTGTTCAACCATCAGTCAGGCAGCACGTGGTGGTGCGTAGGCGAGCCAAATACCTACTATTAGTCGATACGTTGCGTGAATACTAAAATTGGCAGGACAAAAATTAAAATTGTAAGTAAAACGACTTTATTAGAAAAAAAGGAAATGTGACTGGTGAAGTGGCAAGATAGTTTACTTATGCTACTTAGATACATTAATTTTACTTATTCAAACTAAAAAAACATGCGACATTTTCATTCACATTTCTTAGCAGTTACCTTCTGCCAAAAGAAGTATCTAAGTTAAGTCTATATAGTTTAATCCGTTACTATATTTTAACTAACAAATAGATAACTTTTATGAGTTGAATTAAAAAAAAAAGAGTAATAAACATCCATCCTTCCATCCTTACAAACTTTCGCATTTATAATATTAGTAGGATATAATCCTACTGGTCATTGAATTGACTGCTGACGGGAAATAATAGTTATAGCAGTTGGTAGAATATACTTACTGGTAATTAAATTGACAAGTCATTATTGAATGACAGTAATTACAGTAGAATAAACTTATTGTTAATTAAATTGACAATAAGTTATCAAAGACAAAATAAGTCAGCAGCACCTAGTGATATCTTTCATGTACATACTGGTCATTAAATTGACAAATTTGATTGTGAGGGGGAACCCTACTAGGAACGAGATGGGAACGCTGGTAATAGGCAGCTGCTGGCGTCGAGTGTATTGAGAAGAAACGTGCTTCGCTGCTACATTTTGGGACTAGAATTGCTAAAAATGTCAAATATTATAAAAATGAAGAGCTTGTTTGGTTGAACGTGTTAATCTCAGGAACTATTGGTTCGGATTAAAAGAACTCATGGCTAGATAATAACAGCCACACGGGTTGATCTTGAAGGTTAAGCAACGCTTGCCAAGGTTGGTCTGTGGATGGGTGACCATCTTTACATACCGAGTTTTCTCCGTGCCTTAGAAAGCATGTTAAGCCGTTGGTCCCGGCTGTCATTTGTAGATCTTTGTAGTTATGGATAGTCAGAAGCTAGTAAATCTGAATCCAGTCTTGCCGTGAAGTACCGTGTTACCCAGTTAATGGGTTGTGGAGGTCTGGTAGGCAGCCGCTCCACGCAAAATACTGGTCATATACATACATAGATACATTAAGCTAAATCCGGCTTGACTGGAAGCCGACCCCAATATAGTTGGGAAAAGGCTAGGAAAAAAAATTAGCGAGTACTTAAAGAGTTTCCCATCGGCGGTAATAGTTTCAAAATTTTATTCAGTAGCTACGAACTTAAAGAATGAGATATTGCATGGCAAGGTTGCCACAAGGTCATGTTCCAACTTGAAGTGTTTAGTTAAAAATTGAACCTAGGCTTTATATTAACTTTATATCATCTTTCCTTACATGACAAGTTACTAAATTCACTTAGTAAATTCGATAGTAAACAATTATAAACTGCAATTTGATATTAATGATATTTCTTAAAGCTGTAAGGGTACAGAGAATTCTGAGCTGTCATAATTTCAAAATAGATTATCCACTACTGGGTTGCTTACTAGATATGTGAGTTAATATAAGTAAGATTTAAAATAAGATTGATTGATTCAAACTGCTCGGTGCAGTTATGACCGTGATGCTCGTAGATTGACGGAGAGTAATTCCTGAATGTAGCTCCTTCAGATGAACATTAGACAAAAACATTGACAGGTTTAGGTCTCTTCTCTTCGTAGGCTCTGATTTGCATAGCTTATGAGTAAGTATGTTTTAAAATCTCTTCGTTGGGAAGATGCCCAAGGCCAAGTATGAATAATTGTCGTTGTGAAGTTATGAAGTAGATGATGAGTTAGCATCAAATTAGTTTGTATGCACAGGTTCTTAGTTATGTGGGTCGGCGAGCAAACCAGGGTATCATAGCAGTATCCCAGAGTGATATAAACGAAGAAGTCTGTATCAGGGTGTCGTTGATATTGGCAGTACAAATTAGAGTAAACTCGATAATAACTTTCTTCCCGTGGGGAAGTGCGAGTATAGGAATTATGTTTTGCTTAACTATGAGATAGCTGTTGACTGTGAATAAGATGCCTAGTCTTTGATTTTCTTTCTTCAAAACAATATGAGTTTTATGGCTTTTAGTGTTGCTTGGACTTGGTAATCATGAATACTAGCGAATCACGAATCAAACCTAAAGATTTATTACAGCTAGTTTTGCACTGCAAATGGCTAATTACGAATAGTCATTTTAATTAATATTGAGAATGAATAAAAAAAAAACATTACAGTACATTTAAAAAAATTGATCGTCAGTGGAAAGTTTTTAATGCTAAAGTAACCAAGGAATTGAATCAAAACGATACATCTACTTCATAAATAGGATTGATTAATTATGACTAAATTAAAAAGAGAAAAGGAGGAGAAAGATAGAGATATTAATAATATCAAAACATTGAATATAAGAAAGTAAATCAAAACAATAATCTCACCTGTGATCATAGAAAAAATATAATTTATATATAATTACAATTTAGTATAGTCGGGTCATTAACCGTTTAATATTAATAAAAGAGTAAAATACCTCCAGTATCATACAGAGTGTTTAGAAGGAAATAAATACTTCCTAATAAACACATATATAGATTATTTATGAGTACCTAGACCCATAAAAAACTTTATATACTTAGTATATAAATAAAATAAATAAAAATAAGGAAGGGATGTAGTGTATGTAGGTATACTTATAATTTGTCTTGGGCGCATACGTCACAACATTTCCGACTGAGTGGGGGTCAGTTTGTGTTCAACCGTCAGTCAGGCAGCACGTGGTGGTGCGTAGACAAGCCAAAAATATAAGTCGATACGTTGCGTCGATACTACAGTTGTCATGAACATTTATTTCATGCCTGGCTTTGGCTTTGCTGCTTGGAAATTAGCTATTATATTCGCAACACCTAATAGTTTATGAAAATTTTCTAATAAAAAAACAGCGGAACATCTCTATAAATTGCATATATTTAAGTTAGCTATTTATATGTATGTCCTACACTTACATTGTTGCAACTACATCATGTAGTACAAAGTGTCACTGACACTTGGTAATCTGCCCGGTCCACAATAGAAATGGCCGTGAAAATAAGAACACTGAAGAAATGAATAGACACGATCTCAACTGAGCATGATGAATGAGTAACAGAAAACTTGATCCCACATAGCTACTATGTACAGCGTAGGTAAATAGGTACACACCAAACCTACACTGTTACATCCAAATACCTCACACAGATCATACAATACTTTCATTTGTTTAAGAATAAATAAGGGAAGTTGTTCGTCAAGTAATTCCAGTTTATGTGGGCTCGTGTGGGCTGACACAGGATCGCTTTCAACATTTTGATGAGAATACATCTTTTATGACGCGAACTAAAACTGTTTTTACATTTAAGGCGCACGACAACGCGGCATATAAAATTGAGGCGAGGAGCAAGTTGTTTCTAAGGACGCGCATGTGATCACTCACATTTTCCTTTATGAGATGCCCTTTTGAAAGGCGGCTCCGTCAAAAGGCCAACAAATAAAAACACAAAAGTGCAGCGCAACGCGGTCATGGTGATTTGTGTCAAATGATGTCAAACATGTTTGTGTGCTGTCCTGACGTGGCCGAGATCGCATAATGCAGACAGTAGTCACTGCATGAATATGTAACCTAGATCACCAGCCTGTGAAATCATAACATGGTAATCAAAGCTTAACATTGAATGTCTCTCAGTGAGCGGCGAATGCACAATGCAGGTAGTTATAATTAAGTCGGTTCCGAACAAATGTGAAAGCTTTGAATTCGCATAAAATGTACGAATTCAGCGTCTCATGACTTTATTATCTCCTTTCCCGACGGTCGTCCGGTTTTATAGGCTATATGTTACCGCGCGTTTTCGGCTCCTTTTACTGTGCGAATGTCTTATTCTTACATTTTATTCAGCCGTATTAAATCGAGTTTAATGTTCGCTTCGAAATTGAAGAACTGAAATGAAATCCTCTGATACTTTATCCCACTTATAAATAAATATCTATTGTGATATCTATCCGTTTTAATACTAAAGTTATAGCGTTGGAGTACCGATAATAATATATCGATAGGACATTGTTCTCTTGGCGATTACAAAGTGTAGCTGCAAAACCAATAGACGCTTGCAATTATTGACGCTTTCCACTAATACATTATTTATAGCAAACAAGCCGACACCTGGACACCTGGGGTCGCAGCTAATTACTGTTTCCGATGTACCATTATTAAGCGTTATATGGGAATGTAATTTCAAATAGAAAATAGAGAACTTAAATTTCCAGTTAACTGCAATTTCAAATTGAATGTGACTTGGACCAGGATACAGGCAGGCTACTTTTGTCTCAATAGATGTACCTACATATGGGTTGCCAAAAAGAATTGCTTTTAATGATTTGTACGTTTATTTGAAACTCGTTGTTGCTCGGTGTAGCTTAGATACCTATGCTTTAAAATTCGAAGGAATATCGATAGGGTTAAAGTCACCATCTTTGAGTTAGAAATGGCAATAATAAACTTAAGCATGATTATGTATGAAAGGCTAAGTTTACGATAATCAGACAACAAATATACGCAACAAGTTTTTTTTAAACAAATTATGTAAATATTTCCTCACAAAATGTATGCATATCTTCCTTTAACGCGTCGAGAGGCGTGTTAACGTCAATCAAGCAAAAAAATATTTACCTTTATATTCAACACTAAACATTCACATTGAACACTTCGTTTTATGAACTTTTTTAAAGAATCTTTTTATCGTGCTTCATTTGTGGAAATGAATATGCATTTTGCACTTAAGTAGGTACTGTCAGCGTCAACACCTTCGACACAAAAATCTCGCTTACATGTCAGTGAAATATGATCGTTCGTAAATCAACTTTCAAGGTTTTGAACATGAAATTAGCTGTTCCAACTCAATTATTCATAGAATCTTACACAAAACAGTTTTCTGTGTTGTTTTGAAAATATAATTTTATTTTTTGCTTGTTTTGTCAAAGTCATCAAGTTGTTAACAATAGATTGATTAGGTATATTCGGAGGTAAAGTGTAGATACTGTTTTCTTTTATAATTCATCTATACTAACATATAAAGCTGAAAAGATCGTTTGTTTGTTGGTATGTTTGTTTGCTTGAACGCGCTAATCTCAGGAACTACTGGTCATATTTGAAAAATCCTTTCAGTGTTAGATAGCCCATTTATCGAGGAAGGCTATAAGGCTATATATCATCTCGCTAAGACCAATAGAAGCGGAGCAGACGAAGATTATAATTACTAAATCTATCGAATAAGATAGCTTACCCTAATTTAAAGGAAAATAATTGGCTCACTTTTGTGTGGGTTACATCTCCAGAAACATAAAATTTTGTTGCAACTAGTGCATTGTAGAATATGCCAGTCCGCTGATACCATCACTGACATATCACATGATGTGTCATTTACTAACATGGTTACCACGATAAGCGAAGACTTGAGAGTTCTTGTAACGAGATCATGAATGATACAGTCCTGCAAGCTTTACTTAGGTTTACATTAAAACAAAACTAAAACACAACTCGATTACTGATCAACATTTGATAGGCCTTTGATGTAGCCTAGCTAAAGATCCCTCGACCTTATCTAAGTTATAGTCACATATTGTGACTATAACTTAGACTTGATACTTAAACGAAACCCATCGCGATGTTATCAGAAGCTGATATATTCAACCCTTAATCTTTGCTACCAGTTAACCTTTAAATACACCACAGACACGATCTATCATTCACTCATTCTGTCCATTTAACAACAATAAGAATCACGTTTCTCCGTGATTTATCTGTAATAATGATTATGATAGCGTTTCACATTTAATTATTATCTTGGGATTAGATCGAGGGAGATACTGCAATTCCATCTGCCTAGCCTTTTCCCTATTGGGGTCGGCTTCCAATCAAACCGGATTCAGCTGAATACCAGTGTTTTACATGGAGCGGCTGCCTACAAGACCTCTGCAACCCATTAACTGGGTAACACGGTATTTCTTGGCAAGACTGGAGTCAGATTTACTGGCTTCTGAAAATCTGTAACGACTGCCAAAGATCTACAAATGACAGCCGGGACCAACGGCTTAAAGTGCTTTCCGAGGCACGGAGGAAACTAGGTATGTTAAGATGGTCACCCATCCACAAACCAACCTTGGCAAGCGTTGCTTAACCTTTAAGATCGACCCGTGCGGCTGTTATTATTTAGCCACGAGCTCCTCTGAGGGAGATATTGCCATTCTTTGATTAAATTACTTTGGCGTGACAATGGATTTTAACGGTACAGTAGTACCTAGATTTAATTAGAAAATACTTATTAAATTTGCCATCTAACTTTATAAAGGTTCGTTCATGGTGTTCAGACTTCTCGTTAATATGAATGAATACGGGAACCTTTTTGCGAGCAAGAAGAAAACACATGAAGCTGTCAATAGTCTGGTCGACAGTCGACACTGACATACAGGTTGTGGAGAAAAAGCCTAACATTCCTCCACTCTAAGTACTGCAACTGATGGGCGGACATAGAAACGACGAGCGAGCTTTTTCCATCAATTTTGCTGTCAAGTGCGCCGACCGTATAAAATATGTTCAGACTAATTATTACGTTGAGATTTCTTATCCTAATTATATTCATCCGATAAACCTACTTACGATAAGCGCTGACCATGTTGACTAATGGGCATGGCCCATGGGTACTTGATTTAATATTATTTGCTTATCTCGCCAGTTATGCCATTCATGGTAAATAGAGTTTCTTATGATTGGCATTTTATTCCATAAATGATTACACGGTAACTACTTTACACAGTTAGAATGTTTGAACATAAATTAATTTGTGTCGTGAAACAAAAAAACCCGCATGTCAAAGTAGGTTTATCCTAACATTTGGAACAAAGATTTCCTCAACAATGACCTCACAGTTTAGAACTTATTTACGCAGCTATTTTTGTGAACAAAAACCCACCAATTATCTGAAACCCGCCCAAATTGGGAATTACAACTACTCGTTTTTCCTTGTTATCTGAAATATTATGAAACTAGATAGGTATTGGGAATAGTTAGTGCTCAAAAAATATGTACCTACTTCTTCGACTCGTGTTGTAAACCGTACAGAACAGATGGTTAGCTTCGCGCTAGGCAATAAAATAAAGCGAATCGAGACCTCATTATTCCGCGACACACATAAATATGTTATCAAAGAAAATCTCAGTCATTCGAACATCAGGTAAACCGCCGAGATGAATAGATCAACGAGTGAAGATTGATTGACATGTTTACCGGTATAATTGAAGTGTCACGAGTCAGCGTAAGGATTGGCCGATGGATTTATGTGGTTTGTGTGTTCTTGTGACTGCTGTCGACAGTGACGTCAAGGATGGTCGTTATTCGGTTGATAATGAACCACGCGTTCTGCGGGACGATTGACGACCGGCGCCGGTTGCCGGTTGCGTAACCGCGCCGTATTGAGCGTTCCTAGCAAACGCATGTTTTATTGTAAGTAAGTCGTAATAGCATTTGCAGAAACAGTGGATTATTTAATATTTGTTTCATGTGTTGACTGTGGTGGCTATGGTTATTGCGTTTGGAATGCTTTGGGCAGAGAAAGATACTTAGAATTTTCGTCAACCGTTATTTTCGAGTGTTGCTGGAAGTTTGTCACAAGTTGACGGAATTGTTGGTGTTGGTCATATGATATTGTATGACATGTGTAGTTCTGCCAACTGGTTTAAGATCGATGTTTTTCTGATTGTAAGCTCTATGTCTACTTCGAATTTATGGTTTCAGGGTTGGAGGTTCATTTGCTGAAAAAAATATCAATATAGTGCATGCCTACAGATTATGTAGGTATTATATCAAACTATTTTTTCCAATAAAAGAACTGACTTAGTACCTCAGCGTACCTATTCCATGCGATTTAGTTATGGAAGAAATAATGAACCATTATAAGGTCCCTATTAATTCCTACTAATACCATAGTAACTAGGTATAAAATGACCGCAGAAACACCAAATAAGTAACATTATTAAGTATCAGTCGCACGTGAACATGAAATTTCAAGCTTATAAGTATTCCACGTATTCCAAAGAAAAAACTTATTTAATACCTACTCTGTTTAACTTGGATACACCGCAATTCAGATCACGCCTTGACCGAAAACCGCAGAATGTTAGTAACTATAATACAAGTCATACCTACATATAAACATAATAAGGAGGTAAACACATGAATGTATAACTGTTGAATGACTCTCGGAATATAGTTTACCTTATATTTCAGGGAAAATTGTGAGTAGGTAGGTATGTACTTATTATAATTCACTCTTTCCTCTCTGTTGCTACGCGTTTTATAAATAAACTAGTTGACCCGCGCAACTTCATCTGCTCCGCTCCTATTGGTCTTAGCGTGATTATACAATGTAGCCTAAAGCCTTCCTGGATAAATGAGCTATCTAACACTGAAATATATTTTTAAATCGTACCAGTAGTTCCTGAGATTAACGCGTTGAAGCAAACAAACAAACAAACTCTTCAGCTTTATATATTAGTATATAGATATTGAATGTTACGTAACATAAGTCACTCATTCTTTATCTATTGAAAAAATCGAGACAACATAACCCTAACTTAAATTAAAAAAAAAACAAAGTTTTTGGAAGTCGGTTTTATTTTTTTGTTAACTTTTTATTATTATTCACTTTTTCAAAGTGAAACCACAAGCACAGTGTGCTGGCGTGATATTATATTATGAACTGGTGTAAACAATCAACAGACATGCGATTACAGAAATCCCGATCCATTTGCTAACATTTATTGAAGAGTTCCGTTGCCTACCTCCGAAGTTCTTCATCAGATCTTCACCAAATTTAAATGGGACCATTCCGAGAAAATACTCTTCCAAACAAAAAAAGAATCATTCAAATCGGTTAACAATTGGCGAAAATATCGCTGAACAAACATTTTAATGGGATCCCATCATCAGATCCTGACTTATACCTTCCACCATCAGCTTAGCAACATGAGATGATGATTACGAAGCACAAATATCTGAATTGCATTAGGAAGATTTTGATAAACAGTGCATGCGCTTATAAAATTTGAGGGTTCCCTCGGTTTTCATGGGATCCTATCATCAGATTCTGACTTGGTTACAATGAGACCACCTCAGGAGTATAGGCTTTCGAATAAATTAAGAATTTTTTAAATTGGTCCGGAATTGGCGGAGAATCGGTGAACAAACATAAAAAAAAATACATACAGCCGAACATAGAACCTCCTCCTTTTTGAAGAAGTCAGTTAAAAAACAAGTTTTATCAATTACTTACATACTCGTACAAAAAGCGTACGGAAACAACAGAATGTACAGAAGCTATATACAATTTGTACATTGTACAGCCACTTAGTCAGCCTCAGGTTCCGTGAAGGGACGTGTTCCAATTTATTTCAACAGATAGCTGTTGTTACCGTAACATTAGTTACCCATCTATAAAAACACCTGTCAGTCATGTTCTCGTTTTCACACACTGTTAGTTGGTGGTCGAGTAAAAAACCTTACAAAAACGTGTTGATGGTTCTACTAACGATATTGTTGATAGCGATTTATAGTCATAATATAACTAATAAACAGCAATGCAAGCTTGCAATAAACGAACGTCGTATTAATATTAACAGCTTCTTAAAAATAATCTGACACGGAGACGAGAATTGCAGTCTGTCCATTGTTTGAGTGTTTATATCCCTGCAAAGAATAGATAGGGTCAATCGTTTGCTGGCCACGTCTTAACAAAGCAATAGACATAAACATTATTGGCGGACCAACATTAGAAAACGGACGTTTTACTATGTAATAAACAGGTATGATATGTGATAAACAACAGTACTTAAGGTTTCCCGCAAGATAGGCGTATATTTTCATGATATTTTAATATTATAACTTATATACGTGTTATTGATCCTGCTAGTCTATTCTGTAAGTAACCATTTCGATATCGAGCTTCACCTGAGTGAGATAGCTCACAAAGTGAACTTTATTCCACACAACATAAAGGTCTTATCTTTATACTCACTTCGGATTCCGCTGTCGAGATCCGAAAATGATGTTACAGAATAGGGGTACTGATCGCAGATTCGTTCTGCCATAACTTAAAATGGGAGTATTAAAAGAACAAAAACTTACATATTTCTGTTACATCGATAAAATACTAGAAAAATACTAGAAAAAAAAGAGCAAGTTAAAAAAACTTGACAGACTAATTTAATCCCGAAATAAGGTGTTCGGTTGTCGGGCCACACAACACAATCGAAGCTGCTGGCACATGGGAACCAATATAATTTGATTGCAATGCTTAACAAACGTGCCCACGGCGCTTTATGTTAGATAAACAAGTATAAACACGTAATGTCAACATTCACCTCAGGTTTCTCGACGAACCCTGACAAACGAGGTATTGTTGCAGCGGCCCGCGGTCGGAACCACGGGTGCGACTATGGGAATGCACCCATAAAATTTCCGCATTGTGATTTTTATCCGAAATCTGTATACAAGCGGGATTATACCGCACTCATCGTAGGGGTACAAAAGGTACACGAGCGCCGCTTAAATACGCAATCGCAAGGATACTGCCGACCGGAGTGCAGCGGGTTATGTGAATTTTATCTCGCGTCTATGTAAGTTGATCAATTCATTTTTGCAATCAATACATTGAATTTCATAATTAGAAATTGTGTCCCGATTCGTCCACTATCGTTAATGGTGCCTGCACAGAACAGTATTAAGAGCTTATCAGACTTTGCATAGTAATTTTAATCAACGATTTGATTGACAGGTGCGACGGGTACCTACCGGAAAATATCTTGAGAAAATCCAGACGTTAATATTCTTAGCATGTATCGTAGACTTGCCTGTCACATAGAATCACTAATGATAAATTGAATATTAACTACGATTATTAGAATAACATTAATCAATTCTAAGAAGGCATTAATTAATTTAGTATGGTTACGTCACAGGTAAACGCAGCCTTAATTGCTAAGTTTCAATAAAAATCTCGCAGTATCCGGAGAATGTTTAAAGACAAAGATATTAAACCTGGTACCAATTAACCCGACATAACACACATAGTTCAGCCATTCAACTCGTTTGTTTAGAAGCAATAAATTCACTGCATAATCATACAGTCAAACTTGTATTTTTTATTAAACTTGTATTACTTTTAACGCCATGTAATTTCTATAACGAATAGCCTTTACTACATAAATAAAAGTTGTCATTTTTATTGGCCATTTAACGTTAATACATGGGTACGAATAGTTAAATTTGTGTTTTAATTTAATGGCCAAAAAAATTAATTATTTTTTTGTCAAGGTGTATTTAAAGTTATATCGCGTGATGGTAAGGCAATCAACTCTAGCGCATTTCCGTACTGTAGGTACCGGAGTACGACGAGTCAGCCTCCCACGCAGGGCTCGTAATAGCTGGCTCATTGTTCCCGACTAAGCCTAATAATGCATATAGGTACAACATTCTAATGAATTATTATCTTAATCTTGAACCAACATTTAGAGTGTTTCATACCCAACCTATACTTGTATTTCAATTTCCAAAAGGTTGAATAACATTTACACGTGGCTTGCGTGAGACAATATTTTGTTTAAAATACGTGTAGTAATCCTCTTACAAAAGAATCACAGGGCGTGAGTTAATGTGACTAAAACGGATTAACGTCAACAATTATAGAAGAACCTCTCTTGTAACAATATCCGTGGCGGGAGACACATCGCTCTAGTCAGTCAGCGCCGGATAAGCTGTAACAGTTCTCGTACAAAGTAACAATGAACACGAGGTTTTGTCATGGCGGCGACGCGGCGACGACGCGACGTTTTATTCTCGTGGATGAAAAATAGAGGTTCGGTAATAAAAGTTTATCGCCGTGTTATAGAACAACAAAGTATCAATGGAACAAAAACAAGGCTCGCCGGATGTGGGTCACGAGGCTCGCAAGCATCATCGCAGTGGCCCAGAGGTGGTTACGCTAATAAATTATCTGTAACATGCTCTCGCTCCGCCGCACCCGCGATACAAATTGATGGGCTCCTTCACAAACGTAATTAATTTAAAGTGTGAAGTCTTATATCACTTATAAGATTAAATTAGATGCTTCCATAAACAGCTTTCTATTTAATTTATGGGAATATCGATCAATAGAATGTAATGAGATGTCATAAGTTTGCTCTATTGAGAATTTATTGCTCAGACTTCGAACCTGCGCTGTAATTAACTAGTAGCTTCGGGTTTCATTGGAGGTAACGTATTGAAACATTCCTGAAGGTAATATAATGGCAATGTCAGCGATTGCTGTGGACTTGAACACCAATTAAGAACAACATATTATTATAGGTACATGTATGACGTCAAACCACAACAAATGGTTTACAACCTCGTGTTTTATGTAAATGTGTCCATAGTCAGCTTGAAAATACAAGAGAAAATGAGAGACAAATAAACAAACGTTAACGTCGGCAATATCGAACGCTTGCCAGAGGACAGCGAGGGTCAACAGAGTCGCTTGCAAAATATTTGAGATTTAAGAAAAACCGATATTTAACAAAATTAAGGGTCACTTTTCAAATTAAGGTTCAATTACACTCATTGAAGGTTGTAAGAGTTTTATACATCTTATTTTGCGAGTGCAACTCATTGATTACAGCACAGACACGCGCTGTGCCAAACTTGTGGAATTCCAGAAGGATCGTTAGTTATGAGTATGACGGCATTACAAATGTATCCGCTGATATACATTCGAATCATACCCGTGGTTATTGTGTTGTCACTGTCAATCTGATGCTATTTATCATTTAATTTACATGATCGATGAGAGCTGCGAAACAATGGGATCCTCTGATCTCTGTATGTTATGAAGGTCACGCCTACAACTGTGGTCGTTTGTTGCAGATCATCAGATATAGCATGCTGACGAGGTGGTTGGTGCTGGCGCTGGTGGCCGCGAGCTATCGCGTCGCCGACGCGTGCGCGTGCCTGCCGTCGCACCCACAGACACAATTTTGTAACAGCGATTTTGGTAAGTTTCTCTTAATCAACGTAATACTTACAGGGTCAGATGTCTACCTTCAGATTAATCTGAAGAAAAAGCCGATCGAACGCCTACGACGATTCGTGTAATCATATTATGTTAGGTACGTGTGAACGCTACCCGGCAAATCGATTTAAAGTAGATTCATTTTCTCCTGGTGTGTAGTCTTAATATAATTTCGTGAAAATTAATCATCATCGCCTAGCCTTTTCCCAACTATATTGGGGTCGGCTTCAAGTCAAGCCGGATTTTAGCTGAATACCAGTATTTTACGAGAGCGGCTGCCTGCCAGACCTCCACAACCCATTAACTGGGTAACATGGTACTTCATGGCAAGACTGGAGTCAGATTTACTGCTGCAGAACGACTGCGAAAGATCTACAAATGACAGCCGGGACCAACGGCTTAACGTGCTTTCCGAGGCACGGAGGAAACTCGGTATGTTAGGATGGTCACCCATCCACAGACCAAACCTTGGCAAGCGTTGCTTAATCTTGAAGACCGACCCGTGCGGTTGTTATTATCTAGCTACGAGCTCCTCCCTCGTGAAAATTAATCATCCTACTATAGACAAGTAGGAAAAAAGGACGTCCTTCAAAATGTAAAGGAATACTGGAAGGCTTCATTTAGAAGGATTCAATTAACTGTTTCAGGTAGATAGTGGTTAATTAATAGACTCCGTAGCGCTACTTGAAAAATAATTAGAATTTTCTATTTACAGTGATCGTTGGAAGAGTACAAAAAACATTTCGAGGCCAAGATTTTTACGACGCATACAAACTGAAGATTCGAAACACTTACAAAGTAAGTACGGAAACAATCGTCACACTAGATAGCACGACCAGATACTTTTATACTTATCTGGATTACAATACTTATTTGAATACAATAGCTTGATTGTGGACGAACGTGTTTGGATCTAAATGAAAGTTTAGAAAACTTGCTATGTTTGCTTGTGATCTAAAGAAAATGTAATAATATTGCAGGCGACGCCAAAAGCGAGGGTGGCCCTACAATCCGGCCGTCTATTAACACCGTCCCTGGAATCTCTGTGTGGGGTGAGGCTGCAGCCGAGGGAAACCTACGTTATTACAGGTGAATATCCTCACTAAGACATGTATCTAATACGATTAAGATGTTGCTGCGGGTTTACGAATGTACGAGTCAATTCAAAGGATAAGTTCCGTTCTCCCACTGCCGGTTTACCTCAACTAAGCAGCAAAGGATCGATATTGCTCCGACGCAAAATGCTGACAGAGCGCGAGGACGAAGTCCCAGCTCGGCAGGAAACATTCCGATTATTTATTGCTGTACTGCGTACGATATTCTAATTCAATTCGAACAAATAGATTTCCTAACGGAGGTTGCGTAAAAGTGGTTTTGGGAATTTTAAGCTGACAGTAATCGCATAAAACCCAAACGAGATCAAATCAGGCATTTGGTGTGATGTCTAACACTTCATTAGTATTAGACTTTGTAAAGAGAAGCATTGCTAGCATCGTTAAGCAATCGCATTACCAAACAAGCCGAATTATTGCGCGCCTATTATTGCGACTGAACAATACTAAATTGGAATGAGCGTATTCCTTGAATAGCCCACAAAGGTTCAATTTCTTTTCTGTCAATGTCTATCTCTGTAATGTCGTTCTATTTGTTAGGATAATTTATTCATTGAAAAATTGTTCTGATTTTAAATGAGTCTGCTCGATAGAGTTGGTGTCGATGAAATGGATTCCGAATAAGATAAATGTAAAAAGAGGGAAGTTCGTGTAAACTTCGTTGTTCTAGAATAGAGAAAATTCATTTATTATTTCGTCAGTCGTCTACCGTGCACGCGGAAGATTTATGAGAACGCGACGTTGACGAGTTATTACCGCAACTACATAAAGAGATACAAACTACAAATGTATCACAATTCCTCTTTTCATGTTCCAGGTCGAGTACACCATTTAGAAGCTTACGTGCATTTGTGCGGCTTCATCAGCAGATGGCGTGACGTCACTCCGCGTCAAAGGAAAGGATTCCGTTTCCTCTACAAACAGGGTTGTACTTGCAAAGTAAGTTATCTTACTCACACTACGCATACTTTGACAAACTGAGAGTACCAACAAAGATTGGTTGAGGAATGGAATGTTGTACCTAAATTATGATATAACACATACATAACCGCACAACTTTATAAACCAATGCAGAATAAAATGTTTAGCAACGCAAAGATACCCAGCAAACTGAAGAACACGGAAGCTTTACAAAGTTTCAGTTTGCATAACTGAGTACTTGCAAACTAAACTCTTAAAAATATATTTTAAGTTTAAAACGTGTAGCAACGCGTTGAAAGTCTAGTTTGTAGCCGATTGCCAAATCAATAACAGCCCCAAAATATAGGTAGATATGTAGAAATATTCGTATGTCCGTATGGCCAATTTTCTTATTTTCTTCTCAGCTCGTTTTCCGACACATATTATTCATGAGTAGAACGGATGAGTATTTTTTATGAGCAAAGCGCGTTACTCTGCCTACTGCATATTGATATTTCACGGTCACTTAGGTCAAGCATAACTTAGCAGTTGTAAATGTCTGTTACATAAACCTGTGTAATAAAATAAAATAGATTTACAATATTCAATATTCCTATTTATGGATAACGGAGGTCAGCCAGCAATCGATCTATGCAAAATGTTGATAGTCATCAGTTTCTGTTTGAATGAGGTCATCGTGCTACGATTTTTTGGCGTAGTGGTTTGAGAGACAGGTTTTGGTTTCGCTACAACTATGAGATTATCCCCATTCTTTCCTCCACTTGACTCAATTAAATTGACAGTTTAGCTTATTATTTGCAGGCAGTAATCGAGGGTCACTTACGTTATCATACCGAATGAGTCGAATGGAGAAGAGAGTTTCCTTCAAAAGCTTTTAAATATAGATAGGCCTATGGCATATTATGGGATAATTAACAATGTTGTTGTGGCATCAGGTCCACATGACGCGGCGGCGGAAGTCGCTCAACTCGTGCGCGACGGGCCACGACGAATGCTTCGAGCGACACGGCGTTTGTCTACCCGACCACGAACACTGGTGCCGCTGGACCAGGTAACTATCATATTTTGTCAATACGTTTTAGATCCTGGACGGACATTGCTCTGACAAATTATCAAATCTGAACAAAAATCCCCTAAAAATCACTTTTGGAGAAAAAAAAACAGTTTTTTCAATTGTCTCGGCAACTTAAGGCACCTGTCTTGCTTTCCCTAAGATTCTTTCTCTGACTGTTCAAAGCAATAACAATAAAACGATTCAGTAATTTACAAGAGATTAACTAATTTACGAAAAGTATTTCGTTGTTATATAGATAGGTAGGTAGCCGAATGATATCATTATCGATGTTGGGGGCATAATGATGACAAACAGCCAACAATAGAAAAGGATGGAAAACTTCGGTGAATCTTTTACGTAAGGAGTCTGTATGTGACATCCTTTACGCACACACAATACAGAAATAAACGAATCTCTCGCATGTTGTGAAGGAAACAATAACAAATCCACATAATACCTACAGCTCTCTAATTACTTTAGTAAACAATAAATTTCATAGTCAACCTTGGAGAACATTACTAATTCGCACTCCATGTGCCAAGCCAGATTACTCATAGTACCATACCATGAACGATTTTATGCTCCCATTCAAAGCTATTTTATAAACACTCGAGAAATTCCTTAATGTAAAGCAGTTAGGTTTCGCATTTCAAACAATATTAAAATCGAATAAACACCTACGTTGTCACTGTTCGTTTACAATATAGGGAACGAGTTACAGTCGTAAACAGGCAAGCGTTTGATGTTCTAGTACCAGTGCCGCCACGCCGGCTGCTGCTAATTGTCACTCAACGCCGATGTTTATGTTGCAGGAGTCCCGCTCTCACGAGGTGCCTGCAAGCGACGCGCTTCAACAGCACCATGACTTGATTCATCGCTACGTGCACAAGTTCACTCTAAAATGTACCTTTTGAACATCTCATTGCAACGTCCTCGTGAAAAAATTACAAATTCATTGACACTCATCACTAATCGGACGCGATCACAGCAGCTGATACTAAACCAAACATTACTGTAACCCTTGATTCATTCTCGACCTTAAGTTATTAAGATGAATGTTGTGTGTATGAAAAGTTAAATTGGCTCTATTGGCAATGTGACGAATTTATTGGTTGCAAGTTTTCGAAAATTTTTACTCTTGTGATTTTTCTTTTGGATGCTTCTAAATTGTTGTTTTGTCTTCCTAGACAGAAATACTTAGTTGTAACGTTATTTTTGTATTATTTATTTTTAAGTTAATGAGTGTAAATTAACTAATTATAGTGATATTTAGGTTAAAATAAAGAAATTTAAACGGATCATGTGGTTTTTGTATATTTTATCGTAGGTGTTTCGCCTCCGCCCATGTCGTACGTAGCATGATCGTAGCATCTGAAGCCTAAATAAATTGAAGGGCAAACTTGCGCCGCTGTTTCATGCTATTTCCTAAACAATTCTTGATCGTAAGCAACAGAGTTATAAAAAGGCACGATTTATAAATATAATATTTCTTAAATAGGTCATCCTCGAGTAGTAAAGTATGTAGTTAATCTAGACGAAGTTAGTTCATAAAAAGGTCATGTGCAGGTACCTAATAAAACATAAGCACTTACCATATCAGTGTGGTTATGGTAGTAGGTCTGCTCGATGAGAGGGAAGTTCTCCCTGCCGAGACGTCGTTGTAACTGGAGGAGGTGGCCGAACACCCAGGGCCGGTCCTAAACAAACATAATTTATAATAATAATGAACCCATTTTATCATCCACAAAAGAAAAACGTCTGAATACCTATTGCGTAGGACGGACGTTGCTAAATTACCTGGAAGTGGTAGATTGAGTTGAGGCTGTTGATGGAGGGTACCCCGCCGAACTTGAGGCCGAGGAGTAGGGCCCGGTGGTCCGCCCCCGCGTCGCGCACGTTCTGCCTCACCAACACGAAGTCCGGCCTAGCAGAAATAATCACAGTTGCGTTACTCGTTCGTCAATTTCAAAACAAAAGCCATTTGAAAGAGAAAATAACAGGCTAGGGAACTAAGAGCGCAAGAAGAGTAGATTGAATACAAATTCAATTTACGTATTTTTGAATATTTCTGTCGTCTCCGGGAATTTGTTTAAATAAACATAATATCTTTGTATTTATGTAACACCAACATACAATGAAAACACAATTTTGTACAAATGTTTTTCTAGCCGTTTAGAGGAAGTAGTTTTCACAAGTTTGTACAAAGTTAGTTATTAGTGTTGTGTATTATTATGTAAATCACAAAGCGCCCACACTTCCATCGTGTAAGACAACACAAACAAAAGTTGTTACAAACTTCCATTTACATTTTATCGTTTTATACACCGTTTGAGTCACCACAGTATTATCTATAAATAGGATTTCGTTAATGTGTTTGTTTAGCGCGGATTATCTCATCGACCGACCAACTTATAATACCTTTATACAACTGTACCGGGACTAATTACATTGTTTCGGTAGATAATAAATTAAATTTACGAACTCACCATTAGAACTTTAATAACAGTATTAATGTTCCGTCTACAAATTCCCTCTGGAATCCGTATTGCTCTTAGAATTTAAAATGAGCTTAGAGCTTCCCTTAATTAGGTAAGTAACTTAGCGGAGACTCATTTCTAGATAGAATGCGGCGAGAAATTACTTTTAGTATGAAAAGAAGGGTATTACTTACTTGAAGCATCGAGTGACTTTGGTGCCGCTGCGATAAACCGCCATAGATACGTTGGCGCCATCAGAATTGGCCGTCACAGTCAACTCCTGTGCGGATCAAACGGTACAAGTTATAAAACGTATTGCTACCGACTTGTGTAATAAAGGAACGGGTTGATTTGATTATCCCTTTTAACTTTAGCATCCAACCTTCATCTTAGCCTGTTGACCCTGTAGTGTCCTCCAAGAATTACTTTATAAAGTAGGCAGACGCTGTATAAAGAGCTTTTCTGAATACTTTATGTAGGTAAGTAGCTTCGTGGATCCAATTTGGAAGCTGCTTTGAACTTGGAGTTATCTAAGTAGTTAAGCTTTTATACGATTATTTTCAGGGCTGAATTTTCCATAGTGGCATCTAGCCATATGGCTCTCAAACGATTGGCTCGAACATGACATGTTTTAAGAGCCCTAACGACTGTACATCAGCGACAAAATGTATAAGAAATTCTGCAAAAGCTGTAGTTTTTTACTGATCAGTGTACGTAATGACCCATGTCAAAAACGTCTAATAAAGACGGTATTAAGGGAGATTTCCTGAGTTTACGAGGGTAAGGTTAAATGTTGGTAATAATTAATAAGCCCCGGTGTAGCTGGGCACACAGTGACGTTGACATGGGCAGTGTGCCTGAATATTACAATAGTTTGTTCTACAACACCTATTTTGTGGTGAGGGTACATAATTGATTGGAATGTTATGTGCTCGCCGTTGCTATCACGATTTTTATTACAGGTTGGATTTTCTTTTAAATACGACTGGCAACAATTAATTAATTTCCAGTACTTACGATCTGTTTATTTGTGACGTTACTAAATTAATTGCCCATCAAAAAGGTTTATTATTTACAATCCAATTAATTTTAGCAATCGTATAAAGCCTTTTGGTAGCACAATAACCCTCCGAAAACGTACGAGGCAACCATCTGGCGCCAGCAGCCAATCAATAGTTCTGAATGGAGGCTGGGGGTGACAAAAGTGGATGCGGAGAATAAAATGAGGTTAACATACATTTTCGCCGAGAAGATATGTGATAGAGATGTAACTGCAAGGTGAAATTGAAATAACTGAAAACCTTAGAGCCCATCTCGAATAATTGCAATTATTTATGGCAATTATTATTATTTTGGTGATTAATTTATTAATGTGAATGGTTTCTGTTATTTTTCGTGTCCTATTTTTTACAATATATGTGTGTAAATTTTTTTAATGATCATGAAAACAAGTGTTATCAATTTTACTCGATTCTGAACTAACTACAGTAGTTTCAGGTATAAAAGGACTATTTAGGGACCTATAGCACGTGGCGTTGTGAGTTTATGTATTTTTGTTTCGGGTTTTGAGTTATTTCAAGTACACCTTGTATCGTATAATACGTACATTGTATCTACTCACCCTAAACTCAGCTTGCTCGACGCGAATGTCCCATTCTCCGGGCAGACGGCGTCCTCGGAAGTACTTGGACCAATCGGTATTCTGATCGTCCACCACCAGCAGGGTGACACACCGGTCCCGGTTGTACCCACGACCCACCGACGCCACTGACGTCACGCTCCCTAAGAAATCACTCATTGATGGGCTGGCGACCAACGTTCTCTTCCAAACCAATACTTTTTACAAATTCCAGCTTCTCCATTACGAAAAAGGGTATTGTAATTGTAGTTACAAGCTCTTTTATGCAGCTTATTTGCTTCCAATACTTAGTACAATCATAAGTGTACTCATATTACAGACTGAATTGTCCGGTTGCGATTGAGCGTTAAAACATAAAAAGCAATTCACTTCAGCTACGCTTCAAATTGTCTAAATTCATCATTTTAATTCCGAAAGCATATTATTATGTTATGAAGATAAACCTGAATCCCGAGCCAGCCGACTGTAAAAGCGGCTCCCTAGAGACAGTTGTGAGCATACGTTACCTAATAAATTGGCGCCTTGATCTCTTGCCGCTCCAGTAAGGGATTGTACTCGCTGGAGAAGAGACTCGCGGGACTTGGCCGGGGAGGAAGGCGCGGACGTGCCGCGGGATCCTCCCCGCAGGTTCAGCGACAAGTCTCCTCCACTGTTGGCCGCGGCTGCTACGGACGCAGACGGCGCAGGAGGCGGGCCCGATGCACTAGTGATGCTCCCCCCGGTGGCTATGTCAAATTAAACACTACTTAGAACACGTCAAAAATCTAATAAGTACCATTAATTCATGATAAACACGATTTCGTTATACTAATCTGTTGCGTAATCCTGATTAAAAGTTACGTTAAACACGCAAGCCTAAATAAACAAACTTTTTATTTCTGTTGTTGTTTGTGTGTTTATCTGAATCTGAATCTTGTTAAGGAATAAACTCGTATAAACTATTGTTTTGTAGTTTGGTCTTACCCTGGGAGGTCGGCCTTTGGTTCTGCGGTTTCGGCTGGCTGGTGGTGGCCGGGCGGCCGGTGTAGGGGTCCACCTCGCCCTCATCGCACTCGGACTGCAGGTCTCCCGAGCTGAATCTGCGCAACGCCTCCACTGAACTACTCGCCGCACGCCACCGCCACGCCACCGTCACGCCAACACACAGGGACACGAAGAGGAGGGACAAAACCGACACACACAATGTAGCCACTCATGGTCACCTAACCTTAACAACTTGCCAACCAACGTGAACACTGCCGTTAAAGCTGTCTTAACCAGAACTGGCTCCTACAGTGCGAACTGAGAAGCATTCTATCTTATTTAGTATCTGATTTCATTAATCGGAGAGAACATTACTGTTTAAAGAAATACACGATATCCCAGCTGTAACAATAACTTGTTAAGCAGCAACATCGAATCACGACAATGACATCGAGAGGAAAGCGCCATGCATTGAATGCAGGTAGTTCAGAACTGTTATTTGTTGTAGGACAAGGGTCCCAACAAGTAGCAGCAGTGAGATGGTCACATACAATCACAGTCGAGGCTGATGAGTGGTGCTACACGGTCGTGGAGCCGGGGGAGACAGGGGAGCGAGCGGCGCGCAGGGGCGGGGAAGGGGGGGCGGGTCGAGTGCCGGCGGGGTGGAAGCAGCGCGGTGAAGCGGTTCGGGCTTTTTATGGTGTCATAAATTTTGTTTTATCCTTAAATTATAAAACTGAGCTTCATACAAAAATGTGATTTTTACCCAACTTGTGTTAAAAAAGTAAACTTTCTATCTACGCTAAAGAAAAGAAGAGAAATAGATAGTAAGTAGACTAGACAGATACTTTAAATTCAACATACTAAAGCCAATCTAATTTGTGGCAGGGTTGATACTGCTCATTCTATTTCTGAATAAATCATTAAAAGATCTGACACCCATTTCACAAAAAAGTATATTATTATAAATCATTCATCACGAGGTAACTGAAAAATTGTAAAAAAGCTTGTAGGAACCAAGATTAATCATGCATTTACATCAAGACATAATAGAGACAGGGGAGGCGAACAGTTAACATGCGAACTAAGAACATACCTTCGTTTCAGGTAATTGACATTGGTGGTGAAGGAGTTGCGGAAGCTTGAGAAAGACAGGGTTGATGTGGTCGCGGCCTGCGGGCCACAGATCCCAGGGCACCCCGAACGGTCTATTTTGCCGCCTCCTTTCAGAAAAACATAATAAAGTATGAAGCTAACGTAAAATAACCTACAGTACGATAACTGTAGGTTATTTTTGGGAAAAGCCCGACACACTATTCCCAACCACTGTATTTCCTAAAAGCCTGAAACAAGACCAGAAAAGTGCCGAGGCAATGAAGCTCGACGAGTACGGAGAACCGATTCAGCCGTCTTGGATCGCACCAAGTAGAGGAGTAAGAAAAAACATAACTGTCTCTTCACAAAACAAGCTAAAGAATTTACGAAAGCAATCTTGGAAACTGAATAAAGAGATGTTTTCTCATAGTGCTTTCTCATTCAGACTTTTTACATATTAGTTCTCAATGTGTCACTTCGTATACTGTAATGTTATCACAGAGAGTACACTCCGCAACTCCGGTCCGTGACAATGACTACGTATTCTCTCGAGTTCCGGCGAAAAAATCCCAATCACCGTTTTACCCTAGCTTGTGTGGTAAAGCGTCAAAGTGGGACTAGCGTAGTGAAAATTATTTTAGGTTTTTAAGAGGAGAAAGATTTTGTTTGAAAACTCTTGTAGAAATTTTAATATTTCCAGAATATTCTGCGTACTAGTTGCACTGCATATTCCTGTTGGTTTCAGCTAAGGAATTCAAATACTCCTGCATACCTGGGCAATGGACATTTGTTACTGTAATAAAACGCATTAAACTAGTTTATTTACAACTGCTATTACTGCATAAATTGCGAATATTTCGCGCTATACATATTAGCTACAATTAGCTATTATGCGCTGAAGTTTAGATGTTCGTAAGATATTTTACATAAACGCGTTTAAGACTATCGACATACTATTACTTGGCGCTGGAATTCACACTTAACCTCTCAAGAAACTGATAGAAATCTTCGGCAAAAGTATTCAATACTATACAGAACGACAATATAATCACAATTATAGATTGAAATTATAATAACCAGAGATGTAACTGGGAAATGGCCTAATGCCTGCACCTTCAAACGTTTCTCCACCTTGCTCGGTCCCAGTCTAAGTCTGTTTGTTTCAAAAGAAGCTAAGTATCATATAAATGCTCTAAGAGTCTTTACCTTCTAGCGTGATAAAAACACACAAGCGGTACAAGGGAGACGAGTGGAACTTAAGTAGCTACTACTCTACCCCTTTTAACTCGCACGCCCCTAGCATGCAGCCGACGTGTTTGCAGGCTGTTATGCTCAATAAAATGACCACTCATTTCATTTTTATGTTCCAAATGAATGAGCACAGGTTGAATTTATAATAAAGGTAATGTTCGTGAAAGTGATAAAGTTTTTATTACGAAATTCCTGGCCTGAATTACATGTTTAAAACAAAATTTATCCATCATACTCTGCTCATAGTTACGGATTTAGAACTAGATAGTGGTTCTGTCTCAAGATTAAATAATTTATAACAAACATATTCGTAAAGAGCATAAACGTACAAGCTTCTAAGTAAATACCGTAACCAGATTTACTATAAACCCAGAATACTTGATCTACGAAAACACGATTTTCATGGATCCGGAATAGCAGTAGGAACAAGCTTTGGGTAAATGTAAACCGAAGCGTAAAGCCGATTTCCTTTACCGGTGGAACAGCAAATACGACCTAACCCTCCTTTGCAAAAAGATCACTTTAGATCTAGCGTGCATTAGATGTTTACTCGACGTATTCTTTTCTACAACAAAGATTTCGTTCTGCGTAGGTACGATACAAGGTAAATATGTACATAAACTTACCTCGGGATATCTACAAGCAAGTGTCGCAGATGTCAACAGTGTTAATGGAATGAAGGCGGCTAGGTGAACAGCTTGTGAGGCGGGGGAGGATCTACCTGCCGACAAAACATTTAGAATCATTTCAAATAGATTTTGTTGAACAATAAATGGTTTAGTTTTACAGGTGTAATTCATTCAAAAAATTGTTCATATTCACAGCATTGACAACACAATCCAAGGAATTATTTACCCCGTTGCCCTTCTTCTCATTAATGCCAAAGGAGACAAAACGAGCAACGGCATCCTGTTTATAGAATTTTGATCCCCAAATATATTTACTGTTAAAGTAAAAATCGTGGCTAACTATTGTAGAGGATTGTTACCACATTCAGCAGTTGTCATAAGCGGGATGATGCTCATACTTCCTATGCATAAGTCAGATATTTATAATGTTTCCTATTATCGTACAGAAACACGAACGGAGAAAATTTTGTCATTAAAGTGTAACCTTAACCATAACCTGAAAAACGACGAGGAAAATAAGACTCTAGCTTTAGAAATAAAAATAGACTTTCTTTGTAGATAAAGTAAACTTTATCTACAAAGAACGTCTGTTTTTATTTCCTATCGTTGTTATTCTTACATTTTCTCATCTCGTGACAGGATAGATAAAAGCGTTAAAAAACATTTGGAAAATACCTCACGGATTTATTACTTATAAAAGTCAAGCTAATACAGATAAAGTAAAATAGCCTAGCGCTGAATTATATCACACATTTCACATTTCTATCTCAAGACCTGAATTACTGAAATTCGTAAGAAAAAAATTCTAACAATGTTACGTGATGTTCTCCGAAAGTATTTATTAAAGCATGTACCTCCCTACGACGTGCCAACGTAATGGTTACCTAAACATTCATGACATAAGGTAGAACTTAGAAAAAAAATGTCCTATCATTATTGTACAAGATATTAGCATGTCCTCCAATTTGTATTTCTCTCATGAACTCGGGTAATGTTACTCGTGGAATAATTTATTCGTTGGGATCCGTTGAGGGCCGAAATGTCAACCGTTATCTCCAAGTTAACGTGTCCAATGTTTTGCGTATTCTGTGGCGGATTAAACCATCCCTCTGCGGTGTGCGTGTTAGTTACACAAAAAAGATAATTAAAGTTTATGTTGTTATCAACACTCAACACTGCCTACGTATTCAGATTTGAAAGTAACGGTTATGGGCGAAGTGATCCTATAGGCTCTCTACAAGTCCATGAGTACATTCCCCGGATTTAATTGAAATGTTTAGGATGTGCATGCAAAGCGTTGTTTTGACATTTGGTGCCCGAATTATGTTGTATAACATGCTAGCCAGTTGTACAAATGATCAAAGTTAACAATGATTTATCCAGATAAGTTCAATACAGACAAAACACTTGTAAGTAGAAGCAAAACTAGACGGCATTGCGGGTCGTATTAGCTGTAACTTTTTTGCTAGAGCCGTATGTCACTCTACATGTGGAAAACAAATCGCTAGTTTTCTATGTTTATTGCACCTACGTTCGCATTTGACACGATATACGATCCATAAAGCGGACAATAGTCATGGCTCAAATAGGGTGGCAGCTTGATGGTATCATAGTCACAATAAAGTAACTGACATTGTTTTTTAATGGATTGGTAAAAAGTTTCACTTTCGAGTTTTCGTAATGGTTTATTTGTATTGCAAAGGAGGTGCTGATTGATATCAATATATTTAGTTTTATTTAATTCTTTTCAATTATACTAAGTTCACCGAAACTACTAATTGGGTGGTTGGTAAACGTTTCCCAAGTTTTTGGCACAATATTCGTACTCTCACTTGACAGTTTTGTGCTAGCAGTCACGTCGGGCACTGGCGGGCGGCCAACGCTCGTCGTTCATCCCTCCGGTAACCGCCGCGTCGCCCAGCCGACCCGTTACGCAACCAACCCACCCCGTAACCTATTATTGGGCCGTTCACTTACCTATATTTGGACGTTTCTACTTTCCCCTACATTGAATTTGGAAATTTACAGTTCTAGGTTTCGTCCTCGACGGTTGCTACGGCGTAGCAGCGTAGACTGTAATTTTAGTCTCGAAATGTTCTATGTTTTTTATTAACTGAGTATACTACTTATAAATGATAAAGGATTAAGGTTTCATAGTGACTAAAAGCGGTGGGATAGTGGCTACTACTGTTGAGGGTTAAATTCTCACAGTTTTGCTACGGCGTAGCATCCTAGACCTAACATTTTAACCTATAAAATCTTCTTCATTTGTAAGTAACACAGTGTTTCCTCACATATAAACGGTAAATTTAAAGGAAGGAGGTCTCTGAGGGGCAAAAGCGAGGGGTTAGTAGCCGCTAATGCCAGGGCAATGTTTTAGAGGCGCTACATCAACCGTGACCTCGGGGGAGTGTTATTGCCCCGCGTAGCTCCACAAATCGAGTTAAATAGCGCGAGTGATAAGTTCAACACAGGATGTTTTGTGAAAAACTAGTAGAGTTGCTGTATCCGATAGAAACAAACTTTAAAATCGGTCGGTTCAACTGTGGTTGTAGGTGGTATAGGTTGTGTACAAGTTAAATAACAGTCTATTTAATGTTAAATATAGAATTACTAGGTTTTTCCTGCGGTTTCCCTTGCGTAAATATAGATTTTAGCAAGCAGTTTATAAAAATCGGTCGCACGAGTTAGACAGTGAAAGCGTAACAATTCATAGATAATGTTACTTAGGATAAAGTAAAGTAAAGTGATTATCATTAGTTATATTCAAAAAGTTAATCATTAAATAACAAAAATTATATCTGCTACTGCGGCGTTGGCTGCTACTAAGGTGTTGTTACGATCTAAGGGCGTTCTGCTATTTTTAAGCAACTTTCGCCTTTGCACCTCAGTCGCTTTCGGTTGAAAAACAAATTTTTAGGGTTTCGTACCCAAAGGGTAACCAACGGAACCCTATTACTAAGCCCGTCCGTCCGTCTGTCTGTCTGAAAGCGGGCTGTATCTCAAGAACCATAATAGGTAGACAGTTGAAATTTTCACAGATTGTGTATTTCTATTGCCGCTATAACAACAAATAATAAAAATTAAGGTTTGCGACTGAGATGCGAATACGAACGTTGCTTGAATATTTGTAGAATTTGCACTCTGATCACGTTTGCAGGTCAAACTTGGCCAGGGACACACAAGACAGAGAGTTTTGGAATGAGAAAGGGGAGGCCTTCGCCCAGCAGACAACTTAAGACTATTACTAGCTCGTACTGTCCCACGGCTGGGCAAAGGCCTTCCTCCATTCCTTCAAACGCTCTTGGTTTCCGACGCTTTCAATTCTAACAAAAAACAGTTATAATTGTTTGCTCCAGTCACTGCAACTACAAACACCAGGTTGGTACTAACATAGTTTACATGTCTGAGTCTTGACTAGATATTCAACGTATTCCGAACTCGGTGAAACTTCGCAGTTATGCCGCGAATTCATGAATTTGAGCAATGTTTAACTATAAACTATTTGTAAACGTCTGCAATGCGTAATGAACGCCATCCCGAATTAAAGAAAAGTTGGAAACGCCCCCGGGAACAAAAGTTATACTTGAAGAAATGAATACCAAGTTTTTCTCGGTTGACGGCTACGAGAACAGGAAATAAACGAAACAAACAATAAAAACATTTATAAGAAAAAAAAAACTGTCAGCTTTTTTAGCATTCACAAAGTTCACGCAACCATTAACAATGATTTTTAAATTAAGGCACTCCAGCATGAAAGGGTCAGAAATGTTAAAAAGGTTCACCTGGAAAAGGTATCTAAAAATACTTTTAGCCTTAGCTCGCTAGGTATATCACGGTTTCATTTATAATGTTTATTAGGCTCATTTGCACAATCTCGTATGCATGCTTGTACAGTTTTTTATTTAAATGTTCGCCATTAAAAAATAAAAAGGGAGAAATAAATGTGTCTGCCCACTAATAATCGCGTGTTTAAACAGAGGCTGCTAGGTAGGGGCTGGCGGGCAGCCAACCCGTGACGTTCAGCGTTACGCAAGGATCGATCCTAGGAGCAGTGTCTAATACTGCCACATTCACAAACAACCGGTACGTGATTCAGCATTAAGTTGGCACGCAAACAATAGCTACTACATCAATACCTACCTCTATTCTACTACATTTCCACCAAAAAACACGAGCGCTCCGTGAAAACATGAAGTTACTGTATTCAGTAGCGATATTTCATGCTGACATCAGAGCACAAGCGCTGGAGGTAATGTAAAGTTCGCGTGTGCCACTCTTTGCTATTCATTATGTAGCAGGAGTTGCGAGAATCTGTGGCGGTACAAATCTGAACATAATAACTATTAATTGAAAGTACGTATGAAAACCTTATATAAAGTTATAAAGTTTGATAGTTAACCGTAGCCGTTAACCAAGTAGAAAGCGATGCCTCATATGGCCGCTGTAGGATATGTTCAAACTAATAAAACGTAACAGCTAGTTCGGAACACTGGGTAATTGCCCACTAAACGCTGTCGATCGCCGAACGATATCTTTCTAACTAAATGGAAGATCGCCTTCGTTAGACGACTTTACTGCAGATAAAGATACTTATCGCCTTTTGCTTTCCTCACAAAGTTCGTAACATGAAATAAAAATAAAAAGCCACGTCCGAATTCTCTTCTAATAGAATAAAGTAATGCATAAAAATTACTTTTTCTTTACCCCCTCGAGGATACGAAAAATAACTTTCCCTCAGTCTATCCAATTCTCCAGGGTATATCCGCCAGTCCATCGGTTATAACTATGCTATATGCATACTAATAAATATGTAGGTATGTAGCTGAGTCCCCTTTTTGCACATTAGGTTGTGCAAATAAAACTGTTATCTACCCCGCAAAACGTGTTAGCCACCGTTTGTCCGTAACATCCCCATGTTATTTTATTTCGCTAAATAAAAATTCGACGACCCACCAAACATGTCTCCATGTTCCTCACCTCCGCAACCACGACCACTCTGACAAAAGTGTCCGAGTTTAGTTGTTCTGTTAAAACTGACAACATAAACTGATAGGAGAGCTTACATAAAATATAATACGAGAATCCCACCTCCTTTCGACGCTTACCGGAAATTGAAATGCTCATTCAACATTTTTTTCTTGCTCTTTGAGTTTATTTTCTTGAGACATTCAACGATTTTCTTTCGAAATAATTATATTCGCTGTGAACAATCTCTACGATTTTTCTCTCCAATTTCAATATATTTTTAACGTGCAATTAGCTTTAGATATGTATATAAAGACTATCGAAATTAGCCTTATTGCAAGTAGATACCCATAATTTATCTAGCCAAATTAGGTTTTCCAATTAAATGGGAACACAATTAACGGGATATTAACCCTAAGCGTTTTGACTGATTAAACATTGTTGTCTCGGTATATAATGTACTAAAGCACATAAGATTGGATGATTTAAAAACACTGTTCATTTTACATGCAATTATCCATTTTGCAAGTAGTTCAATGTTTCCGACACTGTTAACCTCATTCTAAATTTTTTAAATCATTTTCGGTTTTTATAAAATAAATCGTTAATTGCAGTTTTAATTCGTTTAGGCAACAGTTCCGCCCTTCGAGGTCACAACCCGTCCTATTTACCGAGCCTAAGTTGTCTGTGTCGTAATACTTTCAATCTAGTCGCCACATATCTGAAGATTGATGAATGAATTTATGTGTCTGGATGTGTTTTTAATTAAGTTCTTTTTACTTTTAATAGATGTAAATGATTTTAAATGATTACTTACAGATTATAGGGATAAGTCCGATGATGCGTGGAATCCGCTTATAGAGCACTGGTTGCGCGTGTAACTGTATGAAATGTGGGCAGTAGGGGTGCCTCCTGAAATACTGATGAAAATCGGCGGGACAGCGCACGCCACACCAAGTATTGATTTTGGGCGGCAACGTGCCCCCGCCACACTAGCGACATCTTTACCTGACACAAACATTGAACACGAACCTTCTCAAACTACCTTAACTTGCCGCTAGATGGCGTGACAACCTTGACCGTAATGTGTGACCCTCTGTTATTGTTTATATCCTGTCCGCTATTGTACTTAATTTGAATAACAAAAGTGTTTTACCATTTCACTGATAAAATGTAGCGATCATCTTAAATTATCTAGCCTCCAAGTAAATGTTTGTAATTTAGGAAGTCTGCTGACATACGTAGTATGTCATCGAAGCATACCATCGTTCTGTTATAATAAGCAGTACCTAGGTGCGTCTATAATTGCGAAATTATATAGTTATTATTTGTTTTATGGCGTAATAAGAACTCCGTCTATATAGAAAACGGCAATTTTCACAGAGTCAAAAATTAAAATAATCTTAGACCTCAGAGATTTTTTAAGTTAAATCTGTTTAGAATTGTGTAAATTCCACTAAACCAATATAGCTATGAAAACTAAACATTTCTATGAAATTTTTATCTTGATGCGATTTCTCACCCTCGTCGTCCCCTTCAAATCGGCCCTTAAAGACCTTCTTATAAATAAAGGATTACTAAACCCTGCATAACGGTCATAAACGATTGATAGAGGTATTGAAAATATCTTTACAATTTCAACGTTTATCTTTAAGAACATCGAGAAGTTATATTTTCACGAAATATGGTGGAACACTTAAATAAAGTGATTTTTAAAGGATTTAAGTGTTAAATCCTTTAAACATCACAATTATCAAACTTACTCCTAAACAGCTGACATAGATGGTTTATAAATGGATCAGAGACGAAAAAAAAGGAATAATAGAAAAAAGCAAACAAAAATAAATAAATCTACAAAAGTGTCGGCGAGCGCGTTGAATTCTAATATGTGCTACGCAGCCGTCTAGCTACGTAGGTTCGTAGGTTCGTAGCAATAATATCGCTATAACAATAATTCTCGAAAACAATGCTACATTTCTTTCTTTTAGCGCTCAGAAACGTGCCAGTTTAAGTTTTTACGAGCCACATAAAACGTGGTTCAGTCTGTGAGTTCAGCCAAGGTTTTCTGCTGGGCCCGAGTTCGTATGCGAAAAGGAGAAAAAGAAAAAACCAGGCTGGATGCTATCGGCGGGATCTGTGTGGTATACCTGTGTTGTATATGTGTGTGTGTGTGTGTGTGTGTGTGTGGTGCAGGTGTGGGCGTGTGTCGTAACGCCTGCCGCCGCCGACGCGCGACGCAACGTTGCGTAGCAGGTGTGCGTTCACACTGGAACTACTTTACTACTAGTTGTGGAAGGTTATTTAATATTGTTTATCTTTGTTTTAAGAACACTACACTTACTCCTCACAGTATGCATTAAATCTTGTAAATTAATGAAGCGATTTTAATTAAAATTAACACGCAAGAGATCTAAAAAATTTGTTGTAAATTTTACGAAAAATAATCAAAATAGAAAGTTACAGGGTATCCATTTTCGGTTGCCATTTAATTTCATTTTGACAAGTGCGTAAAAAACTCTGGCTTAGTTGTTGCTGCTAAGCGACTTCCTAACAATGCAATGAGTAGAGACCATGCAGTACAGTTGCACTCATCATACCCATATTGCCACAAGTTCATTATGTTAATAACAAATACCTATATGGGACAAAAATTTGCCGGTACTATATACAGCTGTCCGCCGTCTTCGTCGCTCTTTGTTGAGCCTCATATAACTCACATCCAGAATCCAGGTCAAGTTGGTTGTATTGTCCACATAAAAGCAATCAAAAACAAATTACTAGTAAATTCCCGATACCCTCACCGATTGACATCTATGAGGATACAGTATGTATTTACAAAATGATTAAGGCACGAGGGTCTCGGCATCCGGTGTGAACGCGGCCCCTCACGGAAAGTAAAGTTGGTGGAGTTGTGGCGGCGCAGTGTAGCTCCGTGCGGCGAGCAGACCGGTCCGCCATGTCGCGCTGACAGCCCGCGCACCTCCTGTCAAACTGACAACTACTCACTGACAACGTGCGACTGACAAGTGAACAATGTGGCCAGTGCTCAGCCTCGTCGCCGGCGCCCTGTTGGCGGCCGCGCACGCACAGGTAACAAAGTGCACATTAAAACCACGCATTATCATGCACCGTGCACAGTATTATCAACGCTGTCTGCACCTTCAACAACCTATAACTTCTGTATACTCTAACATAATGCATCCAACGGTTTTTGTTGCGTTAATAACTAATGTCGTCATCGCAACACAATAGAATAAGCAAAACAAAAAATATCAACGGACCTTTGGGGCCATCTCAAAGTAACTTCGACCCATGTCTTAAAGTTGTTGCAGCTGGTCGGTCGAAACTATCGAAGTTTCCTGGACGCCTACAATCCTTTATAGTCCTTGCAAAAGTTTGTGTTATCTCAAGTTATATCATTCATTGGCACAGAACCAGAACTGTACATAAATGTTACCTAATTGGTGTTGACCGACTAACGAAAGTACTTTAAATGCCGAACCATTAGCATAGCCTTGACAAAATTGATAGCCAGAGTTTTACTAATAAAATAAATTGTATTGTTTATATTTGTAGCTCTACGAAACTTGTTCTACCAATAATAGACATAACATGTAAAATAAGATTGCGTAAAATAATTGTAAGTAACATACCACCTAGATTTCTGTAAGTTCATTCCAAGAACTAGTTATTAGATGATTCAATGGCAGAAGAAATAGAAATCAAAGAGATTTATTTGTGTGGTACAAATGAGTTCTTATTGCATTACGTTGATTACTGTTGCAATACGATGTTATGTACGTGAACGTAACTATTGTAGCCGACATCTCGCATCAAAGAGTTCACACCATGGCTCTACGTACGTGTTTAATCAAATTCCATAAGCAAATAGGGGGCAGAGCGTATGTATACTTAAGTTATGTAGGTATGTGATGAGGTACTATGTAAATGAGTTAGAGGCTGATCAGCTGCCAGCTGTATAAATAGCGCTCAATTTTATACGCCTCTGCTTTAACATTGTTTTTGTATTAAACTTGTCGTAATATATTTTATGGTGTCCTTCGAAATCGTTTCGTTTCTCAGAATAGAATTATGTTCATCTGCAATGATAATTATCTGTAATAAAGTTGTGTATTAGCATTACTGTTGTCCTCTAGCTGTATCATTAATTAGTTTGTGTTGCGCTTCGGGCTTATTGGCTGAGGGTTATTGGACCTACGCCACAATAATTTAGCGACGTATAAAATATAGTTGTACATGAAACATTTAACCTTTTAGTCAACTTTTCTATATTTACATATGGTCCTAATGTCCCTATGGGCCAATTGAAAGGATCAAAGAAGCTTAAAGTTGGTAATCGAACTGATGATGGGTGGTCAGTTGTAGGATGCAACTAAACACAAATAGCTGTACATATTTAGTTAAAAAACAACCAAACCATGTAATTTAAAAAAAAAATATTGATTAGCAGATTCTTAATTCAAATTCTCATATAAAATTTTAAATTATGTTTTCTTTTTATAAATACGCTTTAAAAAATGAGGCTGTGTTTAAAGTGATTTAAGTGGTACATGTATCATTACTGCTTGTCGCCTATATTCTCATCGTTAGGCGTCGTAAACGGTTATCCCGCGAACACGCGATCGTCGCGTTAATTTGTATAGCAATATCAAAAAGCGCCCTCTGTCGTCGCTATGATGCGATCGTGTTTGCCATACAAATGAACGCGACGATCGTATATTCGCACGATGATTGCTTTATATTAGGACGACGCCTTAGGCTCCAATTCTAACACTTGATACTTAAATTCATAGGTCAGCGAATAATCATACGCTTTGCATAAAGTTAATTAGTTACAAGCATCCTGTATCCAAAATGTCACGCGACAAATAACATAGACGGAAATGTAGTCCTACATTATTGTGAAATATTCTTGTGGGTACTCTTGTATGATGGAAAACATAATATATACTATAAGCACAACAACATAAATATAGTTCCATAATCGACTTACTGGCATTTTAAGTAAAAACTAGCAAGAAAAATGAACAACACAAAGCTTAAAACACTAAAGTAGTGAAGTATGGCTGCGATGCATTAAGAAAAGCTTTTCAAAACTCAAACTCTGAGTGGTTTTACTAAGAATTGAACACCAGTCAATTATACTTCGATATTAGCAACATTGAGCGCTGTATCAAATTACCCATTCTCCAAAGTTACGAACTTCTACTCAATTTTCAACCTCAAACAATCGGTTTTCTTAATAATAGATCATAGTAGTGAACTGGACACCAAGTTACGCAACAATAAGTACACAGATTTGCATTAGGAACTGGTCATAACCTAGTTAGCTGAGAACAATACCTTCGGTAACTTTAACTTAACTTAATGTGCTACATACAACATTGCACCAGATGTAACTGCTAACTACTTCTCGTAGTACTACCATGGTTGAACATTTGCATAATATTTTTCACGATATGTCAGTTGCATGATAAGTGCTAATAATGGGAAACTCACACTCTTCAAACATGCTCTAGTTTACTATTCTTACGTACGTACTCACGTGGCTCACATAACATAGCTAGAGGCTTTACAGATATTATACGTGTCCCTATGAAATGTAAAAAAAAAACCTGATGAGGTCCAAGTCCGAGGCGATTAAGTATAGCCTACCTTTGATATTAGAGCCACACGCCATGTAGAAATAATATTTGTTTTTAGTTATCCACCACTTATTATTTTACCACTTGTTATTGCACCACTGCTGAGCTTTCCAACGCTCATTTTGCCTTCTCCGGACGGATTGTCCGGAGTTCAGGAACGAGTTTAGGCAAACGATATTTGCTAAATAAATTAATTGAAATAACCATTATAACCCATCTACATTCATCGTAGACACGCATGAACGCATAAAGCAAACATATGCTATAACTACTCATGTAAATAAAACGAACCCTGCCACCAATTTAGGCCATATTAGGTTCAGCTTGGCACGCCAATGCCAGTGGCGTCTGGCGCAGTCGGCGCGGGCGCAAGGTCACAGCCTACACATCCCACGCCTCAACCAATACTCGACTTCGAATTAATAACGATTAAAAGCCTTTGACTTTTAAATGTTAAGAATTACTGCCCTTTTATGTGGCAATTAACTGGACATTCGATCTTGCAAAAAGTGCACCTTTTTTGGTTATGTTATACTATATGTTCTAAAAATTTTAATCGCGTCGATATTTTTTTCCATAGCAGTTTACTTTACCTACCCGTATAAGTTCTTGTTCTAGTAAATCTAAGGTTATTCATAAAGTGTTTTCGATGAACATATGTTATTCATCAGGATTATTCCATACGTCGATCAATAAAGCTTTCTCAAAAGCCTGAAGGTGCAAACGGCCTGTCGTAGGCGCTGCATACCAAAACTACGATTGTTCATTCATTCAAGGAAACCAACGGTGAGTCAAATCGCAATATTGACTCATACGGCGTACATAACACATACTTACATAAATTAATTTTAATACTGAATCACTATGTAAACAGGGTTTTCTTTAAAATACAAATTACTGGATAGAACTGATGTAGGTTGATACAGTCGAAATCACGATGAAATACATTTTGAGACAGCGTAAACGAGTTTAAAAGGTACTTAATGCTATTATTATACCTTTAAACCTCGTAAAGGTCGGATTTTTCAATGTCCAGATAAATTTTATCTAGGCAATAAATATTACAGTTTGAGATATTCAAGGTAAAAAAGCTGTCAAACGTAAATTTTTATCCCTCAGGCAGAAATCTGTCTATTGTAAAATTAACCCTTAGTACTTGTGACCTATCTATCAGCAAAATAGCGAACAGCATTTCGACCTAAACAAAGTTAGTTACGTTTCATTCGTATAAAGTTGGCAGAAGTATCGACACTGCGCTATTTTTTTACTCATTATGCGTTTGCATCAACTGTTCAAGCGTATATTAGTTTATTAATTTGAGTATAAATTATGGTATTGTATTGTACGAGTATGTATAGTTTATAAATGTATTTATATCTTTGTATTAATTAATTATTGTTATTATTAATCACGTTTCTGTTCTGTTTACGTTTATGTTTGTCACTTTTCACGTACCACTGACTGGTTGCCCGGTAGAGAATGCCTAAGGTGTTAAGTTCGCCTGTGTAGGTACATTTGTGTGCTTAAATAATAAAATTAAATATGTATGTTGCAGTGACTTCAGCAGACTTTTCTGGCGAATCAGTTCGTAATTTTTGATATATTGACTTTCTTCAATTCATGTTTCTATGTCAATCACTCGCCATCACCCACAGCAATAGGTAATGACTATATTTACAATAGCTTACATTCGAACTTGCGGTTTTTTCACACAAACAAAAGTCGAATATCTTTAAATGTAAGTAATTTCATGGGATTTCTAATAGACTTCAGACAAAGAGCGATTTTAATATTAGCTGGCTCCGAGTTCGTGATCAATAATGATGTGATCAAGCAGGTGTTGGAAAATCTTTCTCTTTATTTTCGCTTGCTAGAGTCAGGTAATAAAATAACTTTATTATTTAAAGAAGAATGATAATAATTATTGTTATAACGTTCATTGTTCCGAGTACACTATGAATAGCCGTTAATCACTTTATATTCATTGATGCAATAATATTTTCATAGTTAAGACTAAGTATAACTATGACAAAGCGCATGTTGTTATAAAAATCGCACTAGCGCATAGCATTCGCAGTGTTCTTGGCAACTTGTAACTGCTTTAGTTACTATTTTACAGCATTTTTGCACTCACGATTTATCTTCAAAGCCATCTTGATGAATACAAAAAATAAATCAGTTCATTTTTAAATAAACAAGGTTTCCATTCGCCTCACAGCTTCCAACGAAATGCAAGTAGGTACGTATAAATTATGTAGGTTTTTCTGATGGAAACAATAGTCCAATGTTGAAGCATTGGTTTCTTCTACATCTTAGGAAGCGTGATAAAGTTCTGTCAACTCGTCTTTTATGGAATTATTATATGGATTACTTATCAATTGATAAGTAATGGACGCTTTAGTACTAATAAATTGTATGCAGTGGGTAGGTATCTACTATTTATGTTTATTTGTTTTTTTTTATTTATTTGTAATGGGTATGCTCTTGACTCTAGTCTATGTCATGCGATTAGGTACGTTTACGTTGTATTAAACCAATCCAGTTTCAATTGTATGCTAATTTCCAGTTGCACTCATCAATGGTTTTATATTATGTTCAGAGCTAGAGAGAAATAAAATAAATCTGTTATTACTCCTGCCATTTACGATCCACTGCGCCCTGTGTTTTGCCCTTACTCCTTCGACATAGATCTAAGACAGGGCAAATTACCGCCTATGCCTTCGGCGTCAAGAACTTGTCAAACCCTATTCTAATGCCCAAGATTGACTAGTTTTAATTTGAGCTTGTTAAACAAGCAACATCAAATAAATTGATCAAAACTATTCGTGAATTTATTAGTCTAGTTATTTATTAGAATGTAGTAGTAGGTGAGTCGGTACTTCATGCCGGAACAGCTGATCAAACTCTATCAAGCGCAAGTTCGATCGTGTATGGAATACTGCTCTCATCTTTGGGATGGATCTGCCAGATACCAGCTTGATGCCCCTGAGTCAATTGAGAAACGAGCCAAGAGGATCATTGGCAATGAGAGGCTCGTCGCGACGAAGCTCCAAAGTCTTGAGCATCGACGACGAGTTGCTAGCTTTTCGGTTTTCTACCGGTTGCATTTTGGGGAATGTGCGACGGAATTGCATAATTTAATTCCGCCAAGCCCGTTCCATCATCGGACCACAAGACGAACGGCGATGCGTCACCGGTACATGGTGGACATCCCACCCACACGCACAAAACGTTTTTGGAACACATTCAAAATGCGTACAGCTAAGGAGTGGAATTGAATTCCCTGCCGGAGTCTGTGTTTCCCGATAGCTACAACCTGGGAGTCTTTAAGTCAAGAGTGAATAGGTTACTTCTAGGCAAGCGTGCTCCATCTTCGACCACATCATCGCTTACCATCAGGTGAGATGGTGGTCAAGCGCCTATTAATAGTAAAAAAAAAAAGTCACAGGTTACAGGTAGCAGTAGTTACGTTACTCGTTCAACATTGAAACAAACATAACATTCTTAATTCAGGAATCAGGGGATAATGTAGATAATATTCTTGAAGACTATTAGAACCACAAACAGACGTTTATTCACATCGGATATGTTTAGTAATACATGACATCACGTCAGTGTGAACAAATGGGACACGAGTGCTCGCATTCAACAAACTCATTTTTTTTCCAAAAAGTTTTTATACCTAGGTATCTATATATCTATGCGTATGCATTCCAAGTTTCATTAAAATTGGTTCATTAATTTCAAAGAAGTAGACAATTTAGTATGAAACATGTTGAGGAGTATGTAAACGCTCTTAATTCAGGAATTGGGAGATAATGTCGACAACATTGTTTATGACTAGTAGAGTAACGAACAGGCGTATGTTTACATAGGATACGTTCAGTAAAACATGTCATCACGTCAGTGTGAACAAATGGCACATGAGTGCTCGCCAGTGCAACGCGCACCGCATATCTATGTGCCACTCAAGGCGATTTGACAATTAACTGCGCATTTTTAAACATATGTTAATGGTTTTATGTGTACCAGGTTTTTTATTATTGATTTTTAGTATTGTTGTATCACCTGTCGATATAAATGTAGATACCTACACATCGAAGGAATAGGTATACTTTATTTGAAAACCAAAATTAACATAGTATTGTTTTTAGGGTTCCGTACCTCACAAGGAAGAAAGGGATCCCTTATAGGATCACTTTGTTGTCCATCCGTGTGTCTGTAAGACTCTTTATCTCGGGAACGCGTGGAGATATCGGGTTGAAATTAAAAGCATATACTAAAATCTACAGTCTCTTGGCGAAGCTGTAAAAAAACAAACTTCTAAGTTAACGTAAAAAAAGATACGGCCGTTTTTGCCGCAAAAAAACGTATTTTTTGACAATCTCAAGGGTATCAAAATTCATAGGGTATTTCAAGTTGACTTAGAACTATGAAATTTTGCAAGTAATATCTTCTTATACTACAAGTATGAGGAAAAGTCTTTTACGGAAGCTTCGATTCATGGGAAAATTGGACGCAAGACTTTTAAATGTAACCTAATGGTTACAGAAAACTGGAGTTTTAGCAACGTATAGCCATATCTTCGTATAGTTATTAGCTACTGCTTGTTTTGGTGTGTAATACGGTAATAGCAGAATATATTGGCAAAACTTTACTTGAATCTAATATTTAGAATTACATCCTACGCAGTAGTAAGTAGAGCATACACGATCACTATTACGAATACTATTACAAATATTACTCAATGCATTGCTAGCGTTTTGCAACTGTAACGCGTTGCATGACTGCTTCATTGAGTGGTTGCATGTGGTGTCCCCAAAACTGGGCATTTCCATTGATATAAGGGTGAACACCTAATGAGTTGCTCATTTGTACTTTAAAATACATCATCAAGTTTGCGTGATCGAGCTAAGTGACGCCGAGTGGCAACACGCGGCCTCCACGACACCAGCCGAGGTCGCATCTTCCTCTGCTCATTACCTTGTTTAATTTATGCTTGGCTTCATTATTAATGCTCACTTTAACGAGGTAATGAAACGATATGATATAATGTTCGAAATTATCAGAGCATTTAACTCTTACATAAACATATTTATTTTCATATCTATCATTTTAGTGCTGACATAATAACAAGGCTGGTTCCCACGAGCTTACTTATTCTCGCTTAATTATCGGGTAGATCTCGTAGACTATTTTCGGTGAATATACTATAGTGGGCGCTAAGACATTCGCCACGCATGCGCGGTGCAGGCTCCGCTCTGATTGCCCCGTGGGCTGATCGAGGCTCGATAGCGACGCTCGCGGAAGTATCCATTGCCCCAGCCGCACCACGTTCGGTATATTAAAGCGTAACATCATCCTTTCTATCTATCAAATTCATAATGTTTCGCAATTTCCAGGAAAGCTATTATGAGTATTATATTATTCATGCTGCTTGAAAACTTCACGAGGATGCTTTAGAATGTAGGAGTGTATTTTTAAACAAAACCTTGGTCTGTCAAAGATGTATTGTTATCAATATTTGTCAGGAAACATGACAACACGGTGCTAACGTGTAAATAACATGAGATATCCAAGAGATTGGTCACGAATGGTATCTTACGTCACGGCTTGTCCAACTTGTTTTGTCGGACAAGCGAACATACATATCAGATTTGCAGGCGTGTCTGTGACATATTGTATTCGTTCGAAATCTTTGAAAAGCGAGGAGTTACAAAAGCCCTGTCTAATTTTGGGACAACGCACTGAGGTAGGCATACGTATTGTGATCAAGTCAGGAGAATATTAGTTGATAATTTAATATTTGTATGAAGCGGTCTTTGGCACGAAGGTTAAGGAAAAAAACAAATGAAGGTCTTTATAAGACGATGTCTATGATTTTGTTTTTCGGTAATTCCGTTCTGTTTTTACATGACAGTTAGCTTAAAAAAATATTTTTAGAAATGTGCATCTTTTGTATAGTTGTAGCATCGCATTGCCCATAAATAATATGATCATTAATAATGCTAATATTCAGACCTGTTCAATAGAATTATATTGCCAACCAAAGCTTCATTACTCGGCACAAAGCACATATTTTATACGCTGACCTATAAAATGACAACATCATTAATCGTAACTAGTCGTTACCATCAATCATACCGTGTGTTGTGTCGAAAGATCCTGAAACAATCACTTACGACATTTTACCAACGGTATCTTGACAATTTGACATACCTACCTATGTAGGGTTCTTATGAAATATGTCGTTAAAAAAAATATCAAAGCAAACCAAAGGATAGGAAGACACAGTCATTTGTCAAATGACGCGTCATTATCAACGCCGATCGGTAGCCACTTGTCATACCGACAATCATCATTGACCATTTCCTTCTAAGTGTTGTAGTCACAAACAATAATACTCTTTCCGTGGGAAGTCACAAATTGGCAGTCGTTCTACCTACTTTTAGTTTTTTTTAAGACCCCATTCTGTTAATGATTATTTTATGAGACGGTCTTAGGTTAACTTACCTTTTCTTAGAAACCTCATCATCATCAACCATTTTCTCATAATATTGGGTTGTTTTCCTGATGCGATATTTAGGTATACCAGCAAGTTAATTGACTTGGAAAGTTTTCTCTTGTTCTTTCTTTATAATCTTTCATAACTTTTGGAGAATCATATTAGCTAGATTTAGGTACTTATCCGCCCATAACGTTGCTAAATAAATTATGCATTCACATTTGGAATTCATTTTGTAACAGTGACCAATCAGACGAAATAAAACCACTTTCAAATGTAGAATATATACTTAGGATTGACTTACATAGGTCTAGATGTGGTGTTTTGTCCCTGGTTAGGCTTTAAGGCCTCCTTTATCCGTCAACGTTTAGCTGGGTCACGTCACAAGGAGTATAAAAATAAGATACTCAAGTATAAACAGAAAGAAACAAAGAAAAATGTTTATTTGGGACAGGGATAATGAACCGATCCTTATCCCCACTTATGCTTAAGAGTCTTATTCCTTCATTATTTCCTACATTTTCACTCGAAAATGGAGGAAAACGAAGACAAGCTTAAGGGTTTAAAACGGGCTTGGACAAATTAATGATATTGGGGTGCTTTAGTCAGGAAGAACGTTAAAGTAAAAGTACCTACAAGAGGATCACTGGTTCAATTTATACTAGTAATCTGAATTAACGAAGACTGCCATTCTAAACTAAACCTGAAACATTATCCATCATGTATTCGAAAACCAAAACCAAACTCGAATGAAGTACCTTCAAACTAATGTTCAGGCAAATACAAAACCAGAATAAGGCATTAGCACATTGCTCGAAACGTACTCGCACTGCACTCCAAACAAACATTACTTAGTCAGAACTTGATAAAAACCACAAACGCAATAGGTATGTAAAAATAGTGTGCGGGTTACCTAAGCGGTATAGCACGCCCACTGGGCGCTGAGGCTGCGATGACGTAGTCCCTACAGATATATTGGGGCCGTCGGAACCAGTCGGCCCACTGCGCACTGTTGCATCAAATATTATACATATGGGAATGAGAACTTCGCAGCCGATAGCTCTTATATAACTTTGCGTGCCAATTATGTGCGCTACTTTTTTCTTAAATGTTCAAGTTTGACCTTTCGGTAAGGAGCTTTTTGTAAAGGTTGATGGTTTCTGAAGATGGATAATTTAAATTATTTGCTTCGTTCAGGGATACGATAACGAAGCATCGGTTTGATTGAAACTGAAAGAAATTGGCATTCATGTAAATTCATGCTTCATATAGCCTGAAGCAAAGGTAAGAAATATGATTATAATTGTGCCTCTTTTTATAAGCAATAAATAAGACATTAAATCACAAAAAAAATCACGATGTATGGACGATGCACAATGCATTTGAACGATGTATGGCTGAAATTAACTTCTTGGAAATCCCTAAAACATATTAGATTTCGAGTATTCACCAACATCGAGATATTATCAAGTTAAGCTGACGGTAAACTAAGACTACCTCATTTCGCCCGCAAGTGGTTCCTCGAATCCCGACCATGCACTCTACGCGTATCTAATGACGCTCCAAGAACAGTTTTAGCTTTCCATTACGATACTTGTGAAAATGTATGTAATTTCGTTCATAATTATATCATTACCTTAATAGAGAGAACACTTCTTTATTTATAACTCAATAACTACTACATTTCCATCACCGACATGTTCAATTATCGTAACGGTGAATACGACAAATCGCAAATGCAAATATAGTGGTGCTTTTGATGGTCTCCACGAAGAAATGGTCCAGTCATGCGATAACATAACGCCTATCAGCGAAACCCATTAAATTGAAACAAACGGTTATGTATCACCAATTTACAACTAATCTGTGAAGTACTACGGATGTGCGTGACTTTTTGTACTTACTTCCACGCCATTAGAAATAGAAGGTAACACCGAATTCAAGTTATTGTAATTATAATTTTGAATACCGAGTGTGGTGACCGTTAAGCAAATAGCGGTGAATCTCCATAAACGGCTTCTTCTGCAACGCACGCCATTATTATTAACATCCATTCTTGTATCATTAGATACGAGATACAATACTCAATTGCTACTAATTACCTCACATTATTTCCGGCCCATATATTTGAGCTCGTTCATTTGTGTATAACAAATTACTTCCACAGTTCCACGTCGATGTGCCAATGAGAAAAATAACTAGTGCTATTTTAATAAATCAGGGTTTTTAAATAGGAACTTTGTAATTCACCAAAAGCAACACTAATAGTTAGCAAATTTAAATTATATTTTGCAGGCAAAAGTGAAAACTTGAATACGTGCTTCTCTCCCTCCGTGTCTTGATTTTAACATTTTTTACCCATAAAAAAAAGTACACAACGCCGCTAAAGAAGTTTTCACTTCAAAAATTGCAACAGAATGCAATTTAGGGTAAATTGCAGTTGCGCTAAAGCATATTGGATGAGGTTTATTTACTCTGTGGATGAGAGAGCACCCTCGGGAATCTGGTAGGGGTAGCACCCGCCCCTCTCCACCGAAATTCATCAAAATGCAATTTGGAAACAGCCAAGCATGCAGCCCGGCTAGCCCCTGAAATCTAATTCTCGCAGCGCGTGCCGCCTACGTTCATCAAATTGTTTGTTATTACGCTCGGCTAGATCTTACACTGTCGCCTGCTGGCTGTAGCTAATACATTCACTATAACTACTACTTGAGATACGGTTAGTCGAGCACTACCTTGCTAATTATTAAGCTTGCGAGTTTAAAGCAGGTAAATCTAAAAAGAAAAAAGCCCAAAACAAATAAGTAGACCCAGAGAACAAGATTTTTTTAAACCTACGTTCAAAAGCAGTACTTTGTCCTATTGTTAACAACGTACCTATTATGACAGAAAACTGAAAAGATTATCAGAAGAATTGTTGCTCAACTTTAAATTATAACAAATTAAAGCTTACAATGAGTAATTATTTTTTTATCAGCTTACACCCAAACTTTAGAATCGTACTGTTTACAAGTCTGAGGCTGAGGTCAAATATGCATGTGAATGTTTGTACTAACATAAAACACTGACCCGGTGACCGAATGACGATAGGCTAATATTAGTGTGATGATGAATGACTATCGTGGATACGATGGAGCTTTACAATCTGAGCGAGTAATGCGGGTGGCGATTGTTAGACGCCGATTGTAAGAGCAAGATAGTGGCCTTCGGTCTTTCGGCTATTGTGTAGCGTAACGGGTCCTATACAAAGCAACCTTTGATATAGATAATTATGTCATTATTTCAAAAGTTAGTCTATGTTTTACCTCACCACATTCGAAGGAAACGCGTTGCGCTACCGCTTCGCTTATTAAGAAAACCATCTTCGGTATTAGAGCCATAAACTGTCCAATAAATATTCACCATGGCAAAGTTTAAATCCTATAGATTCTTATAAGGAAGTTCGCAGTGTCTGCTATACGAAGATAATAATATGGAATTCCTGAAATGCCAATATCAAAGGTTTGTTTTACATGGCTGATGCGTCCTTAACTAAAATATGAAATTCCTAACGGAACACCTTTACGCGATAATAAAGGGGCTGGAGCTGGAATGCGGAGTCTGGCTTCTGTTCTACTCGTAAGGTAATTGAATCTGCTTGTGGCTAACTCATTTATCACGAACAAATTGCATAATAAATGAGTAATATTAATTACAATGCGTATCACGCTGTTTTTTTCTCGTAGAGAACATATGTTACGTACAAGCTTGTGTATTGTATAGTTATAGGACCAATGCGCTAAGTTATTTGTAATTTAGAGTCAATGAATGGTATGTTATGCCGTCTCAACAATCAATAGATTACAAGTATTTTCTTTTCACAATCAACTTCGATAAAAACTCTAAAAACCCAATACAGAGGCATCGATCTTGAATTTCTATAAATAGGTAGGTGGAATGCTCCATTAAAAAAAAGAATATACGAAAAATGACGTAAACTTATTCGTGGCAAACTCCGTATATAGAGCACCCGTTTGACCAGCTCCCCGTGTAGGAAAGCTGACGGAATTTTTAATACGAACACCAAAGATTGCATCAGGGAGTATTTCTAGGTATTATTAGGCGGTGCGTATTGTTCCACGGTGTTTTTAAGAAACCAATGTTGCGAAGTGACCTGAGTCCCGGCGGTCACCCGTCCGTTGACCTCGCCAGCCCGACAACATCCACATTGACAATTGCCGACGATATTTTACGAGTACCATCGGAGTCTTGAAGTGAGCACGCCTGCCTTGTCCTATCCTACTAATATTATACTATAAAGCGAAAGTCTGCTTGTTGAGACGTTTGAATGTGTGGTAATCAATCGCTCCCCAATGGCTGAACTGGTTTAGATGAAATTTAGAACACAGTAAGACCATGCCAGAATCAGGGTAACAAATTTTTATCGCGGTAGTAGTTCCTGTAGAATAATTTTTGCCTTTCGCGAGGGTAAAACCGCTGACTCATGGTCATAAAATAAAATACGCATGCATTCTTTTATCGGGGCTCATGAAGACATAATAGCAGATGAAAATGGTAAATAAACGTAGGCAAGTTCTAGAGACTAGAACAGGAAATCAAAATAGTTGCAGCTGTAGTTACGTAGTAAATTAATCTGATGAACATCTAATAAACGTGAAATGTTCGCTACAATTAGGATCCTATCTTACACAATCAAACCTAGTTACATTATCTAGGAAGTTAATAAAGGTATCTAATACTTCCCCCACACATTTTAAGCCTTCGGCGGGTGTAATTTCTTCAAATTCTAAAGTTCCTGAGCCTTAAGATTTTGAAGTGAACAAAAACCCAGTTTAGAGGGTCAAGCGCGGACAGCGGTCAAATCTCAAGGACTTAAGGATAATTTTTGTAATGTAAGTCACACTCGTGCCCGACTGTAATAGATTCATACGAAGCAGCTAGATGGGATATCAAATATAAAGCTATAAATATCTCCAAGTTTGTTCACACACTTTTCGAAGTACTTTACTTCGAAAAGTGTAAATAATTCCAATATCTGACTGTAGGTATTTGTAAGTTATCGAGTGTAAAATTAAATCACTTTTAAAGTCTGCCCTACCCCGTGTGTGATTTACTTTCTTGTCTGTATGCAGAGCTCAAACAGAACAAGTAAAAAAACTCGCAATTTCATGGCAATTCGTTATTACATCCAATGTATTGGAACGTCAACTTGTCAAGCAACAATATCAACCACTTTTTGACCTTGATCGCGATGACTGCTACACTTCATGTTTGTTTTTTGTTGATCTACCAACTATCCACCTCTAAAAAACTATAAATAACTGGGGAGATCTTGAGGCGGATCGTGAGCTCTGCAAACAACAGCAATCAATGCAATCATCCTCTTAAATCTCCAGAGAAAGCCCTTGGGTCCTCGGAGTTCCTTGTGTTTCCTGCAAATGATAAATGGCTAAGCATCTCTCGAAATGCATAGGAAAAGGAGTATGTATTCGAGGTAATTTTACAGAACATTATTTTGCAGGCAAAACAATAGATGCTGGAGAACTTGGAGACATTAAAACAATTTAGAAATTACACTCGTAGACGTAAAGATAAATAAGTAGAGGTGTGATAGAACAAGTAGTGTCGACAAGGAAAATCAAACCGCTCGGTCACGCTACGACACACGCAATAATGAATGCCACATATGACACAATAATCTAATAACAAGACAAGTGCAAAAACTGAGACTATCTTCAAGGCCTGCAATTGTTAAATAATGTATGATTCACTACGATTCTAAATCTAGTAATCTGCACTAGCACCGATAATTCTAGGAAGCTATCAAGTCGGGTCGTGTGGATGCGATCGTGCGCGCGCGTCGCCCCGAGGGCGCGACCCTTTATGGCCTGTCGTTTTACATGGTCGAGCCGTCATGCGACTTTTCCTGTAACTTCCTTCATATTCAAAGTTCATTAGATAATTATCTCCCGAATGCAAATAGGCTTTTGTAATATTTTACCCCACAGGCAGATTTCTGACACGACTTGCTTTGCGAGCTTGTGTTCAAACATGAACATACACCAATCTATAATGTCTGTATTTAGTTGTATATTCTGCCTCATAAAAGCTCTACCTATTAATGTGAGTTATCGCTAATTTTTTATAAGGTATTCAGACAAGACCGAACAACACAGGATAACTTTATATTTATATTTTTCACGCTCGTGTTATTTTCATATCTCCATACGTGTGCAGAAATATGGGAATGATAATAAAACTGCACGTACAATCTGTGCCATAACTCTTTTCTGGTATTATTAAAAAGTTGTTCAGTTTTATAGCATAAAATATGTACAATATTTTATTTTATCGTTTTGGAGTCGAATCAGACCAACCGTAATCGATTTTTGCAAAAGCTCCTCTGGGTTTACATTATTTATGACTTCCATATTGGTATTTGTAATATTACCATAGGCACAATTTGCTGTATTTTCATTTCCAATATTTTATAGTTGTTTTATTTCACAAACTGAGAATCATATATGAGAAAAAAAATTATGTAACCTGGGCGACGCGGCATTTAGAATAGTTATCTTCATTAAACAAAAGACACAGCAGAAAGGCATCCTGATATCGTACCATCAGGTCGGGCTGTGCTCGGCAGCCCTACAGTACAGCTGGTAAAGCTGAACCGTCCGCGATACAAAGAGCAGTGATTTGTTGTCGGAGATTTTACATTGTGGTGCCCGTGTCGTAACGGTTTGTTGGTTTATTTGTAGACTATAACGTACCAACGTAGCTATATTTGAGGTCACAATTCAATATTAACTTTTGCTCTAACATCAACTCTACATTTGTATTACCTATTAAAATAACCGATATTTGAGATTGGATCAAGGAAAATCAGGTTTTCAAATGGTCTATGCTACATGCGAATCGTTTCCTGGATTCATTTCAACTGACTGACATGTATGAAGCTTAACGGTGGAGATATATAACATAATGTTCCGTTTTTCTGGCAATAAGTCAAGCTAATGATACCACCAATCCTTAGCAGCATGTAGCCATTGTGAACATATAAATCACAGAAACAATGCGAGACCTACATGCCTCTCGGTCGCGTGCAACGCCATACAAGGAGACTGACGGTAACGACGACTACAGGAAGTCCTTGTATAACGTTCCTTATGAGTAAACCGAACAAGTTATCAGTGATAAATTAAATATACTCAAAGCCTTAATCGTTCTTTAAATCACGTATAAGAAGTTGTGTTATGATTTCATTCATGTTTCCATAATCTACGATAGAATGAGCGTGAATTGAATTACATTGCAATTCACGTTACCTATTTATCGTTACGAGGGTTTCCCCATTTGGTTTTGTTATAATTAAAATACCATGCATACCAACTTTAGCCTACTTTAATTAAAAAAAAATGTTCTTTGCTCACAGAATGCAGAAAGTACGGGAGAGTTCTCCCCGGTGGTCACTGCGACATGCAAGACTGGCGTCATGGCAATCAACATACAATTCCACCAGCCGTTCAATGGTGTTGCACATGCCAGGGAATTCCGGTGAGTCTATGTTAATAGAGATCTCTTTTTGTGTTTGAGTGACAAAAAGTAAGCGGCCCACCTGTTGTTAAAGAGCATATCGTCTCTGCAATACCAATAATTTAGATTTTTATATTTTGCTAGAAATAGACACAAATATTTAAAAGTAAAGCTATTTTTTTTCTGTTAGGTTAAGCTTCTGGACATTCTAAGCTCTGCAGTAAGGATTAGCGTCTCGAAGTTGAATTTACTCGAACCACGATCATGTCTTCTAATATCTAGGTCCAGCAATATTTCAGACTTTGCTCTAAACTACTTCCGTTATTGAAAATGGAATTGCATTCCGTTATTGAAACCGATACTTTGTTGCAGACACTAATTTGTATTATTATTTATTGCTTTTACTTTAACGATTTATTGCACTCAATAAGTGTAAATGGTATAAATAACTATAAACTTTGAATTATTATTATGAACAGGCAGAATTTCTTACGCTGTCACACAAAATGTTTATTCTATTATTTTTAAATATTAGGCAACTGCATCTGAGTCACTTTTTCATTAATGCTCCGCTCCTATTGGTCGTAGTGTGATGTTATATAGCCTATAGCATCCTCGATAAATCTAATCCAATCCAACACTAAATGTTTTTTCAATTCGAACCAGGAGTTCCTAATAATAGCGCGTTCAACCAAACCAACAAACAAACTCTTCAACTTCATAATAATAGTAAAGACGGCAAGAAAACCCCGATTGGAGAAGGCAGTGTGTATGATTTTACAGATTCAAGAGGAAAAGTGCATAATTTCCATCTGTGCTTGATCTTTAAACTAAATAATTATGTGCTGTAAAACATGGAAGTAATTTATATAATTAACTCAAAGTACGTAGCAACGATTGCTACGAGACGAAGGTACCAATATAAATACATGCTTAATCTTACTACCGATGAGACGCCGGCGCCGTACAGAAAATGCAATGAGTTTACAGTCGTTAATATTAGACTTCTAAAGTTCTAACTAACCATTTGCCTAAATATTATAATGTGCATTCCAGGACGCCGGCGTGCATGGCGCTGGGCAACGGCAGCGAGACGCTCAACTTCGACATCAACCTGATGGCCGCTCAGGGCGCCCCTGACTACTGCGGCGTGTTCTGGAACAACGTAAGTAACAGCTACTTTACCAAGTCAATAGTAAAGCTCTGGACTGATTGACTGGTTAGATTAAATTTAAAAACTGAAATACCGGCCAAGTGCGGGTCGGACTCGCACACGAAGGGTTCCGAAACATAAACCCAAATTTTTATAATTTGTGGTTATAGCGGCAATTGAAATACACAATCTGTGAAAATTTCATTACCTATTACGGTTCTTGAGATACAGCCCGCTGACAGACAGATGGACAGATGGACGGACGGACGGACGGACAGCGGAGGCTTTGTAATAGGGTTCCCTTGGTTACCCTTTGGGTACGGAACCCTAAAAAATACCTCCATTTATTACAACATAAACCCATGATTTGGAATCATGGATTTATGTTTGCATTTGTTATCATTTCGGTATCTCAAAGGAAACCTAGCCTTTGATACCATCACACTTCTGATAGATATAATGGTCGAAAACAGGAAAACCAAAATTTAGTTTTTGAGGAAAAGCTAGTACTTAAAATATTGATGTTACTGACATGACTAATAGCCATTGTTTCAAGCAGCTGTGGAATTCTAAAACCATCAATCCCAGTTTATGAAACACTCACTTGCCAGATACACTATAAACCTCACTTAAACATTGAACGAAGCTAATTACTCGGCATTCTTATCGCAACATGACTAATCCATACGGTTCGAAAGCTTTAAGCCCTAGTACTCACACTACTCACTCACCCAACATTACACATGCACATTTCAGCGCACAGACGAGCGGTCGTTGCCGCTGGCGGTCCGTGTGCACCGGACCTTGGAGCTGGCCGATGACAAGTTCTACGTCATCACTTGCGGCAAGGCAGGCTTCAGAAATGCTCGGTACTTACAACTTTTTGTGTTCTTTATACTCCATGTTTAAGGAAAACTCTTGCTATATGACTGAGGAGTTTCAGCAGATGGCAATCGCTTAATCCTCTTACTGTTTGAGTCTGATATTGAACTCCTTTTAGAAATGGTATAAACCCCTAAAGATTTTACAGTTAATGATAAAGTTTATCTAGGAACTCTTTAGACTACACGAGACTACGAGTACAAGTCTATTAAAAATTGCTTTGACGTTGTATGTCGCTGTATTTTGCATTGTCCCAACACAATGTACGCAATGTATTGTAATTTCTACAGCCAAAGTTTATTCATAACAATTAGCTGAATACTTATCTAATGCCTAATTTTTTATATTTTACAGAAACGAAACTTCGCTTGTATCACTGCGAATGTTAGACTCGCAAGGTCGAAAAGTATTGAATGCAGCATTCGGTCTACCTTACACGCTCCGAGCCGAAATCAGCAAGCCTGATGGTTAGATCCTTATCAGTATTTCGTAAATTGTTATTTACAGTAACAATATATTACAATAGTAACTTAATGCATACTATTTACGATTACAGGAACACACGGAATAAGGTTGAAGAATTGTTTTGCTTTCAACATGCGTAATAATACAGCTGATCTTCTGGACAGTCGAGGGTGAATACAAATCCATTCGTTTTTTTTTATTATTACAGATAGGCTCATGTTTCATAACAAACGCAACTGATGATATGGTCGACGATGAAGCACGCTTGCTTAGGAGTAACCTATTCACTCCTGACCTTAGTTTTGTACTGTAATTTTGGAGAACTTGTCGCGATAAGCAGTACATTAAACACGAGTGTTGTTTCCAGATGTCCTATGAAACAACAGTCGATTGTGGTGAGGTCCGAGACGGGCGCGGCCGAGCTCGCGATAGCGTCCATGTTCCGGTTTCCGGACTCCTCACAAGTCAACTATCAGTGCGACATCGCCATTTGTAAAGGTAAATATTTGCTAACAAATCGTATGTAAAGCTTTGGAAACCTTTGAATAGAATGGCCCGCAAGTTTTCCTAAACCAATAATTCATTCATCGAACAATCTTCATAAGATTAAAACTTTCTTGCCTAGTGATTCCCTGACGTAGATGCAGTAGGTACTAATACTTGAACTGTATAATTTCAGGGCCGTGTTCAGTGATAGACTGCAGTACGGAGGCTCGCTACGAGAAAGGTGACGAGGAGAGTACTGTCACCGCGTCCACGGGAATCTTCGTGCTCGACCCCAACGACAATGGAGGTACCTAAATAATAAAAACCCCTCAGGCTTCGCTTCTGTATTACATGGGTACTATAGAGGAATCAAGACCATTTTAGGAAACTACAAGAACCAAAATAAAATTGAGCTCACATTGTTAAGAATCTGTGTATTTGCCATTCCTTGGTAGAGCCTGAAATATCGAGCCCAGTGTCCCATTTATTATTTTGCGCCACGCCCGATCATTAATTCAAACACTCTTTCGTGCATGCTATGATTTCTAACGATAGTAACATAAGGTAATTTGGTACGACCTGAAGCTACGCAATTTGCTTGTAAATCAATGCCACGTAATCTTACACAACTCAGCAGGAAAATAAAGGTCAGATAGGAATCAGGCTTATAAAATTTTTATGACCTTGTTTAGTTTAACTACCTAACTACTATTATTTATCATATTCACTTCGTTGTTAAACCTTCCATCTTTAAATAAAACACTTATCTACCCGTAACATGGTCAGCGTGAAAATTCTGGTTTTCACGTGGATATACAATAATATCCATACGTCATATTTGTAATTGGTGACCCAATCTCTAGAATGATGGACTTTGTCCTAGTCATAGTTTTTACGTGTGAACCTATAACGACAAAAAGCCCATATTTTGGAACTTTCCTGAAAATATTAAACCTTATTGTTTTTTTCCAGTGGCAGCACTGACGTGTTCAGACGGCAGCGTGCGTCCGCTGTGGTTGCTGTACCTGGCCATCGCGCTGGGCGTCATGTTTGTGGTCATGCTGCTCGTCAACTGCTTCCTCTGCACCGCCATGACCTGCTCGTGTGCGAGGACTGATGTGAGTCCAATCGAAATTGAACTGTAATTAACAACTAAATATGTTTTATTTGCAAATGCTCGAAACCATTCACATACCACTTTTATAGTTATTCTACAGTATTGGACAGCAACATTCTTTACCTAACAAATCGAGCATTTATCCTGACGTAGATGTAGCAAACGCATTCGTAGTGGCTGCGTAGCACTCACTACGGTGCGTAGCGCGTAGCACACAATTACTAAACGCACAATATTTTGTTTTTGTCGAAATGATAGTCACGAATAAAAATGACTGGCATTGTAACTGAACATATAGAAATACCAGACCTGGTAGTAGGTCAGTAAAAAGAAAAGTTTGGACGATTGAATAAGCATGCATGTAATCTTATTATCAACAGGTGATTGAGAAGGACCCCTCCGTAGTGGAGGACTACGACCCGTACCGCAGCTGGCACGGCAGTCAATACGGAAGCAGGTACCCGTCCTCGACTATTCACTCGGCGAGGTATGTACACTTGGCTTGCTATGCGCAAACTAAATCCAGTTTTGGTATCCATTTTGGTAGGTATTCGAATTAACGTGAAGGAGGCTTTGCAATTCAAATGCACTAGATATCGGCTGCTTGATTAATTGTCGCACCAACACTGTAAATAAATTCCATTATTACGCGTAATTATGTCTGTTTCGTTGTAGCACGGCAACAGTGGCCATTCTTAATTTCAAAAGGGAAATCATCTTATCGTGTGGGCAGTAAGGTCTAACGACTCCACACACCCAAGTGTCAGAGTTTCTAAACCGCCTCAGGGGCCTCTGACATGGTTTATTTCACGACCGCCACTTGCGGCCGGGACTACTGGCTTATTCGTGCCTTCTGAAGCACGGAATCATATTTTGTATCAGACAATCAGGTGATTCAAGCCTGCAATGTCCAACAGCCAAACTGGAAACAACTTTACAAAGCATGCTTCCCGTGGGAATCGAACCCACGACCACCGGGTCACAAGGCAAACGCTTAAACCACTCGACCACGTATGCAGTTAAAGAAAAACACGAACAGTAAAAAGGGAAAGTTAATAAAAACCGGCAGATGCAATCTGACAATTTTGTTAGTTACTTTAATACATTGCGCGTACATTTCTTGTGCCCCTGCCACGAAAACGTGAAAATCATGATATTTTTTGACAAATATTTCGCATTGTCAGTTATAAGGCCCCGAACTGACATCTCCCGTGATTCTCAACGTGAGCCTTTTATAATAATGAAAAACGATATAGCAGATACCACAATAGCCATTCTAAAACGAAACAGCATGTGCACCTAACCGTCATTTACTTTCAGCACTACCAGATAATACGGCACTAATACCGATAACTAAACCAGATCAGCTATGTCTAATGTACCTGTTTCACTTATAGGTCAGTTTCGGACAACAGTGACCACTACGCGATAGTGCAGTCAAGGCCGGGCAGTCGACATTCCGGCATGCACCGAAATAGACATTAATCAGGTACACCCTACGTTTTAATATCACTGATGACGATAAGTTAAATAATATAGTTTTGAAGCTCGTTGTTTACAGATTCACAAAGCGATAAATATCTTCGTGAATTATATATTATGTTTTTCTCTATCTGCCTACTGATAGAGGAGGATGCGAAAAAGATTCACTGCGATCCGTTGTCGCAGTAAATTACATGCTAAGCTACCATATTGCTAAGCCTCGGCTGCCCGTCCGACCGTCTGTCAACGGGGTGTATCTTACGAACTGTAAAAAAGATAAAATAAATGATTTGTTGGGTTTAAAATACGGAGCCCTTTGTTTGCGAGTCCGACTCGTACTTGACCGGATTTTTCTGCTTGAGATCTTGTAATTAATGGCGATGTACACGCTCAACAAATGATGTCATTCGTACACTATTATTTGAAGACAACTATGAGCTACGTTTTGTGCTGATTTTAAACATCTATTTTTTTGTAATTACAGGTGATGAAATAAACTGCAATCCTGTGATGCAAGCGAAGGCAATCACGATTCCTACAAACGTTGGTACATAATCATCATAGTCGATTTACCAAAAAAGACGTTCTGTACGGATCCGATCAATACGTATCGAAAGATAACTAAACTACACATCTAACTATAAATAGAATACATAGTGTAACGATTACAATATTCCTAACAATATTATTTCAATTAAATAATGGTGCTTTGAATCTCAAATAGAAAACAATACACTAGGCAAGCGATGTTACCTTTACAGAAGAAATGCGTTCAACTATTCACGATGAATTTAACTTGTGCCATTTTTATATGCAAGTACCTTATGTGGTTTGTAAGATTATAGACAATATATTATATTTTTTATCTATATAAATTCGTATACCTGAATCGATACAACGAATCCGTCCAAATTCATGTGTCAATATTTAAATTCATTAATTAGACCTGTAGACTAATAGAAGAAATATTTAAGGTCTTAACTGTAAGTAAATCTTTAATGTAGGTTGTGTTTGTACATTTATTTGTTAAAGGTATTGTTAGGCATTTACTAAGTTTTTACATGCACAACTTTCAAATTTTCAACCATTGTGAGATCAAGGAAAAGATTAATTCGATGAAGCATCCAATGTAGCCAACTAAAACAGACATGATTAATATTTTTGCTAAGATTATAACAATAATATAATATTGTTCTGGTAGTATTAATGTCGGTATATCTGCATATATAAATACAACTGATTACCTACTGAAAAACTATAAAGATGTTATAATAGAAGCACTAGTTATCTTGTTTGGACTCGATTATATAAAATCGGTGACAATCTCTATTGCAACCTTAGCTGTAGATAATAATTTAAAGTTATAAACAAATACCACATCATCACTGTGAATTAATATTTTAAATAATAGTTTGTATATTACCTGAACGTAATTAGGATTTAGAGAAGTGAATTTTTAGTTTTTAAGTGAACGAATGCGTCCTTTTTGTGGCATGGGTGCACTGAAATGGATATATATTTTTTGAGAGCGTGTTTTTAGTCGTATGAAATAAAATGTATTAAAAATAAATGGAAAAATGTGTGTGTGAATATACTGTAAGTTCCAAACTTAAGTTATAAGTGTGTATTTGGGTGTGAAACCAATAAATTCTTTTAACACTATCGACGTTTTTTGTTTTCTTAAATTTTTGGCCCCAACTTGCTCGTAAAGACCAGCCAGTTAGTGAGATATAGAGGGTTTTAAATAACTGACATGAAAATTAACGATACAATCCGATTTTCAGTATTGTACCTGTTTTTAGAGTGATCAAATTTTAACGGATCATTTCTAAAATGTTTTAAGTAGGTACATAGACGTATTGTTAATCGCTATCGTTTATGTAATTCTGTTATGTCTTCTCTGTATAGTATATACCCCCGCAACGACTCGCGCAACATCAGCTGCGTTACAATTTTCAATACTGCTCTGCTCCTACTGGTCTCAGCATGATGATTATAGCCTATAGCCTTCGTCGATGAATGGGCTATCTAACACTGAAAGATTTTTTTTCAAATCGGGCCAGTAGTTCCTGAGATTAGCGCGTTCAAGTAAACAAACAAACAAACAAACAAAATTATATATATATAGTTAAGTAGGTAGGTAAACAGAAACACCAGATGAATTTTGCACACAGATCATATTTTATTTATTGATGTGTCTAATATACTTCTGTGAATCCATTTAGATAGAGATTATATCAATTACATATCATAATATTACAATATTTAATATATAATTTTAAATTTAGATAAATAATATAAATCGATTGCCAAACCTTTTTCTCGATAACTATAAAACATATTGATCGTGAATGTACATTGATATATCTTATATTAGGTGCCAACGTCACATTAAATGTCCACTAATATAATATTAGAATATATAATAATCAAGAACTGTTCCTAAGTTACGCACACTTGAAAAGGACTACAAAATTAGACTAGAAAGTTCCTGGTCATGTGCAACAGTAACTATAAAACATTATAATCACAAAGATCTAAAAATATTTTATTTGTTGGTAACTAACACGTAGGCGTCAAGTTCCTAGTATCTTATATGACGCTACATAAAATAATCCAAAAACAAAATAGTCGTATAAAATAATAATTATTATTCATATTTACCACTATTTAATAATGTAATATGTTGAAGACAGTCCAAGTTCTTATACCGATCAAGACAATATTATTCATTTTCGGCACAAACTGATATAGTATTCTATGGCACGTCATAACACTGGTATCGAGCAAGAATTCTTAAAAGTGTACATAGACATTGTATTGCCCCTTGGGCATAAAATTATGTATTATGAACTCGAGTGTTGCAAAAATTACTTAATTAAACATTTATTTATTCTAAATTACCCCATTCAATCTAATTAAAAGCTATATACATACATAGATCAATATAACAATTCACTGGTTGTCGCCATTAATGTTACTATATTTTTAAAGTTCGGTGGGATGATATAATTTATTGTTTCTCGTTCTCTGGTTCTCTTTTCTCTAGCATAGTTTTGGCGACTTGTTCGTATAGAGATCGTTTATATATCCGTGGCTGACCGTCGCGCAGGCCGTGGGGATACATGCCGAAGGAAGCGTCATCGTCGAACCAGCTTGTTGTTGGCTGAAATTTTTAAAACTTGTGTAAATAAGTTTCTTTGTACATTGCTTAGAGATCTAGGGCTAGGTTACACAGTGCGAGCTGGCGTGCGAGTCAGCCTGCCTGTGCTGCTGCAGTGCAGTAACTCGCATCGTATGGACGTATCTTACGATTTACTGCCACGTGCGAGTTGGATGGTAGCTCACATCCGAGTTTCTTCAACATTTTTTGTTTTCACTCGCTCGGACATTAGTAGCATCGTTCGGACGCATTCGGCAGTAGCTCGCCAGTTTATTGTGTCCTGCGACTCGCAAGAGGCTGCGCATCTAATATCATCGCGAAAACAGCTAAGGGGAACTGAGCTACTGGCATACGAGGAGACGATCCGAACAACTGTTTACTATCTAGGCAGCAGCTCGCTCTGTGTGAACTAGCCATAAGAGTTCGGACTCCGATGTAAAACAAAACAATGTTATTGATATTTCTATAGCAAAATTCTCAGTAGCAACTGGGCATCATCGCGGAATCTTGATTTGTCCTCTTTGTGTAAGACGTAATGTTGCCATTCTTCACCTCTGCAAGTCTGCATACCATAACGTTATGAAAAAAATGTTAAGAAGAAGTTTATTGTTGGATGCAGTGGCTATGGACTATAGTTAAATATCACCATATTCGTGTAACGATATCCCGTTTAAACCTAACCTATCCGTGTCGGACTAAACTCAGCCACATAATTAAATTACCACTTTTACGATATGGCTACGAAATTATCTTCTTTTGTATACATAATTCTACTGTACGTGTGTATGTCACTAAACTCCTCCTAAACGGCTGGACCGATTTGAATGAATTTTTTTTGGATGCGTTTGGGTAGGCAGGGTAGGTAGAGTATATATTTAATTTGTTTTGGCTCGCCGTCTGATCAGAACTACTTAGGCCCGGGTCGGCGGCGCGCTGCGATCCCAGCGCGCCTCAAAGAGATGTCAGCGTAGAAGACGGGGCCCACTAGGGCAGGTGCCTGCTGGGGCTGCGGAATCTGTTCGAAAGGGGTACCGTAGCCTTGGAACACAAAAGGCACCAGGAGGAACACGGATGGGTTTTAGTCAGTAAGAGTCTGACACTCCCTCTTGCTTTACCCAGAGCGGGAGGAAAAGAGTAGGTAGAGTAGGCAGGGTAGCTAGGGTAGGCAGGGTAGGTAGGGTAGCGAAGCCGCGCGGGTCAGCTAGTATAGTATAAAACTAAGCCACTTTCCGTTTGTACGCTTATATCTTTTAAAACGCAACGGATTTAAATGCGGTGGAATTCATACATAGACAGAGTGATTCAAGAGGAAGGTTTATAAATTCGTCCCGAAATTCCTACGGGAACGGGAAAAATGTGAGATTCGCGTACGAAGTCGCGAGCAAAAGCTAGTGTAACATAATATTTTGCCTACCTAACATTTGCGATGTGTTGCGGTAAAGAAACAACATTAAACGTCCTACAAATGCAATTAATATAAAGGAGATTATCGAATTACGGACCCTAAGTCCTAATGGGATTTACAGGTCCAAAGATTAGGGATTTGATACTGCGCCCTCCGACCAGCTTAGCTGAATGTGCTAAAAATTGTAAGTACCTTCGTAAGTTTATACTCGTGTAACTTTATATGGTGGGATGATATTAGTGAACCCATACATATGTAGGATAGCGATGAACATCTGTCCCAAACTAATCTTTGGACGATCATATCGATTAACTATCAGCGCAAGTTTATAAGGTCAACAGGATGGCACATGGATTGATAGTGTTATCAGCGCTCATTGACCGTTAAATAAATATACACACATCAATATGCGTCAACACTGCGAAATCGATTCGTTGATGCCGTTGATGGCAACGTGCAGCTAAATTGTGTTTGATTACAACTTGGTAACGCAGCTGTTTCAATGTTATTCTAATAACCTTCCTCAAATCTTGATTTGGGATAATGGCATTAAAGTCTTTCTTTTTAGTATAGTTTTCCTGTCCTTCAAATTCCGTCGTGAATGTTCTCACGTACAACCTTTATGTCGCCACCTTCTTCACCGTGTATCGTACATAGGTCACATTAATACGACATTCAGTTTATTTTTGTTCGCGTGTAGTGTTTCCAGTTGTCCCGATAAAGCCGGACACAATTAGGCTTTGTGGTTGCGTGTCCGGCCAAATAAGACGGGGCCTGTCCGGCTTTTGTTAGATTTTTTGAGCATTTTTTTTATTTGTCAATTATGTTGATTTCCGGTCCGCCTACCTCACCTTGTATTGCTACCTACTATTACAATTATATTATTAAAATATTAATTATAAAGAAGACTGATTCATTCATTCTATTTTATTGTTGTTTCATTCGAATTTAAAATAAATTTATGGTAAATGACAAACAGCACTGTTTTACTTAAAAAGACTAAACAATTAAGGGTGTCCGGCTAAACTGACTGATCCGTCCGGCTTTTCGGTTTACAGACCTGGCAACCCTATTCGCGTGGGACACAAGTGTTGCGTCAAAGCTTCTGTGAGCTTACGTATGACGCAGGTGTGGCGTCATAGAGCACATAAGTCGTAAGCAATCAGGTTCATTAACTAAACTGGGGTTGACAGGGTTTCCTATACACTTGATAATAATGTAGACGTGAATAATAATTAATGAATGTTAACATTGCACTGTGGGTGTTTTGGGAATTGTTCATTCTAAAATATTATATTATACCTACTTTCAAAAATGGAAACAGTTATGTCTAATCGTTGGGCAGCAATAAAACTATCACCAATTTCACCCTTGGTTACGTTAAAGTAGTAAATAATGGTAGCCATCTAAAAACGCCTACCTATAAAATCGAAAATATTCTTCCCTTATTGAATCTTCCACTTTCCCACCACTGAAAGACCCTCCTGACCAATTTGCCTATATATGGACTTTTTTTCTGTTTTTTTTTTAAATATTTTTATTAGCGCGGAACATATTATAGTACAGGCGTGTGTGCGCAAACTCAGATCCACTCCCTCTTCCATCACTCTCATATTCCGATTGGACGGCATCCCGATACGACCGCAGAGAGATCAGGCGCAGGACTAACGGCTTAACGTGCTCACCGAGGCACAGGGGTCACGCCACCAATTCTAAACTCTGGGCTGTCACAAAAAAATCCCTATTGGAAAAACCCAATCACACATTTTGCCCGACCTGAGAAACTTACCCAGGACTCCATGCTCGGCAGTCGCGCTTGTGATTGCGAGACCAACTGTACAATTCTAGAACACTGCAAATTAAAGTCCTATGAAACTCCAAGAAACAATTGATAGGCGACTCACCTCAAGTTTAAAGTTAAGGATATGTGCAGCGGTCTGGTGCCGCGGCACGGTCGCCACGCGGGACACCGGGAAGTAGCCGGGGTGGCTCGCCGTCACCTCGTAGTGGCCCGGGGTCAGCAGGCGGTAGTAGTCTCCGTACGCACCTACAATTTAATGATTACACGTTATAATGACAATAACGACCTAGGCTGGAAAGGTGGAAATGTGTAAAAAGTGGCCTATGAATCAACACTTATGATTAATCCCAGTTTCAGTTTTTTATCATTTACATTTTAATTATTAGAATAGTATGGACACTTCATAATTACGAAAACATTTTAAAAAGTAATTCACTTCGGTCCCCGGCGCCATTATTTTCTGTATTTACCTATTCAAAAACTCTAATAGAAACAAAGCAATACTACTCTGTCAAGAAAGTACCGGGAAAAGATCAATAATACACAAAATGTCTGTTATTCATCCAAATTTATTTTATCACCTTCAAAGTATGCTCCTTTAGAAACGATACACTTGCGCCAACGAATAATCCATTCATCAAAACATTTTTTAAACGCTGCTTCCGGAATTGAGTTCAGTTCTCGCCGCGAATTCTCCTTTATGTCTTCTATCGATTGAAAACGGGTGCCACGAAGTGGTAATTTGAGTTTAGGAAAAAGAAAAAAGTCAGCAGGAGCCATATCTGGTGAATATGGTGGTTGCTGGATGGTATTTGTTGAGTGTTTGGTTAAAAATTCGTTCACAATGATAGCCTTGTGCGAAGGCGCATTGTCGTGGTGCAAAATCCAAGAATTTTCTTTCCACAAATCTGGCCTTTTTCGTCGAATTTGCTCTCTTAAACGCAGCATAACGCTCAAATAATATTCTTTATTTACCGTTAGACCTTCCGGTAAGAATTCAGAGTGCACAACACCGCGATAGTCAAAGAAAACAGTCAACATGACTTTGACTTTTGATCGACTTTGGCGTGGTTTTTTCGGTTTCGGTTCAGTTGGAAGGCGCCACTCCGAAGCTTGTTGACTAGTTTGCATGTCAAACTCGTAAACCCACGTCTCGTCACCAGTAACAATGCGTTTCATGAATGTTGGGTCTGAACTGACTCGTTCTAGCATGTCCTCAGCGACTTTCATGCGATTGAGTTTTTGGAGAAAATTCTTTTGGGACTAGCCGAGCAGCAACATGTTTCATATCCAAATGATTAGTTAAAATGGTACGGATCGACTCGTGAGATACAGAAAGTTCGGCGGCTATCTCTCTCAGAGTTGAATGGGGATTTTCAGTCACTATTTCCTTCACTTTTGCGATATTAACTTCAGTTGCAGACGTTGACGGCCTACCAGAGCGAGGCAAATCTTCCATCACATCTCGACCGCTTTTGAACGCTTTGAACCACTCATAAGCACGAGTTTTTGATAAAGTCGATTCACCGTAAGCCTTCTGTAACATTTTCAGTGACTCCGAACACGAAATTCCATTGGCGATGCAAAATTTAAGACAAACTCTTTGTTCGATATTTTTGTCCATTATGAAATTCGCAATACACACTATATATGATATTACTAAAACCAGCACTGTATTTAATATAAATAACAGATGCAACTCAAACTCCGCGCCAAAATGGAAAACAGTTGTGCCAATCTAACAACTACAAAAAAACTAAAATTTTAATTTGGAACCATAAACAAATCATCCATTCCCGATACTTTTTTGACTGAATGTATATCTATGAGTAAGATTTTTAGTTTCAAAAATAATAAAGCGCTGTGTGAAACGAGCAACATCCATCATTTGGCAATTTGAAGATAACACTTTCAGACTGCTTTTACACTTTTAGACTATTTCAGAGCTGCCAGACCTCTCTTATTTTCTCACTAACAAAATATGTGGCATAGGTGCAATGTTAAATGTACGTCATGTACACATTATATGTGCTAACACTACTCTATACCACACATTTTGTTGGTGAGAAAATAAGAGAGGTCTGCCAGCTCCGGGATCTTAGTCCTTATGGTATGTTTCTGTTGGCCTAATCAAACCTCAAAATCCGAAAGCATTTTGGATTTTTTACAATTATCAGAAGTGTACATGATTTGAATTTAGTTTCAGTCGAATATAGACATTATTTAGAACACAGAAAGTATATTCACGTCTCTGTTGGTTCTTAGGCGAACGATGTATGGACGCAATACAATTTATTTACATGATATCGTTGTTAGATAATGTATTTTACCAAAGATTTTTTTCCATTTCCATCTAACACGATGTACCTTATTACATACCAAACGTAAAATTTATAGTTTATTTGTATTTATTGAAAAATTCTAACGTGAACGTCTATAGTCTAAACTCCTCAATGAGACCTAAAATAAAACTTTAACTTTTCCATGATTTAAAATCATGGAAAAGTAAGAATCACAATCCTTGTTCGTTATAACAGTGCAATATAATTTGCAATCGACACCCGATTCTATAAACTAATTAGCTGCATAATCATCAATGTTTGTAATAGTTATCTAACTATGTTTACATTTCTTAATAGCGCTCCACTCATTATAACAATGCAATAGAAATTCGTGTATAAAAACTATAAAAACAAACCCTAACAATGTAAAAACAAATCATTGAGATAAAAGTACCTTGTTTTGATACAAATTTTAAAGCATTGTTCAAGTATGCCTAGTTTCAGTTTTGTTGGTTATAGGTCCTTTAGTTATCTGTCCGTCTATCACAGCCTATATCTCTGAATCTACTCGACCAATTTTGTTGAACTATCTTGCAAATATGAAATTCTGTAGCCCAAACTCAGACGAATTACGTAAATAAATAAATTTTGAATAAGGTAGTCACTTTTGGGGGATTAGTTAGAAAATTAAAAAAAAAAAAGTTTTTGAAACTGCACCGTATGACATTACAAATGAAAGGGCTTTTTATGAGGGTTTTATTATTATTTGCTTCACATTTTATTTTATAATAATGAAATATTGACTACAAAGTCAACAAACTCCCAGGTGCATCGTGTCTAGCTTTTCATGAACATGCAAACTACACATGTTATACGTCATAGATGCAAATAATAAATATCACTTCCGACCTTCAAATGCCCATTTATTTATGTTTAAACTGTTTGCCAACTTTACATGCATTTCTATTCAAGAAGAGTAATGATGCTCTTTTGTATTCGATCGGATCGTCAACCTATATTCACAGAGTTACGAAATAAAGTTGTATGTAATCCGCATACTTTGTTGATACGTACTTCGGAGATGTACACTCGCGCAAGTAAATTAATAAGTGTACTTAAGTCCTACATTAAAGAGCCATAGCCTACATGGTCCATCATAATATAGGTATTGCGATAAAATACATTTAGGTTGAAATAACAACAGACTGCGTAGTGCGTATTGTTCGATAACCTAAATTAATATCGAATTCATTATGGTATTAATAGGACAAGTGAGCTAATATAAGTAAACACATGTCGCTGTCCTGTCAATAATGCCTGAAGATTAACAGGATCTGCATCTCTGGATTAATCTTTAGAGATTGGAATCTTTGCAGATCGCCACAAGCGCGGGGTATTGACGCGCAACCTCGCAACAGTAGACCGGATTGGGGCAAGAATAACATATACAAATAGATAGCTTTACAGAAACGCAGCCTAGACACCAACAGACAAGTTAATAAAGTGCAGGCCGTAGAACAAATGATGTCAAATGAGTCAAGACGTCGCAGCAAGGAAACGCTTAGTTACACCAATCAGTATCAATTACCGAAATGAATGCAAACAACCATACATTTTGTTGCACTGTAGTCCAGTGCAACAAAATGTATGGTTGTTTGACAATCTCGTTTATATTCTAGTTGTACTTGTGCCGCATTGTTCTACATTTGGTAAAACAACTGCTCTAGTAACAATAGTAATGTTGTTATAGCAACCCCATCAACGGTCCACCTACGAAATGTTGTTTACCGATTCAATCAATACAGTTAAACCTTAATTAATTTCTTGAAGAATTTCAAATACATTGCAGCGTTAATTATAACTTTTTACACTTTAATATCATTACACGTAGCAATTACCCGAATTAGACACAGTGAACCTATTAGGTAAAACACATGAAAAGTAATTAGTGAGTTAATAACCTAACGGAATTTATTAAATCAAATCTTACCTGTAGTGACATCATGACGAATTGGTCTTGGCACGTGTCCTGTGATATTAACGACAGATATTATGGCGTTGCCGATAAAGCCAGCGTCGTCGGAAACTATTCCTTTGACACCAGTATGCGCCTTCCATATGTATGCCAGCAAAGCTTCGCGGTTCCTCTCCCATTCATGCGCGAGGGCATTGGCCGGAGGGTATTTGTCGCAGCCCAGTTCCAAAGTGATTTCGAACGCGTTTGTAGCAAGATAATTGAAATCTTGCATACCTGAAAATTTCACCATTTTATTACAAGTACTTTTAGTTTTCATCAACGGTGCTTGCTGTACGCTGGTCTGAAAAGGATACATTGGATAGGTCGGTAGGTTTCCCAGGGTCTGCAATAAAAGACCCTGACGGAAGTTGACGCACTAAGTTACTTAACCCGCTACACTGAACGCTGTCGAAAAGGCCTCGACCGACCACAATAAAACGCATTTTAGACTACGCTATAATATTTATAATAGCATGTAGATCATAGCACTACAATATCGCTCACCATACATTTATTTAGGACACGTTCACACTTAGCGATCTATACTAATATATAACCTCGTAACGCCCAAGAATAAAAAATACCATGAGAGCTAAATGCCCAGGGTTCATTTTAATGTACATAATATATAAATATGGTTAATGCCCAAGCAAGTCTGCGCTTATTTTTGTGTAAATAAATGCTTAGATTTTTTTTGTATATTTTTAGGCGTACTCTGGCGTTATGTAGAAGATCAAGAATTGATTTTTAAGCCGATATATTTTGTTCATTTAAATGAACATTAGGCGTTACTTACTAAATGACGGTTATTTATTTTGTTCATTTAAATGTACATTGGGTGTTATACAATACTTTTTATGGGTAAAAAAAAAAATATTAGTAAATCATTTTTTTTTTATTTTGTTAACGTTAATGATTATTACAGACATCGAGATCCATAATTGAAATCAGTCTTATTGAAGTCTCTTAAATTTAAACCACTCTTACCGTGATTATATGTACTGAAATATATAAAAAACAAACAATAAAATTTTTTATCTAATTAAAATCTGCTCTAAAATAATCAACTTCGACGAACCTAATAATACTAAAAAAAACTGCGCTTTGGTTGCTTTTCTGGACAACTAAATTGATTAAATCGTCGTTTATATATTGCTTCCAATAATCTTGCTTCTGATAACCTTGACTATTCACAAATATGCGGGCTCTAATAAAACTGGAGATTGAGGAAAAAGCTCTTGAATGGTCCAGTTGCTTGAAGGTACCGATGATCCATCCGATGGCTCAACAATTAAATTGTTTTCCGCTTCAATATTGTATCCACGACCCCTCCCTCTTCTCCTTCTTACGCCTCTCGGTTGTCCAGTTCCACGGCTCCGACCTCGCCCAGCACCACGTCCTCTCACAGCACGGCGTCCACGACCTTGACCATGTCCAACCAGCCTCTCTTCCGCCTCTGATTCCGTGTCACTCAATTCGGATTGATTATGTGCCCTATTTTCTGGGAAATCTAGAACTGGCATGAATTCAGGATCCCCTACATCTTCGTCTGAAGGAATAAAATCTTTAATTTCCGAATCTACCAGTAAACGTTCAATATCGAACTCCTCCAGACCTAGAGAATAAAATAAAATCAAACTATTAATTTATACAGTAACCCACTGTACATTATAATGTACATATTATTTAGGAGGTTAAATTGAAGTAACGCTCAATGTGCAATAAAATGTACATAATATTTTAAAAGGGATTTAAAAAATAATTTTGTATCTATGTATCAAAATAATAATATCAAACAACTGTATAGTAATAATTCTTTCACTGAGATCAAAATCTCACACAAAAAGCTGTAAAATTAAAAAGTTAAAAGTGGATCAAACTTACGTGGTATCCGCCGGCGCGCCATCTTGCCACGTGTGTGCAATTTTGACGGACAACCATGCCTTTTACAAAACTGACAGACGTCAAAACGTTGACAACACTAAACACAAATTAAATAATAGTCACCATAAATATGTATACTGGCGGGGAATTTAAACTAGACACAAAATTTATTTTGTACATCGTAATGTACGCTGGGCGTTTACACGTACTTTTTAAAACTATGTTTGGGCTTTAATGATTTCTAATATTATGTACAATAGAATGTACATGGGGCGGTACGAGGATAAAGATGAAGAGTTTGTTAGTTTGTTTGATTGTTTGTTTGTTTGCTTAAACGCGCTAATCTGAGGAACTACTGGTCCGATTTGAAAAATTATTTCAGTGTTAGATAGCCCATTTATCGATATAGGCTATATATCATCACGTTTGTCATTGGTGTCATTGGTCTTAACCTACAGGAGCGGAGCAGACGAAGTTTCGCGGGTCAACTAGTAATATACATATTTTAGTGGCTTGCTTAAAATGCTGTTCTATATAGCAGGATAGTATAGCGTAGTCTGAAATGCGTTTTAGTCATATATGAACACGGAAAAATAAGTGCTTACGTCAACACTAATTTGTGCTCTTCTCTCGGTCTATTGTTAGATAAACTGACATGCATCGCTAATCGTTCTCAACATGTTGCCATACAATAACAATCACACAGCAACGCTCGCGTGAGTGTTACAATTGTTATGATTAAAAATTATTAAACAATGCAGCTAAAATTAGCACTGCTAAGTCATCCGTGTTTCATGGCCAACTCCAGTTGAATGTAAATGCCAGAACATAAAGTATAAAATCAACTGATCCATTGCTTACGCTTCCTGCTTCTTGGACTTCCTACGTCATTAACAGTGTAATTTTTAAAGGGCATAATGTTGACAATCACTTTTTCTGTTACTTAAGCGATTACACGCTGTAGATAAACCAAATACTAGTGCGATTTATTATTTTTCTTTTATAAATCTACATTTATTGATTCCGTGTATGTGTATGTGTGTGATAATAGAATAACTTGAACCAGTTTTTCTCCACATTTGTATATTTAAAGTCTAAATAGTGATTCAAAGGCCATAACTACACAATGTATCGACAAACACGTATCGTAGGTAAATAGATCAGTAGATAGATAAGTATGTTCATTCTAGGAAAGTACTGAAGTTCTGGGAGGGAAAATTTATTTTTTTAAGTTCTGCTGATTAACATTAACACCTAAAACTGGTCACTACATTCTATGACAAATAAGTGAAATGCCGTATGAAATAAAAAAAAATAAGCTATTTTTTTTTAATATATGTCGTTCACATTTTTCTCAAGAAAGGTGCCATATTTCCTAAATACTAACTAAACTTTTTAAGGCTCTTTTTAACAATCGACTTTGATGTGTAACTGGTTCATATTATAAAAAAAAAATACTGAAATGCTATTTATAAAATTCAATAGAGATAAACTACCAACTTATTTCTAATAGAACATGTTCACATTTTTCTCACCAAAGCTGCCAGTATTTGACATTTTAAAATTCTAACAAATCTTTTAAAAACAAAATGTTAATCAAATCATAAGCGGCTTTAAGCAGTTTTTCATTAATAGAGAGAGAACGTAAAGCATCACGATAGAAGTCAATTCAGGAAGCTTTATGCATTATTTCTATTTTTGATATTAAGAAAGTCAATAAATGTATGTGAGTCAATGACTGTTATTGCACGGGTATCTGACGTCTACTCTAGTAGAATTAATATAACTTTTTTACCCACCTCCCTTTAGACTGTACCAAGCAGCTCCATTAGTGACTCCTCCTTGCTTGCCGAAGTTGTATGTGGCAGAGTCATCCGAGCTGGTCGTGTGGCAACCGCGACGAGTTGTGGAAGCCATGTCTGCGTGGGCCGATGCGTACGTCATAGCTAACTCCCTACGAATGCGTAACAAGGCCTTAAATAGATGTTCCTGTTTATTGTCTTGTGAGATGAAAAGGGTGTTTACTTTCTCTTTAGATAAAACATGGACAAGATAAAGTCTTAAACTTGACCAAACATCGCAATAGACCAAGAGAGAAGAGTGAGCAAGAATGTATGGAGAAAGTGAAGAATAGCAAAAAAAATTAAAACAATATATTTTAACATTATTTGTCCATAATTTTCTTCCTCCGAGAGAGGACCAGAAAATCATCACGTAGAGAAAAAAAAATTTTTTTTTTATAAAATGTTTCTTGTCGTCACGATAATTTTTTTCTGCTATTACCTGAATGTGTCGTCATCAGGACTAGCAGAGTATTCAGACACCGGAGCACCACTCCGGCTCTCATCATACGGATAGTTGGCCACAAGGTCGCCTCCATGCATGGCAGCACTCAACACGAATGGTACGGACATGATCCAGCGCATTACAGCCCTGGTTTCGGGTTCCAACTAAAATATAAGTAAATTATTAAATAATTTCGAAATTTGGACTGAAATAAAACTCTTTTTATCAAAACAAGGGTGCAGTCAACAATTGTAACAAAAATATAACATTGCTATTCTATATTTTTATATGGCAAGTAAAGCCGATGTCGACTATTCTGCCAATTTCTAAAGTGGATTGAAAAAGCAATAACATTAATAAGAGACATGTAAATCTTACCGGGGCAGCAAGTCGTGTCAAATCTTTCAACAAATGGTTGTTGTGGTTGATGCCCTGGCGTTCAAATTCAAATGTTATGGCATCCAAATCAGGGAAGTTCCTATTTAAATCCACTGAATGGTTATTTGTGCGGCCAATAAGGTAATCTAAGGAACCCTGTAAATACAATTTTATTTATTTTCCGATAAACTCAATAAGGCCTAATAATCCAAAAAAAAATGAAAAAAAATGTAGGGTCTAATAAGGCTTTAATAGGATCTTTGGCCACTTACAGTATTCGTGGATAGTTGCCATCCATCTGGATTCATAGCTGGTAGTAAATGGATCCGGGTAGAATGAATAAGAGCTCGAATTCGACGGTCACGACTGTTGTACTGATCACAAAGGTAATGGGCTAGGCCCAGAAGTAACTCGCGACCCAGAACCTCATTTCCATGGATGTTACCAACATACTTTACTTCTGGTTTATCTGTATACAAATAAATAAATACATGGAGGTATTATTAAAAAATATGTTATACACAAAACAAAAAGTCACCAAATTATTATTTTTACTCACAAGGTTGATGGAATCCAGGTGTGTCTGAGAACTCTATAACATATAATGGAACACCGCAAACTGATGGTTCAGACAAAGCATAAACTCTAGTAATATTGGGACATTTTGCGTGAACTTCTTCTAAGACCACAGGTAGCTGCTCATTATTGTGATGTCTCCAAACAAACTCAGCTGACGTCGTTAATAAGAAAGCGAGGCACAGAAACAGATAAGAAGCCATATTTTCTTTTTGATAATAGTAATTATTCACTATAGATTATCTGAACATTATTGTCGCCAACGTAAATGAATGATACACACGACAGCACGTCCGACCGCCCAAACAACTAAACAAGTATCGATCGATTTTCCCGCCAGCACGCACACAAACAACAGAATTGATGACGCAAATCCCCCACACTCGTTAGAGATGTCCCATAAAAATCGACTAAATCGTTTGATCGATTAAATTATTACTAACAAGTACACATATTCAATTCAGACCTTATTCAGACCAAAGAGATTAAAACAACTTAGAAATATTACATCTATCATGAAATGTCAGATTAAAATGTAATTGCACGCCTGCAGCCCTTTCAAACGCCCCGATCCGGCTTCGGAATCGCCGTGCGCCGAGGCGTCAACACGCCACGCCTCGGCGTTTCCGCAGAGGGTGCCTCTTATAAAAATATACTGAGCACACTGTAAATGTTCTATTAATCGCAGTGCGTTAGTTGTTTATGGAATTTTAGAATTCATAATCGAGGCTTTTGGGTTCAGTTTAAAAAAAGTTTTAAATAATAATGGCGCTAGTTGTTGGGGTGTTCGTCCTTTTGACCATCAAAAAGTATTATATACCCAATACATTATAGTGATCCTTTGATACGGGTAAAAGGATCTTAAACTACTTGAGGTACTGCTGTACCAACTGGACGTCTTGGTGGTGGAACAGAACTTTAAATATTGCATTTACAGAAATTTAAGAAGTGGCTGGCCGTATCTGCACATTGACAGTTTTATCATGCCGATAAAAATTTAAAAGGATTTATTTCTTCTACCGTGAAATTTTAGTTTTATTATGAATAACTATTACGGTCGATTAAGGTTATTGCTGAAGGTTTTCATCCTTCAAAAATAAAAGACAGTTCAGTATTTTATAATATTTATAAGGGATATCCTTAACGTCATCCAAATCTATAAAACATAGTTGGGTTAATTAATACACTATTATATAACTCAAGAATGGCTGGACCGATTTTGAAGGTCTTTAGTTTGTTGAAAAATTCAAGAAGAAAATATGTAGATACAAAAATCTTTTTCTCATACATGAATTTGAATAAAACGCCATTTTTGATACATGACAAAAACAAAACACGGCAATATTTCATTCTGAGGCGTTACGAAGTATGCCAGGACCACTAAAAAAATCTAGTACCTAATAACATCGTATACAGTACTACGTAATATAGGTTTCATATATTTATTCGAAATGCACTAGCTTGGTTTTCGTTCTACGATGATGCACATACAATTCTCCCACGAAAATCGCTGTGGACACCATTACCCCGATTGCGTATACGATGAAGACACCCTGAAACACATTAAAAGCTTTAGGTACCTAGTCCTTCATGAATCCGTTATTCGCAGTCACGCAGCTCGACATTGACATGTAAGGTAAATGCAGCTATTAACGAATGACCCATCTAAAATCCACAGGTAGGTATAACCGACCCTGTTCAAAAATTAAATTAAAGTTTATAAAACCCCCGACAAAAAAATCCTTTTAGTTAAATATAGGTTCGATTCTTTGGGCCAAGCGTCTACATGCTTTATAAACTTAATTTTCATTGTTTCTCATTCCCTTTCATTTGATACCAATATTGAAGGAGTTGTGAAAAAAAAATGAAGAAAATGAAAATAAAATTAAGAATGAGGTGCGGTGGAGGCGAATACGAGTTTTTTTCTTTGTTACGCTTTTATGGTTAAATCGCCGAATTTATTTTGATGAACTTAAGTTCAAAGTTAGATGGAGATGATAATAGATAGGGTACTTTTTTGCGAAACTATATTAATGCGAGGGAAGCCGCGAGCAAAAGCTAGTTACTTTAAAAAAACTTTTAAGTTACAATTCATTGAATCATTGATCCCTACCTACTAGAGTCTAGATTGAGTTGATAGAGTACCTAAAAACTCTTGGACCGTGGAGTCTTAGTGCTCATGTGTTATTTATAGAACTTGCGAAACGCTTAGTTGACACTTCGCGTGAAGCTGGCTTTTACCTAAGTCAGAGGATAAGGGTGCCTGTCCATTGCGAATGAGCGGAGAAACGGATAAATTTTAACCAATGGAATTGCATAAAATCCCGGATCCATGTGTGTCACTGACATTTTTACTGACATGATTGGTTGATATTTCTCCGTTTCTCAGACAGGCACCGTAAGCATTGCCGTTCAACGTGGCAATGCCGCTAGATTTTTTTTTTTGCTTACTTCCAGTCGACAGTGATGCGGACGAATTTTTTGACGCCATTCTTTAGTTCCAGTTTTTTTTAAGTGAAATTTTAAGAAAATACTGATCTTACAATGTAAGTTCGATCAGTATTTAAAATATAAAATGCACATGTTTCTGATAGTGCAATTGAATACAGATTTAATTTACCTCAACATTGCTAAGATTCAGTGGCTTCGTAGTACCGACATCATTCCTGCTTCTCGATAGCCTCACTTCTACCTGAACTTTGTAATTCAAGTGCTTTAGCGCAACCTGTAATTGAAATGCCCCATTAGGCCATTATTAACTCAATTGTCGATACGACGATGTGATTGATCGCATGATCGATATCGATCATTGCTTTGGTGAAACCAACTTATCGAAATAAAAGAAGTAAAATAGGTAGAACAGAAGTAAATCCTAAACGTATGCACCTTCCTTTCTACGAATATTGATCTTATTTTTCGAACCTGTGTTTCCCAAGCTAGCAACAGTCCGGACTGGTGGAGACGGCCCACCAGTTGGCTGACCTTCTCCGTGTATGGAGAGTTCTTCCTCATCATCACCACACACTGCTCGTAGTAGAAGTCCTCCAGCATCAGCATCATGTCCAGGACGGCTTCTTGCGTTACGTACTCGCCTATAGCGAAGTTACCTATAATAGGTGATATTGTGTAAAAACTCGTACCTGAATGGCTATTTACCATCTGCCTAGCCTTTTCCCAACTATATCGGGGTCGGCTTCCAGTCAAACTGGATTCAGCTGAATACCAGTATTTTACGTGGAGCGGCTGCCTACCAGACCTCTACAACCCATTAACTGGGTAACACGGTACTTCTTGGCAGGACTGGAGTCAGATTTACTGGCTTTTGACAATCCGTAACGACTGACAAATATCTACAAATGACAGCCGTGACCAACGGCTTAACGTGCTTTCCAAGGCACGGAGGAAACTCGATATGTTAAGATAGTCACCCATCCAAAGACCAACCTTTTCAATCGACCCGTGCGTCTGTTATTATTAAGCCACGAGCTCCTCACCTAAATGGCTATTTACCAATATTATAAAACTACTCTGATATAAACGTTATTGTACGTGTGGCTTGGGCTGTAGAATAGACTATTTTTATTATTTCTTGTCTTTTTCTTCTATAGACATAAGATCATCGATTTGTAGGTATTCAAGTTTCTTCATATGGTTTTGCTATTATTATGTACTTAATCAGTAAATATAAGTTATGGACCAATAAAACATCAATTAGGGTAACGATTTAGAAAGGTGTCTCATTAAGGTACCTCTTTGCAAGTTTATTATAGATTTTGACAAAACATCCACCGATTCGGTATTTATTTTTCATGTGCCAAAATTATTCGCAGCTTGAAATAACCTCAAATACTTGAACTGAAATAAATATTTACCTGAAGGTAACTTCTCTATGCTATACGCCATACTTCGTGTAAAACTCTTTTCTTTCAATTTATCGAAGGAATAAATGCGAAATTGACCCACAAGCTGTTTTACTAGGGGCTGGAAACAAAGATTTGATAAAGATTTTTAATCAATACCTTGCTTTTGCGTTTAAAATAGTTAGGTAAGTAAAAGAGATATAGAATACTAGGTGACCCGCGCAACTTCGTCTGCTCCACTCCTATTAGTGTTAGCGTGATGATATATAGCCTATAGGCTTTCTCGATAAATAGGCTATCTAACACTGAAAGATTTTTTCAAATCGGTCCAGCAGCTCCTGAGATTAGCGCGTTCAAGCAAACCAAAAAAACAAACTTTCAGATTTATATATTAGTATAGATATAGATTACCCTAACCTCAGTTGACAGAGTCAGGGAAAATATCCATGCATCATGTGTAGCTCCCCATTCCATGTCTCTATCCACAATATCTTGTACTGTGTCTATAGACGCCTCGTATCGGGGCACAGTGAACGTGGCAGACAGACCAGCCCCGTAAGCACTGCTCAGGATCAGCCCTGCTAGCAGCAACCAGCCCGTTACACTTCTTTTTTTCCAAGAACTACTTGAGGTGTTCTCGTACTGGGACTGAAAGATTTCCATCCTCGAATTAATTTTAGGCATTTAAACAAAACAATGACCTCACTGAATGTCAATTCGCTTCGATGGTGATCGACGATATTCATAAAGCTGTGTACTTTTGTTGAAATGTTTATAGACGGACGCCACGCTAAACATTTGCATCGCAAACAAATGCGTGGTCATCAACTTGCAATTGTACCGCATACAACTTTAGATATAGCTGGCTACACGTACTAGTTATTTCCCGTAACTGGGATAGGTCGATCAGACCAGACCAAGTAGCCAGCATCAACCTTGTTTTCGATTTTAAAAGTGTCTTAGAGTCTGCCGTTTATATTTGCGGTACCAAAAAAAATTAATGATTAAAAAACCAGTAAATAAGTCTCAGGTCTATGAGTGTATAAGCCTTTTTTGGTAATTAATTTTCAAAATGGCAAAAAGCTCTAAGCCTACCTAAGCAAGCCTTATCTACCTGCTTCGTCCACCCCAATTGCTGGCTTACACTTCGTAGTTGATGGGTTTAGACATAGTATTTACATAACATGCAACCTACTTGTCCTATCATCATTCCAAAGGCGTTAAGAAAAGGGTACGAAGTGGTAGCACATCCTTGTGCCGTTAAAATTCCAGTTGATGCATAAATATATGTAAAAACTACAGCAAACCACATGTACCAAGTGAAGGGCATCAAAGGCATTTCCCAACTTGACAGTAACCTGGAAAACAAACGGATAAAGATCAAAACTGGTTCACTACAGTAGGATGGAATAGTTAATGTTGCTGTTCATCACACCTAGGTGCTGGAGCTATACAAGTGATTGCAGTCCTTACACCAGCTACTGAGAAATCCATCACACGCCATTCTTCATACCAGGAGTAGAGGGCAGCTGAAAATCAATTTAGAATATACGCATTATGTTATGACATTTAAATCCTAAAAATTAGTGTTACTTACTAATTCCTACATCTGCGCGATCTTCTACTACACTTCCAATAACTCCAATCCCACCAGTTTCGTTTGCATAGATCTCTCCCCACTGGTTCACATCTTCTCTTACAACTTCAACGGTACAGTTTATCCATCTGTTTTTAAAATGAATGCTTGTATTTAAACGTACAGTATTATGAATCCTTAACAGGGTATTTTACTAAAAATATCGAAATAGTCCGTCTGATAGATTTTCAAAAAATATTCGCCACGTATTTTTTCTTTTTTCACGTAAACAAAAAATAAATTAGATACAGCGAGTTGAAGACACGCGTGACGTTACCTGGCTTGATTTTTACCAAGCCAGATGCTAATTAGATTTTTTAGTAAAATACCCCATTATTAATTTTTAGATTCCTTACCTGCACAGTTCATCTACTATCCGGATCTCCACACCATCTCGGCCTAAAGGCTCAATAGCAGTGTCTATGTCCAATAACACATAAGGTTTATAGGTAAAGCAAGCTACTTTCACTGTTTTTCCATATAAATTAGTCATATCGTGGGGAAACAAGTTTGCCTGCATTTCAAACTTCTGTGAACAAGAATCCCAACGATCCAAGTATTTAGGCAGATGGGTTTCTTCATCCGGACCAACGAATTGATGAGTAAGCAATTCAAATACTTTGCAGTCTGAGTCGTTGCTCGCATAGTTTTCAATCATTAAAATATTTGCAACAAATGCGCTTCCTTTCATCGAAAAAACCAATGAAGGTAGGTCTACATCAGATTCTTCGTTGTATTCCTCGTCGAATGGCAAGAATATAATCTTCCTGTCACTTCTTCTTATGTTACCTTTATGGACAACTGCTTCAAAAGCTTCAATAAAATTTTGCGGTTCATGCATACGAACTATGTAATCGGAACACCCCATTTCGGACACATTAAATATCTGTTCCACCAGATGTTCGTTATTGGGAATCAAAGAAATGAAACTGGTCGGTAAGGAGAATGTTAATGGTGCATCCGAAATAATCGTAAGGCAGTATGCTGATGATAAATACTGTTTGATAATTGCATTTAGGAGTAGTTCTAAAGGCAATAAAGTTGAAGTCGGGGACAACATCTTTGACCCAGACCAACTAATAAGTGACGCTAAAATTTATTGCTAAACAGGCGCCAGCCTATTAAGTACTAGGTATAAGTCTAGCTCACTTAATATTTTAGGATTCCATGAATGATAGAGCGAAACTCAAAATCGATTCTATGAAATGTTACTGCAGTGAGTGGAGTGCGGAATAGAAAATTTAAACGTCCAAAATGAAAATGATATTTAGATAAGCTACGCTCACTATGTCAATCATAATAATAATTACTCTTGATTTATTTACAAACTTTTGTTTCAAGCTGATCTCTGCTCCTACAGGAATTATGATTGTTTAAAATAAGTATTAATTTTAGAAAAATGACGAAGTGAAGTTGATTTTTAATTTTGTTTTTGTTGGTATCAAGATATTATTCAAATACGCCACTGAGTAGGTAGTAGGTTCCGTGTTCATACCGACGGACCTCAACTATCTTTGCTCCGATACTTTCTTAGTCGAGATTCAGCTTTCCAAAAGGGCCCCGTATTCGGGTGTGCCGAGGGGCCACGCATGGGATAGTCGCCCCTGAAAACAGCTTTTTGATAAGACTAAGCAAAACTTCATTTAATACAGGAAAAAAATACGCAGAACCCACAGTTACTGTTATAAAGAAGTTGCAAACATAAAATAGACACTTGAAAACAATTTATACATGAAGCCGTTCACTTAAATATTCTGAAAGAGCATTTCGTTATACGACCGCTATTTACCATCATCAGTTTTATTTACTATCATATACCATCACAAACAGTTTCATGGAAAATTTATGGTAATTGGAGTCGTAACAAAGAGGTTTCATTATGATACCAATACTTAAAGCTCCTACAGTGTCAACATGGAGCAAAACGATGGTAGATAAATGGCCTGAAGATTAAACAAAATAAAATATGTAGATGACTGTGTGTTATGTCGGCTGCACTGAACAGAAACCACTAAAGCTAATGGATATTTTGTTATTGTTGTGCGACAAGACACACGCGGTTAGCGCCACCTTCGGTTTTAGATCATGTGAGATGTCTTGATACTTACATCTTATTAAGAAATGTTAAGATTAGGATAAACGTTTCTAAGGATGCTTGAATGACAAACCGATTTAGCTTAAACTTGCAACAGACCACTTTGTTGCAAGTTTTATTTTTGTTAGCAATTCAAAAGTTCAAATAAATTATAAGTTTACTACCTTTTCGTCCGCGAGTTCCGCGACTGCGTACGCGCATATCCCGTTTTTTTCTGTTCCCGTAGGAATATCGGGAAATTCTCTCTTAGTGTTCCTCTACACTCCCCAATAAACTTACATGCTAAATTACAGCTTTCCACGACCGGTAGTTTCGGTTGTGTGTTGTATTTTCTTTTATCTTCTTTCACACTATTGTGTATAGTGCTATTGCACTATTTTATTTATTTACCTTATTTGAGGTTGGTCTAATTAAGCTAGTCTTCTAATTTGTATAAACGCAACTCAGAGGACTATCTCAACTGGCGTCAACTATGTATGTATGATGATGATCAACGTTTTTGGAATTTTTCCTTTATTTGTGCTTTAGACCTTGCTTTTTGCCAAATTTCTTGATTCTAGGCCATCGGGAACTGCCATATAGGTTTACGACCCAAACCCTATAGGGTACTTCCGGTTGACCTACAATTGTCAATTTTGGTTAAAAGCAAGGTCTTACAGCACAAGTAAAGGGAAAATTTCGAAAAATAAAAAATAAGGTAAATTTTAGTACTTACTCTAAATTTGCCCATATCTTTTCAATGTGTTAATTTTAAACACCTAATAGGGACTATAGACCTCAGTATCTGGTATAAATTTCAACTTGCTAGGTCTAGCCATTCCTGAGAAAATCAGTGGTGACACAGTGACCTTATAAGTTTTCCTTTTTTTACCTTTTGAAGTACGGAACCATAAAAAGGTAAAACATGCTGGTACTACCGGGGGCATAACTAACTATATTAAAGAAATTATATTTACATTAAGAAGCAAATAACACAACTGCAGTTTTGTTTACGATTAGACAAAGTAGCGTGTGTTATTAAATATTAAACAGATATATCGGCGAAATAAAAATATTGACTGATATTAACCCATATTTCTAGATAATTATCTTTCCTCTATTCAGCGTATAGGTATTGCCATAAAAACCAAGGTTTTAGGACTCGATATTTTTCAAATATATCATGTTTTATGCACTGTGACTGTAGCTTTGTCCCTCAAAGCGAAGTACAAAGTATGAAAGTATGCAGACTGTTCGATCGCAGTACAAAGTGTGTGTGGTCGGGAGCTTCCTTGCGCCGTCGGCTAATTAAGGAACTCCCGAAAAAACTGACTACTTCACACGCACCGACTGCGTTTACAATATGAATCACACATTCACAACGCAACTTCATAGCTGAATATTTTTCAATATAATTATGGATTGGAGTGAACAAGTTTGTGATTATAATCAACAAGTATTTACTTATATGTATATTAAGTACATTATAACAATGTACATTTTAATTTGGCAGTAAAATAAATATATGCTTGATAAGTAATAGTCATGCTTGTATGTATTTGAATGCCTGAATGTATCGTGACGATTATAACAAAAATAAAAATGCTACGCAGCTCTTATATTATTTTATTATAATAAATAACTTCTATTTACTATTTTTTTATTTTCTAGTTTCAAAAGATATTTCGTCACTTCATGAAGGACTAGGCATTTTAAGTTCTGTCGTTTCCATATTTCCCGGCAATTTTGAATTTGGAACTGTTCTATATTCGAATGTGTTAAAATTTTGAATCTCAAAACAGTTGAAAGTATTAGGATTAATGCTATTGTTTAGTCATAGCGTCGATTGGAATCTGTCAGGTTACGTACAAAAAGGAATCTTTCTAAGGAAAATGTTCGTGCAATAATCTTCTACAACTTTAGAAGAGGCCTGACAGGGCTTCAGTGTTTTGAAGAGCTAACATCTGTGATGAAGCCCCATGTCTGCGGACTATCGAACGCTGGTGTTTAGAATTCCAGCATGGACATATTAATGTTAGTGACAAATCTCGCGAACGACGCCCAAAATCCACCTTCACTGAAGATAACATCATTGCTGTGAGTCAACTAATTCTCGAAGATCGTCATGTGACGTATCGAGAGATAGAGGCTCTATTAGGGACAACCATTTAGAAGATCTTGCATGAAGCGCTTGGTGTGAGAAAGCTAGTTTGCCGTTGGATAGCGCATCTGATTTCCGACGATCACAAGGCGGCCCGCGTCAGATGGTGTAAGAAAACTCTGCAAAGGTTCAACCGAGGAGAGTCAAATCACGTCTACGACATCATCAGTGGTGATGAATTTTGGATCTATGCCTACGATCCTGATTCCAAACAATATCTACAATCTGGGTCTTTCAAGACGAGCCAAAACCGACTAAATTTGTTCGCTCTCGAAGCACTTCAAAGAAGATGGTGGCCACGTACGTTGGAAAAACCGGCTAATGTTGCGACTATTGCACTTGAAGATCGAAGAACGGTTAACGCAAAGTGGTACACCACAGTTTTTTTACCACAAGTCATCGCCGAACTTCGAAAATCTAACTCAAAGCGATGCATCATCCTGCACCACGACAACGCAAACTCACACAGCACTCGTCAAACGATTGAGTATTTGAAGCAGGAAAATATCCATCCACCATCATCTTGACCATCTTCCATACAGTCCTGACCTAAGTCCTAACGATTTCTTTACATTTTTTTTAAATTAAGAAAAGTCTTCGTGGTCAAAGGTTCCAGTCCAGTGAAGAAGCAGTCGACGCTTTCAAGTCAGCCATTTTGAACACCCCCACTTTAGAGTGGAATAAATGTTATAATAACTGGTTTGAGCGAATGGAAAAGTGTATTAAGCTACGTGGAGAATACTTTGAAAATCAATAAAAAGTACTACTATAAGGTTCTAGTTATGTTTTTTTCTTCAAACGACAAAACTTAAAAGGCATGCCTCGAAGTAGCCTGTTTCGATTACAAATTGAGAGCTTGAATATGGCTCATAAAAATAAAATCAGTCAGTAGTCGACACAATACCTAATTAAAGATGTTTTTTGTTAAATAGTATATTATCGTTTTATTATGATTCCTAAGAAGATGTATTAAGTGCATAATTATCAAAAATCTATTTAAAAATATATGAGCCGTCTTTTGTAGTGAAAAATAATACAGTGCAAACCATTTTATTATCTATCTAGCGTCATAGGACACCCAATGAATTGATTATAAAATCCGAAAGCATTAAAAACAAAAGAAATCGCTCTTATTATGACATAGCAATGTTTAAATTGGCTTGAACGTGCTCTAATGTTTGTACCTTTTTCCACAAAATAACTAATTCAATATGAGCTCTCGACTGGGGTGGACGTGTCCATGCTGTACAAAATATTTTGGAGCTTAATTTTAGGGATGGAAGGTTTAAAATGCGGTGGGGTGAAGTGATGTATATCACAAATCCCTTAAATTCGTGTCCATAGTGTGCAGGTTGTATAAACAGTAACATTAGCCGGTGCGGTGACAAGCGCCAGAGTGCTGCACTGACGCGTAATACGATACATCCCTGTGTTATTTTGCTTGGTTTTTTACTAAACATCTGTTCTATCGAAAAGTTTTTTGAGTGAAAATAAAAAGTGAGACAGCTAACCGCAACCTTTATTTTTGCATAAAAACGTTTATAACAACATTCATAAATAAAACTATTTTTTTTAAGTTAATCCTTCTTCCTAAGTTTAGCGCTAGAGATTTCAATGGCCTGCAGCCAGTGTTTGATTTCCTCTGGACACTCGGGCTTCTGATCAGCTCCGGGGATGCCCTGGAACAGTCTCTCCGCGTCCACATTGATGAGGTTCTGTCGGGACAAGACTACGGCGCGAACGAAGCCGTCGTTTAGCGTGATGAACTTTTGCTCAATGAATAGGGTTTTGTCTTCCCAGTAGGCTAACTGAAACAATACAAACACTAGGTTTAGGACAATTTCTATAGGCTTATGCTGCTCAAAAACTTCCTATCCTAAACGTTGATCTGAACCACAATCGTATCAGCGCCGCAGAATTCATATTTTGGTAGACTATGTTGTGCATTTGAAGTATGAATCCTAAATATTTCCTATGACATTGCAAATGCGATGTGACCCAGTGCCATTTACTTTCCTAGACAACACTTTTAATATAAGCCAACATACCTCATTATTTTATTTAATAATAACGGACGTCACGCGGTTTCACCCGCGTACTTCCCGTTTCCGTGGGAGTACAGGGATAAAATATAGCCTATTTTACTCCCTGATAATGTAGCTATCTATTGCAGAAGGAATTTTTCAAATCGGTCCAGTAGTTTTTAAGTTTATCGTTACATACAAAAATACAAATCTTCCCTTTTTATCATATTAGTATAGATAGAAAAGTATAGAATAGTATAGAAGTATACCTAGATGTCATTACCTAATTCAAATCTACATTACCCATCCACCAACCAACCACCACCATCCACCATCCATTAACCTTGGCAGCAAACAAACTCACCTTAGTTTCGACCTTGTACGCACTGAATATGGGGATGGTTCTCCTGTAACGGATGCTGGAAGCGCCCTGCAGAGCGTGGCCATCGACCGCTTTGATATTCGCGTAGATACCGGTGCGATCGTAGAAATGGAATCTGGCGAAATCTAACTCTCGGACATAACGGGCATTGTTCATATGCCTTAAGAAAATGTCCACATCTTGCGTGGTGCAGAAACCTGAAATGTAAAACAAATAAAATATGTAAAACCCAATGTCAATATTTACTGGCTTGAACTACTTAGATCGCGTCAAATAATGCATGCACAACATGATAGGATGGTAGGATGCACGCATCCTACCATGTCTCTGTGCAAATCAATGTTATTATATTCTCTTCTATCCTATTCAAATCTCCAAAACATCGAAAAAAAAATTTGTTTCTAATTACTTGATAAATCGAATTAGTTTATTCAACAATAGAACCACACCGGCCAATATGGATATCGTGTTTTGTAGATAATTATGTTTTATTCGTATGGAAAATCCCCATAAACCTAAGCACGGGTATATGAGCTTATATGTGAGCTCTTTTTGTTGTTTCAATATACAAAACAAATAAAAACGAGTTGTATGCCATGGAAACTTTTCTGCATGCTGGCTTATGTAGAATTTATTCTAAATCATACCAGAGGAATTTCAGAAGGGAATTTGATATCAGAAGAATTTATAAAATAATACATTCATACTTTAAAACAAGTCCTTATTCATAAAGTTCTACGTCTTAATTGTATTCATTGTGCTCGCTGTTCAAAAGTTAGTTTGTAGGCTTACACTCATTAAAACTACATGAAACAGTGATCAAAATTTTAGTCATGTAGATAATGATTGCACTCATTAATATACGCATATTAAAATCACAACTTACCGTAAATAGTGGTCGTATCATTAACACCACATTTCTTTTGAAACAATCTGCCAATTCCTATGGTGAAAGCTATCCTTAGGAAGTAATTCACGTCCCAGAATACGTACGCAAGAGCTATCAATGTCACTACAATACAATACATCGTTTTTAAATGGAATTTATTACCTACTAATCAATAAATACCTAACCAGAATGACCGTAGGGTCACTCTAAATGCTCAAACTATACTAACTTCAATATAAAAGTTTTAAGTATTGTGTATTCCAATTGAAATATTCTTGTCCGAACATAACGTTAGTATGACAGAGACAGCAATATTTACCCGTTTAATAAAAATAACGCTATCTTTGTTTTACTTATTGCTTGGTGTTGAAGTCGAAAAGGGACAGCGTAGCACTTTGATTGTTGTTGAGCAACTTGAACATCGTGTGCAATGTGGTGACTGTTCAAGTTCAAGAATGTCTGTGGTTATCTCCGAGTCACTGACCATTGTAAGAGCAGAGTGAAGATGTTTGCATTTGGTGTACCTGCTTTGTGCCCAGAAAACCACTCAGACCGGTGGACCATTTACCAAAACACCAATAATAACAAAAAAAACCGGCCAAGTGCGAGTCGGACTCGCACACGAAGGGTTCCGTACCACAAACCTTAATTTTTATTATTTGTTGTTATAGCGGCAATAGATATACACAATCCAGGAAAATTTCAACTCTACCTATTACGGTTCTTGGCAGACAGACCTTCGAACGGACCGACAGCGCAGGCTTAGTAACAGGGTTCCGTTGGTTACCTTTCGGGTACGGAACCCTAAAAACCTTGTAGTATACCAGCTAAGGAAAGTTCTTTTCTTATATACTTAATAGTAATTTAAAGAATCCTTAGGACAATTGGGATTTAAAGGTAAAATTGCTGAGTTATGTAAAAACGCTGACTTATACAAATTATTCACTAGCGTAATTGTAGATAGCAAGCACTACAGCGCTAAATTCCTAATGCTAGCAGTTTGACAAATTAAATTGTACTTTAATACCTTAACCTAAATACATTTACATTACCTACTATAATAAAATATGCATCATGGTAAAACAGGTTTACCATAAGGGTCCATACTTCCGAAGCTGACCTACTCCAGGTTTGAGGCTTGTCAATTACAGTAGTAATTTCCTGCCTTCAGTAACTTCCATAGAATTTCGGAAATTTGGGACAGTGAGAATACTTTTCTTTAAGTCTTATAGCTAGTTTTCACTATAAAAAATTTAAAGTTAAATGTACTAGAGGCCCAACCGGCTAACTCGGAGTGAATCATGAGTCAATATTATAGCCCGCCATAAAACATTTTGAAAATAGTTTTCTATTCTATTCTATTTTTTATATATGGCACGCAAAGCCGATGTCGACTATTCTGCCAATGTCCAAAGAATAGTTTTATTTTGCGTGCAGTTAAGGAGCAGAATTACCTGCCGGAGTATCTGATTTGAGTGAATACGACACTTCTAGGCAAGTGTGGGTCTATTGTCGACCACAACATCGATCGCTAACGATAGAAAGTGGTCAAAACGAGTCCATCCAAAAAAAAAACAAAAAATAAATAAATAAAAGAAAACTCAACAAAGAAAAACACGATCTTTATTTGCTAGACTTTGCGTCCTTCTTTAACTTTGAACTGCTTATTTCCATGCTTCGTAGCCAGTGTTGTATGTACTCGGGGCAAGCAGGCTGAGCTTGCGATCCAGGCAAGTATGACAGTAGTGCTTCTGTTGAGTCTCCATTTCTTCCAATGGCGTGCTGGCGAGATAATAATATGGACCGGACTTTACCATCCCGTAAAGTAATCACTTCATGCTCCAAGAATAAGGAACGGTCATCCCAGTAAACGAGCTGAAATTAAAATTAATCGGCATTTGTTTTAAAATATCTTGTACCTAAGACCAGTTTTAATAGGTACTGAAACCATGAATTATCTACGAGTTTTGCGCGTCAACTGCTTTAACGCATATTTGAAATAATAAAATTATGTTTTTGACTTAACTAGGAAGGTTATTGTATACTATGAATATAGCCATTTAATTGTTATCCTTCACAATACTTAATGGAAAGAAACTCAAAATGTTAATGTCAGTATACGTAAATATTTACCTTGGTATTAATTTTATAAAGTCCAAACAAGGGCACTGGATCGTCAGTTATTGTGAGTGTGCATCCTTGTAAAGATTTGATGCCAAGCTCTCCACTCTTGCGGTATATACCGGTTCTCTCATAAAAATGATATCTCGCGAAATCAAGATCCCGAAGTAGCCTCGCTATTCTAATATGTCTGAAGCTTATGTCACAGTCTTGAAATGTGCAAATACCTGAGAAATTATAATTATCGAGTGTTTAATCTTTCCTATATTAACTAATCTGTTGATATGGACAATTGGGAAACATAGGCGTATATAAGCCGCCGGCCAGGTGGGCCGTGCCCACCCCAGGATGTTTGAGGACCGGTTCGAACCATTAACTTCACATTATCATCAACAAACAAATACAATCTAACACCGAGAAACCTACAAACATATTATTACCTACATAGTGCATAGACCAGACATTTAAAATGTCTTAGGTAGCAATAAATTGCACAATCCAGGTTGTTTTAAGATTTGTTAGGAAAGATGCCAATAGTATACAGGAGTACGATTGCGCTGCTCGGTGCTCGGAAAACTTAATTTTCGGTATGTTTTAGATTGTGCATTGTAGATAAAAAGTCAATCCGCATACCCACTTTTAAAGTAGTAAAAACGTGCGTCAGTTTCACCATAAATCGCATCTCTTCTTCCACCTTCTTCCACCTGGCGTTAATCCCGGCTATTGCCAGGGTCCGCCTTCCTACTTAGCTTCCTCCACTTTGCCCGATCTTCAACATCCTTCTCAGTCAGGCCATTGGCTCTCATGTCGGACTTGACGACGTCCAGCCAGCGCTTGCGAGGGCGACCACGGGGCCTAGCCCCAAGAACAGCCATATTCATGCATCTCCGACCAACGTACTCCATAGGGCGGCGCATGATGTGGCCATACCATCGCAGACGACACTCTTGCAGTTTTTCCCCCACGTCACGGACACCAAGACTACCTCGGATGTATGAGTTGCGCATGCGATCGGATCGCGTTACGCCACTCATCCACCTCAGCATCTTCATCTCCGTGACGCGAAGCTCCTGGGTGTGTCTGCTTAGTGCTGGCCAACACTCGCCCCCGTACAGTAGGACAGGCCGAATGATGCATTTATATATCTGCCCCTTGAGCTTCGGAGGCATTTTGCGGTCGCATACAACGCCCGTCACCTCGCGCCACTTCGCCCAAGCCGCGCCAATACGTGCTTGGACATCGTCGTCCACGATGCCAGACTCGTGCAGCACGGATCCAAGGTACCTGAACGTATCGGACTTTCTGATCAGGTCCGAACCTATTCGGATGGTGTTTGTATCCGTGCTGCCACAGGACATGTACTCAGTCTTCGCCACATTTAGTCTCAGACCACCGTTTTCAAGCGTGTCCTTCCAAATGTTGACTTTGCGCTCAAGATGGGCTTTGTTCTGATTAACGAGGGCGATGTCATCGGCATACATCATTAGCCATGGAGGCTGATCTTGGATGTTTGCCGTAACTACATCGAGCACTACGTTAAACAAGAACGGGCTAAGAGCCGAGCCTTGGTGAACGCCAACAGATATTGGGAAGCCATTCGATTCGCCAACAGCGGTCTGGACAGAGGACACGGAATCGCGGTACATGTCTCTGATAATGTCAATATAGGCCTCGGGAACGCCCTTGAAGCGCAGTGCCCACCAGATGGACTGCCGAGGTATACAGTCGAAGGCCTTCTGCAGGTCTAAAAAGGCCATATGCAAAGCTCTCCTTCTCTCTCTGTAAGCCTCAGCCAGATTCCGTAAGGCGAACACTGCGTCCATGGTGCTGTTACCCGCCCGGAAGCCATATTGACACTCAGAGACAGTACACTCGCTACGGAGCCGTGTGTCAATGATGCGCTCGAAGAGCTTCATGGTGTGGCACATGATCTTGATACCGCGGTAGCTACCACAATCCTGTACGCTACCTTTGCCTTTGTAAACAGGGATAATCAGGCTAAATCGCCACTGGGATAAATCGCATCTCTGTAGGATAAATATGTGTCGAGATACAGCTATTCAAGCATCGGAAAATTTTCAAAAGTTAAAAAGTGAATTTTTAAGCATTTCTTCTCTTTCGTCCTGGCTTGCGGGGCGGTCAGGCCGCAAGACAGGCGTTAGATGGGCTAGGAGGCCCACCCAGCCTAGGCCCCGACTGTTAATGAATAGGTACTGTTACTTACAACCTACATTATTAAGTTGATAAATTATCCAGGGGGCAATAAATAATTTTTGAGCTCGCTTTTGCTCGGTTTTGTATTCTACAATCAAAAGCTTGAACTTTTGCGCGTTTTGTCAAAATATTTTATTCTATTTAAGTATAAAAAATCAAACCTAATGAGATGGAGTGCAAACATTTCCAAGCTCGCTTCGCTCGCTCTTGAATTTTATAATCTCTCCGTTTCTTAACCTTTCCTGTATGAGGCCAAAAGTTACTTCTATTTTGTACCGGACGGGCGTGATCGACTGGAACGGGGTTGTGATGGGGTAGGTCTATCCTTTTTCTTCTCCTCCGAAGTGAACTGTGACCGACCGACGACGTCCAGCCGCGCTGACGTCCTGTACCGGAAACTAAGGTTCTCCGCACCACACGTACAACGTTCTTCTATCTTGCCAAGTACTTGCTGTCTTCGGGGTAGATTGGGGTGCAGGGTGAATGCTTACCAGGGTTAAATAATAGGCAGGAATTTGACAACACTGCAGCTAATGGTTTAAGGGCAAAGTCGCGAGTACTGTGATTCTATTTATAGATTCTATAATTTCTTCTGCCGGTGACTACGAATTGGCTATTTTTTACCATTTACTAAGGTACGAGGATACTTTACCGTAACGAGGCCCAAAAACCACTAACTGCTTCAGTTTATTTTAACTGCAAATTTTTACTATGGTTCTATGACATTTTCGGCTATATCTAGGTCTATTCTAGGTCTGGATGGGGGTTGACGCACCTCTATTCAAATCCCCCGAAATTCCCCGTCGAACGGGTTGGAAATCAACCCCTCAACCCTGCCCACTAGTGGGCTTGTTGCATTTAACTATCAAAAATATCACAAGTTTTGAGCTTGCTTACTATTTGGGGTTGATTCCCCGAAAAACTGTGCCCCATGGGCTATGAAACTATCTATATTCGGGTAGGTGCATCATCCCTCCATCCAGCTACACAACTTACCAAGCCACCCCTCCAAGGGTGGAGGTACTATAGGTCAGGAACCCGGGAGAGGATAAAAAACTATGTTTATCTTCTTATCTATTTTGTGGCTTTATGCCTTGCCTGACCATGAAGATGTGTACATATCTGGATAGGGCTGAGTGCCAGCTTTCCAGTGCCTATGGTTTAAGACCTAAATTCCTAGATGCCCTAAAAACTTAGCACTGAAGGTGCGTGTACATGGTGGTTTTCTTCAACCACCCTACTATGTTCGAATGTGAAATGACTATTTTGTGTATACCTTCGATTAGGCTGATTTCCATCAGCCAATCAGAACACGCCCTCAGGGTGCTATTGGGAATGTGTAAGGGAAATGTGTAGCCCTACCTATTGACTATAATTTTCTTTGAAAATATGTTTTCCCCAGAACATCTTTTACGTGTTTGGGGAAAACGACAAACATATGACTTTAAATTGATTACATAGCTTACAAACTATCACTATGCAAGTACATAAGCTTCTAAATTCAGTACATAGGCCTACGACTATAGGTACATAGGTACTATCTATGCGAGTTACACAATGTTAAATGCGTCTCCGCGAACATTTCTATTGCTATTTAAGTATATAAGCTTCTAACTTAAAAAACATATAAGCTTACGAATATAAGTACATAAGGCTGTTTATGCGAGTTATATAAATCAAAATGCTCCGTCGCGAACATTTCTCCCGCCGTGCAGCGCAGTGACGACTCGTTGCGATGTCGGCGCGGCGCTGCATCTCGCCGGTGAGCGACGACTGTAGTTGCGTCGCCCGTTGCCACGGTGACTGTTGCCTCGAATCTCGCCGGCGCGACGCTCGTCGCCCCGGCGACTGTTGCCTCGAAGCTCGCCGGCGCGACGCCCGTCGCTCCGGCCCGTAGCTCCGACGCTCTGGACCATTTCGATGACGGGATCAGCCTCTTCGCCGGACGCTTAAGAGTGCCGCCGGATATGCGCACCTCAGCGATCCGGACCTGTGGTCCGCCCAAGGGAAGACTGCGGTGATGCGGCCTCGCGGCCACGTGTTGCGAGGCAGCTGGCCGTCTGCGATGAGCACAGGGTCGCCCACCTGCAGACCAGGGCCACGGCTGTGGGGCTCCCGCCGGTGTTGGAGCTCGGGTAAGTGCTCCCTCACCCAGCGGCGCCAGAACTGGTCGGCGAGCGCTTGTGAGCGCCGCCAGAGTTTCGTGGTGTCGACGTGTTGCTCGGGGAACACGCCGGGGTGCGGTGCAGTCTGGCCGAACCACCGAGTAGGAAGTGGTTCGGCGTGATGGATTCATCGCCTTCGCTGGCGACTGATACCTATTTCAGCGGGCGGCTGTTTTCCGTACTCTGCCTCACACAACAGTGTGGACAACACCTCTTCGTTGGTGTTTCTCTGTGAGTACGGTCTCTATGTCGAGTGACCGATAGCAGTCGACTCGTTTTCTCCATACTTTTTGGAGCATTTGCTTGGCGCGTACTGTACTATTGAGGCTACGCCAAGCACTATTTCGAATGCCTCTTCTTGGTGGGCACGTCTTTTTCTAAGACGCCCCTCGATGGACGCGCTAGGGTCAGGTTGAAACCTAGCGTGTCTGCACTTGGTCTCTATTGAACCAAGTGCATTTTCTATGTGCATCTTCGCTTTTATAGCTGTGCACGGTGAGCTGGCCGCTCCGAATATGATTGATATTCGATATTCGTCGGGGGCTCCCTCTATTCTATTGCCTCTCCACGAACATTGGAGGGCATTCATGTCCTCTTCTCGGACTTTGTTTGTGGTTATGTCTTTTCTTAAGACGCCACTCGATGGACGCGCTAGGGTCAGGTTCAAACCTAGCGTGTCTGCACTTGGTCTTCATTCTATACCAAGCGCATTTTCTATGTGCATCTTCGCTTTTATAGCTGTGCACGGTGAGCTGGCCGCGCCGAATATGATTGATATTCGATATTCGTCGGGGGCTCCCTCTATTCTATTGCCTCTCCACGAACATTGGAGGGCATTCATGTCCTCTTCTCGGACTTTGTTTGTGGCTATGTCTTTTCTTAAGACGCCACTCGATGGACGCGCTAGGGTCAGGTTCAAACCTAGCGTGTCTGCACTTGGTCTTCATTCTATACCAAGCGCATTTTCTATGGTGCATCCTTGCACTTACAGGTATGCACGGTGGGCTGGCCGCGCCGAACATGATTGCATCACTCTATATTCGGCGGGGCTCCCTTCAATTCTATTGCCTCTCCACGAACATTGGAGGGCATTCGTTGCCTCTCCACGGATATTGGAGGGCGTCTGTTGCTCTCCACGGATATTGGAGGGCGTCTGTTGCCTCTCCACGGATATTGGAGGGCGTCTGTTGCTCTCCACGGATATTGGAGGGCGTCTGTTTCCTCTTCTCGGACTTTCACCTGCACAAACATTTCGGTTATATGACCGGAAATGGCTATGGGGTGTCTGCGGAACCTCATCATGACGCCGGGCAGCGTCTGTAACAGGTCTGGTCCCGTGAGTAGGAAGTCGTTCAAAGACATTCCATTCGATTTAGCTGCGGCGTCGTGTACTATACGGTACTTCTCTGGCTTCATTGGGTTGAAGACATCGAAATGAGGTAAGTACCAGGTTCTTCCTGGCGTACTATTTTCGGGCACTTTCTCGGCGCACCCTTTCTGTAGGAGCGAGTCCATCTGTTCCGTATATCTATCTCGAAGAGTCGGATTTCTATCGAGTTTCTATAGAGACAAGCCGCTTGTGGGCTGTCTCATAACTATCGGGTATTTCAAATTGCGGTTTCTATATGCCCATTTCTATCTGTTTGGTGTGTCGTTTCAAGATGTCTTCTGCCTTCTATGCGGCCTTCGGCTCCAAATTGTCTGGCAAGGTCCTCGTTGATCAATGATACGGTTGATCCATCGTCGGGAAGGGCGAACGTAGATGCCTCTCCCGCCGGTCCAGTCACCCGGACCGGTACCATCTTGAGGTCTGATAACTCGACTATGTTCGAGTTGTTACATAAATGGCTCGAAACGATAACCATTCTGTGTGTGCACCATTGAAGTTCGGTAAGGTCATGATGACCTTTGACGGCGAGGAGCTATTCTGTTCTATTTTTCTATCAGCTAGCGATGCTATAGCTGCTGTTAAGTCCGTTATGAACGGCTGTAATCTGTTTTCCCCGTCGTCTTCTATTTTCTTCGGTGGTGCCATCTGTTTAGTCACTTCATCGACTTTCAGCTCTAGTTCCGGTATTTGCGTTCGACGAGAGTCCACTATCGATACGGGGTGCATAGAGGGAGACGGTTGCTGCTCGCAACTTCTATCTATTCTATGTTGCTCGCAGCTTCTATCTATTCTATTTTGCTGGCAGCTTCTATCTATTCTATTTTGCTCGCAGCTTCTATCTATTCTATTCTGCTCACAGTTTCTATGTGTTCTATTACGGATGTCTCCCTCAGCGGTGTTGGTCTCTCTCTGATCAGGAACAGGTTCAGCTGCCTCTTCCAGCCAGGAACGCAAGTACTCGTCGTTCGAGTTTCTATCTTCTATATATTCGCCGTCCGATTCTTGTTCGGCTCTCTGAAGTGCTAATTGTGCAAGCTCCAACTTAATCTTGAGTAAGTCTTCGCGTGCCTTTGTGACTCTTCTATATGACCGCGTCGTCCTTCCCACGGTCGACGGCGGCTTGTCACATTCGATACGTTCGATACGGGCGTAACCCCGGGTAGTCACCGGCAGGTTTCGGCTGTATTTTCTATCTGTCGGCTTCAGTGTACTGTCTGAAGGCGCTTCAAATCTGATTCCCTTTCTTGAGGTTGACATGATTCAAATCCTCAAGTCGATTCTTCAAAACTGTTCTATGTCCCTGGATAAGGCTTCGGTAAAACTTGAATTAAAGTTTTTTCTTCAAACTGTTTCTATATTCTCGGATAATTCTTCGAAGTCCCCAATCTTCAAAGTCCAGAGTTGCTCTGAATTTTCTAAGTGTAAAATTTTCAAAGTCCAAATTCTTCAAAAATTTTCTATGTCCCGAATCGGACTATGTTTTCTATATGTAGAATCTTCTCAAAATTTTCAAAGTCCAAAATCTTCAAAAATTTTCTATATCCCGAATCAATCTATATCTTCTAAGTGTAGAATCTTCTCAAAATTTTCAAAGTCCAAAATCTTCGAAAATTTTCTATGTCCCGAATCAATCTATATCTTCTATATGTAGAATCTTCTCAAAATTTTCAAAGTCCACAATCTTCGAAAATTTTCTATGTCCCGAATCGATCTATATTTTCTAAGTGTAGAATCTTCTCAAAATTTTCAAAGTCCAATTCTTCAAAAATTTTCTATCCCGAATCGATCTATATTTTCTAAGTGTAGAATCTTCTTAAAATTTTCAAAGTCCAAATTCTTCGAAAATTTTCTATCCCGAATCGATCTATATTTTCTAAGTGTAGAATCTTCTTAAAATTTTCAAAGTCCAAATTCTTCGAAAATTTTCTATGTCCCGAATCAGTCTATGTTTTCTATATGTAGAATCTTCTCAAAATTTTCAAAGTCCAAAATCTTCGAAAATTTTCTATGTCCCGAATCAATCTATGTTTTCTATATGTAGAATCTTCTCAAAATTTTCAAAGTCCAAAATCTTCGAAAATTTTCTATGTCCCGAATCAGTCTATGTTTTCTATGTGTAGAATCTTCTTAAAATTTTCAAAGTCCAAAATCTTCAAAAATTTTCTATGTTCCGAATCAATCTATATTTTCTAAGTGTAGAATCTTCTCAAAATTTTCAAAGTCCAAAATCTTCGAAAATTTTCTATGTCCCAAATCGGTCTATGTTTTCTATATGTAGAATCTTCTCAAAATTTTCGAAGTCCAAATTCTTCAAAAATTTTCTATGTTCCGAGTCGGTCTATATTTTCTATGTGTAGAATCTTCTCAAAATTTTCAAAGTTCAAATTCTTCAAAAATTTTCTATGTCCCGAATCAATCTATGTTTTCTATATGTAGAATCTTCTCAAAATTTTCAAAGTCCAAATTCTTCAAAAATTTTCTATGTCCCGAATCTGTCTATATCTTCTATATGTAGAATCTTCTCAAAATTTTCAGTCCAAAATCTTCAAAATTTTTTCTAAGTCTCAGGTTCTGTCTTCAAGAATTTTCTAAGTCCCAGCTTCTATGTTTGAAAAATTTTCTAAGTGTCGGGTTCAATCCTCAAAATTTTTCTAAGTCCCAGGTTTGGTCTTCAAAATCTTCCAGTCCAGGTTCAACTTTCAAATTTTCTCAAAGTCCAGGATTCCTTAGAAATCTTCTAAGTCCAGACGCAATCCTTCAGTGTTTCAGGAAAATTTTCAAAGTCCAAAGTTTCGGGGTGTGTCCTTAAGGGTTGGTTCTTGAAGGGTAGTTTTCTTCAAGGGCTGTCTTCACGATGAACCACGATACTGAGCTTGAGGCTTCTTAACTGGAACGTATGTTGACGGATAACTTCGGATCCGCCTCAGGGTGAGTCCTTAAGGGTTGGTTCTTGAAGGGTAGTTTTCTCCAAGGGGTAGTCCTCACGATGAACCACGATGCTGAGCTTGAGGCTTCTTAACTGGAACGTATGTTGACGGATAACTTCGGATCCGCCTCAGGGTGAGTCCTTAAGGGTTGGTTCTTGAAGGGTAGTTTTCTCCAAGGGGTAGTCCTCACGATGAACCACGATGCTGAGCTTGAGGCTTCTTAACTGGAACGTATGTTGACGGATGACTTCGGATCCGCCTCAGGGTGAGTCCTCAAGGGTTGGTTCTTGAAGGGTAGTTTTCTTCAAGGGGTAGTCCTCACGATGAACCACGATGCTGAGCTTGAGGCTTCTTAACTGGAACGTATGTTGACGGATAGCTTCGGATCCGCCTCAGGGTGAGTCCTCAAGGGTTGGTTCTTGAAGGGTAGTTTTCTTCAAGGGGTAGTCCTCACGATGAACCACGATGCTGAGCTTGAGGCCTCTTCACAGGAACGTCAATCGACGACTAACTTCGGATCTGTTTCGGATGAGTCTTCAAGGGATGATTCTTGAAGGGTTGATTCGGGAACGGATACCAATTGACATACTGTTAAGAAACAAGATACGGGGTGCGTATATTTGGCTCTTGTGCCAAACTATATCGCAGGGCTTCGGTTTGAGTCTTCAATGCTTGTTTCTTCGAGGGTTGATTCTTCAAGGGATGATTCGGGAACGGATACGTTTTGACATACTGTTTAAGAAACAAGATACGGGGTGCGTATATTTGGCTCTTGTGCCAAACTATATCGCAGGGGCTTCGGCTTGATTCTTCAAGGCTTGTTTCTTCGAGGGTTGATTCTTCAAGGGATGATTCGGGAACGGATACGTTTTGACATACTGTTAAGAAACAAGATACGGCGGCACGGAAATCCGGCTCGAATGGACCAAAAAATGTACCGGACGGGCGTGATCGACTGGAACGGGGTTGTGATGGGGTAGGTCTATCCTTTTTCTTCTCCTCCGAAGTGAACTGTGACCGACCGACGACGTCCAGCCGCGCTGACGTCCTGTACCGGAAACTAAGGTTCTCCGCACCACACGTACAACGTTCTTCTATCTTGCCAAGTACTTGCTGTCTTCGGGGTAGATTGGGGTGCAGGGTGAATGCTTACCAGGGTTAAATAATAGGCAGGAATTTGACAACACTGCAGCTAATGGTTTAAGGGCAAAGTCGCGAGTACTGTGATTCTATTTATAGATTCTATAATTTCTTCTGCCGGTGACTACGAATTGGCTATTTTTTACCATTTACTAAGGTACGAGGATACTTTACCGTAACGAGGCCCAAAAACCACTAACTGCTTCAGTTTATTTTAACTGCAAATTTTTACTATGGTTCTATGACATTTTCGGCTATATCTAGGTCTATTCTAGGTCTGGATGGGGGTTGACGCACCTCTATTCAAATCTCCCGAAATTCCCCGTCGAACGGGTTGGAAATCAACCCCTCAACCCTGCCCACTAGTGGGCTTGTTGCATTTAACTATCAAAAATATCACAAGTTTTGAGCTTGCTTACTATTTGGGGTTGATTCCCCGAAAAACTGTGCCCCATGGGCTATGAAACTATCTATATTCGGGTAGGTGCATCATCCCTCCATCCAGCTACACAACTTACCAAGCCACCCCTCCAAGGGTGGAGGTACTATAGGTCAGGAACCCGGGAGAGGATAAAAAACTATGTTTATCTTCTTATCTATTTTGTGGCTTTATGCCTTGCCTGACCATGAAGATGTGTACATATCTGGATAGGGCTGAGTGCCAGCTTTCCAGTGCCTATGGTTTAAGACCTAAATTCCTAGATGCCCTAAAAACTTAGCACTGAAGGTGCGTGTACATGGTGGTTTTCTTCAACCACCCTACTATGTTCGAATGTGAAATGACTATTTTGTGTATACCTTCGATTAGGCTGATTTCCATCAGCCAATCAGAACACGCCCTCAGGGTGCTATTGGGAATGTGTAAGGGAAATGTGTAGCCCTACCTATTGACTATAATTTTCTTTGAAAATATGTTTTCCCCAGAACATCTTTTACGTGTTTGGGGAAAACGACAAACATATGACTTTAAATTGATTACATAGCTTACAAACTATCACTATGCAAGTACATAAGCTTCTAAATTCAGTACATAGGCCTACGACTATAGGTACATAGGTACTATCTATGCGAGTTACACAATGTTAAATGCGTCTCCGCGAACATTTCTATTGCTATTTAAGTATATAAGCTTCTAACTTAAAAAACATATAAGCTTACGAATATAAGTACATAAGGCTGTTTATGCGAGTTATATAAATCAAAATGCTCCGTCGCGAACATATTTAGATATTAATTGCCATTGTAACGTTGACTGACTTTGACTTTTTGTTGTTACTTTTTGCTTCATTAAAATCAAACTTATCCGAAAGAGCCTCGCTCGCTCTTGTGTTCTACACTGTCTACCTACATTGCTGAGCTTTCTTGCAACAGTCAACAAAGTAACTTATATCGTCCTGGACCCCGGAAATGTGAGGAGCAACCTGACATTTCCTTCTGACTATGACTGACCTAAAAGTTTGATCGTACACACCGCTACGAATTTTTCATATTGGGCGGTGCAACTTAGGTTGGGAGCCTGGCCCTGGAAAAAATCGCTAGATACGCTAATGTTGGAAAAGCCCGACACACTATTCCTAACCATGGCCCCAAGTCTGCTATTTTTTATAAATTCGTTATTCCAACACGATCCCATTGTCATTTTGCTAAAAGATCGTAAAGAGCTGTGGATTTTGTGAATAAATAAATAAATAATGGTCGATCACTGGTCGGTCGATGGTCTCGTAATAGAATAGTGATAGAAAGACATTTTCGTATTGCCATTATAATAAAACCCTTTAGTAGACATGATTTTCGAGAAAAACTACTACTAAATTCGAACAATAAGTTATGCCAGATTTCTTTTATAGGTATATATTTCTACATATTATTTATTCATTTATCATTATGTACGAGATTACCATTCTATGCCATTTCTTTCAATGGAGTGTCAGTGGTTGACCATTGGAAAGTCATAATGACGCTTTTAATTAGTAGATTACCAAACTTGTCAAAATCAACAACTATGAAATCAATGATAGACCATTCTGACACTATTGTAATAGCAGACTTGAGGCCCAGTGCAGGTAACTCCTGAAAGCCTGAATCAACAGTTACGGCCACCAAAAAACGCTGAGACAGTGAAATTCGAGGATTCCCGGAGAAACGTTTCAATAAAATTTATCACAATAACCACTAGAGTAAACCCGGTTGTATATTTATGTCCTAAGACCACGCACCCATAGGTATGCGTGCGCGGTTGTTAATTTTAATTAGCTACATTTAAAAAATACTGTAACGCACGGATGTTTTTTTTTTCAAATTTTTACATTGTCTGAGTAGTAAACAACTCCAAATGTAACCTAAACCCTTTCTTACATAATATTGCTTTCAAATTTCCAAAGAATGGCCTCCCAAAATGTGTACGGATTGTTCATGTAGTCAGCCTATGAAATAGTTTCCTCATTATCTTATTATAGGGTAAAAGATTACCACTGCTGGACTTGAAGTCTTCCACAAGGCATTACCTACGAAAATGACCTTAATGTGTCGAGGACGACCTGATTATGTACCACCAAAAAATATAGCCACGATCACCTCATGAAGCGTTTATAAGTGCCCTTGATAAGTGTGTAATTCTATTTGATCACCAACTCACAACATACAAAATAATAACCGTACTCACCGTATATCGTAGTAGTTTCGTCCAAAGCATATTTCCTTTGGTATAACCGACCAGTGAGAACAGAGATCAGAGTCCTCGTCAGGTAATTGATATCACAGACTACGTTTAAAAATATAAAAACTAACACAACGAACATAAACATTTTGGTTAGTTACAAAATTTTTCTTGAACTTTTATTTGTAACTGCTTGGACGCAGTTTTTTTAGCTGTGGAGCAATGGATGGAGTCATTGTATGTTAATAGTTGACGGCTGACGCTACTTGTCTTGACCTTTGGAATACAGTCTGTAGGAATTTGAGTGATCGTTACATAAATAAGATCACTTTGAATGCATTCCCTCTATTTATATCGACTTGTTTTATTTAGTACTTCAATCAGTCCACCCAACCGGCCTACCGTAGTCTATTCATAGATTTAAAATTACAGGTTGCGCCAGTACACCCCGTTTTTCGGCTTATATTTAGGATAGCCATGCCCAAAGATCGACCTTCAATATCTTCACAAAGGGACGGCTTGTTCAAAACTCATTTGACCTTCTTCGGCAGGTTAGGTAACATGTGTCGAAGAAGGCTTGACTTCAGTTTGCTTATTCTACCAACTACATTTACCAGGAAGTCGCGATGTATCAAGTTTATAACATCTTATAAGAAGCTGGTACGTAGATTTTTATGCGTCTGAAATTCATGTGTGATTGAGTTCGTTATCAGACAGATCACGGCAATGATCATAAACAATTAGTAGCATATACTGATGACATTCACGACGACCATCCTTTCCTTTGACTAGGATACACTACATATTTTGAAATCTTTTTTTAAGTTTTGCTTTAAGAAATGCCTTTAGAACTCAAGGATCTTTTCAAAGTTTCTTTACTTTTTTGGCACGATACATTTTATTTACTATCCACCAAATGTGTAAAAGTGTGCACTACAATAATAATATATAACAATTATATTTACAGCCTTCTCAATCTTCATTTGCAGGATTGTCACGAATTTGTAACTGACAACAAACACTGCCGCAGGCTGGCTGGAGGGAGACCAACCCGCATGTTGCTTGTTCGATTTACTTATTTAGCAAGTTACTACATAGCACTTGTCTTACACGCGGGGTATTGAGTGTTTACCTTACTGGCTTTGTTTTATTGCCTCTACATTTAGAAGGGAAAGTGACAGTATTAAAACAAGAATATTTTAAACATACAATTTAATAATAACAACAGCCCTTTAAACAAAAGTAGATAATAATAAATACAAAGCTTTAGGTACCACAAATTCTTTGGCGTTACATAGATATTGTTTTGGTAGCTCATTCGACACAAAATAGTAAATATTCGTCTATGCTAGAGATACAAGCATTGATGATGTGATATTCTAATGATGGTTACACTGCCTACAGTCAGGGGAGCAAGGGTTACACGAAGGGGGTGGTGCGTGTGGATGCTGCAGAGGAAGAAGTAGTGGGCCAGACAGCGCGGGCAAAGCTGGCATCGGTATCAGCCAGTCAGAGCCACACACCCTGCCCATGACCAGCGCAGGAAGTATGGGAGCTCGTGGCCCTACAGGACGGAATGCTGACCACCTCGACTCGACTTCTTCAGAACTGGACACGGAGGCCTCGTAACCGCTGCTCAAGCTGAGTCCTGGTATTTTGTCTCGTTGATCCTGTAAAACGATTCTACATTACAAGAAAAGTCTATAGACCGCATCTATCAATGAACACAAGTACATAACCTCAAAATCGATATCATGGGAGTAAAATAATGATTCTGATTCAGATAAGGATAGACTTTATGATGATGTCAACTCCCTAGAAGAAAACCATAGTAACGACAAGGCAAATGTATGTAGCTACGTACGCGTGTAGCGTTGAAGTGTTCGACAGCTCGAAGCAGATCGTGGTTGCAGCGTCGCAGTACCAGCTCAAGCACGGACCGCTTCTTGCCAGGGAACAACTTGCGTAACATCTCCAGACCAGCCGTGCTTACCGCATTCTCACTTTCTGAACCATCTTCGCCCACCCTGGAATATCAGAAAAGGATTATTGTGTGTTGACTGCAATAAATTTTTTGTTAAAGGATTTTTCGGAGTGCCATTGCTGATTATTTATTGTAGAATTAAAACTAGATGGAGAGAGATAATTTAAAAGGAAGCTACAGCTTCATCAGCCATTGAACACTATTCATCGAGACCTCGACTGTACTGTCAAGAACGAAGCGAAAAAGAAGAGATCGTTGTTCGTAAATGACTAGCTTCTGCCAGCGGCTTCGTCCACGTGAATATATCAAATTTTCCTAAGGGGAACATACTTCCGAGAACCCTTATTCCAGACTATAATCTATCTGTGTGCCAGATTTCATCCAAATCCGTTGAGCCGTTGCGGCGTGATTGAGTAACAATAACAAACATCCATCTAAACTTTCGCATTTATAATTACGAGTATAAACTATGTACATGTAGTAGTAAGATAATAAAGGAAGGCCAAATGAATGAATGATGAATGTCATGATTGAATTTCATAATTTTACCTTAATGAAGCCGAAGCTGCAGAATTTCCAGCAGAATCAGGAGAAACAGTGCAACAGTCTGGGAGAGAGTCACTTGTCTCGCTGTCGATGTGGATTGGCTATTGGGTAATAAATGTAAGGTTATGAAATACACAGAAGGCTAAAACACTGATCGAATATTTTAAAATAAAAATCATAAAAAATTTTGACTTTTCAGACTCATTCTTGAATACCAGAATCAACAGTGGCGACTCCCAGAGAAGGGCCGGGTCAATGAAGCTCGACAAGTCCCGGATGATTCAACTGTCTTGGATGCCGCAACGAAATTAATAAGAAAACAACAGTGGTAATAATAATAATTTCTACTTCCCTTCTTTTCAAGCAGATGGCAGAATAGAGCTAGGCCAACAGTAGAAAATCATGCACTGCTGGCAAATCATTATAATGTAAACAGTTGTCTATTCCTTACAGTGTGGTCATCAGCAACAGAATCCGGTTCCGGCCCAGGACTGGGACAAGGGCCAGTCACTCGCATCCCATATATCCTGCCTGGAGGAAGACTGTCTAGCGCTGTTCCACTTTCTACGGACGCCAGGTGTAAGGCTATCTTGTCTTCAGCGGCTTGCTGGCGTTTTAATGCCACCTGGCAACAAAGTACGAATAGATATCAAAACCCTTCGTCATTATTATCAAGAATGCTTCCAAACTTATCAATGAGCAATAAGTACATACTATCCAGCTAATAGCATTTAGGGATACAAAGGTAGTTCGTACACCTTGGGTACCTATACTTAGTATAATACCTAGGTGTTGTAAAATTTAAAACTGATAGAACTATTTTGTAGGTAAGTATAGAAAAATACAATAGTAGAAGTCGAATGAAGTAATGACAAAAGGGATCCACATTATTATATCACAGTAACCTCGACAGGAAATGTAATACTATCAAATTAATTTAGCGGAAAATCAATGACAAACACTTGGTGTTTATATTTGTTATATGCGACCACCCTAGGGACTGCGACGGTCGAGCGGCGGGCAGGGCGCGCCAGCCCGGGGCTGTCTCGGCTTCATTGCTAACGTAAACACAACTCAATCTCTGGCAAATCAAATAAAAGACTGACAGGAATTTATATGAGCCTTATCGCTGTTGGTAAAATCTCTGTAGTGAGGATTAAGTGCGAACATGACAAACAAAAAAAATATATGTGAAAGTCATGTTCAGAACAGTTTTAGTAACTGTGTCACCTTCAGCCTTCAGATAAGTTCCCGTTTATTGTCTTAACAGCAAGTTCAATTCAAATTCCATTCCACATTTCAATGTAGGTAAGTACGATATATCTATGGTACCTAGGTACCTATGTGGTAGATTGAGCCTAGTGGCTAACCGGTCACTGAAAGAAGCGCTACCAACTCGTAAACTTCACTAATGCAAATCTAACACAACATTGCAGCTGCAGCATTAATCACGTGATTAATCGAAACGCGTTTATCCCAGATTTGAGATGCAAGTGGTGGGACATCGACAGCGATGCATTACTGTGTAAACCGATCGATGGTTCATCCGGCGGCCACAGTAAACACGTGCCACTTGTTTAAATAAACCGAGACGCTGCATTAGCTGGTCTCGATTTCACTACATTAAAACACATTAACTCCTCTAAATTGCGTGTTATTTCTGTTCTAAATAAGGTATTAGTGGGGTTTCCTTGTTGCTTTGGATCGATTCATATTTTGTTTGTTAGTAAAACCGGAATCTTTAGTAGTCTTAAGTTTTTTTTTTTTCTTTAAATATAAGTACATATTTTAGTCCTTTGGACTTTGTTCTACATCGGAAAGGCGACCTACAAAACGAAAGTGACAATAATATTTATATTTATGTGGATCTAATCAGGCAAGAACCCACACCAACTTTTGGCGACGCTGATCACACCTTATACTAGTAGTTTAACTTCTTAGGATCCGGGGTAGATATTTAAGTCCTATAGATTATAAATATTATAATCACCAAACACCGAGACCGACTATCGAACTTTCAAAGCTGGAAACCCCGAAGCCATTGACATTCTAGTTCATGACGATGGTTCCTATAACTCCCTGTCGCGCGGCCCCGTCGGCATGTGAGCTTAATAGATACATATTGATGAAGCGGATGCAAACGGTGTTCCACGTGAAATAAAAAGAAAATTGGGTGAAAAAAGGATCAGGGACCTACTTTAAGCGTGACTGTTGCAAGAACTAACAATATAACAATTAAGAGTTTTGTCTCACGGACCACGTAAGGAACACAACATTACGTTCCATGGAAGTTGGCCAGAATGCCGCTGAGTTTAAGTGGGACTTGGCTGGACATGACTGACGCATGTCAGAAGGCAATGGGCAAAAAGAACCATCGCGACCGACCAAGGCGAATATTGCGGGAGGAGCTCGACTCCTACCGAATGGATTGACCCGACACAGCAAAGGGTTTCTAATTGGAAAAAGGAGAGGGAGGCCTTTGCCCAGTAGTAAGACAAAATATAGGCTACCTACATAAATAGTAATAGAACATGGAGTTTGACTCTTTGTGGAATATGTAGGAACTACTTTTTCAAAAAACGTAGATACTTGAAAACTGCCCCCCGCTTATTCAATGTACCTAATAATGTTAGACAGCTCAACGGCCGTCCCTCACAAAACACAGAAAAAAACCGCATCCCAAAAACGTCGTTTGGACCAAGACTTCAGAAAACTTGCCAAAATTCAACAAAAATATTTTTATTAAGTATGTAACACATCAAAAGGCTAAATAAACAAGATGATAATTACTAGATAGCTTTTGTATTATTTCCAGAGAAGATCTTTTCCGCGGTTATCCCGCAGGAACCTCGTATTTTTTGGAATAAAATGCCAATGACAATCAGTGATAGGTAGTAGAGTTTTCTATCAGTGTATTTATGGATCAGTACTTCACGAGAATACTTTTTAGGGTTCCGAACAATAAACGGAACACTTATAGGATCACTCGAGTGTGTGTCCGTCTGTCACAGCCAGTTTTCTCCGGATCCACTGGACCAATTCTGTTGTTTGGTATACATATGGAGTTCTGTGATCTAAACACGGATGTGTTACGCAAATTATTATATTTTTAGTAACGGGGACACTTTTGGGGGTTTATATATAAATTACCATTCCCCCAGTTATATCCAAAACTACTGAGCCTAAAATTTTGAAAAAAAAATGGTGATAATAGATCTTTACCTATACATTACAGAAAAACTATAAGAAGTCTATAGTGTTCAAATAACACGTTAAAAAAGAAATCGTTCGCAGCCAATTTTACTAAATATGTATCTAAGTCTTAGAAGTACGTATTTACCTACAACTTTTCCGCCTTGTAATTCCTGGGTTCCTAACCTGGGGGTAATAGGGCATGCGATTTTTTTTTGCAAAATAAAATAGTTATAAGCTCTAGTTAAGAAATTATTTTTAAATAACCTCATCAGCGATGTAGATACGTCAGCCATAACTAACAAAATCTAAATTATATCTCAGCACCTTCGGCGGCACCTGAGCCGAATATCCGGTTCTAGCAACCAGAGCTTTAAAAAAATGCTAAATACCCTATGCCACCACCCATAGATGTAAGATTGGTTTTTCAACTTTAGTTACACTAAAAAAAAGGCAAAAGGGCTAATTCTACTAATTTTCAAGCAACGACTTTCAAGCAACGACTGAGATGCGAATGTAAACGTTGCTTGAAAATTAGTAGAATTGACACTCGGGAACCTTCTCAATGTGGAACTTAAAATGGACTTAAGATGCGCTTTAAGTAAACAATCCTAATATTAAAAACTTGCGAATACAAAACAATACCAGCGGTCACAAACAATTTTTGCTTATTTTATTGTTTGGATAAGTACCCAATACGTTAAAATTGTTAGACTGATGTGCAATTTGTGACTAGTAAAGATATTTTTATTTGCTTATATTATTTTAACCTAACATTTTAAGGACGGGGCAAAATCAGTACTCCATCCATATACCTAGGTCACAGGGGTAACAATAGGTTAGGAACCACTATTTTAAGTCCTATTTAGGGAGGAAAATTGCACTAGGTACACTTGGAAATTGCATATTAAAATAATATGAATTCAATGCACCATAATGGTCTATCCTGACTGTGTAGTTTTTGACCGGTAATTACATTAACCAGCCAGTAAGTTAGGTATACCTACCACACAGCTAGCTAAACTGCTTGTGCAGAGTTTGGAGCAATAGTATCAAAAGTCTAGAATGACAATTGGACAGTCTAGCTAGACTGAAACGAGTTTCACTTAAGCTATTCTGTAAATTTTCAACAGTAGGAAGCTAATATCTAGGCTTAACGATTTGTACCTTGTTTAATTTGATCCTTAAATTAGTACTAATAAGTATATAATCTGTGTATACCTTTATACATACCTGAGCGGCCATAATCCGTTGCCTCTCTTTGATCAAGCCACATTTAGGGCACTGGCAGAGCCGGTAGGCACAAGCTTTCTTGTGGCCTCGTAGACTTGATATCAGGCCATGGTTGCGACACCGTGCGCACTTTGGGACCCGGGCACGCCCACTATTCATCATCAGAATCACTCAATATTTGTTTCTACAAAAATAAATTTGCGTATGACGTCGAAATGTAACTGCAATGAAGAGGTTACAATTTTTTTATGAATTCTTACGGAATTTTGTAGCACGCAATTTATACAATCTATAAATAGTAACTTACTTCGTGTAGGAAAAAAAATGTATCAAATTGAAAAAAATATTGTGTAAAGGCAATCTTAACGTATCAAAGCGAAAAATCCTCGAAATAAGGTATCATGAAGCACTGTTTCACAAAATTAACTGAATACAATCCGCAGAGTAAAGCCGCCCGCCCATATTACACTCCGCCCTGAAACTAATATCGATATGAAAACTAGACGTTCGAGATGATAGATGAATGTGAAATTGGGAGGAGTAGCAACGAGTGTATCTGAGATGAGGTACACGGGAACATAGACTCCACGATCTTAGGAGCAGATGTCAAGTTAGTGCTTCTCATTGTATCGACGTCGCAACATCCCGCTCTTCCCGAACCGCCCTGCTCTACAGATTGGCCAATGGGAACGTGCTCCCGTTAGGATTGGTTACAAACTTAGAAAAACATCGGAAGCTGATCCTTTATGATTGTGTTTCATTTAAACAAGCAACAGTATAAATGATAGAGTGTGCGAACTTTCTGTTTTTTGTTCAGTGATAGATGTACCTACCTACCCTAGTACCGTTACGGGGAAGATAGAAGTTCTACTAGTAAGTAGGTACTAATTATCTTATTATTGGAAGTTAAAATAGACTAGATATTTATTGATACCTAAATATTAGCTACTTTGTCATGTGGATTTATGCTTAGGTAAGTAGGTAGCAACCTGTTGTAAAATCTACCTAGGTAGAGCTATGAGTAGTGCCAATCTGGTGTGTGGTAGGTACTTCTTATTATAAATTTTACTGTCTCTTATGCCAACAAGCTATCACCGGGTTCGCTGAACAAACAATATCTTATTCGCGATGGTTACTTTCTTTTAGGAATCCCGCGGGGTTTCTTTAAGGTTGGGAAATCTTAAACAACTGACTATGTAAGAGCGAGCAGAGCGAACTCGACATGTTTAGGCCCAGTAAGCTCATATGGCTTCCATACCCTAAGTGTATACCTAAACCGCCGGACACGGTTGACAACTTGACGCTGGAGGTCGCCAGTCGCTACAAATCGGCGATGCCCGCTTCTTGTAGCCGGCCACGGCCACTTAGCGCCGACTGAAAACGCTGACACCAATCCAAAAGCGAATTTTTTATCAGCAGCAAAGCAATTAAACCTTAATAGGGTTCCGTTGATTACCCTTTGGGTACGGAACCTTAAAACATTATCGGTCACCGACCGCAAATGTCTCCCACCGACCACAAGTGGCTGTCACGCGCTTCAGCTACGTTTGTTGGCCTATGTGCCAGCTTAAGCCTCTACGAAAGCAAGTCACTTCTCAGTAGCTGAGGATTATGCTTTCCTGAGAAAATCTAAGCTTTCTACGAAGACACAAATGATCTAGTAGTTAGGCACTAGCTTTTGCCCGCGACTTCGTACGCGCATTTCTCGTTTTTAGGGTTCCGTAACTCAAAAGGAAAAAACTGAACCCTTATAGGATTACTTTGTTGTCCGTTCGTCTATCTACGACTGGCCTGTTGGTCTAGTGGTTGGTGACCCTGACTGCTATGCCAGAGGTTGTGGGTTCGATTCCCACCCAGGACAAATGTTTGTGTGATGAGCATGATCATTTGTTCTGTGTCTGGGTGTAGTTTATCTATAATATGTATGTATTTAGTAATATATAAGTATGTTTATCAGTTGTCTAGTACCCATAACACAAGCTCTGCTTAGCTTGGGACTAGATGGCGTTGTGTGATAGTTGTGTGGAATATTATCTGTCAAGACCGTTTATCTCGGGAACGCTTGGAGGTATCGAGTTGAAACTAAAACCATATTCTCAGGTCTATAGGCCCGTCCAGCTGAGAAAAAAATCAAACTTTAAGATAACATAATAAAACTAATCGTTTATGCCGTAATAAACGTATATTTCGACACTCTCAAAAGAATCAAAATGTATAGGGTATTTCCAGTTAACCTTTCTTTCATTTTTTTAAGGATGGGAAATCATCAGAATTTCCCGTTAACCTAGAACTATGATATTTAGCAAGTAATACCTTATTATACTACAAGTACAGGGAAAAGTCTGAAAACTATACATTTGTAATTAAATCATAAAAAATATAGTATTTATGTAAAGTAATTTGTAGCTACAAATTTGTACGGAATCCTCGGTGAGCGAGTCCGACTCGCACTTGGCCGGTTGTTTTCCCGTTCCCGAAAGTACTTCGGGAAATCGTCCCTTAGAGCTCTGCCTCATTAAGACGCCATGGCGACGTCGCTAGCGGCGCAGGTCGCTAGTGCTACGCTTCCTAAGGAACCTACATTCAAATTTCAGCTTTCTACGAGCAGTAGTTTCGGCTGTGCGTTGTCTGTCAGTCACTCAGTAACGGAAGAATTTTATATATGTAGGTACTAACTTTTGCCCGCGACTTCGTACGCGCATATCCGGTTTTTTCCCGTTCCTGTAAGAATTTCGGGAAATCTCTTAGTGTTCTCCTACGAGCAGTAGTTTCGGCTGTTCGTTGACTGTCAGTCACTCAGTAACAAAAGAATTTTATAAATCAGGGTTAGGATTGATTGACTGATCGATGATGATATTGATTAAAGTGAACTGCTTTTTTGTGTTGTGTAGTACATGAATACGTCACTTGTAGTTTTCAGAGTTCAGAACATCCGTAAAAAACGGAACCCTTATAAGAACACTAGGGTGTCTGTCGGTTTGTCACAGCCAGTTTTCTCCGGATCTGCCGTATCGATTCTGTTGAAATTTGGTACACATATGGACTTCTGACCCAAATACACTCGCAATACGTAAATAAATAAATTTTGAGTACGGGGGTCACTATTGGGGATCATACCTACTAGAAAAAACCGGCCAAGTGCGAGTCGGACTCGCCCATCGAGGGCTTCGTACAAAATAGCTACTTTAAATAAAGACCACATTTTTTAAACTGATTTCTTCATAAAGGAGGAGATTCTGTGTTCGGCTATATGTTTTTTTTATGTATGTTCACCGATTTCTACGCCGATTGCCCCGCTTTTGTAGCGCCTCGGGTGTGTACGCGCAGGCTCGGGTTGACAGCTTCCATGCTATAATGCACAAGCGCACCGCCTCCCTACTGAGCAGAGTGCGGGGCAGCACTAACAGTATCTAGTAGTAGTAATTGCTGAGAAGTATGACTCGGCAGTCATGAAGGATTTCGTTCAGGTTGTCGGATAGCGATGCAATCTAGGCTAAACTCAAGCGATAATCTTTTGCAATGTGTTTTTCTAACATATGTAGTTTGTAAGATATTTTAGTGACTAACAAAAATTGAATATTTGTCTGAACAAATAAATTGATTTATTGATTAAATATTTTAATCATCATCTCAGACGGCCACGGAAACTGACCCGAAGAGATAAACTTAAAACGTGGAAGGTGACAAAGGAAATCTCACGCCTAATCCAGGTCTTTTTCAACCGATGTCTTCGTCGCATACCTACTCGTTTACTGGCCCGAGACCATCTATAACATAGAGCTATTAGAGAAGTGGCACGAGAGCCCGATCGACCGCCAGATCAAGCGCCGTAAGTGGAGGTGGATTGGTCACACGCTCCGGAGGGATACCGATCATATTCCCAAACAAGCTACCTATGGACTGGACTCCTCAAGGGAAAAGGAAACGTGGCCGTCCCCGTCGAACCTGGTGACGCACCGTGTTGGCAGAAGCGACAAGCATCGGAATTATGTGGAGCGAGGTGAAGCGTAAAGCTCAAGACCGTTCGCGATGGAAGTCTACTGTGGACGCCCTCTGCCCCAGCTAGGGGACAATCGGGGATATAGGATCTTAAGTAAGTCAACCATCATGAGCTGATGATAGAAGGTATACCTAAGCTAGGATCTAAAGATGGGATCCCATGGAAAATGTTTGTTCAGCGATATTTTCGTCAATTGTCAACCGATTTGGATGATTCTTTTTTGTTTGGAAGAATATTTTCCCGGACTGGTCCCATTTCAATTTGGGAAAGATCTGATGAAGGACTTCGGAGGTAGGCAACGGAATCTTCAATAAATGATAGCAAATGGATCGGAGTTGCTAAAATCGCAAGTCTGTTTATTGTTTACACCAGTTCATAACATAACATCACGCCAGTAAGCCATGAATGGTATACGCAGCTTAGGTACCACTAAAAAGTGAAAAAACATAAACTTTTTACAAAAAAATACAACCGACTTCCAAAAACAAAACACTACAAAGTATCTATAAAGTAACTTTAATTTCGGAAGTCAGTGTTTTTGGTATTTTTTCTTTTTTTGACACCGACTTCCGAAATTAAAGTTAATATTTTATACTTTGTAGTATTTTGTTTTTGGAAGTCGGTTGTATTTTTTGTCTAAAACTTTTTCAACACACGCAGATACTTGAAAATTACCCCCAGCTTATTCAATGTAAAAATGTTAGACAGGTCAACGGCCGTTCCACACAAAAAGTCGAATAAACCCGCGTTCCAAAAACGTCGTTTGGACTAAGATTAAAGAAAACTTGCCCAAATTAATCAAAAAATATTTTTAATAAGTACCACATCAAAAGGTCAAATAAACAAAATGAGAATTACTACTAGCTTTTGTATTATTTTTAGAGATTATCTTTTCCGTGGTTCCCCCACAGGAACTTCGCATTTTTTGGAATAAAATACCAATGATAATCAGTGATAGGTAGTAGAGCTTTCTATCAGTGTATTTATGGATCTTCACGAGAATACTTTAATAGGTAGGTTAGGTACGAACAAACAATTTGATTATATATGGACCTAGATAACGTCTAAACAGAGGTGCGATTGTCTAACTTTAGTTCATGATGAATAATGAATACGATAGTCATTAATCGTAAATAAAAAATTCGAATTGTGTAAAACTGTCCATCCAATGAGTGAACGATCGTATTGGATCGTATACAAACGTATCATAAGATTGCGTTTAATTATACAAAATATTCAGAAAATCTTTATTTTTTTAGGATTATTTTAATATTTAACATTAAAAAAGCCGCTATGTTTTGTTATTATAACTTAAAAAATAACTCTTTGGTTGTTATAAACATTGAATTATAATGTAAAATTTGTCTACGCAAATGTTGCAACTCAAGTAACCAAACGCAAAGGAAAGAATGAAAGAGAGCTTCGGCTATTCGGCCCCAGGTGGCGCCATAAGTTTTCTGCTACTCGACACTATGTGGCGTTAGTGGGCTATAATTACAAGCATTTTATATTCTGTGCCTGTCAAGAAAACAAGTGACAAGACGAAGATTGACATTAAATCTGTCATCTTTGTAGTCTGTGATGTTGTTGTTCGTAGAAAATATACACTAGTAACACAGAATACCATACTCTGTTTTTTAAAAGTTGGGTTAAAGCATAATAAAAGTAAGCAAACTTTGCCGTATACCTAATATATCTTTCCCAGAAGAGTTAAGGTGGATGCTCCAGGGTAGCCCGCGAAATTCAAATATTTTTATGTTTTTTGCAATTTTCCGGTCAGTGTGAAGCTGTATGTGGACCAAATACGATCCGCGACCGTAACGCGTATTTATCTAAAGAATTATAACCATTTTAATCATCAATATAGCCCTCTAAGTTCATCGACAGAATGATTATTTCTAAAATATTCTTGATGAACTCGCCATCCGGCATGTCCCAGGGCATAGATGATCTCCGCAGCTCTTGCCTCCTCATCTGCGAGCGTCTCATGCGACGCTCCCGTTCGATCATGCCCATCATGTAGGCGTGCGCCATTTTATTCTAAAAAATCACGCGGATTAACAATAAATTGTGCTGAAAAAGAACTCTTGTGACTCACTTTATTTTATTTCCATTTAACACTAAACACTACCTATACATTATTCACTACGACGTTTGGTTGGACTCACTTCCAACCAACCCACCAACCTTTTTCTTTCGATAGTTTCGATTACTTACCCTTTTCTTTCAAAGAAAATAATAAAACAATTAATTACGAGCACTATAATTCACGATTGTCATGAGTCACAAGTCACCGCAATCATTTGACATTAGCAATGAGCTCAAAAAACATACGCAATTCGAATTATGTGTCAAAAACTTGTACATCATTCACTCATCGTTTAAAATTAACGACCCAATCGTTATCGATAAATGAACTCCGTACACAATTAGAATTAGCCGTTTGACAGATTATACCGTACGTTTTGAAATATCAAATGAATACGATTGCCTTACACAATCGCACCTCTGACTTAAATGCTGTTGAAATCTACACTCCTACCAACTTATCTGTGAAATGGCGAAAATTGGAACTACGGCCATCATGTTGAAAAGTCATTTGATTGTCAGTGTCTACTACATTCGGGTTCTCTGGTTGTTTTGTCGTAAAACCTTTTTTGGAGAAGATGCTCGGGCGGAGTCTCTGATTATTCCATTTAAGGTGAATGCTCCAGGGTAGCCCGCGAAATTCAAATATTTTTATGTTTTTTTGCAATTTGCCGGTCAGTGTGAAGCTGTATGTGGACCAAATACGATCCGCGACCGTAACGCGTATTTATCTAAAGAATTATAACTATTTTAATCATCAATATAGCCCTCTAAAATCATGTAGTTCGAAAGAATGAATATTTCAGAAATAATCATTCTTTCGAACTACATGAACCTGAACATTTTATCTGCTGAACTTCATTGGATTACTTTTTAGATAAAGCCATTGTTTATTCCTGAGAGATTAAACTGTTAGCGTACCTACGTAACTTTAAATTACCATTCTTTTTATTTATTTTATTATTTATGTATAGGTAGGTATCATTGTTTAATTTGTAAAAACTGTAATTCTTATTAAACTTTTATGTCTAATGTGAAATTTCCTTCTTGAAAACTTACTCAATTTTGGGCACCTTATATTAATTAGCAACACTGAATCGACGGTGCCGTCCTCTTTCAGTTCACAGATAAATTGGTAGGACTGTATGTCAGTTTGCCATTTGCACCAGGGGCGTAACTAGGCTGTGGTAAGTAGGGCACGAGCCCTGGGCGCTCATCGTAAGGGGGCGCAAAATCACCAACATTTAAAAATCTAAATTTACCATATTTATTTTCATAATTTACCGTAAACCACCACCATACTGTAATATTTTATTTTCTTATTTGGTTTATATTTATTTTATTTCCTGATTTCAAATCAGCGAGAGGAAATGAGTGGTGTGCTTCGGTGCGTAAACTTAGGTCGAGATTTGGATTTCTTCTAGATGTAATACTCTGTGTTACGGCACTAAAGACTGCGACTTTTAAGAAAATAAATGTAAAGACTTAAGAGATTCCTATAGTTGCGATGTTACCTAACGGAGAACAGTTTTACGAAGACTAGGCCGACTTTGTCTTCGTATAACTGTTCTCGGTTAGCTAGGCCAGTTCGAACTGGCCATACCTACATATTAGGGGGCGTTTGCCAGACTGGGCCTTAGGTGAAGTAAGGTCCCTGAGTAAGAGTGTCAGACTCTTACTCAGGGATTATCAGCTTTTCTGGGTTAGTTAAAATTGTTTCTTCAATTTACATAAGTATGAATGGTAAGAAAATTAAAGAAATCCGAGGTGGAGTGAAAAACTTTTCGAGCTTGCTTCATTTGCTCTTGAATTCTACGGTTTCTCGACATTTGACATTGTCTAAGATTCAAAAAGTCACTTCATGAATGGCTAAATGCAACTTTCTAAATGTAGGCATAAGTTTTATGGACTTACTTTACTTTCGTTATAAAAAGGTATAAATATGTATTGAATGTTTTGTAAATAAGATTTATAACGGTTTTACGGGTAACAGCACCATGGACGCAGTGTTCGCCTTACGGACTTTGGCTGATGCTTACAGAGAGAGAAGGAGAGCTTTGCATATGGCCTTTTTAGACCTGCACAAGGCATTCGACTGTATACCTCGGCAGTCAATCTGGTGGGCACTGCGCTTCAGGGGCGTTCCCGAGGCCTACATTGACATTATTAGAGACATGTACCGCGATTCCGTGTCCTCTGTCCAGACCGCTGTTGGCGTATCGAATGGCTTCCCAATATCTGTTGGCGTTCACCAAGGCTCGGCTCTTAGTCCGTTCTTGTTTAACGTAGTGTCGATGTAGTTACGGCAAACATCCAAGATCAGCATCCATGGCTAATGATGTATGCCGGTGACATCGCCCTCTTTAATCAGAACAAAGCCCATCTTGAGCGCAAAGTCAACATTTGGAAGGACACGCTTGAAAACGGTGGTCTGAGACTAAATGTGACGAAGACTGAGTACATGTCCTGTGACAGCACGAATTCAAACACCATCCGAATAGGTTCGGACCTGATCAGAAAGTCGGATACGTTCAGGTACCTTGGATCCGTGCTGCACGAGTCTGGCAACGTGGACGACGATGTCCAAGCACGTATAGGCGCGGCTTGGGCGAAGTGGCGCGAGGAAACGGGCGTTGTATAATGCGACAGCAAAGTGCCTCCGAAGCTCAAGGGGCAGATATATAAATGCAAATAAATGCACCATACGGCCTGTCCTACCTACTGTACGGTGGCGAGTGTTGGCCAGCACTAAGCAGACACACCCAGGAGCTTCGCGTCACGGAGATGAAGATGCTGAGGTGGATGAGCGGCGTAACGCGATCCGATCGCATGCGCAACTCTTTCATCCGAGGTAGTCTTGGTGTCCGTGACGTGGGGGAAAAACTGCAAGAGTGTCGTCTGCGATGGTGTGGCCACATCATGCGCCGCCCTATGGAGTACGTTGGATACGTCGTAGAGTTAGGGTGCTGATCGAAGGGTCGGTAACGAACCTAATCAGCGCCTATGCTCCTCAAACTAGTTGCTGTGAGTCTGAAAAGGAGGCCTTCTGGGATGAGTTCGAGGACGTACTACGCGCTATTCCGAATTCCGAAGGTGTTTTGGTTGGGGGGGATCTCAACGGTCACGTAGGTCAGTTTGCTGGAGAGTACGGACGTGTTCACGGTGGTTTTGGATATGGCCAGCTAAATGCAGAGGGAGTCAGTATACTCAGCACCTGCGCTTTGTCTGACCTAGCCATCGCGAACACGTTCTTTCAGAAGAAGCCCCAGCATCTTATTACGTACCGTAGTGGTGCCTACTCAACCCAAATAGATTACCTGCTGGTGCGACGGTGCCACATTGGCAAGGTTACCAACTGCAAAGTCATCCCAGGTGAAAGCCTAACGGCTCAACACCGCCTCCTTGTCCTGGACTTTGCCGTTGTACCGAAAAAGAAAGTGACCGAAAAACGCAAACCCCGCACTAAGTGGTGGTTGCTTGATGGTCCTAGGCAGTCGGACTTCATCGCGGAGGTCGAGCATCTCGAGATCAGTGCTCCGCATGAGTCCGCTCAAGAGATCTGGAGTAGGATCCATTCAGCAATCACCGATGCGGGTAAGCGCGTCCTTGGCACTTCTCGTGGTGGCCGCACCATAGAAAAGGAGACGTGGTGGTGGGATGACGGGGTGCAGGAGGCGACTCGGAAGAAGAAGGTTTTATTTAAACAGTGGCAAGGGTCCAACTCTCCGGATGACAGGGAGGCATATGGAGCGGCTAAGCGCGCTTGCAAAAAAGCTATAGCCAGAGCCCGCAGCAAAAGTCTGGCGCCCTTGTACGACAAGCTGGAAACTGCGGAGGGGCGAAAGCTTATTTTTAAGCTGGCGCGTGCCCGGGAGAAAGCTACACGGGACATTAGCAAATGTCTCTGTGTAAGGGACGCCCAGGGTAAGCTGCTCTACGATGCCCCCTCTGTTAAGGAGAGATGGTGTACATATTTCGCGGAGCTGTCTAACAAACAGCATCCCCATAACCTTCCTCCCGAACCGCCTCCTAACCTTGGACTTATTTCCCCTATTTCCCCCGACGAAACCCGCATTGCTCTTCGCCACATGAAGAACCGGAAAGCGGTCGGGCCTGGCAATGTGCCAATTGAAGTGTGGAAGGCGATGGGCCCACATGGCGTGGACCTTCTGACGGATCTTTTTAACCGCATCCTGACCACCAAGGAAATGCCGAACCAGTGGCGATTTAGCCTGATTATCCCTGTATACAAAGGCAAAGGTAGCGTACAGGATTGTAGTAGCTACCGCGGTATCAAGATCATGTGCCACACCATGAAGCTCTTCGAGCGCATCATTGACACACGGCTCCGTAGCGAGTGTACTGTCTCTGAGTGTCAATATGGCTTCCGGGCGGGTAACAGCACCATGGACGCAGTATTCGCCTTACGGAATCTGGCTGAGGCTTACAGAGAGAGAAGGAGAGCTTTGCATATCGCCTCTTTGCTTCAATAACGTGGTAAGTCCGAAAACTTATATTTTTATTTTTTTTTATTTTATAATAGTTGAAACCGCCATGATAGATTTTATTTTTCTAAAAACCGTAAAAAATAAAATTGTAGGACTTACCACATTATTGAAGCAAAACCGCTGTGTCTGATTTATTTTTTCCAAAAAACGTCATAAAAAATAATGAATCGTTAGACTTATCACGTTATTGAAGCAAAGAAGCGATATGGCCTTTTTAGACCTGCAGAAGGCCTTCGACTGTATACCTCGGCAGTCCATCTGGTGGCGCTTCAAGGGCGTTCCCGAGGCCTATATTGACATTATCAGAGACATGTACCGCGATTCCGTGTCCTCTGTCCAGACCGCTGTTGGCGAATCGAATGGCTTCCCAATATCTGTTGGCGTTCACCAAGGCTCGGCTCTTAGCCCGTTCTTGTTTAACGTAGTGCTCGATGTAGTTACGGCAAACATCCAAGATAAGCCCCTATGGCTAATGATGTATGCCGATGACATCGCCCTCGTTAATCAGAACAAAGCCCATCTTGAGCGCAAAGTCAACATTTGGAAGGACACGCTTGAAAACGGTGGTCTGAGACTAAATGTGGCGAAGACTGAGTACATGTCCTGTGGCGGCACGGATTCAAATAGGTTCATCCGAATAGGTTCGGACCTGATCAGAAAGTCCGATACGTTCAGGTACCTTGGATCCGTGCTGCACGAGTCTGGCAACGTGGACGACGATGTCCACGCACGTATAGGCGCGGCTTGGGCGAAGTGGCGCGAGGTAACGGGCGTTGTATGCGACCGCAAAATGCCTCCGAAGCTCAAGGGGCAGATATATAAATGCATCATACGGCCTGTCCTACTGTACGGCGGTGAATGTTGGCCAGCACTAAGCAGACACACCCAGGAGCTTCGCGTCACGGAGATGAAGATGCTGAGGTGGATGAGTGGCGTAACGCGATCCGATCGCATACGCAACTCTTTCATCAGAGGTAGTCTTGGTGTCCGTGACGTGGGGGAAAAACTGCAAGAGTGTCGTCTGCGATGGTATGGCCACATCATGCGCCGCCCTATGGAGTACGTTGGTCGGGGATGCATGGATATGGCTGTTCTTGAGGCTAGCTCCCGTGGTCGCCCTCGCAAGCGCTGGTTGGACGTCGTTAAGTCCGACATGAGAGCCAATGGCCTAACTGAGAAGGATGTTCAAGATCGGGCAAAGTGGAGGAAGGCGGACCCTGGCAATAGCCGGGATTAACGCCAGGTAGAAGAAGTGTTTTGTTTTTGGAAGTCGGTTTTATTTTTTTGTTACAAAGTTTTTTTTTTTTTTTTTGGAACCACAAACACAGCGTGCCGGCGTAATGTTATGTTATGAACTGGTGTAAACAATCAACAGACATGCGATTTTAGAAATCCCGATCCATGTGCTATCATTTATTGAAGAGTTCCGTTGCTCACCTCCGAAGTTCTTCATCAGATCTTCACCAAATTTAAATAGAACCAGTTCGAGAAAATACTCTTCCAAACAAAAAATCACGCCAGCGCGGTGGCTTCCAAAAACAAAACACTACAGAATAAAAAATAACTTTAATTTCGGAAGTCGGTGTTCAAAAACGAAATAAACAAAAACACCGACTTCCGAAATTAAAGTCTTTTTTATTTTTTTAACTGACAGGCAGACAAACAGACACCCGAGTGATCCCACATGCACCATAAAAACAGCAAAAAGCGATGAAATAGTTGATGCACCCTAAAATCTTGACGTAAATAAAATTAAAGAGAATTTTCTCAGTAAATAAAAGGCATATGATAGTATGCCTAGTAAGCCCTTTCATGTCACACGATACAGGTTGCTAATGATGCCAAGTGACCCCCATAATTTTTTTTATTTACGTAACGCGTCCGTGTTTGGGTTACAGAAGTCTATATGTGTACCAGGGTCTTCATGTGTACCATGTGGACGGAGTTACGGCCGAACTCCTGAAGGCAGGTGGAAAAAAGGTCCTTAAGGCCTTTCAGGAACTGTTAAATTCCGTCAGGCTCGAGGGGAAAACGCCACAGGCATGGAGCAGAGGTGTGGTATTACTCTTGTTTAAGAAGGGCGACAATGAAACTCTACACTCGAAGTTGTGGACGAGTACCTACGTCTACCTGGGACAAACGGTTCATTTAGGTAGGGCTGGCTTCCAGAAAGAGGTCAATCGTCGAATCCAACTCGGCTGAGCGGCGTTCGGGAATTTGCTTGGTATCTTCTAGTCAAAGTCAAAGTCAAAGTCAAAAACGTTTATTTCAATTAGGCCATTAAACGGCACTTTTGAACGTCATCATTACATTTTAAATAACATAGTGACTCTACTGTCCATTCGGAAGGGTAGATTCTTATGGAGAAGAACGGACAAGAAACTCCATAGTTACTCTTTTCAAATCAATGTTTTACATGTGCTGTGGTATACAAAACCTCTGTTAATATATGTGAGGACCATGAACCTAGAGTATGCAGAGGTAGACTTATTATATTTTTAAATAAGTACATGGTACTCACATTTCTACATAAGTACATGGTACTCACATATTTACAAATATTGGAACCATTAACTAGCAGAGTGAGTGAACAGAAAAATAAAAACCCAAAAATGAAAAAGTAGGTACAAAAGTAAATACATAAACCAACCAGTTTGATCTTTTCTCCACCATTGATTGTCCTATGGAGCAGGACCAGCATGTTTCCAAGCATTCTTATCCTGAATGTAATCTTCTAATTTGTAATATGCTTGTTTACAAAGTGTGCTTTTAATGTAGGTTTTAAATTTTCTTTCAGTTAGTTCTAATATGTCACAAGGTATTTTATTGTAACATTTAACACAGTACCCCATGAAAGATGTGTATACTTTAGCTGATCTATAAAATGGTTGATCTAATTTATCTTTATTTCTAGTATTAATATTATGTCTATCACTAACTTTACTAAAAAGATGACGATTTTTCCGTACATACATAATATTTTCATATATGAATTGGCAAGGGACTGTCATAATATTAATCTTTTTAAAAAGTTCCCTTAGAGAATCGCGACGACGCAGATTATAAAGGGCTCTGACAGCTCTCTTTTGTAAAATAAATATGGATTCAATGTCAGCAGCCCGACCCCACAGCAAAATACCGTACGACATAATGCTGTGGAAGTAGCTAAAATAGACCAAACGTGCGGTTTCTACGTCTGTTAGCTGTCTTATCTTCCTAACAGCATAAGCGGCTGAGCTTAAACGCTCAGCGACTTTCGTCTTGAGAAATATGGTTGGTGGGACTAGCGCCCACATACCATATTTCTCAAGACGAAAGTCTATGATCAGTGCGTGTTGCCAGTGGACATAAAAACGTGATCGCTCACAATGGGCGTCATCAGAAGGCTTAAAGTCAGTCAAAGGGCAATTGAAAATTCCTTGCGTGATCGGATCAGGAATGATGATATCCGCAAGAGAACCAAGGTCACCGACGTAGCCCAAAGGATCGCCAAACTAAAGTGGCAGTGGGCAGGGCACATTGCTCGCAGTACAGATGGTCGATGGGGCCGAAAAGTTCTGGAGTGGCGACCGCGTGCACGAAGACGCAACGTTGGAAGGCCTCCCACAAGGTGGACCGATGACCTGGTGAAGGCCGCGAGTAGCCGATGGATGCGAGACGCGCAGGACCGGCCGTTGTGGCGACGCTTGGGGGGGGCCTATGTCCAGCAGTCGACATCTTTCGGCTGATATGATGATGATTAGGTATAGAACTATTATCTGGAAAATTTTAGGCTTTGTAGTTTCGGAGATAAGCCCTTCATTTGATGTCACACGATAGTTCGAAAAATTACCATTCCCCCCCCCCCTCCCACCTTAAATCCTTCAAGGTAAGAGTAAGATGTTAAAATAACGTTAAAAAAAAATTAGTTTGGAAGCCTTTGTACTCCAGCCCAACCTTCAATTGGCCAGTTTTTTCGAAGTATGTATTTAATCAATAAAACAATATGGATTTACTATTTACTATCTTTATACCTTATTCATACTATACATATAAATGCTGATCAAGTGTGAAACGCACACTGTGGAAAATATCTGCTATAGTACAATAGAATACATTTTCTATGAATACCCAAGTATTTATGAATTGTTTTCTAAACATATTGAAGAAGTTTAAACTTCTACAAAATTTATTACTATACAAATGTAATGTAAATAAATACATTTACTTTGCTTATTGCATCAGATACTTTGTTTCAATGTCAATTAAACAAAGAGTCACAATCATTTGGAACCCTTCTTCTTTTCATGCTGTTTAGCTGCTTTCTTCTTCATTATTTGCAGCCTCTTATCAGCAGAAATAATATTAATGTTTGGTGTCACCACTTTTGAGGGAGACGATGAAGATGAACTGCTTGACGATATCTTCACTGGTGTTGTGGAACCAGAGATTTGGGATGGAGACCTAGGAGCAGCTGAAGTCTTGATGTAGTTACCAGTAATCCCTTGTGATAGCAAACAAGTGGCACACTGCCACCCAGGTGTTATGTCATTGTCACTGATAACAGGTTTGTGGCAATCCTGAAATTATTTTAGACGAGTTAATTATTTCAATCTTTGCAATGGCACTTAAGCCTGGCTGTGTAATTTATGTTACAATATGAAGAAATGAGATAGTTAGATTGTTAAAATATTATGTACCTACTAACATGAAGAAAAAGGATACATATAATTATGGGCGGTTGTCCATTTGGGCAACTATTACTAATTTAAGTAATGCTAACAACCAGAATTTGCATGGAGTAAGGGTTGTAAGAAAAATAAAAAGAAATTTTACAAGAATAGACAGTAACATTTATCGGAATAACTAAAATTTAACACAATATTACCTGATGATACAGAGCACGGCAGCCATCACATTCAACTAACCGGTTGCCAGCTTGAACTGAAATCTGTCTACACACGGCACAGGTCAAATCTTCTTCTAACAAGTCAAGAGACAAGTCTCCGTCCATAACAGAGCCATCGTCATTTTCACGCTCCGGTATTTGCAGTTGCTGCGGACTTTGCTGAGGCAACGGTACAGTGGTGGTTTTACTCGACGACTTGTCTGTTTTGTGCTTAGATCTAGGGGATTCTAACTTTTCCTCCGCCAAGTACTTCTTAGGCAAAATGTTGCCAAGGGTTTTTGCACTCCCATATGTCTGACGAATGTGATCGTCTAAGGTAAGTCGTAGTTGTTCAGTAGAATCAGATGCGCTTGAATGTAAAAATTTCAGGCACAGCTTTATTGAAGGGTCAAAATCTATAGACGACATTGCTCGAATTAAGGTTAAGCGAAAAGCTTATCAATATTTCGATAGAAAAACAAATTTAGACAATTTGTGTATGTTATGCTTCTATATTCTGACTGGAAGGATTGGCCAAAGACTACAATTTAATATACATAGGTTGGCTAAGTTGGGCATGGCCTTGGCAAGGCTTGACAAATATTGACAATTGATATTGACATTGACAGTATCATTTGCTCGAAACCATTTTTTTGAGAATCATGGATGCTAAACCTGGATGCTAAGGCTTTTATGAAAGTTTTTGTATTTTTGATTCATTATTACCAGCAGTAGAATCATGTCGTAATAATTCGATGGCTGAACAGCTAAGACTCACTACTATCAGGATAACAGAATCATGAAGATGTATTTCCCAGGAAGAGAATATGAGACAAAGAAGTTGTGTGCCAGCTCTAAGGTCTACGCAGACGAAGTCGCAGGCAGAAGCTAGTACACTAATAAATATCGGTCTACTTTATACTAGCTGACATAGCATAAAAAAATTGGCGAAAAAATATTTTGTGTGCAATTATGCATAAGCGACGGACGAGTTGAGAATAAGACGAAATAAAGTATGAGACGAGTTAGGAAAGTTACTAAATATACAAAGTGACGTATTGGTGAATGAGACTTATTAGGAATAGTGACGAAATAACTAATGAGATGAGTTGGAATCACAACCATCTATACTATACTATACTATCTATACATATTGGTATAACACGTGAGATACTGTATATCCCGGGAGTAAGTGCCCTTGTGATAATTTTCGACATTCAGGTCGAATCGAGATCTACCTCTAGAATTGATCTAGGATGCATTATTATGTTACTCTAAAAGCTCGAACAACGGTAAATCCTAAGATTTTCCAGTAAAACCTAAGAATGATCAACTATTAATGATAAAAGTCCGAACAGATTTGCGATTCGAAGTTTTACCACCATTCACTTGGTAAATCTTAGGATTTACATAAAAGGCACGGTAAATGTTAAAAAAGACATGTCATAACGTGTTCGGCGCATCGTTTCGTACTTGTGGGTAGTCTGCAACCCGCGCAACCCACACCATCTCCGCCAAAGTGGTCACAGGGCTTGAAATTCATCTAGGCCATGAAAAACAGAGCATATCACGAGGGAATTAACTGCTCCCCCCTTTTTTTTGTTTTGGATGGGAAATCATCAAATGACTCCTCCCGCTCTGGGCGAAGCAAAGTGAGTCTCAGACTTCTTCAGTCTTACTGACTAAAAGCCATCCGTGTTCCTGCTGGTGCTCTTTACGTTCCAGGGCCGCGTGACTCTTTGGAACAAATTCTGCAACCCTGGCAGGCACTGGCCCTAGCGGAACCCTTCTTCTATGCTGTCATCTCTTTGAGGCGCGCGTTAAATACAACACGCCGTCGACCCGGGCCTGGTTCTGATCGGACAGCGAGCCACCTTTAAGGGTAGGAGTGAGTAGTAATGCTAGTAGTTCGAGATCTGTGCAAAATCTGTGCATATTTTCTAAAAACACCCTACTTATATATAAATTAAACCCTATTTAACCTTATGCTACGTTGAATCAACCAATAGCGACGCGTGTAGGGCGAGACGTGAGCGGGGCGTGGGGCACTGTTTAGCACGCGGCAGTATTTTGTCGCGAATCTATAAATACGAGTCGCGCTCAGTGCGGCGGGACGACGTCGTCGAGTGAAGATCTCTGCTGCGTGAGCCCACGTGTTCCATCTGCGCAGTTGCGAAGTTTGAAGTGAAGATCACGGAGGGTGCTGGAGCTTCTGCTGTGCTCTGCTTGCGCTTACAAGCTTATCCTATTTCTTGATTGTCGAAAACGTGTTGCTTCACTATTTCTTTATAAGATGTTGTCGAAAACGTGTTGCTTCACTATTTCTTTATAAGATATGTCGAAAACGTGGTAATTGGTTCTGAGGTATTGGTAACTGGTATCTGGTGTGGTGGTACGGTGGTTTGTGGTTCTCAGGTAATTAACAAGTACTGTGTCACTACACACCCAACGCTCGCCGTCCACAGACCCGCGCCTTCGGTGGCCGGAAATCGCCCTATGACTCCCAACGCCTGGGGCATCTTCTTCTATTGCGGCGGCTGGGGCGTGAAGTGTCCCTCTCTCTCACACGTTCAGCCTCTTCTTTCGACAGCTTCCCATGCCTCTTCGCTCCGGATCATAGATTGAACCAGACCGCCGGCCCGACCCGACCGCCGACCGACCGGACCGATCGGTCGCGAGAGGTCGTTGCCCCCAATCACCTCGACGAGGACCCGGCGGTGCTTCGTCCAAGCAGGGCAGACCTCTACCGTATGTTTCACCGTGTCCTCCGGGTGACCCCGGGTGAGGGGACTTACCGCCGCAATAGGGGCGTGCCCAGCGCTGGGTTACGACAGTCGCTGTCACGGCAAAGGAGTCTCACCCCGGCGTAGCGCCTCCACTCGCTACTCTTAAATCAGCGCGAGGGCTCTCGCCTCCAGATCCCATGGTGGCAGTCCGGCAAGGAGGCTCGCCGTCTCCCGCCGCCAGAGACGGTGCGTTATCCCCAAGCCAGCCGGATTGCCATGACTCTCTGGGACTCGTTGAAGTAACGGGCAGGTCGCTTCCTCAAGGTAGGCGCCCACACCGGCGCCCCATAAAGGGCCATGGACCGCACGACCCCCGCATAAAGCCTTCAGTAGGAGGCATTTGGACCCCCTAGATTGGGCAGAAGCCGCTTGAAGGCAGCCCCAGCCTGCCCCAGTCTGGGAATCAAACGTTGGAAATGCTCGACAAAGTTCCACCGGCTATTAAGGACGAGACCCAGGTATGTCATCGTCGACCCGACGCCGATGTAAACCTCTCCTACCATTATTTGGGATCCCGACGGTGGCCTGTTCCGAGAACCATGGAAACATATGGCTTCGGACTTGTGTAGGGCCACCTCGAGCCCCAACTGTTCTTCCCTCTTTCCCAACTGCCTCTTAAATACTGTTGCAACCCACCCATACGTGCCATAGCAGCCGCCGCCTGGTGCGACCTCTTGGCGTCAGTGAATGCTCCCCCTACGAAGCAATATTTGGTAGTCCAATGAAACTGGGCATTGCGACGATCTGAAGATTTGGAGAATTTGTTGCATTCCCAAAACAATAACGAACAAAATACAAACGAATTACTCATTGCTTTATTCCCAAACCCAACATTTACCAGCCGTCAGTGGCAAAACCTATCATGCATGTACCAAATTGTAATGGAGAAAGCCCTAAAAAATCGTCCCATTTTCATAAATCCTTACATTCACCAACTCATGTCGGTAAATCCTAAGGCTTACACTTAAATCTTAGGATTTACCGTAGTTCGAGCTTTTACAGTAACATATATGTATGAGGAGCTCGTGGCTAAATAATAACAGCCGCACGGGTCGATCTTTAAGGTTAAGCAACGCTTGCTAAGGTTGGTCTGTGGATAGGTGACCATCTTAACATAACGAGTTTCCTCCGTGCCTCGGAAAGCACGTTAAGCCGTTGGTCCCGGCTGTCATTTGTAGATCTTTGGCAGTGGTTCCGGATAGTCAGAAGCCAGTAAATCTGACTCCCGTCTTGCCAAGAAGTACCGTGTTACCCAGTCAATGGGTTGTGGAGGTCTGGTAGACAGCCGCTCCACGTGAAACACTGTATTCAGCTGAATCCGGTTTGACTGGAAGCCGACCCCAATATAGTTGGGAAAAGGCTAGGCAGATGATATATGTATATATTAGTGTTGAACATATATATATTATGTTTTATGGGCTTCAGTTGCCTGAAATAAACTTAGAACATTTGAAATAAAGGATAAAATAAATAAATTATCATTCTGGTCACGAATCGACTAAAACTGAAACTCCTCTAAGTCTTAAGCGATCGCTAAAACAAGCTAAAACATCAACGTTGCTGCTCTAATGTCAATGTCAAATCTGTTTCGGTGTGGTGATACCATGTCATCTCAATGTCAACAATAAATTCAAATCGTGATTGAATTGAAGACGAAAATATTATTTAATTTCTTTGTTTATATTGAGTGATAATAAGATTATTCGTGGAAATGAAGAACCAGTTAATAGTCTATATTTTGTTAGGATTTTGCAGCATCTGTAAAAGCAATGTACAAGCTGGACCAGACCCTTGGAACTACGAAAGTGTGCAAGTACCAGACAAATCAAATGAAATGGATTTACCTCCAGACCTGAGAACACCTATTAAGAAAGAAAGACAAACAGAAAATAAATTCGGCTTTGGAGAATGGTGGTTCAAAAGATTACTTGCCATAATACTAAAAAGCGGGCAATTTAAGGTTACTCCTTAACGTTAATATTTACGTAAAAAATGTTTACATAAAGAATTATTTCTTTATGTAAAAAATGTTCCTAACATTTTTCTTTTCATTCGTACCAGCTGATAATAAGTATTACCACTTCTCATACAATGTAAAACATGTTCTGCATTTGTCTCAAATTACAAAAATTTTATGGATTTCAAAAATGCGTAATAGGTATTTATTAAAAATTACAGAAAAGTGAAGATGGTAGTGTTGATATATCTGTACAAATGAGATTTGATGCTGACAGGTGGGATGTAATAGACAAGTGTATAAAGTCTGAGTCTACATTGTCTGATGAGAAATTCAGACGCATGGTGGGATATGTTGAAGATGCTATTTACAAACCAACTATTACTGAGCGAATTGTTTTAGCATGGAGTGATTACATTCAGGTGTATCTTACAGAATATAAGGTAACATATTTATTTAAAATTCAGGTTAATTTATGAACTCTTTTGTTGCCTTTGTAGCTAAAGATTGTAAGACTACAATAAATATTTATATACATTAGTGCTTAAGGGGGTGCACCCTTGCATTGAATATGATTACAATTTTATGAAACTATTTAATTATATAAATAAAACAAATTGAAATCATAGTACTGTGCTCAACATTTTAGTCCTGTATTGAAGATCAGAACATTGTAAACATATCATATTTATTTGGCTAAACCAAAATTAATGTACTAATACTAAGTACTGTTTTTTTTCAGACATACATCACTTTACTTTTGGGTTTGTTTGCTGCAGTTGGAGTAGTAATTTGGCTGTGGAAACACATGTCTCACAAGCATGTTATCATAATTATATTTGTTTTGTTATATATTTATGAATGTTTTATATCTTACAAAGTGAGTATGAAAAAAAATAGTACCTAATTTTTAAAGTTCTATTAATCAACATGATTCTGAAATGGAATTAAGTGCAGTAAAGTGTTACAAATCACATTTTTACTTTTGAATATGGAAAAGAGAGCTAGACATTAAAATTTGCTAAAGATGTTGATTATTAAAAACTATTTTAATTTTCTCATAAAATAAAAGTCTCAGGCTAGTTAGTGGTCTGCATCACATAATTGTGTGAATGAATATTTCCCAAAGAAACAAACTACTGAGGAAACATGTCCTTATGAAATATTTAATGAAAATTTTGATTGATTATTCATATTATGAGATAGAAAGAGTATTACTAACAAGAAGGAGGCTATACTAGAATATCTCATAGACTTCCAATTTATGTGTTTTTTTAAATAAAACCACAGTGGATATCGTAACACATATTATATGAATGCATTTACTTTTTCAGGAAGCTGAACAACAGGAATATGAAAAATTTGTTTCAGCTATTAATACTTGCAAGTGGTATTTCTGGACATCAGAATGCACAGTACCACCACCAGATCCACTTGTATTCATGAAGCACATGAATCCATTAAAAATAGCTGTCAGGATGTTTACATCTTTAATATCTGAACCAGTTATTGCTATTAACTCCACTATTAAGATAATTCTTCATGGTGTCACTGGTAAGTTTTTTCTTGCATTATTCTCTAAAATGCAAGCCTTTTTTATTATTATTTCTAGTCATAGAGTGAAAATGATTTAATATTCCGGCCATAGACTATACTCAAATTTTTAAATTGGCTCCCTGTACTTATTGTTTATTAAATAAATTTTCTTTTCCAGATGGATTATGGTTCCCTTTCGATAAAATTGTCTATGGGTTTTCAATCCTAGTTGTAAATATTTCATTGATATATCTCCTAGTGATGGTTGTATTCAATTTTATATTTAACATTCCTTTCAACTTAAATTTCCTTGGCGTCGTTAGCATTGGAGTTAGACAAAATAGAAGATCTATGTTTTCTACAACTACAAATGAGCAACCAGCACATATAGGCGCTGATACAGACAGAATAAGTGGTGATAGATTGGATAGACTTCTAAATGTTTGTTCACTAGCTTTATCAAATGTCACTACTAATGTTCAAACTAGACCTAATTTAAGATTGACAAATAGTGACAGTCATCCAAAGTTAAAAAGATCAGCTAGCACGGGGCGATTACCTAACAGTTCATCAGACCGTAACAATGATCTGCAGGCTATAAATAGCAACATTAGAAGAAGGCAAAATCTTGGAAGTGGTGATCATTAGGAATGAATAAGTAGAACGAATAAACTAGGCCATGGACGCCGTACTGCGCATCTACCTACTGGTTTTCTGTCTGATAAGTTTATTACGGGTGTACTGTGCCAAATAATCGAACACCTTAAATCGAAATTCTAAATAATTGAACTTTCATAATATTGAATGGTTAATAAATCGAACATTCATAATATAGTACACACAATGCATCGAGTGTTCAAAATATCGAATGATTGTTTGATCGAGCATTCAATGTTATGTAGAATACCAGAAAAATACAAAATTAACTGATAAATCACATTAAATTACTTTCAATGTAATTATAAAAACGTCTTCAAAAAAGAGGTAATTATTTTTTTAAAAGGTATTTCAAATCTAATATAAACACCAACACAAACAACAAGATTTATAGTATGTTTGAGTTTTCCATGCGAATTCACTTACAATTGAGAAATGTAGCTACCTACCTATAAAAGATAAATAATTACAGATTAAAATGTGATTTATTAATTAATTTTATTTTTGTTTTTTTTTCTGATATTCGATTATTTGGCATTATTCCACCCGTTTATTACCGCCCCGAAAGACAAACCTATAGCAGTCAATTCCCGGCTATTACGCCAAGATGACCTGGTGAAGCGCTGTTTTATACTGGCCAAGCAAATATACACCTTATTAAGTTGAAATAAAGTCGTAAATAAATAAAATTCCTTTGTCAGAGGGCACTTTATCATTTTGAACCATAGGTGTGGTAAGGGGGAGTGGCTAGTCTGATATTATTTTGACGACCTATGTGTTGTCGACTTGTGAATTCTAAGTTCAGTAAGTTAAAAGTTTTTTTGTCATAATGAGTAGCTTTTATGCCATTATCATGTAATATAAATTTTGTTTTTAATGTAATTTGTACTTTACTGTGATAATTATGTGTATTGTTAACTTAATATTAGGTTATTGAAAGTGCACAGTGGCGGCCTTAACCGTGTGAGTATCGGGACAGCAGAGAATAATTATCGTTGTGAGGCCCATGTATTTTTGCCAAATTGTGAATTTATTTATCTTAAATTTGAAATATAACATTAGAAGTGTAAGGGCAGATTTTGCAGTACCCAGATATTTTTTTACCAATTCATTTTGAACTAGCTGACCCATGCAACTTCGCCTGTGTCACATTGTTCATTAATGTTCTGCTCCTATTGGTCGTAACGTGATGGTATATAGCTTTAGTCTTCCTCGATAAATGGGCTATCCAACACTTAAATATTTTTTCAATTCGTCCAGTAGTTCCTGAGACTAGCGCGTCCAAACAAGCAAACTCTTCAGCTTTATAATATTAGTTAAAAACAGTCACACTGGTCGATCTTCAAGGTTAAGCAACGAACTGTAAGCCAACGTAGTTGGGTAAATGCTAGGCAGATTAAAAGAAAATAAATACCTAGTTAAAGATATTATAGGTTTTAAATGTAAATCCTACTTGAGTTGTTGAGCGAAACTCCGGACGATTGCTCTCTGCTCGCCACCTCCTAAGGCCGTCACTGGTTATTATTAATTAATCTTCCTACGAAATGTTTTATTTTATATCATGGAATAACTCGAATGCACAATAAACTACAACAAAGTTAGTGTATTGAACTATGTAGGCATAATTCGATTCCTTGCAAAAAGAGTTCTAATACAAACTCAGTCCATTCTAGATGGGCAGGGCAAAATGTATGTGAATGATTTCTAAAGATACACTGATACATTCGGATGTGAACGGGTACAAAGAGTGATTGATGGAATGGATTGATTCATATATTTTTTATATATCTCTCCTGAGTTACCCATCTCTAGTCCATACCCAAACCTTCAAACAGGAGCCAATCGTACAAAATTGACAAAAACAGCAGGTATCTAAAAACATAATAACTTTTACTTTGAATAAGATATACCTACATATACACGTCTCTATCTTACAGTAATTCTAGTTTAATAGTAGATATTGTACTTTGTTTCGCGTAAGAATTCATACGAATTTAAACCATATTCTTAAAAAAACACCATAAACCAACTAATGGCGTTATGACATATAGCGATAACGGACAGATTAACAACCAAAAAAAAACCTCAGAAACCGGGCATGACTCAAGTTTGAGCCTGGACTTTGATGGCAATTCACTTTGGTTGGTTTGTCAAAATATTTGCGTCACTTAAGAAACACTTAAGGCGCGGTGAATAGACGAAGCAAAAAGACGCCGCGATGGCGCGGCGTTTCGTTCGACTCGTTCGAGTTATTTATCATTAAATACATTAATCCTTACAAATATCTTATTCCAATCGATAAATAAAAACAACAGTTCCCTTTATTATTATATATTACATCACTGTTATTAATTTTATCAAGATTAGTTTATAAATAATACAGTTACAATTGCTACAATTTCAATTTAAATGGTAATTTTATGAATTTTTTTTATCGAGAAAATTTACCGAAAACGTGTTTTGAACACAATGGTCCACCCATAAATATGATCAAGATTAACATATATTTTTTTAGCTGCTCTAAAATGTATACATTTGGCTAAAAAACTGTTTTGTAAAGCCTATTTTGACTGAGTACAGCGCCTTAATATACCTTATGATCAAGACGATAAGGTTCTTTTTATTTTGCACAATGACGTGAATATTTTAACAAATACACCAAGTGCCAAATTAGAACTCGTTATCAATGACACGGAATTAGTGCTCGTTCACACAGAGGTCCGTTTTACAGGTCAACGGACCTGTAAAACAACAGGGTTCCGTTGGTTACAGGACTCTAAAAACGGTACTGCGACAGATCCTTTAAAAACCGGCCAAGTGCGAGTCGGACTGGTACACTAAGGGTTCCGTACCAGGTACAGGTACCATAAATCGGACAAGTGCGAGGCGTACTCGCCCACTGAGGATTCCGTACTTTATAGATACATAGTACTTACTTTAAATAAAGTCTATTTTTTTAATGATTTAATTAACCTTTTGACACCTTGGCTAAATATCGATTGCCTTGCCCATAGCGCGCGGGCCACAAATCGATAAAACAATACTTACAAAAAAATAAAAATGAGAAATCGTTGTTTCGATTTAAAAAACAACGAAATAATCTATTGGTTTTAGTTGTACCACGCAGTTAATATCGAAAAAATCAAGCATGATCTCTATCGCCGAAAATAATTACGACACGACACGAGCGGTCAAAAAGTTAATAATGTACCTATAGTTTTCAGATTTTTTTCCATACTTGTTGTATAAGACGGTATTACTCGCCAAATTTCATACATCTAGGTCAACGCAAATTACCCTATAAATTTAGATTCCATTGATATATACGGTTTTTGCGGCATTTATGAATAAACGGCCGTATCTTTTTTTTACGTTACCTAAGAAGTTTGGTTATTCACTGACCTGAGATTATATGGTTTTTGATTTTGTGGGTCGATTTTGATGAACTAAGCGCTAAATGTTACTCGGGATAAATGTAACTCGGGTTATGTTAACTTATAACTATGATTATGAGAGACCGCAGACCTAAGAATATGGTTTAAATTCCAACGATTACGATTCGATACCTCCACGCGTTCCCATAAAGGGTCTTGACAGACAGACGGATGGATAACAAGGTGGTCCTATAGGGCCCCGCATTTCCCTTTTGAGGTACAGAACCCTAAAAACGGTACTGTACTATCAGAGAAATATTGACCTAGCCAATTTTAAAACAAAATCCTTTGCATAGATGACTAAGACTGATTTGATTGTCGAATGTTGAAAGAAATGGTTTGGGTTTTTTTTTGTGGATGTTTACAAATATAATAAAAATGAGCCTAAAAACCCGTTAGGTTTGCTCACTACGTGTTGATGACGGTTGCTATTGGTCGATGAGAAACAAAGACGCTGCTATACCGGCCGGGCAGTGCAAGCAATAATTACACTTAAGGTGGCCAGGTCAATATTTCCCTGATAGTACATGTGGTGCGTTTTATGTTTCCGTACCCAAAGGATAACCAACGGAACCCTATTACTAAGCATCACCTCCAGTAGCGACGGATCCGTTAAAAACGATCCTGGAAATACGATGTTCTGTGTGAACGAGCCCTTAGGTTACAATAAGGATATTGTTTTTTTTTTAATATTTTTATACTTACAATTAATGCGCTTTTATAAAATATGTACCTATCTAAATAAATTATGAAATAAAACCAGTTTATATTTTTTATAAGTATTTTATTTTCGTGATGCCTTAGTGAGAAGTGTCACAAACAAGATCAATTTAAAATATTTTAATACATAATTGGAAACATATAAGCATAAATAATTATTTACGGTATTAAGAAGATATTAAGCAAAATCTAGTCTTGATTTAAAATAGACGCTTACACCTATACTGCTATTGGTCAACAAACATACGCAACCTCAGTATAAATAACATTAAAAAGAAACAATGTAATTATGTACAATACAACTAGAACGAACATACGATATCCCAACAAGGCGATCAGAGAATGCACTGACTCAATAAATCGATATTCTCTGACCTACCTTGAGCAAACTTTAATCGTGATCCAACGAGGCGCTTCTATCCGACTACCCTAAAACTTATTGTAACCAAACAATAAGGTAACTTTGATAGATGGAAGAGTAGAAAAAAAAGCACACTTTTGCTTGGAAATCGTTAATGTTTGTTGTGATATTGAAAGTATAATAAATATCCGAAAACGTAAGCAATACTTCAACTAGGTACATACTCATTAATATTTCTAGTAAAATTTTGGATTTCTATGCTTTCTAGATATAATCGGTTAGATTGTAAAAGGGATGCTGATATTATTATCCTATTACCTACTTCCTATATTATTATTGCCGTGTCATACATTGGGCACCATTTTCGAAGATAGAGAATAGCAGACAAAGACAGCTGTGATAAGAAACGGAATGTTTTTAAATGCAGTAAATGTAATGTAGAAATTGGTATAAAACAATCTATAATAGAATTTACGTCATCCTAGTTAAAAAGCGTGCTATTATATTACAATGTAACTCTGAGCTTTGAATTAATGTACCACCACTTCTAAACAATAATGGTTGAATCGATTCCTTATCATGTTTGACCATTGACTCAACATACATTTACAATATAAAAAACACTATTTTTGATTATGCTATGTTGTTCCTTCGTTGATTACAGAATTTCACTAAAATCTAGCTACCAGAACTACGACTCCTAAATCCGTACTATTTAAAAATAATGTTAATTTGAGTAAGATTTACACGCGAGGACTGAAACTAACTATCAATTGATTATTCATAAGTTTCCTCATGATTTACTCCTACGCTGATGTCTGAAGAGTGAGGTAAACTTCGAGAGTACATAATATGAGTTGTAAAAGTAACATTGGTACTTCCCCAGATTTGAACTCGTAACCCCGTGAATACGAAACAAGGTCTTAACCACTGGGTCAACTCGCAACTCTTACATGAAGCGATGAGGACAGCTGCCTGGCAAAGGACTCGCGTCCAAGTCGTTTACAGTACACGTACCTAGTTTTCTCGAGGTCCAAAACAAGCTAATTATGAAAAATACTATCACCGTAACTCCATTGTCTACTCACTCTAATCTAATTCATTCTGAGATTGCAAAGCAAGCTGTCAAAATAAAATATTGCATATGAAGAGTCCTTAATTTTAAACAATCTCATAGAGACATAGTTAGCGCTATAGGTATTAATTAAATATTTAAGTGCTTTTTAACTGCGTCTGTGGTCGAGTAGTTGACTTGTGACTCACCCGGTGGACGTATGTTCGATTACCCACAATACGGGAAGAGCAAACTTTGTAAAGTTGTTTTCCAGTTTGGCTAGGACATTGCAGGCTTGAATCACCTGATTGTCTGATAAAAAGATGATTCCGTGCTTCGGAAGGCACGTAAAAGCCGGTGGTCCCGGCCGCCAAATGGTAATCGTAACTTAAACCATGCCAGTGGCCCTTGAGTCGGTTTAGAAACTCTGACAACACAAACTTTAGACGTTTTTAACGTTTAGACCTTAAGAATACCACACGATAAGAAGAAGACATATTTAAGTTTCTTGGCAAAAGGATAATGAGTCAATCGCATAGTTATAAAACTAATAAGCAATTGATGTAAAGTATCAACATTTTGTGAGACTTATTTTTTTATTTTAAACATTTTATTTATTATTTTTATAGACGATTTTAGTCGTGTATTGTATTGATTTTTTCCGACTGGGCTCGCACCGAAACGGAGTTTTGAGACTCGAAACTTCGCCGCGCGTTAAGCACATAACTAACGGCTTCGGTTGATCGAGGTCCATCGAGTTGAAAACTAGTAAACACAACAAAGTAAATACCATATCTCGTACGTAGCGTGAACTGTATTTTAAACAAAAACTACCCAAATCCCTTTTGTGGTCAAATACCTCTGTACCTAACAGGAGTTCTCTATTTATGAATATGCATTAGCAAACAACGTCAGCGAAAATCGCACCGAACGCGAGTATGTTTGTAGAAGTGACATTTTAAATGCAACTTACCCTATTGCTAGCATATGGCAAGTATTTTGATAATTACAACGCTCTTTTTAGGTAATCAAGTGTAAAGGAAGGAAATAAGGATAGAAGAAAATACCAAGAGTACAAAAAATAGATACACCTACTACACTGTTAACTTACGTCAATCAACACGAAACAACTTTGGTCCAGCTATAACAATTCAGTGTTTAACAATTTTATCTCTATAAATACAATATTTTATAGATTCTGCCAATAAGCAAATATTCGTAATTAAAACGTGCAAATACATTATCAACTTATGTGCATAATATTGAAATGTCTTTAGAAATACATTCAAACTGAATAAAATTTTAGTAATAATCCTAAATAGTACTGATATTGAAATAATCACATCCGCCGATTTTTTATCTTTGTCCAGTTATTTTAAGAACTTACAGTACAATTTATTATCTTGTTAAAATGTAAATTAATGCCCTGCAGACCAGTTTAATGTGGCTGAGCTTTTTAGTAATTCAATTATTATATGTTTAATGAAAAAACATAGCAATACATCTTAGGATATAAACGAACTTAATGTCCTAAAATCCAGTAGGGTCAGGTGGGCTACAGTGAGCCAGTGGTACACAGAGAATCGGTATTATTATATTCAAAACTAGTAGTTACCGGATCATGGAAACGACACGTAGCAACGTGTTTCGTTACGTCTCCCTCACTCCCCAGTTGAGGGCGAGCGCCCGTTGTAAGCGGTCGTGTGGTGCGACGATTTGTGTTTTCCCGCGCGAAAAGTAAAAAATAGGTAAGTTTTGCTTTTCTTCTTCAAAGTCGTGTTTTCTGAGCTTTTCGTACCGAATTTTATATACATGTAAAGTCACTATCTAGCAATAATATGGTTATTATGTTTTAAACATATTCCTTGATCAATTGCTTTTTTTCAACATCAAATGTCAAATAACGTAGGTGGTACACAGTGACTCAGTATTGCAGGGTACACAGTGAACCGTGGTTCAGTGTGTACCGCTTGATGGTTCATTGTGTACCAAAGTTCAACATCAAATTAGTTAAACAGATACAACTTTTTTTGCTTCAGGATGGGTCGAACTAAGGCAGTGAAAAGAAAGATTGGGGGGCATAGCAAGGATGATATGGTGCAAGCACTTCAGCTTATAAAAGATGGTGCAAGCATACGCAGGGCCGCTAAAGAGTGTCACTTGGCATATCCTCCTATAAAACTGATATCAAATATATTTTGCCTAAACCAAAAGTGGATGGAAGCAGTCGTCGCCAAGCGACGTTTAAATTCCCCGTCAATATTTCACTTCTGAAGTTCACATATTAGGCTTTTTTTTAAATAATTATTAGGAATTTTTTTTATTGTGGCTGTAAACGCAACTTTGAGACTGATTTTATAGGATAGATAATAAGTTGATAACATAGATCTCAATTAATAAAAACCGCATTGATTGTATTTTTTAGAATATTATATTTTATGTGACTGTTCTACAGAAATTCAAAGGTTTTGTTACCAACTTAACAATTATTTCTAAATACATGTGCTGTGTATGTTATCCTGATTAAGTTATAATTCTATTTTTTGTTTTTTCTTGACATTCTAAGCAATAAACCTTCTTGAATGAATGAAGAAACTTTGTTTTAATGACGCATTTTTGATTGATGACCGATTTACCCGAATTAGTCCAGTTAAAATATAGCTTATCTTCGTTTTATTCTGATATGGTTCACTGTGTCCAACGGTGGTTCACTGTGAACTTCATCATGGATCAGTGTGTACCAAAGAGTGTACACAATGAACCAATTCCCATTTTTTTAAAAACACTTGGTAATGTCTAACCTATCAGTTTTTGAGCTTAATTTTGTAAAGAAACCTTAAGTCTATTAGACACTAAATGGTATGTATGAAAAAAGAAAACGAAAACTTTTAATTTGAGTACATGACACAACTTTGAATTTTTTGTGGTTCACTGTTGCCCACCTGACCCTATGCAAATGATACGGCTACAAGCCAAAGCTTGGCTACATTTTCTTCCTAATCGGTTGAAATGATCAAGCAGTAATTTATGAAGGGTAGGTCTCTGATAGCACGATAAGATTATTGGACCCAGGTGTAGCTTTGCTTAAGGCTTAAGCCGTATTGCACTAAGAGCACTAAGACTTCTGCCACTTTACATTTGCACTGCATACAGATATTTCAAAATATATTATTTGTACAGTAATAATCAACTAGATACTTATATATCATGGACAAATCTATATAACTGGATATGTGAGTGATATTAAATAAAGTGCATTATATAACTAGCGACAGCTACGTTTAAATATTATGACTAGATAAATATGTAACCATGAACATTGCCCAACTATAATAAATGATATTTAACTTAAAACTAAAAAAAAACGTGGTTTGAATCGATAATGTCATCGCGAGATCATTTTTAGTGGATACTACAGTGCCTATCTAAGTATATCGTCGAATATTTTTAATAGTACTTGCTCTATTATTTCATAATAATTCTGTAATCTGTTGGACTTCATATTTTAGCTGTGCCTCACAGGCTCACACATCAATAGTCCTGTTATCTGGCAAACCTTTCTAAAAACAAAATTCATGTCAATCTTTGATAATAACTTTATTTTTCATAAGTAGATTCAAGGTATTGTTCGCAGTTCTAACTAACTGGAATTTTATTAATATCCATATCAAAATGTCATATTCACAAATCGTTTTAATAGCAGAACATCCTACCCGCAAATCGTCCTATTAGCAGAATGCTCTATTGTGAAAGTATAGTGAAGCTGAAAAATTTGTATTTTTTTACAGTTTCTCGACATGGCTCATATGGAAGTACCATAACTGTATAGACAATGCAGTTACTACAATGGGCTACATAATATCAATACAATCAGATTCTGCCCCTAAAACCAGAACTACTTACTGGAATTTAACTAAATATGAAGCTGCTACTCTTTGGCACTGGAACAACTTCCCATAATGACATTATCCATCTTTTTAATACCAGACATGTATACAAATATAAAACTTTAGGTTTATACCATCACCTACAACCATGATACAACTATTCCCGACAAACTGGTTGCAATGGGTGCTAACAAACATATTAGATTCCATAATAACAAAATATGGGACCTATAACATATTGTGAAAATAAACATTACACTGAAACATATTTTAGGTCTTCCCATGTCACTTAGGCTCAAGTCACACCGAGATGGCAGCGAAGCGGCGAGCAGTTTCAGTGTCATATAATTTTAAACTTTATCTTCATTACTATAATACATATTATCGCGGGAGTCGTCGGAATGCTCGCGGCGCCGCGGGCGGCCGATCGACCTTTTCAAGTTTCTCAAGCGATCAAGCGATACTACGTGTTATAGTAATGAAGACAAAGTTTAAAATTATATGACACCAAAACTACTCGCCGCTTCGCTTCCATCTCGGTGTGAATTGAGCCTTAAATTTATTAATGTCATGTTAGTAAAAAGAACAATACACTAAAATATAATTCAATGTAATGCTTAAATTAAAAGTGTGTTTAGTAGGCAATATTGTTTCATATAACAGCTCAGTATGTATAATTTATTAACAGTAAGTCCTAAAAGACTTTATTTCGTTGTATTTTCACACTAACAATATATGGAAAATTTCTCATCTCTTTGTCATGTCAGTCATTATTAAATTATTAGTAACTAACAATTAGCAAAATATGTAGGTTTCAATGACTTCTAAGCTCCATCACAATGGGAACTAATATTATTTAAAAAGGCATTATAATTACTATACTACTTTTTGCTTTTAAATGCGATACGGCAATACTTATAGTCTAAGTCTGGTAAGTAACTCGGCTGGGACATGGATATAATGACTAGGATCAAAATGACTAGGAATTATTGTTATACAATTGGTGGGATTAGATATTATTGGAGTTTTTGATATATTTACATAATCCGACATTTCTCTCTTCCACTGGCTGATGCTTCTCCACCATCTTTTACTACTTTATCTTTCTTTTTTTTACCTTTTCCATCTACTTGAAGTGACACATTTCTGTTCTTCTCCATATTTAATAGTTCCTGTAATTGCAGTTTAGGATTGTTTTGAAATTAAACTTATTAAGGCCTGTGTTATTAGGATATCATTAGGGTTTTTGGTATACATTTTTTTTAATGCACTTCAGCCAAAATCTGATGTCTTTTCTAGAAAAAAATGTAAAGAAAATATGTACCTGGAAAAGTTGGGTAACATTGTGGTTTGTTTTAGCTGATGTCTCCATGAATGAGATACCCCATTCTTGAGCTTGAGCTTGTCCTTCTGATGCTGACACTTCACGTATCTCTGGACTTTCATCACATTTGTTACCTGCCAGCATCACAGGTATATTTGGAAGCTCTGCACCTTTTATTTCCTTTATTGTTTGCCATATTGGCTTTAGTTCTTCTAATGATTGTCGACTGCTCACAGAATACACCAATATAAATGCATGTCCCTGTAAAACATAAAACCACTGTGATAATTGTGTTATTGATCATAAACTGAATTTATTGTTTTTAAAGTTTTTATAGGAATATTATGTAAAATTCATATACCAAGAATTGCAGGTAAATTCTAATAACGTCTAAATTTCTCATAGGTAGTGGATTTTCATTTTCTACAATCAATAGATTTACCTTGCTAATTGACAGTCTCTGCATAGCAGGGAATTGATGAGATCCCGTTGTGTCAGTTATTTGTAATGTGCATATTGTCTTGTTGCTGCTTATTACCTGGAAATAATCATTTTATTACTTGCAGACATCCAAATAGTGACCCGTGTCCAAATCTAAATAGTGTTCAGTGTTCAATTTTTGTAGAATTTGCTATTTAAGTTTTGTCTAAGGTTTTTACATTTTACAAGACTAATAGACAACTGCTAGGTTTAGTTCGCGACTTTTCCCATTACCATAGGAATTTCGGGAAATGCTCTCTTAGTGCTCCCCTACATTCCCCAAAAAGCCGTCAAAGAGCACTATCTCTCTTCTATACTGTAATATATCTTATAGGTATCTATGTATTATTTTATTATAATTATGTATTTAGGTAAATGTATTTGTGTATATTAGTTAGTATGTTTATTGTATTTTGATTTATATTTATTCATAGCTGTATGTTTAAGTTAAGTTAGCTTAGTCTATTTTAAGTTTCCTTCTTTGTCTCTTTACACACTGTGTCTACGTATCTTATCCCACTCTCCTGTCGCAGGTCTGCTGGAAGAAATTTCTTATTAAATAAGCAGTACCTTTGTGCTCTTCTCACTGTATAAATTTTCGTGTTTTAAATATATTGTGTGTACATAAATAAATAAATGAAATGAAATGAAATGAACATGCTAAATTTCAACTTTCTACAACCTGTAATTTCGGCTGTTTATTGTATATCAGTCAGTCATGAGTAACAGAAGCATTTCATATATTACTAGGTTTTGCCCGTGACTTTGTACACGCACATCCTGTTTTTCCAGTTTCCATAGGAATTACCCAAAATTCTTTCTTCTTAGTGCTCCCATACGGAGTGTAGGGAACATGACATGTCAAATTTCAGCTTTCCACAACCAGTAGGTTCGGCTGAACACTGTCAATCACTCAATCAGTCAGTCGATAAATGGGATATCTAAAACTGAATGAATTTTTCAAATCTGACAAGTAGTTCCCGAGATTAACCCGATCAAGTAAACAAACTCTTTAGCTTTATATATTAGTATAGATGAATATATGCAGAATAAATACAATAATTTATATAACATAGAACATAATAATTCTGCTACCATTGGCAAACTTCCAAATTATTTTGTAAGGATTTTGGTAGAATTTCAAACTTTGATGCAACAAAGCCCATGTACAGCTGATATGACAAATAATTTCATATGTAGTAAAAAATGATGGTTAAATTAGTTAATACTCAGCAATTGTTACTTCCATTTTTTTTCTGAAAGTATGCTAGCCATAAGGGTCAACTTATCAACTCAAAGATATTAGAGATATGTGCTGTATGTGGGATTCCACTTTCATGACTAATAATGACAAAAACAGTGGGATTTCAATTTTTTTACAGATACATACATGGGGACATGGCAATCTGCTTATTTTGAATTCAATAGTAGTGGTAACTGTGTATACATAAAAGTACCGAACATAAATAATGTTACCTGTCTATAGGTATCCTCGATGGTAGGTATGTAAGATTCTCTGAATGTTCCCTTAACAAATCGAAGGACTAAAGAACTTTTGCCCACACCGCCCGCACCAAAAACTACAACACGATAATCATTACTTTGCTCCGGCATTACTTAGTTTTAGCAATAGAATATCCTTTGAAATCAATTCAAAATGCCAAATACTGAATATGGTGCTGTAACAACAACTCTAAAACATCTTGGATACAGCAATTGTCTGTGGGTTGAATTTTATTCGCTCCAGCGTATAGCAATAATATCCCATGCTAAATTCTCATCTTTTCATAGAATTATTAAACCTATTTTCCTGTTTTTGATTTATTTTACAACGCCCCAGTGCAAAAAGCAAACCAAGCAATACAAATTATTCCATAGACTAAACTTTGACAATTTGACAGATGCAATCGCAGCAAGCAAAGGTCTAATTTTAGTCGATTACTTCACTCCATTTGAATAACCTTTTTTCTTTAAAAAAAAGTTTTTCTAAGAAATATGTAGCTACAGTGAATAAGAGCCCTAAGAACTCAAAGGACCGCTCACAACAATATACAACGCAACAATGCCTGTAAATTCCAGTTGATTTGTTTTCCAGGATTGTGCGAAGCTTACCTATTGTACCTGCCAGTTCGATTGTGCGTGGCCCTGCGCAAATCGACAAATAATGTTGTATCCACAATACTGGATAATACGTCCTAAGGCTAGGATGCTAGATAGAGCGAGCGATGAGCTTCACTAAGTAGCTGGTACTGCTGGAAGCCAGATAACTGGATGCACATGAGAAAATCTATAAACCAGCTACACTAGTCGAGCAGCACATCCAACTTTGGATGTATATGACTTCATACATGAGCATCTATTAATATTACCAAAAATTGATCAACATAGAATCGATCAGAAAATAATCTCTTTTTTTTTTCGGTTTGCTGGCTCGTACCGAAGTGAGTGACATTCACACAGAACATAGACATCATTCATATCCATGTAAAAAAAATTACAAATGGCTTCCGTTTTTAACTTACGCCTATCGTAATCCTCTGTTGGTATGGTTTTTTAATAAGGTTGGACAGTTTTTTGTTATTTCCATTGTTTCACCAGTTTCCAATAGTGTAAAATGTTTTCCATGTAGAAATACAATTGATCTTAACGAATTTGACCTTCGCCAACTACGTGCCGGTAACTTTCGTATCTCGGTCTATGTCTCGATAATAGACTTCATTTTAGACTAATAAGTAAATTTTATCGCATTGAGCAGATCAAATGATTATTGAGTCGTATTTTATCATGACTATATGTTTTACATATAAGTGCAGCTACCGGATTTGGAAAAACTATCGACCTACTGCTTACCGTCATATAATTTTTTCTCTTCCAGGCTAATAATTATCGTGACGAACGAGTTCGATCGAATAATTACATCGTTTATTTCAAGCAATGGGTATACAAGATCTTCAAACGTTTTTAGAAAACGAGGGTGTTGGAGTTGATTTATTTCGAATAGCTAGAAACCATGCCGGCGGGTTCCGCTTGGTTCTCGACGCGGAAGGATGTTTAGATCGATTATACGGAGGATACTTCTCAGGTAAATAGAACACGTTAAGAATATGCTGTAAGTATTTATTAAAATTTGTGCACTCAGTGAAAAAACATCAACAGATTTTTTTTTAGCAGTTCGTTTCTACAGTGGCTAAAACAGTACTTACTAATATTTAAAAGCAAAAGAAATAACAATAGACTGTCTTTTCAGATTGGGCATGTGGAGGCCAGTGGGCACGCTGTGTCCAATTTCTGACCACACTTGCGCAGGCTCTTGCTGAACATCAAGTTGCTTTATGTGTTTGTTTCAATGGTGCCCATCCTACTCCACCTGCCTTGCCACAGCATTGGATACAAACCCAAGCTACATATCGCCAGAGGGTCAATTCTGTAAGTGTTGGTCTGGTCAAATATAAAAATAATATTATAAGAATGTCATTAGCTGTAGAGTAACACCAAAGTATGTAACTATCTATCTATCGGGATCTGGTTTCCATACTTAGTTCTGATTTTGGACAATTATGCTTGAAAGTATGTAACAAAAAAGGCTGATAATTATGTTCTTACTATCGAAAGTAGCATTTGTTTACCTTTGTAATCAGCCTATTTATGTCCCACTGTTGGAATGCAGGTCTTATCTCTGCAAGGGACTGGGCTATAATCCAGTAGTATGTAGTAGTAGTTTGGGTTAGTGAATGTCACATTTCTTCAAATTTTTGTTTTGTTGAAATGTTTTAACTTTTGAGTGGTGATGAAAATATTGATTGAAGTGGACCAATATTTAAAGTTTTTTTTTTTTCTTACTCATTTTATGTGCCGTAAAAAAAGAATACCATCCCATCACTTCCTGTGGGTGTCATGAGAGGTGAATAAGGGACTAGCCAGGGAATGGGCAGCAGCATTTCCGCCTCCCAAGCATGGCGATTATGGCAAACCTCTTTTGGGGGTGGTCTATGTCCAGCACTGGACATCTTTCAGCTGTTATTATGATGATGATTATATTATTCCAAATATAAAAAAAAAACTAATGATGCAGAAGCTTTTCAATATCCTTAATTTTTATAAACAAGTACATAATTAAAATAAAAAGATTTTACCCAAGTATAGTATGTTAGTCAAATTAATTTTACATCAAATGTAATCAGTACCAGTACAGAGGTATGGTAGTAGCTGTTATAGATTTAACCAGCGACCCGCCTCGGCTTCGCATAAGTGCAAATTATAAACTAAAACCTTCCTCGAGAACCACTTGTATCTATTTTAAAAACCCTGCATCAAAACTGTTGTGTAGTTTTTTAAGAGTACATAGGGACAGACAGACTGTGGAAGCAACTGTTTTATACTATGTAGTGAAGAAATTAAATGTAAACAAGTTCAGCTTCTTGTTGCATTTTTGAAATTTAATTTGTAATATATTTCATGTTTCCCTTGCATGTATCACTAATTTCTACTACTTATTAGAGCTATGACTATTCATGTTTAATCATACATGTAACAGTGTTCTTAAATTTTTATGCAGGTGCTACGCCATATTGTGACTAAAGGTACTCCTCCTCCTAAAGTATGGTGGGTTCCACCAATGGGACTACACTCCTGCCTTAGAACAGCACTAAGATATTTAAATATCCCTATAGTAAGTACTTGACATAAATATAATGGATTTAATTTGAAAAATTATTTCATACAAATAACTTTGAAATTAATTTTTAATAATAGATGGTATCTTCTGATGATCATTGTCAAGAAGTAGTTGGTCTATGCCGGGAGAAAACATATGCTGGACTTGTTGGCTGCTCAGGAGAATACCTAGTATTTCAACCTCCAAGATACTTTAGCTCTTCACAACTGAAGCTTACATATAGGGTAAGAACACTTGTTTATTTCCATGTCCTGCGCCAATGGAGGGTTTTCATAATGCAAACTGGTATAATCGTGGGTTGGAACTCCTTTCCTTTTTAAAAGTCTATAGGGGTTTCTGTGAATTGGCTTTGGCCCGTCGTGCTACCTAAGGTCCAGGACTCCAGGGTATAGGGATTGTTAAGACGTAAATTAATTCATTTTTTATGTATGTGTTTAAATTGCAGTCGTCGTTGGAAACAAAAGAGTACATGGTGCATGAGCTGCCACAAGTATTGGAAGTGCCGCAGGATCGGCTCTGCCTTATGGCAGCTCTGCTTGGTGGAACAATCCTCTCAGAACAAAGCTTAGTTGATTTCTATAAACGTTTGGGAATCACCCAAAAAAAGGTGCGTGATCATTCCTAACAAGTCCCTAATGAATTTTTTATTATTCTTGTCCATAAGCTCTTTTTTAGTGTATTTTTAAGTTTTTGATTCTGCCTAGCTAAGGTTGGCTTCCAGTCTAGCAAGTCCATGATCAACCCATGTGTCTTACCATGAGGTTTTATCCCTTTAGTATTGCAGACATGTAAAGTAATGAATTATTATCACAAATGAAGTGTATAAGCATAAAATACTTTCAGCAGCAGGTTCCTCCAGAAGGTTTAGTAAAAGCCATATGTCAGTATGTGCGAGAATTGCCTTCATCTGATATTGATGCTGCATGCATTGACGTATTTGGTGACCTTAATGATCTCCGAGCTGCCAAATTGAAACAAGCTGTACAATATTATTTGAATGGTACTAAAGATGGATTTTTGAAGTACAGAACTGCATCTGGTAAGTCAATTTTCATGAAAACATTCAAGCAAGAAATACTGGTCCTATGTATGCAACACATGCAAAGCTTTTGTATTATAAATTGCATTGCATAGGATAAGTGTTTCTCCTGCATAGCATTTCATATAAAATTAAGAGTCCAGATGTCATAACGCGTTGCATAAAGTCCTACCAATTTATCTGTGAACTGAAAGAGGACGGCACCATCGATTCAGTGTTACTAATTAATATAAGGTGACCAAAATTGAAAAAGATTTCAAGAAGGAAATTTCACATTAGACATAAATGTTTAATAAGAATTACAGTTTTTACAAATTAAAACAATGATACCTACCTAATACATAAATAATAAAATAAATAAAAAGAATTTGATAATTTAAAGTTACGTAGGTACGCTAACAGTATAGTCTCTCAGAAAAAAACAATGGCTTTATAAATCCAATGAAGTGGAAATTCAGCAGATAAAATGTTCCACGGGGGGATACAACTGTCATTTAATGCGAAGATAAGTTGGTACCTACACTGCAAGAAGTACCTGGATGTCTAGCATTTAGTTATGACCGTACCTAACCCCTAACACCAGATTTGACTAATTATAATTAGCAGTGGTACCTAGTGGTAGTGTAGTGTAATAAAAGAAAACAAATTGCTTTACAATAATTTATTGGACCTGCATACACAACTTCATCCTGGTTGTGAGGGCATACTCTGCTTATTTTCGTACCACTATCATCATTATCACTATCGCTTTCGGTTTCAGTGTCACTTACCACTTCTATAATAAAAGGTTTATCTAAATACAAAGCATGTTTTAAGTATACTTCCTTCTACCCTGCAAACGTGTGTACAATGCTGTGCCCACTCATGAACTGTAATAGCGTCAAAAGCTTTTCTAACTAGGCTGAGAATTTCAGCATTTTTGTGCTCAATATTTCATCGGCAACTTTTCTTTTCATTGTGCTCCATATGAGTTCAATGGGATTAAGATCAGTGATAAGGTGGTATTATGCATTTGTATCTATTGTCTTCTAAAATTTTTTCAATCTCATATACAGGTTCAGGCTTGTTTCTCTTAATTATTTCTAAAAGCTGGGGTTCAGTGAAATCCTCTCCGTAAGTCAATTTTATTTTGGGTCAACCATAATTGCATATCTTTTTTTTAACGAATTCGTTTTGGGACTTTATTCACACAAATAAGGAGCATTATCCATCACTATTATAGATGGCTCTCGTAAATTAGGCACAAGTTTTTCAATAACGCACTTTTTAAAGTTGGTACTATTCATCTCGTTATGATAATCACCACTTTTTGTGTTTGATTTAAACACAAGTAGTGCATTTGTAATCAATCCAGTATCTCCTCCGGCATGAACAATAATATTTCTTTGCCCTTTGGATACAGGCTCCAATACTCCGTCTTCACCCACTCCTTGCCAACATTTACCCGATGTATGCGAAGAGTGAATATAGGTCTCATCTAAATAAATTATGGGCTGGGGCTGGGGAGATCTATTATTTTTATCCACTGCATGCAAGTACTTACTCTACAAGCTGATATTTCATTATGCTCCATAAGAACCTTCTAAATGGATTGAGATTTTTTAAAACGAAATCCTACCTTGTGAAGCAGCTTTCGCAGACTCTCGCTGTCCTGTGTAATTTATTTCTGTCTTTAAGACCTTTAGAAGCTTTTTAACAGTAGGGACCTCTTTTTAGCAGAATAAAATTCATGTACTTTCCTCCGGATAACTCCCATGTCAAAATCATCAACATGCACAAATCCACTTTTACGTTTCAATCCATGCCTGGTGTCCGAATTTTTGTACCAGTTTCTTCCGCTGCGTGCCCTTCCTTCATTTTTGAAATTAGTCCTTGACTCACACCTGAAATCTATATAATATAATATATATATATATATATATATATATCTAAAAATCAAAAGAGGTAGGTTAGGTAGGGTAGGCAGGGTAGGTAGAGTAACCAGTTGACGGGAGCGAAGCCGCGCGGATCAGCTAGTATAAAATAAATGTTAGTAGAAATTTGAAATCTGGCAGGTTAGTTGGCTCACTCACTTAGCAGGTTACCTAATAGATGTACGTTACCGTTACGCTAACCTGCAGCAAGAATAGAAACGAATATTTCGTGGACTTAAATAATTAGTTAAGTAGCCCGTTCTTGTTTAACGTAGTGCTCGATGTAGTTACGGCAAACATCCAAGATCAGCCTCCATGGCTAATGATGTATGCCGATATGACATCGCCCTCGTTAATCAGAACAAAGCCCATCTTGAGCGCTAAATCAACATTTGGAAGGACATGCTTGGTAACGGTGCGTGGTCTGAGACTAAATGTGTCGAAGAATGAGTACATGTCCTGTGTCAGCACGGGTTTAAACACCATCCGAATAGGTTTGGACCTGATCAGAAAGTCCGATACGTTCAGGTACCTTGGATCCGTGCTGCACGAGTCTTGCAACGTGGACGACGATGTCCAAGCACGTATAGGCGCGGCTTGGGCGAAGTGGCGCGAGGAAACGGGCGTTGTATAATGCGACAGCAAAATGCCTCCGAAGCTCAAGGGGCAGATATATAAATGCATCATGCGGCCTGTCCTACTATACGGCGGCGAGTGTTGGCCAGCACTACGCAGACACACCCAGGAGCTTCGCATCACGGAAATGAAGATGCTGAGGTGGATGAGCGGCGTAACGCGATCCGATCGCATACGCAACTCTTTCATCCGAGGTAGTCTTGGTGTCCGTAACATGGGGGAAAAACTGCAAGAGTGTCGTGGTATGGCCACATCATGCGCCGCCCCATGGAGTACGTTGGTCGGAGATGCATGAATATAGCTGTCCTTGAGGCTAGGTCATGTGGTCGCCCTCGCAAGCGCTGGCTGGACTTCGTCAAGTCCGACATGAGAGCCAATGGCCTGACTGAGCAGGACGTTTAAGATCGGGCAAAGTGGAGGAAGCTAAATAGGAAGGCGGACCCTGGCAATAGCCGGGTAACGCTTGCCAAGGTTGGTCTGTGGATGGGTGACCATCTTAACGTACCGAGTTTCCTCCGTGCCTCGGAAAGTACGTTAAGCTATTTGTCCCGGCTGTCATTTGTAGAACTTTGGCAGTCGTTACGGACTGTCAGAAGCCAGTAAATCTGACTCCAGTCTTGCCAAGAAATACCGTGTTACCCAGTTAATGGGTTGTGGAGGTCTGGTAAGCAGCCGCTTCACGTAAAATACTGGTATTCAGCTGAAACCGGTTTGACTGGAAGCCGACCCCAATAAATTTGGGAAAAGGCTAGGCAGATGACGATGATGACCCTGGCAATAGCCGGGATTAACGCCAGGTGGAAGAAATAATTAGTAAGTATCGGGTAATTTATAACAAGAAAGTTGACAACACTAACCTGTCGCTGCAGAAATTCGTTTGTATATTTGACTAAAAGGAATAATCGGAGACCCCGCCCGATCTACTTCTTCAAAAAAGGTTTTGACCTTTAGAATAATGTTTCGAGCATCACACCTCTCCGGTACCAATGGATCCTCTCGGACCCACTAGCGTCTAATACCGTCAACACCCAGGTGGGTCCCTGTGGCTCCACCCGACCTACGGATTTAAAACTAAATTTTAGTAATTTTTACGGTTAATTTTCTTTTCTCAACGATTGAACTCTATGGTATATAATATTTTTCATATGGGAACACTGTCGGAAAAAAAAAATACGCTTGACAAGAAAAGAAATGTCACAAAATACATTTGTCAAATCAAACAAACATTCGTTCAACTTGTGCGCGAGAATTTTCGATTTTTACGTGTTTTTCTGTGGAAAGTAAGCCAAGTATTGATAGAAATTCATAATTTACTTTATTTCCGTTAAATTTCAACTAATATTCAACGTCAAAAGTGTAAATTATCTGGTGAAAATTACGAAACAAAACTAGTTACCGGATTTCTTCCCGTACGTAAGTAATTTGATATTTCAGAATTATAGTGGCATATTGTAACGATATACAATTAAAAATGAGTTCGTGAATACATGGCTAGTAATCTAGAAACATTTCTTATTGGAATCTTATTGTAATATTCTTGATGTTTGTTTACAAAAATACAAATTACGTAAATCAAAATGTCTGCTCCGCGTACTATGAAGTTTGAGCTTAAATATTGCGGCAGTCGATTTTTGATTTCGTAAAATAACATCATCACTAGATTACTTGTCTTTTTATGACCTTAATTCCAAAATTTTGTGTAAATTGATCCAACATTTGTGTCAGAAATCAACATAATAATACAACAAAATAGCTTTCAGCAAGTACTCTCGTATCTATCCAAAATGTTTATATTTCGGTTTGTTATAAGAATATTGTTTACATTCTAATACATAGTGACATAATTAAAGAACCCATAACAGTTTCAAGTGTGTGAATAGCTGCTTTGTGAGCGGAGAGATAAGGTTTTTTGTGCTGCGGGTCATATTACGCTTGCGATAAGCGGGCGCCCGCGATACGCGACGGAGTATGACGTAAACATGACATTGTGCAAATTCGAGTAGCGAGAGGTTAATAGCTATATTATATATATATTTAACTGTATAAATTCAGCAATATCACGACAAAACAACCAGAGAACCCGAATGTAGTAGACACTGACAATCGGATGACATTTCAACATGACGGCCGTAGTTCCAATTTTCGCCCTTTCACAGATAAGTTGGTAGGAGTGTACCCTGCGTATGTGGGACCAGTTAGTCTCTAGCAGCTTTAGTGTGTGTTCCGAAGTATAAAACAGTATACTGGCCAATGCTCATGGCATGACAATCATCATGAATCCGACGACATATTGTACTGGTGTGTCATCATAGTGTATTGGTGAGACTAATGTCAAATGTGACATATTATAGCCCCAACAATTTCGTTCGCTGCCGTACTAAATCCGACCGTCTGAAGAATAGTCCGGCGAACATAATTATTATTTATTATGAGGACGGTAGTCCGAACAAACTGACTAGGTGTGTTTGAATTCTTAGGGTTCCGGACCCAAAGGGTAATCAATGAACCCTATTAGTAGGCCTCTGCTGTCCGTACGTCCGTCTGTCCAATCCGAGCGCGTGTTGCGGCTGTTAGTAGTATATCAAATGTCAAACGGGCGTGTGTGCGTCAGACTTTGAGGATTTTTTTAATTTATGACGCCAAAACTCTGGCTAGTATATTTCGGACCATGCACTGGCTAATATACTGTTTTATATTTCGAAACACACTAAGAGTTTCTTAAACAAAATTTAAAGCAGTCAGTCAACTTCTTTTAATTTCAGGCCGTCGCCCAAAGAATAACAAAAAAAATCAAAAAGCTGATATAAGCCCACAGGCACATTCTTCAGATTTAGACACATCTAAACTGGCTGCTGAATCGTCTGAACACGAGGTTTATATTTTATTTAAAAAAAAAAACAAAATTGCTATAGTCATCCACGCCTTTTACATCGTCATTTAATCATTGGCATCCATTGGCAAACTGTCAGATATTTTTGCATGATCACTAGTTCTAAATTTAAATAACTATTGTCTAAGTGCAAGAGTGACCTGTTTTTTTTATCCATTTATTTTATATCTACTCCCTACACCTTTTTTATAATTTATTACATCCCTTTTGTTATTTACACTAAGCACTTCAGATAGTTAGAAAAACTGCAAACTCGATAAATTGCAGCAAAAAGGCTTGGACGACTACAAATTGGCAACAGCAAATGCGTCAATTAACGCCGACTTTAGCATGGAAGAAAGGCCCACTGAGATTCAGCAGGGACTTGCGGCGGTATCGCTGGACTCCGGCGACGCGGGTGCAGCCAAGCAGCAAACTGCCAATCCAGCTGATAAAAACGAAAAACCACAAAGTGCTCCTAAAGAGGTCTGAAATATGTTTATGTGTGATCCTCACGAACTCTTTTCTAGGTTTGATTAATATTAACACAATTTCTGAATGGGTTCTGAAAAATAAAAAGATACAATTTAGTCTGTCACTGTAACCATCAAGGCTTTATTGCTTTATTAAATCAATACAAATTGACATAGATAAAACGCGTCCATTTTCTGTTGCGTTACTTCTTGGTAAAAAATGGTACATTTTTACATAGACGTGAAGTGTTAATTAATTTGTTTGTTTATGTAACAGAAGAAAAAATGCGTGTTCAATATTAGTTTGGTAAACCAACTGAAGGACTGGATTTTTTTAGGAATAGAAACTAGTATCAGGCAAGTCACTTGTTTAAATCATGTGACTCATTTGATTTTCTAAGTTTATAATTTGTTATAGTGCACATTATTTAAAACAATAACCTTGTGCTCCACAAAGATGATTTGAATGTGCGTGTATGTATAAATCCATACAAAGGATGAATGCTACTCCACACTAATCGTATGTACTTAAATAAATAAAATGGTTGACACATCGTATATTATCACCTGTTTTATGTTTATAGGGACGCCCGAATTTGAAGCAGATACCAAACGAAGATAATTGCCCCCCGGCTCCAGCCGAAGTATTACGCACGTGTGCCGAGCGACACGCACGCGGTCTCATGCATCCACAAATGTTATCGATCTTAACGCATCGTCAAGTTACTCTGCCTGTACTAATGGAGGATGACAATCACCGTGAAATACCTTCTATACATCATTTCTTTAGACCTGTCAGACAAAATGTGTATGCAATTTTGTATAACATGCATCATCACCGCTTTATGGCACAAAAAGCCAAAGGTAACCTTAAGATTTTAATAGTGCAAGTTTATAATATGTATTGTGAAAGAATTGATGGTTGATGTTGTGTTTTTTTTTTTAGAGGAGTCTACAAGTTCTGTGAATATCGATCGCCCTTGTACTGTTCAAATATCAGAATGGATATATTCCCGCGTGAACCCTGGGAAGAGTCCTGAAACTGTACCGGGAATTGTTCTAGAGTGGCCTGTACCGACAGTGCAAAGGCTTTGGTTCGGGTGAGCTTATATCTTTAGGTATTTTGCTCATCATCATTAGTCTACCTTCCATAAGGACCAACCTGCACATATAATGTAATGAATTTAATGTCACTTAAGAAGAAGAAAAAAATTCAGCCTTCTGCATTATGACTTTATGACAACACAACTACTGAATAGGAATTAATATGATTTTTATTGAACTTGTTACAGAACTGCCCAAGATGATAAATGTCGCCGTATGAGAGCATTCCTCTCTTGCATGCGCTCGGATACTCCATTGATGTTAAATACATCTTATGTGCCTCAACATTTGCTTATTTTAGCTACTGTGTTAAGGTAAGACCAACTTTACTATTACTTATTAATTGATATATTTTGATTATGCTTAAGCAAATGTCGGCGGGTACATGCATGCACTGCTCACTATATATAGCTTACACACTTGTCGTAGGTGATTTTATGGATGAATATGCACTTTTTGCAAGCGACTTGACATGGTATTTGCTAATGTCTGTAAGTTCCAAATTCATGTCTCTGGATACTTTGGTGTTAGAAATTGCGCTGGCCCTGCTGTTGTAATCGGTGTATCATTAAAATCTAAACTCTGCACCAGTTAAATTTCTATCCAATAATACAGACATTCACTTTTAAGAACATGAACAGTTCAAATTTTGTATAGTAAACACTATTTACGTCTCAATTTCCGCAACTAACCAATTTTTCTTTATGTAATTATTTCTAATTTTATATTTAATAATAAATTACAGATTTATAATGACATCTCAAATTCAAATTTTGAGGCGTCAGGAGTTGGATGCATTTTTGGCTACAGCTTTCTCAAATGATCTCATGAATGCACTACATTTGCAAGAAATGACCGTAAGTGTGAAAAGTGTCAGTAACGTTCTATAATTTTTTACCTTTAGGGCCGACAAACATGAAAGTGTTGTGACGCCTCATCGCAAATACAGGCAGCCTTACCCGAACAGTTATTTAGGTATATGCCCGAAGTATTTGCGTTGCGGCATCTCACCGCTTTTGATGCGAGTCGGCCCTTATTGATCACCTTTGTAATGTGATGCGAATAATATAATAAATATTGTAGGTGAACGGTATAAACTCTCGCGGCGTACAACTGGGCGCGCTGGTGATGGCGGGCGCGGAGGCGGCGCTGCTGGCCAACGACGCGTGCGGCGCGCCCGTGCCGTGGCTCGTGGCGGCGCCGTGGCTGTACTTCGACGGCAAGCTGCTGCAGCGCAACCTGCACCGCGCCAACCACTGCAAGCACCTCGCGCAGCTCTGCGATAACCACCTGGACACGGTGGTGAAGGTCAGTCTCCATACAGTTCGATTAAAATGGCATCAATGCGAAAGAAAATGTGTCGATTTGAGTTGTCATTCTTTTACACATATTTATTCCTGAATATGTGAATTAGCCTATGCCACAGTCCTGGATAAAAACCTTCTATATAAACATGATTTTACTTATGATTTTTCGAAGGCACTCGAAAAATCATAAGCATGGGAGATAATTTCGAAAGTAGTTTTATTGGTAGGAAACTACAGTCAGCGCCACGCAAGTTTGCCTCTCTGAAGTTAGGTTTTAGTGACGACCGCGCAGGTGCAATCACGTAGAAAAGTGTTTCGATTGTGTAAGTTCTTGTTTAGTGTATTTTTTAACTAACTTGAATGAAGTTGTAGAAGCAGTTTGCGATTGTAAGTTAAGTAGGTAGAAATGCAAAAAAAATATAATAAGTACCTAGGTAGTTGAAAGTGAAGGACCTGTGTTCACACCAAATACATAAAAGAAAGCACGCCTGTGTCCTTCTCCTTCTGCATATAATTCACCACATTGTGGATTATTTTTCAGATCGCGCCTGACGGCGTAAAACGGTATTCCGTTTAGGCATATTGCACAAAAAACACACACAAAACCAAGCAACAAACACAACCAGTAACAATAACAAAACAATTAGAAGTAACAAAAACAACCTAATTTAAAATAATAAAGTGTTACAATTGGCATCAATAGTCTAATTGCATTGAGCAAGCGTAACAGAAGTATGTATCGAACGTTAACGAGTGACTGAGACGTCATTACAAGCGCAGTCTTGCGCGAGACCGAAAAAAAACAGCTGTTTTTTTTTGCCAAATGAACATTCTGCGCAGTAAACTGCGACGTACTTCAGTGAGACAAACTTGCGTGGCGCGGACTGTACAATCGCTGAATGCTATAGGATCTATAACATTCAGCGATTTTAGTATGATTTGCGGGGCTTTTTTGGTGTGAAAACCAAACCGGAAAAGCACCCGGACTCAGTGGGTGAAAAGCTAGCCGATATTTTATTAGGTATTGGATTGGTCGTGCCTGTACAGGTGGAGCGAATGCGCAAAGCGATCCTTGAGGGGCTGGAGGTGGAGTTTGCGATGCCGCCGCTGCCGCTGGTGGCGGGCGTGGTGGGCGGCTCACTGGGCGGCTGGGCGCGCGGGCGTGGGCGCGGCGCTCGCTTGGAGATCGCCGGCGTCGTGGTGGGCCAGTGGGGCGGCGGCAGCTACCCTGCGCGCGCCGCTAGGTACCCACAGGTGAGACAAGAATCTATGTTCTATGTATCTTAGATTCATCATATCTAAACATACATAGACTGCTAAAATCATAACCCATCCTTTTGGCTTTGCCGTACTCGGGTAAAAAATACAACCGAATTGAGAACCTTCTTGTTTTGAAGTCGGTTAAAAATTTAAAGTTTTCATACAGTTGCGTAGCAAGAGGGGGCGGAGGGTTGGCCCGCCAAGGTTTACACCTAACCGTTTGTTGATTTTTTTTTGTCACGGTCGGGTGTCACTCCTAAACGAGTGTCACCTGTATCAGCCAACAAAGCACTATGAATGGTCCAAAGAAAAATAATCCTATCTGAGGTGGGGTGTAAATATTTTCGAGTAGAATTCGCTAGCTCTTGCATTTTAAATTCAATTACTTAATTCTTAAGCTCTTCTGCTCGAGTTGACAAAATTACTTCTATTGCAGAATGTTTTAAAAGAAAATCAAACCAATCTGAGGTGGTGTGCAAACATTTCTAAGCTCTTTTCGCTCGGTCGAGCAGTATTCAACCGTTTGTTAGATGTTTTGTCCTTTCTGTGCTGGGTGGTACCCCTAAATGGATCAGCCAACAAAAGTTACTTCAACCGATTTGACCTAAATAAAATTAACAAAATGGGTTAGCTTTCTGGGGTGACACCATAATATCTGCAACACGTGTTGCTACGCGTGCGCTAGCGAGTGCTACGCCACTGTGTTCATATGAAACAGTAGGTAAATTAGACATAAATTACTGAAGGAAGGTATATAAAAGCGTAATATTTTCTAAATTACTGGCTGACTCGGCAAACATTGTTTTGTCATACAAAAAAAAAACATCCTACCATCTAAAAGTTAGGAAGTTGACTAAATGATACTGCTGCTAATAAAGTCTAATTAAATATATTATCCGGACCAAAGGTTTACTAAAATTTAATACAAAGGAGCGAGGGAGCACACGCGGTGACCGCCAATAGTGTACTGTGTAATTAGTGAATGCTCGACTAATTTCAATTAGTGAATGCTCGACTAATTTCAATTAGTGAAATGAGGTAAAAATGCACGAATCAGCGTTAGTGCAAAATGGTTTGGTTGGTAGTTAGTGGTTTCACCGTACATCATCCATTCTCATACCTACCGAATATACACACAAAGTTTCATGAAAATCGGTAACTAAGACCGTGACTACGCAAACACACGACATTTTTATATATTAGACTAGTTGACCCGCGCAACTTCGTCTGCTCCGCTCCTATTGGTGATGATATACAGAGTTGATACGACAGAGGGGCATTACATTAAACTACGTATACTATACGTGTTCAGTATTAATTCGATACGGTACAAAAACAAAAAGCGCCATAAATGAGAAAATATTTTTTTCAAACAAACTAAATAGCTTGCAAATCCGAATAAAACGCAACCACCCTTTGTAAAAAAAAGACACTCACCTTAGATACCGCTAGGTAACAAAGCGGCAACGTCGCGCGCGCGCGCCGGAGCGCGGTGTGCGGTATCTCGTGTGCTCGGCGGGGGCCGGGCCGGGGTGGCGGCCGGCGACTTAGGCCTCCGCTCGCACTGGTTTTTATGTTAGGTAACGTTTCGAAGTACGCGCACAAAAACAAACACTAAATTTTTAAATTTTCGATGTGTCCTCCATTCACATTGATGCACAAATTATACCGACGGAGAATATTGTTATTTATTTTTCTAATTAGATCACTGTCCGTCGCTAAGCACTTTAATTTGTGAAATGCTAAAATAATCCTATTTTTAACTCATCAATTGTATTTACCTCTGAGGCATACACTTCACCCTTAATGTACCCCCACAAAAAGAAATTCATGGGAGAGAGGTCCGGAGATACTAATACTAAATAATAATAATAATCCCAAGTTACGTGTCCTATCACCATAAAAAACAGTCAATCACAAAAAAAAACACTAATACTAAATAATAATAATCCCAAGTTACGTGTCCTCTCACAATAACAAAATAAAATCACAATTGTTTGCGCGCGAATTCCACAAACCGTACGTTCCGAAACGACAGCGTCGGCGCACTGAAGAGAGGCCCTACTTACCGATCGCAAAAAAACAAGGATGCAACAAACTGACCTATTTCTGTCTCTTTCAAATGCGCTACGTTTGTCGCTTTCGTAGTGAAAGTGCAATGTGTGTGTATTGATTGCTTCCTTGTTTGCACTGCCAATTTTTAGTGAATGTCCTTCGACATGCGTCGGAGCGGCAACAACGCATCGTAGATTCATCGTTGTAAGGTGCATGACCTATGCTTAGACGATAATCAGCTGTTAGAAAAGATACATCGTGTTCAAACCATGCAAAAACTTTAAAAATCATTTGCGACTAAACTACTGCTCCTAATTAATTTATTTTTGGTACAGAGCTTGAAAATGGTACCTAGTATAGGCAGTTTAAAGGAAAGCCCCTCTGTCGTATATCAACTCTGTATATATATCCTTCCTCGATAAATGGGCTATCCAACACTGAAAGAATTTTTCAAATCGGACCAGTAGTTCCTGAGATTAGCGCGTTCAAGTAAACAAACAAACAAACTCTTCAGCTTTATATAATTATATATACTAGTTGACCCGCGCAACTTCGTCTGCGTTACAATTTTCACTACTGCTCCGCTCCTATTGGTTTTAGCGTGATGATATATAGCCTATAACCTTCCTCGATAAATGGGCTATCTAACACTGAAATATTTTTTCAAATCGGACACAAACTCTTCAGCTTTATATTTTTTTTTTTTTAAACGTTGCCCCACACTAGGAATTTCTCCTGTATCGTGGGTCCGTTTACATACATATAATATCACATACACAAACAGCCAGACCCGGAACAACTATCTGTAGGCCATACAAATATTTGTTCCGTGCGGGAATCGAACCCGCGACACGCAGCGCAGCAGTCAATCGCTCAACCACTGCGCCAACCGTGTCGTCAATCATTAGTATAGATTGATATCTGTTCTGTCATTTTTATAAGGTTTTCGCCGTATTGCTATGGTGCAAGACTTTGATTGTTGGCTCCATTTCTGTGTGCCTTTGGAGAAAACAGTTAATGTTATTTTTTGGCTAAATAATAGCAGCCACATGGCTCGATCTTCTATAACAAATGTTTAACGAGGCTGGTTTGTGGACGGTCATCCATTAGATATCGCGACTGTGCTTCGATATTCATATTAAGCCGTCGATCCCGGCTCACCAGCTGTCATTCGAGGATCTGTTGATGATGTTATTTTCAAAGGTCGGTAAGTTAACACTAGTGACGCCTACAACTCGTTGCAGGTGAGCTACGTGGGCTACACGCCGCCGCCCCGCAACGCGTACGGCGGGCGCGGCTGGCGCGGCGCGCGCGGGGCCCGGGGGCGCGGGCGCGGGCGCGGGGTGGGGGCCGCCCCCTCCGCCGCCCGCGTGCGCCGCTCCCGCCGCGACCAAGACGAGCCCGTGAAGTCTACTACACTCACTGTCAACGGGTAAGCTGAAAAATATAACGTGGGCTTGTGCTTATTTCTGGGCACAATAATTACTTAACACATTCGCTGCGGCGAACCATCGCTATCTGTCGAAACAATTTTCGTAAACGAGAGGACAGTGCGGCTAAACACAGCCGTTGAGAAATAATTACAAAAAATCGAAAGTCATTAATATGCTAGTGACATTAGGGACTAGAGATCCGAACTATTGTTTTTTTAGGGTTCCGAACAAAAAACCGAACCCTTGTAGGATCACTCGGGTGTCTGTCACAGCCAGTTTTCTCCGGATCTACTGGACCGATTCTGATGTAATGTGGTACACATATTTGACGTCTTTGACCCAAACACGGACGCGTTACGTAAATAAATAAATTTTGAGTATGGGGGTCAAAGTAGAAAAATATTAAAATAAGTTTTTAAACTGTATCGTGAGACATATCAAAAGACAGGGTTTACTGTGAGAGTTTTTTTTTTTTCATAGTTTTAAAATAAACAGTTTTGGAGTTATTCAATAAATAAGATAAAAAATGACCATTCTCAAACCAAATTATGAATAAAATTCAAATGTTTTTTAGCTAGAGATTACAGGAAAACCTATAAGAAGTATATAGTATTAAAATAACATGTTACAAAAATGAAATTAGTTTGGAACCCTTTGCACGCTAGGTGTTCGTATAGGAAAACCCAACCCTATTATTTAAGGGCACACCGAGGAATCGGGACGTAATGAATAGTAACCTATCTCGTGCTGCATCATTATTACTTAACCTTTGTTATATAATAAGGGCATGCAATATTTTCAAAGATTTCTATGTAATATTACCATTACATTTAAAAAAATAAAGTGCTTTAATTTCTTTTCAAAATTGCGGTTTTAAACTGACAGATTAACATTTCGCCCGAAAAAGGAAGTTGAGTCACACTTGTCATGAACTGCCCTAATTCTTTAAGATATAAGGTTGCCTTTCGTTGTCATAACAGCAGTGACGTCACTAAACGCTGATTGTTGTATTTAAATATGTTCTGTGTCACGTTACTTTAATTGATTATTTTTGTTAAAAATTATATTAACTTATTAATATCGTTGTAATGGCCTTTATTTTACCCTTTTTTTTAGTTTACTAACAACATTCTCATAAATTCTGTATTTGCATCGACCCTATTAATATGTACTAGTGTAATATATGTATTATTGGTTTCACTCTATAAATCGTACACTTTAGAAACACGATTAATTGTAGTTACCTCTGTACAAAAAAAAAACCAAGGTAATCTCTAAAAAAAAAACAAATAAACCCTTAGTACGGCGTTTTATATAAGAATAAAACTACATGGTTTTTAAAATGATTAATTAAAAATGTATTTGATTTCATAATACGAACGAAATACATAAGTTAGCCCGCATTCTGTCCTTTCAAGCTAGAGCCGCCTTGCTTTCCTCCCTATCCACTTTGGCCGTTGGATGTTGAACTCAGTGTTACTTGCACATACGTATGGTTTTCACTTGCGCTTATCACATACACTGACCGCATAGAATACCTAAAGCCAGAAGCTTGGTGCGCTCTTGGGGTGTTTTTGTTTTTTAACTTCTACCTTAATACCACAAATAATTCCAAAATCATTTTGTATAGAACGGTCATTAAAGTAGAATAGAGTAAAAACAAAAAACAATTTTGGAGTTTTACCTTACTACTACCAATTGTTTCCGAAAATTTCAGCAATCTCAGATACATAAAATATGAATGAGGTGTCATTCGATTAGGAATGGCATGTAGATGATTAATTTTTTTTTTAAACTGGCTAAGTATGAGTCGGACTTGCGTGCAAAGGGTTCCGAACCAATATAATTTTTTTAATGTTATTTTAACACTGACTTCTTATAGGTTTCCTGTAATTTTTAGGTAAGTATAGAACTATTATCTGCTTTTTTTTTTATTTTAGGTTCTAGCTTCGAAGATAAGGAGGAATGATATTTTTTGGTCTAATTTCTTGAATAACTTCAAAAATATTAATTTTAAAATTACGATAAAATATAATAAAAACCCTTACAGTAAATACTTTCATTTGATATGTCACACGATACAGTTAGAAAAACTTTCTATTTCCTAGTTTTACCCCAAAAGTGACCCCATACTCATTTAATAATTTACGTAACGCGTCCGTGTTTGGGTCACAGAAGTCCATATGGGTACCAAATTTCAACATATTCGGTCCAGTAGATCCGGCGAAAACTGACTGTGACAGACGAACAGACAGACAGACACCCGAGTGAGCCAATAAGAGTTCCATTTTTACGGATGTTCGAAACCCTAAAAAGTTCCTCTCGAATAAATGGCATAAGTTATAAACAATTTAGGAGTATGTTTTCATGAGATAATTTCTATTATTCACGCGCATTAAAGCAAAGTTTATGATAGTTGTAACTTGTTTGTAACGAAATCATACAATGATGAATCTCGATTGGTTTTGCAGAAAGACTGTGAGACCTGATGATTTGAACCAGCAAGAAGAGGGCAGCCCGCATGAGGAAACCTCTGCCCCCGACACCGATGCTGATGGTGAGTTTTAAGCCAAGCAATTATATTAATATTAAAATGCATCAGCTTCTGGAGATTTTATTATTTAAAGGACATCATTCATTCTGGGCTTACCACAAAAAAAAAAGTTCTTACGGAATATATGGGTTTCTTCATTTTATAAAATAGGAAATTTTGAATATGTTTTAGTCAAAATCATATTAACTAGCTGACCCGTGCCCACTTAGTTGGGCGGTATTTTTCGGGTTGACACTATGTATGAACTTCCAAATAACGTGGCTTTCTATTGGTAAAATAATTTTCAAAATTTGGTTCAGTAGATCTAGAGATTACCTTTTTTTAATGCGAGGATTTTCCCCCGTAAAAAGAAGGCGGAGGAGTCTGTCAGATTTTTACTGACTAAAACCACTCCAGTATTATATCTCACACCTATGCTTTTCCGTAATCGCCGGCTGGAAGCTGGCCCGCCTCTGAAGGCCACCTCGGGTCAGCGGAACAAACTCAGATCACTAACTCACAAACTTTACCTCTTTAATAATATTAGTATAGATTAAATGCTGCTTGTTGGTTGCTGAGAGAGCTCGTGGCTAAATAATAACATCCGCACGGGTTGATCTTTAAGGTTAAGCAACGCTTGCCAAGGTTGGTCTGTGGATGGTTGACCATCTTTACATACCTAGTTTCCTCCGTGCCTCGCAAAGCACGTTAAGCCTTTGGTCCCGGCTGTTATTTGTAGTTCTTTGGCAGTCGTTACGGATTTTCAGAAGCCAGTAAATCTGACTCCAGTCTTGCCATGAAGTACCATGTTACCCAGTTAATGGGTTATGGAGGTCTGGTAGGCAGCCGCTCCACGTAAAAAACTGGTATTCAGCTGAGTCCGGTTTGACTGGAAGCCGACCCCAATATAGTTGGGAAAAGGCTAGGCAGATAATGGGTGCTGAGAGAGCAGTTCTCGAGAAAGACCACGACCTACCAAACATCTCTCCATGTTCCTCATCTGCGCAACCACGACCACTCTGGTAAGAGTGTCCGACTCAGAAGAGAGAAGATAGATTAAAATACATAATAGTTTTAGTTACCGTACACATACATGTAGTTATTTTTTAATGTACGAGGGTCATTCAATAAATACTTAGCCTACAAAAAGTAAACGAAAATTTTGGAAAAGTGGCAATTTATTTTTCAACATAGTCCTTTTAGTTCGATACACTTAGCCCAGCGATGCTCCAACTTTTTTAACCCGTCCGAAAAATAATTTTTGTCAAACTCTGCAAAATAGGCCTCCGTGGCGGCGATGACCTCCTCATTTGATCCATATCTATTCCCGGCGAGAGATATTTTCAGATTAGGAAACAGAAATAAGTCACAAGGGGCCAAATCTGGAGAATACGGTGGATGGGGCAGCAATTCGTAGCGTAATTCGACCAATTTGGCCATGGCAACGGCAGACGTGTGAACCGGTCCGGTGAGTTGTCGTGGTGAAACAGCACTTTTTTCTTCGCCAGATGGGGTCGTTTTTTCTTTAATTCGGCGTCGAATCGGCCCAATAAATCGGCATAGTAAAGCCCTGTAATTGTTTTACCCTTCTCGAGGTAATCGATGTAGATCACACCTTGTGAATCCCAGAAAACGGTGGCCATAACTTTTCCGGCCGATTTTACAGTTTTCGCCTTCTTTGGAGCACGTTCCCCGGTCTGGATCCATTGTTTTGATTGCTCCTTGGTCTCTGGTGTGTACCAGTGGATCCAGGTTTCATCGACGGTCACAAAACGACGCAAAAACTCCGCTGGATTCCGCTTAAACAGCGCCAAACGCGTCTCCGATGTGGTCTCACGGTTGCACTTGTTTTCCGGTGTGAGTAAACGCGGCACCCATCGCGCCGACAGCTTTCTCATGCCGAGTTCCTCGTGAAGAATATGATGCACTGTTCCTTCTGAAATGCCTACAGTCTCAGCTAGCTCCCGAACCTTCAATCGGCGATCTGCCAATACGAGATCATGGATTTTTTTAATGTTTTCCTCCGTAGCAGCTGTTTTCGGTGCACCTGGACGTGGTTCATCAAAAACCGACGTACGGCCACGTGCAAACTCGTTGAACCAATTCTTGACGGTGGCCATCGATGGAGAAGAGTCACCGTACACAGTATTCAAGCGCTCTTTGATTTCGATGCGCGTTTTCCCTTCCAAAAATAGGAATCGCATCACCGAACGGTATTGCTCTTTTTCCATTTTTGTAAAACCGATCGATACGTTCGCTTCCATAAGTTGTCAAATTAAAACAAATGAAGCGATTGGAATGAAAATTTGAAAAAAGAATTAAAAAAGAATGTGCTACACTGTGGTAAAACTCTTTTGAAACTACAGCGCCCTCTGGCGATGAGGCTAGGTACTTATTGAATGCACCTCGTAAGCTGTTCTGTACGAAATTGTGTGGGTCAGCTAGTCATCAATATTTTTACAGCGCACGCTGTGTAAGGAATTTTTGAGTTATTTTTTTCCGACATCTTCAGTTTTTCTAGAAGAATAGAATAGAATAAAAGAACAATGGGTAATTTTGTATGGAACCCGTACCCACTTTGTAGCATTTTAGACTAGGTGTAATTTAGAAGAGGCCTTATTGAGTAACTCGAAAATAAGTGAACGAATGAATGAATGAATGAAAGACCGAAGTTATGATAACTTCTTTGTAACATTTTTAATTGCCAATAATCGCACTTTTTCTGCTTTTTGGACTAAATAAATAGGTAACCAGTCATTTTTTCTGTCTTTAGAGAGCGATATAGCTTCCTATCGTTGGTTTTTGGTACAGAAAAAATATTAAATAAGAACTATCAATCTTAAGTAGCACAGTTTTATTAAATTGTATTGTTACTTTCAATGATTATATCATCCCAAGCACTTTCCGGACCTACGAAGTTATCTAGGTGCCTGCCAACACCTAAGTACCATATTATGCTAATAGTATGGGCACAAGCACCTAGAGTTCTCATACCCGTCATGCAGGAGCAATAATACGCTTCGATGGCTTCTCTGCCCTGGACATTAACCTTGATTAAAATATATGTGTAATATATTTTATTCGACACGTGCCTCGATAATATGCGGCCTCTAATTAACGAGCAGTTTTCGGTTACTAGCCCATGCTGCGACATACTAGGGCTACGGCTCGAAGATACCTCAATATTATATATACCATCTCCACCTCGCAAATGCTCGGCATCATATGATCTAGCGAGCTTTAAATAGTATGTGCCCAAACTGAGTAGAATGACGTCTTCTTCTGACAATTGTGGAAATGGTATTGACGTAGCCGTCATTGTTGTGAACACCGCCCGCTGTCTGTTCATAATGTTCTGCGACTACATAATTGCCCAGTCTGTTGGGTTCACTTCTTCTTTGCGCTATTATATTGATAAAAGCGTGGGCATGCTCATTATCTGTCAGACGCTGCCTAAATGCATTTATAAGGGCTCCCGCAATACGGAAGTCTTCAAATAAGTGAGGGAGTGTTTTATTGATAACTGTATGCCTAAATATTTTGTAGTCCCTTTTGAACCATCCGTTTATTACTTCAATGACCCAACGCACTATGGTGATTTCTCGAGATTTATTGGCTTGAATATCTGTAAGCTGTGTGGCATGCCTATCTTTACTTGGTGGCATATGGGCAACATAGCCAGCACTTTCTATATCTGGTATAGTCTCTAAAACCTCGATCTAATATAAAAACGTCATCTGTTTGTAACGTTATATGCACTGGGGACGTTTGATCATTCATAATCTCAGTCATGATTTGGGCATCTGGGCAAGTAATCACAAAGGGTTTTAACAAGTTTTTATACTTGTGTAAGCTGTAAGACTTTTTTTGAAATAAAATGTTTTTACTTTTCTGTACGTATACAGGGTGTCCCAGAAATCAACGTCAAGCCGAAATCGAGCATTAGTACAATTTCGTGGCCGGCCCGTTCACCAGACTTAAACCCCATAGATTTCTTTTACTGGGGTACGATAAAGGAGAAAGTGTACTGTAAACCTATCCAAGATTTAGATGAACTGCGCGAAAGAATTTCAGAAGCCGCTGAATACATCAACTCGAAAAGATACGCCCGTCTTATCACGCGATCATTTTTAAAGAGGTGTAGAGCTTGCATTGCAGCTGAAGGCAAACAGTTTGAACATTTGTTACATTGAACATTAAATCTGATTGAATAAAAATCATAAGGAAACCCAACGACTAAATTTTATTTCAAATGCACCTAAAACTAACAAATTACTTTTTTAAGTAGTGGTACCCTTTGATCAAAGTACCGTCACTATCTATCTCGCTCACTCTTATTAAAGCAGTAAGTCACGTCGAATTCATAAAATTTTTTTTTTCCTTAATTATGAAGAAGCAATTAGTAAGTGTCATACCATTTTGGAATCCAGACTAAACGCGCCATCTTTTAATGTTACTTGCCAAAATAGTGTAGTACATTTTTTTTACAGTACAGTCGGTTAAAGTTGGGTGATGTAATTATTTTGAATTCAATGTTGGGTAAAAATCTAAGATTTTCTTTGAAACTGAGGCAGTTTTAACTTTTAACTGTAATTGATAGAAAGGTTATTCGTAGTTACATTACAGAAAAAAAACTGAAGAAAAGTTAATATTCGCAGTCACAGGACTTGAAAGATCATCACATGGTGTCAGTTTTTAAGATTTATTTTTGAATCCTTATAATTTGAAAAGTACATGACCAAGATTTTTTTTCATATTTTTCTGATAACTGTTACGACTTGGCCTAATGCTCGATTTCGGCTTGACGTTGATTTCTGGGACACCCTGTATATACGAACCATCATAAATAGCTATAGCCACTGGGTTTATACGGTTGGAATATATTGATGATGGTACTGCAAGGCTGTGAGCTATAATTTCATACCGACTTATATGATTGAAACCCAAATGGCGAACAACGAAGTCTTGGGTCAAGCAGTTTTAAGCAAAATACCGATCGTTTTACGAGATACACCTATTTGGGAGGCTATACGTGTATTTGGTTCACCAGACCGTTGTTTTAATAAATATATTCCTAGTGCAGTTTTTGGTCTTCTACATTGATTTAAAAGAGACGGTGTTTCATTCAAAAGGATTTCGAATTGTTGGTGTGTTAAGCCAGTTAGGTAATATAGATCCTCTGGTAAAATGTTGTTTACATAGTCAAAATCTATATTAGTCTTATGTTTATATGCATGTCGTAACGTATCAATCATATCTTTGAGATGGTCTGGTGTGAATATTGTCTCTCCATTATCATACAGGGAGCTCCAATCTTCTGTGTTGATGTGATGTGTACAAACGCGTGCATGTTCAGGAACGTACACGCTGTGAAGTTCTTGATTGATGCACCCATGAAATAAACAGTGACGCGCCGTATTTGCAACCCTTCTATAAGTTGGAACAGACGTTGGGTGCTCTGGGTTTGCAAGTGCCTGGTTTTGTTCTTGTTCGAACCTAGCTTGCTGTCGTCTTCCAGCTACCCAACAACGATGACACATAGCCTGAAGTTGATTCAGGGCCATCTAAAAGAAAAACCAAATCCTCAAGTAACTAAAACAATAAATAACTTAATAAAGAGTGAACAAAAAGACACCGTGTACTCGATGATCAAAAGCTATTGTTATACTAACCTCATTTATGTTAATCCGTGCCATCACATACTCTGTGAAGCCTGGATTGTCTTCCAAATAGGTTCGCGTCAGTATATGCCGGTTTCGGTCACGAATTACTGATCTTGTACATGTAACACACTGTATACGGCGTTCACCTTCCATTTTTTTGAAGCAGATGAGTAATAATAATAATCCAATCGTTAAGTAATACACTGAAGTCCGTTGTGAATGCCGAGGTTGTAAATAAAAGTAAGAATAAAATAAACTAAGATATGCGTGCGCGCTCAAAATCAGTTCCTAACAGGTATTAACTACTGACGACACACCGACGCTAGCACAAAATAGTTCGAACTACCCACCTAATGGATAAAATAAAAAAAAATTGAACGGGCGTGGGTCGATTTTACTAAGGATTTTCGGTATTTTCAACATCGAATATCTTTTTTCCTACATAAGTTACAAAGTTGCTCCCATACAAAAAATATCTACGTTTTCAAAGACCTTTCGAATGGTACCAATTTCAACTTGCTACAAACTGGGTACGTTCAGACCCATGTTCTTTATTTAGCACATTCATGAAACACGCGTTCAAAAACAAACATAGAAAATAAAAAAAGGTAAGCCAAAAAACTAGTGTGTGTCTCACGGCTGCACTTAAAAGGTCCATTTCTAGTCATATTTCAGCCAATTTACACAAAACTAATGAATTATACTCTAAATAAACCTTTCTTATGAATCACTCCGTTATTTGTGAAAACCGTATGAAAATTCGTTGGGTAAATTTAGAGTTTGATGGGTACAGGCAGACACGGCGGTGGACTTGGCTTCATAATATGTAGTGATAATGAAGTAATCATATCGGCTGAAAGAGGTTCATTGCTGGACATCAGCCTCTCCAAGTGTCGCCACAACAACCGGCCCTGTGCGCCTCGCATCCATCGGCCTTCCAAAGCTGCGTCTTCTAGTGTGCCGGCAGCGTGGCCTTGAACCAATGACTGAAGGAGCGCTTTAAAGAAAATAGCCATCTATCGAGGGGCGGAGTGAATTTAAAAAAGTCTTCAAATTTCAAATCTATTTTGGGCTCTGCCCCCATTGTCATCGTCAACCTATAGCAGTCTATTGCGAATATGGTGTCCCCAATTGCCTGTCACTCATCTCGATTCTCGACAACTCTCATCTAGCTAATGTCACCTTGTGAATTCCTCAGAGCATAACATTTTCTATAGCTTGTCGAGTTATCTTCAACATAAGGACCGGATAGTATCCATGTTTTTCAGGGACCAGTCCAAGAAAATACTCTTCCAAACAAAAAAAAGAATCATCCAAATCGGTTAACAATTGGCGAAAACATCGCTAAACAAACATTTTTCATGGTATCCCATCATCAGATCCTGACTTATACCTTCCATCATCAACTCAGCAACATAAGATGATGATTACCAGGCACAAATATCTGAATTGCGTTGGAAAGTTTATGAAAAACAGTGTATGTGCTTATAAAATTTGAGGGTTTCCCTCGATTTTCATGGGATCCCATCATCAGATTCTGACTTGGTGACAATGGGACCACCTCAGGAGTATAGGCTTTCGAATAAAAAAAAATCGGTCCAGAATTGGCGGAGAAATCGGAAAACATACAAAAAAAAAAGATACATACAGCCGAATAGAACCTCCTCCTTTTTGAAGAAGTCGGTTAAAAATTCGTTTAAAACGCTTGTAAACTTTGTCGCTGTTACGAATATGAACATTAAGGTGAATGCTCCAGGGTAGCCCGCGAAATTCAAATATTTTTATGTTTTTTGCAATTTGCCGGTCAGGGTGAAGCTGTATGTGGACCAAATGCGATCTGCGACCGTAACGCGTATTTATCTAAAGAATTATAACCATTTTAATCATCAATATAGCCCTCTAAGTTCATGTAGTTCGAAAGAATGATTATTTCTGAAATATTCATTCTTTCGAATTTCGCGGGCTACCCTGGAGCATCCACCTTAATGCAAAAAAAAATGATTCGCGGCGGCGCTCCGGTTCATTCCAGTAGCGACGGCGCGCCGGCGCGGCGCTCATATCTACTCCAGAATAGGGTATTTTACAAAAAAACTTATTTGTCCGTTAGATAGATTTTCAAAAAATATTGGACACGTATTTATTCTTTTTTCACCTAAACAAAAAATGAAGAGGATACAGCTAGTTAAAGACACGCCTGACGACATCTGGCTTGGTAAATTGGTACAATTTTACCAAGCCACATGACGCCACGCGTATTTTTTTTTTTTTTTGTAATATATCCTATTATGCGGCCTCATCGACCATCTGTTCAGCGAACATCATATCATTATTCCTGATTCGAACACACAGGAAACTCCAAGCATTACCCTCTTCATTGCCCTTCGCTGCAAGCTGTTGGTCCCGGCTGTCATTTGTAGAACTTTGGCAGTCGTTACGGATTGTCAGAAGCCAGTAAATCTGTCTCCAGTCTTGCCAAGAAGTACCGTGTTACCCAGTTAATGGGTTGTAGAGGCCTGGTAGGCAGCCGCTCCACGTAAAACACTGGTATTCAGCTGAATCCGGTTTGACTGGAAGCCGACCCCAATATAGTTTAAAAAGGCTAGGCAGATGATGATGATTCTGCTGTGTTGAATAATGAATGACATAACACTTCCACTACGAACAGATTTAATTTTAGTAAGGTTACGGCTTTTTCAATCTTGACGTACGCTAAAAGTTATACAGTTGATGTACAGAGTTGATACGACAGAGGGGCATTAAATTAAACTACGTATACTATTCGTGTTCAGTATTAATTCGATACGGTACAAAAAGCGCCAATAATGAGTTTTTTTTTATTTAACAAACTAAATAGTTTGCAAATCCGAATAAAACGCAACCACCCTTTGTAAAAAAATGACACTGACCTTAGATACCTAGGCCGCTAGGTACAAAGCGGCAACGTCGCGCGCGCGCCGTAGCGCGGTGTGCGGTATCTCGTGTGCTCGGCGGGGGACGGGGCGGGGGGGCGGCCGGCGACTTAGGCCTCCGCTCGCACTGGCTTTTATGTTAGGTAACTTTTCGAAGTACGCGCACAAAAACAAACACACTAAATTTTTAAATTTTCGATGTGTCCTCCATTCACATTGATGCACAAATTATACCGACGGAGAATATTGTTATTTATTTTTCTAATTAGATCACTGTCCGTCGCTAAGCACTTTAATTTGTGAAATGCTAAAATAATCCTATTTTTTAACTCATCAATTGTATTTACCTCTGAGGCATACACTTCACCCTTAATGTACCCGCACAAAAAGAAATTCATGGGAGTGAGGTCCGGAGATACTAATACTAAATAATAATAATAATAATAAAACCGCAAGGCAGTTTTGTGGCGAACTGTTGGGCACTGGCGACCCCACGGACCTGATCTCCAGGGAAAATTCTTGTACCTCATTTCCGGCTTGCCTTTATTGGCTGGCCGGGGTGAACACTGACGAGGAACAGAGCTCCCACCTCTTTCTTGCCTTAATCGGCCGGTCTGAGTGGAGATTCGCAAGAGCAGACGTGCTCGGGAGAAGGATGTATAATCCAGTAAGGTGCTGGTAGGGATCTTGACCGTACTTCCGGGATTGTCCTGATAGCCGTGGTATACCTCTCCACTCCTCTAGCATCTCAGGATATGTTGCCCCCTTGGCGCTACGTTACTTTGTGCTAGCGACCCTTTTCGGGGGGCCCATTTATTGAGTGTGCAAGTCACCCCCTGCCATTTTAAAGCCGTTTTAATTGTCAGTGGTCAGGCAGGGGCCAATAGTTCTTCCATAGTAGTAGTTATTAGTCCACTAAACCAGCCAAACCCATAGCGTTTCATCTTTTGTTTCCATATTTTGCAATAGTTTTGCTCCAACCGAGGATTGTCCTTGGGTATACTTCCACAGTGCATACAGGGATAATCGTCGGTTGGTGTCCCATTCCATTTGAAATGTCTAAAGAGGCCTCTGCGAGTTGGCTTCGGCCCCTCGTACGCCTACCAAAGGACCGGGTCTCTAGGGACCCGAGAAAGTCAAAAACATGAAGAAAATAATAATAAAAAACAGTCAATCACACAAAAAAAAACACTAATACTAAATAATAATAGTAGTTACGTGTCCTCTCACAGAAATACTGTCTTAAACTTATTTAGTGTCCTATCACAATAACAAAATAAAATCACAATTGTTTGCGCGCGAATTCCACAAACCGTACGTTCCAAAAAGACAGCGTCGGCGCACTGAATAGAGGCCCCACTTACCGATCGCAAAAAACAAGGATGCAACAAACTGACCTATTTCTGTTTCTTTCAAACGCGCTACGTTTGTTGCTTTCGTAAAAAGTGAAAAGTGAGTTTCGTAGTAAGTGTGAAAGTGCAAGTGTGTGTGTATTGATTGCTTCCTTGTTTGCATTGCCAATTTTTTGTGAATGTCCTTCGACATGCGTCAGAGCGGCAACAACGCATCGTAGATTTATCGTTGTAAGGTGGATGACCTATGCTTACACGATAATCAGCTGTTAGAAAAGATACATCGTGTTCAAACGGTGCAAAAACTTTAAAAATCATTTGCGACTAAACTACTGCTCCTATTTAATTTATTTTTGGTACAGAGCTTGAAAATGGTACCTAGTATAGGCAGTTTAAAGGAAAGCCCCTCTGTCGTATCAACGTTGTATAATGTACTCAATAAGTTTTTAGTGGCAAAGCATTCTTATCCGATGCTTTCCTACCACCTGTAGTGTTTACAAACCCTGTATTACAACGGTAATACCGGTTAAAAGTAGTAGCTGACGATGAATAAACGCTCTTTGCTCTTTCATATCTTTGTAACACCATACTATAGGCTTTCTATAACTTTACCTGTAAAACTGTGGGCCCCTTTCGTGGTTATAAGTGAGTTAGAGCATGCTCTAAATGTGTTGCACAGGAATGCGTTTACTCTTTTATACTCAAATGGAACTGATATACGAGTCTTATATAGGTGATCCATAAAAAGCCTGAGTCGCAGAAGAGAAAATATTAGCTGATTAATTTATTTATTGGTAATGATCAATCTCCTAATTTGGTGTTAGAAAAAGAACTAACCTTCCTTTTATAATAAATCACTTTACACATAATTCAAGAAAATCTTTCGTTAACAGGTACACAACCTCAGAAAATTAAGACTGTCAAAAATGCCAAGAAGAATATGGGTAAAGGAAAGAAAAAGAGCTCCAGCCAGAAGTCTGATCCCGCTCAAACGTTGGAAGCTAACGGCCCACTTGATAAGACTAAGGTGACTGCTGAATAAATAACAGCAACTGCACAATGACGACAGCTACATAACGGAACTTACAACCGAGCTTTCCTACCTTATTTCTTTTGATTTCATGACAATTTAAGACGACTCTAAGACTTATTTAATCTGATGGTATATTTTAGGTGGCGGAGCAATGCCACAATTCTGAAAAGGAACACATTGGTCAAGGTGATGCACCAGTTTCAAACTAAAGTATTAGTTTTTAAAGGTAATTTCGTTTAAGTTTTATTTTATTTAGTATTCAGTGATTTGAAATCAATTTAGTTTAGTTTTTTCGTGGCTTGAGTTTTTAATAGTTCAGTAAAATTTAATTAAATATTTTGAGGAAAGCTTGCTATATCTCATATAGGAAAAAATGCTAATAACATTTTTACAATACATTACGGTTTGAAATCGTATCGGTAAATAACATACATAATACACAATCAAAATACATAATGTGTTTAAACACTTCTTGGGAAACTACGTCGGAATGCGATTGTTTTAGCACGTATTTGTGAGGTTGCATAATAATATATTCCTAAGCGGAATAATAACTAAATCTATTTTCGAGGTTTGTTATAGCTTGGATGGTGAGTATCCACCTGTTAAAAAGTATACGTGCCTGAAGATCTAAAAGACTTCCCTATTTTGAGACTGATTTTGTATTACTTTAATTGACACGATAAGTGTTCAATTAATAATATTATTAAAGACAAGTGACAAAATATTGAGGCTAATTTATGCCCCAATAAACCCTAATAAGACAAATACGGCTCGATTATTTTGTATTATACTATAATGAGACCAATAAATACTGATGTAAACTGAAAAGCAAGATCTATATTTCTAGAGAAATAATGTGACCAAAGGGAATTAGGTTCTATTAATTGCGGTAGCAAATGTCTCTTAGAGTAAATAATAAGGACCGATAAGCACCCATATTTGACAAGTGATATTTAAGATATAATTATATATTACTAAATTGACCTGTTGATTGTTAAGTCATGTTTTATTGAAAAGTGAGATGACTTAGTACTCAATGTTTTATTTTTAGGCATTTGAAGTACTAAGTCAATATTATTTATTTACACATAGTATATTTACAATTTACCAAATCATAATTTTTTACTTTTAAGATGGTTTGGTCTATGAAATCTCTCACAAAATAATTGTCTCAAGGAAGATGAAATTACAATAAACAAGCTGTAGCTGTTCACAAATACATTGCGTTATCAGAAAACTGTTTCAAAACACGAAGTTGATTACATAGACTAAACCAAAATGTTTTCAGACTTGTTTTTGGGATTTCTTGAGTCATTGTTTAGGCGTTATTGATGTGTGTGCGCGTGTTGTGTTAAAAATAAAACATGTCTGAATAACCTTTGTGTATGACAATCTCTGCAATGAATAAAGGTACAACAGGCAATATCAATGTGGGAACTGTGATTCTAACTGTTAATTGTTAAATGTTCCAGTCAAGGGCAAAACTCTGCTAAATGGAACACTAATGTTAGGATAAGAAGTGCATTTATTGAATGATTCTTGGTGCTGTAAAATCTGTGGGACTGCCTGAAACGAGTCTGAAACTCATAGATTTAAGTCTAACGATAAACGTTTATTAAAACTGAATGAGCATTCGCAATTTGATGCTTCCACGTAATATAGGGTATTATTTCGATAGGAAATCGTAGATTTGTTATTAGTGATATATTTATATGCATTTTTGGGAATTTCAACATGCGAATGTTCTTCAATTTATATGTATTTTTGTAAATTTGTTATATTGTTATACTTAAATTTAGCTGGAATGAGAAACAAGGATATAAGGACAGTCTTACTAAATAACTCGAATGGTGGAATAACTGTCGCAATTGGTTACGTAAATTTACATTCCATTCAGATCCTTCCAACGGTAATTGCACAGTTCACGCCAGTCGGGAATGGAACTAAATGAAGACTTTACAATTTTGAACGCTTTAAACCCTGGCCAGAACATACACGAAATATGTTGCCACAATAACATAAATAATTAATAATTGATTGAATTGAACAATCAACTCATGATCAGAACTTGAGTGCAGTGCTGTATGCAGTACAGCAGCCACTTCGCTGTTCCAAGAAACTAATTGCAAATCAAAGTATATGCCTCTGACTTCGTAACGTCGCCACAGCGTGGCCGGGCGGAGGCCCGCCGTCGTCCGCCCGCAGCTCGAGCGGTCACCTTGCACGTGGACGCTCAGTGCTAAGTATTCGCAAGCTGTCGCCCAGAGCGACAAGCACTTTATATTATACATTAAACATTTATATAATATTTGCTTGCTTATTAAATAGACACCATGTTAGCGTTTAGAATTTTAACTTCAATGTATTTTGATTTGTTTAAGAATTATGTATAACAATGGTAAAAGCATGTGAAAAATAATAATCTTATAATATGGGAGATAATGTTTTCAGGTTATAATGTTAAATATCAAGTTATCAACTCTAAAAGGTTATTTTTTTAATGTTACCGAAACCTAATCAATTGGATTGTTAAGATTCCTTCGTTATTCTCCATTTGAATGCTAAACATAATCACATACTTTTAAAAACTAGTTGATTCAAGGAGGAAGTAGATTTTATTTAACTCTTTTAAATCCATTATTCACTATAGTTTTAGATTATTCTCAACAATATGATAACTTTTACTCTACATTTATAAATTTTGTTTGCTGACCATGGTCGCGTTTATATCAACATTATAATAATCAAAATATATTAGAATACTTGTCATGTTAAACATACATTTTTCGTAATTGAAGTAGCAAACGTGGAACCGTGGCTTTTTGAAAACACTTATAACTTAAGAACCTAACGTACGTAAACCCGCATTGTGAAATTTAAAAATTGTTCATTACTTTAGTTTATGAACACAAAAAAAAATTTGGAAGAAATTTAAATTGTAAAGAGTTGTATTTGTCTTCAAATAAAACGTTCCATTATTATACAAAGATATTTTATTTCATTCCTTTAATTGTAATCTTTTGTGAATCTCGGTGACGGTGGTTTCTTCGAAATTAGCTATATGATTAATGACTACTTGAGCAGCATCTTTAATATCGTTGTACTGATGAAGCAGTCTTACTTGGACATATTTTTTCTCACTCAGCATTTGATCAAGTGCTGTTTCCGCCTCAATCAGTTTGTTGTAATTTTCTTGCATGCTTCTGGACATCCTTATTTTTTTTCCCTGTTGAATAATAATTATCCTCCTTGACAAAAGTAACAATATACAGTGATATATATATAACTGTTAAACCTACAACAAGAGGATAATAATGTTTATCTTTTCGCACTAATTAGCAAAGCGATGATCCCTCTAATCAGCTGTCAAAGCAGACTTCTCAGATTGTCACGAATATAGTGACGCGATTTGGAATTGTCTTTTTTTCCACCGAGACAGCAACAGATTTTCGATCACCGAAATGCTTTATCTGCGCAGTTTTTGGTGCAGATTCTCGGTAACCTAGAACCCATCGGCGAGTTCATTGAAAGTTATTGCTTCTGCCAGCATCCCCGCCCGCCTCCGCTCGCGCGTAAGTCAAAAATTATTTAAAGACAATATTTCCCGGGATAAAAAGTATAAATTTACCATGATCGGTTCAGTGTAACAGTCAGTTATCCAGTTATATAATATAATTACCGGCACGTCAGTTAGCAAAAATTTTCGTAGTGGGGGAAGTTCGCGTTCGCACAATTTCAAACATTTTATGCCAAAAACGGGTTAATAGTACTCCCGCGGTAAAAAGAAATGACGTACAGTTCCCGTCACGCAAGCTTGCCTCCGCAAAGGACGCCGCAATCGGCTGCGCAGGACGTCAATTTGACAACAAACATACAACCGTGCATGCGCGGCGCGCGGGTGTAATGGCATCTCACTCGCTCGTATACGTTCGATGCATAAGCGTGTCTCGCTTGCTCGATGCAATACGACTGTGGATGCGAAAAGTGTTACAGGTTGTTATTGTTTTTAAGGTTTTTAATGATTTATTTTGGTTATTTCTTACAGCTTCCGAGGGGCAAGCCACGCTGACGCGAACTGTATCTACACAAAACAATGTACACGATTTTCAACCTTAATTTTTTTAACGTTGGAAATCGGTTACTTCGTTTTGTGTAGATACGTCCTTTTTCTTATGACGCGGACGGCAGAATAGAACTGAACAAGCGTTTGGATACATCGCAAACACGTTTGTCAAACACCCTTTGATTTGTGCTAGGGCATGCAAAGACCGGGTTGAAAACCGACTTTTTAGGTGTTTTTTGTTTGTAAAACCGATGAAACCGCTTAAATCAGTTTTTTTTTTTTCAATTTTTATTTAGAAAACGAGAAATATGTGTGTACAGAAATGAAAATGCTGAAGTCTAATCAAAATATGTATTTTTTGTTACATTTATCTGACTTATTTTTAAAATAATGAGTATTTTTGGACTGAAATAAGCTTACAACTACTAAGTTACCAGTTTACCACCTATACTATATAAAATATTTTTTGACATAGAATAAAGCTTATTACTAGGAAAATAAAAAATAGAAACATTTGGTAGGTATACAAAGGTCTAACTCTAAAATCATAGAATATTATAATTAACAATTTAACTGTCATTAAATACTAACAGGCAGAATCAACAGGACGTAAAATGAGACTTACAAAAACAAAATAAACAGTCATTCTTAATCATATAGAGAGATATGAATAATTTCAATTTTTTATTATAAATTGAAATTAAATTAAACTTCAAAGCTAAACCACAAATAACTATTTTTTTGCTTTGATGGAAGGACCGTAAAGATACCAGGGCATCAAGCGAGTCATAATTTTGTGTACTGCGGATTTTATTACACAAGAGACCCGCTGATGAAAAGGCTCTTTCCGATTCCACACTTGTTGCAGGTATAGATTCCAATGCTTTATAGACTTTTGTTAAGTGCTCTCCCATTTTTCCTCCACCGTCGTGAAACGTGCAAATGGTTATAATTCTTTAGACAAATACGCGTTACGGTCGCGAATCGTATTTTGTTCAACAAACACTTCACACTGACCGGCAAATTGCAAAAAAACATAAAATATTTGAATTTCGCGGGCTACCCTGGCGCTTCCACCTTAAAATGTTATTTTTCGTTGGTGAATTTCTAAACATTTTTGCAACACTTCTGACTTTGTCTATAATGTCTTTACAAAATAATGTTTGCACGAAATTACGTCTATCAACACTGACATCAAGCTCAAAACCACCATCTTCATCATCACTGTTTTCAGAGTTATCGCTATCCTTTCCTTCATTTTAACTCGGTTCTCCAGGTTCAGTAGATCTTTTTTGTATAGCACATCAATTATGCCTAGTTGAATCCCATGTGCCAGGCAAAGTTGCTGGTTAGCCCTAGCAGCCCGGCCTAATGCTAACATAACGCTGGCCCCATCAGTGATCAAACAAACGATGTCTTCGTCCAACGAAAGTCGTAAAACTTGACAGTTTCTTTTTAAATTTTCTAAACAATGCTGCGCCGTTCCTTTTGCACTGATTCTCTAAGTTTTTGTAGCTAGCATTGTCACTAAAATGCGGTGAAAATTAATTTATATTTATGTATCGCCGGTTTCTGATAGACGTCCACTCATCTAAAGTCAAGGCAAATCTCACTCCTTCTGACTTCAATTCCTCTAATTCTTTTATAACTAATTCCTTAACTCGTCATTTGCATTTATGACCATATTTTTTATACTATTTGGTGAGCTTGGCAATTTGTATTCAGTTTTGATAAAAAGTTTTCTAAGCTCCTTGGAAGAACAAAATGTTTTGAAGGGCAGATCATCCAAAGCAGCTATCTTTTATTCGATATTTTGTATTATTAAATCAACTAGGATAAACAAAACCGATAAATCCTGTTTTTTGTCCGAAAAAACCGGGGTTTCAAATCAGTCGGTTATCCGGATATCCGGTTTGCATGCCCTAATTTGTGCACAAAAACCGACACCGGGTACCGATTACTGGCAAACATACAAAAACAGGCAAACACCTATCCGCATGTCGTGTTTGTTGTTCACTGTTTGCCAAGCATGTGGATAAAAAATGAGTCGTCGTGATAAAATTATTAGATACGATGAGTTAGACCACACATTAGGGACAGACCTGGGGTCTGGTCGATCAAAGGAATCGATGTTCCTAGATTATTCAGCAATAACAACCTATAATACGTGACATACTTTGGTCTGCTATATTTGCTGACATTGACCCGCCCTTCGATGATTTCACCACAGTGGAGTTGATATGAGGGTCGCGAGCTGCTCAAAGGTATTCCCAAGCAGCATATCGATGTAACGAATTTTGATTCTTCGCCGAAAGAACGCGCGCGTCAAATGTGGCTTTACATGCAGGAACTTCCCCCACTAATCTTTGCCAACTTATTAGCCGGTTATTATAATTATACTTTTACTTTACTCGCATTTATAATATTAGCATGGATTATCTTTGTTTGCCTTTCTAGCAACTGCAATATTGTAGTCCGGTCAATTTAGACATCCGAGGTTACACTAATTTGCACTCTGCTCAAAATTGGTAGAATTGTTTAAAACACTTATCATTTAAATGAAATCTAATAAGTCCTCATCGAACCGACACTTTGAAAAAAAAAAAATACTCGGGGTCAAAGGTCACAAAAATGGTTTTCCGCGATTTTCAGCAAAACGGCCAGTTATATTATCATAAAATTAGTTCCGACAAAAATGGTAGATCAGATGGGTATCTATAAAAAATGTCTGCTTAATTTTATTCCTAAGAACCACCGAATCTGAGATATAGCGACTCTATATGCACACATGTCCACGCCACTTTTGAGGTAGTTTACTTAGCGCGTTTTTTAGGGTTCCGTACCCAAAGAGCAACCAACGGCACCCTATTACTAAGCGCCTCCGCTGTCCGACCGTCCGTCTGTTTGTCAGCGGGCTATATCAAGAACCTTAATAGGTAGAGAGTTGAAATTTTCACAGATTGTATATTTATATTGCCAATTAAATAATAAAGTTAAGGTTTATGATACGGAACCCTTCGTGTGCGAGTCTGACTCACACTTGGCCGGTCTTTTTTAACGTGGTTTCCCTGGTAAGCCTATTCCAAGGATCTGTTGTAATTGTTGTTTTTTTTTTTATTTGGAATCTGCTATCAGTCATTGGACTATAATCAGATAAGCTGAAATAAATGAAACTTTTAGAGAGTTAGGGCCATCGCCTTAACTCTCCTTATTCAAGTAGCACATTAAATTTGCTCTTTTCAGGCGGTTTATCGGATTCCGCATTCGAAGTGTACTTGTCAATGGGTTAGGGTGATGTTTTAATCGGTCTGTGTATTTGTCTATGTACTGTTTCGCTTCTTCCATAACAGCCTTCATATGATACACGAATACATCTCTGAGTTGCGGGTAAACCAAACTGCACCACTTATAGTCCTTAGGATATTGTTTTGAGCTCGTTGAAGGTAAAGGATGTTTGATTTACAGGCTGAGGACCAAAGCTGTATCCTATAAGTCCAAATGGGTTTTATGACTGAACTGTAGATCCGGAGTTTATTGCTCAGAGACAATGTTGACTGTCTGCCAAGCAGCCACAAAAGATTCTTAAAACGATAGTTCACTCGTTTATGCTTGATGTGATCTTTCCAAGTCATACGTTGGTCCAAGTAGAAAACTAGGTATTTGACGCATTTGGATTGCGGTAGAGGATCTTGACAGAGGTTGATTGTTGGACACAGTTTCTTTCTCAAAGTGAATGTGATCTGGTGGGATTTGGAGGTACTCGCTTTTACGCGCCATGTGCGCAACCAGTCACTGGTTAGATTTAGCTGGTTCTGAAGAATTCTACTGGCTTCATCTGGGTCACTACTTGTTGCAAGAAATGCGGCGTCATCTGCAAACTTCGCAACTGTAACGTTTGGTTCTTGAGGGAGGTCATGGGTGAATATATTAAATAACACAGGACCAAGGACTGAACACTGTGGTACTCCAGCGCTGCAGGTATAAAAAGATCACGCGCTTCGTTGCTTGACTTGGAACATTCTGTCGTGCAAATAAGATTTCATCAGAAGTTATATTATATTGAAGGCGGAAGGGTATTTATAATTTTAAACAACAGTCCCTTGTGCCACACGCGATCAAAAGCCTGTTGGACACCGATAAATGCTGCAGAGCAGTACTCCTTCTTCTCAAGGCATTGTCTGATAGTGTTGTAGACCCTAGGCACTTGCTCTACTGTGGAATGGTCTTAGCGAAATCCAAATTGGTGATGAGGTACAAAGTTATTTTCAACAAGGTACGGTTTTAGCCTAGTCAGAATGACACGTTCCCAGAGTTTAGACAGTGATGGCATAAGGCTAATAAGTCTGTATGATGTGACTTCAGTGATTGGTATACCGTGCTTGTGTATCATCACTATTTGCGACATTTTCTATAAAGAGGGGAAGTATTAGACTCGGAAGAGGTTGGTTAGGAAAACAATACATTTTCTGGGTAACTCCTTTAGTAGCCTTGGTGTAATTAGGTCGAATCCGGGGTCTTTGTTTATAGACAGATTGGAGATCTCTTTGACTATCTCCCCTGGCGAAGTTGGTCGCAACGGAGCACTTGATGTTGTCTCTTTGTTTAGTAGTGCATCTATATGAGGGTCATCAGGGCCATCGCTTACATTTGGTTTAAATACTTCAACTAGATGGGCTGCAAATACTTCAGCCTTTTCAGAGTCAGTACGCGCCCAAGAGTTGCTTGATCTCAGTGGAGGTAAGCATTGCTGTGGTTGACCCATAGTCTTTGTAGCTTTCCAAAGAGAATGGTGACCGCTTGCAGTTGGAGACATCATTTCCAGTTTCCGCTTAAGATATTCATTGGCTGCTTCAGCAAGAGAGGCTTTTAGATCAACTATACGAGGCATGCCTTTTAAGTTTTGTCGTTAAAGAAAAAAAACACAACTAGAACCTTATTGTACTTTTTATTGTTTTTCAAAGTATCGTATTTCACGTAGCTTAATACACTTTTCCATTCGTTCAAACCAGTTATTATAACATTTATTTCACTCTAAAGTGGGAGTGTTCAAAATGGCTTGAGTTTTTAGAGGAATATTGAGGCAGATGTTGGATTCTAGATATGCTCGAAAAATTTCAAAATTTCCCACTCAGTTTTAGCAATATGCAGGTTATCATTTTCTGATTCACGATATATGATTGTTGTGCTTACAATTAAGTTAACAGGTGTGTGATCTGAAGAACCATCGAGGCTTGATTCTACGTGAACATACAGGTGGCCTATATTTTTGGTGATTTAGAAGTCTAACAGATCTGGGGTTTTTGTGTGTCCGTGGGCCAGTAAGTCGCTTCACCGGTAGATAATGGCATCAGCCTATTTGAATCAACGCTTTTTTTCACGACCTCTTGTTACAGTTGTTCTAGCTCCCCAATATGCATGCTTAGCGTTCCTGTCTCCACCAGCTATAAATCGATTCCCTAGTGTCTGAAAGAACTCCGAGAACATAGCTTCTTTAATTGTATGTCGTGTTGGAGATCGCCGAGAGGTTTAGGTGCCCAGAGCGGTCCTCTATTTGCACTGTAGTAGCTTGTAGGTAGTTCTTTGTATAAGGTGGTAGTAAGCAACGCCTCACACTGTTTTTGATAACGATCGCAGAGCCAGCGTGAGTGCCTACATCGAGATCGGGGTGTGATGTAAAATATACACTGTATCCTGGGATGCATATTCGGTTTCTAGAAGTCGTATGGGCCTCAGATCTAAGACAAGCATCGAGTTTGTTAGATTTGAGGTAAGTTTCCAATTCTAGAGTATTTGGTGCGAGACCGTTAATGTTCCACGTTGCGATGTGTAGTGAAGTCATTTTGATAGTTTGGAGACGAGTGTTGTTATAAGACCCAGCATGGAGCTTATTTGTTGGATTAGAAGATCGATCTTTTCACTTTGTTTTAGGAGAATACTCTCTAGTACAGAGTTCGTAGTGTTGTGTTTACCACGGTTCGAATTTGGAGCGTTGACATTTTCAGCTACAGCTTGTGCATAGATCTTCTGATGTGACATATTATGGTCTTCGGTGATTGGAACAGGCGAAAAGCGTGGCCCAGTGCCAGTAGTTGATATGGTGGTATGCTTTTCGCGTAAGTGGAGTATTTTTGAGTCAGCAATTAGTTTATAGATTTGACAGCCTTTGTAGTTAGCAGGTGTATCACATGAACATAAAGCGCAGTTAGCTGGTGTGTTTCGGTCTTTTTATAGCAGTCAGAAGTTTTGAGATTTTCTCCGCACTTGACACATCTAAATGGCCTCCTACAATTTTATTGTTCTTTGAGTGTCCATTTGCTTGCAGCGTTTTGAGGAAAATTCAAGGTTGTATTATCGTCTCAGAGCTCATTGAAATGAGTTTCTCCAATTTGTGGGAGGTTTGGTGCAAGGTTACGTTTACCATTGTAGTTCATGGGCGGTAGAGTACGCGCGACTGGATGACTAATACCACTCATAGGTGCAGGCGTAATATATTGGGGTACTTGGGGAACTCGAGGTGGGATTCGGAATCCAGTAGACATATTGGTAGGGGGAGACCTAAACATTTGTTGGGTCTTTGTGGGGTTTTGAGGTCTGGGATAGGTTTGCCTGTAGGTACTGTTCTAGTGGTACGGGTGGTGTGCAGGGTATTGAGAACCAAAGGATTGAATTTGAGGTCTGGGGTATGCTTGGAATGTAGGGTTGTAATTTGGTGACATGTATGAACGAAAATTTTGCAGTTTGTGAGTAGTATTAGGTGCTTGTTCTTCGCGGTTAGAGACTTATTTCTCTTTTGTAAATAGAGAATATTTAATTCCTCTTGAGCAAATTCAAGAGCACTTTCGAGAGATGAAGGTCGTCATGCACCTTGCCCTAGAACCTAGCGGTTCGTCTAAACCTCTCAAGAATGTCTATGCAAAGCTAAGATTTTATAACGAGTTCTTTTTGTTTCCACAGTAGTTCCTACAGATTCGTGCAACTCGACATACGTTATTGCAGTGCACAGCAAATGCTGAACTTTTTCGTAGTATACTTATTGTATAGTATCATTGCCCTGAACTAAAAGAGATAGATCGGTATATAACGAAGTTTCGTCCCTGTGATCTGAAAAGCTGTTCTTATGCCCTGCCAATCACTAGGAATTCCATTAGTTGCCAAAGTACGTGCAGCAGTACCAGTTATCTTATTCAAAATTCCATTAATCAGAGCCAAATTCGAGATTCTACATGCTGGTTCCGTACTGACATAAGTGAGCACTAATTCGTCGCATAAAATCTGGTCAAAACATTAGGGTTTTCATTAAATTCGGGAACTAATCTAAGAGATTTATAAATCCTATCAGTTAAGTCTGACGAAGCCATCTGACTCGTCTGATTCAAAGGTACTGATGAACTAAAACTTTGTTCAGTCATAGTTTCTAAACCTAAGTCGATTAAGAGTTCAAGGTTAAGATTGGCGTCACTTCGGGTTATCCGATGTTGAACTCGCCTACTAGGACTAGGTGGGTAAAAAATCTTGAAAAATTATAGTAGGTACACAGCGTAAAAAAAAATATAGTAAGTATCCAATTAACAAGAATACTATATGTAGTTCAAGGTTCTTCGTTAGGACGGTCGACGCGGCGATGCTCAATTTTTGGGTGGCTCACACAACGACAACACTTTCAAAGTCCTTGACTACTTTCGACTGCGCCAGATACGGTGTGGGCGTGTCGGGAAACTTTTAGAATAAAGTCTGTTTCATATAATAAAATAGGTTTAATTAATGTTCACAAAAGTTCTTAAAAATTATCAAAAGTAAAATAAAAGTAGGTAAAACTATGTTCCCACCGATGTTAGGTTGAAAAAAGCCCAGGGACTCGTCGTTACCGTGGGAAGCGCTACTCGTGGAATTTGATGGGTTGCGCTTGTTTGCAAGTGTACTGAGCCAGCATCTTGGCATCGTAACAACCATCAAAACATAAACTGATAGGTATTATTCAATCAGTCAGACACAAACATGGAGGAGGTAAACAAAATGTTAATCTTATTCTTGCAGATTCTTTTGACACATCGATGAATTAGCCTTTAACAATAGGTTGTTAAAGGCCTTATGGCCATATGATATTGCGGTCCCGCACCCATCCAATGTAACGCACTTAACAGCTGTTGCACAGGTTTCATGGTTTTTAAACTTAATTTACCTAATAGGTACTACTAGATAACTTATGATCTCATCATCTTCCTGCCCTTATCCCAGGTAACTTGAGTTCGGAGCAAGACGTTTTTTGCATCCATTTTGTCCAATCAACCGTCACGCTATCACTAACTCCCTTTTCTTTCCTTATCTTTTTTTGGTATTCCTCTCCCTCTCCATGCATCCACATATGATCTACACTCACCCAAACGGCACTTCATCCACCAATGTTTTAATTGCGACCATTTAAATGTATACGAAAACGAAAGGTCTGCTGGTAAGTAAATAAGGAGTTGGGTATCCTGCAGATTTCAGGACATGCTTCAGCATCAGGTTAAGGGTACCTACTGATCTAAAGTTCTAAATAAAATCATAATATGTTCATTGAAACCATTCCAGTGAGTTCAAACACGATACCTCTGCTGCAACTTAGTGAGGAGTTGAGAATTCTGCAGACCTCAGGTAATGCCACAGCATCAGGTCAATATAACCATGTTTTTGCAATGTCGTTGAAGTAGCAGAATACCAATTTTGCTACCCGTAAAAGCTGGTTAAATGCCTTCATCAACTAAAAAAAGAGTTGATGATCTTCAAATGGTTCAACTGATTTTGATAAAAGTTATCTAAGAACCACCGCTGGAAAACCTGCTTTCAAATTAAAAAACCGCATGCAAATCGGTTCACCCATTTAAGAGCTACGGTGCCACAGACAGACACACATAGCGGTCAAACTTATAAGACCCCTCTTTTATGGTCGGGGGTTAAAAATATATTCTACCGCCACTTTACTGATACGGAATTTTCCGTTGAATGTAATGTCGGTGATTTCTAAAGTTTAATTCTCGCCCTAAATTCTCTCCTTCGCATATTTTGTCCTAAATAATAATCATCACTGTCACTACTATAAACACTGCTAGAATTTAATATTTTTACATAAGAGTTTTTTCTGGTAAGTATTTTCTCCGTGGCTTGTCATTAATCCTGACACAGGTCAAGGGCGCCTATCAAACATGTGCGACAATTCGACAAGTTTATAATATAATAATATAATATTCCACACAACTATCACACAACGCCATCTAGTCCCAAGCTAAGCAGAGCTTGTGTTATGGGTACTAGACAACTGATAAACATACTTATATATTTCTAAATACATACATATTATAGATAAACTACACCCAGACACAGAACAAATGATCATGCTCATCAAACAAACATTTGTCCTGGGTGGGAATCGAACCCACAACCTTTGGCATAGCAGTCAGGGTCACTAACCACTAGACCAACAGGCCAGCCATTATAATTTATAATTCCTTAGAGACAATATTATGCGTTTCATAAACGACAATTGATCAGAAAATCCTCTACAGTTTATCGAATTTTCATTGTAACTTGTAAATTTTTATGAAACACTAAATTGTCGACTTGTCGTGACAATTTGACAAATATGTCGGATTTTCCGATTACAAATAAATCAGACCAAAAGATTTATGAAACGTACAATTGTCGCATTGTCAACTTGTCTTCTGTCGCCTGTCACTGACAATTATTGTGAGCTTTATGTAACGGGGCCCTGGTATTTTTTTCCAGGTATCGGATCGATGAGGACTTTTTAGATTTCATTTATGATAGTGTTTTGAATAATCCAATTTTGAACTGGGTGCGAATTACTGTACCTTCACTCCTATTTTTTGGTTTAATTTGTTGCTAAGGCACTTGTCTCACCGCCGGCGATCAGCGATTAGCGAGTAAAGCTTCAAACTTGAAACAGTTGGCGAGTAGCGAGTGAAAAGATTCGATAGTTTTGACGCTCGCTCGGCTTTCAGCGAGTGCTTTTGTGCGACGGGCTTTACTCGCAATACTCGCTCCGACCCGCACTATAGGTAGAAATTACCACAATTATTTGGTTGTTCTGACCGCCAAGCGAGCATCGCCGAGCTAGTATCGCTGAGCGAGTATAATCTTTAATGGTACGTTTACACGCTTGCCGTAGCTTGGCAAGCGTCCACAAACGCAAGCGTGTGAACGGGGTGTTTGGCATGGCTTGCGTGAGCATGCCGCCGATCCGGACTAGCGTCGTTTTTTGAACACAGATCAAAGGAAACTTGCGGAAAGCGTATGGGACGCATTTACACGTTGGCGCGTGTTTAGTTTCGGTCACAAGCTCGCACCGAACGGACGTTTTTAGTTTTACGCTACGATCATCTAATACCTTTAAACGAGCAATTATTGTATACGTATAGGGTGACTGGTAATTAGTGACCGATACTTTAACACGACGTGATTTTACTCATGATAACAAACAGCTTTTACTATATATAATTTTTATTATCGACATACTGACGCACTCGCAAGCGTGTAAATGGCATCCAAGCGTTTATAAAGACTTGCGAGCTTGCCAAGCCACGGCAAGCGTGTAAACGTAGCATAATAGCTCTTGTCGCTGCGATCAACTAGAGGTAAGAGCCGCTCGCCGGCAGTGTGAACAGCCAGCTATCGACTATGAATGTATGTATCTCTTTTACTCACAAGAGATTTATATCTTTTGTCCCTTTCCTCAGTAAGCAAATGGTCGATAGCTACTCGCTTCCTCGCCGGCGGTGAGACAAGTGCCTTAAACAGTTAATCCACCATCCTGTTCACTGTCCACACACACAGCTAACAATAATTACACAATCAGCACAGACCATATGTGGTACATGGGACTGTGAACTGGGTTTAGTATGCTCGTTATCTAATCAGAACCTTTTCAGTAATCAAAGTTTAATTTCCTGATTAAAACTTGAAGTTTCCTAAAATAGGAAAGGTTTTGTTTTATTTGTGATGGGTTTGCTCTGGACTCTAGCCTAGGTTAGAGATGACAGCGCCAAAGTCTATGATGAAGTAAGTTTACCCACAAGGAGCCTGTTCACTCTAACTTGTTGTAAGTAAAACAAAAATACATAAAGAAATATATTTTATTCAAGATGATCATCTATGTCAACTGGTTCACTGACACCCATAGCACAAGCTAGCATACTATTTATATGTCTGCCTTCTTCAGCTTTAAACACACATCCACTTGATTTATCCACTAATTTTCTAACATTTAGTAAACTTTCTGCTTTACATAAATTAACCAATTGAAAAGTAACCAAGCTATAATCTTCAATTATGGAGACAAATGCACTGTTTAATTTCTTATATTTACTGGTAAATGAATCCGTGTCTAGACTGTCCAGCAAATAATTCAAATCTAGCACTTCAGTGTAGAAATCTATTCCAAACTGCAGTTTATCCATATGTTTTTTTAATAAATCTGCTTTTGTTAATAAATTGATATGGGGTAATCCAATTTTTAACATGGCATTTAGTGACAACATCAAAGCTGCAATAAACTTTCCTGCATCAGAACAGTGGTGTGAATCTATTAAATGCACAACACATAATTGTATGTTTCCATTATTGGCAAGTACAGAAAATATGTTGCTCAAACTTTTATGGTGGCAATACAGTTCCACCTGTCCTGGTAAATCAAATATAAAATTTGTGTAATTATCACCTTGGATTTGATTCAGCAGCCAATCAATATTTTTTTCTAAAAACTCCATACAGTACAGCAGGGCTCCATTAGGACCAAGATTGTGTAGATCCATCACTTCCTCAAGAGCAATTAATTGTCTGATGTCAATATCTGGTTTGTAGGATGTTAGATCATTGGCTGGATCTAAATTGACTACTACAACATTTCTTCCCAATTTCCTCAAAAGTTCTGACATTTTGCAACAGTAAGTTGTTTTTCCTGCTCCTGGAGGTCCCAAAACCAGTTGTCCATAATATTTTTGTACAGGTTTAAATCTTTTTGCACTTATGGTAGCCATACTAAGATTCTTCTGCTTTGCTTCTTAAATCTAATATTATATCTTTACAAGCTTTGACAGTTTCAATGTCATATGATTTTAGATTTATAAAAATACAAAGAGGCTTTGTTATTTTAATTGCTTCTGCCAAGTATCTCGCTGCAACTTGCTGATCTTCTCCTGTAGCACCAAAAATAACTTTTGTTGTATAAATGTCATTAGTACCTAAAGGACTATGAACTTGATCTTTATGTATCATCAACATACTCCCAATCTTCTGATACTGAGATACAATAAGCATTATTTTATCAGAATACTCTGCATAGACTATTTCTGTGGGAACATCATCTATATCTGCAGCTATAGATTTGAACAACTGTTGTTCGCTCTCATTTGGTATATGTTTAATAGTTAAGCTTTTCATAATATCTAGAAGTTCCATTTTGACAAAAATCTAAAATGGAAAAGTAACATTGAATCACTCATTATTTTTAGGTACTTATTATGAACAAGTAAATTTCACTTAAGGTAAGTGATTTGTTCCAAGGTTCAGGTTGCTCTTCAAAAATGATAACATAATTTTAAATTCACTCTAGATAGCTTGGTCTTAAATATTTATTTACTTAATTTATTTTAATAATCCAGTAAAATGAGATCAATATCCTTGTGTATCCTTCAGGTAATTTATTAAAATTAAAATTTTGTATAATCATCCAAAAGCTTTTTTCATGCAGCTAAAACTAGATCAAAATTTAATGTTTCAAGTAGAATGTTTGAATTGGAAACATTACTAGGCAAGGTGTTCCCAAACTAATATTATAAAACGTAATCTCTGGAAGTGGAAGAATTTCTGATCACAAAGTCTTGTATGAATTGCTAACTGTCATAGATAACTTGCAAAATACAATGTTTCTGGAGGAAAGGCCACAGCAAAGAAGCTTAAGGAAATCTTTAGATATTATGACTTATGTTTTATTTATTTATTTATTTCTCATCTCAGAAAACAAATAACCAGAAACAGCATATATGCACCTGAATGTATAATTATTAGGAAGTGAATAAGCAATCTTTTCACAAAAAACAGGTTTTCTAAATTTACAGTCAATAGCTGGCTGTTCACACTACCAGCGAGAACCCTTACCTCTAGTTGTTGCAGCGAAAAGACCTATCAACGACAATACTCGCTTAGCGATGCTCGTTTGGCGGTCAAAAATCAGAACTCACGCCAAGCGACCAATCAGTGGTCATTCATTCAATCAGCACTGACGCAGCCGAGAATCTAACCTATCGGAACTACACACTCACTTCTCGCTGCTCGCCAACTCGTATCTAGTTTCTAGATTATCTCGCTTCTCGCTAATCGTCGACGGTGAGACAAGTGACTCGCTAGTTAATCAGATTTAATAATCTTCTAATTTAAAAGCCAGACAACTACAATAAGAAGAAATTTAAATACTAATAGAAGACAATTGAGTTCACATAAATATAAATGCAAATAGAAAGCATGACAGAGTATCAAGGAATTATGTATTTGCACATTTACGTACCTTTAAAGGACTTTTTCTTTTTAATAGAATTACTCACTGGTAATGGAGCAATTTTGTTTATTAATACGCGTCTGAAGTTTTTAATTAGCCAATTTATAGCGTTTAAATTGCTGTTGTTGACAATGACAGGATAAAACAAAAGGCGTCGACTCGACTGTGTGTGAGGCTGTCAGGCTGTCTGTCATTTCGGGTGTTTTTTGGGATCGAGTGACGTGGCTACTAAGACCTTTAAGTCAAGCCTTTAGCTTTTAGGGTTTCGAACATCCATTAGAAACGGAAACCTTATAGGACCACTCGGGTGTTTATCTGTCCATCTGTCACAGCCAGTTTCCTCCGGATCTACTGGACCGATTCTGTTGCAGGTACGCATAATATGGATTTCTGTGACCCAAATCCAAACACGGATGCGTTGCGTAAATGAATGAGTAAAGTAATATATAGATTCAATTCCAATATTTTGTACGCTGTAAGGCAAAACTTACGGGAAAATTTACAAATATTCCAACGTATACCTACATTATAAGCAAATAAATGATTTCTTTCTTTCTTTCTTTCTCAAACTTATTCAGCTCTATTTAGCTTATGCCTATACAAAACAACGATTTTTTATGGAGACGCGTACGCATCCGTTCAGCTTTCCGCGCCTATTCAGCTTTCGCGGCAAACAAGTATAAAATGAGGACAAATGTGGTATTATCATGCGAGTGCTGTAAAGAGAGTTCAGCGCTGTTTCTACTAGTTTACTTACGATAGTACTGGTCGGCTTGATTTGTATAATTTGTGCCCAAAATCGTTCAGCGAAACGTGAATGGTGAATGAGCGTGAGTAGTCCCTAAAGAGTACCTACCTACTTTGGGGGTCGTAAGAACTATATCTTGTGATAAGAAACTGTGACATATCAAATGAAAGGGCTTATTGTGAGGGTCGTAAATATAAGGTTTTTATTATTATTATTTATTGAAGTAATTAGACCATAAATAACCATAATTATCTATATATTAAAGGGTGGTTAGTAAAATTCCCAGCTCCACTTAACCGAAATCGCACCTTCTTCATTGATTCCACGCCACATATTCCGCTGCGTAGACACTAAAGATACAAAATTACACCGAGTTCTTACCATAATATCCACTAGGAATCAATTTGAGAATAATTAAAGAACTACGACACAAATCAAAACACGATTTCCAGCCTAAGTTTCCAGCCCAAGCCAAAACCGAAACTGACAATTCGACTCCTCTTTCTGTCACAATCACAACCGTCATCTCAAAAACGCTAGTTTCAATGGAGCCGAAACTTTTTGCACGAAACTGAACGCCAGGGTTGTGGATTTTTTTTAAAAAGCCAGCGGCCTTGGAACGCAAAGGGCATTAGGACTTAAGAGTAACACGGATGGGTTTTAGTCAGTCTGACTCTTTGCTTCTTATCCCTATTCAGCTAGTCGTGTTGGACGCCCTTACTGTATAATTACTCCAAAAGCTGCTAGGCCACACGCAGCGACTTTAATCACTAACGAAGTCGCCCCGATCAGTTGCAGTTTTTTCTAGTTTCTAATTATTCTAATCGCAATGCGTGAGGACTGTGGACAGAAAATTACCAGCGAGCGGCTAAGCTCACTACGTGTAGACCAAGCTTTACTAAATTAAAAAAAAAAATCTGTAATGTGTCCTGTGCTAAGGTCCTGTGTGATTTTAGATTACATATTTACTAACAAACCAGACTACCCACACGACATTCAAAGGAAACTTTGTGAATACGAAGGTAAAAGACATCTTTGAGGTACAAAAACCACATTGATTTAGAGTGCTGTCTGTTGTCTATCTTACTAAATTAGATTGAAAGAAAAATGGAATATTGAGAAATATGTGTAATTATAGCAAAGAGATTATATCATTTACTGTCACCATGATTGACCGTAACCATAACTATCTAGAATATGTTCCATTTTGTGCTTCTTTGCGTTACAAACTGGCAACCCTGAATTTTACGTTGGCAATTTAAAAAATCTGGTAACACTATCTAAGTTGACTGACATTTTTGTTTTCTCTTGGCTTGTCAAATTGTGACAAGATGGTAGGTTCTAGTTTTTGTAAATTATATCTAAATTAATCCACTAAATAAGACATTGTTTCAGTCTTTATTTGAAATGATTACTTGTGTATTAGCTGTGTGGAAGTAAAATTATGCATATTAGTGAATTTTTGATGGGTTCCCAATCATAACCTGCAAATGTTGATTTCAGACGAAGGGTACTTCGAGCTTTGGTAAGCGTCGTAATAAGACACACACCTTGTGCAGAAGGTGTGGCAGGTCATCGTACCACATCCAAAAATCGAAATGTGCACAGTGCGGATACCCTGCAGCTAAGCTGCGGTCCTGTAAGTACTTACATATTAATACCGGCCTTACTTAGTTCTAACTTCTATGTTTAAGTTTGTAGGTTAATAGATCGTCGAGGATATGTATCGTGGTGAAACGCTCAAATTGTTTCATTGTTATTGTTCTCACATGTTGTGCACCTGCTGCCACTGAGGCTCTGTCTGCCAGTAAATACTGCTGCAACCATTGGCTTGCTCAGTAGAACGTGTGATTTATTACTTAGAACTTCTGAATCTACGAAATATGTTTTAATAAGTACATTTATGGACATGGTTTTCGTTGAATATCAGTAAGAGAAAAAGGTAACAGTGGCCTGTATGAGAGCTATTGTTTTCCTTCTTATTGCAGCACTCTTAAGTCTGTAGGTGTTAAATTAATTAAATAAAATAGAATTTAACTCTTCAGTTTGTTAAATAGTGAGCAATAGATTGACTTGTTTGAAAGAAGTAAGACAACCCACTGACCAGAAAACTGAAACATGATATTTCAATAGGATTTCATGCTTGTTTATTCACATACTAATTACTGCGTATTTTTCAAACTTATTCCATTGTCAGTATAGACTTGTAACTAATACATTAAACCTAAGACGACCCACTGACCATATTTTTAATGTCTTGTTAATTGTTTGTTACTAAAAGGTAATATTTGGAAGAAAAAATGCCTCTGATAGAAAGATATGGTATTTGTCAATGTAAATCTATTTATACTTAGGTGTCTGTTGTCATCAATGATTCGTCTGTGATTGTGAATGTAAGTACTGTGAAAAACTTGCACTGAGGGATTGCTAAGTGTCCTAAGAAGTATCTTAGTAGGGTAAACAGGTAGTAGAATAATGAGTGCTCTTATCTGATAGGCCACCAGAGCGAAAAAAATAAGCTAATATTGCTTTCTAAACATTGGCCCATAATTATTCATTTACTATATGGGTCGCAAATCCTACTCTGATTGAAGAGATATTTTCTATGAAGAATGTTTCTTTGTATAATGTAGGTACAATAAGTTGAAATCTGATGTGATAAATGTTACTTTAACATTTGTTAAATCTAGTGAATTCAGACATTTTATTCCCTATTTTCTCAGGCTGCCTGATCTTTTGTATGTTGCAATGAGATTCGAAAATATAAACCATTGTCATTGTAAGCACTTTTACCACAAATCACTAAATATGCTTAGTACTAAAAAAAAATTATATACCGGGTTGCCTCTGTGTCTCGGAAAGCACGTTAAGTTGTTGGTCCCGGGTGTCATTTGTAGATCTTTGGCAGTCCTTACGGATAGTCTGAAGCCAGTTAATCTGACTCCAGTCTTGCCATGAAGTACTGTGTTACTTAATTAATGGGTTGTGGAGGTCTGGTAGGCAGCTGCTCCTCGTAAAATACTGGTATTCAGCTAAATCCGCTTTGACTGGAAGCCGACCCCAATATAGTTGGGAAAAGGCTAGGCAGATAATGATGACTAAAAAAAAAATGACCTTTCTGTTTGACACTTCATTGAAGGAGTAGTGTTTTTAAAAAATCTGGTAAATGTATCTTTTGTTTCCTTCCAAATCTTCAAACGTGTGTAGTAAAAAATACAGTGTGTAGCAAGCTTTTAATTACTTTAGTGTGGCCTACATGCCAAGCTACAGCAGGCTACATTCTCATTCCTAACTCTCTTCTACATAAAGTCCAATGGACCGGCAGCTTTTATACCTGGTATAAGAAAGCCAGATATAAAAAACAATTAATTTTCGCATTATGTTTGGTGGTGAGTAATTAGGGAAAATAAATACGAAAAAAAGACTAATCCCAAAAATGTTTCTTTACAGACCACTGGTCAGTGAAAGCTAAGCGCAGGAAGACCACCGGAACTGGCCGTATGCGTCACCTGAAGATTGTGAGGAGGCGTTTCCGCAATGGCTTCAAGGAAGGCAAACCCACACCTAAGAAAGCTGTAGCCTCGTCGTAAATTTAGTGCTTAACTAATAAAAAAAACAACATCCATTTATATCTTTTATTTATTTACCGCTATTCAATTTACAAATGTAGCTGTATGTATTGTAAAATTCACATGCATAGACTGGAGAGACACCCTATTCGCCATTATCCATATACCATAATCGAGGAGCTCGTGGCTAGATAATAGCAGCACGGGTCGATCTTCAAGGTTAAGCAACGCTTGTCAAGGTTGGTCTGTGGATGGGTGACCATCTTAACATACCGAGTTTCCTCCGTGCCTCGGAAAGCACGTTAAGCCGTTGGTCCCGGCTGTCATTTGTAGATCTTTGGCAGTCGTTACGGATAGTCTGAAGCCAGTAAACCTGACTCCAGTCTTGCCATGAAGTACCGTGTTACCCAGTTAATGGGTTGTGGAGGTCTGGTAGGCAGCTGCTCTTCGTAAAATACTGGTATTCAGCTAAAACCAGCTTGACTGGAAGCCGACCCCAATATAGTTGGGAAAAAGCTAGGCAGATGTTTAAATACCACTAATTAGTGTAGAAGAGAATTATCGTAGGTCATGCTGAAAAGAGCCCAGCGATTCGAAGAGTATGATGTCCAAATTTTAAAGCCCGACTTCATATCAATTTGTCGTGCCCCCAGTGCCCGGCACAGTGAATCGAAAAATAAATACCTACAACAAAGAGTGAAGTGCAATACTCAACTTTTTTTCGATGTCGATATTTTGTTTTTAACCGACTTCAAAAAAAGGAGGAGGTTCTCAATTCGGTTGTATTTTTTTTTTATGTTTGTTACCTCATAACTCCGTCATTTATGAACTGATTTGAAAAATTTTTATTTCATCTGAAAGGGCTATTTTTAAGATCGCTAAGTACAGAATTGACTGTCTCTTACGAACGCGTCTTTAAAGATTTCAATAAATTCTTCGACTAGGACGGATCCCGGTTTAGAAGGGAAAATCCGTCTACTGGTCAAGTTTAAAAAAAAAGTTATATATCCTGGTACTGGTGATAGTTTAATTAAATAAGATCACTGCATTTGAAAGTTAAAAAACATTATTATTTTCATGAGACCATAACATTGATCATAAACCAAAACGTTCATCGGATACGGGCACTCAAATGTTAGTCGAAAAAAAACTATGCCGGAATTAGCCACCCTGACCTTACTTTATTTGCGCAAAAAAAAAGGTGGTAACCCTATACCTACCCTACGTCCCTACACTAGTAAATAGGTACCTAGTAGAAATCAGACAAAAGTAGGTACTTAGGTACCTATTGTTATTTAGATTCCTATAAGTGTTTTTACTCAGTATAGCAGGTGGGTATTTAGGTATTTAGTACCTACCCTACCTACTAGTGTTGACAACAAAGTAGGTAGGTAGGTACCTATTATCCTTACCTACATGTACTAATGTTAGAAGTACAAAACGACTACTAGGTACTAAGAACTATTGTACAAATGTAACGGACTGGTGCATGTTACTAAATTCCCAGTCAGGCTGAAGTTAATAAAGAAAATATTTCTGCTTTTGTAATGGAATCATCTGATGACGTAGAGGCGCCAACGGTAAGGGGGAGGTGCGGGCGCGAACCGTGTTTGCGTAGCCGTCATAGCAGTGAACACAGTCAGTCAGTCGTTCGTTTGTCGGCAGAGCGCGCTCCGTGTCGCAGCGACTTATAAGTGTACTCGCGATTAAACATCGCATAATCTAACCCAATATCGCTATTGGGTGATAACATTATCATGTGCTATGACGCGACGATATATTTTAAAGTTCTCTCAAGATAAGCGACTGTGTAGTGATTAAAATTATATTGTGCACGGTTAGAGAATGTGTGCGCACTGACGTTCTCGCTAAAGGAAAACTTATTACCGTTACGTAGTGCTCTTTTACTATGTCGTTATTTAAGAAGAAGGCCCCGAAGTACACCCCGCCACCAGTGCCACAGTCACCCACCGAGGACCCTCACCAGCAAGCCAACGGAGTGGATAACAACAATGGATCACAGAAGTCACAGCTAGTGTTCCACTGTCAGCAGGCACACGGCAGCCCCCTCGGACTCATCTCTGGATTTTCTAACGTCAAGGAGCTTTATCAAAAGATAGCAGAATGTTACGACTTTCCACCAGACGAGGTAAGACTAATTGTTTTTCTAATTAGTAGGTACTTACCTAAGTAGCTTTTAAAATTGTATTGACCACATTTCTCATCCATCAACAGGTTTCTGAGTCAATGTTGATTTGATGAATGGAATACTTAGAAGTTTAGAACCATGGTCGTGGTTTGATGACTCGCACGGTCTTAACTTAATCACTACCTATCACAAAACAGATTTTGCAGCATTTTCAAATAAAAAGCATAATACTCTTTTTTAATAAAAATGTAGTCAGGTGCACAACAGAACATTACAAGCAGGTACCTACATAACTTTGCCTTCATAAGCATTTCATGGACACAGCCGCTAAGTACACTGATAAGAGCACATAATAATGCCTTAGGGAGTGCGTCATTGATATTCAAATAAGTAGCTTCTTTGAAAGGTTTCACAATCAGTAGCAAAACATTTCAAAAGTACATAAAAAGGAAAAAGACCTAATAGCGCAGTGGTGGAGGGACCGTGAAAAGGGTCGCGAGTTCACGACTTGCGGGGTTCGACTTTCGTATCTGAGACACTTGGTTTTTCTGAATGTAGCAGTGTGTCACACAATGCATCACTGCATGGCATTGACTGTTGTCAAGATTGTTGACTACAGTGAGTGTCCAATGGTGAGTGTGCTGTGTGACGCAATCGATATATTATGCACTTATCGTACGTAGCTACACCGCATACGAGTGCATGTGTAACTGCCTCGTCCCCTTCTTACGTAGGACTATTCCTAGGTAAGTATAGTGTACCTAACTACCCACCTAATCGAAAAAATCCAGGCGTTAAAAGCGAAACAAGCAAACAATACTTAATTCTTCATAATATGTTTTAGTAAGGACTACAAAGCATAAGGAAAACAAACATGGAGTCATCACCAATCCTGACTCATTATTATGTGATAATAAAATATTATTTCTGTTCAGCTTCTAGAATCGGAAAAGACGTATAAAAGTTGCAACACCATCACCACATCTAGGGTTGCCAGGTCTTAGGGACTGGAAAGCCAAACAGACCAGCTTATTTAGCCGGACTTTTAGGGTAACATTCAATAAAAATGACGAATTACTTATTCTGTTCAGGATTGTGTATCTTTTAATAATCTTTATCAGCATGACTGGAAATAAATCCGGCCGACTCGTTTAATTGAAACCTTTTTAAGTTATAATGCAAAAACAAAATTGATAAAAAATCCTGAATGCAGCGAGGGATTCAAGCTAGCCCAAGGAAAATACACCTTTATCTCTGAGGAGTATACTCTACTTTTCACACCTGCTGCGAGAAAATTGTTCGCAAGTCATGAAGAGAGGTGGCTGGCCGCGAGCGGTTCCCGTCGGTCTCGTAAGTTGAGTTCCAAATTCAAATACTAGTAACATTCTTGACCTCCGGGCAAAAATATTGTTCTGAATTCATTATAACCCGCCGGGCATTGATGACTTACATTAGGTAGAGTTGCATGACATTTATTATCTGACGTTTTCGTGCAGTTGGTGTGAAATAGTAGATTATCAACGAGGGGATAAAGCAGTGTCTTATGTCACGGGCGTTATATTGAAATCCGAACGCAACGAAGGGTTCGGGAGTTAATACAAGAATCCTGAATGCAGTCAGGGATTCAAGCTAGCCCAAGGCACACCTTTATCCCCGAGGAGGATACTCTACTTTTTACACCTACAGTGAGAAAATAAGAAACCGTAGCATCAAAATTAAAGTACTTATTATATTTTTTTTCAAAAAGTAAATAATTAAATAGAACACGCATAAACACTTACAAAAAGTGAGTTTCACATCTATTGCGAGATGATTATGCTCTGGCTCTAGCCATGAAAAGAAGTGGCGCGCGTCGGCCTCCACTGCTAGGAGCAGGCTACTGCCGGGCATTAATATTGTACTGAAATCATTATATCCCGCCGGGCAATAATGTGATTCGAATTTGGAACGCATTTTGACTTCGCTGCACGTAGCAGCGGAGGGGGACGGGAACCACTCGCGGTTTAGAATGACGTACTTTAGGTTAGGTTTGTATGGCAAATAATTTGACGTTTTCGTGCAGGTGGTGTGAAATAGTAGATTGTTGCATCGAGCAGAAAGTGGCTTATAATTACATCGAGTGTTGGTTTTAAACCCGAGTTGTAGGCAGGGGTCTAAAACACGAGTGCCATTATAAACGTCACTTTCGCGAGGTTCATAATTTGCTTTTCTTTCAACTACCGAATAAAGAACTGAAGTCACTACAGAAAACTATAGAAACACTACACGTTCTGGTTGGGATTTGATTCGCGCCAATAACTTTCTTTTTTTGGCAATGGTCGTACATTTATTCTGCCATTGGTCCCGGGAATAAAATAACGCTGATTAGCTGGTAGAAAACTAGTTGGTCATGCTTGTAGCCTGCGATAGGGCTGTTGTGTGGTCAGAATAGTGCTAATTGGCTGGTATAAGTCTAGTTGGTCATGATTGTAAAGATAAAGCTCATGAAGCCTGCGATTAACCAGTCACCAGGGATTTGTAGCTTTAGGGCGAAAATAATGTAGTAATGGATTTTCATGGAACTTTATTGCACTGTTTTAAAGCAAATCAGTGCAATAATGGATTTTCATACGTCTTTACTGCACTGTTTTACCCTGAAGCAGTAAAGTGCTGCTTTCATCATCTGCCTAGCCTTTTCCCAACTATTTTGGGGTCGGCTTCCAGTCAAACCGGATTCAGCTGAATACCAGTGTTTTACGTGAAGCGGCTGCCTACCAGACCTCCACAACCCATTAACTGGGTAACACGGTACTTCTTGGCAAGACTGGAGTCAGATTTACTGGCTTCTGACAATCCGTAACGACTGCCAAAGATCTACAAATGACAGCCGGGACCAACGGCTTAACGTGCTTTCCGAGGCACGGAGGAAACTCGGTATGTTAAGATGGTCACCCATCCACAGACCAACCTTGACAAGCGTTGCTTAACCTTAAAGATCGACCCGTGCGGCTGTTATTACTTAGCCACGAGCTCCTCATTAGTAAAGTGCTGCTTTGTTCTCACTATTTAGGCTAGTTATGATGAAATTATTGCGTAGTTGGAAGAAATAGTACATTGTCATCTTAGGGCTGAAAGTTACTGATTTAGTTCCGAGACGGCGTTTGGCGCACGAACGTAGCGAGGGCGCCAATATTTTGAGGGACTAAATAAGTTTTATCACCCGAGGCACCCCGAGGTAAACACTGCTTTTCATTACGAATACAAGGAAAGTAAAAATAAAGACACGAAAGCTAAAGAAAAAATCCATATCTGAATCTGATGAACTTATCGTGTTAAGAGCGCTGTCACAATTTTTCTTAAATTTGAGCGTTTGATTCGAATTTTGATGTCTGATTATGCTTTAGATATAGCACAAAAAAAAAAACAAAAAAACGCCTAAGAAAGTTTATTTATTTATTTAACACTTTACGCACACAGATGTACAGAGGCGGACTTAATGCCTGAGGCATTTTCTACCAGTCAACCTTTGGGTGATGCAGAGAATAATACTAGTAGGTGCAAATTGTGAAAAAAAAAAAAACAGAAACGCGATTAATATTTAAATTAATACAAAGATATATATATATATATATATATAAACATATATATAAACTATAAATACAATAAAATACTATAATATATACTCAAATTAATAAACTAATACACAACTATACTTGAACAAGTGATGCAAGCAAACAATGAATTATAACTAGCGCTGTAACGATACTACTGCCAACTTCTTACGGATGTGCTCTCGAACCTTGACTTTGAAGGTTAATCGGCTGGTTGCCATCCTGATTTCCTGGGGAAGGGCATTCCACAGAGAAATGGATTGTATGAAAAAGGAATTGTGAATGAAGTCAGTACGGTGAGATGGACAGTGAAGAAGACGATTATGGGATGAGCGTAGATTTTTATTGTGGTTGGCGCAAATGTATTGGAAATAAGGGGCTAGATAACTAGGAGAATTGGGAGAGTCAAGAAATGAGAACAAGATAGTTAGCGCCCTTTGCTCTCTGCGCTGGCGTATGGGCAACCACTTTAGAAACGAACGGTGCGCAGAGACATGGTCATATTTGCGTAGATTGAAAACAAATCGAATGCAGTAATTTAGAAGACGGTCAAGTTTGATAGTTGATCTTGGGAGTGTTCTAAATAAATATATCAATTTGTTCACGTACATCAGTAAATTCCTTGTCTCCGCAAAGGATGTTTCATAAAATTACGCTTTTGGGAATCTTTTGATGCTTTGGTACATCGAAGATATAATAATTTAATCGTTTTTAAAAATGTCCATAATACCTTCTACTTTGGAATGATCAAATCAATTTACTACGATTCATGCACTAATACACGAAAAATAATTCTGCAAAACTGAGAATTATTGTCAATTTTCCGTACGAAATTTTTATCTATGAAAGTATAATCCAAATTCAAATAAAAAAAAAAAACAAAAAATGAAGATCGGACTGCTGCTTTCCGCCTATTTTTTTTTTCTGTGACCGGCCAGCTACTCAGCTATTATGTTACATTTTCATAATTGAAAAAATGGTCAATAATTTGCCCAAATCAATGTTATTTTAAAGAAATAGTTGAAAGTAAATTATAATAAAGTCATTTAAAAAAATATTATCTTTAATTAATACTCATCTTTATGTTATTTCAATTTTACATCGCGCTTTTATTGTATGAAAAGTCGTAGAGAAGTTGTTTTTATAATTTGACGGCTGCCAGTTGAAAACGATTCTCCCTAGGGCTGAAACTTTCAACCCGCTCTTCAGGCAACTTCAGGCCTACTTTATAATGAAAAGTATACCTATTACCTACCTGTCTATGCATAAATGATAATTTTTATGTAGGTACCTAAAATTGATTATCCTCATCGCACTTGTTTTAAATTTACTGGCTGGCAGGTGAGAAAAGGTTATTGTTATTTAATTTAACAAATCAGTGAACAGTAAGATGGTAAATCATAAAAATCATATAAACATGACGAAGATTAACTTACCTACAATATAGATCGTTCACAAGATTGTCCTCATGGCAGTAAGGACTGTCCTTGTCTTTGTTTCTTTTTTTGTGTGGAAAACAGCCAGTTTATACGGTGACTATTGGGGTAGGAATACCCAATAGTTATCGAGTAAACTGGCTGATATAAAATGATATCGACAATATTGCCGTTTTCATAAAAAAATTGATAAATAGAAATACATAAATACCTAGGTACTTCCATATTAATTGTTTTGTTTTTTTATCAACGAGGGACCTAGGTACTTATTCAAAAACCGAATCGGTTTAGTTACCCATACTTATCTTTCTGTAGATATTAAAAAAGGTGCTTGGAAGCATTGACTAATGCAGGTAGGTAAATACACAGGTATAAGATGCCTTGTGAAAACATGATTATCAATGTAGGTAATGCTCGACGCTCTTATGTATGACGTGACTGTCAGGCATGACGGCCAAGAATCATTAACGTAAGTTCCTGATGGGTTTAGCCGATACTCGGCCCCCGTGGAGTACCTATGAACGTCTTGTAAGGCAATGATTTGGTTAACCTCATTGTAACGTAAGTGAAAAGTTGAACGGGGAACCCTTTTTATTCTGATTCTGACTCCTCTGAGATAAGGTTATTCTTTGCCCAACATAGGTAACCTAGTAATTTTAGGTAACCACATAGATGAATTTCCAGTAGGTATAGATTTGTACAAATTAATTTGAATCATGATTTTTACTGATGCGCTCAAATAATTTAATGACTACATCAACACTAATATTATAAAAAGAAGAAAGATTTGTTTGTTACTTAATAATAATAACGATTTGTTTGTTTGTTTGAATTGAAGAGGCTCCGAAACTACTGGACCGTTTTAAAAAATTCTTTCAGCATTAGAATCCTAAATTAGGTATCCCTGATAAACATAGGCTGTAGAATATTTTCAAAAATGTAAGCGATCCATATGAAAACTTCCATAATGTAACCGAAGGTGTGAAAAAAATACCAAGAAAGATCCTTTTATCGCGCTACGGAAACTATTGACAATAGAGCAAATTGATGTACCTACTACAGTTCTAACTATCATGGTTAAGTCAAAATGACCGCTTTTTGTTCAAATTGTTCAATCAAAACTCGGGTGAAATGGAATAGTGGTTATTTTAGTACCTATCATGATATTAGTCCTTATCTATTTCAATTGATTAATAATAAGGGTTGGTTATGCACATGTAAATTACACTTTAAATTATTCAAATCGGACCTTTCATTTAAAAGTTACGATGGCTTTAAAAATACTATACCTAAGTAAGAAAAATGTTGCGAGTGAACGAACTGCCCTACGTTTAGTCTATAAAATAAATAAGTAATTTACACATACTTACCCTTTAAGAGGTTAGATTGGAGATAAAGTTCGTGGAGTACCAAATAAACCCACACGAACGAAGTCGCGGGAGAAGTACTAGTAATTTTATAAAGTCGTAACTTAACGATTTGCTAATGTAGGTCTGTCATTTTACAATTTAAATTTTAAAATCGTCTGACTTCCATACTTTCTAAGAATGCATGTAGATATCAATATTATGATATCGCTGATTATGTTATCTATTAAACTATCTTGCCGACTTGGTCCAACGACCGTTCAGTTCACGCCTTAAAGGTCAGCGGCGAAAATGGCACGGACGCTAATTTCCTGATATTTCACGGCTTGTGAAAACGCTCAAGGCTTATTCGTTGTCAAGGCTTGGTCGTGAGAATGAAGATAATAGAGTTTACACCATTTCAGTCTGTCTGTTAGCATTTGTAGGAATTAATATAGTTAGTAAGACAGTGGTTACGTAACGCCAAGCGTAGAAATTTAGTTGGTTTTGTACCTATTGAAAGTATGTGGATTTTAAGAGTTGTACTTAAATTTTGTTATTTTGCTAATTGGACTGTTAGACCAGAGATTTTAATATCTGTGTTTGATTTAAAAATAACGTTACATAAGTACCTAAGAGAAAAATATTAAGGAAGTACCTCAATTATACTATTACGACTGACACTAAAATTAAGGAAAGTACGAAACAACAGGTGCGTTGCCGTTATTACCTATATGGTAGAAACAACGTGACAGGAAAACTATGTTAAGTATTCTTCTATCTAATCTTAGACAGTGCAACCAATTCATCATAATATCAGCCGCCCGCGAGGCGCCTATTATGATGTTCATAGGACAACACAACACTAAGCTAGATACCTACATGTTATATTCGTACGAGTAGGTTCATGGCCTAACTAAAACAATAGTTCAAATACCAGCGCGTGATTCTGGTTCTGAATATATATGCATAAATTACAAAACTGACTGACCTGTTAGTCGTGATTAAACAGCTCTAAAAGAAAGAAAGTAGAACAGGTAACACGTGCCATCATAGTTAGGTAACTATCTCAATTAACTGGCATAGGGAACAGCTTGCTGCTGCTAGCGGATATCTACTAACATGTTAGTTTTGAATAAATGATTTACCAAGTCACAGAAAAATTTAACTGTTCTAACCGAATACTGCCACAATACGTGAAATGTTTGGTAAAGATAAATCTGTGTAACTATGTAGGTAAGTATGAAAATGTCACAGTGTGCGGATGTACGCACGGCTGAGCAGCCAGGAAGTGGATCAGCCCAGGGGCGCAGTCTCTCGTTGATATAAACGCGGCAAGTGACTGCAGATACGCTTCGCCGCCGTATGTGTGCCTGCGCGATGGCCTACTACACGTGGGTCAAGGACCGGAGCGCCAGCGCGGTCATACCTGTAACGCATGCCTTGTCATGCAAGCATTTCGCACTTACACTGTTGCAATTCAATCAATAGTAGTGCGTTCTGCTAATATGTAAAACTAATATTTTTGAAGGTTAAAACCAGAAAACAGTTTACCACTCAGTGTGCTACAAGTTTGAATTACTTATCTACAATCAGATAAGTGATTCCGGTTTTATCAGCGTAGGTACCTACACATTCGATAGTTAATTAAATAAACTTCTGTCGAGGACTATAAACGTAATTTTGTATTGAAAATCTTTTACACTTAATCAATACAACATTGAAATTCCCAATATTTTATGATTGGTTGATTTGTAACGAAATGCAATCAATGACGCTACAAGGCCCTATAAAGAATGTTGAATGCCACAAATCCAAGGTATTAGTTAGAGATTAATACGACCGAAAGAAAAAATAGCTTTTAGACACGCACCACAGTTAGGCGTGGTTAATTAGGTTAGTGGTATTATAATATTACCTTTATAGAGTAGGTATAAGTCCAGCCATTCAAGCTAACTGTGTATTTCTTTGGTTTCAGATACTCTTTTGCACGCTGAATACTCACAAAGTGGACATGAAAAAACTTCTCGGCGGACAAATAGGATTAGAAGATTTCATATTTGCACATAGAAAAGGACGACCTAAAGAAATAGAAATAGTTAAAACTGAAGATGCTTTGGGATTAACAATTACTGATAATGGTGCTGGATACGCCTTTATAAAGAGGATAAAGGAAGGATCTATTGTAGCCAGAATACCACACATCGAGGTACGAATTTATGTTTTACCGGCCCGCATAAACATCAAACCCCTAAATACGTTTAGCGATAACACAACTAAAACGAGAAACACACTGGTCTGATGTACGCAACGTATGCAACGCTTTTGTATGGTATCGTATGTTGCGTTGTATACGATAAGCGTGTTTCAATTGTATAGTTATTCATATAAAAACATGAGTCCAGATATCATAATGCGTTGCATATGTTGCGTACGTTACCAGTTTGTCTCTAGCTTTAATACGAAGTACCTGCATAGGTAGGTACCATTCTGACTTTTGAATGAAATAGTAGGTACGCTGTTTTATTATCATTTAACTTAAAATGTATTTAGTCATTTGTTGTGCCAACGGGTCTTGGATAGTATTATTTTCGCACTTACCAGAGTCATCTAAGTTTCACTTTTTCGTAACAATGCTTCCTATGATCGACATAGATGTGGACCAAAATCTTGGGAGCTTAAAGATCAACTTAAATGTTATACAGGGTAATTTAAAAAATACCCGAAACCTCTTAATCTTGACTTCGTATCATGACGCTGAACAACATTTGTTCTACGACTTTTCAAAATTCGAAACATTTTTATTCCATACAAAAAATATAAACATAGTCTAAATTTTGCATATTCTTTATGAGGCGGCCCACGAAAGGCCGCCGCCAGGTTGGCGGCGAGTGACTGAGTGCGCGCGCGCGCGTAGTATACGCGAAATAAACAGACTTCAAATAAATTAAAACAATTTTTTTTTGGCTACATTGATTGGTTGAGGTCAAAGTCGTAGAACAAATGTTGTTCAGGGTCATGATACAAAGTCAGGATTGAGAGGTTTTGGGTATTTTTTCAATTTCCCTGTATAGGTTTTATAAATAACGGTCACGTCCATTAATAATATGTAATCTGGAAACATTGGAATGCGATATAACCAAATCTATAAATTCTTATCTTCTACATAGATAGATAAAGATATTTTTCGACAGTTAATAACCAAGTATATGAGACACCTTAAATAACTTTTTCAACGTCATCGTCACATAAAAAATGGTTATATTGGAGACAGGGACCCGGCTAATCAAGTGTCAAGGTCAGATTCTGTCCCCAATCTTACTCCCCAGCACCACACCCAAATCCACAAAATCAAGAAACGAGAATTATTTCGTATCATGACACTAACGCAGAGTGCCTATAAAATCACAACGTTAAAATGCAATTTTGGATCCATTTTTAGATAATAATTCATATTTTTTAAATAATAGTTATTTATTAGACGTTTTGTCAAGCTAAATATTGATAAAAACGCACATTGACGAAATAAAGGTACCCATCATAACTAACCACGTAGCTACGAATAAAAAAAACTCGCCCTTATTCGTAGAAATGGTTACCCGTTCCTTGGGTTAACTTTACGAAGTATGTAAAATATTATGTGGCTTAACCCTAATCCACAAAATTTACTAAAATAGCACAAATAGCAAACACAAAACTTAGCACTGCCGCTCTCTTTTAAATTATTTATCAGCACACTTGCTGCATCATGGAAGACCAAAGGCATTTAAATCGGCAAAAGGAGGCTGACAAACCTTCGATTTGCCGACGATATTGTCCTTTTCGCCCCGACAGCTCTTGAACTCTAGACCATGCTCCAAGAGTTGAGCACAACAAGCTTCAGGGTGGGACTTGCGGTGAATCGGTCTAAACACAACTAATGACCAACAGTACGAAGAGTAGGGTCGAGGTAGATGGGCAAGAAATACATTATGTCGATGAGCACATCTACTTGGGCCAGTTAGTTTCTTTCGAAAACAGGTAAGAAAAAGAAATCGATCGCCGCATTGAAAACGCCTGGAAAAGGTACTGGTCCATGAGGATGCTAATGAAGAGCGATCTGCCTATCTCCCTGAAACGAAAACTCTTAACCCATCTTAACCTACGGTGCTCAGACCTGGTCGCTCGAGTCGCAAAAGTTCCGCCTTGGGGTTTGCCAAAGAGCGATGGAACGCAGCATCCTGGGAGTTAAGACAGGTCAGAATCCGAAACACCACGCTGCGTTCCAAAACGGGAATAATGGACGTGGGTAAAGAAGGCTGCCAGGCTCAAGTGGGATTGGGCGGGTCACGTAAGCCGCATGCACAGCGACCGTTGGGCAAAAACCTCCACACAATGGGTGCCCGAAGATGGGCAGCGCCGTCGAGGCCGGCCCAGTAAGAGTTGGCGAGACGAGCTGGATCCGTACCATGAGGGCTGTTACGAGGTGGCGCGGGATTTGGGGGAGGCCTTTGCCCAGCAGTGGGAAAGTACAGGCTAAAAAAAAACCCTAATCCCAATCAGCCAGCTATTCTTTCAAATAAAAGAGTAATTGCGTTAATAACCCTTGTTCCATGACCCATTACTTTGTTTTATACCTATTCACAGGTTTAGCATTGGATTACCCGTTCAATCGGTATAAAAAACCGAGTAACAATTGATATACAAAACCGGCCAAGTGTGAGTCGGAATCACACACGAAAGGTTCCGTATCCGTACCATAAACCGAGAAAAAAACACGTGGCATGTATGGGAATCCCTTTAATTTTTGATTTAATTTATTATTTATTGTTATAGCAGTAATAGAAATACACATTCTGTGTTTAAACTTTTTACCTATTACAGTTCTTGATAGACGTGACAGAGTGGGACGGACGGACGGACCGCGGAGGCTTAGTAATAGATAGGGTTCCGTTGGTTACCTTTCGGGTACGGAACCTTAAATGCTTACCCGTTGAAACCTTTAAAACCCTTACACACCTTTTCAAAAGAGGAATGGGTTAAACATTTTATGGAATAAGGGTTATCCAGGGTTATCCTTATAAGTATAACGGAATTACTCTTTGATTTAAAAGAATAAGTAACCGATTGATTTATGATTACTTGTTAACAGTCACACTCACACAGTGCCTAACACATCGTAATCGTACCTAACCACAATGATTTCTGGTTGAACCATAAGTACGAGTACTATGAAGAGAAATAATACTTACAACAGTAAAATGACTTCAGTTCATTTTTGTCACTAGTATTGTTGCTTACGATACGAATACGACTAGAAACCTCTTTTTAATGTGACAAAAGCCTTCGAAAACGTGCACATCTGCTTATCATACATGAAACGTACGAGTAGGTGTAATACATACGGTCAGACAGTCTCATTGTCAGTATTAGTTGTTAAATCGTTGTTTTTAGTCCTCATATCCTACCATCTCTTGTGAATCGCAGTGGGGACCCACAGGGATCCACCCTTGGGCCACTCTTACTACCTTCTACGCAGAAAAAAGACTTTTTTTAAAAGAGTTCAAAAACCTTACTCACTATAATTCCACGCTATGTTCTAACACCAATGGATGCTATCCACATAATTTTGTATAATGATGACTAACTGAATGGACTACAAAGACTCTAGGGCAAAATTCACAGACTGACTGACCTTATTTTATGGTTTTAATGATTTTGTTCGTTTAGTTGGGAAAAGGCTAGGCTGATGATGATGAATGATCTTGTTCGTAGAAGTAAAGCCGAATGTACCTAAGCCTTATGAGACTCTTAGCGAAGTCAAACTGGGGTCTATGAATCTTGCCCTAGCGAGTGGTCTGTAATAGGTAGGTACATAATACGCCCATGTTTATTGAACATGCAAAAATTGGAGGAAATGTTGATCTAGATAACGCGATGTATCAGTTAGACTTTTGGCCCGGACTAATTGATAAGTATTATGAAATATGAATGGGCTAAAATGTTAGTATCTCGTCCCCAATTACTCGTGTGTTATACTGCTCGTAACTACACTTTATAGTTTAAAAATATAGGTCCCTTCCGCTTGTGACTACTAACTTACGGGTAGAGTTAAAAATAGTTTTGTTTATGCTAGTTATGGTTTAAATAACTTATAGCCTATTAATTTCACTGTATGACAGAGTCATATTGTACACGTACATTCTTTATTTTTTTATCAGACAAGTTTCAAACATGTCTGATGACTTTGTAGACCTAAGAAGATAGTGTAAGTATCTTGATAACTAGCATCATCATATCAGCAGAAAGACGTCCATTGCTGGACATAGGCCTCCCCCAAAACAAAACCTAAAATATAGGTACATATACCTACAAGCCTTGATACCTATACTTGTAGGTATATGTACTTACTTACGTATATTTTAGGTACCTACTTCATTTTGAAACCGAACACCCAAAACTTGTCATTAAACCATTATTATGGGATAAATTGTGGGCGTCAATTCCTGTTGCGATATGGGAGCTCGGTTTAGTTTATATCGCAATATTATTAACTGAACGTGCGTTCGGTTCCTTGCGTAATAAGCGAGATTTCATAAAGCTGCTGGCAGAATGTGTTACCGACGTGGTCGTTGGCCTTGTTAAGAAATTCACCGGAAATAACCGATTGTAGTATTAATCTTGTTCACGTTTAATTCAGGTTGGAGACCACATTGAGAAGCTGGATGGAGAAAATATGGTCGGCAAAAGACATTATGAAGTTGCTAAGATATTAAAAGACATTCCAAAGGGAACTACTTTTACGATTCGATTGGTAGAACCCCTGAAAAGTGGATTCGCAAGTATTGGCCCCAAGACAAGCGGTGCAAAATCTGGAAGAAAACAAAATTATGGTTCCGGCAAAGAAACATTGCGGTTTAAGGCCAATGGTCAGGCTACAATAGAAAATGATGTAAGTTAACATTTTGCCCTACCTACCGAAGAAAACACCTGAACACACGCGTTTCAGCTCAACAAACACATTGAGTCCCATTTAATAACTCTGTTTACGATTCCAATACCAGCCATGTACCTAGTTGACAATCAGATGTATTTATTGATATTTATTATTGCTCTGATATATTTATAATAGTTATTACTGTGTTAGGTTATAAAACACAACAGAAGAACCACCTTGACATCTAAAGAAAGGACAATTTTATTAGTTGCCAGCTTTTATACTAAAACGCTCGCGGCCATCAAGTGACTAACGAAACATGTCCAAATAAAATATGAGAATGACTAATGTAGGCGAAGTTGTTTATTAATGAATAAATCGATCAAAATTTGTTTGAAGCGTTTTTAGATTTACATCAAGAAAGGATTTCGTCATCATCTTCGTATCACGTTAGCAAGTTATAATGCGGAATCAAAGATGACGCAACTAGTTAACAATAGAATTTAAATCTAATTGAAAGATAGGTAAACAATGAGCGTACTCTTCTGAAATAGGTACTATTTCAAGTTTCAAAGCAATATTATGAATTGCTTCATCTGTTATTTTATTGATTTGGTATATATTATCTAAGACCTTCTGAGTATTTCACAAAAGTATAAATTTTTTCTGACACAGATATTCAATCAAATCTTATATATTTTTCAGCACGACGAAAGATCAAAAGCTGGTATCGAGAAAATCAACAGCTTATTGGAATCGTTCATGGGCATCAACGACTCCGAACTAGCATCGCAGATGTGGGATCTTGCCGAAGGGAAAGCCAACTCTATGCAACTAGCGGACGCCATCGATAACAGCGACTTACAAGAATTCGGATTCACAGACGAGTTCATAATTGAATTATGGGGTGTTATTACTGACGCTAGATCTGGTAGACTCAGCTAGAAATGTTATATTTATTAAGATTAGGTAACACGAATGTTTATGTAGATAAAGCTGTCTTAACTATTAATTTTAGACTCTTGGAATAACTGTAAGCGACCTACTTTCGGGCGGCTGCATTCATTCAACTTATTTTAAACTTTATTAGAGTCGTTTCTGTTTCAATCTGTGTAGGAATATTTTAAAATTGGTAGACTGTGGTTCTGATATTATTAGATTTACTTGTCCTTCGAGTTCATAATCTAAGGTTATTCTTGGATCGAAGTAACGTGAATGTAACCGGTCCGTTAAATGGAATAGTTGGAAGATGCAGTCAAGTAAAACCAAAAAAACAAACACGACTTTTATTAGTCTCGCAGTCCTGCTGCGCTACCCACATCAAGGCGAACGGTACCAACATCTAATCTAAGTGTATTCTTTTCACTCATTGTAATATCAGCGTTTATTATCTTAGTAAATTACTAATGCAATCAAATAAAATATTGGTCCCTACTTCAACGAGCATTATCGCATTTATCAACAAATGCATAGGTAATTAATTATTTATTAATGTTTAAATAAAAGTGAAATTGATAAGTCATCATGACGTTGAAATCAAAGTAACAAATTAATTTGCGTTGAAATTTTGCGTTTTGGAATTAAACAAAGCCTACGATGTGGAAGTCATTAAATGGTGTCTACTTATGTTACCTACTCAGTCTGACTGAAAGTTGTTAAATTCTAAAATTCAAAAGAACTATCTGCCTATATTCGTTATGTTTATGATTCATTTTAGCCTGTGCTAAGTATAAGTAAATATTCCTAAAGAAGGTGAGCTTCATTAATTGTTGTTAATAAAGTTATCATAATTCAAGTAGAAACAAAGCAATTGTGGGTACAAAACCTAGTTTATTACAAAAAAAATTGGCGAGGCCATGTGATTTTTAAGCATTTATAAATGTTTGCTGTAAGTAAATATTAGTAGAACTCTGACTGCTTATCATTACACTCACATTGGCAATAGATTTAAGATGAAAATTCAATGTTTAAAGAACATTAATGCTTTTGCGCGTTGAACTAAGACGTAACACGGTAATCTTGCCCTATCTGAAGGATGCAATTGTACCGTACTTGGACTTTATTTTGATAAGTGGGTATGTAAGTGTTTCAAAATATGTACATTTTTATTAAGTCAGTTGTGATCATAATTGTATAAGCGCATGTATGAAAGCATCTCTAACGAACATGAACGCCTAAAAATAGGATTCGAAACCGTAATTTTACCTAGCCAAGCAAAGTCAAAGTACGATCTATGAATCATATTCAGGGTAAAGCGCATTGAACTAAGGGCAATAGTTCAATGCGCTTTACCCTGAATATGATTAGTATGGTACCTACTTATTATTTTTTTTGGTATTAATATAAGTTCCTAAGTAGATATCTACATTACAAACAGTGGTGTAATGAACATAACAGCTAGGTAAGTACCTACCTATTAGTATTGATTGTGAGCCGATGTGTGCTGCAGATTTATAACAATTTATCTGCCAAAGAAAGCTAAGTAGGTACTCAAAATAGAGTAGAGCTATTTTCTTGTATTTATAAGTAAAGCACTTCGGTTTGAATACAGTCTTATCTATTGTAACATCTAGGTGCTGTCATTAAAATGGCTTATTTTGTAGTTAGTACCTAGATATCGTTATCTGCAAGTAGCGAAGATATTAATGAACGAGTCATTCATGAAGTAGGTAGAAAGTTAATACAATAAGTGTTAATTACTGTATGGTATATTCTAGTGGAAAATTAACTAAAAGAAACACGTTAGTTTTCCAGAAATTGGCGTATCGTGTAACCTCCCTAAAATCCCAGGAAGCCACTGCCTATCTGACACGTCAATCCCGGTGGTGTCATTATTTAAAAAAGAAACGGAAGCTGGGTACTTTTGTTGTAATTAAGTTACCTCCTAGAAAAATATAATTATGTGGGTATTTACAAATCATAAAAAATACATGAACAAGGAATTACTTATATCGACTTTAAACAGTCATACCTACCTACCTAATTAGGGTAGGTAAGAAGCTCGTGGCTAGATAATAACAGCCGCACGGGTCGATCTTCACGGTCTTTAACCTTGCCAAGGTTGGTCTGTGGATGGGTGACCATCTTAACATGCCGAGTTTTCTCCGTGCCTCGGAAAGCACGTTAAGCCGTTGGTCCCGGCTGTCATTTGTAAATCTTTGGCAGTCGTTACGGATAGTCAGAAGCCAGTAAATCTGACTCCAGTCTTGCCATGAAGTTCCGTGTTACCCAGTTAATGGGTTGTGGAGGTCTGGTAGGCAGCCGCTCCACGTAAAAAACTGGTATTCAGCTAAATCCGGCTTGACTGGAAGCCGACCCCAATATAGTTTGGAAAAGGTTAGGCAGATGTCCTACCTACCTAATTACTTTGCTGTTAAATGTAATTAGATTTATAAAAAAAATACGAAACAATTGTTTTTTCGATAGGTAAGTACTATAAAATATTATGTACAGTCATTAGATAGAATGTATTTTGTATAAGAGACCCATAATGATTAAACAACTTTTATTTAGTTTAAATTAATTTAAATGTTAAGGTACACATTATTTATAGAGAATAAAAATATTTTTCTGTATTTTGATATTACATTTCATTAAATTACCTTATTTATTAGGTACCTACCTTGCATTTTTAGGGACAAACAGACAATAAGAGGTTATGAGTTAAGTTATCGTACATTCGGATATTCGGTTACCTAGCAGATGGACGGACAGTGAGGCTTAGTAAAAAGTTTTCGTTGGTTACCGAACACTAGCAGCAGCGTTACAGCTACCACGTAAAAAGAGAAGAACACGTAGAGAACATGTCCAGTGATACTACCTATAGAAGCGTGCTTAGGTAGGTATTTATAAGTATCAACATCAACGTGAAGCAAATATTTTTAAATTTTTGGAACTGTAATATTCTGTAGTTTACTGATAAAAAAGATACACGAGTCTAAAGCTAAGGAAACGGAGAAAAATAAAGATGTTTTCACTAGATAACTCTACTTTTCAATAAGAGATGGAGCTAGGCGCGAAGCAAAAAAAGATTTTTGTTAATTCATAGTGAGAATAGTTTCGAAAATCAGTAATTTTTGCAACACAATAGCACTCGACGTATTACAAAACAAAGTAACGGCTAACGGCTTGCGGCTCGCGGCGTTGACGGAGCCAAGGCGAACTAGGTACGCTACGAGCAAAATTTCCTGGAACCTGTTGGATCGCCAACATACTTACTCGGTGAATTTCACAATTACGCGGACTTGCTCATATCTATTTATTGCGTTTCTAGCTCAAAATTGTACCTGCCAATAATTGTCTCCGCATCACCCAAAGGTTGACTGGTAGAAAATGCCTAAGTCCGCCTCTGTCATTACATTAGTGTGCATAAATAATATCGTAGTCGTGGATGTATTACTAAAGGTTCGCGGCACTTGTTCTAAACAAAAAATAGTTACCAGTTACCACTATCATAGAGTATATTGCTTTGTGAGTATGTAGGTACTATTGGTGATAACCGGCCAAGTGCGAGTCGGACTCTCACACGAAGGGTTCCGTACCATAAACCTTATTTTTTTTATTATTTCTTGTTGTAACGGTACTAGAAATAAATCTGTGAAACTTTCAACTGTCTACTTATTACGGTTTTTGAGATACAGCTCGCTGACAGACAGACAGACAGACGGACGGACGGACGGACGGACAGCGGAGGCTTAGTAATAGGGTTCCAATGGTTACTCTTTAGGTATGGAACCCTAAAAACGATAAAGACCGAAGACGCATGATTGATGATAGGTTTGAATTAACGCCTGCATCAATTAAAAATAAACTCGTTAAACAAGAATATCAAGGTATGTGTGTCTGTACCCCTTTCCTGTAACAACATTTTCGTGTCTCGACAGCGGAATCCGAGGTGAGTATCAAATTACGTCAAACGTAAGACCTTTATGTTGTGTGCAATAAAGCTCATTTTGTGAGGTTTGTCACTCAGGTGAACGTCGATATCGAAATCGTTATTTACAGAATATACTAGATGTTTATTATTCAAAATAAGCTGGTACCTACAACAATTTATTTTCTTGTCTTGAATAGGTACTTACGAGCCCCCTGTTGACCTCGAGATAGTGAGACAAACAACTGCTAAATCTCATCAGTTAGTGTCTTTATCTCCTTTATCGTGGTTGGTAACACAGCGCTTGCACAATAATAAATTAACAACTTGTCACTTCTTTTGAACAGCAGATAGTGTTTATTTTAAAATTTTATTTACCAAGGAAAACTAATATTTACAAGTTCCTGATTCAGTTAAATTGGCGTGAACGGAACGTGTTTTTGAACGTGACATCAGCTGTTTTTATAATTAGATTTTTAAACTGTGATAATTAAATTGTTAATGTGGTTGTTATCATAAGTTTTATCAAATAATTATTGTTTTAGTATTAATACCATGGCGGCGACTGTGTTAGGCAGGCTTTTTGTGATAAATTCGAATGGATATTCAAATAAGAAGCTGTACACTATCGCAAAGGTATGTAAGTCATGCTAAGTTCTAAAATATTTCTATAAAGGTAAGTACAGAACATGTTGTAGTGCTTTTTAAGTTACGGTAAAATAACTTATTTAAAACTAATTAATATTTACGTTCCATTTTACAGATATTTACATGTGCCAACTATAGCACAGTAGTGCGCACAAACAAAATATACGCGAGCGCTAATGAAGCAGTCAGCGACATACAGGATGGTTCCAAACTCTTGGTGGGTGGCTTCGGACTGTGCGGGATACCAGAAAATCTCATAGTAGCTGTAAACAACAAACGTGTTTCTGGACTTACTGTGGTCTCCAACAATGCAGGTAGAATTAATTTAATTATTATTGCATAAACAGATTAAGTTCATTCTGCAATGCCAATTTAGTTATGTACTTGTGATAAGGACTTATCACAACTAAATAACATCATCATCGCTTACCATCAGGTGAGATAGTGGTCAAACGCATGTCTATCAATAGTAAAAAAAAGGACTAAGTTTAAGCAATATTGTAATATTTCAGGAGTGGAAGACTTTGGTCTTGGAGTGTTATTGAAGAGTAAACAAGTAAAACGAATGATCTCATCCTATGTTGGTGAGAATGCTGAGTTTGAAAGACAATTCCTGAGTGGGGAGCTAGAGGTTTGTACTTGTATTAGTTAACGAAACCATTGCATTTTCAAGATATGTGGATTAGTAACAATGAAGTTCTTCAATGTTTTGAGGTTGAGCTCACACCACAAGGGACACTGGCAGAGCGCATCCGAGCTGGCGGTGCTGGTGTCCCAGCATTCTTCACACCAACTGGTTTTGGTACTCTTATACATGAAGGTGGATCACCAATAAAATATACTAAGGATGGCAAGGTATCATTAAAAATTAAATGGTTGTTATTAAGAAAAAAAAAAAAATACTTACAAATATTTTGTGACAATCGACAATCCTAAGGTAACTGTTTGAAGAAGTATCCATTTCTGCAGTAAAAAATACTAAATAAAACTTAAACTTTCAGATTGACATTCCAAGTGCAGCAAGACATGAACAACAGTTCAATGGAAAGAACTACATCATGGAAGAAGCCATTACTGGAGACTTTGCACTTGTCAAAGCATGGAAAGCTGATAGACACGGCAACTTAATATTTAGGAAGAGTGCTCGCAACTTCAACCCAGCAATGTGCAGAGCTGCCAGAGTTACCATTGCTGAGGTAGAAGAAATTGTAGATGAAATAGACCCAGACTTTGTTCATGTTCCATCTATATTTGTACACAGAGTTGTCAGAGGAGAAAAGTATGAAAAGCGAATTGAAAGAAGAACAGTTAGTAAGCCAGTGCAACAAGGAAAGGCATCAGATTCAATGAGGGAGAGGATCATTAGAAGAGCTGCTTTGGAATTCAAAGATGGAATGTATGCAAACCTGGGAATTGGTAAGTCTATTCATAACATTCAAATAAATCATGGCAGTGCATCATCTACAGCACATTCCTCATTAGAGATTGGCATTCTTCTTCTTTTTTTTCAGGTATGCCCATGTTGGCAAGTAACTACATCCCACAGAATGTAAAGGTCCTTCTGCAGTCAGAAAATGGTATTCTGGGTCTGGGTCCTTTCCCAACAGAAGAAAATGTGGATGCTGACCTTATTAATGCTGGCAAAGAAACTGTCACTGTACTACCTGGTGAGTAATTGTATAAAACATTAATTAATTATTAAACCTGTTAGTCATCATGATTGAGACTCGATTTGCAATATTTCTCATGGTTTTTCCAGGGTCGTCATTCTTCTCATCTGATGACAGCTTCGGCATGATTCGTGGAGGTCACATTGACTTGACCATTCTTGGTGCCATGCAGGTTTCTCGTTATGGTGATTTAGCTAACTGGATGATTCCTGTAAGTTTAACGAAATATGAAGAAAATCAAGTATGAATCAGGCTTAGAGCATCCCTATTTATTAGATTTTTATTTCAGGGTAAAATGGTTAAAGGTATGGGTGGTGCAATGGACTTAGTATCAGCTCCAAGAACCAAGGTTGTTGTTACTATGGAGCACACAGCTAAAAATGGAACTCATAAAATACTACCAGAGTGTACACTGCCACTGACTGGGAAGAATTGCGTGGACATGATTATTACAGAAAAGGTAACTTGAACATAATGTTAAGCAATAACACATGCAATAAAAAATATTAAATTATTATTGTTATCCACCTACTTGTGCCTGCTGCTTCGTTCGCATTCAAGTTTTATTTTCTCAAAACATGGTAGCTAGTATATAGCATAGCATAGTAGTGGTATAGTACCAATGGGTTCTATGATACTTTTTTAGATATATCTATCTAAAAAAGTATCATAGAACCCATTGGTACTAAAATTCATAAAAAGCTGTTCAGCGATTGAGGCATGCCGCGTGAAAGCGTAACAAACAAATAAACTAATTTTAGCATTTATGAAATATCATAAATGCGAAAATTAGTTTGTTTATTTTATTCGTGGTTTAATTTTCCTTTGACATTTCAGTGTGTATTTGAAGTTGACAAAGAAAAAGGCTTAACTTTAACTGAACTGGCGGATGGAGTAACTGTCGAAGATGTCTTGGTAAGCACTGGTTGCGAAATTAACTTTGCTGAGAAAATAAAGAAAATGGGCGATGTCACTCAATCCGAGAAAGATTCTGAATAAATTTTTGAAGTACCTATTTAACTGATAGTGACCAAAACACTGAATGGATTCCCAAGTGCCTTACTGCAAAATATTATATTTACTGCAATTATTTAGTAATCTGGCCAAAACAACGTTTATTATATTATTGTATACTTGTTTGTCTAGTTGAAACTTGTAAAATAAGTGTTAACATTCTGCATAGATCTTAAGATTATTACAGCTGCACAAGCACAACAATATTAAGCACATATTTAATTAAGTACTTAAGTATTTTAACCGATTGTAATTTTAAATCAGAGGTGAAGTGAACCTTCAGTAATGCAATACATGTTTTTGGATGAAAGATTTATTTTTAAATGAATTAAAACACATTTATTGTTCATATTAACATTCCTATTGCATATTTAATTATGTACCATCAGCTTAATTATTATTGTATTCTAGTCTAAAAAAAGTCTTATTTTTATCTATCCAATCGATATTTTTGAATGGTAAATGGTGATAAAAGAAACTGATGCAATTTGTAATAAGAATATTTTTTATAATATATTTTTGATCATGTATTCAATACTTTATTATATTATGTAGGTACTTTAGATTGTTAGGTATTCAAATTGTTATCATTTCATCAAGATTAAATATAATAACAGAACATATAACGTCACATGTTGTATATTATTTTTTCTACATCTACACTAATATTATAAAGAGGAAAGATTTGTTTATTTGCTTGTATGAATTGAATAGGCTCCGAAACTTCTGGACCGATTCGAAGAATTCTTTTACCATTAGGATCCTACTCCTACATTATCCCTGATAAACATAGGCTATTGAATATTGATCCGTATGAAAACTTCGATAATGTAACCCAAGGGGTGAAAAAAAATAGCAAAAAAATCCTTATGTCGAGTACGCTGCGGAAATTTGACAATAGAGCAAAGTGATGAACTACACTTTTATAGAGGACATCAATATCCACAAAAAGGTGCACGAGGGTATATATCTAACATAGCCGCTTTTTGTTCAAATTTACAGAAAGGATCGAGACCACGACGCCAACTCGGCCCATTGCCAACTCCGCGGACGTCAATACCTTCGCAAATGACGTCACTGCTTGCGTACAACGCGCCTTAGGGGAGGCGACAACCACAACTCAAGCGGAGGGGAGAGTGCTTCTGCCGCCCCTGCCGCCTCGGATTCGTGCATTGGTCGCCGAAAAGAGGCGCCTACGCAAGCAGTGGCAGCATCTACGCTGCCCAACACTTAAACATCAGCTGAATCGTCTCGCGGATAGGGTAAAGGCCGAGTTAAAGGACCTGGCCACCGCGAGCTGGGAGGAGAAAATTATGGACGCCGAGGGCGACTGGCCCTCCATACACAGACTGTCGACCTGTGGACCTGTCGAGCACCCCAGCTCCGGTGCGCTCTCTACTTAATCGCGACGGGGCCCTTAGGTACGCAGCGGAGGACCGCGCGGAGGTCTTCGCCGAGCATCTGGAGCGTCAGTTCTGCCCTAACCCGACTGCTGAACACGAGCATGTCGCAGCGGTCGAGAAGCACCTTGGGGACTACTTCGCTACGCCGATAGCTCCCGAAGAAGATCCTATCTTTTTCTCGCCGGGCGCAGTTAGACGCGCCATCCTACGTACGAAGCCAAGAAAAGCCCCCGGTGCTGACGGTATCACCAATACAGCGCTGCGCCACCTGCCGCACCAAATGGTCGCGGCCTTGGCGCGCCTGTTCACGGCGATACTGCGCACCGGGGTCTTCCCCGCGGCGTGGAAGGAGGGGCGCGTCATAATGCTGCCCAAGGCGGGGAAAAACATCCTGAAGCCGGAGAGCTATCGGCCAATCACTCTGTTGCCGACCATCTCCAAGGTGTTCGAGGTACTCCTGCTGCGGCACTTCACACCGCACATCACACCTCGTCCGGAGCAATTCGGGTTTCGGGCAGAACATAGCACGACGCTTCAACTGTCAAGGGTACTGCACCTGCTGTCGTCAGCTATGAACAAAAAGGAATACGCGGTTGCAGTATTCCTTGACATGGAGAAGGCCTTCGATCGCGTGTGGCACGACGGCCTCGTATATAAGTTGGCCACGTCCAACACGCCCCGTCGCGTGGTAAGCGTGGTCTCATCCTTTCTGTCCAACAGGAGCTTCAGAGTGGTGGTTGATGGAGCGCTGTCCGCCCCCCGCCCCATCCGGGCGGGCGTGCCGCAGGGCAGCTGCATATCGCCGGCGTGTTACTCGCATTACACCGACGACATCCCCACCACACCAGAGTCGACGCTCGCGCTGTATGCCGACGACGCCGCGTATGTCACCACTTCGCTCAACGCAAAGTACGCGGCGGTCAAGATGCAGCGCGCCCTCGACCTGCTCCCGGACTGGCTCGCCAAATGGAGGCTGTCGGTCAATGTGGGTAAGACGCAGGCGATCATCACAGGGATGACACCTCTCCCACCACCTCTGAAGCTTCAGGGAGCCGACGTCGATTGGGCGCCCCAGGCCAAGTACCTGGGTGTGACCATCGACCGTCGGCTCACGATGGGGTCCCACGTCCGCCGGGTCGCCGTGCAAGGCAGAGTCGCGCGCCACCTACTCAAACCAGTGCTCTCGTCCCGACTCCCAGCGCGCGTCAAGCTGGGCGTGTACAAGTCGTACATTCGCCCAGTCTTGACGTACGCTGCCCCCGCCTGGTACGCCCTCACCTGTGAGGGGAACCGGAAGATTCTCCGCGCGCAGCAACATCTGGCGCTGCGGACCGTCCTAGACGCCCCTTACTGTGTGAGGAATAGCGTCATCCAGCGCGACCTCGGGATTGAGAGCCTGGATGAGTTCGTGCGACGTCTCGCGAGGGTCATGTTCGCGCGTGCCGACGCATCTGCTTGGCCGCATGTCAAGCACCTGGCGCCCTAGCACGCGCGCCCACCTGACGCGAGACGCCTGCCCCGCGACCTAGTAGCGGACGACGACGACCCCATCGCACCGGACTGGACTCCTGAGTAGGCCGCCCCCAGGCTACACGCGACCTACTCAAACACAAAAACTTTACACTCGACTCCCACCCCGGCGCGTGACTTGTGCTAGGTTAATATAGGCAAGTTGCGCTACCTGGGGGGCCGAACGCACGATGCCGGCGCCTATATCGCCTGTTCCCATCCATCTGGGCGGACTCCCTCAACAGGAGGGAGAACGCAACTGCCATGCGCAGGCCCCAAAGGGCCATTGCACTGCGGGTGGCGAGGGCCTACCGCTCGGTGGGCTTTTCGGCGGCGTGCGCTCTGGCGGGCACCCCTCCTTGGGAGTTGGAGGCGTGGGTGCTCGCCAGAGTGTACGAGTGGACGGCGCGGCGAAGGGCCCTGGGCGAGCGCCCCGTCGCGAAGGAGCGGGAGGCCGTGCGGCGGGAGGCGAGGGACGCCATCATCGTCCATTGGACGGACGACCTCGCCTCCGCCACCTTTGGCCGCCGAACCCTGGACGCGCTCGGTCCGGTCCTGCGAGACTGGCTCGAGCGCTCCCACGGGTTTCTCTCATTCCGTCTGGTGCAGGTGTTGTCAGGCCACGGCTGTTTCGGCAAGCACCTGCACCGGATCGGGAGGGAGGAGACCCCGGCGTGCCACGACTGCGGCGCGGCGGAGGACACGGCTCAGCACACCCTCGAGGTGTGCCCGGCTTGGTCTGAGCCGCGCCGCAGTCTAACAGCGGAGATAGGACAGGACCTCTCGCTTCCCGGCGTGGTCAACGCCATGCTGGAGAGTGAGGGGTCCTGGGCAGCTGTCGCCTCTTTTTGCGAGGATGTCATCTCGCAAAAGGAGGCGGCGGAGCGCGCGCGGGAGGACGACCCTCTCGCTGCGCCGCTCCGTAGGCGGAGAAGAGGTCGGAGAAGACGCCGTCTTCTCCCTCCTCATGGTGGTGATGGGCGGGCGATAGGCACGGGGGCGCCTCCGCCCGCATTGCACTCCACACCACCTACGCCGGTCATTCCTAGCCCTCCCCCTGAACGGGGAGGACTTGAGGGGCCCGCCGCTTTAGGCGGGTTGTCGTCGGAGGAGGACTGGACGCTAAGGCTGCGCCGATCTCCCAGTCCTCTTCCACTCGGACGATGCGGGAATGCCGCTGGGTTATTTTAGTGGGTATACCGGGTCAGCCCGGGGAGTCCCACATACCCCTCCCGTTCCCCCGACGGGAGGGTATGCGTAATGCATTTTTACCCAGCTTAAAAAAAAAAAAAAAAAAAGGCAAGTTGCGCTCCGTAACCCACACAATCGCCACTCCACACTCGCTGGCACACACGCACCGGATATGTTTCCTAGGTTAATATAGGCTTATTCGGTGCAGACGCATGGGCGGTAGTACTCACACTACATAACCGCTCACACACTCACTGACGGCTCTGCGGTCCGGGCCGCGATCGGCTAGATCTGAGACCGGTGCGGACGGGAGCCACATTCTCGCTGCAGGCTCGCCCCCAAAGTCGACACCTTCGTCGCTGGTCGTTCTCGCTGGGCCTCCCCCAGGTCACTGGGGGTCTCACCCGGCGGGGACTGACCGCCGAAGGTGCTCGTGAAGAGGCGGCGCTGACGTACAGCGCCGCGGCGCGTCTGCAGCAAACTCACTAGCAATTACTCACAGGCGTGTGTTGCTAATTTATTTTGGCAGGCGCACGCCACCGACAGCCATCGCCTAAATGGCCACACAATTACCGGTCCATATTAATGGACCGCGGATGGACTCCGCGGGTAGGGGGCGTAATGCCCCGGTACCGCTCGCCACGTCCCCTGACGGGGACGTCGCGATCACTCCGAGTGTTTGTTCAAATTATTCGGTCAAAACCCGGGTGGAATGGAATAGTGGTGTTTTGAAATCATGGTATTAATCATGGTTTGGTAATTTAGCTTGTTTATGTATACGTAAATTACACTTTAAATTATGCTACGAGTAATTGGACCTTTCGTTTAAAAGTTACGACGGGTATAAAAATACTTACAAGTAAGAAAAATGTCGCGGTTTGAGGCCTAATTTAATATGTATATTACCGTCTCTTTAAAAATGATATTACGTAACCCAAATTATAAATTGACAGAACTAACTATCAAGGAATAATTAAGTTAGGTACTAGAATATATTAATTAGTATACTTACTTATGAAATTAACACTTTCCTTTAGTTCCGATTTCAACCGCGCGTCTAAAGCGCTTATTACACTACACAGTACAGGGCCCGGTCCGGTGGCAAGGATGGGCGTGGCCCCTAACTAGGTCGTTTCGGCCCTAACTCAGTTGTGAGTTTGCCAACGTGTGGCATTTCCCCAAACTGCGGGGAATCTCATTGATTGAGGATTGCCAAGATGTGGGGAAAATGCGGGGATTCTAAATATCGATTTTATTCTTCTGATCTTATTCTAAATATCGAACTTTTTTTTTTTTTTGGGACAAGCCCGCCACACATTCCCAACCACTGCAACTCCTGAAAGCCAGAATCAACAGTGGCGACCACCAGAAAAACGCCGAGCCAATGAAACCCGACGAGTCCCGGAGAAGCGAACTTGTGTGGAATCAATAGATTTTTTGTAAGCCGACCCCAATATAGTTGGGAAAAGGCTAGGCAGATGACAATGAATAGATTTTTTGTCCCCAAATTGGCGAATTTGACTGGCATTTTGGGGAATTTGTTAACAAATTCCCGTATTGGCCACACTGCTGCCTAACTCCCTAAACGCTATTACACTGCCCTACGGTCCCTTCATCGTCTACCTGGCGTTAATCCCGGCTATTGCCAGGGTCCGCCTTCCTACTTAGCTTCCTCCACTTTGCCCGATCTTGAACATCCTTCTCAGTTAGGCCATTGGCTCTCATGTCGGACTTAACGACGTCCAACCAGCGCTTGCGAGGGCGACCACGGGACCTAGCCCCAAGAACAGCCATATTCATGCATCCCCGACCAACGTACTCCATAGGGCGGCGCATGATGTGGCCATACCATCGCAGACGACACTCTTGCAGTTTTTCCCCCACGTCACGGACACCAAGACTACCTCTGATGAAAGAGTTGCGTATGCGATCGGATCGCGTTACGCCACTCATACACCTCAGCATCTTCATCTCCGTGACGCGAAGCCCCTGGGTGTGTCTGCTTAGTGCTGGCCAACATTCACCGCCGTACAGTAGGACAGGCCGTATGATGCATTTATATATCTGCCCCTTGAGCTTCGGAGGCATTTTGCGGTCGCATACAACGCCGGTTACCTCGCGCCACTTCACCCAAGCCGCGCCTATACGTGCTTGGACATCGTCGTCCACGTTGCCAGACTCGTGCAGCACGGATCCAAGGTACCTGAACGTATCGGACTTTCTGATCAGGTCCGAACCTATTTGAATCCGTGCCGCCACAGGACATGTACTCAGTCTTCGCCACATTTAGTCTCAGACCACCGTTTTCAAGCGTGTCCTTCCAAATATTGACTTTGCGCTCAAGATGGGCTTTGTTCTGATTAACGAGGGCGATGTCATCGGCATACATCATTAGCCATGGGGGCTTATCTTGGATGTTTGCCGTAACTACATCGAGCACTACGTTAAACAAGAACGGGCTAAGAGCCGAGCCTTGGTGAACGCCAACAGATATTGGGAAGCCATTCGATTCGCCAACAGCGGTCTGGACAGAGGACACGGAATCGCGGTACATGTCTCTGATAATGTCAATATAGGCCTCGGGAACGCCCTTGAAGCGCAGTGCCCACCAGATGGACTGCCGAGGTATACAGTCGAAGGCCTTCTGCAGGTCTAAAAAGGCCATATGCAAAGCTCTCCTTCTCTCTCTGTAAGCCTCAGCCAGATTCCGTAAGGCGAATGCTGCTGCCCTACGGTCCCTAACTCTAAAAAAACACCCTAAATCGGGACTTAAAGCCCAGAATACCGTGTTGTCAGTGGTGGCCCGGTGGTAAATGGCTGCGACTTACGGGTTGTAGGTCGTATAAGTTCGAACCCAGGCAGGCGCATTACTTTTTGTAAATTATTTCATCACCACTGCTCTCGAAATGTGGAAGGAAACCGGCATGTCCTAGAACGAAAAATTCAAAGACATTACCAACACGCACGCGCGGGCCCACCGGTTGCGGATTACGGCCCTCTCTCTCTCACCGAGAGGAGGCCTGTGTTCCAGCAGTAGGAACATTATAGGCTGATTATGTTATGTAAAAGCGCTTTAGGTACCTATAATGCGCGCACTCTAGGTATATAGTCATTGTCAAAATTGAGGCGTTGAAAAAATAAATGTTTAGTTTGTGGTTACGAAATGGGTAAAAAGAGCAAACGGTAACGGTTGTACAGTGCCTGTCTAACCATTGAAGACCAATTTAAGTTAGCAAATTGTATCAGTAAATTTAACATCGGTGCTGCAGTGTCAGACCAAGGATTATTAGAGCATTAATTGTGATTACTTCTGCTAAAGCAAATCTGAAGCTGAATGAGGCATTGAGGCGTTGTTATTTTGCAAGCTTTTTATTCAGTTCGCATGTAAAAAGGGCGTTTGGAGGGGAACACTGGTGGGTTTTAATCAGTAAGAGTACAGCGCGCTCCACACTCGCGAGAACGCGAGAAACACACGTTCTCGTGTTTTTCTCGCGTTCTCGGGAGAGTGTGGAGCGTGCTTAACATACTCTTCCGCTCCGCTTAGAGCGGGAGAAGTCATTTGATGATTTCCCATTAAAAAGCATATTCTAAAGCCGTGTTTAGTATTAGATCAAGGGAACATGGAGGCGTTCGGACAAGACCCAAGGCCTGGGGCGGACCGCCCTTTCCGTCCCCAAATAGTCAGGCTGGTCTTGGTGATCAAGGTAAACTTTGTACCTAACGCTTACTCCTTTGCATCCAACTACCAAGTGATCAATCTATGCTTGTATCAAAAATCTTTATCAACCTCATATTGTTTCTGCATATCGCAAGCTTGGTCTATGATGTCACCAAAAATCAATACAAAAATGACATCTAATCTACCTCAATCTACCTATAACAACATAGTCAAGTTCGGATTGATGGTTCTTTACTTTACGATATAGAATATTTACGAGAATATTGTTTAGTATAGGTTTACTTTGGTTTATAGGCGTGTATGTTTGATATAAGATAGAGTTTATCTTATTATAGTTTTGCCGAGATGACGTTAGCAAATTCAACGAGTCCTAATCACCCTTTTGTGGTGTGGGGATCGTGCATCTTGTGGCTTATTTCTTTGTTTTCTATATTATGGTCACTGACTTTATTCGTTTGTAAGTATTTTTCACCCATGACTCAAAAATGTATGTCACAATGAAAATAGACGAATGTCAATTTCACAGATTGGCGCTGGAGAGAGCCTCTGCAAAGTTGAGGTTTTTAGGTTTGGTATCCGGGTTTGACAAAATGCTAGTGGGTAGTTTCGTTATGATTCAATAGCAGCTTGGCTTGGAGTACCTACTGCTCAATGGGCGGGGCAAAGGTCACTCTTTAGTTAAGCACCTACTACCTACTTACATGGAACTGGCGAGACATTGGTACTTTTCACCTGTCGCCTTATCTTTTGGGAAAAAAAAAACTGGCTAAGTGCGACGACTCGCACTTAGCCAGTTTTTTCGCGTGCCAAGGGTTCCGAACCAACTTTTTTTTTTAATATTATGTATTTTATTTTAACACTACATACTTCTTATAGGTTTTCCTGTTATCTTTAGGTGTAGAACATCTGCATTTTTCCAAAATTTTAGGCTCAGCAGTTTCGGAGATAAGTAATAATGGTAATTTTTCGTCTAATTTCTTGAATAACTTCAAAACTATTTATTTTAAAATTATGAAAAAAAGTCATGTCCTCCAACTCTACTCCACCTCGACACATGAAATTTACAGTTATACCTTGTTATTTATACATCGAGGATTTTCTCCGTTCTCATGGCGTCTAGGTCTGAGTCGAGTGGAGGTCCTTCAGACTAACTTGAAATATGGGTGTGCTTACCTACTCGTCAGGAATCATCTGTAATAGAAATGATATTTTACGGCAGGAGTCAACAATGAACGATAGATCCTCCCGAACTACGATATCCTTAAAGTGCTGCTTTTTTTCAGGTGTCGGCAATATTTTAGTGCTAACGGGGACCGCTGTAATTAATGCAATCGTTTTGCTCTCTGGAATTATCATGCTGCCGACGAACGTGTACATATTGTGCGCAGTGGCTAATGGCAAGAAGATTAGGTATGGTCATTTCTTTTTATAGATTTTATTACCTGCTGAGCCTACTGTCTAGGTACTTACCCCTATTTTTTATTTCTATGCTGCTTACGGCTACATTAAAAAATAGTACCTAGTTTTTGATAGAAGTGGGCAGATCTAGTCATTGCAGCCGAGGCAGAATTGACGATATGAAGCCGACATGATTATGAAAAATCTCTACCCAGTGGCGGAGCAAGACAAATTTGATGTGGGCAAGAGCAAGTGGTAATTTGCGAGGTTCTACCTCAGAAAGATTGATTTTTGAGGAACTTTTCAGAGGATGGATACTACAATATTGAGGGTGAACACGAATAGTTTTGATTTTTTTTCGACTTCTTGTGCAAAAGACCTAAGCTAAAATAACCTTTGATGTAAAAGCGAGCGTAGCGAGCTTGTAAATCATAGTGCCTATCCCGCCGCGTCTAATAAGTATTTAGACAATAGGTGCATATGACTGAAGTAACTAACAATAAAAAAGAATTCAAATAGCAAGAGCAAGCAAAGCGAGCTCAGACAAAATTGCAAATGGACTCGAATGAGTCGGATTTTTTTATGGCCTTAGCTACGACTTCGAGTTATAAAAAGCCAAAGCTGCGAGGCATTACGGACCGCGAGGCCGGTGGCGGTGGCCCACGTCGTCCACGCCTTGCGCCGCCTCTGTCTCTACAGACCTACTATTTTTCAACACAGTTAGGTACCTACTAAGAATACATTATTCTTATCACACCACTTGCATGAAAACGTCAAATTATTTGCCATGCAAACTTAACTTAAAATACGTTATTCAAACCCGTGAGCGGCTCCCGTCGGCTTCCGCTGTAAGGTGCAAGTCGCGCAGTCAAAATGGGGTTCCAACATCAAATCACATGGTTGCCTGGTGGGTTATAATGAAATTCAGTACAATATTATTGCCCGGTGGTGGGCTAGTAGAGCCACAGCTTCGAGCGCGTGATCACAGTATAGTGCTATTCTAACATTTTCGTGTCTCTGTCTCGACAGCGGAATCCGAAGTGAGTAGGTACCTATCAAATTCGCATAAATATAAGACCTTGTGATGTGTGTAATTTAATTAAGGTGAAGCTCGATATCGAAATCGTTATTTAAGTCGGTGCTAAAGTTAATATTTTATATTTTGTAGTGTTTTGTGTTTTTAGTCGGTTATATTTTTTTATAAAATATATTTTTTATTTTTCACTTCCTGCGTACCACCAAAAAGTGAAACGAACGAAAAAAGTGTTAAGAACTGGTGTAAACAATCAACAGACATGCGATTTCAGAAATCCCGATCCATTTGCTATCATTTATTGAAGAGTTCCGTTGCCTACCTCCGAAGTTCTTCAGATCTTCACCAAATTTAAATAGGACCAGTCCGAGACAAAAAAAGAATCATCCAAATCGGTTAACAATTGGCGAAAATATCACTGATCAAAGATTTTTCATGAGATCCCATCATCAGATCCTGACTTATACCTTCCACCATCAGCTCAGCAACATAGAATGATGATCACCAGGCACAAATATCTGAATTGCGTTAGAAAGTTTATGAAAAACATTGTGTGTGCTTATAAAATTTGAGGGTTTCCCTCGATTTTCATGGGATCCCATCATCAGATTCTGACTTGGTGACAATGGTACCACCTCAGGAGTATAGGCTTTCGAATAAAAACATAACTTAAAATCGGTCCAGAATTGGCGGAGAAATCGGGGAACATACATAAAAAAAAGTACATACAGCCGAACATAGAACCTCCTCCTTTTTGAAGAAGTTGGTTAAAAAGGAGAAAGTTTGTTGTGTTCGTAACGTCGTTCGGGCACGCGTGGCGCTTACATTACTAATAAACCACGATTTATTTTATTTACAGTCACAACAGTAAAGTGATCTGCTGTCCCATGTGGCTATGCATTATGTGGATAATAATAATAAATAGTTTGGGAGTAGGGTGCTGTATCCATAAGCTGTACTCATGCAAATTCGCAATAATTGGAAAAATGGACAAGGCTATGAAACATTACCGAAGCGTCCTAGAATACAAACATTTTGTGGATAATGTACAGTGGTCTCTGAAGTGTTGCGGGGTATGCTCATCACTCTTTTTGGTAGAATTATGAAATGACAAAATTACAAAGTTTATTCAAAAATAACTGACCCGCGTGGCTTCGCTCCCGTCTATTGGCTACCCTACCTACCTACCCTAGCCTATCCTACCTACCTACTAACCTACCTACCTACCCACCCTACCCTACCTGCCTCTCTACCTCTCTACCTACCTACCTAGCTACCTACCTCCCTACCTACCTACCTACCCTAGCTACCTACTATTTTTTTATATTTTAATACTTATTATGCTATTCCGGACAAAGACTAATTCAAAAACACAAATATCATGATTATCGGTCCAGTTGTTTTTGAGTTACTTATAAGTTAACGAACAAACCCGACTTTGTTTTATATTTTAAGATTTTTGCTATATTGTGAAAGATTCGACCTTTTCCGCATTTTTAAATAAGCCGACAGCGGTTAATTAATAAACGGGGCTCCATAAGCAACCTTGGTACGGAACCCTAAAAATCGATTTCGTTCGAATGGTTCGCACGGTCGCACGAATCAAAATCGTAAGCGAAGGCTTAGTAATAGGGTCCCGCCTTGGCTCGCAAGTGCAACGCCATCTATCAACCAAGTCGTAAACTGAAAAAATATTTAGCAGCGAAAGACGTGAAATTAGAACCCCATATACAACGATAAAGTATTAAACAATAACTCAACAATTTGTTTCGGTGTTATATTCATGCTTTCGTGCATTTTATCTTTTCCAATAGATGGCTTTGACTAATCAAATACATTAGGAAGTTTCTTACTAAACTTAATAATTCAATATCTTTTAATTTTGTGGGTCGATTTTGAAGTAATAAAGGCTAAATGTTACTCGGGTTGTCACTCAATATTTTCAAGTACCTAGATTTGGAACCCAATCTGTGGTTTATGCGTGATGCTCCCTCAAACGCACAGACAAACAGATAAACAGACAAAAATTGCATTTTTGTGTTTTATATCTTTTCCTAACTTTTCTATGTAATGTTTATGCAAAAATATTCAATGTACAGACAGTTAGTCTAGGATTTTATTATATGTATAGATATTTCTTAGTCAAGAGTTCTACCCACAACATTTTAAGTAGGTAGGTAGGTCCCTATACCTACCCATAGATATAATAAGTACCTAAACTTGTTTTTTTTTTAATATTTCTATGTACCTATCAATGTATCTTTCATAGGCTATCCATTTTAAATTAGAATTAGTACCTATAATACCTATTAAACAAAATTTTACTCTTGATCTTTTATATGAAAGAAGTTCTTGACTTTTACAGATTAATTCGTATCAAGATTGGTTTGATCGCGACTGGTTTGACAAAATACGTGATTACGAATGGGATCCTAATGCAATGAGAAAAGGTGGACGTAAAAGAAACGAAATGGAAGTAACTGACAGCGTTCCACTAAGGTTCGGTTTAAAATAATCAGATTTTTTATTGTAAGGATTGGAAAGACGTAGACATTGTTTTAAATAAACATAAATTATGATAATAACTTTACAGTAGTAGGTACTACCATCGTTTTTAAATTCAAGTTAATTCATAACTTTTTATAGGAGCTTCTTAAAGTTGTGTAAAAATATATGTTAAATAGCAAACTGTTATAGTGTTATGTTAGTTTACATTCGTACACACAGTTGTTATCAGCTTCATCATCTCCGGTACAGTCTTGCAATGACGTAAATCAATTTTTTGCAAGTATAGGAAGGAACCTTGCAGATGGTATAAACAATCATTCACTCCTACTTCACTCCCCCACACATCTAACTTCAAAAAATCATTTGATCTGGAAAAGATAGATCCTAAGGAAATTATTTCAACCATAAACATGCTGCGATTAAACGCAGCAACCGGCTGGGATGGTATTTCCACCCTGTTCTTAAAACGTTACGCCGAAACCCTCGCACCTATAATATGTCACATTTTCAACTTTTGCTTTAGTTTTTTTCCCCACTTCATTCAAAAAGGCAGCCAATCATCCCATTTTAAAGGGCGGCGATGGGTGCCTCGTAAATAACTACCGCCCCATAGCGGTTCTAAGCACTTTATCAAAAATACTTGAACGTTTAATGAATAAAAGACTCATTTACTATCTTGAGCATTTTAATATTTTATCACCACAACAATTTGGTTTTCGCAAAAATAAATCCACAAATGACGCAATTCACAAGTTAATTGATCACATAGTGAAGAAGACAATAGTAAAAAGGTATTGATCATTTTCTTAGATCTCAAAAAAGCCTTTGACACTGTGCCCATTCCGACCCTCTTACCCAAGCTAGAACGTATAGGTGTAAGGGGCCAACCACTTAATTTATTTAAAAGCTACCTAACACACCGTTCACAATTAGTGATGATGGACGGTTATGATAGCGAATCGAATACGACGTGCCGCAAGAAAGTATTTTAGGGCACACTCTCTTCCTTGTATTCATCAACGACCTCTGCAACCTAGATATACCAAATGGCCAAATAGTTTCTTATGCTGATGACACTGCAATAACTTTTACTGCAAACTCATGGGTGGAACTACAGTCAATTGCTCAAAAAAGATTTAACTCCACACTAGGATAGCTTTACACACATTTCTTGACCCTACATACCACTAAAACTAATTTTATTACCTTCTCAATTAACACAAATTCTCAACCAAATCCCTGTTTCTCCCTAAAAGCTCACTCGTGTTGTTTAATGTCGCAGCAGACCTGCCAGTGCTCATCACTCACTCCAGTAGATCAAATAAAATATATTGGTATTATTATTGACCAACACTTAAATTTCAAATCACATATTAATCTCTACCTTATCAGGCCGCGTACGGTAACTTATTTAAGTATATTTTTAAAACACTACTACATGTAGCACATGCATCAGTTATCCGGAATGTATACTTCGCTCTTTGCCAATCACTAATCACCTATTATATTTCTTCTTGGAGAGGAACTGCTAAGACAGTGATGAAGCCAATAGAGATCGCTCACAGGACCATACTTAAAATTGCCACCTTTCGAACTATCTTATTTCCAACAGCCGAACTTTATAAATCCTGGAACGTTTTAAATGTACGACCACATTATATTTTACATATAGTTTTATTACAACATTCTAGAACACCTTACAGACATATCTCTAAACTTCGAAAAGACAGAATTTACTCAATTCCAGCTCCACGTACCTCTTTCGTAAAACGATTCTCTTTATATCTTGCTCCATCTCTCTATAAGAAAATTAACGCAAAACGCCCTATCTTTAAACTCTCATTGCACAATTGTAAAAAAACTGTACAGACACTCCTTTTGGATCACTCAATTATGTTGACACTAAATTATTCATTGCAAAGTAGTCTCGTAAACACATATACACACGCACGCACACACACATACGCACACGCTCATACACAGACGCACATACACACCCACACCCACACACTCTAGATATGTCTTGTATAAATAATAGTAAAAATACACTTTGAGCTAAAAAAAGTAAAAAGTAAAACTAAAAAGTATCACCGCTGTGCCGGTCGGAGTGGGGGGTGTTAGGTTTTTTTCGTTACGGAATTTCTGGATTCGGTCTCCACGCTCAAGGCCCGCGATAGAAGCTATGCAATAGCTTAAAAAACAACAGTAACATGGTAACCCATCCAAAACCCGACCTTGGTGAGTTTTACTTAACCTCTAAGGTCAAGGTGAGACATAAAACAACATTAACATGATTACCCATCCAAAACCCGACCTTGGTGAGTTTTGCTTAACCTCTAAGGTCAAGGTGAGACAAAAAACAACATAAACGTGGTTACCCATCCAAAACCCGACCTTGGTGAGTTTTGCTTAACCTCTAAGGTCCAAATGAGACAAAAAAAGAACATTAACATGGTTACCCATCCAAAACCCGACCTTGGTGAGTTTTGCTTAACCTCTAAGGTCAAGGTGAGACAAAAAAAAACAACAGTAACATGGTAACCCATCCAAAACCCGACCTTGGTGAGATTTACTTAACCTCTAAGGTCAAGGTGAGACAAAAAAACAACATTAACTTGGTTACCCATCCAAAACCCGACCTTGGTGAGTTTTGCTTAACCTCTAAGGTCAAGGTGAGACAAAAAAACAACTGTAACATGGTAACCCATCCAAAGCCTGACCTTGGTGAGTTTTGCTTAACCTCTAAGGTCAAGGTGAGACCGCGGTGTCAACAACGCCGTGTCGAAGACTGCCGAAGTTCCGAACTGAAACGACGTTAGACGATGCACGGCCTTCAAGCCACACCTCCGTGTCCGTCGGAGTGGGGAGCGTGAGGTTTTTTCGTTTCGGAATTTCTGGATTCGGTCCCCGCGCTCAAGGCCCGCGATAGAAGCTATGCAATATAGTAACTACAGCAAGGGCGGATCCAGCTTTAGTGCCAGGAGGGGGTCACGTAGTTGTGGTCAAGTCAAGAACTTATAATTTAATTTTGATAACAATAGATACAAGTAAAAAGTAGGTATTTAATTAATGTACGTAAGTACTGTACTTAAAAAATATTTATTCTTTATTGTACACTTGAAAAACTTAACACATAATAACTTGTACATATACACGTACATATTGTCATCTTCTCTTGAAGACATCCAGAGAAGCACTATCACGCACGGAATGAGTCAGCCTATTTATATTCCATAACCGTGGTGAATGATTTGGCATAACAGCTAGAGGTATGTCGAGGGTGTATCTGTATGATGGTCTATGTGTATGACACAAAACTCCGCAAAAGTGAAGAGGTGGTACGACAAGGGTTTCCAACAAACAAAATAGAAACAGACAAAATACATATATTTAAATAACAAAATCAATTTTTCTTTTACGTCTTCTCCCGAAACGCGTTATTACGTCATTTACGTCAATGGGTACGTTTTTATGAACGAGGAGAAGTGCCAGTCCGGTTAGGCGATCCTCAACCATTGAAGATCTTAGCCACGATTTAATTCTGCGCAACGTAGAGAAAGACCTTTCTGCTGTCGCTACACGGACAGGTAGTGTAGCCATAATACATAAAAAAATTCTTATATTAGGATACATATCGATGTCACAATTTAAAATAAGATCAGAAATCGACTGCGGTATGTCCTGGCACCGCTGCAACATTTAAGTTAAAACACACGCACTCACTGGAATAATGAGAAACTTATTACTAACCATTTCTTGTAATTAATGAATTTGCAGCAACAATTTTTAAGAATACTCATAAAGGTACACTTATAAACACATTAAAGGTAGAAAGAAATTTTAGTTTTTTAACTTAGAACTATGTTATGAAATGATATGTTGAAGTTTAGTTGAGGTTAGGTCTAGCTAGACGTTACGTAGTCGACAAGCGCGCGCTAGTGTGGCGCGATAAAATTCAAATTTTCGTTGCGTTCGTTCCCAAACGTTTGCCAACATAAAAAGTTATTATATTAAATTCATTAAATATTGAAGGTATGTAGTTACATAAAATCTGTATTGTGACACAATATATATAAATAAAATCATTATGTTTAATTAGTGGTCCACCTAAGTCCTGGAACCAGCTCAGGGGGGGGTCATGACCCCCATGACCCCCCCCCTGAATCCGCCGTTGAACTACAGTCATAGATGCTGTTTCAAATTTTATAAAATCCGCCAATAAGGGGACCGGCACTGTTTCTCCTAAACACAGGCAAAATTTTAGCTTAGCTAGGAGAACAATTACTTCACCCGTATTTATTGTACATTTTAGTGAACCTACAAATATGTCAATGCAACATCTGTAAACTAAACTTTACAATCCCTTTATGAAATAAACTATTACTATTGTTATTCCATTTGTTATTCATATACATGAAATATTTCTATGAAAAACAAAAAGCATTTAAAAATATAAAAAATAGTAGCCCACCGGTATCGCGAATAGGGTCAGGGCTCCCGAGAGAGGAACCTCCTCACTGTACACGCCGTGTCCAGGAGAACTGTTTTCTGGATAAAGCCCCTGATCCAGCTGCCCAACGAGAGCCTCTTGAGATGTTGGTCGAGCCTCTTGGTAATCAAGTGGTCAGCCAACCTGACGTCAGAATCGCTGACCTTCGATCTGTCCTCTTTATTTCTTTGATAGGCACTTATATTTCTTATCGCAAAGGTAGCAAATATTGCCTTATTGCTGAGTAAATAGTAGCAAATAGGTATTAAATAGTCCACATGGTCTCATGTTATATAGGTAGATACATTTTTCTTTTGGTAGATACAGTCATCCTGACGGTCACCCACTGGCTGTTTATTTCAGTGGGCATGTAAAACACTCTGCCAACTCAAGGATACGCCGTTATTTACTGTTTGTTATTTTTTTCCTTGTTCCAGTTGCTGTAAAAGCGGTTCATGTATATCAAATTATCTTCTGGAGCTGGGAACTCGCTCTATTAACACTAAAGGCTGTGGGGATTTGCTTTCTCGAATTATATTACTATCTATGATATCCCATCTTCTCATATTCCTATCTGTTATATTAGTGGAGGTGGGTTGTTTGAATACGTTAGTAGTGTATTTTAAAATAATTATAATGCTTATTTTTTATCCAACAGGCAATTATTCTGAAACTCATAATTAAAAAAAATCGATGTTGTGATACCAAAGAAATGCCGAACATGAATGTTAGACATATAATGTCTGTAAACGATCACTTTGCCTCCTCCAACTCGATGGAATTGAACCCTGACGATACTGATTTCGAAAATGAAGGTCATCTTCGAAATGTACAATTAACGGATGGTATTACTAAATCCAGGTAAAACACATAATCCTATAATTAATAGATGCACCGCTGCCACCGCCGCCGCCGCTCCGCGCCCGCTAACTTCGTGTCCGCAGCCTTAGGCTCAATTTACCTTAATCTGAAACTTAACATAGGAAATTCACCCTTAATTCTCAACATAGATAATGAACATATTTCTTTTACGGAATCTGCGCATCTGAGCAGAAGAAATATGTGCATTACGATGTGGAGATAGGGATGAATTTGCTATGTTAAGTTTCAGATAAAAGATTCCATTTTGCGGCAATGTAATTTGAGTCTCTGTTAGTTCATTGGCATCGCTGTCACTATGTACCTATCTGTCAAATTCTTACCTAACATGGGATAGGATTGTTTGTACCAACCATCGCAAAACAAAATTCGTTCAGACAAGAAAGTGCGCATAAAAGGACGAGTATAAAGAGCAGTCATCCGACCGGCTATGACATGCTGGCCACTCAAATAGCAGCACGAAAATCAACTTCACTGCGCAGAGATGAAGGTGCTCAGATGGGCAGGTGGTGTAACTAGGCTGGATCATGAGAAAACACACACATAAGAGGCACCTTAAAAGTGAGACCTATCCCAGATAAACAACAGGAGAGCCGTCAACGGTAGCACGGACACGTTATGAGGCGACCATCCGACCACATGACCAGAAAAGTGCTAGAGATCGAAACTAAACCCTGAGGACGAGGAAGACCCCGAATCACATGGATGTCCGTAGTTAATAAGAACCATAAAGAAGCCCAAGTCATCAATGAGACGACCCAGGACCGAGCTGCCTGGAGACGCATGAAACGGAGGGCCAACCCCAAATAAATGGCAAAGAGCCAGGCAAAGAAGAAGAAATAAGTTAGCAGCCAAAACAACATTTTTGACATGGCTAATATAGAATATTTAGTTTGCACCATAAAAATATAAAAACTCAATGGTTTGCACTAAGGCTAGTTTAATTACATGTTAAAATAAAATTACTGTAGGTACCTATTTGTTTTCTCAGAATGGCAGTAAAGAATCGAACTACTATCGATGACGAAGATTCAGAGAGTCCATAAGATACATTGAAATGGATGAATGACAAGTTAAATCTCGATTTAAATGTGTATAGATTAAATAGCAGTTTTATATAATAACTACACTAAAAAAAACGTAAATAAAGAAATTAAATAATCGGCAGGCATTTCTCATTTTTTTTCTACGTTTTGATTGGAGGCTGCAGTGGGATAATAGGTACAGTCTCTTGGCAACATTATCTTACCCACCCTAAAAACAAACGAATTTGGACCCTCTGACAGTAACATTAAGGTTTATTCATTTTATACGAGCTTATCAGACAAGTGCTCGAGGACTTGATGAACAAATACAATAATAATACAGACACGCAAATTTGATCTTTAAAACGTTAGCATTAGGTTTTAAGTTATAACTACTTGTTATAATATAATTAGTGTAATAGCTTGTTTTAATAATTACGTTCAAGTAATTCTGGTCTCGTGGTCTATGTATAAGACTGAGAAAAACAAATTGCGAGATCAAATCCTGCGACAAAGATGTTGTTTTGCTTTCAATTAAGAATTTATTCCAAAACTATTTCTTGTATTATTGTAAAGAACTATAGACGGATAACCTTCAAATATAAACTTTCTAAAATGGTAATATTTTCGCATAACTTGTAATAAGTGGGTAGTTGAATAATAAATATTTGTATTAATTATAAAACTGGTATTCAAATGCTACTAAGGGTATGCAGTGACTACGCGCAAACATCAACATCCACATTCATTTCAAATTGTTTAGAATATTGCGTCTAGAAATTACAACTAAGATCAAATTTTAATGCGCCTTATAAGAGTTGAGTTGGTCTTGCGGTCACTAAGGTAGTGCGATGTTCATCGTTTTCTACGTTCGAACCAAGTTTAACCTAAATATAGCTTTTTGCTCAGCTGTTTTTTTTTATTATTTCATAACGTTTATTTTACATTTCATTAATGGACGACGTAGGGTCTTGTCTTTTTAAAAGGGCAGTTTGTATAGAAATAAAACTAAACAATTACAAGTTTAAAATGTTTATTATTTCATTAAAACACTTAGTTAAGATAAAGTAAGTAAATGCTCATATATTTCCAAATTAATATACATTTTATATTAGTATGCCATAATCAAATCTAACCATTTATAAACATTAAAAAAGGTGTGCTTATGCTTAAATGTTTGTTATCGAGAAAATGAATTCTTCTGTGAAATGCTTTACATATTTATAGCTGCCTATATGTAGTGAATAAACATATTATTTAAATAGAAAAATCTATTTATAACAATGACATCACCACATAATCAGTAACATTTTAATGGTTTAACAGTCAATCCATTGAGCATTTACTTACATGGTGTGTTTAAAAATGCCTAGACACTAGATTAACTAGTAGCGGATTGGCGCACCGTCCCCTGCTATAACTTGCAGTAAGCGGCTACGCATACCGCGCACCATATTCCAACACAAATCTTTGCCTCTCATGTGCTCCCAAGTCGATGTCACGATCTCAGCCAAGTTGTGTTTGTTTCGCACTTCCGTTGTGTCCCAATTTAAAACCATTTGACCCCATAGATTTTCTATAGGGTTCAAATCAGGACTTTTAGATGGATGGATAGATGATAACTGTCACACCTTCTTGAGCAGCTAACCAATCCTGCACAATGCCTGCACGGTGGATGGACCAGTTATCGTGCATGAAATAAATATGTGATGTTGGATAGGCAATTCGCACAGTCGGCAGCATGACGTCACGCAGAATCTCCAAATACAAACTACTATTAAACCTACCACCAACTTCCACCAATTCACCAGGTCCCATAGACGACATCCAGCCCCAGTAGCCCAGGGTTATTCTACCGCTGGTTCTACAAGGTAGCAAGCACTTCTCATTGTAGCGTTCTCCTTTCCTTCGCCATAAGATTTTACGTCCATCTTTGTCCGATTTAAAAGATTTTTCATCAGTGAAGATCACAACATTTTCTTCTCAATTAAAATTTAAATATTCCTGGCCAAAACGGACCCTTTCTTCGCGATGAGCAGGTGTTAATGCAATTTTCAGTGCCGGTTTATAATTCCTTATCCCAGCAGCGTGTAAATGCCTTCTCACTGTTTCCACTGAAATATTGTGTTTTATTGCGGTTAGACGAATGTGCAAAAATGGATTATCAACATGGCTTGAAACAATAGCCCGGTGGCGTTCGAATTCGGGACTATACTTGATGGCTTTTACTCCTGGACGAATCCGCTGAATATTTCCATTGTCTTCATAACGTCTTAGCCATAGCCTGACCGTATTTCTCTGAAACAAAAAAAAAACATTTTTGTAACCGTGTATGTAACTTGTAAGGAGTAAACTACGCGTTAATCACAATTAATAAAATAAAATAGGTATAAAAAAAAACACTTACTGCTATAGTAAGTCGACGACCAATCTCTCTAATTCCAACATTCTGCTCATGTAAAAATATGATTTTATGTTTGGTATAGTCATCAAGTTACGACATGATGCTTTTTTACACCAAATTGCTAACGAGTTATGTGGAACGATTTACAAATGTGTGTGCGCAATCACTGCTATTAATCGTAGTGTAACTTTTGTCACTTATATGAATTTATTATCTACCTCACAAAGCAAATGTATGCTTTACTTAATATTAATAGTTTTTTTTCAATTTACCCACCGGTTTACAAGATAAGCTATTAGGCGTAAATCATATTGGTCGTTCTTTAATAATACAAGCAATATTGTAGTTCCTTTTTTATTTGATTGTCATTACAACTAATTAAAAAAGGAACTAATACTATGTGGACTGTGTTTTCGAACCCACATGTTGTTCGTCGCCAATCCAGCATCAAACCGCTAAGCCACAAGAACTTGTCGAGAATACGCGAAATTAAAGATTGGATTGTAATTATATGGAGTTACTTAAAAGCTTTTCAACTTTAAAGTCGACGAGATAATGATTAAAATAGCTTAACAAAATGATACATAATGCCGGTGGCTCCGACTATGTTGGGTGGGTTTACCTTAACGTTACGTGTTAAAGAACAAATTTGCGTGTCTGTATTATTATTGTATTTGTTCATCAAGTCCTCGAGCACTTGTCTGATAAGCTCGTATAAATTGAATAAACCTTAATGTTACTGTCAGAGGGTCCAAATTCGTTTGTTTTTAGGGTGGGTAAGATAATGTTGCCAAGAGACTGTACATAGGTGGATTTGCGATACACCGCAATAAGAGCTGGTAAGTATCTTAAGCATTGTACCTAGCTAAACACACAACGGGGCAACGGGGCTCCGTCTTCGAAGTAACCTAGGTTTGAGAACTTTCCTACTCGATTTTATTTTCCATAATAAGTAAAGTGGTGGTGTAATAATATGGAATTACAGTAATGCTATGAGACGCAAAGGTCATTTTGAAGGAACACGGGTGGGGTTTAGTCAGTAAGAGTCCGACACCCCCATACTACTACTTACTCTTTGAAACTCACTCCCATTTCGCCCAGAGCGAGAGAAGTCATTTGATGATGACCGATCTAAAAAAAATGTCATTTGTCCCTACTGGTAACAGCAGTAGGTTGTAGTCAACAGCAACACAAAAAATGGTATTTTTCCTATCTGTTTGTCACCTTAGGCAAATAAGCCGATGGTCATAACCGGGAATAGACATTCTTTAGGCACAGTAAATTGCGTTCACAGATCTAGAAAAAACATCTCATGAGGATCAAGTTCATCTCATAGTTGGTTGTCATTATTAAAATCCTTACTTATACTACTATATACTACATAGTAATCAGGTTGTAGCTATCAGGAAACACAGACTCCGGTAGGGAATTCCACTCCTTAGCTGTACGCACGAATGTGTTCCCAAAACATTTTGTGCGCGTGGGTGGGATGTCCACCATGTTCCGGTAGCGCATCGCCGTTCGTCTTGTGGTCCGATGATAGAACGGGCTTGGCAGAATTAAGTTATGCAATTCCGTCGCACATTCCCCAAAATGCAACCGGTAGAAAACCGACAGGCTAGCAACGCGTCGTCGATGCTCAAGACTTTGGAGCCTCCTCGCGACGAGCCTATCATTGCCGATGATTCTCTTGGCTCGTTTCTCAATTGACTTTAGGGCACCAAGCTGGTATCTGGCAGATCCGTCCCAAAGATTAGAGCAGTAAGTACTCTATACACGATCGAACTTGCGCTTGATAAATTTTGAGCAGCTGTTCCGGCGTAAAGTACCGACTCACCTTTGCTAGGAACTAACTAGAACTTCTTTGCAGCCACTTGAGCTTTTGCCTCTATTAAAGAGCCAAAATTGAGGCTAGATGTTAACCATAGCCTCCCGGAGAGACCGGATCTGCGACGGACACGTTTCTCAGCGACAGTGCTGTCGTCTGCATACCCAAAGGTATCGGGTTTGAGCAGATCATTAATATGCATCATTAATATATTGGTCTAAGCGTGATAATATAGCCTTCCTCGATAAATGGGCTATAACACTGAAATATTTTTTCAAATCGGACCAGTAGACCAGTAGTAGTTCTTGAGATTAGCGCGTTCAAGTAAACAAACAAACTCTTCAGCTTTATATATTAGTATAGATTAAAATGGTCATATTTTTTTAGATGAATACGCGTTACGGCCGCGAATCGTATTTTGTGTTTACATACAGCTTCACACTGACCGGCAAATTGCAAAAAAACATAAAAATATATGAATTTCGCGGGCTACCTTGGGCACATCTTTTTTTTTTCTTTTTTAACGGGGGGAAATTCTCATGGATGTCCTCCACCCTGGGGCGGGCGGAGGGGTCTATCAGACTCTTACTGACTAAAACCACCCCGGTGTTCCATGTCTTACCAACGTCGGGGATCGCGAGAACTTCCCGCGATCCGCGACTGGTGGCCCGCCCCTGCGGGCCACCTCGGCTCAGCGGGGGGAGTGAGGTGTTTGACTCCCCCTGCGACGTCAAAGAGGAGCGCACGGGAATACTACGCGCTGTCACCTCGGGTCCGTATGAATGGGGGGCGACGGCCATCCCCAGGACCGCCGCCCCTGGACTCAGTTAGGGGGGCTGGAAGAGGGCAGCGTATTGGAGGGCCCTCCTCCAACGCCCGGTGCGCCTGCTGCAGGCCGGGAGAGAGGTCGAAATCTCCCTCTCCCTTTCCGCAGCCTCCTTCTGCGTGATGACTATTTCGCAGAAGGAAACCACCGCGTCCCAGGACTCCTCGCCGTCGACCATAGCACGTACTACGGTCGGCAGCGAGAGATCACTGCCTACCACAGATATGAGGGCACGGCGCGGCTCCTCCCAAGCGGCACACTCTGCCAGCGTATGCTGCGCCGTATCCTCCCGACAGTCGACGCAGTGGTGACACCGAGCGTCCGGCTCCCTGCCTATGCGACACAGGAACTTCCCGAAGCAGCCATGCCCCGAGAGGACCTGCGTCACCTGAAACGACAAGGAGCCGTGCCTTCTCCCGATTCGCAGGTCGAGCACTGGCCGGATGGCCTCAATAGTGCCGAGACCGGCGAAAGGGCGTGAGAGCTTGTCCCGCCATTCCGCCACCAGGACCTCGCGCAGCTGCGACTGACGCAGCTCAATGTGCCGCTGCATCAGTCGCTCACCGCGCGCACGCGCGTCTACACGCCACCGGTGCAGTGACGCTAGGGCTTTTGCCTCCAGGTCCCAGGGCGGAGATCCGGCCAGTACGCAAGCCGCCTCGTAAGAGATCGTGCGATAAGCCCTGATGACTCTGACGGCCATCACCCTCTGCGGCTTCCGCAGAACAGTGATGGTGCTGGCCGTCAGGTCAGCTGCCCAGATCGGGGCCCCATACAGGGCCATCGATCGCACGATCCCAACGTACAACCGCCTGCAGGCGGTGCTCGGGTCCCCCAGATTGGGAAGCAGCGTTGACAGCGCCCCAGCTGCGCCCAACAACTTGGGCGCCAGCCGCCGGAAGTGGGGGCCGAAATCGCATCGGCTGTCGAGCACCAATCCCAGGTACTTCATGGTCGACTCGACAGCGATACGAGCCCTCCCAACAACTATGTGCGATCCCGGTGGCGGCGCCCGCCGGGGGCCATGAAAGGCTATGGCCTCCGAGTTGTTGAGGGCCACCTCCAGGCCAAGGCGCCGTATGCGGCTCACCACTTGTGAGACCGCGGCGTCGCTAGCATCGCTGCCTCCCTGTACGAGCTCCCCCGGGCAGTGACCAGCGTGTCGTCAGTGTAACACGTCAGGTCCACTCCAGGCGGTAGCTCGCCCCTCAGCACCCAGTCGTAATCGATATTCCACAAGGGTGGGCCCAAGACCGAGCCCTGTGGAACACCGCACGACATGGGGTGCTGGTGTCTGCCATGCCATCACGTCCCAGATAGGTGACACACCTGACCGCTAAATAAGCCCCCATGACGCGGCGGAGGTAGGGAGGCACTATGATAGCGCAGTGCCTCCCGAATACAACTCCAGGGCAGGGTGTTGAAGGCATTGGAGATGTCCAAGGACACCGCCAACATCACCCCGCCCCGGGATATTGCTTCCTCCGCCAGGACTCTCACTCGCGATATTGCCGTGATGGTGGAGCGCCCATGCCGAAACCCGAACTGGCATTCGGCCAGGTCCGGCCCTTGTCCGCTTAAGTGGCCGACGAGGCGGGCTGCAACTATCCACTCGAACAGCTTTCCCACCTCATCCAACAGCACTATGGGCCGGTACACGGTTGGCGAGTCCGCAGGGCGCCCCGCTTTCCTGAGCAGGACCAGACGACCAGATTTCCACTGAACAGGAAACTGGCCCTGCTCCAGGCACGCTGAGTGTAGAGTCCTCTCAGTTGGGGCTTCAGCTCCTTCAGAGCGAGGACCAACACGCAGCCGTGAATTCCATCGGGCCCCGGGGCAGTGTTCTTCGTCCGGAGCCGCATCACGGCCGCCCTCAACTCTGCTTCTTTCACCTCTGGGACGCTGGCGTTATCTTCAGGCTCTGCGGCTGTGGGCAGAGCCATTGGCGGTGGAGTATGGGAAGAGCGGTTGCGACCACCTCCTTCAGCAGCACGGGTTGGAGACTCTCCGTAAGCGGAGGCGCCCAAGGTCCGAGTTTCCCTCGGACCGAGCGATAAGGACGCCCCCACGGATCTATGTTTAGAGTCTCCAACATTTCCGCCCTGGCACGCGTCTTTGCTTCGCCGATGGCCAGCCGCAGAGCCTCTTTAGCCGCGCGGTACACCTCATACAGCGCGGCTTCTTCGTCAGGGACCCGACGACGTCTTCTTCGGTATCGGGTATACTGGCGCCTGACTCGCACGCACGTACGAGACGCACCAGTACACTTGGCGCCTTCTGGGTTGAGTGTGAACCCGGGGCATGGACGCGTCGCTGATTTGCGTCATCGCCCCGTGGAACCACTGCGCCTCCTCTTCGACGTCGACGGGTCCGATCGTCGCCGACTCCCGGATCCAGGCCTGCACATAGCGGCTTCCTCGAGTAGCTCCCTGTCGAGGCGCTTGCGCGCCCAGCGCGGACCGTCCCTTCGCGGGGCCAATGGACTGCGGCCGCCCGTGGTCTGGGGGAAGACGTCGAAACGGATGTATTGGTGATCCGACAACGTCTCCATCTCCACGGCGACACGCCAGTCGCGGACACGGCTAGCAGCAGCAGGGCAAACGAGACGTCCACTATGGAACCACCCCGCTGCCGCACGCACGTGTAGCCTCGATTCAGGACAGTCAAGCTGGTCGTGACCACCCACTCCTCTAACGCCTCGCCCTTGGCATCGGTGACCGGGGATTCCCACGCCGCAGACTTGGTGTTGAGATCCCCGAGCAACAGCACCGGGCGAGGGTGGTACCGGTTCACTACGGCACCCAACTCGACAAGGAAGCTCTCGAAGTCGCCAAGGCTCTTGTTGGGCGAGAAATAATTTTCCGAAAATCAAGTAGTGTACTTAGTAGATATAGTAGATTGTTTATTATGATTGATGATGATTTTGTGCAGTTAATTAAGTGTCCAGCTTAGAATTTAGAACCGGTCCCCAAACATCCTGGGGTGGGCCTCAGCCAATTCTGGGGTGGGTACGGCCCAAGCCCTATATACGCCTATGTGTATCAGTAATTCGCACATATAACTTATTAATTACTGAGTCATCACTCAGTAATTAATAAGTTATATGTGTTACACAAAACATCACAACATTCACTCAACTCCTGCGGAAAATCTATCTATCGTAGCTTAGAATGACAAATGTTATGGTATTTCTCAACTTGTTGTTCCTGTCTGTCACCCCACACGACACGGTTCATAGGTTTTGCCGGCTTCAAATCATTAACTCTAGGCTTAAGCTTTTAAATTGCATTCAACTACCAGTGGATAATGGTCGGACTAATACACGTCGTAGCGCACAGACACACTAACAACTGAATCCCGTGCTGACTCTGTGACGATGCAGTGGACCATCTAGTACAGCCGTGAGGTTCACTAAAAATGTATAGGTAGTTTCAGGACACATATTCATATTCAGGCAAAGCCAATCATGATCCATACAAAAGTCCAACATTTCGTTACAAAACTACTCATTCGGGTGGGCATTAAAGTCGCCCAGTATATAAAATGCCTCAACCCCATTGTTCTTCTTCACTTCAACTACCGAACGAATCACACCTAAACACGCGGTAAACTCCGGTAGGTTTTCATAAGAGTTTGTAGGCATATACACTAAAGAGTACTGCTGACCTTTCACACACAGTTACTATCGCACAGACCCGCACGTTACTACATACTATCACAGACACAGACTCAAACGCACTCTCACGCCACAACAACGCCACGCCGCCTTATGGCCGCCCGCCGAGTAAACCCGCCGTAGTGTCGACCGCAGACGTGCCGGTGCAACCAACTTGTCATCGATCGTATTGAGCAGCGGCAGGTCATGCAGCAGCAGCCAAGTCTCCTGGAGAGCTACCAGCTGTTTGGCACAACTTTCTGATTCCTTCCAAAGATCTCTTCATAGACTTACAGTGGGGAAGAATGCAATGAATAAGAAGACTTTGGGAGAGGGCTTAACTTTAAAACAACTCTGGGTGGGTTCATAGTGAGAGCTCTCTTTAAGATTTGTTACAGTCCTTCGATTGAAAGTTGTTAGTTTTTAATGGTTTAGTTCAAATAATAGTTGACTACAATATCGCATTTGGTGGTAAACCTGTAAAGGTAATTGTGTAGTGGAAAAATAAATCTATACTAATTTATAAAGCTGAAGAGTTTGTTTGTTTGTGTGTTTGTTTATTTACTTGAACGCGCTAATGCACTACTGGTCCGATTTGAAAAATTATTTCAGTGTTAGATAGCCCATTTATCGAGGAAGGCTATATATCATCACGCTAAGACGCGACCATAACGCGTATTTATCTAAAGAATTATAACCATTTTAATCATCAATATAGCCCTCTAAGTTCATGTAGTTCGAAAGAATGATTATTTCTGAAATATTCATTCTTTCGAACTACATGAACTTAAGAGGATAAATACGCGCTACGGTCGCAGATCGCATTTGGTCCACATACAGCTTCACCCTGACCGGCAAATTGCAAAAAACATAAAAATATTTGAATTTCGCGGGCTACCCTGGAGCATCCACCTTAAATTTTTTTAATTGAAACCGTAGACAGAGAATAGATATCTATTCTCTGTCTACGATTGAAACATACTTGTCAGTGACATTTCTGTGCTAGCTACCTATAGTTTCTGTATGCTCCCCACAGAGTACATTATACTATACTGATGCTCCCATATTGTTTTTGGACCAGACGACACTTCAGAAAAAAATCCCGTAGCCTAGCTGGAAACACTGACTTGGCGAAGACATTGACAGTTTGTGACAGTGATGGTTGACAGTGTTGACACTGACAGATTAGCTCGATTTCCGTATTGATCTACAACACTTTCATTTATGATAATTGTTTAAAACCGAAGGTATATTTTGATTTTAATATTAAAATTAACTTTGTGATTAATTGATACACACAAATTACCTTGCTCTTTTTCCCTTATATTTGTAATACGACCAATTCTCAACATAACCTCAATTTCAGTGCACAATGGTATTCCTTACGGTTGCTAATTGGATCCGGTCCCGAGGTCCTGATGAGTTTTGGAGAAAAAGGAGGGTTTTTAGGCTTGCTGCGCATTATATTGGTCGTCGGAGGAACTGTTACTCAGTAGCAGTACGTAATGTCCACAGAGCGTTAGTTTACGCAACTAAAGCAAGGAAGCTGAAGAAACAAGATATGATTGATCTCTGGTCCACAAGAATCACTGCTGCTTGTGAACAACACAACATTACACCATACACATTAAAGGAGGGTTTGGACAGAGCTAACATTATGTTGGACCGTAAATCATTATCAGATTTAGCCTGCTGGGAACCACGGACATTTGAAAGTTTGGCTGCTGTAGCTAAACAGAAGCTGAATCTAGATGGTGTGAGAGACAATGCTGATAAACAGTACCCTACAGGGGTGAATTTAAAACTTAAGGATGTTATGCTAGAGGCTTGGTTGAAAGAAAAGAAACAATAACTCAGTTCTACATTATAATATTACCTATTATCTAGTTATTTTAGACCAACATTAGTTCTGTAAATTAGTAATAAATATTGTCTTAATCAGAATAATGTGTTTGATTGACTAGTTTCCTAATTCTTTTTTCAATTTCTTAGTTAACTCATTTTGTTTTTCTAATATGTACAGGTTTTCTATTTTGCGCCTTTGTTGCCGTTCAACATCCTTTACTACACCTTCATGCATTTTTTCCCTGTAACAAAAGTGTCAGTTTGTTGAATTAAATATTGAAGTCGGTTTTGTGGATACCTGTCATGGACAGTATAAGGCCCAATTGGGGCCAAATAGTATTGTCTTGCATGCTTGGTGCCTGACGGGTTAAGAGTTTAATGATAATGATAATAAAATACAGAAAACACACAGATTGTAGTACATGTTACAGTTTTCACAAAGCGGGTAGTAATAAAGGTCAAGTGTGTCATAATTGTTTCCAGTTGCTTTCAAAATTTTTCAGTGAATTTATTATTAACTGATCTTATATGTGATAACACTTGCTAAGATACGCCATATTAAATGTTTCAACTCAAACCCTGAGCTTCGATAATTCTTTGATAAGGTAATTGATACCGAAAATATTGATTAAACGTAGTCAATATTTTTATGGTGTTCCACATTGTAAAACTATAATATTTTTTAAGTATGTCATTATTTGTATATCTGGAAATATTAAGTCAATATAAAATTAGTAGAGGATTACCTATCTGATTGTTGCTTTATGTGAACATAGGCTACAATACCGATCGTTACGGAACATGAAAGTGTCAAAGCTAACTTTGAAGTTGGTGATGACATTTTCAGTGTTAATTGATTTGTCTGAAAAATAATCTCAATTCACATAGTTCAATAAAAGGTATTTGTTTAAACTACTGAATTTCAAGATATCAATTCACTGGAAAGTATGAAACACATTCCTGACAGTTCTGTCATGTGTCAGTCGGATTCAGATTGACGCAAGGGTTGACGTTTATCATAGACAAATTATTCGTTGAGAATAAATTATTCAATGATATATTTCGTTGGTGAGTTAGGTTTAAAACATACAGGTGCGAGAACGTAGGACGCGGGCGTTTGCGGGACTACAGGTATAGGTATGCGTAGGTACCATCTTCGAAACTGTTGCATGGTACATGCGACGTACAGCATGTCAGTACGAAGTCAGCTTTGCTAGGTAGTTTCTAGACAGCGTTGCTTTGCGTGATGGGTGTCGATTAAATTCTTAAAACTTATTAGATTAACCATTTTTATGTGGCTGTGTGAGTGAGAAGAGCACTGCTTTCAAGGCAATATCTATTAATCTGTTAAGCCTTTTCACAACCCTTTTGGGATAGACGCGTTCAGTCTCATTGGAGCTAGCTGAAAACCCATACTTTATATAGGGCGATTGTCTATCGGACCTCTACAAGACAATAACTGGCTCTAACGATATCCCTTGCCAAGACTGGTATCTGATGTTCCTACTACCCTAATGATTGTCAAGTAGATACTTGACAATCATTAGGGCAAATCTTGACAAATTATATCCGTAATCACCAGCTTGACGTGGAGTTGCTTTCCAAGGCACGGAAGAGTCTCGGCTTGTCTCGGTTTGTAGGTAGTGGATGGTCACAGTAATCACCTATTCACGGACCGAGCTCAGGAAGCGTTCCGTGACCCTTTTTATTCTTTTTAATGTCTGCTCTCGTTCTGGGCGGCGCGAAGAAACCCTTCCGTGTTTCTCTTAATGCCCTTTGTGTTCCAGTGCCGCCGTCGCTTGAAGGCAGCCCCGTCTCGCCCCATTCTGAGAGCCAACCATCTGAAATGCTCGATGAAGTCCAGCGGCTATCGACGACGAGACGTAGATACGTCATCGTCAACCCGATGCCGATGTGAACCCAACCTACCGTTATCTGGGATCCCGAAGTTGGCCTGTCCCGAGAACCATGACAGCACATGCCTTCGGACTTGTGTAGGGCCACCTCGAGACCTAATTGCCAGATCCTCTCAATGACTATTGCAATCCTGTGTGTCATAACGTAGGCTGCCACATGGTGCGACCCCCCTGCACCAGGACCAGCAAGTAATCAGGGAGGTCGGCGCGCAGCACCCAGTCGTAGCCGACGTCCCCCAGGAGCGGCCCCAGAACCCAAATCTGTGGAATATCGCACGACATCTTTCGCTGGTTCCACTCTCCCCGGTGACCAGGGTAGACCCCGATAGAGAGCCTTCACCACGCCATGGAGATAAGACCGGTGATACCGGAGTGCCTCTCTGATGCAACTCCACGGCAGGGTGTTGAAAGCATTGGCGATGTCAAGAGACACCGCAAAGACAACCCTACCCCGGAACGCCGTATTCCGTATTATTAGACGACAGTGGACGTCATGACGTGCCGTCACGACGGAAGGCACGTCATGACGTCTACCGTCGTAGTCACCCCGTGCGGAAACCCAACTGGTTCCAGCACCAGCCTCGCCAGGTCCCCGACGAGGCAGTTTGCAATTACTCTTTCAAAGAGCTGGTCCACCTCGTCGAGCAGCACATTGGGCCGGTATGCGGACGGAGCATAGACGTATAGGTATAGGAGGGGGGTGTTCCGTGCCGTAGGGGGCCCACCCAGCCTAGGGCTCGGGTCTTACTGAATACTGTTAGATACTTACAACCTACATATGAAATTGACAAATTATCCAGAATGCAACAATACAATTTTGGAGCTCGCTTCGCACGGTTTTGCATTGTACACTTGTAAGTGCTTGCACTTTGGTGCATTTATCAAATAAGTTTCAAGCTTCTATATAAGTATAAAAAATCAAACCTACTGAGATGGAGTGCAAAAACCAAATTAACAAACCTTCTGAAAATAGGCAAATCACGCTCATTTGCCTCTTGAATTTTTTGATTTGCATGTATTGAAAATTTTGAGCTCCCTTTGCTCGCTACTGCATTCTTATTTGTACAGACGCCAGCACATCAAGTTGATCAAGCTACAACAATCTGTCAAATTTCTTTAATAGGTTTCAACTTTATCGCTAAAGCGATTAGGTTCAAGCAAGATTGACTAAGAAAATTTGACAGTTTCAGATAGCTTGATGTGCTGGCATCTGTATATAAATCGAACACTTTACTTTTATGTCTGTATCGATAGTAAACAGATGATCCTATCAGAGGTACAACCTATTTGAGAACATTTCCAGCTCGCTTTTACATCCTCAATTATGCAAGTTTTATGCTATTATGCAAGTCAAGTAAGTAACTACGATGATTGTGTGGATGGTAATTAATAAAGGTAACCTAACCATCCATCTACACCTATATTCCGAGGCGGGATGCTAAAATTCGATTTCGAGCTCATTTCACTCGCTGTGTCATCCATATTTTGCAAAGAAACAAGTTTGTATGATATAAAGAAAATGTAGCGTAACCGAGACAATGAAATATTTTTTTTTTTGGGACCCGCTTCGCCCGCTCTAGCATCCTTAGCTCTCCAGTTTACACTTAAATTGACAAAAAAACATCCGTACAATGTGTGATAAGAAAATCTAGCGTTTCTGAGTCAATGAACTTAATATTTTTCGGGCTCGCTTCGCTTACCTCAACATCCTAAGCTGTCCGGTTTTCACTTTAGATGACATATAAACATGTGTAGGTGCAAGATAAGAAGAGTTTCTGAGTCAAGGAACTAGAATTTTTCGGGCTCGCTTCGCTCGTCCTAACATCCTTGGCTGTTTGGTTTTCGCTTAAGGTCACATAAACACTTGTGTATCGATGTAAGGATAAGAAGGTTTCCGGGTTACGCTTAAGTCGACAAAAAAACATACGTATGGGTGACAATAAGAAAATGTAACGTATCCGAAGCAAGGTATATCTAGTAGGTATTAAAATTTTTCGACCTCGCTTTAGTTAGTCGCTCTAGCATCCGTGCTTCTCCAACTTTGGCTTAAACATCTATTTGTGTTATGATAGGAAACAAATCTAAGACAAGGTGCTAAAAATTTTCGAGCTCGCTTCGCTCGCTCATACATTCTACATTCTCTTCGGGCTAATGTTTTATTGCAACAGTCACAAAGACAACTTTTTTGGGCTGGATTCGCGTTCGCCCCAGTCGTCTCCCGTTAGTTTCATGACTTTATGAGTTTTTAATTTTATTACCTTTTTTGTGCAAAACCTGCTGCGACCGCGCCTGATTGTGGGGAGCTGGGATCTGGGACTTTTCAAAATTTATATAATTTTTCATCTGGTGCCGCATCTCAGGTTGGGAGCCAGGTCCCCCTAGAAAAAATCCCTAGATACGCCAATGGGACGGAGAGTCCGCAGGGCGCCCCGGCTTCTTAGTGAAGGCCAGTGTTCCCGCCTTCCAACCAAGTGGGAACTGGAACTTAGGGGCACTTGGTGATCATGGAGGCGACTCGATAAAATCAGTTTTGCATCAAGAAAAATAAAAATCTAGGTAATCAAAATTTGTTCTTTTTATTTCAGAATTTGTGCTGCTTTATTTGATGATATAGATAACGTAGCAAATAATAGTGTCTTCTAAATTTTACAGCTGAAATCATATTTTTATCTATCTAACATTTATTTAAAAATGTAAATACATGGTTCAAACCTAACTACGGGTTTTTTTTATTACCTATGTAAGTACTTATTTAACTATTAGAACATTTGTACAGTTAGGTACGGTTAGTACCCAGTTACAAATCTTAAACACGGAACCAATTTCATTAATACCTAGGTTTTTATAAAGTTCCTAGATATGCTGTTAAAGTAAGTTGTACTAATATTTTTGTTATCAGTTAACTCTAAGGTAGTGATACGGTTAGAGATTTTACATAAGGGTTGATTACTGTGTTACAGAAAAATATTACTCCCGTATTCACAAACGTTACTATGTATTGTGGTCTCACAGTGCGCGCGAGCGCACAGGGCCTCTAAAACTTATTCATAGACAATACTTAAGTGGCGGCTAGCACTATGCGTCCCTTAGAATGATCGGACAGCTAAGGTAGCATGCTAGCTGTTTTATGCAACGCATATCTAGTGTCTCTCGATTCTCGGTGGTCTATTATGTGTTTCGAGAAATATTTTTCGGGGTTGGATTTTACTGTTTGTGATAATTTTCCATTTCAATAGGTCCTTTAACAATGGATTATAGTAGTGAAGAAGAATTTGATAATTATATCAATGAGAGAAGCACAATAAATTCCAGGAAAGTGATACGGGATTTCCAAAGTCCTTTTGATTATTACAGTTCGGATGAATTTAGACGACGCTACAGGTTTTCAAAAGATGTGGTTATTTTATACTCTTACCACTGATAAATGAAGACCTAGAAATGAACGTCAAGCAGCGAACTGAACTACGCAACACAAACGAACCAATCACAGAGCTCTATTCAACGCTGTGCGTTTGCTTAGTCAAGGTTCGTTTGAATATTGTTCATGAATTGAAAGGCTTGCCATATGCAACACTGAGAAATGCCTTACTTCGTAAAGCGTTGCTACTTTACTGAGATAAGTATTGTTTGTGAATACGGGTGTCAATCATGTTATAAGTTTTTTTGTTTATGAAGTTGGTCCCTGTCATTACGAAATGTTTTAAACGAAACAGGTAGCGGCAGACAAGGTGTCCATTGAGTCGGCAGACGACAAATTCTTAGTTTTAAAGGAAAGTATAGTCATTTGGATCCCGGCTAACTTGGACCACATACCTATACATTTAGTCAAATTTTCAAAAATTCGTTATTGCCAACACTAAGCCAAATGCAGACACAGTGTAGATACGTGCACCCATGCATGTTACTGCATATTGTCACGGTAATATATTGTTTAGAATGGTAAGGTAAAATAAAAATAAAATGGGAAGGTGGTCCTTTAAATATTGTGTCTGCATTTGGCTTAGTGTTGCCGGTAACGAGTTTTTGAAAATTTGATTTATAAATGATAAGGTGGTCCAAATTAACCTGGCGGTCTCATTTATTATGCTTTCCCATATCATCGCAACACTGTACCTACATATCTACATTTTTACAGCGCCGATGCCTCGGTAAATCGGTCAACAAACTTACAAAAATATAAATACAAAACTTAAATAAGTACCTATTTACAATAGTTTTTACTACTTTCTTACTACATATGTTACAAAAAGTTTGATAAGGTATTCCTCAAATCGTAAAATTATAACACTACCTATACAAAGTTCAGTCAGTTAGGTAGGTAGGCATTGAGATTTTTGTAACAATAAAACAATGAGTAGGTATTATAAATATCTGAAACAAACATAGTGTAAATTCAAGATTTAATGTAATATCTAATCTTGAAATATTATTTGTTCAAATGCGTAGACTATTTACAACACTTTATTATAATTGAGTATTTAATAAACAGTTAAACTGTTGGAATTTACAGTCCAAGAAAAAAAAAAAATCTTGTAAATCTATGTCTAATATAAACACAAGTGTTCATAATTTAAATAAACGCAGCTAAACGTTCACCCTGTAACAACTTCACGGTTGAAAAGTTTCACTGATATTTAATTCCGTTTCGACGAATGTCTCCATTTCGTTAAGTACTTCGTCCACTTTTCATTTAAAGCTTTCTCTCAGAGTCTATATGAATAGACTGTAATAAAGTCTATAGTGGATTGCCTAGGGTTTGTTTATGGCACAGCTACCTGCCGCAGTTGTCGTAGAAACTGGCAGAGCCCCGGTTGGGGATCTCAGCAAACTCACGCTTCGGCGTGCACAGCTTCGTGCTGAAGTCAACGTTACGCTTCCTGTAATAAATTTATATTGGAATAAATTATAAATAATAAAAATGTTTATTTAATTTCACGAATTACATCCATATGTTAGTTATTTTGGTTGACTGGTAGATTGATACCTACAAAAATTTGTAGGGAAGTCTGGAGTCTAAAATAAGTCTGGTTAGAACTGTGCTTAATACGTGATCATGAATTGAAATTGTCAAGAAGGACTAAAAAAAAATTAAAAGTTTTGTTTTTGTTTATTAAACCTATGCGTATAAAAACATATGAAAGCATACTTTCTCAATATAAATATCTTCATATTTTCACATTATAATAAGCGTAAATGGTAACTGCAATTAGTCATAATCGTATATTCACGGTCGCTACTCCAGAATTTTTCGGCCCCATCGTTTTGCGAGCAATGTGCCCTTGCCACTTTAGTTTGGCGAGCCTTCGGTCTATAATAATATTCCACACAACTATCACACAACGCCATCTAGTCCCAAGCTAAGCAGAGCTTGTGTTATGGGTACTAGACAACTGATAAACATACTTATATATTTCTAAATACATACATATTATAGATAAACTACACCCAGACACAGAACAAATGATCATGCTCATCACACAAACATTTGTCCTGGGTGGGAATCGAACCCACAACCTCTGGCATAGCAGTCAGGGTCACTAACCACTAGACCAACAGGCCAGTCCAGTTGGAAGGCCTCCCACAAGGTGGCCAGATGCACAGGACCGGTTATGGCGACACTTTGGGGAAGCCTATGTCCAGCAATGGACGTCTTTCGGCTGATATGATGATGATGATGAATCGTATATTAAAGTGAAAAATAATCTTACCCTCTGCTTGGCAGTTCCATTTGGTCGACAAGAACTGACTTGACGTAGAGGCGGTCATTGCACCACAGTATACACAGAGATCGCGGCTCCAGTACATTCATGTCATACTCCCACGATAACTCCACCTGAAAATAAAATACGTTTATGTCAAACAGTGGCCAACAGAAGCAGGCGTAGGTACCATCTGATTTAAAGTGGTCATCGTCGCCATTGGAAATTTGCAATACCAGGGGCTCCGCAGGTGCTTATTCTTTGCCAATATCGTATTCATTGCTACATCGGGTTCCATCAATGAATATGGAGTTCTAAATATTCTAATGAATGGCGATGAATTGTGATTCTTGAATTACTTATTCAAGAATCACAATGAGTGAGTAAGTAAACAAAATGTTACCTTTCTAACTTTTCCACCCAAGTCCATAGGGTGGGTGACTACTATGGTGTAAGTAGTGCCATGCTCTAATCTGAAAAAAATATGCAGTGTAGTTTAAAATAAATTATTCCGTAACATCGAAAATCGGATTAAGTTTAAGTTGTCAAGCTGTAACTGCTTACTTCACGTAGTTATTTGGTGTTAAATCCATTCCTCGAATAACTCCTCTGTCCGACAGCAAAGTTACTTTCAGGAAACCCTGTAGATTGGGAACATTATAAAATTAACACAGTATAATAGTTTGATATGTAAGGTACATTAGATACAACACAAGAGGTCTTGTGTTTGTCCTTTTCAAGCTTATAACTAACAATAAAATATTAATTAAATGGGCGAAAATACCTGCACCCACGATTCTGCACCCTTGGGATTTGCTAATTGGATAGCTACTCTGTAGTGTCGTTCTGGAACAAAAGGTACTAATGTGACATTCGAAGAAATAAATGTAGTAAATTCCTATGTATATCCAGTACTGGATGAAATAGGCATACAAACAACCATTCATACTCTCCTTTTGTGGCAGTCGGATGAAAAAGTTAAATATACGTAAAAGTGCACTCTTCGCTTTGTAAATTCTTCAAGACGACCAACAACACTACATGGCTTACTAACACCGTCTCTACAAAAGAGCTGTTTTGCATAATATTCAAACTGTACCAGTTCTAGACTCTTAGGAAATCCATAAGCAAATGTCATGTGCCTAAACCGCATTCTAAAATTGGTAAGTATTGTGTTGTAACATGAGGTTGAAAGCAATCAGCTGCACGCTGTGATTAGGGAGAAAGGAACCTCATTTAAGACGCATGTTGTAATGAGTAGTTTTCTCAGGGGTCAACCCCATCTAGTCGAGTTGAACCCTTGCTAATGAACAGCCATTGCGCAGCGAGCGACCTAAATGACCAAAGCCTGGGCTATCATTCACGGACTGTAGACATTTGACGATGGTCATATGTATTTTCAATAAAAACTTGTCTTGATTATACACCACCTTTTTGTTGTAGACTAGGTGTCCAGAACACGACTAGGTGTCACAAAAATAATGTATGCTGTTTGTCAAACACTTACGACAATATGGCAGGTCCTTCCCAGTGCTGAGGTAATACTTGGCTCCAATAGTATCGTGCTCCTCAGATGGAAATACCTCATTTTCCGACTGATTGTTTTTGTTCGTGATTAAACCGGGAGAGCTGTCCGCATGGAATCTATGAAAACATTAACGTTGCATAAAAAAGAGTCCTCCTTAACAAGATACAGATCTGTTAATAAGAACATACCCCATAATCGCACAACCATGACCGCAGTGGAAACATTTTCCTGTTTGAAAATGCTGGTAGGATGGGCACTGGTGTCCTAAAATTTTGAATAAAAGTTATTCTTATATCTCTGACAATTTAAAGAGTTCATTAAGCTATAAAAATATAGAATTATGCTTACATACCGTAATGTCAATAGGTCGTAGAAATCAAAAAGACCGGCCATTGTACAATTCATGTAATCATAGATATCATAAATAAATAAAATAGGTAAGTAATCAACTCAAGATAAGGAAGTTTCCTTACCTATATAAGAACACTTTCCATTGATAGATTCAGTGAAAAGTTTAATGGCTCTGACATGGTTGCAGGCCACTAAGACCCTTGAAGCCTCTTCAAGCCCTTGCTTGACGAGCGTCAGCGGTACGAGTGGTCCCTCAGTGAGGTCACATCCTGGCTGCTCCTTTCCATTGTTCGGATAGAAATCCAAATGACCCACAGGTTGAGACATTCCATATCCTGCCATAAACACAAAATCTGTCGCACGCGTGAAATAAACCGTCGATTAATTAGTTACCATGTCACGCGATATATAAATATTCAGATATACTATACAAATGAGAGATGAAAACGAAAAGCTAATAAGCGTATGGTACATATTTACATAATAAATACACATAACATATATAAATAAGGGTTAGTAGTTTGATTAGATGGTAAAGCGACGAAGCTTAATCTTGTTAACAACAAACGTCATATTATTTCGTGTTGAACTAATGTACATGAATACGACAGTGCGGCGTGGATTATAAGAAGCATACGTGCAATATCACGAGTATTCACAGAGTTACGTCCAAGGCATTACCTAAAAGGAAAATGCTCTTTCCGTCAGTATGTATGACGTCGACTAGTTGCGCGTCAGTCGGGTCGAGTCGCACATGCGTTGGCATTCCTTGGAAGTACGGTTCAGCTGGATCCAATCCTGTGATTCTTCCTAAGCCCTATGGAACGAGAGGCTGAATCAAAGAAAATATGAAAGCGATATACGTAACATCATGTAACGTAAGATGTAGTAGGGAATGTTACAAAGGTTTGCACTTACCTGTATTCTTTCGCCTGCGTAACCTGCTGTGTGAGCTCCTAAGGAGTGGCCTATAATGTGGACATCCAACGGATCCACTCCATGCTCTTTCTGTAATTTTATTTAGATTTGAAACCTAACGTTTTTATCAGCCATTCAATTGTATTCTGTTATGCGTGGAATTTACCTGTAAAGTATTGATGAAGTGAGCTACCTCAAGCCCTACTAGCCGGGTGTTGGCCGTAGCTTGTGTGTACAGAGGTAGACTTCCACCGGCCCAGTCTACTATAACAACGTTGAAGTCACCTGCTTTCACGAGCTCATCTTTCATTTCACTGACCTTAATGGTAAAACATTAGTGTTAATTTTCTCCACGTTAAATTATGATCAACATTAAATTGTAAGATGCGTTCGATTTTATAGTTACCCAATTCGAGAGTGGCGTATCGATGAATCCGTGAATAATCATTTTTGTAAGTCTTTTCGGATTGAAATTGGACTTCACTATAGTTTTGTTCACGTTTACATTTAACAATTGACCATCAGTTGGGTTCTTTTTTGTGTATAAAATGAACCTGAAATTGAAATTTCTCTGTAGTTAAATGACAAAAGATTTATTTAGGTGAAATCTATGCAATGTCGTGACGCAAAATTTGCAATGACGGACGGTGTACCGGCTCTTTACATACCTGAACCGACCGATTCAATAGACGATTCAGTTTATGACAGGCAAACATTGCATTTATTATGATGACTGGTTATTAGATCCGTGTTTGGATGAATGGGACATTATATTTTACCTGGTATTGATGACAACTCTCGGCAGCGGGAAAACATTGAAGGGTCTGTGAATGAGATGATACCAGCTCCTTGTGATGTTCAAGCATCCTAGCTCATCATAGCATCTTGTTTCATTTTCAACTGAAATGATAGAAACAATTACATAAACAATCGGAAAGCACAATGTCTTAGATATATGTTGGAAACTAATAGTTGTAGAGTCATTTTTCAAAGTGATCGAGATCTTATTATAAAAAGTAACACTTACATGGTAACCAGGGAATGTTGACCTCTATACGGTCTGAACGAGCCCAGTTGAAGGGGTCCAGGATACCAGCGAAGGCTGGCTGCAGGCCGAGGAGAATGCACCACAGCATCACGCGAAGATGTCTATCTGTCAGGTACAGCCGTCGCATGCTCTGAGGATCTGGGAACAAAAAGTTATCACTTCATTAGTGACTCAAAAATAATTAAAAATAAAACAACATACACACGAATACAGAACCTACACCTTTTTGAAGTCAGTTAAAAAAGCTAGCCAAGTGCGAGTCGGACTCGCACACGAAGGGTTCCGTACCATAAACCTCTATTTTTATTATTTGTTGTTATAGCGGCAATAGAAATACACAATCTGTAAAAATTTCAACCGTCTACCTATTACGGTTCCCGCTGAAAGACAGACGAACGGATGGACGGACGGACGGACGGACGGATAGATGGATAGCGGAGGCTTAGTAATAGGGTTCCGTTGGTTACCCTTCGGAAACGGAACCCTAAAAATCATGGAGGAAGTGAGAATGTTGCATCAACCCCTATTAAATTGGCCTTAGGGCAACAGAATGATGATGATACTAACTAATAAACTCAGTTTCATGAAGTTAAAAATCCAGAAAGGTTCAAACCAGTAAAAAGAACGGTTCTATACTCCTTACTTGTTACGGAATTTATTCGAAATAGTTACCGCGGCTCTGGATCGCAACGGACATTTGAAAGAAAATAGATGGGTTTTTGTCAGTCAGGGTCTAACACTCCTTTCTTACGCTCCGCCCAGAGCAATTTGATGATTTCCTATCTTTTTAAAAAAAAAATACTCCTATCTTGAATGTCAAGCAGAAAAATATTCATGCAATTTTATAGCCGTATGAGCTTATTTGCTCCTAAACTAGTATTAACATCAAGGTTAAGCAATATTGGCAAAAGTGTTTAATGTGATATTGGTGGCATCGTTCCTTTTTTGATGAAAACTGGTTATCTAAAACACGAAGTTGCTGTTGTGAACCTAAGAATCCTAGCGTGATCCTAGCCTATGGTCAACGCCAGATAAACTTGCAATAACGGGCACTGACCCACCTACATTTATTGGCTGACATACTTCATTCCGAAAAATGATATAAAAAAAAAAATCAGACATTCTTGGTCCATAACATTGTTAGTAGAATCTATCGTGATCCTTTTTGCTAGTAATGAAAAACCATTTATAATTATTTATTGTCCAGGTACCAACGAAGATATATAAAGGAAAGGGCAATGACCGTTATTGTAAATTACTCTGGCGGCAACCATATTAAATAACACCGTAATAAGTAATCACCATGCTCGTGACTACCATGTTATTGAGCTAAATACGAACGCTTACCTACTCAAACCTGGTGATACCATCGATGACTAATAGATTGACACGAACGCGGATCTTGTTTGTTATTAAATTATTCTATTTGTCATTATTTGCTTTGTTTTACTCACTACAAGTTCACACACTCTACACACACACCATATAGTTTAGTTTTCTCATTATCTTTGTTTTAGTTTCTGTTTTTAACCACCACTTGCCTTATTTGGAATTGTCCTACTTTTAATATGATCTTTGGCTTTGTTTGTTACGCAGAATCACTGACTCCTAAGTTACAGGCCCACACCTAGTTTAGGAGTCAGATTACCTACCAATATATTTGTACCTAATAAGCCTATATGTTCATAGTTTTATGATGCAAATGTTGTTTTTGTGTGAAAATAAATTATTATTATATTTATATTATATTTTGATGCGGGAATTTCAACTATGAACAAGTGCTTGCTTATTCGAAGTGACTGTTGAATGATCAGGCTTGTCTACCAATACGATTGATTATTCAGTCAAGTAAAAAATTATCTGCTTAGCCTTTTCCCAAATATGTAGGCTGAGTGCCATTATTTTACATGGAACAACTACTTTTTCAACCTCCATTACCCAGTTACTCCCAGTAACTGGGTAATAAGGTTAAGGTACCCCCTGGCAAGACTGTTGTTAGATTTTCTGACCTCTGACTACGTAACGAATGTCAAAGATCGACAAATTACAGCCGCAGCGCAGCCAACATCTATATTATAACGAGGTTTTTAAAAAGCAATATCTGCAAGGACTGCACCGATCACAAAAATTCCTTCTCTGATAGAAAGCTACAATATCGCTGAGAGACTTTATCCCGAACAAATTGTTGGTTCCTGCGGGATAAGCCACGGAATCGAAGCTGCAGGGAAAAACTAGTCGTGCGAATATCCCTCCGCAAAGCAAAGATAACAGACAAAAGGAAAGTACAGTATATTCAAAGTAGTTCGTGTCGTGATCCCTGTACTAGTAATTTACAGTCATGTTCAGATCGCGGGGTTTGATTGGCTTCCTTCGCTTCGGCTCGCGTCGGCTTCCTTGCTTCGGCTGGGCACGCGGAAGGCATCCCCCCTTACTGCTTATGCAATGGGTGGTATAGTACGTTAGTGTTACGATGTTATGTGTTAACGCGAGGGTAGGAGTTGTTATTTATGTTTGTATGTTCTGTATTGGTTCCTTGAGTGCAAATGATAAAGGAACCATCGTTGTCATGTACGAGGAAAATGGCAAATAATCAAAGGAACAGATTCTTTGTTTCAGCCTTTTTCCAACAGACGGGGCCCGATTGGGTAAGTCTGCCAAGGTTTCAGAATTTGTACGAAAGAGTCATCGCGGCTCTGGAACGCAAAGGGCGTTAGGAGGAACACGTCATGGGTTTTAGTCAGTAGGAGTCTGACACTCCCTTCTGCTTCGCCCAGAGCGGGAGGAGTCATTTGATGATTTCAAATCCTTAAAAAAATCATTTTTCCAACAATGTTGGGGTCGGCTTCCAGTTGAACTGGAGGCATCTGAGTACCAGTATTTTACATGGAGCGACCTATCTGACCTCCACAGTCTACTAACTAGCAATGATGTCAGATCTACAAATGGCAACTGCGACGAAACGCTAAACGTGCTTTCCGAGTTTTACTTGTAAATGCCTAATATTTGAAAATCTATAATAGGTAAGTAAAACGGGTTGTTGTCGATTCGCCATATTGTCGTTCGTCACATTTTTGCAAGTTTCATACATTGATTATAAACTTGTCATAAGCATGAAAAAGTATGGTATAGGTATGGTATGGTGGACAGCTTATTGTAAACTCGTCACTCAATCATCTTCATTTTATACCTTTTTGAGAAAAGTACCGTCAGCAAGCAATTTTCTAGCTTTCACAACATTTCACAAACACTACAATGTTAAAATCGGGAACTAAATGTACCCCAAACACATTTTCTAAAACGCGAAAGTTTCATTATTCCAGAAAAGTATAAACATTTATTTTTATTTATTTTTTTGCTCTTTGACGACGACAGTGAGCCGGAAAACAGAATAATTGTTTTCTCTCCAGTATCTGTTCGTGAATTCATACCAACTCTTCAGGATGGATGAATATTGGATGGTACATTTTCAAGTCGCTGTACACCATTCTATCAGCAGCTAGTCTATTCTGTATGTAACCATTTCGACATCGAGCTTCACCTGAGTGACAAAACTCACAAAGTGATCTTTATTGCACACAACATAAAGGTCTTATGTTCATACTCACCTCGGATTCCGCTGTCGAGACACGAAAATGTTGTTACAGAATAGCACTACTGTACTGTATAGGTGGAGAGATAAATAGCAACGATGACTTTACTCACATATCTCGCTCATTTTTGTTTTTATGACAAGCAGCAACGGTCATAATGAACGACTTTTTATGTTGTTGAAGCAATATTTATCAGATTGGTCAACGTTGACAATGGTTGCGGTTTTGAAGTTGTTGTAATAATTGTATTAAAAATAATATTTCCTGAAGTTGAACTACAAGGATGTAACTCCCACTTTATACAAGCACTGGCCAAAAAATATCATAGTTTACAAACGAATGCCATCGAAGAAAAAAGACACAGCCATATGTGCTGCGCTGGCTCATGTAAAGAAGCAGGACATTGATCATGCTTGGTTATACATCATGGAATATGCTGCACGTAATCAAACAACTATGAAATTTAATGAATATTTATCTCGTATTCTGATCTTCGGAAAAACACCTTCATGATTCTGGAATCCTGATAGTTTGTGAGTCTTTGCTGTTCTTACTTTCAGCCCCAGAATCTCTTCGATATGTTTGTGGTCTCCTGGTACTTATGAATGTTTACAGCTCACGATTCTTGCCGAAAAAATACTTTCACATGTTTCTGGTCTCCTGGTTTCTACTTGTGAATCTGTAGCGCTCACAATTTCAGCGCCGGAAATACTGATATGTTTCTGGTATACCGGTTTTTGTGAATCTTAAGCACTCATAAAAAAAACATGTGCTAACTCGTCATACTTCTGTTTTAAAATAAGTATGACGAGTTAACACATGTTTTTATCAATGACGAATCGACAACAACCCAGTAAAACTAGCCTATGACTGTCCCAATGCTGTCAAAAACTTGTTCTCGTGCAGAGAAGGTTGTGGATTTTTTATAAGACACCCACCCACCCTTATATAAAATGCCGTGCTTCGGAAAGCACGCTAAGCCGTTGTTCCTGCGCCAGATCTCTCTCCGGTCGTGTCGGATTGCTGCCGCCCCAACGGAACGTGAAGGTAGAGCACGGGGGGAGTGCACCTGTGTCAAAGCACACACTTGTGCACCACATGTCCCGCGTCGATGGCTTGTCTCCGTTGAGATTGGCCGCCATGGTCGAAAGCGGTGAGGAAGACCGGACTCATGGTTTCCTCTAGATGTCATGTTATTTCATATGGTTTGTCAAGTTTATTTATCTAAACTTAACTTTGATGAGTATGAATTTTCTTGGGTGAGTATGAATTTATACTTACATAGTTATACAAGTTTGGTTTAGGTTAAGGTTTTAGTTTAGGTTTTGGTTTAGGTTCCTAACGCGTTTCAAGTGCATGCCTATGATTTTATTTGTGATTTGCTATAGGAAAACAATCCAAGATGACTGTAGTAGTAGAAGATTGTACTAATGTGAAAAAAACCGAGTAACGTTAAATTTAAAGCAAGCAATTTGTCTAAGTTAGGTTTAATATAGATATAATTGTATTTTTTTAATCGATAAATAAATCAATGTTATTAAAAAAAAATTAAGAACATAACATATAAAAACAAGTTAAAATGATATCTAAATAAACGTTATTTATAAATGCAGCTGCAAAGAACCTCAAACGGCGGAATATGATGATCTAGTTGAGAAAGTGAAAAAAGTCCCATAATTCCGCTAACTTCTAACTTCCATACAACATACCAAAAAATCAGAACTACGAGGATGTACTCGTAGTTCTGGTTTTTGAATTTATATCAATTTTTAAAATTTATTTCAATTGTTTCAAATTTTTATTTCAATCGTAGTTGTTACCAAATACGATTGAAGATGTTGTGAATGCAACGGTTGCATTTTGAAGCAACCCATATTTTCATCGTCCAAGGCGACATACGATATTAATGTAAAGGTCCATTACGAAAGTGTTCATATTTACGAATTCATTGCACGCGCCGCTGCCCGTAATCGTATCGCTAATATATGCGAGTAGAATCTGATGCCTAATGATTGCCAATAACAATCATAACATTCAATTGGTTGCGGAGTTTTTTTATCGGGGACGTACCTTGTACCTACCCATCTCAGGTGGATATTATTCACGAGTAAATAGACCAAAGAACTTGCAGACTTGTCTTAAACACACATGCTATTAAAAACCAAGCTAGTTTGCTTATAAGTAACATGCTCATTGCCCGGCGAAGCAAAAAGGAGCCACCTGTGATTTTTGCTTCTACATAGGACGTGCATTCCAGGTTATAGTGCTTTAAGTAGAATAATACTCTATAGCTTTTACGGATGCCGAGCGGTCTAGTGACACAAAGCAGAGTGCCTAAAGAAAACTGCTGTACAAGACTTTAGCCGAAGCAAGAATTTTATCTTCTTGAATGAAATTCATTATATTGGACCTCCAAGTACTGTCATATTTAAAACAAATATCGAAGTTTTTTTATAAAGCGACGGGAAGACGGGTCTGAGAGACACACCAGGCATATAAACTTTGGGGTTTACTTAAATAGTTAAGGATAGAGTGAAAGACTCAATATTTATTTTATTGACGAACTCAATATCTTTAGCATAAGCATTCTTCTCAAGTAATATAGGCTTTGTGTCTTTTTTTTGCATAAATATTTTTAAACCCTTAATTTGGATTGGTCGTTCAATCACAAAGCACCAAATCACTGAACATTGCATGTTAGTAGAGGAGTGCTATCTACCAATAAAGTTGTTAGAGTAAGATGTAGAGCTCATTGGGATTCGTGTTTCATAATGTCGTTGCATATTTAAATTAATGTAATAATATTAATATGATTTCTGTTGAATCAATGCAAATGTGTGCACCTCCAGAACGTTCTAACGTTACTTCATGTTTCAGTGGGTGAAGTTCTATTATGTAGAGTTATTTCAATGTTAAACGCATTACATCAGTGTGAAGTAACCTAAACTTGTCTTATTTAATAAGTAAAATAATCGAGATTGAACCGCTATTACATCTATCGAATAAGGCAAGTAGAATGTATTGTAAGTAATTGTATAATCCAAATAAATTCATGATATAATTAGATGGGACATTTCACTTTCACTCATCGTTATAGAACAAGAATTGGAGCTGATTGCGTTTTAAGATAAACAACCGGAAGACTGCGAGTAGCTCATCAAATGATTCAATGAAAAAACCGAACCGCCATCGAGTTACAAATAAAATAAGGCACTTCCCGAGCGGCTGCGCGGGCGCCGACTTGCGCGGAAGTGGCGCCGCGCCGGCCGGTGATGCAATGCAGCGCGAACGCATTGTACCTTAACCTGCTAACTCTGATATAACTGCTAATATCAGTGTGCTCGCCTTATGGCAACTTTATGTAAGCTGATGGCACTATGAAAGGCCTCCTCCCAACACATGACAACGTGCAATTTATTGCTGAACTACTTAATCATGTTTGATGCAACCCATGAATTGCAAAACTTAACATAATGTAAGGTCTGTAAATGCAAAGTCAATTAATAACCATACTTGTACACTTCAAAAACAATATTTTGTTTCGTTCATCATGTAATGTTTTGATTGTATAATATTTTTGCAATTGTCAATGCTTGTACTCGTATTACATGGTGCACGAATATCGGACGGCGACCTTCTTCTGTAGTCGCTATCTTGTTGACCTACATTAAGTGTTGTTGTGGTCAATGTAAATTTAACGAAGCGAATGCAACGCCCATAACAGTCACTTTAAAGTTTTAACATTATGACATTTTTATTACTTTTTGGAGATAAATACTCATATTTTGTGGAAATAGGAACTCGTGCGGAAAACTTGCGTTAACTCACGCACTTAAATGTTTTTGTTAGGTTAAAAATGTATGCCGAAAGGCTCGTTAAGTTGCTTTATTACCTAAGTAAACAATATTTATTTATGTTGTAAAGATAATCTTTGTATACAAACATGGCATAATCTAGGAAATACATAGACGTAACACTTGATTGATCTCAAATCTGTTGATTATACGGACGGTTGCAACAGACGTTATACTTCTGTGGGGCTATCTTGCAACTTTTTTGCTCGTCGTTGCGAATTGCTTTCGAGAAGACTATTGGGACAGAGTGTAGACGTGAGAGAACTATCGTTCTCACATCGTTTACTTACGTTACGCCTGTGGCTGCTTATTTGGGACGCAAAACAGCGGTGCATGCTACATTCGGTTTGCATATCGAATTCCGTAGTTACATTGTAACTGATTTCTGGTAAATTATTAGGAACTACCTACAGCCGTTCCACTGGACTTACAAAGACTTGTTAGTAGCGTTGCAAAATCAAATGTCTGATTGTTTATTGGGTATCTTTTGATATTCATATTATTGTACTAACAATGTTGCGTATCATTTTAATTGCATGGAGATTGTAGGTATATTACATGATACAATTAGTACATCCAAGGGAAATGAATGATCATGTCGCTGTAATCAGTGGTCAGTCACCCATAATTGTTAATTGTACGGTTTAGCAACCGCTCGAGTAGGTACGACATCGTTTTGTGTACGTGAATCCAAGTTACGCATGTACTAAGTAACACAAGTTGGTGGTTACTGGCACACCTTAGGTTAAAGGTGTACGCACCCCAGTAATGGCACGGTGGGTATATTCAGTTTTAGTAGCAAGAATTTCTTCAGTTTGTTATCAAAGTATTTTATCAAAAAACAATGTAGTACTGTGAACATGTGTGAAGAAATGCAAGCTAGTGCCTTTGACCTCTTTGTAAATCGTGAAAAAAAAAAAACAACTTGTCACATTTTCTTGGGTTAAACGAAAATACAGAATAACAGATTGTAATGCGCGAATTCAGGGTTAGTGACTTAGCAAAAGTTGTTCATAATGATGGCCACAAGAAGTAACTTAAGAAATCTTAAGGGGGTTTTGTTTAAGATTTCCTATGATTAATTACTTATCTTGCTGTATACTAAAGTATAATATGTAGAAATAAATAAAGGGTCCATTTCAAGGTACTTACTTATGTACAACAGACCATAGTATACCCTTTTTTAATAACCCTTTAGAAACTTGCACTCATTTTAACTGGCAATCGAATTAAGAAGTCAGTTGAACAAAGTAAACATAACCTTGACATGAGGCTGTTTCAACAGTTACGTAAAAGTTCGAAATGGATAACTGGAATCTGTCAATAGTTACTCATCGTAAAGTTAATAGATTGACGCAACAGCTTCACGTAAAATGCAAAATAGTTATGCTATAGAGGTTGAAAGGTCAAATGCAACTTACAATAATTCAATTCTATATTCGAAAGGCCTCCCTAATTTATTATAACTGTCAGGAAATTCATAATAAAATTAGGTGAATATTTAATTAGTAAATTAGAAATAGTATGCACACAAATCTATAAGTTTATACGCAACTAATTACGATATTTGGAATGCAATTTGGCTAAAATTGATGTTGCTACACGGACGTAAGTAATTATATTTTCTATGAAAAAATAGTTTTGAATTCGGATTACTATCAAATCAGAAGATATTTTTATAAAGATTCGTAACTGAACATCCCTTTAATAATCTAGGCTTAAATCCACTATTACCTCCTAAACTCCTAAAGTACAAATATAAATCGTGACTTCGTGAAATATTATAATTTTGTGGAATAAACCGTACAAAGGTACATAAAGATTTTATATCTTTTGTATCTCCTACAGTCCGGTAAATATAGAAGTACTTAATACGCTGAGTATACACTTGGTATGAGCAAACAAAGTTAAGCAATACTCAGCTGAAACAAAATAAATTTATTTTTGGCGCCGGTATTACCTAAAACGGCTGTGCATACATACGAATACAACATGTGTAACTTTGATATGGACTTAACATTGAACTCTGAAAACCTTTCAACAATTTAATAATCTCGAACCCGAACCGTAAGTTGGACTGGTTGGACGATGGTTGAACTGTGTTCTGACATAGTCACATAGACAAAGACTTGTGCCCGGTCCTGACATAGTCCTCTAGCGACAATAGGTTATTTAGTTTTTAGTTATGTTTTTATTTATTCTCTTATAATTTTGTGTTTTGTGCGTCGCTTTTGAGGAAAGAAACGTTGAAACGAATACAGTGTACAGAATGCACTGCACTCTATTTTTACACGTACTAAGATTTTACAACAGTTACAGAAGTCACTGAAACTCGCCGACTAACCGTGTCTAGCTGGTATTATTATGTGTTTGGTTCCGAGATGAATAGGGATCGTAAGATCAGAAAATTGGCAAGTTTCCTTTATTGCACTAAGAAGTGTAGGCGTCTTCTTTTTTCTGACCAGCCAATGGGAAATGCCGTGAGTTTATCTATGTATGCAAAACTTGAACACAACGTTACTCCTTCACGACTGTTCACTGTAACGTAAAGACAAAGGCGAGCACCTTTATATGTGCAAATGCTGCAATAATGTATCGAGTATATCGTATAAATTCATAGTAACGTGTAATTGCTCATAGATTGGTAATGTCTCGTACGATTGCCGCATTGACCCGATTCCCTCGATAAGTCTTGGGTTTAATAACCATCTTATTACAAATCTGTGTACATCTCTTTTATGTACGTTGCTCTTTTACATACTTGGATGTGGAATTGTGTAATTTGAAGGCTTTACCGTCGTGACTAAGTATGTTTCTGTCAATATCTGATTATCGGGGCCTTCATTTTAACTGACCTTTCAACTACGACGGGGACGTCTCATACTTGCCAATACTTACATAGCTTTGATTATCTATTATGAACTTAGGTCAAATTACTTATCGCATTTCTGTCTAGTTTGGATTTATCGGAATATAGCATAATAGAATAATATCTACTTATGAGACGTCAGTAAGTTTTGGTGTTATAATCACCCGATTCCTGAATTAAGAATAGTGATTGTAAGAATTAGGTGCACTTTTAGTTACTGCTATGGTAAGCCATAATCTAGCACAAACGAGTTAATAAACCGTCGTATCCAACCACCCGACTTTTCCAAGTAATTTTCTCGTATCAGCGCATAATGACGAGAAAGCGTACTGACGTGGGATAGGTAATTAATATGCATCCACCTGATGCAGAAATGACGTAGTGCTACTAAAGTGAATTAAAAAGTAGTTCTCCTGGGTCGGCAGCTTTAAGATACTATTATTGTATTTTATTGTTCATACTTAAAAGACTTACAGCAAGGTATTAGTGGTGTGTGTGGCTGGACTTGGCTGACAAGTGAGTGCACAATTTGCCGGGTAGTCGAATTCTTGGAACTATTTTAAAATTTTAGAAATATTTTAAATTCTTAGAAATATTTGCAATTCTGAGGAGTATTTGAAATTCCATGTGCCGAATAATCGGCTTCTTTTTCCGACCAAACGCTGACAGTAAATGTTGTTAGCTAATTGGCAAAGTCGGCTAATCTCTACAAAGTATCGAACAAGGATATTCTCGATACATACGCAAAGACGTGTCGTTGACATCACACGCACTTTGTTTACATGCATTGAGGAAATGTCGTGCTCTGCATACTCAATGTATCGATTTAAATACGGCTTTTCTTCGTAATCGAAGTAAAATCAATTGTTTTTTCCTTTTTTAAAGCTCACGTATTAAGCAAGAATCTTTTAATGCGATCGTTTACTTACAATTCCGGATGTTGGGTACTAAAATAGAATGTCTTGACCATGCTCGCGAATGTTTTTATTGTACACAGAACTTCGTTCAACCTCCGTTAACGGTTTACAAATTTTCATACTATCATGATTTCACAATTATTCGTTACAGTAACGAAGGAGAAATGAACGGCCTTGCCGAACACAAAACATTATTAACACAACATTCTTATCTATAAAAAATCTAAATAAACGTTGCCATTAATATTTAATGGTGTTTGTTATTTTTCGTAGCGGGCGTGTTGGTGTAGCACCGGTAACGCTTGCGTTAATAGAAGACATCAACGCACGCTGAAATCGTCTGCCGTATCAAGTTTACATGCTATCTCGAAACGATAATGTACTAGAATGAGAACGTATAACCACAAACGTGTTTAACTTCACTACGTTTGTAAAAGAAAGAAAATAAGAAGGTTTTTTAATATTTCATTTTCCTAAAAATTGTGGTGAACCAATATGTAAAAGAAAAAAAAAATAGTAAAAAGTACACCGTGAATAAACTATTTTGACTAAAACCGTGAAAGTAATAGTTAAAAAAAATTCACTAAAACAAAAACAATACTAAGCTATACGTATAACGTAAACGCTTTACACAATCATTCTCTGCAATTACCAATTCAAAAAGGAAATTGGCATACCGTATACCAATATACCAATAAGTAATATTTATTACTCGCTAAACGAACATAAGAATAGGTGCATTGCGATGACATTTAGTTAATAAATGATTAGCACAGCTCACGGGTGCGAAGGCGATGGTGCAACTGCGCGGGCGCAAGACGGAGTGCACCGATACTTTCTCCTCTTGCACTTGTCAATGCGGTCACTGTCACTTTTGTATATAGCACTAAAGCTCAGAAATGTGCGTAGAGTATAAATGTGTATATTACTTTAGTTAATATTGCGTGGTTTCAGCGGGTAATAATGTTTTCAAATACCTTCCCGCTTCACGTCCCGTCTCTAATTTGGTCCTTTCTTTTCGGTTAAATTTGGAGAAAATGGAGTTGGTTTCGTTGGTTTAGTGGAAGAGCCTGTAAAATCATAATATTAACCACACAAATACCTGTCAAATTTCATTTTCATCTTTATCCCTAACGCATTAGGTTCAAGGTTGATTGGGAAAATTTGACAGTGACGGGTAGCGTGATGTGCTTTCTGATTCTGCTAAAGTGGCCTTTTTAGAACTCCTGATGTTAATATAGTGCTAATTGTATAATCATCATCTGTTTAGCCCTTCTCCAACTGGGGTAGGCCTCCTGACTCCTGCAGTTTTTTACAAGGAGAAGCTGCTTATATGACCTCCATAACCAAGTATCTGGGTAACACGATAATCATTGGAAACCTAGATGGCAGACTTTCAACTCTCTGACTAGCCTCAACTATCTTCAAAGATCCACATATTATAGTCCGGCTCGCGACTAAAGGCTCAACGTGGTTTCCGAGCCAATCCTATTAATTGTCAGGTGAACAATAAAAAGCTTTTTAAGGCAGTCTGTAACTTCTCTTCGTGTACGAAGTTCGTACACATATCAGTGGTTGAACTGGTTCTCCTTTGTCTTTGGCAGAAGCCCATGTCCAGCAATGAATGCCTTGGACTGTCAATACGTCTTCATTGTCCAGGTGACGTTCATATCTACCCTGGTCCGCTCCACATAAGACCTGCGTACACGCAGCTGAAATAGTAATACTGATTCAAACACGCTTTGAATGTTAAATAGGAGGAAAAACCTGTGTTAAACATCAATCTTTTTAGTGCACTACCGTTCTATTGAAATATTTTGTAATCAGCTTAAAGGACGTGTTGATAAATGTGTGTAATGAATTATGTAAATGTTATTACACTGTCATGGTTGCACTTATAAATGTGGGGGTGGGGCCAGGTTATTGAATCACAACGGCGTAATTTATATCTACGTTTGTAAATTATGAATTGTATGAGCCAGTTATTTGTAGATCTTGACGGGCGTTACTGGTAGTCAGAAGCTAGTAAATCTGAAATCAGTCTTATTCAGTTACTGGGTTGTGATAGTGAGCAATGTGGTTGTAAAATACTGTTAATGCATTTGGTGGCACTGGAAGTCTTGATCAACATTATATGAGCTTAAGAATTTTCATTTTTTAGGGATCCGGACCCAAAAGATAATTTATCAACGGAACCCTATTACTAAGCCTCCGCTGTCTGTCTGTTAGCGTATTTTTTTAGGTTTGTGGTACGAAGCCTTCGTGTGAGAGTCCGACTTGCACTTGGCCTGTTATTCCCTGTTTTTCTTAGTTGGATTACCTAATTTTACGTTGAGCATGTAGCAAACTGCTACGAGTAAAAAGCCAAATGCACTGTATGTTTTGCGAATCATTTTGATCTGCATTGATTAATCTCGTTTGCCCCACCCACTTAATCTGGGCAATGCATACTCATAGTGACGGGACAAATTCGCAAAAGTTCAAACTACAGAATACTTAATTTATGATCATGTTAGAGTATGTGGAGCAACGGTCAAAGTCACGCGAAGCCTTATGTAATAAATTTTGGTGATGTTCTTACCTGTTATGTTCTAGTGACATCATTATCATTTCATTTATTTTTGTTATTATTTAGTTAATAGTGACAGACACATATGTTTCTACGTAAGAATAACATTATAACATAAGTTAATTCTACTAGTTACTCATTATGTCAGAACAATTTAAAACTCACTTCATGGAAATGGTGGTTTTCTACTTTTTAGACTTTAAATGCAGTATTGTAGCGTATGTTTACGTTTTTATGTTAATACTAATTTGTTTTATGTAAGATGTAATCAAAGTGAGCATAAAACGAGCTATTAGATGCATTGTTTGCATACATTATTGTATTACTTGGTCGTTGTGTGAAGTTATGTGGAGATTTCGCTTTACTTTTCAAACCATTAACAAAGTGGTTCATGTTTTTTCCCATGACGGCTTAGCGCCGCATACTAATGCGCTAATAACTCGCGAAATTATAATTAAGGATGCACATTAACACTCGTAGGATTGTTTCGCAACACTAGACATACTGGTGTGACGTAATTTAAAACTTGATATCGGAAATAAGCTATATTTCATCACGATAACGTGGTTTATGCGAGAAAATTGCGAATGGTTGATGAGTTTAAAACTTTCGAATAGGTCATAGGACCTCATATGTTATTTAAATTGATTATGATAAGATGTTATGTCTTGTGTGGATGCTGGATTGGTAATATTTTATATTTATCAAAATGTAGTTATTGAATAATTATATAATATTGCAGCTACAATAAATTAGTCACCATAACGTAGCGACAACTTACTTTCTCCGCACGATTCGGCAGTTTCGCTCTATAATTATTCCTCGTTATGTTAGCTTGTAACATATACCTACGATGACAACATATATAAAGTAAAATATTATAATATAGTAAACGAAGACTGAAATGTAATGAATTAGAATAGAATACTTTAATTGGAAACAGACACAGCTTAGCTCATTTCTATTACTTTCTGTTTAAAAAATAGTAAAGAATTGCGCTGAACTTACCCTACCTATGAACTTAACCTATCATCTCTGTATATCTGGATGTCAGAAACACAGCGCTGGTTTTCAGTTGGCAGCCTGCAGTGACACATGATTTTTTATAGTTTAATTCTATGTACTGCCTCTACAATGTTGCCTAGATTCTTCTGCAATAGAAGCAGCAATTGGTTGCTTGCAAAGTATTATCAACAAAATCACACATTTGTTACTGCTATAAAACGTCGCATTGGTGCAAGTATTTCACAAAGGTGCACCCAGATGTATTCTGCGCTAAAATAATGTGCATATTTGCTCACAATTAGTTGGCACAGGTTCACCTTCAAATGCTTCTATAGGCAAGTAAGTATTGTACATAAAACACCTGTTAGCCAGTCTCAATGCAAAACGAAATACCATAGAAAAACCGGCCAAGTGTGAGTCGGACTCGCCCACCGAGGGTTCCGTACAAGTAGCTACAAATTACTTTAAATAAAGAATATTTTTTTTTTATAATTCAGTTGCATAGTTTTCAGACTCTACTTGTATCCCTATACTTGTAGTATATAGTCCGATTTGAAAAATTCTTTCAGTGTTAGATAGTCCATTTTTCGAGGAAGGCTAAAGACCATTTGGAGCGGAGTAGACGAAGTGGCGCGGGTCAACTAGTTTCAAATAATATTTAGTTAGCGTAAAGTGCAGTAAGTAAGCATCTGCCAAGCGACTCGGGGACAAAAAGTATGTTTACCCCGCACGAGATATCAATCAGTGGTCGAGCCTCGAGTGATGTCGGAATTGGGGTCACGATTTAATAGGGACAGGCTCGCTCTCGACGACGTGACGTGACGTCGGGACGTGTTTAGTAAAGGGGTCAGATGTAGAGAAAGCTTCCACTGCTGTAGTATGCAGTGATTGCTATTAAAATGTGTATGTTCTTTCCCTTTACGGGGTGAGCAACCTCTTGTAAGGCTTTATAATATACTAGTTTTACTTCGCGTCTTCGATCTCGTCTATTCCACTGGAACCACGTGTGTTTCTAGGATAAAAAGTAATGTGGTTGAGGTTTCTGTCAATAAAGTAGTTTTCGTACTTGAAGTTTTGATTGGATTAATAAATATTAGATCTGTGATACTATGTTATAAAATCGTGTTATATTCAATGAAATTGACCTGACCGAAATGTTTATTTGACCATCGCCTCGGACAGGGTCCTCAGTAATCAATATACTGGATGTACACAAAAGTGTCAATATTGAAAAGTTAACGAATTATCCTAAAGAACTCAATCATTCACCTTTCGAAAATGCAAATGGCTGCAGCATTCAATACATAATTAGCATTATTATTAAATTGATCGCAAATTATTTATCAATTATTCAAATGAGATCTGTTTTAGCATTCGTATATTGTCCGTTCGATTATGTAATTGTTATGAATTTGAAATTATTTATCTTTTTTATTTTTGTTTATATCAGTATAAACTTAATTTTCAGAATTATTATGATTATCTTTTGAAAAGAAAATGGTTTTGTTATTTTAATTTCTTTCCTTCTTCAAACACACTGTGTGTTTGAAGAAGGAAAGAAATTGTAAATAAAACTGAAAAACGAGACAGAACACATATTTTTGAATAAACACCCTTTTTACAGCCTGACAAATCATTACATCTAAATTAGGTAAATGAGGTGTTATTGTGGAATTATTAGTTGATAATATTACTCACCGTACCTATTACGTCTATGCTGTAATCACGTAATAATTAATTGGTCTTTAAATCACTGAAAATATTTAATCACGAAAGATAAAACACCAAGATATTGGAAAACTGATTGTTATAACATTATTTTTATTTGAAAACTATTTTTTTTTTTTTTTTTAATTATACTGTTTATTTATTTGTGGCAGCAAAACCATCTTCATCTGCCTAGCCTTTTCCCAACGTAGGGTGGTGGGGTCAGCTTCCAATCAAGCCGGATTTAGCTGAATACCAGTATTTTACGAGGAAAACCAAAATACCTATATCTATAAATTAAAATAGGCACTACGTAAGTACGTATGTAACGATCAAGCATTTCTCTTATGTGTGAACTAATATATTTATAATAAAACACTAAGCTGTTCTATTGTTTTACACTGTCATCAGCACTAACGAAGGCTAGAAACTACTTCAAGCCATTAATCATATTTCTCACTGATAGGATTAAATTGATGGCATTAAAAACCTGCTCCAGTAATCTTGAATGGAGAAAGTATGAGATTGTTCTCACAGAGCCTACTTCATTGCCTCTTATTTATTACATAAACACTCATAGATGAGAAGATTATTTTCATTAGAGATTGTGTTTTTAATTAAGAAATAAACTAAATGCTAACAAGTTATGATTTTGGCAGTGTTAAGTAATATCATATTTTCACATGACTCCATTTTTAGGGTTCCGTACCTCAAAAGGAAAAACTGACCCCTTATAGGATCACTTTGTGGTCCGTCCGTGTATCTGTCAAGACATCATCTCGGGAACGCGTAAAGGTATCAAGTTGAAATTAAAACCATATTATACTCAAGTCGACGGTCCCTTGAAGCTGTGAAGAAATCAAAGTTCTAAGTTAACGTAAAAAAACTACGGCCGTTTATGTCGCAAAAACGTATATTTCGATATTTTAAGGGAATCAAAATTAGGGTATTTCCCGTTGACCTACAACTACGAAATTTGGCAAGTAATACCGTCTTAGACTACAGGTATAGGGAAAAGTGTAAAAACTAAACATTTGTAATTATACCATAAAAAATATAGTCTTCATTTAAAGTACGTAATCAATCACAGAGCGTTACAAACCACTTATTAGATTCAAAATGTAAGTACTTAAAAATATTAAGTGTTATCCTGAGTAACATTTAGCGCTTACTTCATCAAAATCGACCCACAAAATCAAAAGATATTGAATTTTTAAGTTTAGGAAAACTTCCTAATGTATTGTGAACAGTCAGAGCGCCATCTATTGAGTAAAAATAAAGTGCACAAAAGCATGAAAGTTTCACCATAACAAATTGTTGAGTTATTTCATAATTTTATTATCTTATCGTAACATACGTTCTTTAACGTCTTCCGCTGCCAAATGTTTTGTCAGTTAATACGAAATGGTTGATAGATGGCGTTGCACTGATCACGCGTTTATCTGAATCGCGGTGTTAATATTTTCAATTGGAGAACGACCCTCACACGATTTTTAAACAGCGTTGCAGCTTGTAGCAAAGCGTTCTAGTCCGTTAGGGGTTTTGGTTCGGTTTCTAAAAGGTCTCGAAAAGTATCTGCTAAGGTTCAATTTCGTTAAATCTCTGATTTGTTCTGGTTTGTCAATCGTGCATTAAGCATTTATCGTAGAACTGACTTGAACTAATTTGGTACCTGCGAAGTACGAGACGGTTCGACTTGCGGATCAAGCCTGTAGGGTTCTGTACCAAAGGTGCTGACAGGACCTTAGTATGTTAAGGCACCGTTGTAGATTTTTAGTTCGGAAAAGCTCAGATAAACTGCGAGACTTGACGCCTACACTATTTTCAATAGTTTGTAGGTACGTAGTATAAATAGTCTAATTATAATACATACGTACCTACAACTTTGTACGCAACCCTCGCTGTGCGAGTCCGACTCGCTCTTGACCGGTTTTTCTGTATTTCTGTAAATTATGAAAGCAATTTTACAGCCACGAATTCCTAAAAATCTTTATGCTTGTCTAAGCAATTCATTAGAATGATAAGATTATTAATAATTATATCATTGAACAATAAAATGCTTTAAGCATTCAAATATTAGACAAGGAGTGGATCGTACGAAACATGACTTCGCGCTGTATGAAGCGCAATGGCGATGGAGTACACCGCAATGCCACAAATTTAACTATCCCTCAATGACACCTTATCCTAATCTTACATTTATTTAAACAATATTTATTCAGGGCAAAGAAAATATTAGGTTGATTTGCCAGATTAAATAAAAAAAGTGTTTCGTTTTATAGGAAGTTTGCAGAAACTATAGGCGGTAACACAGAAATGTCACTGTCAAGTATGTTTAAAGTATAAAAATCGAAATAGCTATTTACGCTAGCTGGCACAGTCTTCTTCGCGCACGTTCTCCTAAACTGAACGTGCAGGAACCACAGGTGGCAGCACAGAAGCGTAAATGTGTGTATTCTGACCAATTCTGACCTTTAAAACTTCGAATTTGCGACACTAGATGGCATAGTCAACGCCGTGCACGGTCCCTATGAGTTTAGTGAGTCGAGTAACTCGAACACCTTACGAAAGTCGACGCTATTTGCGTTACGTATTTTTGAACAGGCTCAGAAAGAGATCACGGGATGAGCTGGACTTCTTCTCAAAGGACTGGCCCAAAATTGCAGAAGACCGGGGAAAGTGGAAGGAGGAAAGGGAGGCCTTTACCCTGCAGTGGGACAGTACAGGCTCATAATATATTTTTGAGTAAACTGAGAAAAAGTACAATTTGTGAGGTTAGGTTTATCGTATGTAGGTATATTATTCCTGCTCCTACTCTCTCCAGAGCCAGTGCCAGTTCTTATTGTTCTTGTTCTTACTCGAAAAACGATGTTTCTCAATAAGAATTAGACCTGTATCTGGCGTTTATCCAAAAACGGTTAAACAGTAAAAAATACCTGTGGTTGTGTATCTATTTAAATACTGCGTATCAGAAACTGTTTAATCAAAATGAAATTCTGGTAACTCGATCTAATTTATTTATAAAATTAGGCTAGTAAAGAAAAATACACAACTAAGGTACCTTTATACGCATACACCATTACGTCACTACGTGAGTAACATTGCTGGTACGCAATCTTGGGCAATGGTTTCTTTTCCTTCCAGCACTGATTGAATATCGTTCAAAATAAAAAGACGTGGAAGTGCGTCGGACATGTTGTATTACTTCCTCTTCGTGGGTGGTGCGTAATAATATCTATTGTTGATTTTTATAAAAGCAATCTCAAGTGCAATCATTGAAAGAATCGTTGTTCGAAGACAAGTTGTGACTTCTACTATACGACGTATGGTTGTTATGTTTTAGCTTTGCAATAGCGGTCGTTGACCCGCTCACTTTAAAATTTAGGATATGAAACTGTCCTGAATCAACATTTGTCATCATTCTTATTTATGAAAATTGCCATGCAATGTCAATAAATTGTATCTCAAAATGTGTCACTTTCAGAAATTACGACTTTCTCTATCAATATATTTCAAATATGTTTTAATCGGAACACGCCTGATATCTTAATTAAGAATTTGAAGTTTAAGTAGTATCTATTTGTCAATCTGTACTTAAGCCTGAAAAATTGACAAAATTGGGCGATAAGGTTTTCACACGTTCTTAAATCAAAAATCTCAATACAGAAATGTCCCAGAATGTATGGTCCTATGTTGTTTTAAGATTTATGTATTAAAAAAGGAGGATTAAATAATCATAATCAAAGAAATAGATTTATATGTGTTACCTCAAAAAATTTACGAGTAGGATGTATTGTCGTTTCACGGCAAAGCAAATAGGTACCTACATAGTTTACTGCTCAGGTTCTTAGACATATTTGGGTAAGAGCGATGACCGCTTTTGCCATGCTAAAAACGAATCAACTATAGAGGTACCTAATTTGATCAGTAGCGAACAATGATTACAAATACCGAACGATTAATAGAGAAACAGTATTCTTCCTGTGAAAGTTGGCTTACTACCAAGGAAGGTAGTAAGGATAAGGATTTTAATATTATAAATACGAAAGTAAGTCTGTCTGTCTGTCGCGCTTTCACGCCAAAACGACAAAACCAATTTTCATGAAATTTGGTACACAGTCTAGAGCCTGAGAAACGACATAGGCTACTTTTTATCCCGGGAGTATGTTTCCTAGGGACCACGCGGGCGAAGCCGCTGGCAGAAGCTAGTAATTAATATGAAAGCCTATAGGTAAGACGAATAAACTCTCTACCTACTTTAATAGATATTAAAGCTTGTAATGATAGTAGTGACTAAGCATAACGTAACCGTCAATTGTACGGAAAAAGCTCCGGTTAGGCCAGTCTTAGAGTCTAGTTTTGCTCGTTCACCTAGATTGGAATTAGTTTTTTTCAATTAAAGAATTTAGCACGATTTATTAATGGACAGTGATTGATGGACTTTCCTCAGTTGTTCTAAATTGCATGTTATTGTCAAATACCAGGTAAGTACTTAAACCATTTATAAATATTTTTGTTGTTATTTATAACTTTTCTCGACTGGTGTAATATGTTAAATGACTAGTGTAAAAAATTATAGTTGTTCTTAAATTATATGAATTATTATTTGATTTGTGTTTTTTATTTCGAGTTTGTAAGAAAACCGGCCAAGTGCGAGTCAGACTCGCACATGATGAGTTCCGTATCATAAATCTTAGTTTTTATTATTTGTTGTTGTAGCGGCAATGCCGCTACCAAATTACCGCTGACAGACAGACAGACGGACGGACGGACGGACGGACGGATGGACAGCGGCGGCTTAGTAATAAGGCTCCGCTGGATACCCTTTGGGTACGGAACCCTAAAAAATGTATGTGTAGTTCAGTGATGATGTTTTTAAAATTAATGTCTTTCACTAATAGTCTGAAATCCTGTGTAAGGATAAGGGGAAGGCTGATCATTTCAAATAAACTTTAATTGTAGAGAAAACATTCGACTTATTCAATTCAATTCTGTCCTCACTAATGTCATTTTAATTTCTTGGTCATTATACGTACTGTAGATATTTGCATTGGCAACGGGATATCCTCATGATGGTAAACAAACTGCCGCATAAAAATGAAAGTGGAAATCCGGAAGACATCATTAAATGAAAATTTCATTGATATTGAAATCAAATAAACTTATTCATTAAAACGTTTCGCAGAGCAATATATATGGTTTATCGTTAATTGCAATTCTGTTCACTCTAGTGTTAACAGAGAATGTTTAAAGAAACTTTGAACATGGGTATACCTATATTTGCGACCCTAGTTAAGAAACCTATTAACCTACAAAGGAAAATAAATGAAAAAGTTTATTTACTGGTAATTTTAGTAGGTACGAGTACTACAAAGTTACGGCCGTAAAGAGCATTTAAAAGTTGATGGAACAACTCGCCAGATGGCGCGAGAATTGACTAGGAGTGCAACAGAAAGCACTGAGTGCAGCGACCTTGTTGGCACCGGCCGCCGCGCCTGCGCATCTGTCACTAGAATAGTAAGCCACGAGGTCACACGTACCGAACTTTATGGAAAACAGGTAAACCAGCGAGATAAAAAGTATGTCTAGTGGCTTTCGTTGATCACGTCCAGATAACGGCACTGAATAATGAAAATGTGCCGCAGAATCTGGCGCAAAGGCTGCTCTATTCAGATTTTGATAATATACTGTAACTTAGAACTTTACAATTATATCCAAGAGGAGAGAGAAGAGGTGGAATCCAAATCGCATAAAATTATTTAGTTCTAGTTCTTTCGAATTTTTTTTTCGTAGGTGTACCTAACAAAGCTATTGGGTATGCAGGCAGCTAACTTGCAACTACTTTTAGACAATGTTGTGAGTGTGCTGAGTAGACAATTATTGTACAACACACTCGTAAGTATCTCAAAAGCTTAAAAAATTATAATGCACACACTAGAAATAAACATTGGTAGTGCTGTGGAAAAAATAATATTTTTGCCTGAATACCGAATAGCTTTGTTGACTGTACCTGTACTGGAGTTATAATTTGCACGTAGAGGATTTATGCAAAGTGGTAAGCACGAAAGTTTATCGATTAATAAATGCCATTCTTAATTCCCGTAACCAAAACAATGACAATGGTAGTAATTACGAATTAGATTTATTTGAAATTACAGATAGACAGTAGACAATATTAATTGCACAATTAGCCGACGAAACAATACGACTTAATATACATGCAGGTTTGATTAATTGCTGTGCTCTTGTTAAAGTCTACAAAGCATATAATTAAAAATGAAGGAAGTTATTCAATCATACGAAAAATGAATACACAGCGAGTGTGTGCAAGTGAAATGCACCAGCTGTGTGTAACATAAGCATTTTAATTAGGGGTTTATGATATCGGTGGGTACAAAAAAACTTAACTCAAATTACACGATAAATTGTCTTCGCTTTTGTAATGAGAAAAACCTTTCCGAAGCTACACCAAATTAGCTCATTCGTTGTTAAGATGTTCGTTAAAAACAGACGTGTATTCACAACAATACACGCCATTTACATGTTTACGCCACTCTGCTGGGAAATTTCTTTTTACAGAAGGTTCCATGGAAAGAAATTAGCTGTGGTGAAAGAACTGAGGAGTACAGCGGTTATGTAATTAGCACATGTCATAGAATGGCTGCAGCTCTGTAAGTTAATACATTGTGATAGTAATAGTGACGTCTGCGTGGGAGGTAATGAATGCAGCTCAGATGCTGTTGTACAGGACTGGGTCAGTTGGCAGTCAGCGAAAGTATTTGTTTTCTCTTGAGAGTCGGTCTGGTTTAGCTTCTCTAGCGGCGACCGTATAGAATTTCTTTTTCCACAAGCACGATGAAAGTTATTAGAAAATTGATTACCTATAGCTTTCAGGTTGGAGGTGAAGATTTGATACGTTAGGAAATTATAGAAAACGACATTTCAATCACGTTGCGAATAAGGAAAATAAGTAAATCATTACGAATTACCTCCTGTATGCGGAGGAACGTACTACAACAATAATAAATGTTGAACATAAACTCTTTAAATAGGTAGACGTGATGTGAACACAAAATAACGCGCTTATGTCACAAAGTTGAGATAAATGCATTTTTATGCCGTAGAGAAACACTTGCTGTACTTATTCATGCTAAAGCGTTAAATCCAAGTGCAACTTTCTCAAACATAAAACGGCTGCAGAAAGCAGTATGTTATCTTATCATAGTGCGTACTTTCAAGCAGTGCAAGTAAGTAGATAGATACAAAGGCAGTAGGCATTGTTTCTGCTACACTGATTCCTTAAGAACTTGGCGTGATTCATATTGCAATTATACCATTTACAGATAACAGGGTATACCCTGTTGTCAAGGTATTTACCCTGTTATCTGTCGGAGCATTAGAAAAGCATCATGTCACAAGGAACGTTGATGATTGTGTAAACAGTGCGGCAGTATGATTGACGATTGGCATGCAATAGGCGTTCGAGCTGAAACCCCGATCATTGCTATGCGCGACACGGTCTGATAAGCCAAATAATTTATCAACGCATCTAGAAACGTGTCTATCTATGTGCAGACATTGTCACATTGTATGGGAATTTAATTTATGGCTTTGGCTAAAATGTTTGGATTGGTGAACGAGATTTCGCACAGCCAACCAGCAACAACTCTACTATTTATAGCCGCACTTCTAGTATAACAGCTTTTAATTCACTGGAGGCCTTAACAAGGACATAAGTTATGTTTACTACGCCTAGCTCATATTCTTTGATTTGTTGGTTTGTTTATCAAGAACAACTTTTATGTTAAGGAAGGAAGCTTAAAGGAAGCTTGCAGGTAAGTGGCAGTTAAAACAAGGTGGACACTATTACAAAAAGCTTGTAAATTAGGTAGGTACAATTTTAATTAGGTGACAAGTCTCCAACATAACTCATCTGCACTGTCTGCAGTGTGTTATTGCAGGTGTATCTTTGTGAAAAACCGACTATGCAATCGTTTTACGTATCGCGTAGGTAGATACCTACACTGTTTATATAAAAAATCACTTACTAGTTCGTAAGGCCGTTAAGACACAATATTTACTATTCAAATATGTCAAGTTAAAATGCTGAAGTTGCGTGAATTTATTCGAGAAAATCATGGAACATGGTGCTAAGTCAGTAGTTCAAGGCAATGCTTCGACTACTTCGACTGATTTAAAACCACCACAAGTAATATCCGACAAGAATGAACGAACACCAAGCTCCGGAGTCCGGACACAACGAATTAACTGCATGTAGGTTATATATATAAGTAGTTATAAGAAAATTGTCTTTTGATGCAACAACTAGGAAACAGCTGCAGAAAGTTGTATAGGATAACTATTATGAGACACAATAGTTTGGGAGCATCGGACTAGAACTCGGACGTAACAGTTATGTATGTTATGTCACCGTCATATTAAGGTCGCCGGTGGTAATGCGCCGACCATTAGGCCGCGGATTTCGAGGTCTCACGAGAAAAATAGGAACGAGATGGATTACTGCTCCACTTTGATAATGTCTTTTTAAATTATTCATATTGAAAGAGCAATTTCGCGGACTATTGTTTGGTTTTGTGATGTAATGTATCAACACGTGGTTAGTTTGTTGATTTTAGAGTCTGTGTTGCGTAGTGAATTGATGCCTTGACTTTGGATAAAATGTAAAAGGTCAGATTGTGATTCATTTATATCAGTACTGCTCATTAATGTTGGCCTTTATGTACAAGTTTTTCTACAAATCAGGTTGCGTGGTTGTTATATATCCATATCAAGTGCATATCTGGCACATGGTTGTTAATTTAAAATAAGCTCTATAGTGATACAAGACGCTAGTACTAAGTACAAATCTGTATCCAATCGTGCAGGGGGCAGGCCACAAGAAACGTGCCAGATTTGTTACGGTCACCGCTAATGCTAAGAACGTGACACAGGGAAGGTTACATTTAATTTTTTTTAAAGCCGAGGGTTCCGTACAAATTTGTAGAAACAAACTACTTTAAAATAAAGACTATATTTTTATCATTTAATTATCAATGTGGAGTTCAGACTTTTTTCTTTACTTGTCGTATAAGAAGATATAACTTGCCAAATTTGATAGGTCTCTATGAATTTTGATTCCCTTGAGAGTGTTGACATATACGTTTTTTGCAGCATAAACGGCCGTATCTTTTTTTTACGTTAACTTAGAAGTTTGTTTCTTTCACAGCTTCAAGGGACTGTAGATCTAAGTATATGGTTTTAATTTCAACCCAATACCTCCACGCGTTCCCGAGATGAAGGGTCTTGAGAGACAGACAGACGGGCGGATCACAAAGTAATCCTATAAGGGTTCTGTTTTTTCCTTTTGAGGTACGGAATCCTAAAAAATAGAAAAATAAACTCGTTCCAAATTCAGCTTTAACACTTTGGTTATAAAGTGGAAATTAATTGAAATCGATAGATTTTATTTATAATCTAAAGTATCAACTAAATTGAATACCAATTACATAATTTTAGAAATGACCCGATAATCCGTGTTAATATTCGAATTATCCGAATCATTTGTCACAAATGGCGTTGTTGATAATCGTAAAATTAACGGTAAAGTTGTAATTAAATGAGTTATATAAATGGCGGACAGTAGTCGATTGTCGAGCGGATAGTAAAACTATAATGTGATATTGTTTTCATCACGCATCGAGCAGTATGTCGCCATTATTGTAATACCAATGGTATCTGCGCATATTACAAACGTAGCAGATTAATGGCCATTGGCCAGGTTAATCTGAGCCAAGGCAATGCACTTACAAGTAGGCGAACGACATTCTTGAAAAAGTCAATCCTTGAAACCATCTAACTTAATCTATTCGTAAAATTTAAACGAAAATGGCTTGATTGCCTTGGCATGGTTCGATCACCTATTTGTGACCAGATTTATTGGAAACCAAAAATAGAAATGTGTTTCATTACGAAATATATATTCCTCGACATTTTTTACGATCAGAGCTGTCCATATGTGTTGTGACAATTTGAACCAAACGATCTATGAATCAAAGTCGCGTCACGCTGAGGAAATTCAGGTAGAGTTGACCAAGAATGAAAACAAATGAGTTTAATCTTAAATTCACAATATAATGGTTCGTAATTATTTAGATACTTGGAGATGGAAACCAGCTACCGAATGGGAAATGTGCTAAAATATCACGATATTCCAAGAACTTTCTATGAATGGTACTCACAATAGATTTATCTGATTAAGATAGGATTGATAGCAGCCTTATAAGGCACTTTATATCGCTCAATCTGTCCGTGTATATTGTGTGGAAATCGACCGCCACGTCATAGAGGAAGGGAACATATTCAAGTCTCATCACGTTTGGTTTTGCATTACAAACGATACCATGATTGTTGATTGATTCAGTTTATAAACTTGAAGTCGTATATCATTTGATATTGACACAAAGGGAAGTTTCTCTTCGTACAATGTTACAGGTGTTTGAAAATATTTGCATTAAGTATCAGCTTAGACGTAAAGTGTTTGACAACTGTATCGGAACAGTTGAGTTGGTTATCATCTGCCAGCCATTATGTTGTTGGAGCTAAGTAATATTTAAGTTTGTAATGGCCATGCAACGTGCCGTAATGAGTCGGTAAGATCATAGATTATGAGCCACGTAACCAGCTGTAATCGATCGATACTTTACTCATGTATTTTGTTTTGGAGAATGAAGTAGTTAAGTTCAATCACTTCTATTTCCCTGCATTTATTTCAAGACTGTTCAGAATTCCAATCTGTGTGTGTGTGTAGAATTGAATAAAGCACTAGTGTGTTTTGCCTAGTTTGTCGCATTGTGTCATTGTGTCCTTTTTCCAAGCCAATTGTTGTGAAAGATAGTTTGTAATCGAAGCCAGTAACCCGGTTTTATCTTACACGGCTGTGTTCGCCTAATGCCGTAATGCAGAACAGAGCATTAAATGCCGGGACGTAATGTTTGCAACCGTTGTGCAACTCATTTTACATATTCACCTACTGCACTGCACTGCACTGCACAGCTGCCGTATCAAACGATACCGTTGTGCAATTTGCTATGAACTATCACACTTTACCAACTCTTCCTGGGGACCTATTGACAGAATCACGTATTAAAATGTTATTATAACTACATTATAAACCCGTAGATTGCAAGAAACAAACATGGGGCAAAACAAAATTTCACCTTAGTTACTGTTATGTTATCAACAACCCATCCATCATTTTAATACTATGTTATTATGATCATGCAAAGTTCATCCTGAACCACTACGAGTGCACTACCGCTTCCTTCTAATACATTATTAGTTTGCAGTGATTTGGATCAGCAGACACCAGACACATCAATTTCATAATATGCGGAAAGCAAATATTACTGAATTTCTAGAGCTTGAACCAAAAATTATAGAGCTTAGCATTCATTATAATCTAGTCTAACTTGAGGTTAACGATCACTGATCGTATATTATAACCTTTGCTACTTAAAAAATCGATGAAACTCAGGAAATTAAGCGTTAATAGGCATTAAGTGTAATCAGTTATATTCACAGCTTTCTAATAACAGTTCGTCGGTTGTATCTTCCAATTATTGACTGAGAAAATTAATAATAGAGTGTTGTAGTTTCCTGTCATTCAGCTGTGTATGAATGGACGTTAAGAAAATATGTGGAAAATGCGTTGAAGACGTGTGTGTGTAGAGCTCACGTAACGTCTACAGCACTCGTGTGAAGTGACGCATTGATTAAATCACATGCGTAGCGCCTACCGAGTGTAGTGAATTTTTTTTCCAGTTGATAGGCACGCGTTGACCACTATCTCACCTGTTGGTAAGCGATGATGTGGTCGAAGATGTAGCACGCCTGCCTGAAGTAACCTATTCACTCTTGACTTAACGACTACCAGGTTGTAGCTATCAGGAAACACAGACTCCGACAGGGAATTTCACCTGTTGGTAAGCGATGATGTGGTCGAAGGTGTAGCGCGCCTGCCTGAAGTAACCTATTCACTCTTGACTTACCGACTCCCAGGTTGTAGCTATCAGGAAACACAGACTCCGACAGGGAATTCCATCCCTTAGCTGACGCACTATGATTGTGTTCCCAAAACGTTTTGTGCATGTGGGTGGGATGTCCACCATGTACCGAACATACATAATATAAATACTGCATATTTTAATTATAGCATTTTTCTGTATTTTCGAAGTATCTAGTGATTAGAAAGCGATGCGTTTTGCAAGCGGCTGGTCGCTGTGGCCCGCCCGCGCCGGAGTGCGGGTACTTGCTTAATACGCGCACGTGATCGGCGTACGCCCGCACCGCGCCGCCAAGGATTCACCACAACAAATATTGAGTAACAGCCGACCGTGATAACGATCTATTGACATATTCAATTAAGTGCAATCTGCACATCAGGTTGCCCATCATCCTTTACAACCTGTTGCGAGATTTTCACCTTATAAATCGTTGTTGATAAAGATGACGCGTTTTAACGAGGAAATAGTCGGTAGGTATATCATTAATGCGATCTGTGAAGTATCACCGACGTATCTGAAATTAAAATAGCTATTGCCCGTTTAATTTCAGATCTTGATTGGATATTAAGCATAGAAAGTTGTTATTATCGTGCTTGACTTAGAATGTGATACCTATATTAGTAAGTAACTTAGACTGTATAATTTTTAACTTCCGAGTGCTTTCAGATGAGAATAGACTAATTCTTTCCGTGGGTTTCGTAAGGAAGACTCGAAACTCAGACGTTTTTTCATATGAGATGGACAACCTCCACTTGAGCAATGATTCTATTGTACTGTGATCGTATGGTTCCCTGCCAAGCGTAGCGAATGTGGCGATTCCGCAAGATTTCTGAGATGCTTCTCCGGTCTATGGGAAACGTTCATTATACGCTAAGGAACATCGCATATCCATTCCTTCATAGGTTGTTAAGTGTACCACTTTTAGGGTTCCAAACGGTCGCTTGAAAAGACGTAACCCATTTCGAATCTACTGACCGATTCAGTTAAAATTAGGTACACATATTCTATACACACTGTGACCCAACACGGATGGACGAGTAATGTAAATAAATACATTTTGAGTTATATAATATTAGGTATGTCAAAACTTTTAGCATAAAAATTTCCAAATGGAAATTAAAAACAAATGGAGGAGCTCGTGGCTAGATAATAACAGCCGCACCGGTCGATCTTCAAGGTTAAGCAACGCTTGCCAAGGTTGGTCTGTGGATGGGTGACCATCTTAACATACCGAGTTTCCTCCATTGGTCCTGGCTGTCATTTGTAGATCTTTGGCAGTCGTAACAAATAGTCAGAAGCCAGTTAATCTGACTCCAGTCTTGCCATGAAGTACCGTGTTACCCAGTTAATGGGTTGTGGGGCAGCCGCTCCGCATAAAATACTGGTATTCAGCTAAATCCGGTTTGACTGGAAGCCAACCCCAATATAGTTGGGAAAAGGCTGGAAATTAAAAACAAATCAGCAAATTAAAAAAAATATCAGACTGTGCTGTGATACGCATCAAATGAAAGGGCTTATTGTGAGGATCACAATTTTGAAGTTATTCAAGAAAATGGATGCACATTAACCACTGCTCAACCTTTATCTCCGAAACTACAAAGACAAAGTTAAAAAATTAAAACACACACAGATGTGACTTGTATATTACAGGAAAACCTATAAGAGTTATGTGGTATTTAAGTAAATTTGTAAAGAAATATTTGATTCGGTACCCTTAAATTGGTTTTTTAGGGTTCCGTACCCAAAGGTTAACCAACGGAACCCTATTCCTAAGCCTCCGCTGTCCGTCCGTCTGTCTATCAGCGGGCTGTATCTCAAGAACCGTAATAGGTAGAGAGCTGAAATTTTCACAGATTGTGTATATCTATTGCCGGTATAACAACAAATAATAAAAATTAAAGTTTATGGTACGGAACCCTTCGTGTGCGAGTCCGACTCGCACTTAGCCGGTTTTTATATACCATACCTCCTTCGTTCTTTAAACACCGATACGCAAAAATCTACAGATATTCCTAAATCAGATATTTCCTCCTTCTCAATGTTCGGACTGGATTTGGTGTAGTGTATCTATAGTTAAATTATCTGTTTTGTTACAATTTCGGTGTACGCGTCTAACCTATCTTTATGGCACATACCTATGTGTAACGTCGAGGAGCTCGTGGCTAAATAATAACAGCCGCACGGGTCGATCTTGAAGATTAAGCAACGCTTGCCAAGGTTGGTCTGTGGATGGGTGACTATCTTAACATAACGAGTTTCCTCCGTGCCTCGGAAAGCACGTTAAGCCATTGGTCCCGGCTGTCATTTGTAGATCTTTGTCAGTCGTTACGGATTGTCAGAAGCCAGTAAAACTGACTCCAGTCTTGCCAAGATGTACCTTGTTACCCAGTTAATGGGTTGTAGAGGCCTGGTAGGCAGCCGCTCCACGTAAAACACTGGTATTCAGCTAAATCCGGTTTGACTGGAAGCCGACCCCAATATAGTTGGGAAAAGGCTAGGCAGATGATGATGACCTATGTGTAACGTCTTAGTGCAGATCTTTGTTTAGATCACCTCTCGATAAGACTAAGCTTCGTTTCCAAGCGTGTGTTAGAACACAAAGTAGATTTTATGCTCGTCTTAACATATTGTCTTGTTTGTTGACTGTTGATTTTCCATTTTCCTCCGCTTAGTTTCGGTTTACTTTCAGTTTTAATCAAAATTCAATTCTTTTTTTTTTTTTTTTACTATTGATAGGCACGCGTTTGACCACTATCTCACCTGATGGTAAGCGAGGATGTGGTCGAAGATGGAGCACGCTTGCCTAGAAATAACCTATTCACTCTTGATTTAAAGACTCCCAGGTTGTAGCTATCAGGAAACACAGACTCCGGCAGGGAATTCCACTCCTTAGCTGTACGCACTATGAATGTGTTCCCAAAACGTTTTGTGCGTATGGGTGGGATGTCCACCTTGTACCGGTGGCGCATCGCCGTTCGTCTTGTGGTCCGATGATGGAACGGGCTTGGCGGAATTAAATTATGCAATTCCGTCGCACATTCCCCAAAATGCAACCGGTAAAAAACCGACAGGCTAGCAACTCGTCGTCGATGTTCAAGACTTTGGAGCTTCGACGCGACGAGCCTCTCATTGCCGATGATCCTCTTGGCTCGTTTCTCAATTGACTCAAGGGCATCAAGCTGGTATCTGGCAGATCCATCCCAAAGATGAGAGCAGTATTCCATACACGATCGAACTTGCGCTTGATAGAGTTTGAGCAGCTGTTCCGGCGTGAAGTACTGTCTCACCTTAGCCAGAATCCCCAACTTCTTTGCAGCCACTTGAGCTTCTGCCTCTATGTAAGGGCCAAAATTGAGAGTAGATGTTAATGTAACCCCAAGAAGCTCAAGATGGTCGGTTATCGGCACGGTTTCACCGCGGAAAGATGGAGCTGGGTGGAACTGGCTCCTTTTGGCGGAAAACAGACACGCTTGGGTCTTAGCAGCATTGAACTTGACCAGATTGGCATCGCCCCATTCAGAGACAGCCTGTAAGGACACGTTCAACCGCTCAACCATTGCCTCCCGGAGAGACCGGATCTGCGACCCACCAGCTCGTGCGTCGGACACGTATCTCTCAGCAACAGCGCTGTCGTCTGCATACCCAAAAGGTACCGGGTATAAGCAGATCATTAATATGCAGCAAGAACAGTGTTGCCGAAAGCACCGACCCCTGAGGAACCCCGGCATTAATATCCAGCAGTCCAGACGAGCAGCCATCTATGACCACTCGGATAGACCGACCCTTCAGGAAATCTGCGATCCAATCACACAAACCGGCGGGCAGACCGAAGGAAGGAAGCTTACTAATAAGGCTATCGTGCCAGACCCTGTCGAAGGCCTTCGAGATGTCAAGGGAGACCGCCAGTGCCTCCCCGTGCTTCTCTATGGCCTCACTACAGATGTATACGCTAAAAGATCCGATTGTTGACCGATTTCGGCGAAACCCGTATTGTCGGTCACTAAGGATATCATTCGCTTCTAGGTACGCCAGGAGCTTATGATTCAGCACGCGTTCCATAGTCTTACAGAGTATGGACGTTACTTCGACGGGTCAGCTCGACTACCCTTCTTGGGCACGGGCTGCACGTTAGCTGGCTTCCAAGCCTTCGGCACTTTTCCAGTCTCGAACGAAAGGCGAAATAGGCGTGTCAAGATCGGAGACAGCTCAGGCGCACAAGTCTTCAGAACAATTGCCGGTATCCCGTCGGGACCACTAGCCTTGTTCACGTCTAGGTTACGCAGTATTCAATTTTTGAACAGCTTCAACATGATTCGGATTGTTTTCATTAATTAGTATCTATCTAAGCAATTGAATGCACTCAAATTTGTGCAGTTTATTATGTGCAAAGTTTTCTTATATAATTTTCCCCTATTTTTAGGGTTCAGTACCCTAAGGTCACCGAAGGGTAACCAACGGAACCCTATTACTAAGCTTTCACTGTCCGTCCGTCCATCCGTCTATCTGACAGACAGTTGAATTTTTCGCAGAGTGTGTATTTCTAATGTCGCTATAACAACAAATACAAGATCGAAACGTGTTTTTTTCGGTTTATGGAACCTTTTGTGAGAGAGTTCGACTCGCATTGGGAAGGTTCTTTTTCCTACCGCCCCAAAAGGAGGGTAGGTAATGTGTTTCGAGAGTTAAAATGTGTGTATGTCTCTTTCTTTGGCCCGCCACCTTTCTAGCAGTCTGAACGAGTTGATAGTACCAATTGTGTGGCTATTTTTCTGTTTGTCACAGCTGTTTGCTCTGAATCTGCTGGGCCAATTCAGTTGAAATATGGAAAACCTAGATGAACGCGATCTAAACACGCGGGTTAGTTTTGGGGGACAATCAAATGAAAGGGCTTATTATTGATACATGTAGTATAGCAGTCCGCTTCTTACTTGGCCACTTTTTATTTCACGTGTGACTCTAATGTTTTACGCGTATTAGGCCATAAGCATCATTTAGTACGTAGTTATCTAATAATAACAAACTAAGCTTCCTAATAATCTTATCGTACGTAAGATTTTTTTTGCTCTTTGATCCCAAAAGTACAACAAACTTTAGTAAATACGAAGTTTGTTTAAAGATTTTTTTGTGTTCCTTATTTAGAAATAACAAAAAAGTAGTTGATAAGTGAACAGGCCACTTTTGTTTTGATAAAAACAAGTTGTAAGTAATGATAAGATGGCCAATTGTCGCTCTTAAAAAAAGTTCAAATTATTGTCAAAATCTTGTAAAATTTTTAAGAAATTGGATGTGTTTTAGACTTGCGACTGTGATTCAATCATCTATCAAACAAATTTATTTATTAAGGGACCAAGTCCCAATAAAATTACATAATCTCTAATACAAATAATTTGAAACATACAATACAACCAAAATCTAAAATTCAGTACAGTAAAATCCTTAAAATACCTACAAATCAAATTCACTACACAATAAAATCATTAAAATACTATAATAAATATATTCATCAGTAAATGCGAATGTATACGTTCCTTAAAATACGAGATCCCCTTTGAGTTGCGGAATAAAATTGTTCGAAAGAGTCACCGTGGCCCTGGAACGAAAACGGCATTCGGAACACGGGTGGTTTTTTTTTATGGGACAAGCTCGTTACACATTCCCAATCACTGCAACTCCTGAAAGCCAGAATCAACGATCACGACCACCAGAAAAACGCCGAGCCAATGAAGCCCGACGAGTCCCAGAGAAACGATTCAACTGTCATGGATCCTGCAACGAAATTAATCAGAAAAGTACAGCGGAGGAGTAGGAAAAAAATATATATCTATACTTAATATATAAAGCAGAAGAGTTTGTTTGTTTACTTGAACGCGCTAATCTCAGGAACTACTGGTCCGATTAAGAAAATCTTACAATGTTAGATAGCCCATTTATCGAGGAAGGCTAAAAGCTATATATCATCACGCTAAGACCAATATAGAGTTGCGTGGGTCAACTAGTATATATAATTTCCACTTCCCACCGTATCAAGCAGGAGACAGAATAGAACTAGGCCAATAGGCACAAAGGGTGCAATACAAGTGGGTGGGTTGTAATCGGTAAGAGATTGACACTCCCTTTCACTCCGCCCAGAGCGGGAGGAGTCATTTCATGATTTTTCTACTAAAACAAAACTCCACTGAAGTTCGCATGTCAAACAACTTTTCACAATGAGGCCGATAACGAAGAATAGCAAGTTAACGTAATGATAGTTTTGAGTGATTACGTAGGAAATTGATTGCGGATCGCATTCAGGCGTAGATAGTTTTTCATGATTCGCTGTATTGGTTACGAACTCGGAAACAGTTCCTCGGAATAATAGGCCTGCGAGTATCTCTTGACATAACGTCGCCGCGCGCCGCCTCATTCTTCAGTATTGTTTTTTATTATTATTTTGACATTGGACTCGAAATCTGGTTTCGTTTTCGTCACATCGTGCCCTTTACTTCTTACTTCTTAAATTTTATATTGATAAACAACTTTTATCAGATTTTTCTTTGGTTTTATTGATGAAAACTGCGTCAAAGATTAACATGGATAAGATACTCCCCATTGCTAATAGATGCTCCTTATTCTGAACTTAAGTTTGGAATCCTAATGTGATTTTATAAAGTAGATAATAACAAAAATCGTTCGCATAATAAAATGTATGAAATAATAACTTCAGTGCGGAAAAGCGTAATTTCCATGAAAGTTTTAATAGGTTGCTATGCTGCTCTAATTAAGTAATAGTTGTCCGTTGTTGTTTTTTATTTGTGTTGTGAGTAACTTTATTATTATTTATGTATTGCTTTGTTCACACAAAAAGAACTTTAAGTTTATTTTGCAACAAATAAATGTATGGCTGGAAGTGCTGTAACATCGAGAACTCGTTACATATTTCACGTGTATGTATGTACGCGGTACACATACGCGGAATAATGAATATTAGTAATTACTGAACAGTGAAGCTATTATTCACTTCATAAAATCATATATTTTATGAAGTGAATAATCAGCGCCGATAAATAATGATGTTTATTTTCTCACTCACCCAAGATCCTGCAATTAGTTTGTTTGCCTCTCGCTCCCAGATTTCCCGCTTTTTCTGCTGCTTATTACACCGCTGAAAACAGTCGTGTGCGACACACGAGGCTCACATTAACAACACGGGATGAGACTGACAAAGGCCCGTTACTTAATAGTTTTATATAACGATCAGTCGAATTTGCTTGTAGTTACACTTTGAATGGGAATGGCTTTAAATGGAATCACGTAATTTTGGAGCGTTTCCGAGTGTTGTAACACAGGCGAACGTACGCGCGTGCGCGGTTCGGGAAAGTGCTTGGTGGACTGGCTTGCGGCTCGCGGGCTGGCGGCGCGGCCAGACCGGCTGCAGACGCCACACCACTTTCATTGTACCGAGTGTGTGCAATGTGACGAACTGAGAACTTACTGCAGACACAGACATTCGAACGACCACAGTCACTTAACCTCTATTCCGTACCAATACAGGCGGTTTTCTAAGTTCCAATGCGGCTGTTGACGGTACATATCATAATTTATTTTGTTGATTGATGGCTAGATAATATTCAAGATCGTGAAATTGTTTGATAGCGATCTATAGTGTTGCTTTGTAATTGTTAACGCATAAGTGCATCGATGGGCAGGGAGACAGGAGACAGGTGAAATGGCTATGAATACGAAAGTCTGAGCAAATGTTTAGATTTCATGCAGCTATGTTTAAGATAGAGGTATCTATATTTGTTGGGTTATATAATTATTTGTATGATGTGTAGAGCTTTCTTAAATGAAAATCGATTGTTTTAAATGTAAGTAAGAAAATTTCGTAGATAATGCTTAACCACAAGTAGAGCTAAGAATTTTTTTTTGTTTCTGCTCATTGAAATAGGGGTAACGTATCAGAGCGTAAAAACAAACTGTGGAAGATAAAGTCTTTAGCCTTGACACAGTGGACCGAGAGAAATGAGATCGTTGTAACATTTTGGTCAGTTAATTACAATAATTACATCATTATCGCTAAATTAAAAGGTGATGAGATGAGGTTTTAATTAGGAAGTTTTATTTTTATGAAAATATTTTTTTTTGAAATTATCGTTCTCTACTCGAGATTTTATTCCAGTCTCGTGGAATTGAGTGGAGTGATTCCTTCAAAACTACTCAGAAAATGAGCGTAAAGTTCGTCACTATAGTGACTAATTAGTTAATTACTCTTGTTGTGCGTCTACGTGGGCAGTGCTTTCAGATATCCCGTCACCCAGCTGATCTTCACCTTTCATCGCGGTACCTACTAACAGGAAAATTACACGCCGAGAAATTTAACCTGTTCGGAACTACTAATCATTCATCGAATATAACTTGACGTCATTCTGCAATGACGTACATAACTTACTTTTATGTTTTTTGTTATTCCCGAGATGAGACTGTAAATGCCATCGAAATAAACGGGATAATCCTGAGGAAAATTGAGATTAAATTGTGGAAACATCACTTTAAATCAACAGTGATGATCGGAAATTTATATACATATGTAAAATTCTTCCGTTACTTTGACTGACTGACTGATGAAGTGACAAACAACACACAGCCAGAAAGCTGAAATTTACATCTAGGTTCCTTGTAGCACTAAGAGAGGATTGCCGAAATTCCTGTGGGAACGGGAAAGAACAGAATAATCATTCGTTCATGTAGTTCGAAAGAATGAATATTTCAGAAATAATCATTCTTTCGAACTACATGAACTTAGAGGGCTATAATATTGATGATTAAAATGGTTATAATTCTTTAGATAAATACGCGTTACGGTCGCAGATCGCATTTGGTCCACATACAGCTTCACACTGACCGGCAAATTGCAAAAAACATAAAAATATTTGAATTTCGCGGGCTACCCTGGAGCATTCACCTTAAGTATTTGTGACTGTCATAGACTATATATTAACCCGAAATATACCGCCTAACGAAGTGTGCAAAGGTCAGCTTGTCTTAAATAAAAATGAAAAGATGTTTGTTGGTAAGACAGGATCACTAGAGGCTTGACCATTTAGCATTTTTTGTAAATGTTCGTAACTAATAATCTGCTACGAGCATTACAAAAAAGCAAAGGGATTTTTTAAGAGAAAGAAAAACTGGAATACATGGTCGGAAAAATTGGAAAATCGCGGAAGAACTGAAAGTACTTTTTTCTCTTATGAGATCTTATGTATGTAATGTATGTATGTTACGAGTATGTTGTATTTTATTTATTGTTTGGACCGGACAATGTACTTCTCGTCTGTTTTTTGAGAATATTAGTTCTAACCTGATTTTATATTTCTTTGGTTCTAACTAAGTATGTAAGTTCTAAGTATGTAAGTATGAAGCATTATTCTATACTTTTGTGTTTATAAATCACACTCAGGTACCTATATAGGTCTATTGTTCAACTTCGTTTAAATACCTATTTACTCATTGTTGTGTAAAAGATGTAGTCAGAGGCAAAAGCTGCCAATCTTGTTCTACCAACTGTAAACTAACTGCACTCTACGCTCTGCAGCTCTCTGAACCACAAGCCTTATGAGAAAAACTCTCGGAGGTGGTCCTTGATACTTAGTGCGAAGTTAAGCCAAACGGTAAAGGTTGCTACTAGCGTTGGGAGGCTGTTAGCGCCTCTTCGTTTAAGGTGCTCCAGGGTGGCCCGCGAAATTCAAATATTTTTATGTTTTTTTGCAATTTGAAAGAATGAATATTTCAGAAATAATCATTCTTTCGAACTACATGAACTTAGAGGGCTATATTGATGATTAAAATGGTTATAATTCTTTAGATAAATACGCGTTACGGTCGCAGATCGCATTTGGTCCACATACAGCTTCACACTGACCGGCAGATTGCAAAAAACATAAAAATATTTGAATTTCGCGGGCCACCCTGGAGCATCCACCTTAAGCACTTATGTCGACACTCTCCAAGCAACTTTTCGGAGTTTTTCGGTTACCCACATAGATCATAATCTACTCATAGTATTAATTTTTATTTCAACAAGAGTCTATTATTTGTAACTGGGTGGCTGTAGGTATGTTTCAGAAATATTTCGTAAAGCTAGACCAAGTTAGTTCTCTTTGTAAGCTAGTTCTATTCTGCAATACACCGGCAGACGTAATTATTATTATGCAAAGAAGACGAGAGATTTATTCGTCAAACTACGCGTTCGCACGCTATGCAGTTGGTTCAACACTTCCAGTATTTTTGCTATAAATGCCAGTGTTTGTTATATAATACAAGACGTACCTTCTACACATTGCTACAGCTATTATCTGTCTAGCCCAACCAGTTTGCACGCAATGTCCAATAATTTGTTGCAACAATCTGATAAATGGCGCCAGTCTGCAGTAAAAATTGCAAAATTTTGGTTAGGTCACTCTTTCAGATCACGCTCTTTTAATATTACCAGTTACTGTCTCAGTAAAAAATAATAGCCGAATTGAATTCATAATTTACGTGCAAGTATGCAGTTGGTAGGTAGGTTAAAGATGTATCATAGATGTTGATGTCAAAATTATATTATAGGAAATTGGTTTACAATCAGAAGATAAGTAGGTAATGTATTTATGTTGAATTATACCAAGTAGTTATACTAACGTTTGTGTTACCTGACTCATATTACCTACTTTATAAATCATTCGGTCTATTCTATCGACGTGCTCACTTGTCGTTCACTTCGCCCAAGTTTTCACTTCGACATGTTTACAGAAACGCACTGATGTACTATGTACTACCATGCCTTAATTTGCTTCAGACACCGACCTATCAATTAAACTTTCCCCTGATTTTATTTACAAGCTGCTTATTAAGACAAGCTAACAATTACTCTGAAACTCGTGGTCATAATTATAGGATCTGCTTTCTTTTAGTGGTAATCATAGGTACCTATGAACAAATTGCTGTTAAATGATCATAATGTTTGTTATTACATGAGATACACACTCATGATAATGCTAATTACGTAGCTTATTTAAAACAATTACGTAGGTGCGAACAACCAAAAATGGTTCTTAGCCGCTAATGTTGTTGCGTGATCAAGTAGATACCTACCTACCTGATGTTTTTTAGGCGGTGTCGTGGTTATATTTTTATAGGGAACTAGTTGACCTGCGCAACTTCGTCTGCGTCACAATTTTTATTACTGCTCCGCTCCTATTGGTCTTAGCGTGATGGTATATACTGAAATAATTTTTCAAATCGGACCAGTAGTTCCTGAGATAAGCGCGTTCAAGCAAACAAACAAACTATTCAGCTTTATGTATTAGTATAAGATATAAAGCTGAAGAGTTTGTTTGTTTGCTTGAAAGCGCTAATCTCAGGAACTACTGGTCCGATTTGAAAAATTCTTTCAGTTTTCGACCAGCCCATGTATCGAGGAAGGCTAGGGCACCAAAAAAAGGGGAGCAGTAATAAAATTATGACGCAAGCGAAGTTGCGGGGATCAACTAGTTTAACTATAATTGACTATAATGGTATTATAGTTCACTGAAAACATTATAGACTTCTGTTTGTAGCAGCGTTGCCAGACTTCCCGATTTTTATGTGTCGAGGGAGATGTCCCGCGCGGGACAGGCTCATTCCCGCTTTTCGGGGATAACTCGACCACAGACCGCGAAAACGCACGATTACGTACGAAGGAATAACGAATACCTATTGAAGACCTATTGAGGACATAGAAAAAAAATCGTAAATACCGAATCGGAAGTTTAAAAACATTTATCTTTGTATTTAAGTTTTAAATTACGTTTACATGACAATAGATAGCAAAAATATGATTTTAAGATCATATTTTTATTAAAATACATTTTCAATGGCTATTTTTGCCATCTATTGTCATGTAAACGTAATTTAAAACTTTATTTATTTATTTACGATTTTTTTACTATGTCCCGTTTTCGACAAATGAACCCCGCTTTTTTCACTCAAAAAGGTTCAAAGTCCTGACTTGCCAAAAAAAAAAAAAACTGGCAACGCTGGTCTGTAGATATCTGTTTTCGCCTGTGAAGTGGACCTATGGAGTGTACTAGAGCAGTTCAGTGATAATAGTTTTTATTTATGATTATGGCTACCAAAAATTAAGCTCTATTAACACATTGACCTCGTAGTGTATGGGTTCCTATATCTTTAAACTAGGTATTTTCTTTAGTCACAATTCTCTAGAGTCAGATGCGCAAGAGTTATATAAGTAAGCATCAACGATAGCGTTACGATTACGGCACCTGCCTACAATTAGCGTTCTATTTGGCTTTGATTTATCTATACGCTAATATCCATGTGTAATTGATACCTGTTGCCAATTAAGACTGCATGTAAGAGCGGTTTAATCTCGAGGTGGGAGTGCTGAGTTCTAGCGAATTTATCTTGGCGCTTGCAGTCCAAGTGTTGGCTTTATTTAATTGCAACAGCTGGGATACAAAACTCATCTTTAAAGAATGTGGAATTTGAGTGCTTATAAGCGGTGCCTTTAAAGCGAAGCGCCTGCTACTGTAATGTTGTAGCTGCTACTGATTTGGTTTAACTTTCGCCATTAAGCTCATCAATATGCAATAGCAGCTTGCAATAGGTAGGCAGAAAAGGTGCAAGATGTTTCTTGCACCTTTTCCGCCTATTGATATTATTTGAAAAACGGCCTATGTTCATACATTTTTATCTACCAACAAGTGTCAACAAAAATAAGGGTCGAGTGAAAAGCAAGCAGTTAGCAAGAATGTAGGGGTCTCACTAATTCGGACACAATATAGGTACTGGTACGTTATCATCACACCTGCTAGTATAATTTGCTTACCTAATTAATTTTGTTTGTTTTACAAAATAATTAGGGTGGAATTATTTCGAAGCCTACCTACCTACATCGTTGAATTCAATGCCATTTTTTTCATAATATTTTACGATATTATTGTGAATATTATAATGTAAAATTTACAATTTATTTACCTAATTCTACACTTTTCCTTCACTTTGATAATTTCTACTTTGTATTTATTACGTTTATACCTACGCTTTTTTTACTTTTATTATTATTTTTATGTCTACTGTGCGTTCGAGAGTATGGCACCCGTGGGCTGCAGCTGAAAATCAGCGTTACCTTTATTATCTAGTGTTGCCACCTGACATTATGCTGAGCTGTGGCCTTTTTGGCACAATATTCTCCTACATTATTATTATAAATTCGGTTATTGTAATGTGTTTAATAAATGCGATTTTCTTTCATTCTTTACCTACGTAAACATTCACAATGTTTCCAGAATTTCGAACCTGTTTTGAAAAATGAAGATAGGTTCTGTTCCTACATCTAAAATCAATATGTAGGTATTTAATGGTCTGTAAATCTAGACGTCGTATTTTCAAACATGGTTTAAACACTAGAAAACTGTTCAAGGAAGAAAGCGTTGGTGATTGGTGGTTATGACGAGAGGTCAGGTCATTGTAGGTAAACCTTAGCTTAGGTACCTCTATTATTTTAATAGAGGTACCTAATTCAGTTGTTGGAATCTGTGCCAGATACGTTACGTCCTATACGTTTTATTTTGCTACAGGTATTACGTATCGAGGTATGTAAATTGAGGCTCCTTAAAAATAACTTCTTACTAGTCAAATCATTCAGAATAGTCAAGAATAGTAGTTCCATAGTAGCCTCCTATGATGACAGATAAGCTTTGACTACTACCAAAGAGGCTGGCACCTATCACGTCTGCCTGTGGGATAAGGGTGCCTGTCTATTGCAAGTGGACGGGGGGAAACGAAGAATTATTAACCAATCATTTCATTCAAAATGTCAGTGATCCTCGTGGTACGGAGATTTTATGCAATTCCATTGGTTAAAGTGTCTCCATTTCCCCGATCCGCCTTTCTCGCTCCTAATGGATAGGCACCCTAATATTTATCGAAGAGTGGGCACGTCTTGACCGACATATGGTGCAATTACTCGGTCTTTGAATAACACACTACACAGTCGCAGTAAAATACCACATTCGAAACGTCAACTTTGCGCTCATAAACGGATATCGCTGATGTGGCTCAAAAAGCTGTTTAAACTAAATGGGACGGGGCAGTCACATGCAAGCCGCATGCTACTGTGGGCCCGTGCCAGCGTTGCCAGACGTCCCGATATTGGCGGGACGTCCAGATTTTTATGTGTCGGGCAGGATGTCCCCGCGCCGGACAGGTTCAGTTTCGCTTTTCGGGGATAAGGACCGTGCACGGCGTTGACTATGCCATCTAGTGTCGCATATTCGAAGTTTTCTGGGTCAGAATACATGACATTGACGCTTCTGTGCTGCCACCTGTGGTTCCTGCACGCTCAGTTTAGGGGAACATGCGCGAAGAAGACTGTGCCATCTAGCGTAGCTATTTCGAATTTTATACTTGAAACATACTTGACAGTGACATTTCTGTGCTGCCACCTATAGTTTCTGCACGCTCCCTATAACTCGACCAGAGTATAAATATCTACCGCGAAAACGCACGATTACGTACGAAGGTACAACGAATACCTTCCTGTTGTAGACGAAGAAGACTCAACTACCTGACAATAGGGTAAATCTGATTTAAATAGGTATCATATTTTTATTAAAATACATTTTCAACGGCTATTTTTGCTGTCTCTTGTCATGTAAACGTAATTTAAAATTCAAATACAATGTTAAATATTTAAAAACTTCTGATTATGTATGATTTTTTTACTATGTCCCGCACGAAAGAATTCCGCCTTTTTACTCAAAAAGATTCAAAGTCCCGACTTGCCAAATAAAAAATCTGGCAACGCTGGCCCGTGCCATAAAACATCGAGACGGGGTCGCGGCAGACCGCGAAGGAGATGGTGGGACGACCTGGATGTCTTCCTTACGAATTGGAAGGAAGAGGCACAACAGCGTGGGCATTGGAAGGAATGAGGCCTTTGCCCAACGGTGAGACAGTACGGGCTAGTAATAACAATAACGATAGAGTACTGGGTACAGAACCTCAAAGTGTCAATGCCGTTAGGAATTCGTTGTGAATAAGGGATAGGTAGTTATATTCATCCTGCATAGTTGTATATATATATTTCAAAGTAAGTTTATTTATTCGTTTTATTTTTCCTGTAATCTTTACATAAACTTCTATCACATAGAATAATTTCAGAATTTTCTCTATGCAAACTTTGGAGATAGGGAATATATTTGCAATTTTAAATTTTTCGTCAAAAGTCGAAAACCATGCAGCTTAAAAAAAACCGGCCAAGTGCGAGTCGGACTCGCCCACCGAGGGTTCCGTACAAATTTGTAGCTACAAATTACTTTAAATGAAGATATTTTTTTTATGATTTAATTACAAATGTATAGATTTCAGATTTTTCCCTATACTTGTAGTATAAGACGCTACTTATTAATTGCCAAATTTCATAGTTCTAGGTCAATGGGAAATACCCTTTACATCTGGAGAGTGTCGAAATATACGTTTTTTGCGGCATAAACTACAGTATCTTTTTTTACGTTTACTTAGAAGTTTCATTTTTTCACAGATGCAAGGGGCCATAGACCTGAGTTAATTTTAACTCGATTCCTTCACGCGTTCCCGAGATAAACGGTCTTGACAGACAGACGGACGGACAACAAAGTGATCCTATAAGGATTCTGTGTTTTCTTTTTGTACCTAGCTCAAACCGGATCACTAAAAAGAGAGTACCTATGGAGGATTGGAAACTTTTCTTTTGCTATTGATTCTACCAAAACTAAGTGGTTTTATAAGGGGAAAACCATATCAGGCCTGAATTAAAAAATCCTCGCGATAGCGATAAACTCGTGATAGCGACTGGCTGAACTCGAAGGACAATTCATGCTTTATAATTTTGTTTACACGAAGACATCCAGTATTCATACACGAGACGATTATCGCTCTTATATGTACCTACGATATCGTAAATGTAGTTTACATGATCATAATTTTTTTCTTACTTTCGAGAATCGTATCTTAGATGCAAGAAACTCTCTCCATGTAAATGGCGCTTTAGTCGTTTTACGACGACACGCGAAAATTTTAATTAATTAGTTGGGTAACACGGCTAAATAGATTAATGCATTTCTTGTCACACTTAGGCATTTTCCAGGCGCTGACCATTATAACAATTGACTTGTTAATCACGTTTTATGTAATTAAGTAAGAACATTGAGTTCTTACATTACTTACTCAATTAGGAACAGTATACGGAGTTACATGAGAACTATTAGTTCCTTATTATTAAAGAGACCGACCTTATTCAATAGGGTGACCACCCATTCTATATTATAGACTAGCTGACCCGTGCCCACTTCGTTGGGCGATATTTTATATATCCTATGATACTCACAAATAACGTGGCTTTCTATTGGTGAAAGAATTTCCAAAATCGGTTTAGTAGATCCAGAGATTATCTACCACCTTTTCTATGGATGGAAATTCATCAAATGACCTTTACTGCTCCGGACGGAGCAGAAGGGAGTCTCAGGCCCGTATTACAGAACCTTACTCAAGTACTACTTAAACTGCGTTCAACCGATTACTGCTTGAGCGAAGAATCTCGACTTAAGCATTCAGTTTATTTTAGAACTGTCCTCAAACTCAAATCAAACGAAACTACGCTTGAGTAGAGATTTTGATCTCTGATTACGTGAGTAAGCAATTATTATGGTAACCCTGAACAATAGTTTGTTTTCTATTGCAATTCTTTTTTTCGTACGATTAAACTGGATCAAAACCGGATGACGAGGTGGACGACACGACGTTATTGACACTGACAGCCACCCTTAACCCTACAGAGTAGGTACATCATAGGTACATAATTATGTTCTGTTGACAGCTAAACTGTGAAACTGAGTTTTTTTGGAGGGATTATTTCGAGTGAAGTTCAGTGGCTGTTTTAATTGATTCCTAGTGGATATTATGAAATAAAATGCTGCCAAATACTGCAAAAAAAAATTGAATGTGTTGCACCCCCATTCTAATGAAACTCAAAAAGATATAAATGAAAATAAAGACAAATTAAATAAAAACAAAAACTGTGAAACTTCATCTTCATTGTCAAATTACTCAAGAGTCAAGCTCTTCAGAAATACAATAAAATATTGTTTACAATAATTGTAGTGGTTCCGTGTGGTTCATACCTATTTGGGTTAGGAAATATCTTAACAAAAAAGAATTTTACGCTTTTGTAAAGAAATTTATTAAGTACAAAAATTTAAAAATCATTTAAATGTTATAGAAAATAAATTATTATAATAATCTACTTCTGCGAATATATCCATTTTGATTAGGTAGGTACTCGATTTACTCCAAATTCACAACAATTTTCATGAATATCTATGCTCAAGCGTGGTCTCGACTACACTTGCGAAAACAAAGATCAAATCTCGCCTCAAGCAGTGATTCTGAGCTGATTGTAATTTTAAAATAAGTACACATTGAGTAAAGCTCAGTTAAGACTCAAGCACTGTTCTATAATACGTAAAAAATGTAATTTTAAAGTGACATTGCTTAGGTGATTATTGATTGTAGTTTCTCTGCTCAAGTCAAGTTCTAAAATTAGAACTCCAACTGAGACTAGTTTTAAGTAATGCTTGAGTCTTGATTGTCTTGGTTGTCTTGGTTGTACTCAAGTACTACTTAAACTGCGTTCAACCGATTACTGCTTGAGCAAAGAATCTCGCCTCAAGCATTCAGTTTATTTTAGAACTATCCTCAAACTCAAATCAAACGAAACTACGCTTGAGTAGAGATTTTGATCTCTGATTACGTGAGTAAGCCATAATTATGGTAACCCTGAACAATAGTTTGTTTTCTATTGCAATTCTTTTATTTTCGCACGATCAAAACCGGAGTAGGCGGACGACACCACGTTACTGACACTGACAGCCACCCTTAACCCTTCAGAGGAGGTACATATTATGTTCTGTGGACAGAAAAACTGTGAAACGGAGTGTTTTTGGCGGGATTATTTCGAGTGAAGTTCAGTGGCTGTTTTAATTTTTCGCAAATTGATTCCTAGTGGTTTTGTTTTGTTGGTATTAACTATCTCAGCAAAGTTTACGAGAAGGCTGACTCGATACATTTGCTGCCAAATACTGAAAAAAAAAATTAGAATGTGTTGCACCCGCATTCTAATGAAACTCAAAAAAGATATAAATTAAAATAAAGAGGTCTCAGGTAAAATTAAATGTTTCACGACATCTTGTGAAAACCTGTACTACTACTTAAAGTTTTCACAATTATAAGCGTCCTGCGTATCTCTTAAATATCTCAGAGGAACATTTATGTTCGATTTGTCTCATTATTAAAAAAATATTATAATAATCTACTTGTGCAAATATATCCGTTTTGATTGGGTAGGTACTCGATTTACTCCAAATCGACAACAATTTTCATGAGAACCTATGCTCAAGCGGGGTCTCGACTACACTTGCGAAAACAAAGATCAAATCTCGCCTCAAGCAGTGATTCTGAGCTGATTGTGCTTTTAAAATAAGGACACATTGAGTAGAGCTCAGTCAAGCCTCAAGCACTGTTCTGTAATACGCAAAAAATGTCATTTTAGAGTGACATTGCTCAGGTGATTATTGATTTTAGTTTCTCTGCTCAAGTCAAGTTCTAAAATTAAAACTCCAACTGAGACTAGTTTTAAGTAATGCTTGAGTCTTGATTGTACTTCTGTAATACGGGCCTTAGACTCTTACTGACTAAACCCATCCGTAATCCTCCTAATGCCCTTTGCGTTCCAGGGCAGAGATTACCTACCCCCTACAACCTCACAAACTTTACCTCATTATAATATTAGGTCTTTACCTATGAAATTGCCGTTCTGCAGTACTGGCCATTTCAAATCAAAATAATTTTTGTTTGGCTAAGAATTCCAATTTCAAATTAATTTTATTTTAAAAACATGTTTTTTTTTTCCAAAAGAAGTCATTTGTTTATTGATTAGTGTTACATTTTCATCGAATTTCAATCTTTTTCGTCATCATGGATACGTTAAAAATTCGAGTAATTATGGAATATGAATACCGTCGTGGCAGGAACGCGGCACAAGCGGCACGCAACATCAACGACGTTTACGGAGCTAACACTACAAACCAACGCACCACCTGTTATTGGTGTGCTCGCTTCCGTTCTGGGAATTTCGACCTGAAAAATGAACCTCGTTGTCGTCCGAAGACTTTGGTCGACAATGACGAATTAAAGGCGATTGTGGAAGCTGATGATACACAATCTACGGCTGAATTAGCAGCAGCTTTCGACGTTAGCGTCAAAACAATATTGGTCCATTTGCGTCAAATTGGCAAGGTAAAAAAGCTTGACAAATGGGTGCCCCACGAACTCAATGATCGCCAGCGCGAAGTACGCGTCGAGACGTGCCTTGCACTGCTCAACAGACACACAAATGAAGGAATTTTGAACCGCATTGTTACCTGCGATGAAAAATGGATTCTGTTTGATAACCGCAAGCGCTCAGCAAGTTGGTTGGATCCTGGTTCAGCACCTAAACAATGCCCTAAACGAAAACTTACCCCTAGAAAAGTGATGGTCACTGTTTGGTGGTCTAGCGCCGGTGTGATTCATCACAGCTTCTTACCAAACGGGGTGAGCATTACTGCAGATGTGTACTGTGAAGAACTGAACACAATGATGGAGAAGCTGGCACATCTCCAACCAGCATTGGTCAATCGCTCGTCTCCGCTGCTCCTGCACGACAACGGGCGACCTCATACTGCACAGCAGACGGTCTCCAAGTTGCAAGAACTGGGGTTGGAAGCTCTCCGTCATCCGCCCTACTCACCAGACCTTGCGCCTACAGACTACTACTTTTTCCAGAATTTGGATAAATTCTTGGCGGGAAAAAAATTCAATACCCGAGAGGCAGTACAAAATGCCTTTGAAGAATTTGTTGCCTCCCGTCCAGCTGATTTCTTTAAGAAGGGCATCAATAAACTGCCACTGCGTTGGCAAAGATGCATTGATTGCATGGGTGATTACTTCGATTAATACAAATAAAAAATACATGAAAAAAATTCGTTTAAATTTTTTCATACAAAACGGCAATTTCATAGGTAAAGACCTATTATTAGTATAGAAGTATAGATTAGTAGGTAGGTAGGTACTCGTTCTAGATATTATAAGTAAATTGTATTATCTATATTATAAGAAGGTAGTCACCAAGTAGAGGTTGCGTAGGTAGGTACGTACTCACCGCGTCGAGGCTGCGTTGCCGCTACGTAGTCACCAAGTGGAGGCAGCGTAGTTACTTCGTAGAGGCCGACGTGTAACCATGACGTAGAGGTTACGTAGCCACCACGTAGATTTTAAGAAACGGAAGAAGCGACAAGCGAAAGAAGCTTAATTTTCAGTTTCTTCATCCTTTAGAAAAGGGGCTTAGTGGGTGGAAAACTATTGCTACATTTCGAGGTTTTTGGTGTAGCCGCGTAGCACAGGACTTACATTGGCGACAGGTTGCTCTAAACGGTAACCGTTTTAGATTTGGCTAGTCTCTAGTCTAAGCCCCAGTTTCTAGACAGAAATTTTAGACCCATCAAATACCAGCTGACGTGTGTTTGACAATTTGTCATTTTAATTTTACATTTTTCACTTCGGACACTGGGCTTAAAAAGATGGTAACGTGTGCCTTGGTACCTATAGTAAGGTACCTACGGAGACAAAGTTACATTACCAGTTACGTCTCTGTTAAGTACCTACCTAATAATTTCTATACCTACCTACTCAGTACTTACCTATTATTTAGTAGGTAAGTATATAAAATATATATAATATGTCAAAGGGGTTCCTTTGACATGCCGCTAGTATTACAAAATACAAACTAGTATTTTGGCATTTCTCAACAAATATTACCTATGACAAACTGAACATAAAGCCGGTCGTGCACTTAAATAAGCCTTATTGGTTCGACTAAGGTTTGAATTCTCTTATTACGAGTATATATAGGTAATTCGGTTTTTCCACAGACTAAAATAACTACTGCATTCATAAATAAATAAAAGGTGATAAAAGTGACACAAGAGTTAACTACTATGCTCGCGTTGAAAAATATGGTAAGTAGTTTCATAGACCCGCTAGGCTATCGACTCTTTTATGTACTTAGCTTCTAACATTAACATTATTGAAATAGAGAGACGAAATATCACTATGAAATGATTACGAGAGTTGTGTTGGTTTAATTTAATTTTAAGTCAGATTTTGTAGTACCTACTTAGATAGAGTTACAGGTTTTGATTGCTATAGACAGGGCACAAGCGATGCGATGGTTGATATTACCAATGTTTGCATGGACATCGGATGGGTGACTAAAAATATTGTTATTTCGAGCTGATCCATGCTGTAGGTAATGAGGACGTCAGAATAAGCCGAGATGGAAAAAGAGTAGGTAGGTGTTGAAGTTTGTAAAAATTGGATTTTGGTAAACGTGGGCGACGATAGTTTATTTATTTGGTATGAGTATTTTCTTATGTAAGAGAGGTGTAGGGTATATAGGTAGGTAAGGTAAGTAGGTAGGGTAGGCAGGTAGGTAGGGTAGGTATATAAATAGCCAGTTGACCAAAGTTGCGGGAGAAGTGTTTTGACATTATATCGACAAAAATAACACCAAATAATTAGAAAATTAAGTGCTGATTTTTAATATTAATTATATCTCTGATTTTTAACCTTAAATAAAACAGTTTTATTTTTACCTTCTTGTTTTATTGTATGTTTATGAGTGTAAAAGGTATAAGTAGTAGTAGTGAAAAAGAATGTGAAAAAGGGTGTAAGTCCTAAATTTACATATTATTGTTTACATTTGTTTGTTTAAAGGTCTTTCCGTTTATATAAAAAAAATTGTTTATATGGACAAAGTCCCAACCGTTTGATAACCTTAAGAATTATTTGCCGATCAGATTAGTGAGGTACTTTCTTACACAAAGACAATTTTCTGTGTAAAAAGGTATAAGGAACGAACGATTTATTCTTTTTTAGTACTTATGCCCTTCTTTATTGGTCCAATTTCAGATACTATCAACATTAGGGCCATGATACATACGTACTTACTTATTAGCGGAAAAAACCCACATTTACAACGGTACTTTTGGTATTTGGGAAAACTCTTGCCGAGCAGGTTCCTCAGCATTACGGTAATCAACCACCATCCCATGAATTGAATAATAACCGCGCACTACAATCTTTCGGATTGCTGGACACTGACGAAGACGAAATAACACGAGTCTATTAGTGGACTAAAAGATGACTGTGCTGTTGGATGGGATAACATTAGCAGTAAGATCCTTAAACAATTCAAGCATATCCTGGTACCTCCCTTAACCCATATATTTCGTATCTGTTTTTCTGAAGGCATTTTTCCTAAATGCCTCAAAAAGGCAATTATAGTACCTATATTTAAATCTGGGAACAAACACTTAGTTAATAATTATAGGCCAATATCGTTACTCTCATCAATTTCCAAAATACTTGAGAAATTGTAAATAGCAGGCTAGTTAACTATTTAGAAAAAAATAATTTACTATCATCTACGCAATTTGGTTTTAGAGCCAAATTATCCACAGCTGATGCGGTGCACCTCCTGACCGATTATGTCTCAGAGGAACTTGGCAAAGGAAATCAGACTTTGGGGGTCTTCCTTGATCTAGCGAAAGCTTTTGACACAGTGTCTGTTTCTATGCTCCTAAACAAATTAGAGACCATGGGAATAAGGGGAACCCCGATGAAACTCTTTGCTGACTACCTAGATGACAGATATCAATGTGTTAGAATAGACAATATCACGAGCGATGAGCAAAAAATACTAGTTTTGGTGTTCCCCAGGGCAGCATTTTGGCCCCAACCCTTTTTCTTGTTTATATAAATGATTTGTGCAATTTGAACCTACAACATGGCAAAATTATTTCATATGCTGACGACACGGCCTTAGTATTTACCGCTAAAACTAGTAAAAAAATGTACAAATACGCTCAATTAGGTTTCAATACTGTGACTAACTGGCTTCATAGTAATTTACTAACGTTAAATGCTGACAAGACAAAATATATTCAGTTCTCCATGCGCAAGCCTCAAATTAACATTTCTCATCCTCTTCTGTTTGCTCATAAATGTGCACCCCACACAATCAGTACATGTGACTGTCCTTTTATCCTTCAAACATCCAACATTAAATATCTCGGAGTAATAATAGACGATACTCTCTCTTTTAGACCACATATTGAGAGTCTGGTTAAAAGAGTGTGCAAAAATTAATCTATGTCTTTAAAAAAATGCGAGCTATTGCGGACCCAAAAGTAATTACACAAGTTTATTTGGCCCTAGGGCAATCTGTAATCCAGTACTGTATCGCTTCATGGGGTGGAGCAGCCAAAACTCACTTACTTCCTCTTGAAAGAGCTCAGAGAGCCATTTTAAAAGTAGCCAATTTCCATCCCTTTCTCTATCCCACAGATCTTCTGTACAAATCCTGCAACGTACTGACTGTTCGCCAGCTTTTCATTATGCAACTGGTATTAAAACAGCACACCATGCTCACTTACAACACCGAAAAAACTAATAAGAGACGGAATGATATTGTCTGCGAGTCTACTTCATTTTCAAAATATGCTTTTGTAAAAAGATTTTTTAAATTTTTAGGTCCATTTCTGTACAATAGACTAAATAAGGAACTAAGTATCTATAAGTTAAATTACTATAGCTGTAAAAAGACAAATGTGCAATATTTATTAAGCATCTCGTATGTAGAGACAGAAGACCTTCTTTTTGTGTGTAAATAAAATGTGATGTGTCCCTTAATTTTAAGTTTTTAATTTAAGTTATTGATAAATTGTTATTTTATTATGATGTTTACATAAGCACTATCTAGCCTGAGACACAGGTTTCAACCTAGTTCAGGCAAATCAGCAACTGTGTTCTGTAAAAAATGTTGTAAAATATTTTATTGTAAATGTGCCCTTTTTTATAAATAAACGATATTATTATTCCATTTATTTATTTATATATACATACAAATTACATTTTTAAATATTTCTATAAAAATACAAAAAACATTAAAATATAAAAAATAGTAACCCACCGGTATCGGGAACAGGGTCCAAGCTACCGGTGGTCAGGGCTTCTGAGAGAGGAACCTCCTAACGATGCGCGCCGTGTCCAGGAGTACTGCTTTCTGGATCAAGCCCTTGATCCATCTGCCCAACGAGAGCCTCTTGAGATGTTGGTCGAGGCTCTTGGCAATAATGCCATTGGCCGTCACGATTATCGGCACAATAACTGCTGTGTTCACATCCCACATGTCGACAACCTCGCGAGCCAAGTCAAGATACTTCGTTTGTTTATCTTTCTCTGACTTCACGAGGTTCTCGTCATGAGGGACTGCTATATCAACAATCATTGCGCGACGCTCTAGTCGGTCTATCACCACTATATCAGGCTTATTGGCAACAATAGTCCTGTCAGTGATGATAGACCGATCCCAATACAATGTGTAACTACCACTTTCGAGAACTGGGTCGGGCACATACCTATAGTACGGTACTTCCGATTCCACAAGATTGTATTTAAGAGCAAGTTGCTGGTGGATAATCCTGGCTACAAGGTTGTGCCTGTGCAAATAGTCTCCGTTAGCCAGACTAGAACAACCGGAAATAATGTGGCGGATGGATTCCCCGGGCCGGTGACATGCCCGACATATGTCAACCGTACCGTCCTTCACAATGTATTTCCGGTAGTTATTAGTCATCATAACTTCGTCCATAATTGTACAGACTAAACCTTCGGTTTCCCCGAAGAGGTCACCAAAACGAAGCCAGGCTACGGACGCTAAGAAGTCTACATCGGGCCCATGTAGGACCCGATAAAAGCGTCCGTGAAGCTCCTTGCTCTGCCATACCTCCCTGCGGTCGTTAGTATCTAATACCACAGGTTTGCGCCAATTCTCGTTAGCCAAGGAGAGCGCGGTGAGGCCTTTGTCCACCGCTACCACATCTCGATGCATACCCACGTCGGCCTCTAGGAAGTACTCCCTAAGGCTGCATACCTCGCGGTTGTGCAGGGTCTTAGCATTTAAGAAGCCACGACCCCCGCACTTCCGCGGGATATACAGCCTCATCACCGATGACCGTGTGTGATGCATCCGATTTGCGGTAAGCAGTGAACGTACCCTCCTATCCAGGGCGTCAAGTTCCGTCTGAGTCCATTTGAGTATGCCGAAAGAATACATCAAAACCGGCATGACCCAACCGTTGAAGGCGCGCACCTTGTTTCCGCCTGATAAAAGACTGTTAAGTAATTTGTTCAGGCGGCCAAAGAAGCGCTCCTTCAACGATTGTTTCATGTCCGTAGCACTGATGCCTAACGCTTCCGACATACCCAAATACTTGTAAGTTTCGTTTGAGGAGAGGGACCTAAGGTCTATGGAATCCAGAGTTGTGTTCCCACGGATTCCATAATCTCCCCTCGCTTTACATGCATGACCGCACATTTGTCCAAACCAAATTCCATCCTGATGGCGCCACTGAAGGTTTCTGTTACCTTCAGTAGCTTCATCAGTTGCAAGTTGTTAGGAGCAAAGAGTTTCAAGTCATCCATGTAAAGGAGGTGCGATATGACCTGACCACCTCTTCTCAACCGGTAGCCTTGGCCCGAACCCTCCAACAATGTACTGAGAGGGTTGAGGGCCAGACAAAACCACAGTGGACTCAGACTGTCACCCTGAAATATGCCACGCTCGATCCTTATCGGTTCGCTGTTCGCCTGGGTCTGTCGACACCCTGGATAGTGAAGAACCGTCCTCCACTGCCCCATACACGACATCAGGAAGGTGCGTAAAACTGCATCAACTTTGTACAGCTCCAGCACCCTCATATGTGGCACTGAGTCATAGGCCTTCTTATAATCTATCCAGCATGTCGACAGATCTCTTCGGGAACGTCGAACCTGTTGGCTAATGGCTATGTCGATGACGAGCAGCTCCTTAGTACCGCGGGACCCGTTCCTACATCCATTCTGAGAAGAAGACATTATTGAATTACTATCAATATCATGGTTAATCTTTCCTCTCAAAATGGATGTAAGAACTTTATAGACCGTCGGTAAACACGTGATCGGTCTATAATTTTTAGGCTCCGCGGTACTACCTGATTTCTGGAGCAGTTGGGTTATTCCTGTAGTTAGGAACTGGGGCAGCGACCCTGACTCTAACGCAGACTGGAATTGAGATGCCAAGCGAGCGTGCGATCTTTTGAACCATTTAATCCAAAAGTTGTGCAGCCCGTCCGGTCCCGGAGATTTCCAGTTAGGCAACGGACGGACTGCACGAGCTACGTCTTGGGGGCTGATGTTAATTGCCCCCATTTCTGGTATCGGATCGCACGCGCACTCAACCTCCCGAGTCTAATCGCCCTCGGTATGACTGACAGGCACCGACCAGATGCTGCGCCAGAATGAACACATGGCATCATCATCCGGTAGGCGCGTATCAGTCACACCTTGGTCTGGTCGCTCCCAAGCCCTATAAACCCACCTCTCATTGCTTTGGAATGTGCGATTCTGAGTGTATCGCTCCACTCGCCGCTTGTACCGACGTATACGGTTTGCCCATGCATAGACTTTCTGCTTCAGGAAGTCGATACGCTCTGTGACGCGGGTCAGATAATCTCGAGGACTAATATCAGTCCCCGAGAACGCCCGCCTCACAAAGCGCATCACTCTGCGGCGAGTGTTGCCCTCCCTGAAGCAGATTAGTTTGCCAATGAGTGCTCTAGCCTCACCGATACGACGCTCGATCCTGCACTGCCAAGCTGGTACAGCCGGTCGTGTAACTCTATCACTACTAGGAAATTTGACATGAGCTACACGACATGCCGCTGCAGCCGCACAGTACAAGATCGAGTGGGTATCGACAAGGTCTTCGCTGCTATCAAAATAACTTGTTAGCTGCGAATCTAGAGCACACACCAACGCCCTATTTTTGTTATGCATGGGCAAACGAGGTAGACGAGGTCTAAGCCCAGGCGGTGTGGAGCGATACTCTCGGAAGGCATCCTCCAAAGCGCTCCTCAATCGCTCATTGCATTGGGTACTCACGGATGTGGCCCCGTCATCATCATCTTCACCGACGTAGTTGGGTCGCGGTGAAACACTTGCACTGGGTTGTAGGTATTTGCACCGCGGCCAGTGGCGAAGTGGGTGAGACGCGGCTGCTCCGTGATTCCAGACGCAGTCTATCAAGTACGGCGTCATCCAACATACGGTTACGCTGGATAACCCGCACTTGATCCGATAATCGTTGGGCTGAAACGTTGACAGCTGGCTCAAGTACCTGAAACAGAGAGAGCATCCGACCACGGTACGCAGTCAGGTTAGTTCCCCCCTCTGTAGCCCCAAAGTATGAGCGTATAACATTCTCGTTCATGGCTTGTGTCCATTTTATACGCTGCACACTTCCACCGATAGCGGGGACCCTGTCAGAGACCGGTGGGCCTCGAGGTCCTAAGCTGGCCGGTGGTCGGCCTCGTCCGCGCCGACGCGCAGGTGGTGGTGTCGTCGGCGGCGAGAAGTATTCGTCGCTCGAGCTCGACGCAACTGCAGCTACCGGAATCTCTGGACTCGCGGCTGGCGCAGGTCCCGGCGGCTGCGAGGCGGAGCTCAGCGACGAACCCGAAGATGGTGTTGGTGCGGCTTGTAGTCGTGCTCGGCGTCGTGTCAACATTTTATTTTCATATTGTCATTTTGTTTTTCCATTAGTTAGTCCGCATTGGTTAGTTTTTTATTTTCGTGTGGTTCTATTTTTTTTTCTTGATGTACTCGGTATAAAAAGCATTGTTTCTATGGTTTATTTAAATAAAAATCGATAAAAATACGGGATGAAAAATTTCTTACGTCAGTTGGCTTGACAGCCGAGCCACAGATTATTATTATTATTATTTGTTTATCATCTTCCATTCAAAAGTTTAGATTTTTTTTCCAAAATCTGCAGTTTTTTGGCTCTGGTGAAAAATGACTATTTCAGACTTAACCCCTTTTTCAATAAGGCCCCAGATATAAGTTTTTTTGCGGTATAAATGGCCGTATCTTTTTTTACGTTAACTTAGAACTGTGATTTTCAGTTTTAAGGGACCGTAGATCTGAGTGTATGGTTTAAATTCCAACTTGATACCTCCACGCGTTCCCGAGATAAAGGGTCTTGACAGACAGACAGACGGACGGGACGGACAACAAAGTGATCCTATAAGGGTTCCGTTTTTTCCTATTGAGGTACGGAACCCTAAAAATTAAGGTTTATGGTACGGAATCCTTTGTGTGCGAATCTGACTCGCACTTGGCCGGTTTGTTTTCTGTTCTCCAAGATAATCAGCAAGACACTCAACCTCCGCCTAGCTGGCTAGGCCTAAGTCCAAGTAGCTAAGTATTTATTTATTTATTTAACACTTTACGCACACAGATGTACAGAGGCGGACTTAATGCCTGAGGCATTTTCTACCAGTCAACCTTTGGGTGATGCAGAGAATAATACTAGTACTAGTAGGTGCAAATTGTGAAAAAAAAAACAGAAACGCGATTAATATTTAAATTAATACAAAGATATATATATATATATATATATAAACTATAAATACAATAAAATACCATAATATATACTCAAATTAATAAACGAATACACAAAAACAATGAATTATAACTAGCGCTGTAACGATACTACTGCCAACTTCTTACGGATGTGCTCTCGAACCTTGACTTTGAAGGTTAATCGGCTGGTTGCCATCCTGATTTCCTGGGGAAGGGCATTCCACAGAGAAATGGATTGTATGAAAAAGGAATTGTGAATGAAGTCGGTACGGTGAGATGGACAGTGAAGAAGACGATTATGGGATGAGCGTAGATTTTATTGTGGTTGGCGCAAATGTATTGGAAATAAGGGGATAGATAACTAGGAGAATTGGGAGAGTCAAAAAATGAGAACAAGATAGTTAGCGCCCTTTGCTCTCTGCGCTGGTGTATGGGCAACCACTTTAGAAACGAACGGTGCACAGAGACAAGGTCATATTTGCGTAGATTGAAAACAAATCGAATGCAGTAATTTAGAAGACGGTCAAGTTTGTTGAGGAGATCTGCATTCAGGTCATAGTAGCACACGTCACCATAATCGATGATGGGAAAAATTAGGGTCTGCACAAGCATTGTCTTCGTGTTCGATGGCAAAAAGTTTTTCAAGCGATGCAGAGCCCGCAGCGTTCCCGTGACCTTCTGGCTGACGCTTATCTTATCAGTGTCTTTTTTTCGCGGGTTTGCTGTGGCCCATGCCACAGGAACCGTACATTTTCCGGGTACAATTGCCTAGGACTCTCATCGATAATGTAGCTTTCTATCAGTAGGTACTTGATGAGATATCCTCTTAGATATCCAAACAAGCGATCAACAACTCTAAGGCACAAACCACATCAGTTAAGTGTACGGGCTTCGCCAGTCAGTTACAATTCACCTATGGCTTAGTAGAACCCGCAGCATACTAGTCCCACACGTCAATTACGGCGCTCCTCAGTCACTAACAGTGACGTGACTGATGTGTATATGAAGTACTCAGTAAAAAGAGTTTTGTACACAAAAATCTTTAATTTTGTACAATAATTCATAATTTCATCCCAATGTGATCATATTGTCCGTGGTCTCGGCGTGCAGTTGGTGGTTGCTTGCAGTGGACGAGGCGACCTCGTGGTGCGGTCCAACGAGGCAGTATTGTAGGGTGCAGCCCGTATCTACCGTCGCTCCCGTGTATACTACGCAGTCTTGGAGGACACAACTGAGGACAAAATAGCATTTGTGAGTAAACAATGGGCAATAAGTATTAGGCCTAAGTTGAATTAGGCGGGTCATGTATGTAGACCGCACCCACACAGTCGGCTAGAGGCGTCACGCCCTGGTGGCTAAAAATGATCGTCGTTACCCTGAGGGAAAGGCGGGTGGGGGCTGGAAACGCTAGCTTGACGACTTAGCATCCTTTCGGGGAGCTTCGCTGGAACACACAGCAAAGAATGGAAATAATTTTGCCTATCCAGACAATAGAAGTTGATACAGAAAGGGTGATAACTTTGAATGTGTGAAGCTCAATATATGGAATGTGGTTTTCGCAGCCAGTGTCAGTCAGTGGACATTTGTTTCCAGTGTCTGTTATTTTAGGGGCAGACATACAGTTGGTGGTTACTGTCCAGATGAGGCCCATTTAGAACACAGCTCACATAGCTTAGGTATCTGATACCAAACAGTATACTAACGCCATCTAGTTGTAAACTTGTGAACTACTTGGACTACATAATGTTTGACATTGCAGGTTTTATTTTGGTGTGATTGGGCCCCTTCTATGCTTTCATGCATTATGCAATAATATTAATTAGCTCATGAAATCAATAGACTAATGGAAAACTTACCCTTCTTTGATAGTCACATTATTCATCAATATACAGTTACTCAATCTAACTTTGTTCTCAATGATACAATTGGCACCAATGAATGTATTCTTAATGGAAGTCTTCTCACTGACAACACTTTTCTCTCCAACTGTACTAGACTCATCTATTTGTTTTGTTTTCACTTCACTGTCAGGATGGAATCTATCAGTTATGGGAGTTCCCGTTAATTCTTCCCATTTTGATAATATCTGGAATATTAAAATGTATACTGGTATTAAAATGATATTATTTCAAAGACTATGTCAGAATAAAGTGAATCATCTGAAGGGAATTAATAATTAATTAAAAAGAATTGTAATGATTGTGCAAGACATGTGATTTAATTTTAATAGTTAAGTTTGAATAAGACTGAAGTCAAGATTGATAAGCTTTATTTTATCTGTTAAACCACAATTCAATTGAGATAAGAATATGTCTAACTCCCAATTTCTGACTTAAGTTAATATTTGTTAAGTTTTACTCAAAAACCTATCAAAGTTAGACAAAGAAGGCCTTGACACATTCTTAATTTATAAACAATCAATTCAGATTAGACAGGGCCCGCTAGGGCCAGTGCCTGCCGGGGTTGCAGAATTTATTTGAAAGAGCCACCGCAGTCAATTACTCACCTTATTATTTGATAGGTAAAAAGATGAAAGTGTATTCACTCTAATCCCAAATGTGTTCTTACTAGGTATATGAGCATAACACCTCAACACGTCATTGTAGAAGATTCCCTTGCTTCCAAGTTTATGATCATTGTATGCTGTCATCTCCCTTATTTTACTTTCATATCCATTCTCTACTGCAAAGTCAAATATATCTTTTGTGACCTCTATATTTTTCTCAGAAGTGCCCTTTTTCTCTGCAGGGTTTTTAGGCTTTGACAGCTGCTTTTTCACTATGTGAGGAATAAGTTCTCCTTTGATAGATGTGAACCTGTCAGATTCAACAAGATAGTTTATGACCCAGTGCTTCATCACATACACATGGGCATCTAACAGGCGGCTGTACATGCTTATTGCATCAAACTTCTTTACTAGCATTCTAGGAATCGTCACATTCTCCTCAAAGTCACTGGCACTGGCCAAAAAGACAAGTCGTTGTGTTTCTTTATCAATGCAAACAAGATCCCTGTCTGGTTTAGCCTTTGTTTTAGGTCCTGGGAGTTCAATCCATTCTTCTGGGCCATTGTTAAAGAATAATGTTGTGATTGCAGCATCATACTTTCTATGAACATTCAAGACTTCATTGAGATTGATGTTAGTGATGAGATCTCCGGAGATCACTAGTAGGTCGGTGGTCACTCTGCTACTGATGTGTTTCAGTGAGTTGGCTGTGCCCCAGTCCTCATCCGATGGGATTACTATTAATTCATATTTAATTTTCAAAGGACACCGTTCTAAAGCATTCAAAATGTTAGATTTATCTTCATCAAGTACAACCACAAGAGTTTCTGAAACAAGGAATTTTTATTGATAAGGATTTTAAAATTAAGTATGTGTTAGTATTATATTAATGGCATTACTTATCATTATAGACTCCATAAAAACCATATTCATCATTAGAGACTCATGAAAATCAGATAAACCAATCCGATATAAATAAGCACAAAAACGTACCTTGAAACCCTATTTTCTCAAGTAAGTTCAATGAGTACCACAGCACAGGGTAAGGCCCAACAGGTAGGAGACACTTGGATACAGACCCACCAACATCAGGCAATCGAGAGCCTCTCCCTGCTGCTAAGACTACAGCTTGGAACTCAAGTATTTTATGCATTCTTACTCACGTTCAATCTTGCTGAAAAAGAAGTTCATAATACCTAGTTATTTTTACATAGACATAGAAAATCATGTAAAAAAAGTTACTGATGAATTAGTTTACCTTTTAAATGTGAAAGTAGTTATTATGACTACGGTTTCTTATAATTTTCATCATAACCCCATAAAATTCCACAATCCTGTTGCAATTTACGTCAGAGGGATACGTCAAAATAATAATGACAGTAATAAATGACGTTGACACTTTATGTGACAAGCACAGATTAATAATAACTTTTCGTCTGTGGTAGTTGGTGACATGCTGCATCAAAAAAGTTTACATTCCAGCGATTTATCGACGAGGTCACACGGGGTCTAGACTTCTACGTTCTTTACGTCAGTGATATTCTTGTTCATTTAGCTGACGCGGTTCGTCATTACGAGCATCTGCGAATACTTTTCGGACGCCTGCGAGACTATGGAAACGTAATCAATCAACCCTTCCAAGAGCGTCTTTGGTGCACGAGAAGTAATTTTTTAGGCTACCATAACAGTCCTGAGGGTATACGTATAGAGGGTAGTCGTACGAGTCGAGCTTTTTCCTCCGACTTGCCTGCGTGGGTTTCAGAAGTTCCAGAAATAAATGGAAAATATGTGTAGTCTGTTTTTAATCTCGGAGACTAAATTGACAAGTCCAAATAGCAAACTGACAGATTTCAATAGCATTTAAGTCAGTTTTAACATTTGCATTTATCAATTTAGTCTCAGAGATTAAAAACAGACATTAATTAATGTTACGAATCTAAATCTCTCGTACATTATGTGCTAATAGTTGTTAGCCCCAATTTTACTTCATCATGATTCTAACCTCCTGATATTCGGTAGTCTTAAGGTGGTTACCACAGCACTACGAGTGGCGAGGGCCTACCGCTTGGTGGGCTTCTCGGCGGCGTAGCCTCTGGCGGGCACACCTCTTTTGGGAGTTGGAGGCGTGGGTGCTCGCCAGAGTGTAGCTCGGGGAGCGTCTCGTCACAGAGGAGCGGGAGGCCGTGCGGCGGGAGGCGAGGGACGTCCATTGGACGGACAACCTTGCCACCGCCGTAGTACCTTGGACGCGCTCGGTCCGGTCCTGCGAGACTGGCTCCGCCGTAGTACCTTGGACGCGCTCGGTCCGGTCCTGCGAGACTGGCTCGAGCGCTCCCACGGTTTCCTCTCATTCCGTCTGGTGGAGATGTTGTCAGGCCACGGCTGTTTCGGCACGCACCTGCACCGGATCGAGAGGGAGGAGACTCCGGCGTGCCATGACTGCGGCGCGGCGGAGGACACGGCTTAGCACACCCTCGAGGTGTGCCCGGCTTGAACTGAGTCGCGCCGCAGTCTGACTGCGGATATCAGACAGGACCTCTCACTTCCCAGCGTGGTCAACGCCATGTTGGAGAGTGAGGGGTCCTGGGCAGAGTGCGCGCGGGAGGACGACCCTCCCGCTGCGCCGCTCCGAAGGCGAAGAAGAGGTCGGAGAAGACGTCGTCTTCTCCCTCCTCCATGGTGGTGCTAGGCGGGCGATAGGCGCGGGGGCGCCTCCGCCCGCATTGTACTCCACAACACCTTGGTATACCGGGTCAGCCGGGGGAGTCCCACATACCTCTCCCATTTCCTTGATGGGAGGGTTTGCGTAATGCATTTATTCCCAGAGCAAAAAAGAAAAGGTGGTTACCACAGGGTAACCATTAATGTGAGTAAAATAACTCCATAAGTCGGTATAATCCTAAAATTTCAAGATTTCATGAAATAGGCATTCTTTCGGGTTACCTGGCCCTATGGAGTTTTATTGCTGACTTAAATGGTTATAATAATTCTGAAAATACATAATTCTTACGCCCGCGAATCATACTTTAATCGGGCATGCCTTTTTTATTTCGTTGATAGATGCTGGAAACTGTTTGAAATGCGAGAGTAGAACACCCGGAGTTCAAATATACTTAGAACCAAAGTTAGAGCTACCTTTTGATTTTTTTAGGTATTTTGATAAATCTCAAAATATCTCGCCACAGGAACAGATTTTCATATTTCTGTTACAATATACAAGCAACGGTGTACTACTCTGTCAAGAAAGTACCGGGAAAAGATCAATTATACACAAAATGTCTGTTATTCATCCAAATTTATTTTATCACCTTCAAAGTATGCTCCTTTAGAAACGATACACTTGCGCCAACGAATAATCCATTCATCAAAACATTTTTTAAACGCTGCTTCCGGAATTGAGTTCAGTTCTCGCCGCGAATTCTCCTTTATGTCTTCTATCGATTGAAAACGGGTGCCACGAAGTGGTAATTTGAGTTTAGGAAAAAGAAAAAGTCAGCAGGAGCCATATCTGGTGAATATGGTGGTTGCTGGATGGTATTTGTTGAGTGTTTGGTTAAAAATTCGTTCACAATGATAGCCTTGTGCGAAGGCGCATTGTCGTGGTGCAAAATCCAAGAGTTTTCTTTCCACAAATCTGGCCTTTTTCGTCGAATTTGCTCTCTTAAACGCCGCATAACGCTCAAATAATATTCTTTATTTACCGTTAGACCTTCCGGTAGGAATTCAGAGTGCACAACACCGCGATAGGCAAAGAAAACAGTCAACATGACTTTGACTTTTGATCGACTTTGGCGTGGTTTTTTCGGTTTCGGTTCAGTTGGAAGGCGCCACTCCGAAGCTTGTTGACTAGTTTGCATGTCAAACTCGTAAACCCACGTCTCGTCACCAGTAACAATGCGTTTCATGAATGTTGGGTCCGAACTGATTCGTTCTAGCATGTCCTCAGCGACTTTCATGCGATTGAGTTTTTGGAGAAAATTCAGATCTTTTGGGACTAGCCGAGCAGCAACATGTTTCATACCCAAATGATTAGTTAAAATGGTACGGATCGACTCGTGAGATACAGAAAGTTCGGCGGCTATCTCTCTCAGAGTTGAATGGGGATTTTCAGTCACTATTTCCTTCACTTTTGCGATGTTAACTTCAGTTGCAGACGTTGACGGCCTACCAGAGCGAGGCAAATCTTCCATCACATCTCGATTGCTTTTGAACGCTTTGAACCACTCATAAGCACGAGTTTTTGATAAAGTCGATTCACCGTAAGCCTTCTGTAACATTTTCAGTGACTCCGAACACGAAATTCCATTGGCGATGCAAAATTTAAGACAAACTCTTTGTTCGATATTTTTGTCCATTATGAAATTCGCAATACACACTATATATGATATTACTAAAACCAGCACTGTATTTAATATAAATAACAGATGCAACTCAAACTCCGCGCCAAAATGGAAAACAGTTGTGCCAATCTAACAACTACAAAAAAAAAAACAAAAATTTGTATTTGGAACCATAAACAAATCATCCATTCCCGATACTTTTTTGACTGAATGTATATAAAAGAAAGTCGGGTTTGTTCGAACACTTATAACTCAAGAACGGCTGGACCGATTTTCATGATTTTAGTGTTTTTGGATTAGTCTTTATCCGGAATAGGGTAGGTAGGGTATGTAGGGTAGGTAGGGTAGGTAGGGTAGGTAGGGTAGGTAGGGTAGGTAGGGTAGGTAGGGTAGGTAGGGTAGGTAGGGTAGGTAGGGTAGGTAGGGTAGGTAGGGTAGGTAGGGTAGGTAGGGTAGGTAGAGTAGCCAGATGACGGGAGCGAAGCCGCGCGGGTCAGCTAGTTTAATATAAATAACAGATGCAACTCAAACTCCGCGCTAAAATGGAAAACAGTTGTGCCAATCTAACAACTACAAAAAAACAAAAATTTGAATTTGGAACCATAAACAAATCATCCATTCCCGATACTTTTTTGACTGAATGTATTAAGGCATTTTTTACTATATTTACAAGACTCTACCTCGGAAAGGGAACCCAGTATCAGGTTTTTTTTTATATTTAAGTTTATTTTATGATAAATACAAATGAATATGGATTTTCTTTCTAGCTCATTGCATTAACTAAGATACAATACAACCCCAAAAAGTAACCGTGTCCATATCTAGTAGGATTTCGGAGAAACATGTTTTTAAAGTTCTCATAGAATTTCTATGGTTTTAGGGTTGCCTCTCTTAGATGTAGTAATTGAAAATAAACTTCGTAGAAATATTTTTAAAAATTCGGATTGCATAGCGGCTACCCTTATTTATTGATTGTTACGTTTTCTGCTATAGGACTACCTATTTATTATTTACCGACTTCAAAAAAGGATGGCTATATTATTTTTTTGTATTCAATACTCCCGTCATTTGTCGTTTTATTTTGTCGAAAGCCCTTTTGTTTATTGCACAAAATTTTATTTTACATTGTTAGTGTGTAAAATTTGAATTAACACATAAAATACTTTTTATCCTGATCTGAAGTTCACATAGACGAAGTCGGGGGCAGAATCTAGTTATTCTTAAATATTTTTAATATTAATAATCCATATCATAACGATGATTATATTATTAAGTTGCAAATAATGCATTTTTGTAAAAACTTTGATGTTTCTTTTTAAATAGGTAATGTATAACTTTTTCTTATTTCACCAAATTGTTTTTTTCTGGTAGTTTGTATATTCCATCTACTTTATAAGGCCTAATAGCAATGGTTTATTTGATGGTACGAATGAGGGTCTTTTGCCCCACTGTGCGTCGTACAAAAATACATTATTTATTACAAGTCGGATTTTTACTCCGTCTCCGAATTATTCACCTCATGATAAGACGCATCAAGGGGCAGATAGAAAACCTTCCATCTGCGTCCCCAAATATTTTTCAGACCAGATAAATAAGTACGAACGTATATAACATCATCACATTTTAATAATTTAGACAATTTTAAATAATATTAGGTCGCTCAAAAAAATCAGTTGTGGACATATTTCGTGCGGGTGGAGTTGCAGAAAAATTCTCAGTTCCATCAATACTATCAATTGAAACTGTTGAGAAGACAAAAAGTTCAATTAAGTGCTAGACACTAAGAAGTAGCGGGTAAGTTGTAAGTTAGTCGGTTACCAGTAATAGGAAAACCGATGTAGCATTTTAACCTTTAAAAAGCAAATGACTTCGTAGGTACCTTGTTTATGAGGCACCGAGCGCTCCGACGCAACTGCTGTGGGTTGTGACAAATGATTGCATGCCAAGCACGGTTTCTTTGCAATTTGCTCGTCCACCATATACAACTAGAATGAATATTATTTTGGTAAATTGAACGATTTTGATACAAAATCGACGTTGCACAAAGTTAATTGATGATGTAGAAATTATTAATTTGGCTAGAAAGGTGATGACTATTGAGATGGTGATTCATACCTACGTAGGTATGAGTCACCATCTCATTAGCCTAATTAGGCTCAAGTCAACTATGACTTAGGCTCGTAACAAATTAGGATACGGGCAAAAGTACGATTAACAGTGTAAGGAAATGTTCTCAAACCTTCCCATCAGTCCCCGGTGCAGTATTATACGGTCTTTGGGGTTGCACAATCAAGCTTTGTGGAGCCCGATTTAGTCCATCCGTTATCACGGTATGTGAACCGCCGCAGTAACGCTTACAAATATGAGATCTGTTGAATATTGGAATGCTGAATAAAAATTACTATTATTTTCATTAGGATTTTTTTGTGAACCTAGCTCCAGAGTGCAATAAAAATAACTATCAAGTTGTGGAACGAATGACGAACGCTTAGTAAGTACCTACGGTCATATGTAGGTCGATTCAAACTTAATAGTATATCTGAAATTCACTTTTAGCTACGTATCCTCACTCTCGCTGTCAATTGAATATATTACTGCGTAGCGACTCGAATCATGTTCAAGCAGCCTTCAAGTTAGAATCTACCTGTAGGTACAAAGTATTCATCGGACCCAATAGTCTCACTGTACCCACCCAACACCTGACTGGTTAATATTTAACTACAGCATGAGATAATAGTAAAATAAATTCGTATCATAATGATGGAGGAAGATAGATTGTTGTTTGTATAGGTGCATACCTCGGGTCCCTTGGGTGCGGTATTGGTTGATCAGGATAACAAGGTCTATTGTCACCACCTCCTTTGATTGGTATTTCCGCTTCAGCCCCTTCAGCAGGGTGTCTGGCTGAAGGAAACTTTGGCAGGGCCGGTACTTTGATCGCTTCTTTCATGTCCATGTACGCTGGACTCCCGCAAGCGAGACATGAAGTGTCTCGGAATACTTTCTTTGCGAGTACCGCACTCTTCGGTTCCCCAACAATGTCTGCTATTAATTGCAAGCGCTTTTGAATTCTGTTGATATGTTTTTGAATATCGTCTTTCAAAGATTGTACCTGAACCACATCCGCTTTTTCGTAAAACAGACTCAGCATGTCATCTATTGCTTTCTGAAGAAAAATTAAGGCAGTATGATTATAATGACATTGAATCTTTGTTTATGTACCTACTGCGTACAGAAAAAAACATATTTTGATGGGTTATTATATTTTTCGGCAAAAATCGAATGACTTACCTGCCAGACTTTCTCTTGATTGTTAAATGTATCATACGCTTCGCCAATACGCTGTTCAAAATCTCCTCGCACGGCTTGAAATTGTTGTAGCGAAACCAGTCCATTGAGATCTGCGAGGCCAGCCTTGTCTCGAAGAGCATCTGCCACTTCCTCTCGATCCGATTTCGTATCTCGCAACATTTCTATCTCTTTCCATAAATTCTAAAGACGATGATAACATTATTTTGTAGTTGTATTTAATAAAAAAACGACTAATTGTATGTATGTACGAAGCTAGGTACCAGTGTTGCCAGATTTTTTTTGGCAAGTCGGTTCTTCGAATATAGTAAAAAAGGGTTTGTATTTGAGTTTTAAATTACGTTGACATGACAATAGGTACCAAGCAAAAACAGCCATTGAAAATGTATTTTAATAAAAATATGATATTTAAATCAGACTTGTCCTATCGTTAGGTAGTTGAGTCTTCTATGTCAAAATTAAAATTATGATACTTATTCAAATCAGATTTGCTCTATCCTTAGGTATCTACCTAACGACAAAAACTCAAATGTACTTGTTTTTTTGTAACAGCGAGTGAAAGGGTTTCTCAATCATTCAAAGTGGGGCTACTAGCATGTGGGGTATCATAAAGAATGCTATTTGCATATTCTCATGATACCCCATATTTTTTTAAGCCGCATGATTTTCAAATTTCGACGAAAATGTTAAAAATTTGTCAATTCCCTTCCCCCCTTTTCCTCCGAAGTTTTCATAAGAGAAAAGTCTGTTATATGACAAAAGTTTATATAAAAATTACAGGAAAAATATAACGATGTCTTCAAATAGGAGATTATTCAGAAATCATTAACAAAAATTACATTAGTTCCACTAGCGGTCAAGAGATGGCGCTGATCTAAAACTGCAAAATAACCCCCTGTGTTAAATTCTCTGACGAATATAGGCCTCACCGATAAAAATTTAACAACATTTAAGGATTTATATGATGGAACGGAACACAGAAAAGATAAAGGAGGTTAGAAAGGAAATAGTTCCAGATTTATATTAGAACCCGTGTCGCCGCTTATCTCCCACTCTCCATCTCCACTACAAGCAAGAGGCACATACGTACGCGCATTACGCACACAAATAAACTACACTTACTTAGATCGCGAGTTTGCTATTGGTTGTTACACTAGCGCAAACACTGTGCTGGACGTACACTCACACATGCGCAAAAGCAATTTATTTCTCATACATGTTAACGGCGACCGAAAGGTCAATTATTATATCGATAAAAATATTGTAATTTTGTTAGTTTAAGTTTTGTAACGCACAAACGCACGATATCCGAATACTACTACCTATACGAACTTAGGCTGTCTGTGTCCGCGTTAATAGTTATTTATGATACTAGTTCGGAAAGTTGGTTTTTACAAATGAGTAGACGAATGTAGCCCCGTCACGAAGTCGAGGGCTTAGCGTAGTCATAGTCACGAGTTTGTAAATACCAATATCCGCACGTGTGCCATACAACGTTTTACAACAGTACAATGAGACAAACTTTTTATTCTTAGTCAGCCGGAAAGTTGCAACAATTTTTGCATTATAAAAATGGCTCGGATTTGCAAATTAAAATTAGAACCAACATCTTTCGTCTCGACTCACAAACGTATTGACCAAGAGCGCTTCCAAGGAGGTTGGATCATTCAGCTTATTAACTGTTATTTTTTATTATCTTTCTGTTATTCAACTGAAAATCAAATTAATTAAAATGAATAAGTATTAGTAATTTCGTATGTTTCCTTTTAAATTTAGTTAAGTTTAAAGTACTTACTTACATGAAATGAATTATTCTTAGTTTATGTGGCGGTCATTTTTAATCTGTGGTTTTCGCGATTCTCCCGCCATTGGAAGTTGAATTTAATTTTGTTAATAATTAATTGAGTATATTAATCCTCCAGTATATATATCCAGTATTATCTGGGGCTCGACTGTCAACTGAAGTGTCAAGATTTTTTTTTTTTTACATTCTCGCATATTTTATATCGACATTGTTTACAACTTGGTACAACACTATCGATACGCATAGATTTCGCTGAGTTCAAGCTTTGGCTCGTCGCACGCGACGTTCGCAGTGAACGAAATACATTACGCAATCGCCCGCGTTGTACAATATGGTACCCACGTATTGCAAGCAATGTATAATTTTGTATCTGGTTGCGATATTGTCATTTTTGTCTACAAACTACATACTAGGTACTATTGTAATAATTACAAATATCTCTTGTATTATTAAGGTTTTTAGAATTACCGGTGAAAAGAAAACCCTTCTCAAGCCACACTACACATCTGGCTTCTTTTCGGACACGTTATGATATCGCAAGACGGCATGATTCATTTTTTTTTTTGCGGAGCTTCGTACGCTGCCACAATATGAGCGCGATTGTTGGCCGGTGAATCAAATTTTGTCGATATAAGAATGTCTGCTCATATGTGCGGCGCGCCTGCCACGCCCACAAGGCCCTTCTAACCTCCTTTATCTGTTCTGTGGTACGGAACCCTCGGTGCGCGAGTCCGACTTGCTCTTGGCTGGTTTTTTAAATAAAAGAATACCTACTATACGACGAAATGTTGATTTTTATGAAAAAATGGTGTTGAGTCAAGTCTCCCCACCGTCATGGCATCAGGGAGAGTTGAAGCAGCGTTTGGGGAGAGTCGTATAATATCATATTTTATTGGATTAGATACCACTGCGTGAGATACTACTTGTTGCAATAAATTAAAAACAGTTCTAAATACTCCAAATAAAACAAAATGCTGGTCTAGCATCTGTTTTTCGCTTAGGTTTTTATATTCGAGGAATGACATTGATTTCTGAAAATAAAAATGGTTTGTACAAAAAAAAACCGTTTGTACTACACAGGGAGACATGAACCATTTGTACCGCACGCGCCATGGTTCAAGTCTCCCGCACACCACTATTAAGTCACAGAAAAAACGTTAATCGTAAAAAAAAAAACACTAATATCACAGTATAAATATTGTATACCAGTATTGTGATTCGGCTCTCTCCTTGAAAAAATTACCTACAGCTGCGCGGTACGTAAACACGCCATAGGCTGCCCGCCTCCAGTATTTTAATTTCATCAACTTGCCTACTTGAGTTACTTATCCTTTTGTGATTGAAAATATAACATTTTTATTAAAAAAGAATGAAAAGACAAAAAAGTAGCAGACAAATAAAACAATAGTAATCTTATAAACTTACAAACTTCACCTACCTACTAAAACAAAATGCAAGAACCAGCTGACATTTAATTATAATATCTTTTTTCATATCAGCTTAATATTTCGTCCCCATTACCTGCAGCATGGAGGAATTCGAAATAACAATATTTTTGTTCACCCATCCGATGCAAATAATATCAACCATCGCATCGCGTGTGCGCTATCAAAACCCTCTGACTATTTACTACAAAATCTTACTTAAAAAGTAAATTAAACTGGTAATACTAGAAAAGTACCTACCATTAAATAGTCATATAATCATTTCATAGTGATATTTCGTCTACTTCAATAGTATAAATGTAGCTTAGTACATAATAAGTCGATAGCCTAGCCTATAAAACTACGGTCTACAATTTTTTGTTTAAAGCTAGCGTAATATTTCGCTCGTTTGTCACTTTCCGCTTATATATTTATGAATTCAGGTAGGTATTTTAATCGGTAGAAAAAGCGAAATACCTACCTATTACTAGATATTAATTAAAGAAACAAATTATGTACCTAAGTACCAGGTTAGGTCAGGTTATTGATAAATCCAAGCAACCAAAAACACCATAGTTTACTGTATAATTGTTCTATTCCATTTTTAGTAAGTACTTGTACTTATTTCAAAACTCGCAAATCACCCGCTTACTGCTTAAAAAACAATCACACCGTTCGTTCGTCAGTGCAACGCATTAGCGACTGCTTGCAGTTGGAGAGCAGTTTCAACTCAAGGCGCGTAGGTATGACTCGCGTTCCCATCGTTTGTATGAATGAATATACAATACTGTAGATATTATTACCGCGCTTATATCACATATCAAACTACAATTACCAGGCAGCTGAATACTAAAAACACACATTGTTAACACTCGTTGAACGTGGTCGTAATCTCACAACTCTTAAAATGCAATAAATTCATTCAGCAGCTACAAAAACAGATTTCAGATTTTGACAACCAAACACAATCGTACAAAATGGAAACGTACTTGTGATTGGACTCTGTGCGCGTGACTTTAAGCTTATTGATATTTCATAAGCTCGAAATTTGAAGAATGAATTGTATTTTGAGTCATGGTTCCACTCTCCCTTTTTTTTTGTGACAAGCCCGCCACACATTCCACTTTCCCACCTGGGCAAATCTCCCGGATTCCCCTATGGCCCTATCTGATTTAATTCGCCACGCAATAATTTCGAATGAATTTCGACCACTTGTGCCGTTTCCGACAGCTGGGCCGACCATTTTAGCTGTATGATCGTTGGTTGGTACTAACTTCGAGATCATAAGCTGTTGAATCTTGCGCATCTTTCAATTCTTTTTGTCGGAACGCCATGCTTTCCAACTCCACCTGAAGTCCCGAGAAATTCGAATGCAGCTCAGCCATCGCTATAAATTAGGAAAAAAGTTATGAAATAAATATTGTGGGTTGCGAACTAATGGAAAAACGGAACCCATATAGGATCATTCCGTTGTCTGTCCGTCTGTCACAGCCGATTTTCTCTGAATGTACAGGTCCAATTCAGTTGAAATTTGATACACATATAACCTTCTGTAACCCAGACACAGACGCGTATGAGAAAAAGGAAGAATTTCCAAATATTTTCCAAAACCGTGTGGCGTGTATTGTAAGAATCTCAAAGTATTTTTTTTTTATTTAAAAATATTCACAGGAAGCCTGCAGTGGAACAGTTTTGTGGACAAAATCAAACAGGTTGCATTATGTATTAACTTTATAGATGTTCTGTTTCTTTTTGTTTGAATTTTTCAGCTAACTCACACACTGTTAATTAGTGATTCCAATATTTGTAAATGTGTGAGTATCATGTACCTACGTATTTAGAAAATTAATAAGTATACCTCTGCATACCCTAGGTTTGTGGTCCTCAAATACAACCAAATGTTTGTATATTTACCAAATATTGTAAAAGATTTATTTAAAACGAGTAACTATGGAGTTTCTTGTCCATTCTTCTCCATAAGAATCTACCTTTCCGAATGGACAGTAGAGTCACTTTAGAGTTTTTATATTATTTGAAAGATGAATGACGTTCAAAAGTGCCGATTAATGGCCTAATTGGAATAAACGTTTTGAATTTGAATGTATAGGCTAGTTTTCATTAAGCGTTTTGCTTATTAACTCTTCATACCCTCGACGTCTCCGCCAGCGTTTCCAAAAACTTCAGCCATATTATCCAATCCAATTTCTAAATCGTGTTGCATTTGCGTCAATTGTTCTTGGTAATTACTCATCTAAAATAAGTAAGTTCAAAAAGCAAAATTGTAACTAACTATTATGTAAAGTATTAGATAAAGTATGTGAGAAAATAGTGTGTTTTACCTGAGAGGACAGGCCAGTGTCGAGTGCAGTTATTTGTTCTGCATACTGCTTAACTAAATTTTCCAATTCAGCCATTTTCGTAGAAACTTTTGTCAAAAAGCCGAGTTTTGATTCTGTTGATTAAATTACTGTTCTTTAGTCAGATGCTCGAATAAGTGCATAGATAAAAATGTACCTGAAAATAACTTCCAATTTACCTAACTTCACTGAAATTTTGTACGCGGCGTCGGCAGTGGCACCAGTACGTGACGTCAATGTCATTACAGTTTTTAGTAAATCGTCATACACTTTTCTTGCTGCAGCTCTGAAACAGATAAATCCATCATTGTTGTTCTTTTTTAGGGTTCCGTATCCAAAGGGTAACCAACGGAACCCTATTAATAAACCTCCGCTGTCCATCCGTCCATCCGTTCGTCCGTCCGTCCATCCATACGTCCGCCCGTCCGTCCTTCCGTCCATCCGTTCGTCCGTCCGTCCATCCATACGTCCGCCCGTTCGTCCTTCCGTCCAACCGTCCATCCGTCCATCCGTCCATCCGTCCATCCGTCCATCCGTCCATCCGTCCATCCGTCCATCCGTCCATCCGTCCATCCGTCCATCCGTCCATCCGTCCATCCGTCCATCCGTCCATCCGTCCATCCGTCCGTCCGTCCATCCGTCCATCCGTCCATCCGTCCGTCCGACCGTAGCGGGCTGTATCTCAAGAACCGTAATAGGTAGACAGTTGAAAATTTTCATAGTTTGTGTATTTCTATTGCCGCTACAACAACAAAATAATAAGGTTTACGGTATGGAACCCTTCGTGTGCGAGTCAGACTCGCATTTGGCCGGTTTTTAGGGTTCCGTACATAAAGGGTAACCAACGGAACTAAGCCTCTGCTGTCCGTCCGTCCATCTGCCTGTCTGTCAGCGGGCTGTATCTCAAGAACCGTAATAGGTAGACAGCTGAAATTTTCACAGATTGTTTATTTCTAATGCCGTTATAACAACAAATAATAAGAATTATGGTTAATGGTACGCAACCCTTCGTGTGCGAGTCCGCCTCGCACTTGGCCGATTTTTTGGATTGTGTTATCCTAATCCTAATATATAAAATTCTTCTGTTACTGAGTGAGTGAGTGAAATTTGGCATGCAGGTTCCTTGGGGAGTGTAGGGAACCACTAAGAGAGGATTTCCCGAAATTTCTACGGGAACGGGAATAAACGAGATATGCGCGTACCTATGAAGTCGCGGGCCAAAGCTAGTTAAATATATTTTCAGTCCACATAGTAGAAAACCGACATTCAGTAAACCTTTCGTCTTGTCAATGCTCAACCTTAAACTACGAAAACCAACTTAAGGTGGATGCTCCAGGGTCTATTTCAGAAATAATCATTCTGTCGAGCTACATGAACTTAGAGGGCTATATTGATGATTAAAATGGTTATAATTCTTTAGATAAATACGCGTTACGGTCGCGGATCGAATTTGGTCCACATACAGCTTCACACTGACCGGCAAATTGCAAAAAACATAAAAATATTTGAATTTCGCGGGCTATCGTGGAGCATTCACCTTAAGTATAAAAGTGTTGTAACAATGCGAGGTTCGCGCAGAGGACACGGTGGAGCATACGGTGGTGGTCTGCCCTGCTTGGGCGGAGCTATATAAAAGTGCTGTGGATTTCAAATTGTTAGAACAGGCGTGTATTTCACTAAAGCTGCATACTATAATCGATCACGGGTATCTATGATGTGGTTTGGACTTTTATTCATATGTGGCAAACTTTTCGCATTACGTAGTTTTTTAAAATAAAGCGCTGCTTAGTGATATTGCTAAGAAGACGAAGCAAAAGAATGAACGTTTGTAGGTGCCAAGGATAAAATATAATGACTTACTGTAAATCTACAAAAGTAACGTATTGATTTATTTCGATCTGTTCACTCTCTGCTTCCTCAACCGATGCTTGCGCGCCGGATGCTATGGTCTCAGTTTCAGTTGCTTCAACTGCTTCCGATGGCGTGATGGTTGTTGACTGAACATCGGAAGCGGAAAGTTTTCCTTTACTTTCTTTTGCACTAGTATCTTTTTCACTTCCAGTTTTGCCGCTTGCAACTACGCCGGAACGTGCTTTCTGAGCGGTCCCACCAGGTAAATTGAAATAAGCTCGCGTTTCACTCTGCAATTCAGATTAACATGCTTTAAAAAAATGATTTAAGTTGTAAATCGAAGCAAGAAACTTAGTTATTAGGGCACCGTACCCGAAGGTAACCATCGAAACCCTAGTTACTAGCTTCCGCTGTCCCGCCGTCCATCCATCCGTCAGTCTGTCAGCGGGTTGTATCTCAAGAACCTGAATAGGTAGACAGTTGAAATTTTCGCAGTGTGTGTTTCTATTGCCGCTATAACAACAAATAATCTTATACACGGTGTCATTTTAGTTGTCTTACAACGGCAGCCCACTTCATCTATCCAATCACTTCTACACATTCATCATCTGCCTAGCCTTTTTCCCAACTATATTAGGGTCGGCTTCCAGTCAAACCGGATTTAGCTAAATACCAGTATTTTACGTGGAGCGGCTGCCTACCAGACCTCCACAACCCATTAACTGGGTAATACGGTACTTCTTGGCAAGACTGGAGTCAGATTTACTGGCTTCTGTCAATCCGTAACCAAACAAACCAGCCGGGACCAATGGCTTAACGTGCTTTCTGAGGCACGGAGGAAAATCGGTATGCTCAGATGGTCACCCATCCACAGACTAACCGCGGCAAGCGTCGCTTAATCTTAAAGATCGACCCGTGCGGCTGTTATTATTTAGCCACGAGCTCCTCAATCACGCACTCAATCACTTCTACACATTCATTAAAAGAAATACATGTTAACATTTGAATGATTGAAAAAAAAAAGAATTATTATTCATACCACGCATGACGTAGTTTGAAGCATTTAGGAGCAAGCTAGTCAGAACCTTTTGTTCCAAGGACAGTGCGGAATGGAAGGGTGATGTTACCGGCAATCTGTATAATTCAGGCATTCCATAGAATACCTGGCGCGTCTGGGCAATTTTTGAAATGTAATGAATATTATTGTCGATTTTATACTTTACCTAGGTAATGTATACTATTCCTAGGGATTGTATAGAATACCTGCTGGTCCACCGGCAATGGGTAAAATAAATATTTTTTGTCAATGAACGAGTATATGTCGCAACCAACTAGCTTCATCAGCCGTTTAATTAGCGGCCAAAGTGACATGCCCCGCATTTAATTGAACAGCAAGGCAAATGAATAATTGATTCAATATCGTTTAATAACTTACTTAGCCAAGTCATTTGGGAACTTAGGACACAGGGAACTTGAGGGCACTCCGGCACGGATAGGTTAGGTTAGAAGGGTATGGCGGGGTCTGAAGGACACCGCCATGCCCTTCGTGATTTTTATTAAACCACCCAGAAGTATAAGCTCCGCGAAGCGGGTCTCCGCTGCGTTGCAGCTGGGTATGGACAGACTATAACTGCGTAAAGCCATTCGCAAGATACTGCAACACAGACTATGGGTGTCTGTGTTGCAGCCACCTTTGTATTTACGCGTCCCGTACCCGTACTAAGAATGAATGACAACACAGTTTGTCAGTGACTGGAAAATTGTGTTGCCATTATTCAGTGGTTAGGTGATATGCACAATCAGATCTTAAGTTTCGCCCGTTTCGGTTATTTGTCGGATCCTAAAACCGAATGCACGTGTGAACTTATTCATTTAAGTTGTATTGTGAGTAAAACGTATCCTGTAAAAATCAGAACCAGCTAAGTTTATGTCGTCGTGTGAACGTAGCGTTACTGCCGCCCAACACGTCTTCCTTTTCCCAGCTATCGTCTTTTACACACATTGCCGGTTGCGTATTCGGTATTCTATAGAGTACCTAGGCAAAGTATATAATTAATGATATTTCATACTTTACCTGAATGTTTTAGGCATTCTATACAATGCCTAGGTATTTTATAGAATACCGGATTATACAGATTGTCGGTAACAGTGACATTGTTTTGATACGTAAACCATTAACATGGTGTTTCATAATTTGAATGCAGTATACAATATTTTTATTGTGCTATTTTTTAAATATTTTTTTTAATAATCGCGCCTGGAGGTAGTAAAATGTCAAAGTTTACAAGCCTAGAGATGAAATGGAGTCGAGTTTAATTGTGTTAAGTAAATACTAGCTTTTCCCCCGACTTGTCTGCGTGGGTTTCAGAAGTTCCAGAAATAAATTAAAAATATGTAATTCTACTAATATTACGAATCCAAATCAATATTATGTGGTAATAGTTGTTAGCCCATTTCGAAAGCTACCGATCGAGCGCTATTTTCTTCAGAACACACCCATTAATAAGTAGTATTATGAAGTCGTAAGTATTTGAAATACTAACTACAAAATACCTCGGCGTTAGGTATTTTAAATACGAATTACAAATTAAATTTTAAGCAAGTAATTTAAATACAAATACCAAATGCGTATTTGTATTTCAATTACGTATTTTAATTACAAGAAATTCAAAGATTGCCCAACCTTGTTCCAGTCGTCTTACTTTATCACGTACCACAGACATATTTGTGTAAAAATAAAATAATAACAAGTACAAGTTAATTGACAATGCAGCCTTAAGTTCGCTTTGTCGCATTTTCGTTCATTAGATATATCGTCTACAAAACAGTATGTCAATCAAGAGTTAATAACCTTTTCATAACGTCGGCGAAGAAAATATTTTTTTTTTTCTATTGAGAGGCGTACCTTTTACCACTATCTCACCTGATGGTAAGCGATGATGCGGACAAAAAATAAAAATTTACTGAATAAGTAGTTTTCAAAATAATTTGGGGACATACAAAACATGATATAATTAACTAACGACTGAAAAAATAAATCTTAAAATAAATATTTATTTGTCTGCGTCCAATATTTTACTTTATTCTACGTCTAATCACTGTTTATAAGACTGCTGTTTTTTGTTAATATTTTGACAAAAGAAACTTATGAAGTTTGTGTGCGGCAACACTGAATCACTGAAAAGTTGGCGGTTTGAATTAATTTGATGTTTTGGCGCTAGGTTCGATATTTCTAACTTTCCACGTGGAAGCATGCGGGGTCCGCGTGAGGTGCGCGGTGCCCCTCGGCGCTTTCGAGCTTCCATTATTTTCAAAGATACGCCCTTAAGTGGGCCACCTTTGTAAGGCGACTAAAATAGCACCGTGTATATAAAAATGAATCACCGGTTCCCTTGTTCACGGCATCACGCTGATTTCGCTAATTCTTTTTTGTTGTGTTTGTTACTATTGGGAGAAGGTTCTTATGAAAGAAAAAAATTATAAAGTTGCAGCTGACGGGAGAAAAGCCGCAGGGACAGCTAGTAAAATTATAAAAGAGACAAGGAAACATGTTTTTTCGCGTTATGGTACGTACGAAACCCTTCGTGTGAGAGTCCGATTCGCACTTGGCCAGTTTTTTTTTGTCTTCGTTCCAAAACATATAGGTTCATCACTCTGCTGCATATTATGGAAATTTGCGACACACATCGCAAGATAAAACACGGCACACGACACTGCACTTGATGTTTTGCATTTTTCAATGTAAGCATTTTATGTGATGTAATTTTACTTTTTACTTACGTCTAATTCCACACCTGGAGTTTCCAAAACTAGCTCAGTAACAATTGAAATCATTTGAGTGAGAGCTTTTTCCGTAGCTTCCAGCCGAGCAGACAGTTGTAATGCTGCCATAGCATCAGTAAGAGAAGCACCTCTCCGAAGTTCTTCCATAAGCTCAGCATGTTCTGGAAATCCAGGGGTGGCAACAGGGAGAAATTTTTTTTGAAGTGCACGGACATCATCTGCCAGGTCCTCAAATTGTTCTTGTGTAACCAAGGATATCAGAGGAGGGCTCTGTTTTCCTTGCTGTCTGTCTGGATCAAAAAGTGCAGAATTTAAATAAAACTTTCTAGTAGATTCAATAAGGTAGGTACCACTATTGTAAAACGTCGTCAAAAAATTACCTGCTTCTCTAGCTTCTTTACTAGGCACTTTTTTAACTGGAATCAATAACATAGGTAAGAATATGATAGATTCTATAGAAGGGCAACTCATGTTAAATATTAAACGAAAACCTTACCGACGAGTAATTTTTCATACTGTGCATTTTCTGCAAAGGACATAAACGGTAATTAACTTTGTAAATACATAATTTATGCTATAAGATTATTATAAACTAACTTTTACTCACGCATGGAACTAAGAGAGGCAAATGGCGTAGGATCCTTTTTTCCTTCTTCCACAGAAGCAGCTCTCTAAAATGTCACGAAATAATTACAAAATAATAAATTGCGCCAAATTGTGAGTGTTTTCCCTTGTTGAGAAATATGCACAACTTCTGAATGAAGTCCATTTACCTATATTATACAGAACTGTAATATACATATAGCTTTAGACAGTGCACCCAATGGAGTAATATGTGCGGGTGATAATTATTTAGCCATATTTAAAAAAGAAACCTACTATCGTCGTTTCATAACACATCTGATTTATAACTTTTTCATTACTTACCAGGATCCACAATCTACAAAAATCAGCTCCATTGCTATAAAAACAAAATAAAAAGAAAGAACAACAATGCCAAAATCTTTTTTTAAACGATGACTTTAATTGCACCTGATGAATATAACGAAGCACCTTCTCTGTCTGTTCTTCGAAAGTTTCTAGGTTATCATGGAATCGCTGTAGAATACACACACTCATTTAGATTTTTACAGATGAAGTCTAATGTTTGCTTAAAGCATTAGGTTTCAGAAGTGAGCCAAATGAAGTTACCTGCTTTTCCTTGTCTTCTACACCTTTACTAAATGATGTCACTCTTGAAGATGAGGTTTTCTCCGTAGATGTTTTATCCGTGGATGTGGATTTCCGACTTGAACTTTTATCAGTAGACGTTGTTATGATGGTGGAAGATGTTTGGTCGGTGGAAGTCTTTTCTCCTGCCGAAGTCGATTTGTCCGTAGAAGTCATACCAGTAGACGTTGTTTTATCGGTGGAAAATGTTTGGTCGGTGGAAGTCTTTACACCTGATGAAGTCGTTTTGCTACTAGAAGTCACATCAGTAGACTTTGTTTTATCGGTGGAAAATGTTTGGTCGGTGGAAGTCTTTTCACCTGATGAAGTCGTTTTGCTACCAGAAGTCACATCAGTAGACTTTGTTTTATCGGTGGAAAATGTTTGGTCGGTGGAAGTCTTTTCACCTGATGAAGTCGTTTTGCTACCAGAAGTCACATCAGTAGACTTTGTTTTATCGGTGGAAAATGTTTGGTCGGTGGAAGTCTTTTCACCTGATGAAGTCGTTTTGCTACCAGAAGTCACATCAGTAGACTTTGTTTTATCGGTGGAAGATGTTTGGTCGGTGGAAGTCTTTTCACCTGATGAAGTCGTTTTTCTACCAGAAGCCACATCAGTAGACGTTGTTTTATCGGTGGAAGATGTTTGGTCGGTGGAAGTCTTTTCACCTGATGAAGTCGTTTTTCTACCAGAAGCCACATCAGTAGACGTTGTTTTATCGGTGGAAGATGTTTGGTCGGTGGAAGTCTTTTCACCTGATGAAGTCGTTTTGCTACCAGAAGCCACATCAGTAGACGTTGTTTTATCGGTGGAAGATGTTTGGTCGGTGGAAGTCTTTTCACCCGATGAAGTCGTTTTGCTACCAGAAGACATATCAGTAGACGTTGTTTTATCCGTGGAAGATGTTTGGTCGGTGGAAGTTTTTTCACCTGATGAAGTCGTTTTGCTACCAGAAGCCACATCAGTAGACGTTGTTTTATAGCTGGAAGATGTTTGGTCGGTGGAAGTCTTTTCACCTGATGAAGTGGTTTTACCACTAGATGACGTTTTGTCAGCGGATGATGTTTTATCGGTAGAAGATTTATCAGCAGAAGTTTTATCTGAAGAAGATTTTGAGCCTCGAGCTATTTTTTTTCCTTTAGGGCTACCTGTTCTAGCACCCCCACCAGCTTTTCCGCCAGGCTTTTTAACGGGTTGCTTCTTCTTTTGCATTGCATGTATTTTGACTTCAGTAACACTCAAAGAAGTGTTAGATGGCAATAGATGCGTATGACCAAGTTCGACTTCCACACGCCTCTCTAATAATCTTAATTGTCTAGCGATGAGGAAAAGTACAGTTTGCACTAGTTTAAAATTCACAGCGTTTTCCTAAAAAAAGGCAAAACCTAAGGATAATTCATATTTACTACACAAAATAGTTGCTTTAATTTTCCTTAAAAATAAGTTACCTCGAAATCGCCAAAAGCGTATTCAATTATTTGTCTAACATTCATTATTTCAGGAGCTGGAGCATTTTCAGATGACATCGACATGATTAAATAAATAAGAAACTAAATATATATTTCTCAAAATTATTTCGATATCTTTCAATATTTTAATCTTGATTTGATCCAATCCAGATGGTCTTGCAATAATAAAGGCATATATATGTCAAAGAAAATATTTTTTTATTTTTATTATAACCTCATTTTTCAAAAAGGTCACTCGTTGGTTCTACCACGTAGGTATATCTACTGATAGAAGACTGATACGAGTTAGCATTTCAGCAGCAGTAAATGTGTCCCAAGCTCTTCAAGGGAAGTTATGGGAAAACCAAATCGACTCTACGGTATTTATTACAGAGCATTTTTGTTTTAATATGCAGCTTTTTGTGTTTAGACATTTTTGCTCGTATTGGCAATGCTTTTGACTGTGCAATGGTTGTCATTCTCCATCCTGCGTGATTACTAATTTCTTCTTCTAATAATTAGTTCTCCACTAATAATATGTAATAGACCTCCTGACCGTCATCGGCGCGGGAGATATGTGTGTGCAAACACTTATGCCCCTTTAATCACTCTCAAAATCTGTAGGTCGGCAATCCGACACCACCGGAGAGAGCAGATCCTCTCAAAGTTTTTTTTATTTATTTATTTATTATTTTATTTATTACGGACATACATACAGCTATCATTACAGTGACCTAATGCGATAGTGTAGAAAAAATAATTCAATTCAATTTATAATACAAAAAAAAAAACAATAAAATTCAATTCATAAAACAAAACAATTAAAGTTCAATAAATAAATCAGTTAAATATAATTATTCCAATCAAATATACAATATTATAAAACAACACAATACAATAAATTAATACAATAATTGTTCCAATAAAACTTAATTCTCATAACATAAAATGTGTAATGTTACTTTTGCGAACTCGCTCAGTGAACACGAGAGAACATCTATTTTACCAGCAACCAGGTTTAGTGTGCGCAATGTATGCGAGAGCGGGGCCTTGGCCATTAGCTTAGTGCGACCGCGCGGCACTGCGAACAAATCAGGCCGTCTGCGACGCTGCACGTACCCATCGGGCACGCATAAACCTATCTCCTGTAACACACCCGGATTGTTTGTGTTACCCCGGAATACTCCAAGGACGTAAGATGCCAACGCTAGATCCCTCCTCGTCTCCAACCTGTTGTATCCCACCATGCCTAAAACAAACAAAGTAGGATACATCAAGGGATACAAGGGGTATACCCCATACAGCCTAAGGTACATATAACGCGTATATTTATTTTGTATGCGCTCCAACATGAGAGTATATTTCGCCTCATGTGGGGCCCAAACAGCTGCATTACCCTCCAACTGGCTCCTAATTAGCGTGTCGTACAATGCCGAGTGAACAGACACGCTAGAGAGAGAGTAAAGTTAGAGTGAACAGACTCCTTCTGTGTGAGCTCGCTCCATCGTAGACTTTTTCTCTGTCATCTCTGACCTAGTGAAGAGCAACCAATCACAAATAAAAAAAACAATGAATGTCGCAATCCCGCGTGTGATTACGTCGGCTGCCGCTTCGTGCGATCCCCCCAGCGCCAGGACCAGCAATTTTTTTTTTACTAATGATAGGCTAGCGTTTGACCACTATCTCACCTGATGGTAAGCGATGATGTGGTCGAAGATGGAGCGCGCTTGCCTAGAAGTAACATATTCACTGTTGACTTAAAGACTCCCAGGTAGTAGCTATCAGGAAACACAGACTTCGGCAGAGAATTCCACTCCTTAGCTGTACGCATTATAAATGTGTTCCCAAAACGTTTTGTGCATGTGGGTGGGATGTCCACCATGTACCGGGGGCGGGCGCATCGCCGTTCGTCTAGTATTTCGACATCGTAGCAGACTACACTGGCGCCCATCGCCGAGTGCCTCTTGCGGAAACCATACTGGTTATCCGCCAGATCCGGGCCCAACCCGGCCAGGTGCCCGAAGAGGCGTATTGCAATTACTCTTACAAGAAACACGATGGGCCTTACAAGATCCGATGAAAATTGTTGAACATTTTGTTCTAGACCCCGCATACTGAGAAAATTCAGACGTGTCTGTTAGTATGTGGGATCAAGAACAAAATGTATGAGTCGAGTGCGTTAACGGCAGCGTTGAAATTCCTGACCGCCCGGCCTAACACGGGCCCAGGATTTTTGAGAGGGTCCGCGAACCGCGGGTGGTGCTCGGCGCCCCTTACTCTCCTGCGCCCGGGTGCATCGCCAAACTTTTGACCTGCAGGTATTCATAATTGTATATAGAAGATTTTTCGAGCATTCTAAAAAAAAGTAATGACGATCTAGATACTGCTAATTATATTATACCAGCGTAGTTACCCCTTTTCATTGTTAATTATGATAGTAAAAGCCTCTAACTATTCCTCCGCATCTTTTGATAAAAGCAGAAGCGAGGCAGAGGATTAGCCTCGCTGCTGCTTTCATCAAAAGATTCCATATAAGTCTACCGATTATCCTGGACTCTGTAGGGAGTATCATCTGTTACCACTGGTAGATCGACGTAACATTGCTGACGGTTTGTTTCTGTTGAATATTGATAACTCTGAGTTATTGTCAATTTTTTTTTATGTGCCAAGTAAAACAGTTTAAAAAAAAAAAACGAAAACAAAACGAAACGAATTATAGGCGGAACAGTTATATTGTGCGCGCAAGCAGAAATTAGCAAGGAATATTCCATTCTCCTTCTGCGAAACAGTAATGCTAGCGAAGGAGGATGCCGAACGTGTGAGAGAGAGGGAAACCTCACGACCCAGCCGCCGCAACAGAAGAAGACGTCCCAGGCGTCGGGAGTCGCAGGGCGATTTCCGGCCACCGTAGGCGCGGGCCTGCGGATGGCGAGCATTGGGTGGCTCGCCGTCCGATCAGAACCAGGCTCGGGTCGGCGACGCGCTGTGTTCCACGCGCGCCTCAAGGATCTGTCTACATGGGAGACGGGGCCCGCTAAGGCCAGTGCCTGCCGGGGTGCGGAATCCGTTCGAAAGAGACGCCGCAGCCCTGGAACGCAAAGGGCATTAGGAGGAGCACGGATGGGTTTTAGTCAGTAAGAGTCTGCCACGCCCAGAGCGGAAGGAGTCATTTGATGATTTCCCATCCTTGGAAAAAATAGAACAGGAAAGCCCTTCAATTCGTAATGTATATTATAATATACATACACCATCAAGCGAATTTAGAATCTATTGAGTTACAATCTATTTTTTTTAACCTATTTTTCAATTTTAGTCAATACTGTTATTTTTCTATTATTACAACATTCAAAATAAACTATCAAATAGTTGTATGTCAATTGTCAATTAAGATTAAAATGTAAATATGCCATGTCCAACATGCGGAAAAGATGATCATTCTCGATCTTCTAGTTCTAAATGTTTGAAACGTAAAAGAAGAGTAAGAGAAACAGAACTTGAAGAAGATCAAGAAATATCAGTATTATTGTATCAAGAAGGGACTGTGTTCTTTTATATGTCCTCTGTCTGAAAAGAAAGAGGAATTATTGAAAACTATAAGGTCAGATGTAAAAGAATTGTCTAGATTGAGTATAGAATTGTCGTACTTGGTTAATAACTTCTTTAAAAACTATTATAATCATAAAGATTTTCAACAGTTGTTTCCCAAGTTTGATCCACTACAGTTTACATATATACTCAAAGGTAAAAATTACAAATTACAAGACACTTTAAATATTATTGAAAAGTATAAAATTTTAAATAAAAGCATAACATACAATGGAACTTTGAGAACCTGCAACCTAACATTAGTTGCAAATCATTACAAGACAATTTTAGAGACAAATTTAAATTTTCACGCATTCAAACGTCTAAAGAAGTACATGTATCACCAGTTTTCAGAAAAACTGACAAAATCACAAATAAATGATTCTACATTTAATGCTTTTTATAAAAATACATACAGCAATAATGAAATTGGAAAATGGTTTGAAATAAATAAAATTACAGAAAAGGAAATGAAACAAAACTTTTGAAATTATATTCCTCTATTTGTAAAAATTCAACATGAATTGTATGAAAATGATAAAAAATCTTTGAACGTTTTCCCAATTTATAAACATGGATTAAAACACATTACCTATGAATCTAGATGCTAGCATGAACTTTTACGTAGAGTTGATAGAAATAACATTTTTAGAAAATGACCCAAAAAAAATACTGGAGACGTTATTTTTCCATACCTAAATCTTTTGGTTGGAGTTTTAGTACAGACGGTGTTTGTGTATCATTATCTATGAACAGATTGATTGCAAAAAAGGATTAATATAAAGCTAGACATATAAAGTAAGAGGAAAATTAAAATGAACATCAATTGTATAAAAAGGATAAAAAAATAATTGCAGTTGATCCGGGAGCTAAAACACCAATTGTAACATGCAATATAAAATCATCTGATGATATTTTTGAATATAAAATTTTGAAAAAGGGAAGAGTTATTTATGAAACAAAGGAACATCAGAGGGAAAAGAAGCGATTAAAGTTTGTAAAGGATGTTGATTTGAAAATAAGAAATGATAGAGAATCTTTGGAAAAAGAATTGGGTTTTAAAATTAGTTGTAAAAATTCAAATATAGAAAATTTCAACTAAAATGGTTTGACGAAAAACAGAAAATGTACGAGCAGAGAAGATTGCAAAGATTAAAGTTTGATAAATATATAAATGATCGAAAAACAAATCATAAAATTGTCGACGAATATTTTGGAAAAGAACCGGATACGCTGGTTGTTTACGGAGCAGGATTTGATTTCATGAATAAAGGAACCTTCAAGGGTCATAGAAAATTTAGGCACAATGACATTTTGAAAATTATAAAACAACGGAAAAATTTATCATTGTACATAATAAATGAAGCTTTTACAACTAAAAATTGCAGCAAATGTTATGAGAAAAAAATACAACAAAAGTTGCACGTTTCGAAATCTCAACACCGTTACGTATACTGCAGTGTACATTCAGTGAAAAAAGTATCGGGAATGGATGATTTGTTTATGGTTCCAAATTCAAATTTTTGTTTTTTTGTAGTTGTTAGATTGGCACAACTGTTTTCCATTTTGGCGCGGAGTTTGAGTTGCATCTGTTATTTATATTAAATACAGTGCTGGTTTTAGTAATATCATATATAGTGTGTATTGCGAATTTCATAATGGACAAAAATATCGAACAAAGAGTTTGTCTTAAATTTTGCATCGCCAATGGAATTTCGTGTTCGGAGTCACTGAAAATGTTACAGAAGGCTTACGGTGAATCGACTTTATCAAAAACTCGTGCTTATGAGTGGTTCAAAGCGTTCAAAAGCGGTCGAGATGTGATGGAAGATTTGCCTCGCTCTGGTAGGCCGTCAACGTCTGCAACTGAAGTTAACATCGCAAAAGTGAAGGAAATAGTGACTGAAAATCCCCATTCAACTCTGAGAGAGATAGCCGCCGAACTTTCTGTATCTCACGAGTCGATCCGTACCATTTTAACTAATCATTTGGGTATGAAACATGTTGCTGCTCGGCTAGTCCCAAAAGATCTGAATTTTCTCCAAAAACTCAATCGCATGAAAGTCGCTGAGGACATGCTAGAACGAGTCAGTTCGGACCCAACATTCATGAAACGCATTGTTACTGGTGACGAGACGTGGGTTTACGAGTTTGACATGCAAACTAGTCAACAAGCTTCGGAGTGGCGCCTTCCAACTGAACCGAAACCGAAAAAACCACGCCAAAGTCGATCAAAAGTCAAAGTCATGTTGACTGTTTTCTTTGACTATCCCGGTGTTGTGCACTCTGAATTCTTACCGGAAGGTCTAACGGTAAATAAAGAATATTATTTGAGCGTTATGCGGCGTTTAAGAGAGCAAATTCGACGAAAAAGGCCAGATTTGTGGAAAGAAAATTCTTGCATTTTGCACCACGACAATGCGCCTTCGCACAAGGCTACGAGCATTTTTAACCAAACACTCAACAAATACCATCCAGCAACCACCATATTCACCAGATATGGCTCCTGCTGACTTTTTTCTTTTTCCTAAACTCAAATTACCACTTCGTGGCACCCGTTTTCAATCGATAGAAGACATAAAGGAGAATTCGCGGCGAGAACTGAACTCAATTCCGGAAGCAGCGTTTAAAAAATGTTTTGATGAATGGATTATTCGTTGGCGCAAGTGTATCGTTTCTAAAGGAGCATACTTTGAAGGTGATAAAATAAATTTGGATGAATAACAGACATTTTGTGTATTATTGATCTTTTCCCGATACTTTCTTGACAGAGTAGTATGTCGTAAAGGTATCCATCGAGACAAGAATGGTGCAAAAAATATTTTGTTAAAATTTGAAAAAAATAATAGTAAGCTGTCAAGCATTCTTTCGTTTGCCGATACTGATATGAATGTTGTGGGTGGAGGAAGCTCATAAGGTTCATTATCGCAACTCGGTATTTGTCATCGTGGCAAATAAAGGGTTAACAAGGAATATGATTTGGATCCATTCACAATCAGTGTGAATTCGATGAAAAGGTGCTTAAACACCTTAAAAAAAAACAAAGAAAAAAAAAAAAAAAAATTGAGACTTTTAAGTTGCAAGTATTTATGTACCTAACTAAATAATTATTCTTGGTTTAATTTAAGCGGTGTGTTTAATTTACATATTGTATCTATACGTGAAGATTTATTGGCTTGCTGTTGGCTATGGTTTCCAATTTTGTTTGTTTTTATTAGCTGTAGCTGTCCTTCATGTACTTAATCATAAGAAGCATTGTTGAGGGGAATGAAATAAAATGCTATAGAAACATCCAAGTATATTTTACGATATTTACAAGGTTTCCTTCATAAATATCCATAGGTACTTATAAAAAGATACGAAAAATTTAAAATATAACGATATCAATAAATCAAAAGTCGTACATATTTACAATGTTTATAATAATTAGAAAACGTAATATAAATACTAAAGCTCCCTTCGAACCGGTCTCACAAACAAGATTATTATTTGTGTTTGTTTGCATTTAAAACCATGCAGTCTTGCAGCCATGCAGGATTAAAAAAAAATATTTGAAAAAGGATCTTATGATAGAAGCGGGGATTTTTATGATAGATTTTAGCACCTATTCGGAGGGAGCTTAAAAACGATTTTCTTATAAGGACACAAAACATTCATGAATTCAAATTCTCAATTTTGATTTAATTCGCAAATAAATTCTTTTACATAATGACTTTCACAGAGCGCCTGAAAAATTGTTAAAAATTTTCTACCTATCTAAATATGAAACTAGGTATTTATCTATTTATTGTATAAAGTGAGCTAATTTAATTAGGCACGAGTCCGACAGTAAGGGGAGCGCGAGGGCGCGCAGGCGGGCGCGGGCGCCTCGCGCGGCGGCGGCGGCGAGGCTGCGGGCGCCCGCTTGACATGACTAGAGGTTGTCTGCAGCGCAGACGCCGACGTCGGCGCGGGTTCAGCGGTATTCCCAACATTCGTTTTGTGATCTCTGTGAGTCTTCTCCTCAACCAAACCGTTCTTCGACAGTTTATCGTGTTTGTTATACTTGTTGAGGTCGTGAGGCACCAGCACGGCGAGTGGCGGCGCGGGCTGCACGTAGGCATGCGGCTCGTAGTTGTCGTCGACGTAGTCGTTGGGGCTCCAGACGGCGGCGGTGGTCGCTAGCGAGGCCTCGCTGGCCGCGATCCTCGAGGTCGTCGCTCGAGACGTCACTGGCGACGTTGTGACTATCGTTTTTTCTGGCAATAATTCGGATGCCACAGTGGCTGTGGACGGAACTGTGAATACACTCCTATTTTTATTAGATCTAGTTTTTCGTCTTTTTTGTAGTTTTGGCACATCGAGAAAGAATGGATCAAAAATAAGATCAGATTCTTTATAGTCGTCGTAGTTTATCGGCACTATTGGTTTCACCGCGCTAACGACGTTACCAACCGTATAGTTTAGTCTTTTACCATTACTATCACTAACTGACGCACTAGCTGTAACGATGACCCGCGGCGGGCTTTTGAGTTTGATTTGCGGTTTCTCGGTTACATTTGGCGGAGCAACAGATCGTGCGGATAGCGAAGATTCTATTTCTGGCACCCCGTCATCACTTCGTTTTCGATCATAGTAGAAAGGATTGAAAGGTAAAGGTCGTTGAGGCAATGATTGGGGATAATTCTGAGGTCTACTTTGCTTGACAGATGTTTCATGCCGCTCGGAGGGTTGAGAAGTAGGTCCGGGACGTAGTAATTGATCTCGTGGGTCAAGTGTAGTTGGTCGGAAAGGTGCTGGTTGAGGGCGTTGTACAAAAGGAGCAGGACGTTGTGGCGTCGGCCTAGGAGCAGTTCTAGACGATTCATACTGGAAGTGGTCGAATTGCTGCGGCGGCGCATGCGTTATATAAACTCCATCAGCTGGTCGAAAGCTTTGGCGCTGAAAGGAGATAGCTTCTGATCCTGGTCCTCGGTGACGGTATATAAATTCTTGAGGGGAGAGCAGGGAAGGGTCTATTGTTGGTAGAGATGGCGCAGATGGCGCGGACGGAGCAGAAGGAGCGGATGGGGCAGATAAGCCGGAGGGAGCTGAAGGCGCAGATGGGACTGAAGGAGGATATGAAGGTGCCGGGGGAGACAACGAGGATAGAATGGGGGAGGGCGAGGAAATCAGATGTGGTATTGGGGACGGATGACGAGAAGATGTTGAGGGTATTATCGTGGTCGTGGGCGGTCGGGGTGTGGTGGTCGTGGTCGTGGTGGTGGTTGTGGTTGTTGTGGTCGACGTCGTGGTCGGCTGCGTGGTCGTCGTTGTCAGATGATGTGCGTAATCTTCGTAGTCTTCGTCTTCATCTTGGTACTCTGAAATGTGTATTATCGAACCATATTTATTTTATAAAATTGCTTTGTTTTTTTTTATAATGTTGTTTTTAACATCACAATATTGAAAAGGGCTGAATTTAACGTCAAGGAGGGATTTATTTGTTTTACTTGCTAAAGATTGTCCTACACCCAGTAGGTATTGTCGTTAAATTCGTTTAATTTTTTTTTTGTTAAAATTAGGCTGATTATTTTAAATAGTGCGTACCTTCTGTAAGTTCCTCATTATCTGAAAATGGCAAAGGCGGGTGTGTAGGTTTAGTTTGTGAGATTTTCGGCTCATCTCGTTTTATATCCTGAATTGGATCTTCTGTTGAGTCTGTGATATCTGTCGAATGTCCCTGTGTTTTATCTTGCGATGTCGTTGGACTATCATCTAACGATGGGTCAGTTTCTTGGTTTGGTTTAGTATGTTGTTGTGACTGTTCAGTTGGTTGTGCTTGAGGTTTCTGTTGGTCTGGCTGTATGATGGGCGGCAAAGTGCTACCATATAATTCTAAATTTAAACCGTAGAACTTTTCAGACTTTGTACAATCTACTTCGTCGACTCTCTCACACACTCTTGTCTCCTGGAATGAGAAATAACAGGTATGTTAGTTAAACGGCGTTTGAACCGATTTTCGTATGCATACTAAATACAGCTTGTTTGTGTAAGTGTGATCAATAGTTAAAGAGAATATAAGTAACCACAGTAATGGTCAGCCCGATGTCACATTTTTCAAGCTTTGATACGAGTATTATGCATCACATTTCTCGCATATATTTAATCCCAAGACTTTCCACAGTCAAACTTTTAACCACACTTTGGTAGCTTGAATATCAGTTAAATTAGTTGCAGACCTTCTGAAAGGCCATTATAATGGGGTATTTTACTAAAAAAATCTAATTATTCCTCCTGATATATTTTCGAAAAATATTCGACACGTATTTTTTCTTTTCACGTAAACAAGAAATAAGTGACGTCATCTGGCTTGGTAAATTTGGTACATTTTTACCAAGCCAGAAGACGTCACGCGTGTCTTCAACTCCTCTTTATTATTTGTTTACGTGAAAAAAGAAAAAATACGTGTCTAATATTTTTTGAGAATCTATCAGACGGACTAATTAGATTTTTTTAGTAAAATACCCTATTAACTGAACATCACGTACTTATCAACTCACCTGATCAAAGACAGTGCCATTAAGGCAAAGGAACTTGATGTCCATGGGCTCTTCATTTTGGCCCACTGTGCACACGTGGAACATCTGGCACGAGGTCTCCAGGTCTGCGTAGTACCCGCCGATAACCTTGCCCGTGCACGTGAAGTTCGTTTCGGGCAAGTTGTCAAAGTCCAAGTACTGGAAAGTATAATGAAAATATATGAGCAAAAAATTTATGGGGCATGTTCTGTTCAGTGTATCGGCAACAATAGAGTATGATTGACTGAAGTTTTTTGTGTATTGTAGATACAGTTGTTGCATTAAAAAATAATTGTGTTGTTCACAATAAAATATTATTTATTTTTAAATTAACATTAAGAACATACAACAGCTTTTCATGCTGTCGGCACTGCACTTTTCAAAATTACAATAATTTCCTACTACGTTCTTGGTAAAAGGACAAATGTACAAGATACTTACACCTGGTTGAATTGACCTGGATATTCGAAACTCATTCTGGAATATGAATATCAGCAACCACAGCCAAACTGGAACAGATACGTCATCCATTATTATCATCTACTTGTTGACCCTCGCATCTTTGACTGCTTCGCTCCTATTGGTCTTAGCGTGATGATATATATCTATCTATCCTTTAGCCTTCCTCAATAAATGGGCTATCTAACACCGAAAGAATTTTTCAAATCGGACCAGTATTTCCTGAGATTAACGCGTTCAAGTAAACAAACAAACAAACTCTTCAGCTTTATATATTAGTATAGATATAGATAGATATCCGTACATACTCACCAGTCAGTCTGATTTCTTTTATCATAATCCAAATTTTTTACCAGGCATTAGATAAACATCTAAGACCAAGAATTATGCTAAATTCAACTCATAAAAAGGATGAATTTGAATACAATTGTTTTTCATTGATACTAAGTGCATGGTAAATAAAAGGGGAAGTTTAAAACCTCGTCAATCTATTGGCGACTTAAAAACTAGTGATAAGCCAACTCATAAAAGATCCCTTGATAGAATCTTTGGTTAATAACGTCAAATAAATCTTCAAAACCTATAAAACAATATACCTAATAGTAGAATTTAAGGTGAATGTTACGGTTTGCTCATTGCCATTTTCCTGCGAGATGGCGCTGAAGTCAACATTTTCAGTTTTATTTTGTTTCGAGTGTAATTGGAACAATATTAAGTCGCAGAAATAATGGTGCGACAATCGGATATTCCACTTTATCGAAATTAGTCAAAATACGGCATAAAAACCCTTCTGATTCGCCATACTTCAAATCATACTTTCAATCATGTCTATGTGTGTGTAAACGGTACTATAAGCGAGTTAGATATTATTTTCGTGAAGTATGGCGAATCAGAAGGGTTTTTATGCCGTATTTTGACTAATTTCGATAAAGTGGAATATCCGATTGTCGCACCATTATTTCTGCGACTTAATATTGTTCCAATTACACTCGAAACAAAATAAAACTGAAAATGTTGACTTCAGCGCCATCTCGCAGGAAAATGGCAATGAGCAACCTGTACCATTCACCTTAAATGTCAAAAAAGCATGCCATTTCAGTATACAAATTAACGAGAATTATGATAAGTAAAAGTCGAATTTACATATCTTGAAGGTATCTTTACTAGAAACTAAGTACAGTCTTAGAATATTAAACAGTGAGCTTGATTTCTACAACATTACATACTGCAGACTGCAGAACGTAGGTAACAAATCTATACTGTACTAATATTATAAAGAGGTAAAGTTTGTGATTTTGTGAGGTTGTAGGGGGGAATTTCTGCTTGCTGGGGCTGCGGACTTTGTTCGAAAGAGGCGCCGTAGCCCTGGAACGCAAAGGGCTCTAGGAGGAACACGGATGGGTTTTAGTCAGTAAGAGTCTGACACTACCTCCTGCTTCACCCGGAGCGGGAGGAGTCATTTGATGATTTCCCATCCTTACAAAAAAAGGGGGTAATTTCTGGATCTACTGAACCGATTTTACATTTTTTTGTTACCAATAGAAAACCACGTTATTTAATGTGAGTGTCATATGCTATATATTAATCGACCCGTGCGGTCATTATTATTTGTCTAATTTAATATATGATTTAGCTTTGGTAAAAAGTAGCGAACCTTGTAAGGCAGAGGCGGTGCGCACGACAAGCGCGCCGCCGCCTGAGATCCGAGCCTGCCGCCGCATCTGAAATCAACAGAAAATTTTATTAGTACCTACGGGAAAAAATAACGTAACAACATTTAACATGCAATTAAAACAAGCGAGTTATAATGTGGCAAGCAAGTTAAATGGAGAAACATATTGACTACGTCAACACAAAAAAAAAACATAAAAATTAGACAGTGAGAATGGTTGACGTTGACATAACTGTTCTACTCTACCTACAGTCCAAAAAACTTTTAACTGGGCTTCCGTACAGTCTAACACATTTTCCACGACAGTATTTTTCGACTTGCGGAGAAGAATCCGTCTAAACATTGTAGTCTTTCCAGAAGTCTATTAACGGATATCAATGTTTCCTCCTTGTAAATACGTAAGCAGAGGTGTAAACAAAACAAAGACAGACAATAGGTAGGTCGCGGTGTTCGCACGCGCATCTACGGAACAATCGCCTTGCGACACCCACAATTAGCCATCCACAGTGAACTGTTCCGATATGCCTCATCTAAAATTACATAATTTTATAATTACATACTTCGATGCATAACAATGAACCAGTTTTCTAATTTGTTCTTTTATCAATGGATATTGAGCATCTTTCGTTACGTATTGATTAATTATTCGTAAAATATTTCATGCGTAAAAGAGTACGTGACCAGTTCGGTCATCTCAATCATGGTTTTAGGATGATGAGTCGTTCACTAAACGATTTATTCCTGTATTTAACTCTCAAGCTATTTTTTTATTAACGACATCCTGTTAATACAATCCTGATCTACGAGACCCTAAATTCGGAAAAGTCTAAAATTATTTTTAAGGTGACTCGGGAGAAATCAAGTATTGAAATATGTGCCGAAGTCATGCTGTAGTATTTGAATCATATATCAAATTTAACATATTATCAAGTCATATTAATTTCCTGGTCTTGACAAGCTTGAGTAGGTATGTAGGTACTTTGCTCATAACATTTATATCGATGAGAAAAAGTAACATGGACATAAAAAATGTGTTCAAATGTCAAGGTCTTCCAATTGTCAATGTTAAAGAAAACATGTTTAGGAATGCGACACAATTTATGGACAATATTCTATAGTAGGATATGGAAGATTTACAAAAAATTAAAGTTAAATAGGTATTTATCAATCAATCTGCCTAGCCTATTAACAACTTTGTTGGGGTCGCCTTTTAGCCTAACCGGATGCAGCTGAGTAGCAGTATCTTATATGGAGCTACTACCTATTTGACCTTCACAACCCAGTAACTGGGTAACACGATACGAGTGTACGAGTAACACGGTAATAGTGTTGTCACATTGTCTGGTTTCAGACTAGGTACCCGTTACGATTAAGCTAGACACAAACTGGTCCCACGTACGCAACGTATGCAACGCACTATGATATCTGGACTTTTGATTTTATATGAAAAAATATCCTGTATATAACTCCTAACACACTTATCGTATGGAACGCAACACTCGATACGATACAAAAGCGTTGCATACGTTGCGTACGTAGGAACAGTGTGTTTCTCGCTTTATCCGTGTCTGTCAATTGACAGCCAGGCAACTCTGATACTAGGTTGTGTGGACTCTCCCAATCACGGATGAGTCTCACGTTGTGGATCAACATCCACAACATGAGACGGGTCGGGTGGGTCAACACCCATCCACGGACCGACCTTGGCAAGCGTTGCTTAACCTCGAAGATCGACCCGTGCAGCTCTTAGTTCATTAGGATTTTTATAATGAACAATTTTCATTAAGGTAAATTTATCGTAACTAAAACTTTTATTGCCCAGAACGTGAGATCTGGCAGCTCATTTGTTTAGTATTACATGAGCGCCTTTCTACTCCAAATAATTATACGTACCTCTGCTCTTAATACACGAAACGTGCGCGTTGATCGAACATAATAGAAAGTATGTCCGACATTTATTAATCCCTTTTTACTAATAAAACCATTAACAAGGCGGTTATTGTGATGTAACGCCCATTTAATTTGTAGCAAACCGATACTCTTATTAACGAGTATAATAAGGCATGGTTATCAAGACTGCATGTCTTGGAACTAACGATATAGAGTAATCGTTACGAAACGATTATGAAATAAGTAAACTCGGATCGGATGATATTTCTTCGGAATCTAAATCCAATAACTTTTTATTGTTCGTCACAGTTACTAAGAATTTGGTCGGGAATTTTGACTTAATATTAGATTCTGTCACTAGTTTAGTGATTCAGCGTAAAAACCACTTATTTACCTGTATCGAAATCACTAGGAATTGTGGGGTTAGTTTAGGTACTTGAGGTTAATGGTCCTTGTGTTTTTTGTTTTGCGTTAAACATGTTTTAAAGAGCAAAGTTAATTAGTCAGCCTTTAGAATACCTAGCGATGAATACAAGTTGTAACAGAAGCTCTGTTCTGTGCCGATTCAATTAAGATTGCCTTCGACACGCTAAGAAGAAGTTGTAACATCATTGTATGAATAATTCTGCTCTATAAATCAATTATAGGAATTTGAAACGGACTAGGATAATACGATGAAAAGTTGTTCTGCCGGCATCATAATGCCAGTATTTGCGTCAAAAGAATCGCCGTTGATTCTCGGGGCAGTATCTATTCCTATAATAAAAATATCGACCGAAACCAGTGATTTGCTCACTGGTGTCTGCGACATATAATAGCGCTGAACGTTATTCGATACCGTGAAAGCTGTTGCAATGGGCAGTTGTGTCAGATTGTCCTAGGGCGTGGTTTCCTTGATGTAAGCAGTAAGACCGACGGCCGGTGGACCGGCACGAAACTGGAGCACTGCGAGCGACACAAACACTAAGGCTATGTGCACGGTGTGGCTTACGAAGTGCGTTTAGGACACAACTATGAATAGAACGTTTGTAAACTGAACACGTAATGAACGCTACCATATAAGGATAAGTGTGCTGAAAATGTTTTTGTCGATTTCATAATTTTTTCTGTTGCCTACATTATTTCATAATACTTTGCAAGGCTTTATTCTGTTTACAATCTTATTCAGATCTTCAGGATCCTCTTGCGAAATAAAAATCTTGTATGCCTTTTTTACAAAAAGATATCTGAGATCTATCAGAATTTTGAATTGCATCATCTATGCCTCACCTAAAATAAGTCGCGACGGTATTTTCACGAAATCATATCTCACAGACAGTCTAGAAATCTGTCTAGAAAACCTGTTTATAAACTCGTAAAGAATGGTTGACAGATGTTATATGCCCCTGATAGCGATGTAATGGCTAATCCGGAAGTAAAATTAGGCTTATAACCATTATGATCCGAACTCGAGGTGTTTAGTAATGACAGCAATTTGACATGTCGTAATCTGATGCCATTAATTAAATTGGAGGGGAATGTATGTAGAGCCGTATATACTTGGTGCCACAGAAACGAATATTGTAAAATGGTACTCTACAGGTACAGTCACGACAAAAAAAAAAAAAATTATTACTTTTTGTTTTTTATTTTCTCGGGTCTCTGGAGACCCGGTCCTTTGACTGGCGTACGAGGGGCCGAAGACAACTCGCAGAGGCCCCGTTAGATACTTCAAATGAAATGGGAAACCAACCGGCGATTGTCTTTATATGTACTGTGAAAGTATACCCAAGGACAATCCCCAGTTGGAGCAGGACTTTTAGAGAATATGGAAACAAGATGTGAAACGGTTTGGGTAGTTTAGTTGTCTGATAATCGTTTACAGACGCAGTATTGTCATAATGTTAATGTCATCGAATAAAATACTTAAAATTGCAACACTCAACAACGATAAATAAAATTGAACAGACCTTATTTATAGCTATTTAAAAAATAATGGTCAGCCTATTAACATGGCAATGTGACTTTTCTGTTCACTGCTGTAACTTCCAATGGTAGGTTTCAGGGTTTGTATGGTTTGAAAAACTTAGGAATTTGAAAAGTGACCATTGTATAAAAACGAGTCGACTGTACCATAGATTTTGCGTAATGCCATGAAAAGGGACTGTTTAGTGCGCTTGTAGCAGTTGCTGTTATTTCCTTTTACGTCAATATAAGGCCTAAATGCGAACACCCCCGAGCCATAGGAACTGTGGCAAAGTGTTATTGTCGATAAAGTGCAGAACAGTGGCACAATATTGCACCTTAAAGTAAAACAAAATTGCGTAAACTTTAATGTTAAAGTAACTCAGGTTATTGAGTGGTGGATAGAAATTCCCTAAAAACCTAGGGCACATTCGTGTCTAATTGGGGTGAACCTAACACTTTTTCTAAGTAGTGCGGGGCTGTAGGATATGAAAGGCGAATGGGCTAGGGCTAGGAATAAACTGTTCGGTGTTTCCATTTTAAGGGTTCCTTTGGTTACCCTTTGGGTTAGTAATAGGGTTATTACTAAGCCTCCGCTCTCTGTCAGTCCGTCTGTCAGCGGGCTGTATCTCAAGAACTGTAACAGTTAGTAGTTTGAAATTTTCAGAGTGTGTATTTCTTTTGCCGCCAAAACAAAAAATTAAACAAAATTATAAATTAAAGGCGGACCCCACACAAGAAACGTATTTTTTTCGGTTTATTGTACGAAACCCTTCGTGTGAGATTCTAGTTCGCTGACTTGGCTGGTTTTATTTTGTTTTTTTCCTAACAGAAAGTTCAAATGTAAGTTACAACCAAACAAGCAAGTGGAACAAAAAGATGATTTGCCTCATGGCGCCACCTCGAATCCACCTAGACTATTACACGTCTGTAACGGAAATCAGGAAGCTTCTACCATAACATAACATTACGCAAGACAAGAATGATATATGACGAGAACTTTTATTAAACAATTGAAGCAAATTGCTGATTGTTTATCTATACTGTATATCGTGAGTACAATTAAAGAAACAATCTGTTAAAAAGATATAATGGCTTTTATTATTGTTAAACGCAGTTAAGATCGTATAGTAATTAATATGAACTGGTAATTGTTATGTCCGTGACTGTACTGATCATAATATATTATGCGCAGTATTTTAGCTTTAGGAGTACCAAGTGGATCGATCTCCTCTTGGCAAAACCGGACTTCAATGATTTTCACTTATGTTTTTTTTCTTTATTTATTTAAGGACATTTACGACGTATGTCAGTCCCATCGTACCTACCCTAAATACAGATTAGTCATATCTGGACCATGAACCTGAACAGACTTTTCGCATCGTCACTATTTGGCTAAGCCAAGATTTTATTGAAGGTGTCATTTTTTTTTTCGAAAGATAAAAATGCCTAACGCATACCACATCATCCAGGGAGACGACGTGGTTATGTGGGACTTGCACTCACTTAAAACTTCATCTGTGCACCTACTTTCGCCTTGATGGGTGGGTCGCTAGAACTGCTACTTACGCATGATATTCGCGACCCATCCAGCGTGGCCCACTTCTGTTATTGAAGGTGCCTACGTCAAGTCTGTTCAACCTCAAGCCCCAAAACAAATTATTTATCTCAGACTCATACCGGGCACAGTCCATCAATAAAATATGATGTCTGATGATCAATAAAATATGAAGTCTTCAACAGCTCCAAACTCCAATTCACTTAGAATTATCGAAATTGCGATACTTTGAAAATATTTAGTAAAATATATCTGTGTTTGTTTGGTTTGTCAAAGCAAGATTCAAGATTCAAAACATTTATTTCCAATAAACCATTTACAGGCACTTTTGAAATGTCAAGGCCGGTAAGTCAAAAACATGGAAGCTATTTGTACGTTCCAAAGCGTAGATCTCTATGGAGAAGAACGTGCAAGAAACTCCACGGATTCTTTTAAAAAATGTTTACAAAATTCTTAGTTACAGATACTTGTTGCTTTTGCATGTGAGGACAATGCAAAGGGAAAAAAATCTAATTACATGAATTTAAAATATAGAATTAAATAAGCTAATGGCAGTTAAGAGATGACCAGTCTGAACTGACGGCGCTCGTTCACGAACATGACGCGTGTGTCGGCACCATTCAGCTCAACCATTTTGAAGGGAACCCAATGATCTAATCCATGCGCTACCATCAGCGAGACATTTGAGTGAACATTACATGCTCTCAACCACCATGCTCGTTCATGTCCAACAAGTAAAACTATAACTAATCATAAATCCAGAATCAAGCACAGTGCTGTCAAATATTTGTTTATAAATTGAATCTTTATACAGAAATGGATACATTGGCAGACCTAATGCTTGCTCATCTATATTCCTGAATTCCCTTATAATGTTTTGATGCATTTTTCTTTGAACGTATTTTTTTGTTGATTTGACTAATGAATGAAGAATTTCCTACCTCGCTGTATTTGGGGGCCGAATTCAGCCAAAGTAGCCTTGTAAAAGTACTTACTATTTTTTTAATGATTATGAAAGCTAAAAGGCTGGTACATATTTGAGCGGTACTAGAAACCATGAAGTCACCTGTTTAGATTTATAATTTAAAAGTTAAGTTTTAGGTCATAATTTACTGAATGTAAATTTTTCACTTTAGACCAACATTATCTTAACTGTCAACATAGTTACGAAGGTGATAATTTTATGCATAAAAGTACAACTCATGATGATTCAGTTGCAAGAAAGAAATGTCGACAAAGTATTCTACTTTTATTTTTAGATTTTTTTTAAGTTGGTCTGGTCGATAATTCTCAATAATTCAGAAAAATATCCATAGCTCGAAAACTATGAAAAGTCGCGGACTATAGGTACATGGGGTCATTCGGATACCCCACGATATGAGGGACCTAAATTTTATTTTTGGCCGTCATTGTTCTGATCAACCTGTATAAGTATAGATTTACGTCTTCGTCACATAAATATTTTCAGATATTTGTAACCATGTTGTTCTTTAGGGTTCAATGTTATTAACAGCCTTACTTGATACTATCCTCGGTAAAGTAGATAATTGAAAACATGTTGTGGTGTGTTTATGCGTCAAATGGTGCTGTGGTCAAATTATAATGATCTCAACCACGAGGGTTATTGCACTTTGTGGTCAGTTTCTCGCATGAGCTCGGAAGCTTGGAATGGTAGACTATATTATAGTTGGTACTTTTGTACCAATAGGTAGGCTATCCATGATCTTGTGGAGTATAAGCAGATGTGTTTTATTAAGTTTTTTTTTATGTTATAATGAACTAGCGACCCGCCCCGGCTTCGCACGGGTGCAAATTATATATAAAACCTGCCTCGAGAACGACTCTATCGATTAAAAAACCCGCATTAAAATCCGTTGCGTATTTTTAAAGATCTAAGCATACATATGGACAGATAGACAGCGGAAGCGACTTTGTTTTATACTATGTAGTGATAAATTAACTAATGTTTGTTGTAAACCTTAAAAATGCAAAAGGAGTTTAACATTTTTGGGTGTAACAATAGGCGGTCTTGGTGTCTTATTTGGTATTCTACATTACAAGTATATTAAGGTAGTACAGTTCAATGCGTTAATATTTGGCTAGATACTATCGCCCGAGAAAATTACTAAGGTACTTACTTACTTTAAGAGTAATGCACATTTGCCATTACTTGAAGCATTGCGTGCACAAGGGTATCTAACAAATCATTTAAATTAATATAAATCGAAAGATAATAAACGAAGTTTTAATAAAAAACACTTTCTCAACAATCAGTATTAATAATTCACATGATAAAAGTATCAAACATTTCGAACGAGAGAGCAGTGGTTCATTACGATCAAAGAGTAATTAGGCAATTACGGCTATTGTTCTGCTAATTAATTTGATTCCAGCTGACACCTAAGTATATAGCTTGTCAAAATTTTGATATCGTAATTCTACTTATGTATATCGGGATCGGATTATCGCAATATCGCTTATATAACGGTATTGCCGTCGGAAACAAATACGATAATCGTTTCTTAATACTCGTACAATTAAATTAAATCGATACGTGACTACGTACATAATAATCTATCGGTTTCTATTAGTATTCATGCTAAAGTGTGGACTATCACCGCTATGTCAACTGGTGTGGATAATTTGACTTGCAAGAGGTCAAAATACCGTGAGCTTCACTAACGCGGAAACAAATTAGAATCTTAACGGTAACTGGTGTTAAACGTAGAGATTTTTTTACTATTACCAAAAACGAAGACAAACAACGTTATAAAATAGTAGCTGATTCAATTTCGTCGGTGACACTCAAAGATATGAGTCAAAACAACCTCATAGATACCTATTTTGAAAGAGAATTCCAACTTGAAGGTCGTATCCCACTTCGAGTTTATCGTCGATCATTTGATTAGCAATTTAGCTTTATTTAAATGGATGTGACCGAGATTGATTAACGGGCGACTATTGGTCGTGACTTAATCTTGTATGTTTGCACAATGCTCTATGTCTATTAGGAATGGTATTATGTGTTACGTCGAGATAGAACAAAAAGCTACGCATGAACGATGCACCGATGTAACGGGCCTGAGCCGGCCGCGCTCCGTTATGTCATCAAGTAGGTTGAGAGCAGCGTCCGAAGCACCTGGTAGCCGACAGAATGGCGGTCACTACACTACTTCAGACTACACGCATCGCGCTTCATCAACTACTCTGTTACGGTACTCGATAAACCCAATTAATATTCAATTTTGCCATTTATGAGAAATATATGATCTATAATAACAACCTGTTCGTCTTCTATTGCCTTGCCTACATAATCAGCTCAATCGCAGTAAAGTTATATAATGTTTTAGACGAATAAACCCACAAACGGGTACAGTATCCTCGCGGATTGAGATGTCACGTCTCGGCTTTCTCGTAACAAATGACACTGCTTACCAAGTACTGACAATCGTTGACGGACACTCACGAAACCACTCTGATTCTGACCCACAAGATCCTTTCAATATGATAATGTTACATCAATATATCGTATCGTATTTGGGGCCGATAAATACAATGATATTCAGGAAGACAATCGTGACGGGGAAAATACGATAAAGAATCATTGCATAAGAATAAGAGTGGCCTTTGATCGACGATATGTTTTGACCACATTGGCATGTCAAAACGGACTCAGTGGTCCAGTTTTTAGGGTATCACTATTGAGGTCTCGTATTATTACGACATGATAAGTTGTTTAAGGCATAAGTATGAATCAGGTCTTAGATCGAGCATGCGATAGTAACAAGAGCACAAACAATGGGTCGCCTACTCGCTAAAGACAATTAAGTTAATAATTGTGACCTATGTCGACACGCGTGGCGAATATTACCTGTGCCGTATTAGGACCGTTTAACTACTGGTTGTGTACTTAATCCCGGGCTTGATTCACGACGCGATTATCCTTATCAATTACAGAAACGCGTTCTCGCCTACGTCACTCGTATGCTCAATTGTTGTACGTTTTTGGAAGTAAGATATTTTCATTGTTAACTCATCTTAAATCACATCTGTCGAGGTTTTGTAACGTGGTTCTGCAACAGTATCTGGATACGAGTAAAAGCTCTCTACGTACCTGACAGGTCTAGCGTAGTTGTAATGTGTTGTGACGGAGCTCCGAGAGACACTGCTTATACAATAATATAGAACGAGAACGTCTGTCCTATTATGGTTGGTGACAATACTAAACACGTGTCGGGATTGTTTATATACTTATACCAGTACTAGACAGTTGGGTCTCCAAAGCTGATTGACAGTGACTCACTTGTTACGCACGAAACTCATATTCACAGGATATGGAACAATTTATGTACGACCGCTGAGTACGTACTTAGTAATGTTTTTGTGATAAGTACCATATGTTTATTGTTACGCAAGGTCCTATAAGTACATCTTATGAAAATTAACTATTCATAACAAGCAGACCTGGAAATGAAAGTAGAACAGCATGCCTTACATATTCCTGAATTTATAATTTCCCTAAGATTGCGAACTACGAATGTACTGGCGATAAGTAGGTAATATACAGCCCGTAAATAATATTGTTGACTAAACACGGATTGAATGACGATGTTGAAACTAATATATGAAAAACTCTATTCACAGGACTGAATCGTATTGTAGAAAAAAGTTGATTGTCTAAGAGTCAACTGGCAGAGGTCGTTGTCCGCCAGCGACTAAGCAAATAGTGCGTATCCTGGATGACTGGGTGGTTACATGGAAGAATGCGGGATGAAGGTCGGAGAAACACGCGATCCGGACGGGAACAGCAGACGGTGTGTGGGTACCGAGAGTTAACGCAACGACCACACTCATGAGCGGTAGCGGGATTGAATATATAGATACTTAATCAACTGGTTCAACTTCTCAATGTGGTTTTCAACGTGTAATGAGGAAAATGTGGAAAATAACGGAATCAGTACACTAAATAATAATTGAGAGATTAATAGAAATTGCAAGTAGAATATAAGGCAAATCCTTAGATTCTACTTGCAAATGGCAATTATAACAAAAAAGTTGCCACAGTTAACGAAAATCTATCAATGTTATTGCTTAAAGTTTAATACTGTCTCTACACCTGATTGTTAATTTAAAAGAAATAAATATAAACGCCAACCGTGTGCACTAAGATCGTCTCCATTGTGCCGCCTCCGTCGCATTCCTCGACGTTTCCTCTGTCAGTTTTTTGTTTGCTTATTCCTCAATTTACAATGATGGATAAAATCTTCATTGAATAATTGCTGTCACGTAGTCATTGTATTGTTTTATTTTTCTGATGAGTGATGAATGAGGAATAGTGAGATCGAAAACGGATGAGAGTGCGGGCGCACTTTGAGACTCTCATAATTAAATGTCAACTGTTGCAGTCAGTTTTACTTCACTACTAGTCGGATCATCTACACGCATAATAATTGCAATTATTATACTTAATATACTTAGTTGTTTCGTACATGTTCCACTGCTGGCATTTAGACTGTAGTAGCAGTTTCGACAGAAAAGTTCCCATGCGTCCGCTTACGGTTATATAATATTTTAGAAGAAGACCGCGTCAGACATTTGACCTCACTGAGCAATACCGAGACGTGTTGCACTCTCACAGTACACACGTATGTCCCTACATTACTATCTAGCTTTATGGAATAGCACACTGTCTGCGACATATTCGTTTATCTCTTTCAAATCTATGTAAACATTTTTGAATTAAGTGAGGTTAAAGACATCGTAAATACTTCTCAAGATTTGAATTGGGTGGCAGGTCCTCATTATGTCACACCTTTTATGGATAACGATATTTTTATCTGTTCCAGATTTATGGCACGTAGATGGCGTGGCCACTTCTAAGCCTTATTCCCATTTCTGTTAATGATAAACCAAACGTTTGTTACCATTATCTCTAAATGTTAATAGAGTGTTAGTCAAATGTTTATTTGATGTAATCTGCCAAATGAATTATATTTATCAGCACCGCAAATCCAACGAAGGATGACTATAAAATAGTTGCTTAATTTAATATGAAAAGCAACTAGTAACCTACTGACTACTGTATCGCTGTCATCGTATATTTTATTAATTCTCGAAATCACTATAATGAAGTGGAATCATAGAAATTGTTTTGAATTTCGTCATAACATGTGGAGAGACGTCCGCGGGTTTTACGTAACTTGCGGTTTCCTTCGTCGGTTTTGTTCAAGTTTCGTCCCAAGGATTGTTTGTTGTTTTTTTGCTCTATTTCTTCAAAACATTTTTGCGTCGTTGTAAGTTCTGGCGTACCCAAAGTGGTAAGAGGAACTCAAAAGTATTTGTTTGCTAGAAGTTTTTGAGGTTGGTTCCATATTACGCTTATTGTTTTCTGTTTATATCCTTGTTATATTCCTGGCATCGTTCTCGGTTGCTTAATTTTTTTTCTGGGATTTTGTACTAAATTTTACACCTAGTTGCAAATCTGAATAGCTATCGACTGATTTCTAAAAACTACGTATAAGTCTGAATGACATATGTGTGAAATGAACAAATGAATGTAACATAGAAAGTCACTTGTTTTTATAACGGCCTATATATCAGTAATATAACACACTTTTTGTATGAAACTCAGCATTGAATTTTCTATTGTTTTCGGTTCGTGCGTTATCTAGGAATTATTAATTTAAATTGGCACTACCAGTAAAATAAAGCCCTACCTGGTCTTTGTGAATTCGTTACAAACTGTGTCTGCATACCGAGGCAGATTTATAACTACTAGGTAGTAATTAAAAGTTTTGTCATTCAATCCTCCGCATGATGTTCGCTCCTCAGCGGAAATTGTTCCCATGACCTTTTGTTTCGTGGCCATACGCTAATCTTTTTTATTTACGAGTTTAGCCTCTTGCCTTCGGTTTACGTACATATGTACTTATTAAATATCATTTACTGCGTTTTTGTAAATAGGTCAAACAATTCTTAATTTCTACTTCAAAGAGATAAATGTATATGATTTAATATCCTGTTTCGTAACAATTTTGTATGCAAATTAATAAGAGATTATGTAATTAAAATTATCTGTTAAATGTGATACAAATCGATAGAAATCTGATAGGTCACCCTATAAGTAACTTAAGAACATTGGCCTGGCGAGGTGTTCAGTTATAATTTAGACAGTTTATTGGATCACAACCGCAGACAACAAGTATCTGTAGAACAACATTTTATCGTTAATGTATGTAGCGTAATAATTCACATGTTTGATATTCAGCTGACAGGTTAAGTCGTCAGAATCTAATAAGTAATAACTTTGTACATTAAATTAATTTATTGGTTGTGGAAGGGGAGGTCACCTATGTCACGGAAAATTTCTCAATAAATCTATAAAGATATCACTTCATGTCGATCTGTGAATGTTAGAAATTCGTGTACACACTTACATGGTTGATTGTAGCTTTACGCAATTTCTAACTGATTCACGCAAGTTTAACCGTAATTGAGGAAAATACATGAATTAATAGAGCTCAGAGAAGATTTTTAGGTCATTGTAATTACGAGAACCTTTGCTCACGTGAGCTGCCAAGCTAGCGAGCAAGCTGTATAAGAAAAGCTTGCACCGTTTCATGCTTCACTGAAATAAAAAAGAAAAACTTATCACCAACAGAATCGACTGTCGCGCACGTACAAAAAGTAAGAATGCAATAAAAAGACGTAATATGATATAATTAATGTTGTACAATTTGTGTTGTAGGAAACTTCACGGGCGAGCACACCGCGCGCGCACGCTACGTGATGGTACACCACCACGACTTCCGCGCTCGACGCTCTTCACCCGGCCAGGTGAGAGCGCAGCACGATCTCATCGACAAGGGATGACGCGCAAATTGCAATAACATGCCTCACATTGCCATCATCGCATGAAACCGAAACGTGAATGAGTGCACACATGAAAGGGAAACTAAATATTACTGTATCTGACTCACGATAGATCTTCTTCATTTCAAGACGCAGTTCTAGATGGGTATCACATTTCAAGTAAATTTTCCTTACTTAAAACCATCTCCGTTACGAAAGGGCCTGCTAGTTATGTATTTAGTCGGCAAACACATTTGGCACATAAGATACATGTAATGGAAAGCAATAATGACATAAATGTGCGTAAGAAAAGCGGAAAGTGTTCAAATTAATGGGAAATTACGATCCTATTACTTCGGGAAAGTATGAAACTGAACGGAAAATGTCCGAGTACAGACGCTGTTCCTAAGTTTATTTTAGTACATTTATTTTGCTTATCAATACATAGTATAAAACAAAGTCGCTTCTGCTGTCTGTCTGTCCCTATGTCTGCTTAGATTTTTAAATCTTCGCAACGGATTTTGATGCGGGTTTTTAATAGATAGAGTGCTTCTTGAGGAAAGTTTTAGTATATAATTTGCATCCGTGCGAAGCCGGGGCGGGTCGCTAGTTTTAAATTATGGGTGGTACTGCTTCGTTTGTCAAATCTCAAGAGACAATGTGTGACGATATGTGGGGCGGGGCTAGTCTGTCGGTGGCGGCGTCACACAAACAATGGAGAAAGCAGAGCATCAATCGAAATCATCTAGTTGGGAACATAGACACAACAAACATACATGAAGTCAGACGATGTAATCACTCTCATTGTCGTTTCAATTTCGTTTCTAATTGTAATCAGGAACAAATATAGACTTATAATTATCGTATTTGGTAGTTCCTGGTTATTCCGTTGCGATTCATTTGCCTGTTATTAACAGTAATTAGATGAAAGTATAGTTAGTTCGGTATGTAAAGGCCATTCACGACTAGAAAAACTCGCTTACTCGATTTGGCAAGCGAAATGTGAAAACTATAGTTAGGTGAAATTGAACTTGCGTGAATTACTTAGTTTGCAACGTTTGTTTTTAAAGTAGAGCACGTTATTTGCCTGTAACAGATAAACCTTCACATGGAAGTGTTGGTAGTAGTACATATTTGAGTACCTATGTTTTAAAGATATTGGCCGAAATTGCTTCACTCATTCTATGCTGCATGAAAAAGCGAATTTCTGGTATCATAATATTCCCTTGCGGATACAATTGAAAGATAACTCGTTTATCAATTCACACCATAAAAGCGTGTTTTTTTTTGCTTTCTAGTCATCAATACACAAGCAATCCACTAAGTAATTATTCAAGCGGCCACAACCACATGAAGTGTGCTGATTACTGAAGCGGCGTAAGGCCCACATCGAATAAACCTTCAGCGGTACTACTCATAAAATGACAATAAAACTTGAATCGTGAAATAAAGCGCTTTCATGTGTACATCAATGGAATTCCTATGATTCATTCATAGGATGTGGGGCTCGAGGTAGTGGGTGGGTGCTGTGCGTACGCGCGCATCGACTGCAAATCATTGTGGATCTCCAAGGGCACAGTATTCTATGTCTTATTGTAACCTTCAAGGCCGTTTTGCATCATGTATATGCGTAGATTGACAGATAAATTGTCTATGTGTAGATGGATGGGCCCGTCAAGTGTGAAGATGAAGATTATTCATGTACACGCTAATCTATGTACAATGGTAAGTGTTAATTTAAAAATCTGATGTTTGTTAATTTACTTTGTAATTTTATGGTTAAAAACGGCATATAATACGAAAACATTTGGCTTGAAACAAGATATAATATAAGCAACGAATATTTTAGGGTTGGATTGTTGAGCTTCTACGTATGAAAAATAACAAAGGCAAATTTTATCCTGCTTTTTGAACTAACACAAACGCTTCTACAGCCTCACACTAATCAAGGATAGTCTGGAATGTGTAAAACGTCTAGTTTTTTTTTGTAGCCTCCAATCTGTTTACGTCTATCATTTGTATTCACTAAGTCTTGTGAGTTGTAGCAGTAAGAGTAGACTGTATCTTTGGGGAAGCCTCGTACGTACTTCAGGTCTATAACCTACTTGTGTTATATCATGTTGCGCTCTTTTTCTTTTTGTATTTTAAGGCGATGATTAGGGGCATCACCTGCGCTGCGTCTCTTTTGCAAGTCTATATCTAGCTCTGGGCATCATGTGGCAGGGTTTCGCGTCGCGTCGTGCAGGCGCATTACGGCGGCGCGGGCGCAACGTTGCGCAATAAACGACGCACTCAACCCGCTTTTACTCGCCGCTCGTTTACATGGAACGCGTCAATTACGTAAAATTGTATCAAAAATTGTATTCACGTACCAACTACCACTGGTATGTGCTCGCAACGAAACGTTGCCACATCTCACTTTAGAAATTCTGATAAAATGATTGTTATTTAATTAGTAGTTCACAATATCTGATACAAGTGCAGATATCGGTTTTGAAATAGTACATCGCATTGTAGATGTGCGTAGACGTCTAATAATTATAGAGCAACACAGCCAGTCATTAAAATAATAATAACATGTTGTGTTCGGTAATGCTAATGATACAGCTTAGAATGAAGTAACATTCCTTTTAGGATTGCGTAACGACAAGGAACTATCACACGAGTATCACGTATCGATAATTGTGTCGGCCCTAAATTCCTGGAATGTTTGTGAGATTCCGGTAATACCTATCTTACGTAGACCGTCCAATGTCTCTCAGCTATTTCTGATTATGTGCCTAGATTTTTAAATGAAAACCAAGTAAACATATCCTATTGTTTCCGTAAGTGAAAATCAATGTTTGAAGTATTTGCACTAGTAGATCTGCTCAGATAGCGCAAGTCTACTTATGCAAGTCAACGCTACTTTTACTTTCATCGCGACGCGGTATAAGAAATAAAACGTTTTTCTCACAAGAACACAGTTAAGTAAAGCCTCGGCCCGACTACGCATAGGTTGACATTGGCCCTGATATTTGAACCGCAGTTTAGTGATCGATTATGTCTCGTGTAGCGACTAGCATGCAGCTATAACGGTAATTAAGGAGTCGTTAGGCCCGCATGGTGATCATTTTAACATAAGTGCGTGTGACGTCACTCAGTAGCCGGTTATCACAACACAACCCACTTCGCTGCCTCATAAGGGTTTGTGGTACAAGGCTCTTTAAAATTCACACCAGGATCATTTTAATGGATATGGAATATGGCTGCGGAACGAAATGCGTTAATAATTTGAGTAGAAGATGAAATAAAGTGTAATTCACTCTTTTTAAATAAGGATGTTATTTCTGGGGGTTGTTTGGAGTCCTAATGGATTTTAAACGACTGCAATCTTTGAAAAAAATACTCAATGTAGACAACCCCCATACTAAGTAAGGTAGGTACTTAGGTACCTATTGCAGTTTTTCCGAAGACCGATACCATAATACGAACCAGTTTCATTTTAGTTTATGAATTTTGAAAATTAAGCTTAAAAATATTTGTATACAGAGACATAAATTATACGAAGGTATTAGGTAAGCTAACATTTCTTCAGCAGAACAAACAGTGTTCATGTTCGGTCTTCGGTCGTCGCCGCTACGCCCTTGACATTTCATTACACTTCTCCGGTCGTGGCATAGACAACAGACCTTTAACTAAATGCCTTCATCTTCTAAACGAATACATTTCAACTTAACTTGTTACTAATTATTCACGGTCGAAAATACCTATTTCTTTTTTTCTCATATTTTTCTGATGACAGGTACATAATAGCTGTTAGGTCTCTGTTTGACCTACGCTGTCTATATTTTTTTCTTCGCTTAAGTACTCGTGAACCAGACTGAGTGAACGGGTTTCGGTGCAGTTTTATGATGCAGCAAGGTTTCTAGATAAAAACTAGATAGTAATATTCAAAGCTTTTATGTTTTGATCTAAATATGGCTAACTCGTAATAGGCACGTTTTATGGGCAGAGCATGAAATTAACATTTCTGAATTCAAGGTTATTGGAAAGTGCGAGAATGCAGCAATTCTTCCAAAAAGATTCGGATCGCGAAACAAAGTTGAATATTTGGCAATATTTCAATTTACCTTTACTCCCGCATTTTCGAAACTGTTATTAAAAGTATCTTTCATAAGCACTTTTACTGCTAAGTGTTAATTAGGTTCATGTAGATTTTATCATCTCATTAATCGGCAGTAACCTGTGCTTAAGGTGAATGCTCCAGGGTAGCCCGCGAAATTCAAATATTTTTATGTTTTTTGCAATTTGCCGGTCAGTGTGAAGCTGTATGTGGACCAAATGCGATCCGCGACCGTAACGCGTATTTATCTAAAGAATTATAGCCCTCTAAGTTCATGTAGTTCGAAAGAATTAATATTTCAGAAATAATCATTCTTTCGAACTACATGAACAAAGAGGGCAATATAGACGATTAAAATGGTTATAATTCTTTAGATAAATACGCGTTACGGTCGCGGATCGCATTTGGTCCACATACAGCTTCACACTGACCGGAAAATTGCAAAAAACATCAAAATATTTGAATTTCGCGGGCTACCCTGGAGCATCCACCTTAATATGGACCTTTCAGTCTCAATAAACTTCTTTACAATACTGAACAGTTATATGTTTACGAATCCTCTTCAATCCAAGTTCGTTTAATTAGCAGGTTGGTTGTCGATGGGACTGACATACGCTATGCGTGAAATAAACTATATACAAATTAAAAAAAGGTGGTTTATGCGAAAGCTACATGTAGCCTACGCTAAGCCTATACGGAATCTTCGCAGCGCAAACGTGTCAATGACTCGTTGTGATACGTTTTACCTTTGTTACATGTCAGCGATGTCGCACCGACGACAAAGCATCTTCTATCCTTACAAGAATATATAACAATCAATATTTTTAACCGACTTCAAAAAAAGGAGTAGGTTCTCAATTCGGTTTTTTTTTATGTTTGTTACCTCATAACTCCGTTATTTATGAACCGATTAGAAAAACTCTTGTTTCATCTGAAAGGGTATACTTCTCGATTGGTCTCATTGTCACCATGTCAGAATCTGATGATGGGATCCCACGCAAATCGAGGGCAACCCTCAAATTTTATAGGCACATACAATGTTTTACATAAACTTTCTAACTCAATTCAGATATTTGCGCCTGGTAATCATCATCTCATGTTGCTCAGCTGATGATGAAAGGTATAAATTAGGATCTGACGATGAGAACCCATGAAAAATGTTTGTTCAGCGATACTTTAGCCAATTGTCAGCCGATTTGGATGATTATTTTTTTTGTTTGAAAGAGTATTTTCCTGGACTGGTTCCGTTTCAATTGGTGAAGATCTGACGAAGAACTTCGGAGGTAGGCAACGGAACTCTAAAATAAATGATAGCAAAGGGATCGGGAATGCTGAAATCGCATGTTTTTTTAGTGTTTACACCAGTTCTTAACATAACATTGTTAAAGATCTTGTTTTGATAGCTTTTCTTTATTTCTTCTTGAAATTCAACAGCCATGTTATTCTTCAACACCCTTGATTGATTCGCAGAGAATGGTCCGCCTTGGCGTCTTTGTGTATGCTGTCTAAATAAATAAAGTAACGTTTAGTGATGGAAGGAGCTTTGAGGACCAACTATTTCTTAGAAACGAACACAAATCAGTCGCTAATTGTATAAATATATGTGTTTTGATCAGATAAATTATAGTGTAATATATTAAGGACAGCGGTACTGTACCGGTATGTGAGTTCCGGTAGCCGCTGGTACAATCGAGCACACAAGGTCGGCGCCACTCGCGGTGTTTTGTTGCCTGTCAATCACTACTCACACCTTTGCGTTTGAACAGTGCAGCGTTGTGTTGGAACAACGCGTTGAAAGTCAACTGTTTATTCCCGTTGTACTAGTGTTCGGTTGTACTTTTCACTGTGTCGGAATTACGCGAATTTGAAGCTTTTTGAAACAGGTGATGTTTTCGGAAACATGCATAGAAATGATAATTTATTTTTCAAAAACCTGTCAGGAGTCAAAACATAGGTAGGTAGGTAGCTACATATGTACATATATAATATACATATTATGACTTTGATGTCTCCTAACGTCGTTACATCAACCTCTATTACCTACATACAAATTAAACCCTAAAGTTTCCGAGTTTCCGAGAACCCTTTGGGTTCAACCCGGCTTTTGAAAGTCAGATCAATTTACGATGGCAAAGCTCATGTCAAATGATGTGATTGGCTTCTGTTATCTCGGACAACCAATCACAGCTAACACGAGATTTGACATGAATTGACTGATTAGAGGCTTGTTCAGGCTTTGTGGAACCCTTGGTGTGTTGTCAAGATAGTGTTCGCAGTTTGTTAAGTGTTTATTTAAACAGCAATAGATGACTGATTTGTTGTTGCGTTTAGTGGTCTGGATGCAACTTGTTATTGTAACTGTATGCAGTTATTTACCTTAATGATATAACAGTAGATGAGACTAAAGCATTGCACTGTGTTTTAGGAAAATATTTTTTTTTTTGCAGTACCCGGTAGGTGAACATACACTGTGTTCTTTACGTTATCCATAAACTTTATCAAACGCTTGTATAGCTTTAAGAAATCAAATCTAACAAAAGGAAGTGATACTTAAAAACCGACTTCCAAAAACAAAACACTACAAAGTAAAAAATAACTTTAATTTCGGAAGTCGGTGTTCAAACATATAATAACCAAAAACACCGACTTCCGTAATTAAAGTTATTTTTGAAAGTCGGTTTTATTTTTTTGTAAAAAAGATTTTTTATAACCAACCAAACCACAAACACAGCATGCCGGCGTGATGTTATGTTATGAACTGGAGTAAACGATCAACAGACATGCGATTTCAGAAATCCCGATCCATTTGCTATCATTTATTGAACGGAACTCCGTTGCATACCGCCGAAGTTCTTCATCAGATCTTCACTAAATTTAAATGAAAACAGTCCGAGAAAATACTCTTCCAAACAATAAAAGAATCATCCAAATCGGTTAAAAATTGGCGAAAAATCGCTGAATAAACATTTTTCATGGGATCCCATCATCAGATCCTGACTTATACCTTCCATCATCAGCTCAGCAATATGAGATGATGATTACCAGGTACAAATATCTGAATTGCGTTAGAAAGTTTATGAAAAACATTGTATCTGCCTATTAAATTTGAGGGTTCCCTCAATTTTTATGGGATCCCATCATCACATTCTAACTTGGTGACAATGGGACCACCTCAGGAGTATAGGCTTTCAAATTTTTTTTTTTTTATGTAGGTCCACAATTGGCAGAGAAATTGGTGAACATACTTAAAAAAAAATGTATACTTACAGCCGAACATAGAACCTCCTCCTTTTTGAAGAAGTCGGTTAAAAAGGCTTGTAATTTCATTTACTGAAATTTAATTGAGCTAAGCAGTATGAAAGGGTCTTAATTTGGTGTATGTTGCCGCTTAGTGCAATTAAAATTAAAAATGTATCCGTTTCCGACGTTGCTTATTCGGATAAAGAGGCATGCATATCGGGTAATTTACGTCGAGGTATTTAGTTTGTATGAAAATTGACAAAAAGTAAGATATTATTAATGTCTATAATGAAAAATGCTTATTTCCATGTTCGGAACACGGGTATATGCGATAATGAGGTATGGTGATGCCTTGCCAACTGGTGAGATCAATATGTATAAAATATCTCAGTTGAAAATACCAATACTTTGGCAATAATGAGCGGGACTGTGGGTGGTAGTTTTTCTTCGTAGAAGAAAATTTTCCGACTACTATTCAACAAGCTAATTCAATTTCTTTGTGTTGTTTAAAATAATACCTAGCACCTATTTATAAAGCATTTAATGCCTTAAAATAAGGTCAACTTATGAATGATAAACTTCATGTTTACAAATAAACCTTGTTAGATTAAAAGAAAATTGATCGTTTGCCTCATATGCCTACGTTTTTTTTCCTTACAAAAAAATGATTGTTAACAATTTGTATCGCTGTTGCCACACATAATATACGTAAAGTTATATTTATGTTCCAATTACGGTTTATTTACTGTTGAGTTTGTACAAAAATACTAACGATGTTGTTTTCTATAAGCATAGTGATTAGTCTTTCCATTTTCGCAAGATTGTGTGATTCTATTCACGGCCACGGAAATTAATTGACAGCCAGTCTCTTCAAATCAATTGACGGAAAGTCGATCAAATATATATACCATCTTGGGTGGTAGGTATACAAAAGTAGCGAAAGACGTCTATACAATCCTTTAATATTGTAAATGCGAAAGTAACTCTATCTGTCTATCTGTCTGTCTGTCTGTCGCGCTTTCACGCCAAAACTACTGAACCGATTTTAATGAAATTAAAACAGATAGTCTAGAGCCTGAGAAAGAACACAGGCTACTTTTTAGTCCGGGAGTATGTTCCCTAGGGACCACGCGGGTGAAGCCGCTGGCAGAAACTAGTTGTAGATATGCAAAAATAAATGCACGTTTGATTGATCGATAGAGACTGCCATGTAAGAGTGATCCAGATTCCAGTTAAATGGTCTTAAATGACGCAAAAACTCGACTACCCGCACTTTCAGAGTACGGTGAAAGCACTAAGGTAAGTGTGTAAGTAAGCCGAAAGCCTTGAGCTAATTAACTACAGTTAAATCTGGTTATACGACAGGTGCTAAGTTGAACAACTTAGCCGGACATAAAATAAGATCATTTTTAAGATAAACAATTCCATTTTATTTACGATCATAACTTAATTTTGCTTACAGTGCCATTTATTAAGCGGCAAACAAAATTTAATTACACTGTGCAGTTTCGTTACATTTAATTTTAATGTCCACTTTCATATAAAACATTTTAATAAACGTTCAAAACATCCATAAAATTACGCAATTTGCTATTTTGTTGAATTAATAGAGTAGGAAATAACTATTTCGGATAGTTTCGTGAAAGTTTAGTACCTGCAGTTGTTACCTGAGTATTAGTTGGACGGTGTTGGTTGGATGTAAAAAACGTAGTTTCTATTTGAAGCAGAGTTTGTCATAACGACTTTTGAAACGATCACGGTGTGGTTTTAGACGAGCGCGTTGGTTTTGGAAGCGGAACAAATTGACAATCGAATTACGAATTCCTGCGACGGCGCCACTATTTTACAAACATTACATTCTGACTGTAAAGTAGGTCGTGACAATATGGTTTTGAATGTCTGATGTTACCATTCGCGGGGAGTCATTAGCGATCATTCGTATAGCGCCGGCCATGATTGATGACTTTGATGAGTATCGATCGTAATAATATCGCAATCACTTGCAATAGAATAGAATTATTGTTTTGTAAAGTTGTATGAACATTTAATAAGTTCAAGCGAAGCGTAACTGTGAGGCGGTTACAAAATGTTAAATCTAAAGTTTGTAAGACTGTTGCAGCAAACGAAAATCATTTAACATCGATATAGAGGTAGACAGGCCGTTCGCTCTACAGTAAGTGCATTATCCATCGTTGCAGCTTACTCAGATACTGTAGCGCCGATAGAACAGTTAAAGTAATTACCAGCAGTCGTGTCTTACATCACATATTTATATCTTGCTATGTACTAAAAAGCTAAGCAATTAAGCTCATAACAAGCTGTAGTTTGTTAGCAGTAAGAAGCTTATTAAGTGGATATTCTAGCTACAATGTGTGCTTAATACGTGACACGTAAAGGGGTCAATGAGCAGCTCATACAATAATAATATGATATTCTATTGAGTACGGTTTTATAATCTCACAAAACGTTACGTGCTGTGTTGTGAGTTTTGTGACATTTGTTCGTAACGATTCAATTCAGTGTGAGTGGAAGTAAGGCCGCCTGCTCGTGGTGCAGCTTTGCGGGGTGTCATGGCGTCTGCAGCGTGCAATGACTCCGTTTTAATTAATTGCACACATGACGGACGCTCGCGTTGCAGACCATTTACAGTGGAATGGCTCTTATCACAAGACATTAGTAAATGGAGCTAATTTTAGCTCGGCGGCGACGGCGCGGCCGGCTCGTTGACCTATCAACTTGCAACTGAGCTATTCACTTGCAATGTTCGATTTCAATGTAATTAGTTGTCAGGCACTAGGTAAGTATTGCACTTTCTGTATTATTATTTCCAGATGCGACTGAAATACATTTTGAAACGCTGTAATGAGTCGGTTAAAGCGTCCACTCGTAAGAAATACTAGATATCGGTGCGCTGCAGTCGCATAAAAAACGTGACAAACTGCGAATTTGTAAGCGCAGTTCGGTGCGGCAAACTCTCTCTAGATGTAATATCAATTTGTGGGTGGCCTTGGCATACTAACGTGTTAGTTTCTCTTGACTAAATGGGGGCAGAGCGTTTTGTTTGTAGCTTGAGATGACAGCATGAATCGTCCGGGAAATCCTAGTTGCAGCGTCGCGCCGCGTCAACGTAATGTTTCATCGAGCCACTCATTAAACCGTCTGTGCGAAGTTTGTCGCAATGTCTGCTCACCTAGAACAGTTTGTTTACAGTGCTCCTTTGAACGACTGTGGTTTGTCAATATAACTTGCTAAAACAAATGGGCGGGTGTGTGCTTATTTGGTGACTGACGGTATAAGTGTGGCGTAATTAGTTAGCAACTTGTTGGTAGAATCAAAGCACTATATCTAAAATACTTGCTAGACGGATACTGACGTATTAATTGCCTGTTGCTATTATAACAATGCCTTGGCTCTCAGCGAACAAAACCAATAACCTGTGACTTTCATAATCCTAGCCTCATTTCTATTTGATAGGTAGATAGATGTTGACTCAGCTCGGTGGGACAAAAAGCGTAATGAGGCCGTGTGGCTAGTCGGCGAGAACTCGAAACTAAGCCGCTATTATGTGAATAGATATTATTACTTCGACACAACGAAGAAACCATGAAGAGGTCGAGGTACAGAGATGAGGTGTTCCTGTTTGATATGACTCTTTTATGCACGATTATTCCACGACAATAAGGAACTGAAGAGCGCCGAGAGTAGCCGAGCTATCAAACTATAGGCTTTGGGTCTCAATACTCGTTAAATACCCGACGAGCACGAACGGTATACAGTGGCCGTCTTACTTCCTTATTCAAGCTGAGGTAGCTATTCATAGTCACAGCTAACTTTGGTCTACGGTTACAAAGCTCAAACAGATTAAAACTAGGGAGGGTTTATTGAAAATTGTTAGATCTTAATTGTTCAAATTCACCTAAATATAAAGCCTTCTGAAGGAAATTTCTTCCACTTCACTCTACTCAGCCGCCATGTCAATAAAAAGCAAACCTCGATGAATGATCATCATCATCAGCATCATAATATCAGCTGATAGACGTCCACTGCTAGGCAAAGGTATTTATTTATTTATTATAAACACTCTTCGTTGAATGTCAATAAATAAAAAGCTAAATCTGTCATTTTGACTGAAGGAGGCTGAGTCGAGTGGAACTGTAGAACACATAACTTAGATTCAGTAGATATCGTATTCGTGTTTGTCTTTGAGAATATTAGGAAATATTTTAAATCCTTTTTTCGAAAACAATAATTGTTTTAAGGTGTAATATAGACTTTAATTTAATTTTTGTTTTCTTTCAAATGCTTTTATTTACATTATTTACTATATAATAACTAAAATTAATAAATACAAAAAACTAAAATCAATCTAAAATAAAGCAGCTGCCAGCTGGTAATATGCCAAAGAGACTGGCGGCATTGCCACGTTGAATGGCAATGTTTAATCTCTGCCCAAAGTAAGAGCCTGCTCTTGGGACGGACGTATAGACGGTATAGATTTAAAAACTTACCTCAGTATAACACAAAGCGCAATGAGGCCGTGTGGCTAGTCGGAGGCCACTCGAGAGCCCGCCCGCATGGTGGAAGTTCACGTCATAGCACGACCGCGCGACACCGATACTCCCGGCGAATCATGTCCTGGAACACAATATAAAATAAATAATAAGTACCTACTACAGCAGAGAGTTGACAAGAATAAAATAAAAAAGAAAAAACGGAACCCATTGAGTGACATTCGATTACATTAGTTTAGAAAGTAATGGAATCAACATAATATTGTCCTTTGGTTGTTCGAGTTACCCAAAGAGTCAGGGAACGCCTAAGATTGCACAACAGATGGCCAATTCTCGATCTTCTATTCTATTCTATTTGTTATATACCTATTATGGCACGCAAAGCCGATGTCGACTATTCTGCCAATGTCCAAAGTGGATTGGAGAAGCAAGTGTACAATATTTAACTGCTAGAGAACTTCGATTCCTGCAGAAACGATTTAGATTCGTCGATCGATACAGTTGATTACTTGTTGTGTTAGTACTGGACTGAAAATTCTCGATCTTAAAATGCGTTCAAATTCAAGTCGCAATGTCAACTCAAAGACAGTCAATGTAAAAAACTTGTTAAAATGTATAAGAGGTGTTTTTGTCCGTTGGTGACTGCGATTCGAATGTGAACGCTCCTGATACGAGATTTGCCCCTCTGAAGTGGGATCCTGGGCGTATATTGATTCTTTGGGTAACTCACATGATTTTTGCGTTTTGATACTTGTACCATCATCATCTGCCTAGCATTTTCCCAACCGTATTGGGGTTGGCTTCCAGTCAAACTAGATTTACTTTTTTAGATGCTTGTACCAAAAATTAATATGCAACTAAACCTCTTTAAATATATTGAGCAGCTGAGCTAAAAATCCATTGTAAAAGAAAAACCACTGTGCGGGTTTTTTGCAAAACCAGAAGTGGTTTTGTTATCGTGCGGAATTTCAAATTAGAAATTAATCCACTAAAGCCGTCAGGGAAGCTGCAACCCAAAATGGTAATAGAAGATTTTAAATCTTAGTTAATTTTTTAGACGGTTTAGTATTGGAAAACGATAAAATTGGCTTTTAAAATGGAACCTGGTTCAGTTATTTGTATTTAAAACAAAGGAATAGTGTCCAAAAGTTGTATTGAAAGGAAACTAGTTTTACGTAGGGCAGTCACCCTGCGACCGTGAGCCACAGTCAACGAAACGTCAGAAAATGTATAAAAGTTGCATAGCATTTAAAATAAACCAGTTTTATTGGAAAAGTAGCGTTTGCCGACTTCGTTCATACGCGCATATCCCGTTTTTCCCGGTCGCGTAGGAATTTCGGGAAATCCTCTTTTAGTGCTCACTTCACTTAGTATAAACTCCCCAACGAACCTACATGCCAAATTTCAGCTTTCTACGACCAGTGGGCTGTGCGTTGTCTGTCAGTCACTCACTCAGTAATGGTAGAATTTTATATGTTAGTATTAATATTGACGTCAACATTGATATGTCCTTTTATATTTGAACAGCTGAAGTAAAATAATAAGGATAAGCGTTTAGGACTACGAGGAACTTCGCGATGCGGATGTTATTTTGTTTGTCAAGACAAACGCAACATAACGTTGGTTTTTTAAGTGTTGATTACTTGCAAATCATTTACACGTGAGGATAAGCTTTGTGTCAATTTTAAATATTTTTTCGAGGCCTGTTTCATCTCAGGAAACGTGTATGTATGTTTCTTTTTTTGTGACAAGCCCGCCACACATTCCCAATCACTACAACTCCTGAAAGCCAGAATCAACAGTGGCGACCACCAGAAAAACGCCGAGACAATGAAACCCAACGAGTCCCGGAGAAACGATTCAACTTTCTTGGATCCTGCAACGAAATTAATCAGAAAAGTACAGCGGGAAAAAAAATATAAATTCCACTTCCCAACGTGTATGTATATGTTACAAATCCCGATGACAGAGTACCTGTAGGTGATAGGAAAAGTCGTTGGTAATATGTTCGGTAATATTCACTTAGTTTGGAGCCACTTAGTGCCCACAGAGAAACTCCGTGAGAGACGACACTTTATTACGTCCGGCGCACTCAGGGCAGTCTGTCGTTATAATAGCCTTATTGGCCAGCTAATCTTTTCGCCACAGGACGTATTCTCGATATTATAACTCACTAGTTGACCCGTGCAACTACGTCTGCTCCGCTCCTATTGGTCTTAGCGTGATGATATATATCTATATCCTTCCTCGATAAATATGCTATCTAACACTGAAATCTTTTTTCAAATCGGACCAGTAGTACCTGAAATTAGCGCGTTTAAGCAAACAAACAAACAAATTCTTCAGCTTTGTATATTAGGATATAAGATATAAGATAGATAGATGACAACATGAGAGAAGAGTGCCACTATGGCAATAACGGTGAACAAAAATAAAGGTCTCTGTATCGTCGCTACCCACAGGCTTCGAGCACAAAGCGTCGTCAGATGAACAGGCTGTACAAAGTGTACAGGGGTTGTTTTACTCGTATGTCCTTCCCAATGCTATGTACCAGTTTTTCCGAAAAAGGAAAGGTAGGCAAACATTCAATGGTGCCCGCCTGCTTTTCTTGTTTCGATTTACAAGCTCAATTTTGCCTTGATCAATCTTTTCGTTTAATTAATTGATATGTTGTGCTACCTAAGTGATCGGAATCTTTTAATAAGAGATTAATCTTACCAATCATGATTAATTATTGCTGGTCTAACGAATCATCAACAGGAATGTTCAACATAAAATAAATTGATGTAATTGGTTCAATAAAGTTGACTAAATGCCATTCTAATCAGAATCTGGTGATTCTGATTTAAATGTCATTCTTGTCAATTAATTTATTACATTGGAACGCAACGAGAAATCGATAAGATTGGATATGAGTCGATAATCAGGGGTCGAGTCGTGACAGCGACGCTACAGTGCTACGCGCCGCTACGAAGTGCTACGCCAATGTTCTGTGTAATTAGCATAAACATTAATAAAGTAGGCAAATAATTGATCATAATGTTACTGGATTTATTATTGACTTGGTTAGATTTGAATCTTTTTGTAATACGACTTTACTAAAAAATCTAAGTTTCTTTTTTGCATAAGTTTAGAAAATAAAAATAAAACATTTTGGTAACATTTGGGTATGTGATTTAAATAGATAGATACAATCTTTGAAAGTCATTTTGTGCACCTGCCTCCAAATAAATGCCTACATTTTTTATGCCTAGTCAGTAGCTCAATAATTGACTACTGATAGCCATTTATAGCACAGTCATGACGACTTTGTAGGTCACGGAGTCGTTACCTATGGCCTCAATGGGGGTCACTTGTCGAGACTACAATGCTCAACCTGTCAAATCTATTCAATGATTGTTGCCTATTATCTGATGACTTTTACATAACTCGGAATCATTATAAATTATACCTCTAATGTTGACAGTGACAGCGGACAATGGCAATCAGATATGCCTGCCGTTTGTAAGTATCAAATGGTAATATTCTAAACGTATAGACATCGTACTATTCTATCTTAAATAAACGACGTTTGAGACGATGAAATCCTTTCAAAGGTCACACGACTTACGTAATAGGTCTGCTTGGCCGAGTTTTTGGCAGGCGCACGGGAAATGCCAAATAGTCAGAATATCTATGGGGACAAATAATTTGCTAAAATCAGGTTTTTCTTAATGGGCGGTGGCGAAAGAGGTTGGGTCATCTCATTAAGGTGATTGAGAATGTTAAAGTTGATAACTCGTCGAATGCCACCCGACCGGTTGGGTTAATGTCGGCTGCGCCCGCGTACACGCACGAAACTTGATATTAGTTGGTAACAAATTATTCTTTTTATCCTTTAAATTAGTTTCTAGGTGACTGAGTGGCTGTGAGCGAGTGGGCGGCTAGATACCGTGAAAGTCGTCAATGTGTCAATAGGTAACAGGTACAAACAAGGCGACAAGGTCGTAATTAAAAGATCTATATCATAAAGGATCATTGATCTTATAGATAGTAAAAGCTAGACTATTTTCTGGGTGACCAGAGCATTGTTCGGTGGTACAAAAAGCCTGTGTTTCAAGGCATGCCGCGGGGTCGCGCGCCGCACGCCCCGGCCTCGCCTGCCAAATAATAACCAATCGCAGACGGCAATAATTGTTCACCCACCGTGAGCAGCTCACACACAATGAGTAAACATCAGTAGGAAAGTTATCTCGGCTGGTTTACAACGCGGGGTGCCGTAGATCACATGTCTCAATCTCAATAGCAAAAAGTTTAACGGCGGCTAATGAAGTATTGTTTGATTGCATTCAATACGCACTCAACATAACTGGGGCACATTGTTTTAATTCATTTTGATAAAGATATGCCTTAGTAAGAAGACCGCGTGTTCAACTTACATAAACACGCTTCGTAGCAGTCGAAATTCCGAAATGTTTTGCTAACTAATACGATTTAGCATAAGTAAATCGGATTGTTTGTAGTTACCTTGCACCGGGTTTAAAGACTTGGTCGGCAGTTCAAGTGGATTATGTGCAAGCTTACGATTGCTAACTCTAGGTATGTGTACTCTCCATTAGCGAAACGAATCGTAATTCATGTTATTTGCACGTTTCATCCTCATTGTTGGGCCTTCAAACCTTGACGAAACAAGATTAAGGCTATTCTTTGCACAAGTCGGTAGGTGCGTTACAATAATCGAGTTTCCGCATTTCAAAATCAAACAATAGTATTTCGACTGGTAGGTAGCACTGCGAGGCACGGCTACAATAAAAATTGTTTGTTCATTTTGTTTTCGAACAGGTTATAAGGATAACGAGTTTGTCGTTTGGTTATTCGATTGGTATTTGCAGTCATTATTGGTGCAGTTTTCCTGGTGCGATAATTTCCTTTGGAGGAATTCCTACACCGGCGCGGGCGCCATTTTCACTTATGTGCGGCTTCGTTAGGCGATGCACGCATTGCTTAATCGAAATTTTATTGAACAATACATTACGCTGAGTGCACTCACACAAACATGATGTCACGAATCGTAATGTGCACCAATGTAACACTTGATACAACAAAAATGTGAATGCCAAATAATTTGTGCCAATGAAAACGTTTTCGTGCAGGAATGAAAATTGAATATTTGGTTGAAAGGAAAAGTTTTACACTTGTTTTCATTTGTAGATTAATTTTAGATTTGTGGGTTTTTCATTTGAAACCCTCATCTCATCTAGACATATTGACATAGAAATACAAGATAACATACGACTTTTAACAAAGTATGCGTGCACATCTGCTGTAAATAACGGACTTAATTATTGAACTAGACATACAATGGGCGCAGAATGCTGGCCGTGGGAAAGGAGCTGGCATTTAGACGCGAGCGCGACCGAACATCTTCGGTTACCTAACGACACGGCGGAGACACCTCGTAAGGGCACACCAATCATTATATATTTAATGGTTTCACATTTACGTCTCTACCCTGCCACATAGATCTGCTTAGTCATTGCACAAGTTCCTAATATCAAATGTAACAAATGATACTGCAGTCCCCATCATTTGTTATCTTCATGTTCCACAAATTGAACAGCTTGTTTCAGAACAAAAGTATTTCTTTACAAGCATCCAACTATCTATTTGTTCTCCTTAATATTGCTAGAAAACTTTGTCAATTTATTACCCGACTGCGCGACGCAAAGGAGTGGTAAAGTGTTCCTCAGTCTATGTGTATGTATGTTCCCTTGAAGCACTATATAGACCAAACGCCTGGGCCGATTTTTATGATTCACACGTCAATCAATTCCTCTTAGTCCGACAAGTGTCACCAAAGACAGAGCAAAGGCATTAAGTCCGCCTCTGTACATCTGTGTGCGTAAAGTGTTAAATAAATAAAGACATGACGTTAGAGAACATTCAATATGGCGACTACTGGACGCCATATTGTAAAAAGTCTTGTTTTTTTCAAAACCTTTCGAGTGGGGTATCAAAATAAAGGGCTCGAGGAGACAATTCAAAAAAATTAACTCACTAAAATGTAGGAAATTAAAAAATAATGACTTTGTGAAATAACCCGACCGCTAAAACCGACTAAAAAGTTCTAAAGAAGTCGAAATTATGAATAAAAGAAAGGTAAATAATAAGTTAAAATATATACATAAACAACATGTATTTACAAGCCACCGATTGTAAATGTGACTTGTAAAATAACAATCAGCGTATTCACTGGTATTCACTAATAGTTCGGTAGCTTGTTCGAAGTCGTCGTACACGATTGGTTGAATAGCGAGTTTACAAAGTGGGTCTCAGTAAAACAGTGGCTCTTCTCCTCGCTCTATTGTCACGGTCACGTCAAGATAATGTCAAACATAATTTGTAATAGTTGAAAATATTTTTACTAGTGAAGTTACAAAATGCGTAAAGTTAACAACTTATGCGGCAGTTTGTAATGCTTCGCTTGGGCTTGCGAAACGTCGGCGGTCCGTTGATGGAATGCGCTTGATATGTGCTAAGTAATATCCTACTTTATGTAAATAGAAAGGTACGCCATTAACAAGTTTTTGATGTTCATTCATTGAACTATGAGCCACTACGTCCAATCTGACGTCATTTTAGAATTATTTAAATTAGAAAATATCGTTGAATGAATGCTTGAATTGGAGCATCGATAGATTGATCCAACAATACGTAATTTGTGTCTAGCTTCTACCGAGACATAGCCCGTGTGAAATTTTCCCAGAGAAGCCTTCTCGTCATCAATCATTATCATCTTGACAGCCAAAAGACGTCTACTTCTAGGCCTCTCCCAAAATGGTTTGCCATAATCGCCACGCTTGGCAGGCGGGTTGGCAAGCGCAGTGTATGATGTTGCGTTTTACAGAGAACGCTGTTGCCCATTCTCTAGTGAGTGCCTTAGTTGCCTCTTATGACACCCACGGGAAGTGATGGCATGGTATTATTCTTTTACCATACGGCACCGGCCGACACCATACAGCACTACCTTCCTGTCATCGGAAGTCGGGACAAAAGTATTTCTTCTCTGAAGAACAATCTAATATCTATTCCTGTATCAAAACTTTTTCAGCGGTTTATTTGTGAACACTGACAAATAAACGGACAGACATGTAGATACACTTTCGCAGTTATAAATTATGATTAGAATTAAGTAAATAAGATTTTAGGTGCTAATATTAGTTGTTAGGTACTTAAAAAAACTAGCCCCTCAATTTCATCATCAATTACCAATAAAGTGAGATCATGTATGTAGTCAATATTTCAGCGTAAATTGAATCAATCCTTTTACCTACTATGTTGGGGTTGTCTTCTTGTCAAGCCAGATGCAGCTGAATACCAGTATTTTATATGGAGCTACTTGCTAGACTCAGTAACTGTGTAATACAGTTCCTCTTGGCAGGACTGGTGCTAGATTTTCTGGTTTCTGACAATGTGTAACGACTGTAAAAAATCTACAAATGACAGCCGGACTAATGTCATAATAGGTACAGAGTATTGGATGTATTGGCGGATCTAAAGGGAGGGGGACTAAGGGGTTCAAGCCGGGGGGGCTCGAGCCTCTTAGCCCCCAAAAAGACCGAGATATCTTTGGTAGTCTACATCCCAACAAAGCCTTTGATGATTTTACCAAAAGTAATCCATGGCAGGATGCGTTAAGCTAAGTAAATTTTATTGTGCTTTTATAATGTTGTTACTTTGTTAACGACAACTCTGGATCCGCCCTTGAATAGATGGATCCACAGACAGACATTAGCAAGCGTTGCTTACCATGAAAATCAATCCGTGCGTCTGTTATTATTTAGTCACGAACACCTCTCTTAAGGTGTGTTAAGCACCTACCATGTAAAAGATCTGTCCCTATATAACATACTAGCTTTTGCTCGCGACTTCGTACGCGCATATCATGTTTTTTCCGTTCCCGTAGTAATTTCGGGGATTCCTCTCTTACCGCTCCTCTACACTTCCTAAGGAACCTACATACCACATTTTAGCTTTCTACGACCAGTAGTTTCGGCTGTGCGTTGTCTGTCAGTCACTCAGTAACGGAAGAATTTTATATGTTAGGACCGTTAGGACTAGCTTTTGCCCGCGACTTCGTACGCGCATATCCCATTGTTTCCCGATCCCGTACGAATTTTGAGAAATGCTTTCTTAGTGCTCCCCTATATTCTTCAAGGAACCTTTTTTTTTTTTTTTTAGGATGGAAAATCATCAAATGACTCCTCCCGCTCTGGGTGAAGCAAGAGGGAGTGTCAGACTCTTACTGACTAAAACCCATCCGTGTTCCTCCTGGTGCCCTTTGCGTTCCAAGGCTACGGCACCTCTTTCGAACAGATTCCGCAGCCCCAGCAGGCACCTGCCCTAGCGGGCCCCCTCTTCCACGCTGACATCTCTTTGAGGCGCGCTGGGATCGCAGCGCGCCGCCGACCCGGGCCTAGTTCTGATCAGACGGCGAGCCACCCACTGCTCGACGTCCGCAGTCTCCAAGGAACCCACATGCCAAATTTCAGCTGTCTACGACCAGTTGTTTCGGCAGTGCGTTGTCTGTCAGGCGCTCACTCAGTATTGGGAGAATTTTATTTATTGCTTTTTTATTATTATAAACTAGCACTTCGCCTGTCACTTCGTCCGCGCTGCAATTTTCTTAAGGATCCCTAATTTTTGTAATACATTAAAGCTTTCCTTGAGAAACACTCTATCCATTGATGAAAACAACATAAAAATCGGTGCAGAAGTTTTTGAGTTTATCGCGAACAGACAGATAGACGCGGCGGTGGAGGCGTTGTTTTATATGTAGTGATACTAGTTCTTAGAAGACTTTGTAATCAAATACTTAACATTGGCCGTCTGGTAGCTCCTCTAAAGGAAGAAATATGTGTTTAACAGGCATTATGCACGCCGAGGAATTTTATTAATTAAGTTCCTAGTATCTTGGGCGTGTGCTTGAACATGAATAATACATGTACTATACATTCAGTCAAAAAAGTATCGGGAATGGATGATTTGTGTATGATTCCAAATTCAAATCTTTGTTTTTTTGTAGTTGTTAGATTGGCACAACTGTATTCCATTTTGGCGCGGAGTTTGAGTTGCATCTGTTATTTATATTAAATACAGTGCTGGTTTTAGTAATATCATATATAGTGTGTCTTGCGAATTTCATAATGGACAAAAATATCGAACAAAGAGTTTGTCTTAAATTTTGCATCGCCAATGGAATTTCGTGTTCGGAGTCACTGAAAATGTTACAGAAGGCTTACGGTGAATCGACTTTATCAAAAACTCGTGCTTATGAGTGGTTCAAAGCGTTCAAAAGCGGTCGAGATGTGATGGAAGATTTGCCTCGCTCTGGTAGGCCGTCAACGTCTGCAACTGAAGTTAACATCGCAAAAGTGAAGGAAATAGTGACTGAAAATCCCCATTCAACTCTGAGAGAGATAGCCGCCGAACTTACTGTATCTCACGAGTCGATCCGTACCATTTTAACTAATCATTTGGGTATGAAACATGTTGCTGCTCGGCTAGTCTCAAAAGATCTGAATTTTCTCCAAAAACTCAATCGCATGAAAGTCGCTGAGGACATACTAGAACGAGTCAGTTTGGACCCAACATTCATGAAACGCATTGTTACTGGTGACGAGACGTGGGTTTACGAGTTTGACATGCAAACTAGTCAACAAGCTGTGTGTGTGGCACCCGTTTTCAATCGATAGAAGACATAAAGGAGAATTCGCGGCGAGAACTGAACTCAATTCCGGAAGCAGCGTTTAAAAAATGTTTTGATGAATGGATTATTCGTTGGCGCAAGTGTATCGTTTCTAAAGGAGCATACTTTGAAGGTGATAAAATAAATTTGGATGAATAACAGACATTTTGTGTATTATTGATCTTTTCCCGGTACTTTCTTGACAGAGTAGTATAAGGAGTTAGACAGTTAAATTAATAAGTAACTAAACATCAGGATACCAGAAAACAATATCTACTTAAACCGGAGATGCTATTAATCGGACTAATTATAATTAGTCCGTTATTATAATTTAACCTCGAAAATTCAGATAATATGAATGTATGAAGAATTTTTTTTTACATGGTAACTTAAAAAATATAAAATCTGTGTCGCCGAATATGGTTATCTTTTAAATTAAAAGATATTTGGTTGTGGTTGGCAAACCGGATAATCCCGAGTCCGTACAGCTGAAGATAATCGGGTCTCCACTATACTGCTATTTCATTTCTTGTGTAGAAATTTGATGATCTGTAGTCGTGCTTTTTTAATGTCACAAGATTGGGTTAACACATAATTGACAACAGCTACAGGTTCATTAAAATTACCAATGATATCGAAGCAAAGGAAATTGTATTAAAGTTACCAAAAACCGATTTCTTAACGTTAAATTGCAATTAAAATTCTTTGAACGTCTTGCGTACAAAACTGCAGTCGTGATTAATTTGAGTCTACAATTTCGTTGATACCACGTCTACTAATCATCAATAAATGCACTGAAGACCCAACTTGAAGGATTAAGGCCTGTTTCACCAAATAAGATTAAGCATTCGTTATCTTACTTGGCAGATTATTTCTAACAATTTATATCCCTTTTTTGAATTCATTAATTCACACAATGCTACCTACTAGCTCGTCGGACATCGTGACTTAAGAAGCCCTTAATCGATTAATTGTACTAAATTCAACCGGAACTGTATACGTTTCAGATACGGTGTTGTGTAAAATCCGTTGCAACATGTAAACATGATCAGTAAATTACTAGCTTCGGCGCAATAACGTGGCACGCAACAGTCTTCTGTACATTTGCTACACCCGCCTTCATCGTTGTTTTTTAATTATGTTTTTTTTTTTATGAAATTTCTTGTAGTTCACTAAAATCGTTATGTACTAATTGCAGTTTTGTTCAAGTTACAGTTTTTCCGATAAACAGTTACATTATTGTTCAATTATTTCGCAGCAAAAGCGTGAAGCTATTAAAACCAGAGAACCTCGCGATACGATGGTACAGTTTTAATGTTTGCCATATTAATATGATTTCATCATTTTTATTCGAAGCAAGCCAAATAGTGGGTTAATCGGGTCAATTCACTTGTTTTGCAAAACAACTATCCACCTGTGCGACACTCAAATGTTGCCCATAGCTATTTATTTAGTCTTCATCATTTTAAAGGTCGACATGAATCGTCTCTACAAAGGTTAATAAAAAGCTATTCATTCAGTCACATAAAATTACTTATTCATCATATTAAATGCGTACCATCAATAAATTGGGCAGATAGGTCTCCGGGGCTTGTTTAGTGCTCTCATAAAAAAATACATTGTAGACTAAATGACACAGACAATGCAGTAAGTTTTAAAAATAGTCATCAGGTTTGTTTCGCCGTTTGCTACAAATTTCACTAGAAACTAGTCACGACTTCTTTCAACTTCTGTTTGCCACTGAATTTTTACTTTTTGTGTCACTTGGCGGAAGCCTACCGTCACGATACAGCTATTAAATCCGGCAGTCTATTATTGCGTCAAGTTGAATAACATTTTAGCTACGCCTACCTGTACTGAGCCGGTACGGACACGGACGTTTATTGTACATTATCACTGGCTTGTTCAAGTCTCGAGTGCCACTTGGCTTAGTTTCGGATTCGGACCCCGCAGAGAACCAAGGCACGTCACTCAGCTGCCAGTTATAATTTGCTTTGGTCTATCAAAACTTTCAACTGCGTAATCCTAAATGTTCTCGTTTTAACAATGAAATGCCACAGCGAGATCCCCTTAAAGTTGCATTGTGCAGTTTGGTTTTATAGGCGCCGAGAATATCAGGAGATCGGCAGCGAGGTGCAGCGGAAGGCGAATGAGTAAATATGTCAAGAATTTCGATGTGTAAAGTTTAAATGGAGGAACAATAGAGCTGCGGCGGGTCGCGTGAATACCGCGGCGTTACACTGTGGAATGCGGTGCTATTTTGAAAGGGGCACGTGCAAGGTCAAAGGTGCAACCCGCAACCAACAGACAGTTGTGACAAGCAAGATATCCGTTCTAATACGTCTGCGTTAATCATTTTCTAGCAACAACAACTGCTAACAGTTGCCCAGAATATCGCCAATAATTTATTTGTTTTACTGTAGTAAATCACCCCGGCAAACGATCGACTTTATCGACACTCGTAATTATGTTGTTATTTATAACTTAGCTGGTAATGCTGGCCTGCTCGAGGCTATTATTACATTTTTGTCAAGAAGGCCATCTGCAGACGAATGGCAACTGATTAGGTGGTTTGCAAATGTAATTGTAACGGTTGATGATAGAAAGTTAAGGATGGGAATAATGAGCGCAGTCGTGACTGACGACGATGGCGATAACTTGTCACGTGGACACTTGAACAATTAGCCGCCTGCGCCTGCGCAACACTTGCTGCGCGGATCATAGCGCATGACGTAGAGTGCAACACTCGGGGCACATCCTATTCACCATACAACCGTGCTTAATAGTGTACAGCACATAAAAGAAGTTACGAGTACTTTGCATACTACACTCGTGTTTGGAAATTGGGTATCCGTTTAAAGTAACGTTTTAAATCTGGGTATTTATGGAAAAAAAGAGATGATAAACACTTTGCATGTATCATAAAAAGTAAGCAAGCGACCTTAGTGGTCAGGCCCCTGCGATATCTTTCTTTCCTCGTGGGTGGGCACGACTAACGACTCTGTAGATACCAATATTTGCAAAAAAAATATGACGTAAAGCTATGTAGGCACAAAAATACATACAACTGAACATAGAACCTCCTCCTTTTTGAAGAAGTCGGTTAAAAATCACTTTCACTATTTATTTATAAATCGTACGTTTATTTATAAAAAAACGAGAAACGTTTCTGTTGTGAGAACTTACGAGACAGTACAGTACACCCATGTGAGTTCTATGGTGCTAAAGTTGGACTGTAATAAAGAGTAAAAGTTACGTATGTATGCGACGCAGGAGGCGAAGAGTTTGCAAATAAAGCGAAACTCATCGTTGAAGTTGATTAAGTAAAATGGACTTATTTGTAACGACATTGGTTTTCAATTACAATGGCGTGCATGGAGGTGGGCTGCGATGCAGCGGCGTCACCGCTGGAGTATTTACACACGGTGTGGGTCGACGACCCGCGCATCTCTCGCGTGAGCAACAGGCCCGTGATTACTTATCGTTCGTTATTAATAGCTTATTATAATAATTTAATTAAATAAACACTGCTTCTATAACATAACAATAACATTAAGTCGAATAGAATACCTACTTACTAGATAATAACTGTCGCTGGGGTCGATCTTCTAGGTTAAGCAACGCCTGCCAAGGTCGGTCCATAACTATGTTTTTCATAGACAGGAGTGCCTCGGAAAGTACCTACAGTGAACTAAGGCTTGCTGTAGGTACTTTCCGAGGCACTGCTGTCTTCAACCACCGCCACAACTGGGACCAAAGAGTCCTGGGAGTAACTTAAACATCCTTCAGGAGTCAGGTTATGGTGGTTAGATAGGCAGTCGCTCAGTGTAAAATAATGCATGCAGTGACACTGAATGCCGATTTGAGGAGAAGCTCGTGGCTAAATAATAACAGCCGCACGGGTCGATCTTCACGGATAAGCTGCGCTTGCCGAGATTGCTCTGTAGATGGGCGATCATCTTAACATATCGAGACTCCTCCGTGCCTCGAAAAACACGTTAAGTCGTTGGTCCCGGCTGACATTTGTAGATCTTTGGCAGTCGTCTCGGATAGTCAGAAACCAGAAAATCAGACACCAGTCTTGCCAAGGAGTAAGGAGAATCGTGTTACACAGTTAATAGGTTGTGGAGGTCTAGTAGGCAGCCGCTCCACGTAAAATACATTCAGCTGGATTAAACGTAAAATACAGTTCACGTAAAATACAAATTATAAAAAAAAAAAAATGGCTGATTGACTGGCTGCCGACCCCAACACAGTTGGGAAAAGGCTTGGTAGATTGAGTATCGACGCCGTACGTAACAGAACAGCTTAGAAGTGAAATTCCCTGCCAGGGTTTGTGTTTACTGATAGCTATAACCTGGAGGTCTATAAGTCAAGAGTGAACGGGTTACTTAAATAGAAGCACGATTTTCCAGCAGATGAGATTGTAGTCAAACGCGAGCCTATCGGAACAAAATGTATGCTAATTAAGCGAACCGATTACACATCCATATATCAATGTTTTCCTGAAAACCAGGCGTACAGATACACAGAAAGTATGTCGTTGATGCATGAGGGAATGTTAAAACAATATCAATTATTTTTTACTGCTAGAAATAACAGTGGAGACAAGATAGGCAGCAATTCCTCGTGGATTCATTTCTTGCAGTGTAATTACAGCCAGCCAGTGTTGTGCCATCAAAAATAGGACAGCAATTCTCGAGCAGAAGCTACTCTTTAATAGAGGATCTTTGTAATCTCTGCTTTTAGTTCGCAATCTCGATCTATGATCTGTTTTGATAACACGTTACAGTAATCAACCGCATTGTTAGAAAATGAGTTTTTACATAAAATTACGTGTTATTTTTCAGACGAATTATGTAAAGTAATTTTATGATCGTAGAACACGTTAAGTCTAACTAGTACCTAATCCAGACAAATGTTATTCAGTTTTGGTTGTTTAGTACTGACAGAGTTTTACAACTTCCTCGATTTTTCCCGAAATCTAAAACGAGGAAGTTCTTTGACAATGTCGCTTAATAACAAATATTCATACTAACAAATCCATCTATTTCTTCATTGAGGCTGGAACTTCATACAGCCTTTTTTTTCACACCACCTCTTTCAAGATGCAACTTTTTGTCCCTTAATAAAAAGGTCAAGGCCCACATCTACATCACGACACTTCACAAACGGGTTGTGGTGTTAAATAGGTCGTCTTCGAGTGCGGTGGCACGTACCTGCACGTAACGTTGCAGTTGCCTCACTGCGCTTGCGTCAGCGGGCACGAGGCGCTCGCGCACGGCAGGGTGGCTTCCGCGACCCGCCGACCTTCACGACTCACCAAACTAAGCACGAACCATCAAAGCATCATCTTTCGGCTACGAGAAAGGTGGCTCTGATGCCGGATGTTCGTGACAAAGAAATTAGATGGAGATGCAGAGAGAGAGTTCGTTAAGTCAGCTGTCAACATTTTGTGCTGAGTGTTTGGTTGTCAAAAACTTTATGGTGATGATGACACCGTCACATATCATCGCGTTTGTTATTCCTGACGGGTTAGACAAGTGTATTTAAAGAAGAAAGACAGAAAAAAGAAAGCAAAGCCAGAAGTTCACTCACATTTTTCCAATTGTGTTTATAAGGCCCATGTAATATGGCCCAGATGAGCGTAATGCCATCAACTGGGTTACCGGGTACAAGTTCATAGTCTAGATTGCTATTGAGAAATTCCAGATAGAAAAATCTAATTCCTAACACTTCGGCCAACCCCCGGGTTGAAAAATGACTGTCACGCTCTGTGGTGAGAATCACAGTGGATGATAGTCATTTCTATACAAAAAACTTGTTAATTTAATTGGTTATAACTTTTTGCTTTTATTATTTGAATCGTCAATGTAAATTAATTTATCAATCTAATGAGTGTTTTTAATTAAAATACTTTTAATCGAAAAATTAGGCACGCCATTTTAAGACAAAAAAGTTCGGAAAGCAATTTATGATTACAAAAAAGTGAAGGCCGGGATGAGTCAAAGTCATCACTGATCAGACATTAGAGAGCCGTGCCGAGGTCGCCGGTCGGCAGTGGTCGGCTACGGTCGGCAATGGTCGGCGTGTTGGCCGCATGCTGAACACCTGTCGAAACACCTCGTTATCCAATGTTGCTGACAGAAACACATATTGCACTACTACTGGACGAGAGACGTATTGTCGTGTTACGTACAAGAATTTATTATGTTGTACCATATTGTATTCTGTTTAGATGTTATAACAATGATTGTTTATAACTTAGAAACTTAATAAAAAGTTGTGACTGATTTATTGTTTTATTAACAGTTTGTTAAGGCTGTAGCTTTCAGTTATTGCAGACAGTGTAATCAAGGTTGTTTTTTGAAATTTTCAGTAAAATATTTTTAAGCTTTCTGTACGCGTTGGGGTCGTGGAAAGTGTTCAGTGAAGCGGGACGCGGGAGCGCGCATTTATTAGTTACGCCACGACTTAGAGGTCACCGCCAGGCGATACCCGACAAGATTGATTGCTTTAATGTCAATTAGTTTAATATTGCTCTTTTCATTTCGATGACGATTACCAGAATCAATGATATCGATTTAAGTACCAAATCGACCGGTCCAATTTGCGAATGGCAGTTAACAACCAATTTCCTCACATCGAACTTAAAATGCAATTTCATAATATATTTAGAGCTCCAATATTTTGAAATGCTCCAGTTGCTGACTTGAGATCAATCGCAGTCTATTTGCTTTTATCGAGAAGTTAATGTTTCATATGAAACGACTCATACGAGTACATACTTAACATTTTAGAACGTGAATGCAAGACTTTAAATGCGAGCAATATTGTTTTATGACTTCGACGGATCTTGTGAATGCAAATGGTGAGGAATGTGGGTATTGCGTATAAAATCTAAATGTTTTGTTCTGCTACGTGACCGGACTGCCGAACGGTGGAGTGGCAGACATTCCCATCTTCGAACACCAATTATAAGTAACATTGATCGGTGGTAATGACTGTGTTTATGAGGTGTATGCGGATGCACTCAACAAGGAAATGTTAGAGTTTAAAACGATCTGGAAAATTCTTATTAATTCAGCAATCAAGACTAAGCTTTTATAGCTTACCTACAATAGAGCGATTGTATATTTATGAAGGGAAAACGATTCAAAAAACGGTCTCGCAGTTAAATGTAGCGTTATTGTATCCTATTGCATTGCAAATCAGTAGGCAGGGGAAAGCAAAATAATCGAGCATGTACCTATAGATATTCGTGAGCGAAATATGTATTAGATGATTATGGTCTGCCTTCTGATGTGCTTGTATCGAACGATACTATATTTAGACTAATAAGAACTGATTACAATATTTTATCTTGTCAAAAACGTTCCAATTTTTCAAGTTCAAGTCGCATTGTCAGACTCTTCAGTCGGTTTGGTCTGTCAGCTGTCAACCTCCTGTCAAATTCAAATGTCGTATTGCCAGGTAGTGATTGGATGATCATAATAATAACCCCACTGAAACACTTGTAATAAGAACGAAACCAGATCATATTGAATCAGAATGAGACAGTCTTCAGAGACCAGGCGATCTAAGGACTTAATGGTTGTGTACACAGTGCGAGCTAGCATTGCAGTGCAGTAACTCGCATCATATGGACGTATCTTACGAGTTACTGCCACGTGCGAGTTGGATAGTTACTCGCATCGGAGTTACTTCAACAAGTTTTGTTTTCATTGCTGGCTCGCCTTAGTAACTCGCACATGGCAGCCGCTCGGCCATCACTGGCATCGTTCGGACGCGTTCGGCAGCACTTCGCCAGCGTCAGCTAGACTGTTGCGAGCAAAACCTGTTTTTTTTTGGGTGCTGCACCTTGCACGAGGCTGGGCAGACACCGTGTAGATAGCTAAGGCCAACCGTGCTACTGGCATACGAGTAGACGATCTGAGTAACTATCTACTGTCTATTTAGCAGCTGGCACTGACTAGCCATAAGTTAAACAGGCCTACTACAAGAAAACGGATTCTTTTGTTATTGACTGTCAAGTATATACTGAAAATGCAAGTATGTACTGGAAATAAAAGTATTGATTGAAAATGCAAAAGCGTAAGTGCTGTTAGCCAATGAAGACGATAGTATTTTATTAGATTTATTCTAACAATGTACACTAGGCTTTAAGTATATAAATGGGCATAAGCTTGAAAAATTGCATCAGCTATGTATACATAATTTCGCGGCAAAAATGTGGATATATTCGTTTATTCGTTGACACAAATGCATCTTGATTGATACGCAACCCTTGCATGCCTCACGGTGATGAATTCGCGAGTTATGTTAACCTGATGAATGCGAAAACCGTTTTTATGAATAGTTAAGTTGGTAGCTGTTGTCACTGTAGAGCAAACATTATTAGGTAACAAATATCAATAGAGAACGTAATGCTTATTTATATAGAACCTGTTACCACAGTTTCCAAGAAATATTTGAGGAAACTTGATTTACCGGGCAGGCTTTGTAGAATAGGCTTTGATATTTTTAATGAACGAATAAATTAATAATAGCTCGAAAATTTTTTGGTCCAAATCTATCTATTTACAAACTGTTCTATAATTATACATTGGGTCTCAGAAGTAAGTACGGGACACGTGTCTACAAGAGGTTTGAAACCAGTTCTATGATCCGATTGCAAGTTGATTTAATCACTCGCTCACCGACTGGCCGGGTGACCACATAGCAGTCACTGGCGGGAAACGCACGACCACTTTCATCACCTCATTAATAATATACAAGAATATCGTACAACAACTCACTACATAAATTAAGACTACTGTACAAATACACGAATAGTCATGTGAAGAAATAATGTTCATAAGAAATAAACGGAACTACAGATAAAACTTAGGTAGAAGGTTAAAATAAAATACCAAACAAATAAAAAAATACTTACGTTCAAGTGAGCGTAACATCCAATATTGCCGGCAAGTACAACAACTACAAAATATTCAAATTTTCATTAACGTTAATGAACTTTTGCAACGTCATAAAACAATCACGAAAGTTTTAGCAAATCACACCAAATTATCCAAGAAACACCGAATTTTTTTGAACTCGACACGTAGCGGAAAACTTTTTGGTAGTGTACAAACTGCCACTGGCGTTGGGTTCGATTTCCGAAAAAGTAAAAGAGCGATATGTGGAGGCGCGCGGTTGGAGTTGGCAAAACTGACGTACGCAGCGCGCAAGCGCCGCCAAGGTATTGTTAAAAGTTACTTTTACTTGCGAGACTTGCGACGTGCTTGCTTGCGCCTGCGCCTCCAGCGCCGCCGCCGCGCTCGCGCTCGGGACCTTGCGACCGTCGCGCCACCCGTTTCACTCTTTACATGACCACGAAAGAGAAAAACAGAGGTCTCTCTCCTCCTCTCTGATACACCATTTGGAAAATTTATATTTGCGGGGCGCCTAGGAATACATAAGAATATTTGTGCAAGATTAAATTATTGCTATGCAAAGTAATGGTCACGGTTCATTGAAATTTTAGGTGAGTATTGCCTTATTTCCTTGCGTGGCAAGCCAATGGAATGAACGGAAAAGTGATGATTACCAGGGCGTCAAACACCGTAATTGTTGCATGGAATTTGTTAATTACTGTGAAGCAGACCTAACAACCAGTAGAATTTTCATTTAACATTTATTTGCATGGTTAATGTTTACATTCATAATACTAGTGATGCAGACATTTTCATTAGCTTTCGACACTAAACCGATCTCATTTGCATGCGTGAGCAATGTCACGTGAACTAAAATATCAATATCGAGTGTTTATTAAACCTTGATCTGAAAGGTGTTTGTTACCAACCTGATTTGAGTGTATCATTTTGTATGTTACGTGACATCATAAAATGCAACATTTCGAAAAAAAAAAAGGATTTATAAAATTAAAACAACAGTTTAGTTTGGCAAAACGTGTGTCCCATATAAATACCCGGATTTGTGTAGCGTGAAATATTTTGTCTACCTAATCCATAAGTATACAACCTATTTTAAAAATGAAACAGCTGTGCGTGATTCCACTGTGTTGAAAATATTATAGGTACGGGAAAAATCACGTGAAAATGTTTGGAAAAGCTTTAAAAAAAGCAAGTCTATATACGAGGCACGAGGTACAGGATTGCCTTTACCATTCTATGGCACGATACCGAACAGGCGTGAGTGTGTAATGAATAAGTCAAAGTGCATTATCGTTGACACATTTACCTCCTGGCGAGGTTAATCAAATTGCTGAGTTAGCTAATAAGTGGTGTTTAGCGCCAAAATGCTAAAGAATTGGTGTTGCAAGCTTGCAAGTTGTGCTCAAGGGTTTGCATCAATCGCATTGTCTATGAGGTGATGGAGTGGAGAGCCTGGCTCGGTCGTGCCTGCCGCGACCTCGCACGCAACCAAATAATCTGATACAGTTGATACGCCCGCATTGATTAACTAACCCACTAGATATATGAGCCTGATTTGAAATTTCACTAAATACCTTTCGCATTATACGTGACCAGTACTTTTGATCTACTTACGTAACTCTTTGTCCTAAATAAAATATTTCAAAGCAAGTGCAATCTGATAAAAGGAATGTCTTATGTTAAGATTGGCGCCGAGAGTTTGAACAGGATATCAAGGTAGTTAACTATTGGCTATTAATAAATCTATTTGGTGCCGTGTTGTTTAGTTGCTAACATTTATCGGTAGCTGTCCTATGTTTAGTATGAATTGCACAAAAAATATAAGCGGCAAAAAATGGGTTTCACAAAGCCATGTGAAGAATTGCCGTCTTATCTGATCACGATGTAAAAGAAAAATGCAAGATATTTCCAATGGCTGGTAATAACATCGATTTCATATCTCAATTTATTTAAAATATTTAAAAATACTAAAGCGACTAGAAGATAATTGTTTCAAGTGCAGTTTAAAGAACAAAATAACTAAATATTATGTAAGGCAAATTGTAGTGCACGTAGTAATTTTATCACTGCTACCCTACTACACTTGAAGATCATAAGCCTGAAATTATGTATGAATATAGACGAGAATGATATTACGGCATGATAATGTGTAAGAACCACTCCAGCTAAGAGCTTGTCAAGAAAACTGGTCCAATGTATACTAAGAGCATTTCTATAGTGACATCACTGACAGCTCACAAGGGTCGCGTCTTGAAAATATGATCTCGCTTTTCGAACGTTCGGATATTGAATCCGGTGATGGGATTGGCCAGTGATTTATATTTCTTTCGTAGCTGTCAACGGGCAGCGGGGGTCTGGCAAATTGGTTAAAAGCGGCTAGACCGAAATAATGGTTACATTGCGTTTTACTGAAAAGGTCTGGGGAGTTTTGAAAAGATTTTCTTCAAAGGTTTTATTTTGTTGTTTTTTACAGAAACACAACGTCTTGCTTATATTTTTATTATTTGCTTAAATCAAATCTAAACGAATGACGGTCCAAAACCTTGCCGGTCCGCAAGTAAGCCAGGTAGCAACAGTGACATACAAAATTAAGTTTTCATTCCCCGTCCACTTGGCTGTTACGAATACCAGCGTTCAATGGGCTTCCTGTCTGCCGCTAGTTTTTATGTGACTTACGCCTTCCTGATTGTTATATAGGTATCACTTATTATTCGTCTAATTATGGTTTCGTAAGTGGATATGGCTATCGATTTAACTAATAACTGGAAACTATTGAGAATACAGGAACTTTGTTGTTGCGATTTCTTGTGTAGCGAAGTTTCCAAGATATGGTGTTTAATTCCTTAGTATTCTTCTAATCCAGAGCTAACATTATTAATTATTATAAGTGCGAAAGTAACTCTGCCTGTTTATCTGTATATCTGCATTTTTAACCGACTTCAAAAAGGAGGAGGTTCTATGTTCGACTGTATGTATTTTATTTTTGTATGTTCACCAATTTCTCTGCCAATTGTTTGCCGATTTCCAAAAAAAAAAAAAAATTATTCGAAAGCTTATACTCTTGACTTGGTCCCAATATCACCAAGTTGGAATATGATGATGGTATCCCAGGAAATCGAGGGCAACTCTCAATTTTTTTAGGCACAGACAATGTTTTTCAAATATAATTTCTAACCCAATTCAAATATTTGTGCCTGGTAATTAAAATTTCATGTTGCTGATGATGGAAGGTATAAGGATCTGATGATGGGTTCCCAGGAAATTAAGGGCAACCCTAAAATTTTATGGGCATTGTTTGAAACAGTATACTTCCCATGTGTCCCTATGGTCATCAGGTCAGGATCTGATGATGTGATCCTGGAGAAATCGAGGAAACCCTTCAAATTTTAAATGCATACTTGAAGCGATTTGGGTATTTTTGGAAGAGTATTTTTTCGAAGTGGTTTCATTTCAATTTGGTGAAGATCTGATTCAGAAGTTCGGACATAACAGTTCATAACATGTGCATAACATAACATCACGCTGGTACGCTGTCAAGGGGTACGCACATGTAAATGCCAATTCAGTTGTAGTTGTGAAGTACCATTTAAAAGTAAAAAAAAGGTATTCCGTGTCAAAAAAAAAACGATAAGACGAAACCAAAATCACCGACTTTAGAAATTAACGTTAGTTCATACTTTGCAGTGTTTTTATTTCGAAGTCGGTTGCAGTTATTTGGAAACAAAGATTTTGTTAATTCTTCATGCCTGGACAGATTTTCATCGCGGGAATATGTTCCCTTTGGATACTTTTGACGTTCACGCAGGCAAAACCGCGTGAACGTTATTTTTAATTCGAATGTTAGTCCGTCTGTTTGTTTCACGCCTAAACCGCTAAACAAATTTTGCTGGATTTTAGTGTGGAGATAGATTAGACTTCGAAGGAAGTAGACTACTCGAATTAGTTACCCTACGTAGACAAAGCCACAAACACCAGCTAGTTTGAATATATATCGCTGTTTTCGGTTCGTGAGGAAGCCCGCACGTTAATAATAAATTCCGTAGGTGTGTGGCGCCACGATACGGTAGGTTGCGCCACCTGCCAGCCGCGGCACGAACTACCGCCGAGCACCGTGACGCGTGCAACCAAGTGCCAAGCATTTACCGCGGGAACTGACATTCTATTGAATACGTGCATGAGAAATAAGTGTAATGATACTTTGCTTTTTCCCAATAATGTGGGCTAATAATATTTGTAGGTTAAAGTGCTAGCGATAGCGATAGGCATATGTTTTACCCGACTGCGAAAGAAGGAGGGTTTTGTTTTTCGAGTGTATGTATGTATGTATGTTTATTTGTTTGGCACACCCTAGAGCTTATACGGCTCGATAGATTTTAGCTTCAGAGTTGTCGTTAGTTTTGTATTTACTGTGAGAGTGACACTGGGTATATCAAAATAATAAAAAATAAATGGCAGATTTTTGGCGCCATATTATGCCTTTAATAAATTTTTAATTTTCAAAACCAATCGAGCGGGGTATCATAATAAGGGCTCGAGGAGACGATTCCAAAAATGTAACTCACTAAAAAGTAGGAAATATAAAGTTGACTTTGTCAAAAAACCCGACCGCTAAACAACTAAAACCATGATGCAGTTCCATCTGATCTGACTCCGCCAACTGCAACAGACTGCTTGAAAAGCGACTTGTTTTGAACTATTTAGTCGTTTTTAGCGGTCGGGTTTTTTGACGAAGTCTTTTTTTACGTCGTGGTTTATGGTTTAGTGTGGATAGATATTGATTTTTTTATTGACCGATTACTGTCTCACTGCTGGGTAATGGTCTCCTTCAAATCTTTTCAGTGTTTTTTTCCCGAGCCTCCTTGAACTAGGCAGTCTAGGTCGTCTCCCACGTCTTTCTAGGCCGGCCTAGACTGCGCCGCGCCGGCCAACTTCATGCGTCTAGGCTATTTTGCCGGATGGTCTCCGAGCGTGAGATATTCGTTACTTTGATTTTATTTTAATTGATGATATAAGTTAAAAACAATTCAAGTTTACGATATATACACATACACTTTAATTAATTTACAAATACTTAACTAACTATATACACTAATTAACACGAAATTATGTACAAACGCGTATAAAAACAAAATTAATCATTGGGCATCAAAAAAATAATCCACATCGCTGTCAATGGCAAAAGTTCCTAGAACACTGGCAGCATTGCCGCGTTGAATTGCAATGCTGATTCTTTGGCCGAAAAAAAGCCCAGCCCTCTGGTCACGTGAACAGTCGACAAGTTGTTTGCTAATGTCCCGAAAGACTCGATGCGCACTCGGACCCCATGGGCCTAGTGTTTCAACGCCAAACGGCTCAAATATGTAACTTCCAATTAAGTTGTTATATTTACGCCGTTTGAGGTTTTCTGCACCTGCAGCAGCCGCCCCAGCACAGCCCGCCGTGCTAAGAAGATGGGATGGCGCAAGGGTGTCGACACATGTTGCATCCCACCTTCCAAGGCATTATGGTCATCCCATCTGGCCTTTTCCCATCGTCGCGTGCCAAGCCGTTGGGTTCTAAAACAACTGGCACCCGGTCGGTGACAAGAGCCCGACGAATAATGTCATTAATGCTGACGTGCCGTGCTAACCGACCAGCGCTCCTACTACAGGACAGGCCATGGTGTCCGAGGCGGTCGACTGCTTCACTGCATTGACACCGATGTGGAGCTCCGCTAGGAGCACCCAGACGCAAACACGTAGCGATCCGGAAAGTACTGTCACTCAGTAAAGTACCTATGTTGGGTCACGGTAGTGCCTGTAACCAAAGACCCGGCTCCCATTCACCCACAGCCAGCAGGCGGGCACGCTCCGCAGTATTGGTGGTCGTATTTATGAGGTTATTCCGTACCAATCTGCAGAGCGGCTCGTCCCATTGTCTTTGGGAGAACGGGTTATCGGGCAACGCCGTATTCGGGCAAGCCACTTTCCAGGCGTTCACTGCATCGGTCAAACAAGGCACTTCACAGTTAACCAATGATGGAGTTAATATCCTTTTGGTTAACTTTTCAGTGCTGCTGACCGATGACAGGAACGCCGGTAGGCTTACACTAGAAATTTTGCGGATGCCGAGCCCACCAAAGCGAATGGGTAGTGTGGCTTGCAGCCACGCTCGGTCATCTAGAGTCACATTTAAGATAGATGTCAGTGTGTCTTGAATGATTTGATCGATTTTGTCCAAAAGATGTGACTGCTTCCATAAAGGTGAAGAGCGGAGAAAATACATAAAATTTGGCCCAAAACAACAATATCTAATGAGGGTGAAAGCCGAATGTAAATTAATTTTGCTAAGTCTTTCCGAAATATCGTTAAAAAGATTAATTTTGTCGTCAATGAATGACGAAAAACTGTCTTCCAGTGTAGGTGAACCTAGGAGGTGAAGTGAACTCTTGTCTAAAATTTTGATATCTGGGGCTATTAAGTTGAATTTCTGTAGAGTTTACGATTCAATTTAGAAAATGATTCATCATCGTCATCTGCCTAGCCTTTTCCCAACTATATTGGGGTCGGCTTCCAGTCAAACTGGTTTTAGCTGAATACTAGTATTTTACACGGAGCGGCTGCCTACCAGACCTCCACAACCCATTGAAGAAGAAGAAGAAGAAGAAGAAAGAAGAAGAAAACTAATTTATTTGGCACACACGGAATCACACAATGTTTGTAACAACAAAAGGAAATGCAAATTGATTATAAAAACAATAACATCGTGTGCCATTGGGTAATACGGTACTTCATGGCAAGACTGGAGTCAGATTAACTGGCTTCTGACTATACGTAACGACTGCCAAAGATCTACAAATGACAGCCGGGACCAACGGCTTAACGTGCTTTCCGAGGCACGGAGGAAACTCGGTATATTAAAATGGTCACCCATCCACAAACCAACCTTGGCAAGCGTTGCTTAACCTTGAAGATCGACCCGTGCGGCTGTTATAATCTAGCCACGAGCTCCTCCAATTTAGAAAATGATTGTGAGGTCAAAAGTGCTAAGATATTATGACAAGCGGAAGTCAACCAAATCGAATAAAGTCCTTCACGATTACGTACTCCCGGAATGCACTTACATACAATGGCTTTCATAATTACAATGAATTACAAACTCACGTTTTAAATAGCAACTACATAATTAATAAGTCTACAATATTATTATTATCTTTAACGACAGCATTATAAAACAAATCAGTTTCGTTCATTGCCGTCGAGATCACGGACGTTTGGAAAGTCGAAATACAGGGTTACATACTGCAGAGACAGTGAACATTTTTTTACCAGGCAATAAGTATCGGGAATAGAAATTAAATCAAAGAAAAGAAAGAAAAAGCGTTTATTTGCGTTTTTTTTTGTGTTTTTTTGCACGTTTTTTTTTTTAATTTTTTGATAAAAAAAAACTATGTTCAGTATCCAAAACAGTGACTATGATTACTTTGCTTTTTTTTGACGTGATAACGTCTAATAATTCGATGAACGCCGGCTGCACGCAAAAAAAAGTTTCACGTTCCGTCTGAACCGAGCGTGCAAGCGAGAGCGAGGAACAAGCGATCGAGAGGCGCGATCGGCTTTAGCGTTTGGCTTGTTTGTTAAGAATCCAATTGTTTTCTTATGACGTTACCTATCACGTAAAATTATCGTCCGAGAACCGACTTTACAGATAACAATTTTTTTCCGTTCGATTTTTTTAAATACCTAACCTGCTTAGAAGTACTTTTTGCACTTTGAAGTAACCCTGTATCGTTGTGATATGTTATTTAGTCAACGTCAGCGACGTGTCACTGCGCAATATACCATATTAGTCAGAGTTCCTGACATTTGTTAAGATCAGCCGAAGTTTGGCCATAAACGCTTTAGTCATAGACAAACTCATGACACGGTAAAGGTCAATGCTGTGTCGTTTCACCAGTATCTGTTATTTATAGATTTATTAAACTAGTGACCCGCCCTTGCTTTGCATCGTCGTTTAAACGACCAATAAAACATCGAGATTCCTTTATTATAATTAATTAAATTTAAATAAACATGTATTGAAGTACCGTGTTACCTAGTTACTGGGTTGTGGAGGTCTGGTAGGCAGCCGCTCCTCGAAAAATACTGGTATTGAGCTAAATCCGGTTTGACTGGAAGCCGACCCCAATATAGTTGGGAAAAGCACATGATGATGATGAAATAAATATGTATTGAACAATGAAATGTGCCGACTAGATGACTATAGTTGGTCCTCATATGGCTGACTAGTCGCCGATTATGAAGGTGTCCGCATGGTCAACTTTCCCAACTAGTCGATCCATCTATACTTCCTAATATATAAAGCTGAAGAGTTTGTTTGTTTGCTTGAACGCGCTAATCTCAGGAACTACTGATCCGATTAGAAAAGTTCTTTAAGTGTTAGATAGCCCTTTATGTAGGAAGGCTATAGGCTATAAATCATCACGCTAAGACCAATAGGAGCGGAGCAGTAATGAAAATTGTGACACAAACGAAGTTGCGCGGGTCAACTAGTCTTTCAAATATACGTTACACAGTATATTATAATCTTTTCAAACCGGAGAATCCACATTCGAATTCATTAAGTAGCTAAAAGAACACTGCGGTCTTACAGACCGAAACAAAATCGACTTTATTTTGTAACTAGTTGACCCGCGCAACTTCGACTGCGTTACATTTTTCATTACTGCTCCGCTCCTATTGGTCTTAGCGTGATTATATATAGCCTTCCTCGATAAATGGGCTATCTAACACTGAAATACTTTTTCAAATCGAACCAGTAGTTCCTGAGATTAGCGCATTCAAGTAAACAAACAAACAAACTCTTCAGCTTTATGTATTAGTATATAGATAGATATGTATCTACCTATCGATTTATTAATACAGAGAAGGAAACGTAGACAATGTACAGAAACATGGTAATTAATATTTTGCCGTAAGGGACAATGGCAATTCATCATCAGTTCTGCTTATTGAAAACATTTTACTAAATGGAATTCGAAGCCAAGCTCATTTACTATAGAGGTAAACCGATTTATATGGCGAGATTATTTCGCTTGACCCGACGGATACCTAATCAATTATTTCTGCTTAGGCGGAAAATATTATACGGTGAGTATACCTAAATATGTCAATATTGTAAATATCTCATTAATATTACTTGTAATAAATCAAATAGCTTGACAATGTCTTACTGACGCAGTCTCTTAATTAATTTGATATTTTAAAGTGTTTTGGCAAGATTTTGGATATCATAATTTATATTTATTTGCGATGATTTCGATAAATAAAGTCTAGCTAGAAAAATTAATTGCGATTTTTGCAGTGACATATCTATTTATTATTTTAATGTCATTGACTTTCCTCGGGATCTGGACGACGGACCTTTGAAAAGCGTACGAGTGGGGCCGAAACTAACTCGCAGAGGCCCCAGTAGACGCTTTTAATGAAATGAGGTAACCAATGACGATTATATCAGAATTTACTATGAATGAAGGTATAAGGACCATTCCTAGTTCGTGTACTCCTACTGCAGGATGCAATAATATATGTAGCGAGCCTGTACTGCCCAGTGCTGACGCAAAAGTCCAAGATTTAAATTGTTTATAAAACGTTTATACAAATCAAATAAGTAGCTAATGTCATAACATCCTGTTATTTCTCCGCAGGAAAGTAGGCACGAAATAAATATGGTAATGCATGAATATATTTGGGTAATTGAATTAAATTGATACTTGCGTACAATAGATAGCTGTAATAAATATCTGTCAGCTAATAAATCAATAGACCTTGCACCTATTAAGGCAACTTAAGTAGATATGCTTCAAGTGGGTGGCTTTTAAGTTAGAACTAAATCGGTCAAGTGCGAGTTAACCTCACGATGTCGTTCGTATAGAATAGATAGTGTCGGTTGCTAAATGATTCATAAAACACGAATCTATATCGATTAAATAATAAGAAATGGCGATACATTAATCAACGCCTGTCTGATTTTTTTTGTAATCATTTTATTTGTTACGATTTACTATCTTATTACCTACATGTATGTATAGATGAAAGTGTTTTTGGGCAACTGTCTGTTTATATAGTTGATCCGCGCAACTTCGTCTGCGTCACAATTTTCATTACTGCTCCGCTCCTATTGATCTTAGCATGATGATATATAGCCTATATGCTTCCTCGATAAATGGGCTATCTAACACTGATAGACTGATAGAAGAATTTTTCAAATCGGACCAGTAGTTCCTGAGATTAGCGCGTTCAAGTAAACAAACAAACTCTTCAGCTTTATATATTAGTATAGATTGATAAATACAAGGTTAAAATAGAAATACAAGTAAAAATAAGGGTTTTGTAATACTTTGTAGGCTCATGTTAGACCTCTCTACGAAGAAATTAAAGGATGATAGATTTTCAAATCGCTACATTCAATTTATTTGACAAAACTTATTTGATCTTTAGTAAGGATTAGTATAACGATAGATTTTAATTAAAATTAATTTAGGTTATCAACGTAATTTCATAGCAGATTATTATGGGTTTGTTTTATGAAGTAGATAACCTTAACAACACGAGATTTTTGTAATTTCTCTGGAATTATAAAAGCATTATCTTTAGGCGAATTTTTACATAAAAAATAAACGAGGCTCCTTTAGCATATTAACATAAAATGTACTTTTTTATGTAAGAAAATAATTATAACTTTGCGAGAAAAATACACTTAGGAGATTTTACTAAAATATGCGAATGACGATTAAATTCAAAACGATAAAAAAGTGAATTTTGCAAAAAATGTTAGGTAGGTGGTAATGGCACTTCGCCGTCGATATGTTGAATAAGCCGTCACAAAAATGAACTTGATGTGTTTTGTGTCAATTTTACTCTGGTTTGAAATGAAAAGCTTAAAAATATTTTTAAGCCATGTCAAAAAAAAACATGTATTTTAATGCAGATTATGATAAGAATTACACGTACACAAGGCTCCACAGATAAGATCTTTATATTACAGATTCATAGAAACTCCATTCAGCTCTGAATACTTTAGTAAGCTATTTCGCTTTTTATGTGTAAAAACCCACATGATTATAAGATAGGATAGAATCGAACTCAATTCGTTTCGAGACAAGTCATTGTCAGAGAACAGATTTTGGCGTCAGTCCAGAAAGAAAGATGAGAATGTGTAAAAATATGAAAGGGCAAGAAAAGGAAGAGAAAAATATATAAGATGAAATATTGACATGACAGTGGGTTATAAGAAAAGATTCTTCGCAAAAAACCCAATGCAGAGATCTCGAAATTATTGTTCGACTTGCGAGCCCTCCGCTACGCACGGTTTTCATGGTCTGACAACCGAGATTTTCTTATTATGTACAAGTTATGTACTTAAATCATATCGTCCGCATCAAAATCGGTTGCACACAGACAAACACAAAAAAAGATTTAACTAAATGCAAAGATGAAAAGAAATAGTAAGGCTAATTTCTAGGGTTCCATACCCGAAGGGTAACCAACGGAACCCTATTACTAAGCGTCCGCTGTCCGTCCGTCCGTGTGACTGTCAGCAGGCTGTATCTCAAGAACCGTAATAGGTAGGGGGGGGGGTACGGTACGGAACCCTCCGTGTGCGAGTCCAACTCGTGCTTGGCTGGTTTTTTGGGCCAAAGAAGCCTGAAACTAAAAATATTTTTTTTTACCAGCGATCCAAATTTTGACAAGATTAAGATATGTTAAATTAGCCTTGCTATATAAAACTGTTAGTTGCGTATAACATAAAGAATATAAGTAGGTATCTACATTAACCAATTTATAAGACAACTTGTCCGAGAAAACTAGTCAGGTCGAATCTTGAGCTTGAATTGAGAATTGAGGTATTCTTTGTGAAATAAACTAGCGAGCTTAATCGTATAGTAGTACCTATTAATATTAACGACAAGGCTCATCTCTGTCGTTGCAGAATATTGCCCCGGGGAAGGCAAAGTGAGCATTCGGAGCAATAAATTAAGCTATTTAAAAAACTAGAATTGCATCAGTCCGCTGATTATTGTAATTGACTGTGCATGTTATTATCGGTTCGTGTTAATTGAATGTCTTTGCAGTCTACGCCTGATATCTATATATTTTTATCAAGAAATAGCTATGGATTATATTTGTTTTGTTTTAAAGGATTATGGACTAAACTAGTCTTGATTATAATTTAAAGGTAAGTTTTTGTTATGATATTATTTATAACACACAAAACATTTACAGAATATTCTTGAGACAATGTCGGAATATTCAAGCCCAATTGGTTGCTAAATAAACCAAAAAAGTTAAGTTTTCATCAAGTTTTGTAAATCAGTATCTGTTCTCACTACTTTTAGGGTTCCGTAACCAAAGGGTAACCAATGGAACCCTACTCGTATTACTAAGCCTCCTCTGTCCGTTCGCCCGTCCGTCCGTCCGTTCTTGGGCTGTATTTCAAGAACCGTAACAGGTAGATGTTTGAAATTTTCACAGATTGTGTATTTCTATTGCCGCTATAACAACAAATAATAAAAATCAAGGCTTATGGTACGGAACCCTTCGTGTGCGAGTCCGACTCGCACTTGGCCGGTTTTTTAATGTTTCTACGAATATGAAAAATTATAAGTTGGTAAAAAGTAGAGCAAGACATGTTGACCAAAATAGCAAAATAAGGTTGCGAAATACTTTGCAATATGACCAGCTAAGTCAAATTAGATCAATGTCAGCCAATATAACACGAATCGAAAATATATTAAAGTCGCAAGACCATAAATCGAATTTTCACCCGTAGAACCTTATATCACGAGCAAGTTCGTATTTCTAAAGCCTCGAAAGCATAGCGTGAATTTTCGGTACTCTATGGATGCCAGCGCGAAAACACTGCCTGTACCGGGTGAATATTACTTTTCCTGTCGAACGAAATTTAAATTCGAACCAAAGGCTGTTTGAAACCCTTTGTGGAGTAGGTAACAAACTGAGGACTATTTTAATTAAGGTAAATAAAAAAAAGGCAATAGTAAAGAGGTTGGCAGGCTCATTAATTAGGATATTTCTTAGGAAATCATCTTCTGGGTGACTTTAAATTTATTTTCAATCTTTCTGGAGGTACAAGTATATTTGAACACGAAAAACATTCATCATCTGCCTAGACTTTTCCCAACTGTATTGGGGACGGCTCACACGAAAAACATTCAGTATGGAAAAAAAATCTACTTTCAGTTTTTTTTTCTTATGGTAAATCATCAAATGACTCCTACCACTCTGGGCGGAGTGGAAGGGACTCTTACGTACTGACTAAAAACCATCCGTGTTCCTCCAAATGCCCTTTGAGTTCCAGGGCTACGGTGACTCTTGAACCTTAGCAGAGAACCTACAGCACATTATTATGTTAATGTTAAAAAATAATGTATATATATTATTTTAATCTACCTATACTAATATTTAAAGCTGAAGAGTTTGTTTGTTTGTTAGTTTGTTTGTTTGTATACTTGAACGCGCTAATCTCAAGAACTACTGGTCCGATTTGAAAAATTCTTTCGGTGTTAGATAGCCCATTTATTAACTAGTATTATATATATTAGTTTATTTTTAATGATGTTGTTGGTACACTTGCTCTAAATCTATCTAAAAGTTTTATGTTAGATATTGCCCCGTGCGTTAAGACCGCCAATTAACACTTGTTTTTAGGGTTATTACTAAGCCGCCGCTGTCCGTCTGTCCGTCTATCCGTCCGTCCGTCCATATGTCTGTCAGCGGGCTGTACCTCAAGAACCGTAATCGTTAAACAGTTGAAGTTTTCACAGAATATGTGTTTCTATTGCCGCTATAACAACGAATAATGAAAAGTAAATTAAAATTTAAAGCGGGCTCCTATAGGTACAATAATCCAACTCGCGTGAGAATCCAACTCGCACATGGCCAGTTTTTTTTTTATCCTATATTTATTACGAGGTATTCTATAGACTCGACAAAATATAGGGAGCAGCTGAAAATGTCGCTAGTGAATTAAAAGTCACACTTTATTACAATCTTTGTTACCCCACTGAGTTATGGTCTCTTCCATATTCATATTACTTCTATCCGTTTCTTGTTGCGATTTTAAGAAAACCCCTAAAAAAATAAAAATGATTTTCAAACGATGAGTAATAAATTGTAATCGTCATTACGTTTCGTTTTAGAGAATGTTGACCTATGAAATATTTCCAAAAATATTTAGCATGTTTTTAATATCAAGGCAAGCATATAAAGTATCTATTTTACATGCAAGCATTTATGTATTCTTGTTTCGATGCAAAATCATGTAAAACTGTTTCTTTTGAAACCATTTCTTACTTATTTCTGTTGAAAAAGCAAATATTATCTATCTCCCAAAATCTCAATAAAATGTTTGATGCAATTGAGTTAGAACTATTTTCGACCTTATTTTTTAAGTTGAGTTATTTTAATTTATTATTCAAAATCGAAATCATTGATAAAGTAGCTAACCTAATCAGGAAAAAAATTATATTTGTAAATTATTTGGTTATTAAATATGTTGAAGCCATGACATTGTTTTTTTTTCTACAATAGAGCGTGGCTGATTTTATAATGTTGCAGGCAAGTCTTAAACTTGAAATGAACTAAGAAACACCTAGTTCTAAAATATAAGTACTGTCTTTAATAAATTCTGTGACCACTTTATATTTTTTTTCCTAGTTTAAAATGGACCGAAATAATGTGTTGACTTTAAGTTAAATACGACAAAACTGTGAGAACTGGACTATGTGGAGACAGGTTTACTCAACTCAGTCCAGTTCCACTTCTCAAGCTGTCAGGCAACTGTTTAAATATGGATAACTAAGCATAATAAATAGCGAAATATTTTTCTCTGACGATTTTTACGACAACTTCAAGTGGTCGATACATCCCACGCTTTTCTTTTATCAACAAATTAGCGTTGAATCGTAAAAATAGTTTTAACGAACTTTAATAGTTCACTCGTATTAGTTGTATGAATATTCATAATCACGAACTGCTAAATAATGAAGTGATAATTAATGCTCTATGGCTATTAGTCACATAAATATTAACATATTTGTAGAATCTAGATAATATTAATATTGGGCAAAAGCAAGTTAGTGCTATTACCGCAATATGTCTCTTCTCAGTATCCGCAATATGTCTCTTCTCAGTATCCATTTGACTGCAGACGAATATAAAATCTTATTATTCCTCTAATGGTATTTCCTAGTATTATTTTACAAAACCGTAATTGAAATGATTCCTGGAGCGGTACTGTGTGAGTGATATTGGCATTTGGCTGTAACCGGAGTCGAATCGAACAACACGAGATCCGTCGAATACCGATCTTATGAACATGTAGTGAACGGCAAGGTCGCGGGGGTATAAGTTTCTTTCCAATTTTATACACACGTATAATCTGAGTTATGTATGTGTTAATAGTGACGTTAATAAATATTTTAGAAACAGGTATTCTCTGATTACCAGCCAGCTCTATGGGGCGTGATCGAAATCGATTGTTTATAGCGTGTAGTGTTTTTTGTAAATGTCGCTGTTGTGACATTGGAATTAAATATTTCACAACAGTCACGGTAGTCAATTGGCGGCTATTAATGACCAATGTTGTAATTACATAAAACGGTAAAATAAACTAAGAATCAACATAAAGTTATTAAAATAAAATTATAACATAAACATAACGGGTTAAGTAGAACTAAATGAGAGCTAAAACACTCGAAAGCCACGCTTGGCATAAATCAGGCGAGTTAAAAGTCGATAAAACACAGACTACTTTGGCATGTAAATGCGCGCTGCAAGAAATTACGGTCTTAATTTAATGTCCAGTCAGCAAAATGATTTGTAGAACTAAAAGGCACCCAGTCCGTGAATATCCCCTTTTTTCAGATAATGAAATTTACGTTCGCATTATACTTGAAAACCCCTCCCTTCTCAAAACTTCGTGGCCGTGACATTGAATTAATGGGACACACTTTTAATTCTGGATTATTATTCGTATCTTTCGCCTCTTACTTTGAAAACTGAAATGATACAGCATTGAGGGTGGAATTTCCGATCAAATATTTGATATTATATTCCAATATTTCTGCATGCCAAACACGGAACAAACCTTGCAATTTAAGATCCAAAAAGGAACTATGTCGTAAAATCTAGAAACATATCTTTTGCGTAAAGTTTCAGCGATATATTCATATCTTTACTCCACTAGCGCCATCTGTAGACAAAGCTTGCAAATGATTACTTTCCTTGGATCGCGGTTTGCAACACGACACTTACTCACAAGATCTTTGTACACGTTAAATGTAGAGGACGTGCCGTTCGACATGGTTCTATATTTCACGTTCGTAACGTGATTGGAATCGGTTTAAAAAGGAGATTTTATTTGAAACACTGTGTTGTTTGTCACATGTAGAGCGAGTTTGATAGGAGCAAAAGTTTTTTTGCTGTAAAAGGCTGGCTAGTTGTTTTCTGTGTGAGTGCCTGTGTATATTTTAGTTTACTCTATTACTAACCAGTGGTTATGTACACAGGGTACCTTCAAAAGTTTCACAATCATGTAGAAAGTTATGTTCATATTTATTATTTTTAACATCAGAGTATATGAGTTTTGTTTGTATTCGTATGGACTTGGGTAGGTATAGTAGACAATCATGAAATATACGTGTACATACATTTACGCTTGTAACACGGATGGAATATATAAAGCAACGATTTCACTGCTTCAGCTAATGCGTTGTTAATAATTTACGTGATTACTTGATTAGGTTCGAGTAATCAGACTAAGATTTAATGATATCGTTACTGCACTCCCCGGGATTAGAGGTGTTCTTAGTACGCTTAATTGCGTCGTAATAAGTACATGGTAAACAGTTTCTTCAATTTCATTTAGGAACTGTTTGCAACACGTGGGAATCTAGAATATCATCATCATCATCTGCCTAGCCTTTTCCCAACTATATTGGGCTCGGCTTCCAGTCAAATCTGGGTTCAGCTGAATACCAGTTTTTACGTGGATCTGCTGCCTATCAGACCTACACAACCCATTAATAGGGTAATACGGTCCTCCTCAGATTTTCCGGAAAAACATTGCTCCGTCGCAAATTGAACATTATATCAAGTCATGGATTTTGAAAAAAAAAATCAACCTATCACAGTAAGATGCGTTTGACAATTTGTCACAATTTTTTTTTGATATGTTTATTTTTTGACAAACTTGACACGGAAAAGTTTTCGTTCTCTATACGAATATGCTTCCCAAGACTGCCACATGGAGGGAAAATACCTTAAAAACTATACCTAGATAGAAAAATTAACTGAACAAAGACTATTTTTATTTTAAAAACTATGTGAACTGTATTTACAGAATTTTAAACAATCGCCTGTCTGAACCGGGAATCGAACCCGCTAAATGTAAATAAAAATCTGTAATTTACCACACCGATTGAACGGTTCAATCGTACTCATTTATTTCTTCTAAATAACATACCATCTAAAATAAAATAAAAACTCATCAACAGCGAGTCAGGCTCGATCGATTTTAAATTTTCATCGGCGAGGTCTATATTCGTCAGAAAATTTAAACACTGTATATTGCAGTTTTAGATCAGAACCATCTCTTGACCAATAGTTAACGATTTCTGAAAAAATGTGCTTTTTAGAGACATCATTTCTTTTTTCCTATAATCTTCACAAACATTTCTAACGCAAACTTTGGAGATAGGGGACCCCCCCTATCTCTATCGTAATTTTAAATTTTTCCTCAAAAGTCGAAAACCATGCGGCCAAAAACATATTGTTTCAGAATTTGTAAATAATGTTCCATCATGTGATATCCCACATTCCAAAGAACTTTTAACAACCACTTTCAGTCGCTTTTGCAAAAAAATATTTTTATTTCTTTCTTATTTTCAAAATCAAGATCAAACGTCATCTAAAACTATTTCAAGTTGATAGCATTAGTAGTTCTAGAGATATCCAGCTGTGACAGACGGACCGACTTAGTCACACCATAAGGGGAAACCCTTATCTTTTTTTCTTTTTAATTCTTTTTACCATTTTGGTATGGAACCCTAAAAGTGGGAGTTGGCTAAGGCGTCTTTTCCCTTCATTGGGTATGTAGGTACCTGGGTTGTATATATTTTATTGTATCGCGTTTTACTTAAAGATTAGCCTGTTTACGAACAATTTATAAGTTTGGCCTTGCAATGTCGATGAAATTTACTAAGTAGCGCTAAAATATGCGGTTGCGTGTGAGCAATTACGTTACATAGTTTAGTACTCGTGCACCTAAACTGATGTTGTTGTAAAGTTTAAAATAAAAGTATCTATGACATCATAACACATATGTATTCATTTGAGTGAGTCGAATTGAAAATAATTTAATCTTAATTTTATAGGCATTTTGGTAGGAAAGATTTCTTGTTTCTAGGAATGTAGATTTTTGTAAGTTGACACGTGTATGAAACTGTCTAATTTGTCCAATTACAAAAAACGTACCAATCACCAAACTGGTTTTATTTTAGCAGGTGAAAACCAAACTAAAATCAACAATTAATAATTAAAAAAAAATAAAATAAGATCATGAATTGTACATAGAAAACCTTCCCTTACGTTAAATAATACATTTCATATAAGGTAAACCACACGCGTGAATTATAGTAAACAATGCTACAATGTTCCGACATACATTATGTAGGAAAAGTCAGGAATTCTTCTAGCAAAGCGAGTGGAGGAAGTGTTTGATCAATCATCTGGAGGTATCAAGTTCGACGGAGGCATTCCATATTAAACTTTTACGAGACGCATTCACACTCACTATTAAAGACTTAGGCACCCAATACACGCTCATGCAAACGTCAGTCAATTCCAAAAGTCATAAATTTCGAATGACTGATGGTGAGTGATGGAATTCAATCGACATAATGACTCTACTTCTTAAATATGCGACGATATATTATTGGCTGATACACGGGATTAGAAAAAGACAAGGACTGAACTTATTAGGTACCCATTCTATAAAAATATAAAACCAGGCTAATTCACTTAAAAGTCACTGCTTAACACTACAGGTTATCCGCCAGTCACAGCGTTGACTATGGTCAAACTGACAGCAAAACGCACCGTGTATTGTGCGCCTTATACGTTTTCTCCTGAATGACGGGTCAGTGCCTTTATTGCATTTCAGTAAGGTTGAAAATAGACCTGCCTTGCATGCTCTACCTTTGTGAACGTTCTGCAGGTTTATTTCATCCTTTTCATCTAGGGAAGGTATGGGATGGCTGTAGGCTGTCTTCATCTCGGTAAACGTTTCTTGCGCCAAAGTTATCAGAGACTTAATAGACCGTAAAGGCCGCCGGGTGCTGCGGCTTAATATATCTTCGGAGTCATACGTAGGGACTGGAGTTATAGCCAGGTATGTACTTAATTTCTTGTACAAAGATAACTAGGCCATTTGTATATGTTGCTAGTGTTTACTACGGAGCATGTAGGGTGCAAAATTCTGAAAATCAAATAGATTTGATTTTTTTTTTTTTTTTTGCCTCTACGAAGCATATTTTATCATGCTTCGTAGAGGTAGCGCAAAATACTTATACCACATTCAAACCTTGTGATTCGGTGATGAGAGAAGTTTCATTTTTTTTGCAGTCCGCAAATGTTTGAAAAAAAAAACGCACTTTTTTATTTTGGACTCGTATAAAACAAACAAAAAACAATATGAAGTGATGAAAACTAAGAAAATAGACATAATTGATAAAAGCTCTTGAGCATGTCATGTTTTGTCCTCTCCTCTAATACCTATGTAATGATCCAAAACACTGGTCTTTAGCTTTACTAACTTTACTCTTAAGCCTAGCGTAAATATTAACTGAACGTTTAGTAAAACAGTTTCTTATAAAAGTTAGCAAAGCGTGGTGTAATATGAAAAGGAAAGATAAACAGCAAATAGCCGCAAATGTTGAAGGTAGAGGATTTTTTTGCACACCACAAGCAGGTAGCTGAAACCAAATTGTCGAGGATTTCATTTCATTTCACGGATACCTTCCATTTCATGAAATTTTAATCAGCACACTCTGTGTATCTACTGGATTAATAAAGGTGAGTATACATCGTTACAGTTACACGTCACCGAAGATGATAATTGTCAAACTTTGATAACTATAAGTTCTACAGAAAAATAGAGGTATTTTCCCTCGCCGCGCTGAGTAAAATAAATTATTTTTACATCAATTGGAGCGTGACAAAACCGATTGGTGGCGAAGTTTGGTAATTATCGAGTTTAATCACTTTCGGTCGAAGTTGTGGGTTGATGTGAAAGCGACCTAGTATAATGAAAGCTTAACAATGACACGTTTATAGTGCACTGCGTCAATCCGATGGGCAAATGAATTCACGTCGGCGTTGCTCGCTAATAATCACACACGCCGCAAACACATAGTTTATACTGGCACAGCCGTGTACTGTGTGAGCGAATTTATTTCAGTTAATCTTGTTTTCATAGTTGCCTATAAACAGCTTTGGGCAGCGGCAATAAAGGCCTTATTTTTTCCGGAATAGTTTCGGAATAAAATTATTCTTTCTGTAAGGCTTTTTTCACATGTTGTTTACGTGAGTTGGAAAAGTAAATGTACCTATTCATTATAGGGACAAGATAAATCTGAATAGGGTGTAACGGTAAAGTGTATCTACTCATATTAAAAAACTTCTTCTGCTTGAAAAGATGGGTTGAAAACATGAAATGCAAATATATCAAATTCTTCTCTTACTGGTGACTGACAGACAACACCCAGCTGAAACTACTTGTCGTAGAAAGCTGATATTGCAGTGTAGTTTCTTGGGGAGTGCAGTAGCACTAAGAGGAGATTTCCCGAAATTTCTCCGGGAATGAAGTCGTGGGTAAAGGTCAGTTACATACCATAATATTTTTTTTAGGAATTAAGTTTAGTATTACTTTTTTGAAGAAAATAAAATTGTTCTTTTACATGTGCGCAAGCAGTTTTTAAAATACTATACCTTACCGTTTCACCCCTTTTTTTAAGGATGGGAAATCATCAATGATTCCTTCCGCTCTGGGTGACTAAAACCCATCCGTGTTCCTCCTGGTGCCCTTTGCGTTCCAGGGCTACGGTACCACTTTCGAACAGATTCCGCAGCCCCAGTTACCTTTTCACCCTGTATAGTAGTCAAGAGGTGTATTTTTACACTCACATGCCATTTTCTCTGACAGCAGTCGTGTGGCGTTGCACTATCTTTAAAGACTTCGTTGCAGCCGAAGCAGACTTATTAGTTTTGACTGTAACACTAATGTTACGTGCGGAAACTTATACCTACTTAAGACTTGTGCAAGAAGTAAGGAGTTCTTAGTGGTGCCATTGGGGATCAAAATTATTGAACGGCTCCGCTGCCGCACTGGTGATTTTGAGGAAGAAAAGTGTGATCGTGTGTGAAATTTTAAAAACTCCTTGAAAAGTTTACCTTTGTCTTGAAAATCTACCTTTTATTAATGAAAAATTGTCAGTTAAAGTATTAAACTCATGTCAGGGTTGCGGGATTGTTTGAAAGAGTAACCGTGGCCCTGGGACAAAAGGGCCATTGTAGAAACACGGAAGGGATTTAGTCAGTAACAGTCCAACGCTTCCACTCCGCCCAAAGCGGGAGTCATTTTATGATTTCCCATCCTTAAAGAAAAAGTATTGGACTCAAGTACGTTTATTATTAGGTACGTATAGTGTGGACACCAGTCGCCAGATATTTAAAATAGGCTTTTTGATATTCGTTCTCATTAATTTTAATTAGAAACATAAGATTTTATCAAGGTGAATTGTTATAAAAAGTCAAGACACTTCCGTTCGTAGGCATTTCACAGCCACAACATGACAACTAACACCCAACGAGAGAAATATTAATTTTGTAACGTAGTTATAAGTTAAAGTAAGTTTTATTGTCACGATGTACTCGCAATTAAGTAAATTAGCAATTTATAAGTCGCTTTGTACCTAAGTAGGTCTCCGCTCAGATAACTGGCAGGCCATTTACCTGAATTGAATAGATATCTTACTAAGAATTTATGTGATTACTATACATCGTTACGAATCTCTTCTATATAAACGTTCTTTATGTGACACCCCGTAATGGGGAAGTTCGGTATTTTTAGATTTCCACCGGAAATTGTGCGATAAAAGTGTTGTGAAAGATTCCTTTGTGTAACTCAAACTTAATGGAAACTGTTAGACAAATAATAAACACTTTTTGTCGTTTGCTCTATATTTGCGAATTGTAGAGAGATGGTTTCATTTTGTTGTTTGTAGCAACTAGACTGCTTTTAAAAGTTTCGTGACCAACAAAACCGAATATCTAACTAAGCTTCCGCAGTCCGTCTATCTGTCAGCGGGCTGTATGTCAATCGTAACAGGTACACAGTTAAATTTTTCACAGAGTGCTCTATTGCCGTAAAACAACAAGAAACGACCTCCATACAAGAAGTTGTTTTTTTTTAAGTTCATGGTTCAGTACCCTTCTTATGCGAGTCCAACTCGCACTTGGCCGTTGCAAATATATTACAACATTTGTTGTTATAGCGGTAATAGAAATACGCAACCTGTGAAAATTTCAACTGTCTACCTATTATGGTTCTTGAGATACAGCCCGCTGACAGACAGACAGTCAGACAGACGGAGGGAGGGACGGACGGACGGGCTTAGTATTAAGGTTCCGTTGGATACCATTTGGGTACGGAACCCTAAAAAGTACCCGTACAAAAAAAAAGATAATTAACATTTTAAAAACGCTAAAACAATTCAGTACACCAAAAACAAAATATAATATCCAACATGATTTCAGGAAGCACGTTTTTACAACGAATTAATTATCCTTCTTTTTCTGACCAAAGACCGGAGGATTATTTATATTTAATTTCAGTATCTAACCGCCGCAGACTGCTTTACGACTTTGTTCCTTCGTCATTCTTGGCCGGAAAATTAAAGCAATAAAAAAGTTTGGCTAGCCATGGAGATTTCAACTAATCAAATACTGGCCATCTTAAAGAAAAACGCTAGCAGAATTCTTCATGATAATTTAGAAAAAAGATGTAATTATTAACTTTTATTTATAAAAATAATTGCAAACATTCTACTTGCTTATGTGTAAATTATGCGTGACTTGGGACTGGGTTATCACATTTTATTTGAGGAAATAAAGTCATTTTCTGTTGCTGAGCAAATGAAAGGGATATAAAACTAATGGAGCATGTTTTATAACTTTTTTATTCGTGCTAGTTCTAAGCTCTATATTTTTCGCAAGGCTTCAAGAATATATTCACCAGAATTTAGTCATTGGTTTTTATGATTTAGATACTACATTAATTAAGTTAAAGTTTTATGGGTTATCTATTTTAAATATCTGAACAATAAGTATTTCAGGCAAACAGATTTATTTGCCTAACAAAACTTTTGAAACTTCACATGAAAACTTCATAAATGTCTGAGATAAGTATTTTAAAAAGTGTTTTTATTTGTTGATGTTTAAAAGTAGAAGTGAAAAATCTACAAAAAAATATTTGTGAGTTATGTTGTACAAAATAATATAGCCAGTTTTGTCTAAAATGATGGATTTATTCACTGTCACATTTTATTCAGACAAAAAGAACGAGTACGTTTGTTGTCACAAAATGCGCGCGAAATATTTTCCGTCTAGTTTTCTTTCAACTTGTTTATAGTCGCGTGTTAGCTATTGATTAGAATGTAGTATTACATGAGTTGTTTCATAGTAGTGTAGAGTCATGGGAGCGGGTAGTGTGCGCCTGAGAGGAGTCTGGAAGACCCAGGCCGGCAATGGCCAGAACTGGGGTTGTGCGACCAGTCCCGGGAGCAAGCCCTAGAGCTGAGCGTGCGATTCGTTCGAATCGGGGGTGTCGGAGCTGAGCGCTGTCGGGCGGCAGTGTGGCGGATCGCGCGTGACGTCAGCGTCCGGGCGCGGATGGCTGGCACGCAGGCGCCCGGGCGCCTCCCTCCCCGCTGCCCCGCGCCCCGCCCACACCCTCGCCCGCCACTTCTCGGGCGGCGTGCGACACCTGCACCCGCTCGTCCGCCCACCACAACTTTCGCCTACCCGCGCCGATGCAATAAAATAAACTTTCCGTTAAAAGTGCGTGTGGGAATTTATCGGACTTAACAATCGGACTGAAATTACTTTTCAGTGACATTTTCTCAACTTTCTGTGTTTTGTTAAAAGTTCGGATGTTTAAAGTTCAGGTAAGTTATTTTGCGTAGTTAGAAATGAATCTTTGTTAATTTATTTTATTCATTGATAATTTTAATAAAATACTGTACCTAATTATTTAAAAAAAAATCGGGTGGCTTTATCATTTCATCTGACTGAAGGGAAAATCACGTTATTGTCTGTACATGCGAACTATGTCTAGATCTAAACTGTAGCTAGGCAATTTTCCCACTTTTTTTTTCGGAAAATGTGTTCATGTGCAGCACAGCGGGAAAATTGTCTGGATTAGATAAACAAGCAGTTATTGGGCTCCGATGTCGAGTGCATGGAGTGCGGTGGTTGCGTAACCGGCTGCGCTGAGATCAAATCCGCGACCCCAGCGCTGATCTTGTCAACACACGCGATATTAGGTACTACACGAAAATAATCTGCGATAAAACTTTCACAGGAACGGCGGAATTTTCTGAAACCATACGGGTACTTAAGTACTGAAGTTCCTTCGCTCGACGTTATCGGTTTTAGTTTTTGGCGTAGGTACGAGTACCTATGTAAAATGGAAGTTGGCATCGGATTCGCACCGTGAGAATCATTTCTGTGCCAATTTCTGGGGTCCCTATTAGTGGAAGAGATATAAACTATTGTGTATGAGAACAAGTTAAGCCATTAGAGATAATGGTGCGTAACAAGTACAAAGACATTGGAATTGCGATGCCGAGTGCCATTTTGATTTCATTTCGACTTAAATCGTGCAAGATTCGTGAGATAATCCCTACTGGTTTTTGTTAATAGACTTTCCAAAGGTGGTTCACGATTTAATATTTGGATTACGATTGCTAGATGGTCGTATTGTAATGTTGGATTATTGATTCGAGGTATTAAGCTTTTGCTACTATTTGAAATACCGTGAAATAACGTAGGCACGTGTTTTTTGACCAGAATATCTTTGAATGGTGTTTTTGGCATTTGCAAAGACTCCAAAGACGCTATTTTTTTTGGAACTAATTTAGAATTCCTAATAAAATCTCCATTTTTCATAACATTAGTGGCGTTTGGAGAAAGATGGCGCAAGTGAATTGATTGCTTTTTAAATCATTGTTTGCTGAATTATAAGATTCTGATTTATGTTTTTGTAATTGTTCGGCTTACGATTGCCCACATTCTCACTTGATGGAAGGCGATGATGTGGTCGAAGATGGAAAAGTCTTGACAAGAAGTAACCGATTCACTGTGATTTAAAGACCCCTATTCGCATTTTAATATATTTGTTTGTTAAGTGTAACGGTGAATGTCTACGTGCGCAAATAGGCGTGGATTCGCAATCGTATTTTTTTGTACCTACCCACATTAAACGAATTTATCATCTGCGAACACCGTTTAACCTGCAGCAGTTATTATGGGGTTTCGGACACATGGTGAAAAAAAAAGTTATGTAGAAATATGAGGGCGCGTAAGCGAAATTGTTCTCACTTAAACAACCAAATTTTTTAATACCTGTGCTTTAATTTCAATTTTCATGGCTTTCGCTGTTGAGGTATGTTCGTTTTTAATTATAATAATTGTTCTGTCAATTAGCACTTTAACGCTCCTTTCGTTAATAATATGTAGCTCGAAGACAATGTATATAAATAAACTACAGCTTCAAAGGAAAGGAATGAGAGAAATGTTTTTACTTTATTCTGAAATAAAAAGAACTCGATTTTACGACACTCGATACTCGCATGCTTACATTTTATTGCGGGAAGCGACTGTTAGGTACTAAAGGCTAAGGTACTTCTCATACCTATACATTGCTGCCTGTATCAAAATAATTCCACCCAACATCGTTGACAGTAATTTCAGGAGCGAAGAAACTGTATAGAATGACAAATTGTATACAAATTAACAAGTTAATTAATTCCTCCAGAGCATTTCAATGGACCGTGTCTATCAAATTGCTGTATCAATTTCACATCTCCGGGCCTACAGAGGAAATTTTAAGACATGTGTTAATTAACAGTAATCAAGGCATTTGTACATTAATTAAAGGGATTCAAATGAACTCTTACTTTTATAGCAAATAATTCTTCATACAAAATGAAAACTATTTGACGGCTTTTACGGCTGTGTTTGTTCTTTCAGCGACAATGGATACTATTCAAATAAGAACCGTTTTTTTCGTTTTCCTCATGCAGCGATGAACTGTTCTCTTAATCCTTGCTTTGTCAAGAGATTATTATAAAATGAAAATTATCTCTCTTCGTGATTATGTTGTTCTAGCACCAAATGTGAAACATATGACAGCAACAATAGCGGCAAGTGCTAAGCTAAGCGTGAGGTGGTTTCGCTTCGATGGAAGTTAGTGTAAGTGTTAGTAATTAATTATTCTAGATGTGAAGCAGTTAAATCAATTATTCTGACAATTCTTGGTAAGATCTTTATTGAGTTTTGTCCGTGTTTGGTATTACTCACCATTGGGTTTGAATCGGAAACACGTCTGGCCGGTATTTAAACAAACCCTACTCACGCGGTACGATTCGGACAAACACACTGACCAAATGTGTACTTGACTGAATCCTATTTGTGTACCAATGCCGCTTACAGATCCATTCTTGCTTGTATTTGCTGCCCCTATTTCGTGTGTACCCATCCAACCGACACTTCTTAACCAAACCCGGGTTCATTTCTTTCTTCCTTTCTGGAATTTTCAACCACAAACGTTCATGTCATACTTTTCTTCATTTTTATTATTCTTGTTTATGCCCGTACTAATAGGCGCCATAAACACTTTCATAGTAACTCTAAAAAGGTTTTCACGATGATATTATATAATAAGTAGTTCTTGAATCGTGTCATAATTCTGCTTTGAAGTTACTACTATCGTAAAGTTTCTTGCGAGCAGGTTATTCCAAACTAGCTGTTCTTGTTGTTCGTAAGACAAACTACAATTTGTTTTACGCGAGTTTTTTAGTTAATTTTATTTTGAGGAGCTATATTCTAGATGTCGTTTAATAGAAATATTTTGATTTTAGGTAGAGATAGATTGGTTCGTACTTGTGTGTTTCTAGAGATAGTGCAATACTTACTACCAGTAATAATGACTGACAAATATTGGGGAATTAACATGGAACCTTTCTAGAGAGCGTAATCAATCTCATAGATTTTGGATCTTTTGGCAATAGTTTTCGCTGTCATAAGAGAATTTGAAGTACAAGTACTACAGCGTGTTTTTAATGATTCTTTTTAGATACTGGGCCGTCACAAATACACATTTCAGGCGCACTAATCAAAGAAAATGTTATCTCGACTGTAACTGTGATGAGTTTTTCTAAAAGTTTTGACATTAATGCTTGTTGGATATGTTTTTGCAGTGTTCAAGTTTTTTTGGCACTGTTCCGTTGAACGTTTTGATTCATTTCATCACGTAGTATTCCATTTTTATATATCTGTTCACATTAGCAACGAAGTTATTTTCTTTTCGTTTATAATGAAATGTTACGTAATCATTTTATGTAATTAGGCGAGTTATCTATTTGGTTGTCTTAAAAGATCGTTTTTGGAAATAAGACCGGGTATTTTACGGGTGTAAAAATGTTCCTTATCACCAAGACGTAATAGGGTTATTTAGTACAAAAAGTTCAAAATTGCGATTTGTTATGACGTAAATAAAGCGCCTCGGAAAGCACGTTAAGCCATTGGTCCCGGCTGTCATTTCTAAATCTTTGGCAGTCGTTACGGATAGTCAGAAGCTAGTAAACCTGACTCCAGTCTTGCCATGAAGTACCGTGTTACCCAGTTAATGGGTTGTGATGGTCTGGTAGGTAGCCGCTCCTCGTAAAATACTGGTATTCAGCTAAATCCAGCTTGACTGGAAGCCGACCCCATAGTTGGGAAAAAGGCTAGGCAGATGATGACGTAAATAAAGAGTATTTTATCTATATACCTTTTGAGTCATGGTCTTTTGTTGTATTATTACGGGTGGTAATCCATTTAAATGTATATTATAGTCTAGATGCACATTCAGTAGGTCATAAAACGTGTTGTGTAGACAGTACAAAAATAAACTTGGTAGGTGCAGACATTAACTCGCGACTTATTAAAATATTTAGAGGTAGGTACAATGGACTCAAAAACATTTTACGACTTTCCTTATCGGGTAGTAGGTACGTAGTTAATGATAATACTTAGCAGGCGGACCAGCATGATTAGACAACATTTATTTGTGGTTAAGCGTATTTTGTTTTATATAAACTACCGTTAGCTTATTTTATACTTAAAAAAATAACAGTCAAATACGTAGTTAGGCTTACGAATACATTCACAAACATGTGTTTTTAGGTTTTAGGCATATAATTAAATGGAATCGAAACCATCATCATCATCTGCCTAGCCTTTTCCCAACTATATTGGGGTCGGTTTCCAGTCTAACTGGGTAATACGGTACTTCATGGCAAGACTGGAGTCAGATTTACTGGCTTCTGACTATCCGTAACGACTGCCAAAGATCTACAAATGACAGCCGAGACCGACAGCTTAACGTGAAAGGAAAAGAAAAGAAAAGAAAGAAAAAGCGTTTATTTGCGCCAAGCATGACGCATACCAAAAAAATAAAATAGAAATTACGTGCTTTCTGAGACACGGAGGAAACTTGGTATGTTAAGATGGTCACCCATCCACAGACCAACCTTGGCAAGCGTTGCTTAACCTTCAAGATCGACCCGTGCGGCTGTTATTATCTAGCCACGAGCTCCTCGTGTTAAATGAAATCGAAACCATGATTTACACTAAATCCTATTACTAAGCCTTCGCTGTCCGTCCGTCCGTCTGTCTGTCAGCGGGCTGTATCTTAAGAACCATACCCAACTAGCACCAAAGCGTTAAAAAAACCTATATAAGACTCGTATATCAGTTCCATTTGAGTATAAAAGTGTTAACGCATACCTGTGCAACTGAGTTAGAGCATGCTCTAACTCACTTATAACCACGAAAGAGGCCCACAGTTTTACAGGTAAAAGTTATAGAAAGCCTATAGTACGGTGTCACAAAGATATTAAAGCTGCACAAGAGCGCTTATTCATCGTCAGCTACTACTTTAATCTGTATTACCGTTGTAAAATAGAGTTGGTAAACGCTACAGGTGCTATAAATCCTATAGTAAGGTGTCAAAAAGATCTTAAAGCTCCACAAGAGCGCTTATTCATCGTCAGCTACTACTTTAACCTGTATTACCGCGATAGTGAGCACTACAGGTGGTAAAAAGCGCACGTCAAGATAAAAAAGCCTGTAACCTTACTAAAATTAAATCTGTTCGTAATGGCAGTGTTATGTCATCCATTATTCAACACAGCAGAATAATATTATGGAATATTATGTTATTTAAGTATGTGAAGTGAAAAATGACTGCCCTTATGATTTCACAGTAAATGTATACCATGTTTCTCATCTCAATTTTAACGCGCCTAGGATTTATTAAAGATTTAAAAGAAAAATTATGATAACAAAATAGGTATCTCAAGCTAAACATTACTATTCATTCCTGCTTCTTGAGCAGTGGTATGTAAAATTAAGTGGCATTCATGGAATGCTTCAAATAATGTAAGAAATTTTGTTTATTGTAGTCAAATGTTGAATAACTCAAAATAATATTAATTGTTAGGTTACCAAAACAATGGCGAACTTTACAAAAGTGAGGTTAGTGTTAATAACGAACCATACTTGCGTTGTTTGACACCAATACCTTTAGAACGTCTGTAAAAGAGGACTGCCTAACACAATAAGCTTTAGTTAAACCCTTTATTACAGGTTAAACCTAGATAGAGGAGTTGTTTGACACCTTTGGTTTCTCGTGTTACTAAACTCTCGATAAACTCTATTTTATAGCTTATGACTGCAATAATAGTCAATATAGCACCTTAAGTGGTATAAAAGAGTTCATTGCAATAACTATACAACAATAAGTGTTAAAAGGTGTCGGTGAACACTTTTATAAAGACTTGGGTGTCACAAAAAGGTTAAAGCTATAACGTATTAAGTATACTTGCTGCTACTAGCGCCATTATAACTCTCAAAGCTGTATTACATCATCCATTAACGCTATAGTGCTGCGATTGGGGCTAAAACTTGTTTGTTAACTCCTCTATATCGTCTTTAGTAATAAATGAGATAATTATAACCCTGTTATATTACTTAAAGTCATAAAAAAGCCTGTAACTGACACCAAAATGTTAGTTGGGATAATAGGTAGAGTGCTGAAATTTTCACAGATTGTGTATTTCTATTGCCGCTATAACAACATATTATAAAAATTAAGGTTTATGGTACGGAACCCTATGTGTGCGAGTCCAACTCGCACTTGGCCGGTTTTTCATAGTATTTCACTAACAGAATCATGTTTTATAAAAAGTAAAAAAATAACAGTAAAATGAAAAGCAGTTAGTTACAAAATATTATTGCAATAATACAGAACACGACAAAGTGTCCAGTTTATCCTTCAAAAATCAAATGTAAATTAGCTCTTTGTGATTAAAACTTCAAAAGGCAAAGCGACAAAAAGTCGCTGAAAACGGTAGGCTTTCGAAGAGGCTCGGGTGCTAATTGCTGCCATAGATATAAAAACCTACTTTTAGTAATCGCTAAGCGGAAATGATCCGGTATAAAACTTCGTAGTTATTATTTTATGTAATTACGTTAGTGAGTTAGTTTTGTCTCAACTTATTTTCCAAATCATGTACTAACTCGACTCCAATCTTACCAATTGACTTAATGAGTTTTCACGGTTTCTGAATAAAAAACGGAACCCTAATACGATCACCTATACACCGTCTGTCACAGCCAATTTGCTCCCAATCGTCTGGTCAGATGTAGATCAAATTTGGTACCTACACAAACATATAATGCACTTCAGTGATCCAAACACATAAACGTTATTAAGTATAGGGATTCACATTTGGGGGAGAAATCGGAAAAAAACCTAAACGCCTGTGGTCTGTGAAACATATCAAATGAAAGTGTAAATTTTAACGTTCTTTCTTAAGACGCTGCAATGGTAGCCAGCAGGCTTTTTGAAGCTCTCCTCCACCCGTGTCCCCCTCATATTCAGTACGGCGACGGATATACGATTCACCAAAGAAGCTGGCAATCTTGCCAGCTCATGAAGATTTGTAAATATTGACTGTATGTAGAAACTATTGCTGTATTTAATTATCAATAGTGTAGTACTACTGTAGCTATAATATATCGAGTTTATTACTTTAGACTTACTTGGGTTTGAAAACTCAAACAAATTCAATGCAAAACTCACAGCCATTAGCTTTTATTCAGTCATCTGTATTCCATAAAATATTTATCTTCTTTTTACAAGGGTTTTTTGCAACGAACGGTGCAAAAAATTCTTTGAAATATGAAGCACTGTTGTATTTTTTTATTGGAATAATGCACCTTTAATAGACGTACCTATGTAGCAACGTGTGTACTGTACAGTGCAGGTACACAAAGCGCGCGAATAAGCCGGTCAACCACCTGCTAGTTCCTGGGATCCTATTTTAATGCACGTTTCTGAGTATTTTACCAAAGGCTCCGGAAAATAAACTTTGTGCTTGTAAACATGTTTGGAGCTTTATAGGCTTCGTAGTGAAGATATTACATGAATCCAATCATTTAGAACTTCTCTCAAATTGCTAGCACTTTGCAGAACCCAGTATAGTTATTAATGAAAAATAAGAGTTCTTTTCTATTTTGACTTTCGTGGCAAGGAATATCTAACGAGTTAAAAAAGGCTGCTCATGCATATTGATGAGTCAAGTTATAATTTGAATTTATTGTTGACACAGTCTGTTATTTGAGTTAAAAGCTTTAAAAAATCGTAGGTCCTTGACGAGAGGGTTCTTGTGTCTCCGAGAAGTTATGTCCAACTGTAAGCTAACATTTCAGTGGTCTAAAAGTGGCTGTAGTTTACCTCGTCCCGGGTGAATAGAGTTGAAACAAAGCAATTCCGTCGTGACGTCATTTCCACAGTTCTGTCTTCTTTAATCTGATGTAAACTTTCATAATGTCATCCTCATCCTTTTATCTGGAGTCGTCGTTATTTATTTGTTGGATGCGGGACTTGAAATACAATTAAGTTCACCGGAAGTCAGTAGAGGTATTTGTCATTTGAGGAGCTTCTTGTGGGTCAGTAGTTCGAATAGTTAAGTCTTTAGTTTACATCCGTGTTTATTACTTAAACCAGAACTTTAGATTGTTTGTTACGAAATAATAATATATAAGAAAACCGAAATATAATTAAGGAAACAATAACTTTAAAAAAGTTTTCGTTAATATAATAATGCTACACCAATTTTAACAATACCAACAGGTATTGTATTGGTACCTCTATTACTCAGATGAAATATAAACCACCTCTGAAAACGCCACCTGAATTTTCTAATGTCGTTTGATATTTTCAGAGCTCTTAATACCGTATTATTTATCCGGACAGTGCGCCCCGCAGGGTCATATTTTAGTCAAAGTCTGTGACACCCGGCGTAGAAGGGATCGTTTGTAACGGCACTCGCGGTCATTATCTCATTTCATTTATACTCCACGAACAATGCTAGCTAGACGTCTGAAACAGGCCGTTCTCTGAATGAATATTAATGATCATAGTTCTAGCGTAGTGTAACTACATGACTCTCATTTGCGAACACTCAGCCGCAACACAAATGGCGATGGCGTAGCGACAGAAAATAAAACAAATCTAATTAATATTAAAACTCTTCTGTATAAGGAAAAGACTGCAAAGAATTAACGCAGACAGTCGACCAGCCCGGAGATATTTTTTCATTAATTTGGAGAAGGAAAACTTTTCGGGAAATTAAAATACTCTCAGATCCTGTGGATGAGTAAGTGCTTAGAGTTGTACGGGAATACGCGATATTATTATAATTTATTTAACTTGGAAAGTATCACAGTCTACGAATAAATAGAGCCTGGCAGTTTTTTTAACAGGGTTCAAAATAGCCACTTATATAGTGAAGTAATTGGGGGTGAACGACATTACGCATTTACCTAACTCTTCGGGAAGTGGAGAGGATGACGGTCAAGATATAAATTACTAAGTGAGACCGAGTAATAACGAGTATGTGTGTAGTTGGCAACAAGAAGTCTCGTTGACCAAGTCCAAAGTAGGTGGATTTATGTGTATCTACCGAGTTATGTGTGGTCGGTGTTTGTGTGCAAATAGCCCGTTTTGTAGGAGCCGTGAAAGCGAGACGTCTTGCCAAGTGGTTCCGTTAAGATTTCCAGACGGCTGAAGGGTAGTTAGCTGTAACTACTCACCGCTAGGGAACACCTGCGTTGCAATGAATGCACTCTGCGCTCTGCATGCGAGCGCCACAAAATTCCCTCGTGGCCTCGCTGCTTAATTAATGTCTTCATCCGAGCTACCAACACTTCACGTAAATTGTTTCTACTTACGTATCTTGTTCCTTGATGGCCACGTGTTTAACTATTATAGAACTAAGTGCTAAAATACAGCTTAGTGGCAGTAAATCATTTTACTTTAGGCAAAATAACTCCAAGAATTCTAAACAAAATGAGTGTTTGTTAGCTTTGCGTCGAGCTCTGAGCGATTACAGAGATTCCACAAAAGCTAAGCAGATAATTAAAATTAAAAATACACTGAAAAAGTAATTAAGGCGCTTAATTTTAAAACGAAAACGTACTTTGTTAACAAACACTTGAGCTGTGGAGTGACGTAGGTCGATATAAGTTAAAAGCTTCAGGCGCTTAGGAACGCGCCCTACGAAAGTTTTCGTATTTTCGCTCGACTTGCGCAGTTATGTACGTGTCGGTGTACCCAGCATATAATACTGTACACACAGTGACTTTAACAACGTAGACGAATGACGTTATACTTACCAGTTACTTTTATAAACTTTTACTTAGTTATTTTTCTTTACGGCCAAGCAGGGAGTAAAATTGCTACCCATACTTATATGTACCGAGATTTATTTTTCTCTCGAAGGTAAAACGTTATTGACGCTATGTATACGAAGTGTTAATTCCCATTTAAAAATGCAGGGTAGGTAACACTGTATGAAAAGGTTTCATTATTAATTATATTATGGACGCTGGGTCGGTTAATCAGTTTAATTTTACAGATTAATGTTTTAAAGCAGCGATATTTTAACCTTTTTTTGTAAAAGGTTAAGAGGTGTTGAAGGTTGGTTGTATTAAACAGATTCCCTTAGCTACCTTTATTTACATCTTTTAAACATAGACGTCACGTCTGTCTGGTTTTCTAGTAGCATTTTCAGCCTAGCTTTATTGAATTCGGCTAGTCTCAGACTTTCTCAGTAGCAGTTTTTTCATCAATACATATTATTACTGCCCAGAGTGAGTGACCTGACAACTTGATATTGACAAAAACCGATGAACGACCAAAGAATTATAATTTAGTTGTTTTATCAGAAAAAAACGATCGCTAACCCACCTACCAAGCGTGGCGATTACGGCAAACCCCTACCTTCTGGGGGAGGCCTATATCCAGCAGTAGACGTCTTTCGGCTGTTATTATGATAATAAAAATAAAAACAGCTGTCATCACCACTAACTGATTGATTCCATACGATATATCCAAACAGTTCAGTCATTTTTCCATGAATAATGTGTTTTATAGTAGATTTAGAATTGTGACTGTACGCTTACCTAAACGTTTACGTCCACCGCAATGACGGTCGATTTGCAACGTACAACGTCGTACAAACAGTACGACTAATTGTTAGTGGTTAACAGGTACACACGTTCCAACCCATTGTGGAGTCATTTGGCATGCTGGCTCAGAATACCAGTCATAACTTACAGCATTGAGATTCCTATTCAGTTAGAAGGGGCACAATAATTGGACGAGCCTGTTGTCGCGTGCACTAAGTTTCTAAAATTAGACATAAACGTAGTCTTTATCAATCTCTGACTCCCGCTAATTATGTAAGATTTTATATGGATATAATTAAAAATAGTAGCAAGGTGATTTGAGAGGGTTCTGGGTAGGGAAGTGCGGCAAAGGTAAAATGTGACCCAAAACATGATATTAAGATTGAAATAAAAGAAAATTGGTCTGCAATCAAATTGAGATATTTTTGTCTCGAGTGAAATGTTAAGTGCCATAACAAAATAAAAGGTTCTTAAATAAAATTATGCTTGAAGAGTGTCCGAAATAAGCCAACGAAATGTAACAAGGAAGAGGATTTCGAAGAAACAAAAGGACTTTCCGAAAGGAATAAGACTCTTAGATTAATGATGGGAACCTGCTGCTTTGCGATTATCCAAAGCGGTGTTTTGTTGCTAAAATAAAATATGAATCAAATATGGCTAACAATTTCATGTTTGGTCAGCGCAAACATTGATGCGTTTTAAATCAATACAAATAAATTGAAAAGGTGTGATTATTAATTTCCAATGAAGTACCAAAATAATATAATTACTTTTGACTAAGTACAATTTGTTATTTGTATGTAAAATCATAATTGGAATTCCATTGCACTAATTTACTAATTTGTAAACATTGGTAAAGAAATAACGTTTCAAATTACCAACACGCTATTTCCAAATTCTTTTGTTCGTTGATTAATTTGATTATTTTAACAAAATTGTGGATACATACCGCCAGATATAACGTGAAATTATTCAGATTTAAAAAAAATAGTTGGCATTTTAGTCAGTCAAATAATAATTGAATGTTTATCCCTGACCATTGACCGCAAAAAGAGATATGTATGTTAAATATCTGCCTCACTGCTCGGTTAGACTCGCTAGGTTAGCTTTAGAACTTCTCTTTCACCCAATTACTGTTAAGAAATAAAACGCTAGTCAAGGGTCACAATTATTATGTACTTTTGTACTGATTTTACCTAAAATATATATTTTTTTTTCATAAAACTGCCCATGTCAACCACCCTTAGTTGACTGGTAGAGAGAACGCCTAAGGTATTAAGGACGGATTCGTCCCTTTTGGCTGGTTGTCCAGTAGAGTGGAGAAATATTAACCAAAGAAATTGCAAAAATCTCCGCTCCGCGTCAGTCACTGAGATTTTATGCAATTCCATTGGTAATATTTCTGCGCTCTTCTCCTCTCCGCTCCAGTGGACAGTTGGCCTTATCGTTGCATGAGTTTTAACAAATAAATAGCATGTTGGAAATTGTTTTTTTTTAGTGAATTTTCTCTCAGCAGCAAAAGCGCGTTTGAAAATACGTCACATTCATTTTACGGTATTTTTTGTTCGAAACCTACGACTCGCCGCAACATCTCTATCGCTATTTTTAAGACCAAACATTGTTATCTCCCAAGTTTAATATTTATGTATAAGTACGATGAAGTTTGAAAGTAGCAACAGCAGTCGAGAAGTTGTGTAAATCGGTTGTCATGGTGTGGGCATGCGATGCGGAAGAATGAGGGCTGTCGTGAGGAAAGTTTTAGTATGAATGTGGGTGGCTATAAGAAGGGGTAGAGAAGATGCGATAAGTGGGTTGGGGTTATGCAGAACATTATGAGACTGGAAAAGTGTTTACTGAGAAGTCTTTTGATTGAGAGATGTGTCGATGAAGAAGACAATTTATGCTGAGTGCTACTAAGTTAGGGTGTGGACAATGTACTAATGATCTGTCAGGTTTTTTATTTCAATATTGACATAGGTTCTCATGATGGTAGAGAATGCCTTGTTGCATTAAATCCATCTACGTAACATTACTGAACATACATCTCAAATCAATAAATCAATCAAACACGGCTGTAAGAAATACTGTTATTTCATCTGCATCAAGTTGTACTGAAAGCCGTCACCAATATAATTGGGAAAATGCTTAACTACGCAGATTGAATATTCGGCAGTACGTTTTAGCCAGACATACATGAAATTATTGTTTCAGGAGATTATTATTGCTTATTAAGTGGGTTCTCTCATTAATCCATAAATTCAACACAGAAATTACAATCCCAAAAGGAGGTCTCCAGACTAAGGCTTATCGCTTATTAAGTTATATTGCAATAACATCAGAATCATAATAATTCCCCTTTTGCAAACATTGCTGTATAAACAGATCCCTAACGCTTGGTTCTTATGCATTAATTTTGTTTCACGTTTGGAACATTATTTTGGAATAACAATACACAAGAAACAATGTTTTGATGTGTTAAATGAAAATACAATTGATCCTTTTGGTAAATAATAATTCCAAAAAAAAAAACTATAACTTAATTGATTTTTATCCTGTAAGTATTTGGACCTTTCATTATCATCTGCCTAGCCTTTTCCCAATTATATTGTGGTTAGCTTCCAGTCAAACCGGACTCAGCTGAATACTAGTATTTTATGTGGACCGGCTGCCTACCAGACCTCCACAACCCATTACAATGGACAACACGGTAATTCTTGACTAGATAGGAGTCAGATTTACTGGCTTCTGATAATCTGGACCTTAATTTTTATGATATAAAATTTTGACTTTGACAAGAACTAGCTTCTTGCCATCGGTTTCGTCCGTATAAAAGTCGGAAATTAAAACATAGTACATAGAACATAGGCTTTTAATCCCGATATAATTATGAAAAGCCTATCTACTAAACCTTAAGTAGATCTTGTTCTGGAACAAGGCTATCTGTGTGCCAAACATCATCATAATTCGTTTAGGCTTTGAAGCGTTTTTGAATAACAAAAAATCCACACTTTTTATTTTATATTATAACAAAAGAGGACTTGTTCTCAGTAGATATGTATCTAATTTAAGTTTTACATAACTAACTGCAAAGTTCCCGAAACGTTTGCTATAATTCATGAGGATGTTTTAAAATTCGACAAGCTGTAAGGGACGCGGATAAGGAGTTCTATCTGACGGGAAATTTTGCTTGAGTCAACTTTTCCAGTGTTGATTTGAAAGATTAATGTGCCTTGTCTTTAAAAGTCATGGATCCTTGTGGAACTTACTTAATTTTGTAAGTCAGTTGTAGGAACTTGTGACTGGTAAAACAATTGTTCGGATTTCATTAAATAATTGGTAATATCATATAACTATTCACTGAGGAGCTCGTGGCTAGACAATAACAGTCGCACGGGTCGATCTTCAAGGTTAAGCTACGCTTGCCAAGGTTAGTCTGTGGATGGGTGAGCATCTTAACATACCGAGTTTCCTCCGTGCCTCAGAAAGCACGTTAAGCCGTTGGTCTCGGCTGTCATTTGTAGAACTTTGGCAGTCGTTACGGATTGTCAGAAGCCAGTAAATCTGACTTCAGCATTGCCATGGGTTGTGGAGATCTGGTAGGCAGCGGCTCCTCGTAAAACACTGGTATTCAGCTAAATCCGGTTTGACTGGAAGCCGACCCCAATATAGTTGGGAAAAGGCCGGGCAGATGATGATTATCATATAACTATTCCCTAGGCTTAAATTTACGCAGGCTTAGGTCCTCTTTCACAATATCAAAATAGCCGCTATTTTATTGACAAAAAAAAATCGGATAGAATTTGTATGAAATTATTTGCCAACTATTTAAATCACAGGTGGTGAAGCAGGCCCAAATTCATAAAAAGTAACCACATGTTTAGTTTAAGTACTATTTAACGGATTTTAAATTAAATAACTCTACAGAAAACTTGAGTAAATATTCTGCTAATTAGTATCTAAATTAAGCATGTGGAGATTTTTTTAATATGCCTTAACCTGGAGCTCTCTAATGCAAAATTACTATCTATTACCTTCTACTAGAACCTATCAAATGCACAAAAAATATGGCAATGTTTGTTTCAGCAGCAACATTGAATCCCGTACCAATTAAAATGTAATACATCCGAATATTGGTTCTGATAGAGTAAATAACACGAGGTTTTTGAATTGTAAATCTTTAGTAGTCGATATGGTTTGTACACAAGTCAGTAAAATCTGACTCCAGTCTCCTTGTGGGCCGGCTGCCTAGGCGTTTTACGTAAAATACTGGTATTCAGCTGAATCCGGTGTGATTGGAAGCCAACCAAAATGTAGTTGGGAAAAGGCTAGGCAGATGATGGTAGCAGCCCATAGCCATTTCCAAAGATTACCTTGAGGTTAACTTTGTTGAGTTAGATTTACTACTTTTTGTGGGAATCCTGGGATTTTGCAATATATATTAACAAACCAAACAAACTGCGAGTACACAATATCGTATTAAAAATTAATAACAAAGCCACTTTTAAAAACAACAACAAACTATTTCGTCCTACATCACTAAATTAACGAAATTAAAATAATAGTCTAATGAATTAATATTCATTAGACTATTATTTATACCTACCGATGTATTCACGTGGTGTGCATTACAGAAAGCTTTCAGAAATCCAATTTTAAATAGCCGCCATTAACAGGAACCGCGAGAATTATCGTTCAGCGTTGTTAATTACAAATTATACTTTAATTTATATGTAGCTTTTGGTGTGGCTTTAAATCCCCTGATTAGAGGTTATTTATTGGTTTGACTTTTTGTGGTACAATAGGTGGTACAATTCTTTTGTAATTCAGGTGTTTGAATTTTAAAGTGAAAGATCGTTATTTTTATGCTTTACTTATCTATACTAATCTATATACTAATACATAAAGCTAGAGAGTTTGTTTGTTTGTTTACTTGAACGCGCTTAAAGCTGGAGAGTTTGTTTGTTTGTTTACTTAATCTCAGGAACTTCTAGTCCGATTTGAAAAATTATTTCAGTAACACTGAAATAATTTTTCAAATCGGACTATAGCCCGTTTATCGAGGAAGGCTATAAGTTATATATCACCTCGCTACGACCAATAGGAGCGGAGCAGTAATGAAAATTGTGACGCAGACGAAGTTACGTGGGTCAACTAGTCTATAATATCTATACTAATATATGAAGCTAAAGAGTTTGATTGTTTACTTAAACGCGCTAATCTCGGGAACTACTAGTCTGATTTGAAAAATTTATTCAGTGTTAGATAGCCCATTTATCGAGAAAGGCTATAGGCTATATATCTTCACAATAATACCAATAGGAGCGGTTCAGTAATGAAAATTGTGACGCAGTCGAAGTTGCGCGGGTCAATTAGTAATATTATAAACTTGGAGAGTTTTTTTATTTGTTTGGTTGTATGGGCTAATATCAAGAACTACTGGTTCGAATTGAGAAAATATTTTAGTGTTAGAAAGCCTAATTATTGAGGAAGGCTATAGGCTATATAACATCACGTTTCGAACAATAGGAGTGGAGCATTAATCAAAAATGTGACGTAGACAAAACTGCGCGGGTTAGCTGGTGTCATATACAAAACAATACTTATAGATTTTATTGTAGGTACCAGTATGCTCATCTCTATCATCAAGTTATCTGATATCAAGAAGTATTAGAAAAGCTGGAACATGATAGTCCAGTAGTCTAAATCATTTTAGGTCACAATAAATTGCACTGAACTGTTTTTTTTGGGACCAATACTGTAAAACCTTATACTTTTAAACATTAAATCAATATTAAGAATTGAGGTGAGCATTTTGAAGTACGAAGCGAACGTCTAGAAATTCTAATATTTTGTAAGCCATATCCGTACGTTCATTTTCTAACGAGTCGAAGGCTATAAATCAAAGAACGATTCAACAAAAGGAGCTTTTAAGTAAAGGAATCGGCGAGACGTCGCTTATCATTTGTTTTACTCATTTTGTAATGACGTGTTCTTGCAAGAGAGCATAAAACCGTTTTCGGAATACTACTCCTACTTTCATTATGCGTCCGGCTAATGATTGTAATCCTCTGCCGGGGTCTGTGTTTCCTGATAGCATACTTTTGGGGATTCTAAGTTAAGATTCGACCATAGATTCGTTCATTGCAAGCGTCTTATCTCATTGCAAGCGTCTTATCTAAACAGGAACTGTTGGAGTTAACATTGCAGGAAATGCGTGACTTACACAATGACCCCCACGTTATTTGCCTCTCCGAAACCTTTATTAAAAAAGGCCATGAGAACTATCTTAAGTTATCGAATTTTGAAATGGCTGCAAATTTTTGCAGAGAAAAACACAGAGGTGGTACTTGCATTTTGGTCAAAAAAGGTATACGCTACAAAGAATTACAGTTTATAAAAACATATGCGTCGGTAAATACGTTTGAGGCATGCGGCATAGAATTAGAAAATAAGAAATTAGTGATTATTTGCTTATACCGTACACCCATATCCGATCCTAATAAATTTTTAGCTAAGTTAGATAGTATGTTACACGATTTATACAAGAAATATGAATCTAGAACACGCATAGTCTTAACAGGTGACTTTAATATAAATACTTTGAAAAGAAGCAAAATAACTCAAGAATTTCAGGACTTAGCAAACAATCACAATTTAAAAATACACATTGACGTGGCTACTCGAAAGTTTTCTTGTATAGACCATATTTTGAGTAATATATCTGACGCAATCCCAGCAGTGCTACCACTTCATCTCTCTGATCACGACACAGCGCAAATGCTAAGCTTCCCTTTAAGGTTCCAAACAAAACCCGCCATATACCATATTTACAAACGAGACTACAGTCTTGTCAATACACAAAAATTCCGTGAGTGCTTACAAAATTTATCCTGGGCTGATATTTACGTGAAAAGCGATGCAAATACAGCATTCAGTGCTTTCCATGAATTAATATGTTTATTCTACAACCTGTGTTTTCCAAAAGTTAGGGTAAAGATAAACTTAAACAATAAGATAAAACGTACGTGGATAAGTAATGGTCTTAAACAGAGTTCTAAAACGAAACGTTTCTTACGATTTCAATATTATATGAATAAAAATGTAATAAATAAGAGTAGATATACTTCATTTTCAAAATTATTACAAAATTGTATCCGCAATGCCAAATGAAAAGCCAACATTAAGTTCATGAATAATAATGACAATAAATGTAAAGCCGCATGGACAGTCATAAGAAACGAAATACATACGGACCCTAAAGATAACATTGAACACATTAAAATTGACAACACCATACTTACCAAACCTGCAGAAATAGCCTCTGCTTTCAACAGTCATTTTACAAATTATAACCCTCCCCAAAATTGTACAAATAGTTGCCGCAGTGACATCCTAACTGCCAACTCGATGTTTCTCACACCTATATCCGAAAATGAAGTGAGGAAACAGATATTATCATTGAACAATACCAACTCTGAGGGTTATGATGAACTTAACACTAGAATTATTAAGACATGTGTTAATGAAATAAGTGGGGTGTTAACCTATCTTATTAACCTGTCCTTTTCACAAGGAGTGTTTCCTAACGCTTTAAAAATATCTGTTGTCAAACCGATATTTAAAAAAGGTGAAAAATGTGACATGAATAATTATCGCCCAATAACTTTGATACCGATCATGTCAAAAATCTATGAGAAATGCATGTATCAGAGAATAGTTAGCTATTGTGAGAAATTCAATATTATTAAAAAAGAGCAATTCGGTTTCCAGAAACATAAGACCACATCCTTAGCAATCTTCTCACTCTTAAAAAAAGTTTTGACCAATATTAACAACAAACATCTAACGACAGGGCTGTTCTTTGATCTGTCAAAGGCATTTGATCTGGTTTCACATGAAATTTTAATACAAAAACTAGAGGCTATCGGTATTAGAGGACTTCCACTTCAGTCGATATCGTCGTACTTAACAAACAGACAACAAAGAGTCACTGTCAAAAAACTTAATGAAAGTAGGGACATGACGGAATATTCGTCTGAATATACGTAAGTAAGTACGAAATGCGGCGTCCCGCAAGGTAGCATATTGGGCCCCATCTTATTTTTGCTCTATATAAACGACTTAGTTAATGTAATAAATCATAAATGCTTCCTTTTTGCCGATGACATCTCCATAATTGTAACTAGCGATAAAAAGTATAAATCAATTGCGGATCATGAAGCGGACATAAATAAAACAATTGACATTCTAATTAACTGGTTAAATAATAATAATTTATCTATTAATCTTAATAAATCAGAATATATACGTGACACGAACTAAGTTTTTAGGAGTAGTAATTGACGAACATTTAGACTGGAAAACACACGTGGATACTGTATGCAATAAAATAAATAGACCTTTGAGACAAATAAAAAAAGTCACTAATATAAAAACGGCTGTGATGTCATACCGCGCATATGTTGAGTCCTCACTACGGTATGGACTAATGATGTGGGGAAATAGTACTGACCGCAATAGAGCATTTGTTGCCCAAAAGAAATGTTTACGTGCTATATATGAGATTCCATCTGACGAATCATGTCAACCTATATTTAAAGAGCTTGGTTTGCTACCGTTACCTTCACTGTATATATATGAAGCATGCATGTTCGTTCAAAAACACAAAGAACTATTTAAAACAGCAGAAGAAATAAACTCTCGTAGTAGGCGTGACCAATACAGACTTGTGCTGGATGTGCTTCCTCGATCAGCGAAATTTAATAAAAAATCTCTGGCTATGTGTGTACGTCTCTATAATAAGTTACCAAGAATGTTAAAAACATTAAATTGTAAATTATTTAAAATCCAACTATATAAATGGCTTAATCATAATAATTTCTATAGCATTAATGACTTTTTAATATGAATTCAATGTAATAATTTATGTCAATATCAAAATGTATTATTAGTAAGTAAGTTTGCACGCTTTAGTTTTAAGCAAAACATGTTCGATCTAATGTCTTTTAATAACACCTTGTATACCACGTTTTATGCAAATAAAAATATCTTATCTTATCTTATCATATTATTATCATCGCTTTCCGTCAGGTGAGATTGTGGTCATACGCGAGCCAATCAAGAATAAAAATAAACCGACCAATTGCAAGTCGGTTCGCTTTAAACAAAGACTTTTTATGTTTAATTACAAATGTATACTTGTAGTATAAGACGGTATTAGTTGCCAAATTTCATAGTTCTAGGACAATGGGAAATACCCTATACATTTTGATTCCTTTGAGAGTTCGAAATATATGTTTTTTTGTGGCATAAACGACCTTTTTTTTACGTTAATTTAGAAATTTAAGCTGCCAGGGTCTATAGACTTGTGTATATAGTTTTAATTTCAACTCGACACCCCACGTATTTCCGTAAATGGTCTTGACAGACAGACGGACGGACAGCAAAGTGATCTTATAAGGGTTCCGTTTTTTCCTTTTGAGTTACGGAACCATAAAAAGAGGCTGTACAGTTACGTGTCATGGAATAAAATAACGGCAGCTCCAACCAGAGCTTACCAAACCCAAATTGAGAGCCCTCAAAACTTGCCTGATTGGATGTGAACTGAAGGGCTGATAGGCAACATACCTAAACATAATCTATCTATACGAACCCAAAACAAACTTTTAAATATATTACGCAATGTGGCTTTATTTCATTTTCGGATAAATCAACAATACTTACAAAATCTAACTGAAAACGTTTCGGTGGGCAGGTACTATATTGCGTTAGAATTTTCGAGCTTGTACGTACCTACTCATGCCATAACTATTCATGTGTCTATTCGTACCACCACCGCTTTAAGAGGGATCGTTCTGCCGTACCACAGGCAAGCCTGTGGTGCCGTTGCCCGGGGTGGAACGCGAGGAGGTAGATCCCAAACCACCCCATTAATCAATATAACCATGATGATTTCTATTATTTACCTACACACTTGAAACAAGTACTTATTTTTTGTTGCTATGGGGCTATACGTAAGGAAAATCATATTAAGATATATCTTCCCAAACCAAGGGATGGTTTCTAAACACACAAAATAGAAAAAGCATTCATAAAAATAATAAGATGTGAAATATTGTAGCGCGACATTTTTTATTAAAAGGTCTTCATCCGCTGACCTAAGATCTTTGACAAAGACCTCTCATTCTGTCCTACCGGCCTACTGGCTTAATTTAATGTTAATGTATGATACGAAGAGCGGACGTAGGTATAAAGCTATAAAACAAATGGGTCAGACTGACTTCTGGAGGGGACGGACGAAAACAGTTCCGTTACAAAAAGCAAAATGTAATTCCGTGCTTCGATTCTTATCTACATCTTTTTCTCCTTTATAAATGAGCTTTTTTTTGGCGCGTATTTTTTGAATACGTGTCGACGAGGACAAACCTTTGAACATTCAATTACATTTGTAAATTATACGATTGTTGAACGGTATCCTACTTCGATTCTTCTGGCTAGATTCATAACATGATTTGTACGTCGAATTTTTTGCCGCTACAATTTTTACCTCATTCTCATTTCTTGAATCCGTGGGTTTGCTTATAAAAGCATATCCTACACTGTAGGCATCCAGCTTCATAAAAAGTTATCTGCGAGTTATCTACAGTTTTTACCTCATTCTCATTTCTTGAATCCGTGGGTTTGCTTATAAAAGCATATCCCACGTTGTAGGCATCCAGCTTCATAAGAAGTTATCTGCGAGGTTTACCGATATTTTTGCAGTAGCCGGGAGCAAACCACAGCCCACGGCAATACGCTGAGCTGACCCCTAACTCTTGTCTGATCAACAGTTTAGATATCAGACCAATTTCAAAGTATACCCTATTCGATTTAGAATCAGTATGCTATCTATAATAATCCAATATTACATGAGAATTGAACTAAACCCCGGCGCAACCATAATTAATTGAGTTGAATCAGTGCAACAATGTCTAACTCGGTAGTTGATTGCTCACAAGTTCCAGTAACAAGCAACTACTAGTGGACTACAATTTCCTTGAAACAAGTTTTAGTATACATCTATCTATATAATAGAGATTAATCTATATATTAGATATTCCTTAACGAAACTTATTTCCCATGACAATTCAGGAGGCATTCATGAGGCCAAAAGTATTTAGATGAATAAGATTAACTTTCCTGTAACGAAAAAGTGGACAAAGAGAAATGGAAATGAGTGAAATACTTAAATATTTTTCTTGACTCATCTTTTCCTTGAAGGGCAAATTTTGCCATTGAATCAAAAATGTTTTCGTCCTTTGATCTTAAATCGGGAAGGATTTTGAGTTATTGTTAACGTAACGTGAAATAAATTGTTGTGTATCTTTTTTGCAAAGTAGGAAGGTTACCCTAATTGGATATATTTGAAAGTAATATTACTTGTATCAATTGATCACTTATACCTCAAAATCTGAACTAAATGTTGTGGCAAAAAGGCGACCGTCGCGTAGGAAAGTTTTTCGCCAGAAATAATTATAATCATCCATTATACTTTGTCAGTTTCCGTCGACTCTGATCCTTTATTATAATAAAAGCCATCAATCCTAGACTTTTTCCCGTAAGACAAATAATAAATAATGATTACGAGTCCCTTTTTCTTTGGGCGGACAAATACAATAGCTATGGGCATAAGCTGAAAGATTAAGGCCACTTAAATGTCACTCTAATTAAATATGGCCCTGAAAATGCTACTTCACGAAAACTTACATGGTAGAACACGTGTGATAAAACATATTTGTAAAATATTTTGGCGTCCTTGTTTGCTTGTAAAAGATTCGCTTTAACATTCTCTTCATATTACGCTCAAAGGAGATGACAGAGGTAAAGTGGAATAAGCTGTCAGGTGTAATAAAAGTGTAGAAGATCCCTGCGCCCCTTTTCACATCCCTAATCACACGTAATGTGGCATCAATCTATACAAATGTAGGATAATACAATCTCTATGTAATAAAAGTTTTTCTAGAACCTCCATAACTCTACGTTCGCTTGGGCGCCGTATTCAACTCGCACCATAAGCCGAACTTGATTGGACGATTTCGAATGCATCGAACTGAGTTTTCACTTCGTCTCGTACTACTTGGAGTCTAGAAATTTCCAGAATTGTATTTCCAATCCGTTCAGCAGCGCATTTGGGAACTTACCGGGATTTTACTACATAATATTTGGTATTGTCAGTTTGAGGTAAAAAGTAGTCTGTATGTAACCCGTTAGATTTTGCGTATACAAATGCAAAAGTGGACGATTATGTTCATGTATCTAAATAATAAGTGTTACGTTTAGTTGTAGTTCTGATTAACATGCAGTATTCTTCTTGGCAATTTTATGGTACCTCCTAACTTTATTAACTTGTAGAAAAGTTGCAAAAAGAATCCTCAACAATAAAAATGCTTTTCTTAGGTATTCAAAGAACAAAGTCATTCTCAGTAAATCTTTGACGAAGTATAAAACATCTCAAAGTTTTTTTTAATTAAGCCGCCAGCAAAGTACCAAGAAAAATGTACAACGTTTTATTTAAATGTTCTGTTTTAAAAACTAGGAATCAAAATAATAAATGCTTGGCTCTGTTCCAATTCTAACTTCATATAATATCGGTTGGCTTCCCGGAATCTAATCATCAGCCATCGAACCCTTTCCCTGCTACGTGGGGTCAGTTTTCACTCAATGCGAGTCGGAATTTAATCTCTTTAAAATATGATGTGGATTCAGCGGCTAAGTCAAATAATACTTCGGCCATCAAGCCATAATGTTCGACGCTAAGGTCGCTTATATCACTCTACCTATCAGAGCAATTTTGTTTTAGAGCGGCCGTTATGAGCAGTATCAAAATAATTGTTTTTATGGTTATGGCTCTAAAAGGACATAGAGAATAGGCGGGGGCGGGGATGTAATTGTTTTAATTATATTTTATGTGTGCTCATAATCACTTATTATGGTTTAGATTACATTTGTAGTGTGTTTCTAAAAGTAGTTTTTGTTGTTTGATGTGTTTATTAATTGCTAAGATAATTAGAGATATAATCCTTCAGAGATAGATATATTTGTGTGTAGTTTGTACGTGTAGCTGGAGGTTTCCATCATTAGCCTCGGCTCTGATCAAGCCGAGGTGCGATAAGTGTATGTCAACAGGGATTAAGAGGGGCGATTAATTGCTTCCTTTGCTCTTCGCTGGAAATACTTATGTTTCTGTTGCTAGGGTAGAATGTTTTATTTTAGTCATACTGGGTTGTAGACAGGCCATCAGTCGACTATATTAAGGTTTGTAATTATACTCTAAAATAAAGAATGTCTTGAATCATTAATAACACGTGATATGGAGCAAAAAAACATTATTAAATTTATTTTTGAACAGAAAGGAACAATGCTCAAAGGTATAACATTTCTGACAGTATGCTTACAACCCACAAAACCGCTCCTTCATTATTTGAGCTCCCAAGACGTCTAAAGTAACACGTCACACTTTGTAGTTTTCATGTAAAATAAGGTTTTGGAATATTGTGTGCTGAAATATGTTTCTCACTGATAATTTTGCTTCCAGATATTTTCAGGCATCCACTCGTATTCGAACATGTTTAAAAAACAGTTTTTTATAGTACACAGCGCGAAGTTTTCACAACTGACTTTAGAACTGTTTTGTGACTGTGACGCGTACTCTCGCACGTGCTTAACTGAGGCACGCTTACAACCTATATAATGAAATGCATTTATTAATAAACATTTTAAAATTTCCTCTATACGTCGCATCGTCCGTGACTTCGTCTGCGCAGAATTAGTAAAAATGATTTTTCTCTTTTTCATTCCCTTAGAGGCAGAATATCTAAAAAATTCTGTTTAGTACTCACCTAATTCATAAAACCTTAAAACCTTCCTAGTCTCAGTAGTTTCGGCTGTGTGTTATGTCAGTCAGTCAGTTTTGGTTTTACAATTTGTAGATCTATCAATCATTTGATATTATTTATTTATTTATACGTGTGTCCTTTAATGCATTCCAAATTAAAAAATACATAATATAGAATCCCTTAAACTAAAACATACAATTGGCAGACACTGAAAGAAATGGAATAATGTTTTAGATACGTTTCGCGTTCAACGCATTTTGTAATGATACCAGCCTTCGTTTGCGCATAAACAGCTCGCCAAAACCTAGCATTGCATCTATTTAGCTTTGTCTAGCTTTCTATTTAACCCTCAGGGATGTTTCTAAACTTATTTGGAACAGAAGCTGGTTAGTGGCCGAGTGTCACTTAGATTGATAGTTTTCTCTCGAGACTTCTGTGTATGCCTACAGACTTATGATTGTGGAAAAGGATATACTGGTATTTCCATTAAGAAAGGTTTAGGTACTTATCTTATTTCGCGTGCCTATCAATAGTTAAAAAAAATCGAGTTATATCGCCGCTTATTAAACAACACGTCGTAAGTCGAAAATTGTCTATTTATATTTTTAGAACACTATATGGCTTTTGTCCGAATTAAAAATATTATTATTTATTATCTCCTTTATTCAGTTAACTATACATATAAATTAAATTTTAAAAAATTTGAATAAAATAAATAAAAAAACACTTAAAAATATAAAAATAGTAGCTCGTGGCTATTAAGCCATTGGCTGACACGACTATTGGTACAATGATTGCGGAGTCCACTTCCCACATGTCGACAACCTCGCGATCCAAGTCAATTATTATTTATTTATTATTATATTATTATTGAAAATAACGGTTTCATGTCGCGGATTGAACTAAATATTACACTTAAAGGAATCAACCAAATCATAGACCAGTATTGAAACAGTTTTCATAGTGAGTCGGTTACTTAGAATAAATTATTAAGTTCTTCCACTCAACTGAAAAGTTAGTTAAAACGACTTAAAAACAGTGCAGTTTGATAAGTGACCCAATATTACTTTTCATGTAGGTATGATGGATATTTAAACCATTTTTTTTTATGTTAACCCATTTCTAGGTCGTACTTTATCTACTAAAAGGTTCGCAATTTCCCTTTCCAAAGGATCGAGAGGTTCCTATTATGTGGGTCTATAAAACGGCAGGAAATGTAAAGATAATAATATTACTAGCTCTCACTTATGCCAAGGGCACGATTTGCGTCTCATATTCACGAGATGCGAACTATTTTTATTAAGAGTTGTGGATAGGCAGACACTAATAGGTCAGATAAATCTAGCAATTTAGGTCATAGGTGTTGTATTTTGCACCTGTGATGTTGCCAGCATTATCTGTGTTCCTTCTGTTTTCAGATCTATTAGATTCAAGTGAATGTTTTATAATTTTATGGACATATAGTAAAGGCTTTGTTTTCTTCTTGATATTTTAGTTATGTATTCAGACAAATATAAGAAGTGTTACCCAGTTATGTATGTGCGTACCTTAGTAGGTAACTCTTAATAATAAAATACGTTTCTACAAAAAAAAAAAAAAAGAAACCGACTTCAAAAACTACAGAGTATAAAATAACTTTATCTCGGTAGTCAGTGTTTTTGGTTATTTCGTTTTTTGACACCGACTTTAAAATTGTTTCATAGTTTGTAGTGTTTTGTTAATTAATAGTAACAGTAGTCTGTTACTATCACAAGCGGTAGAGTCAAAAACAACCACTTCAAATAAAGTTTTTAAAGTGGAAATAAAAACATGTTTGGAGTTTTCGCTAACAAGGTAATAAATAACTCGATGAAAACAAACAATTACGGAAATCTAAAAAAAAAAAAACTGTATAAATTACAATCAAACATCGATCAGACAAAAACGTTGAAATGTTAAACGTTTCAATAATATGATACGGTTTTTACCGCTTTGCGGTAAAATTCGTATTCCGCCTGTGGAAGTCCCTGCCAAAGACTGTGTTTCTTGACAGCTACAACCTGGCGGTATTTTAGTTCAGAGTGAATAGGTTACTTCTTGGCAACTTCTAGAGCTCTATTGTCGCCCACACTATAGTTTTCCATCAGGTAAGAATGTAGTCAAACGCGAACCTATGATACTAAAAATTATAAGTGTTTCTTGTTTTACTACAGAACGCTAAAAAGATGGGTGAGTTTAATGACAGCTATTTCTAGGCTCTATTGAAATTATTTAACGGAATGATATCCAATGTACCAATTAATTTGCGGATGTAAGTTTGCACTTCATTTTAGGGTAATACGACGTTCAATCGTGAAGTGTTTTTCGGTAATTTAATACGGAACTGTGCACAGAATATTAATTTAAATAGAACTTGTAACTGCTTTTGAACATTGGAGCGTCACATAATTGCATATTTTCCGAAGGGTTTCCGAAAAAATGTGGGTAAGTAGATTCTCTGTTACAAAATATGTTCAATTAAAAACAGCTTGCTTAGTAAAGTATTTTATTAAAAATAAAAGTCTACTAATTTATTTCCACTATCGCCAAAATATTTTTGATAAATTGCAGTATTTATAAGTTCTGAAATATTTTTCGGGATGATTTTTAGTATAAAAATTCCCCTTAATGTATACGTTATAAATGGAAACCTAAAAGATCGCCTAGTGGACCATGACGCAGATATATTAGAGCGATAGGTTTCACCGATTCTTTTATGTGACACGTGGGTCTGAGCTATTAGTCTTCAGTCGGTAGGCTGAACGAATGACTGGGCCAACCTACTTCATTTTTTATTGAGAAAAAAAATAGATGTTAGCAGATAGCTACTATTTCAAAAGATATGAGACGAATATTCGTGATCAGAATGCCAATTCTACTCATTTTTAAACAACTATCGCATTCGGATCTTAAATTTTAATCTTATTTTTTCTCCTCTTTTTTTTCTTAATATTTTCCTTTTTTCAAATTATGAAAAGCTGGCCAATTGTGAGTCGAACTCGCGGCCATTTTTTTGCATGTTTTTTTAAAACTATACACTTCTTATAGGTTTTCCTATAAACTTTTTATTTTTTTTTACTGTTTATAGGCACGCGCTTGACCACTATCTCACCTGATGGTCAGTGATGATGTGGTCGAAGATGGAGCACGCTTGCCTAGAAGTAACCTAATCACTCATTACTTAAATACTCCCAGGTTGTAGCTATCAGGAAACACAGACTCCGGCAGGGAATTCCACTCCTTAGCTGTACGCACTATGAATGTGTTCCCAAAACGTTTCTAATGTTAACATTTCGTTTCGTTTGTAATCTGTAGATAAAGAACTATTAACTGCATTTTTTTAACATTTTAGGCTCAGTAGTTTTGGAGATAAAGGAGGGAGTGGTCATTTTTGGATTAATTTCTTGAATAACTTCCAAATCATTTTAAAATTATGAAAAAAATAATTTCTAGTTTGACCCCCATCCATATGTATACCTTTCATCAAAATGAGAGATCCCTAAAAATGAGGTTTTTTGACAGATTGCAAATGAGTTGCGAATGCGAAGTAAGTTAGATTATAGATAAATGTTTTTTTCATGGCCCTCAGAAGACCAACTATTCTCCTACTAAAAGTCTGCAAAGTCAAGTCGCAATGTCATCGGTTTTAAAAATATATGGGAATTTGAGGTTTTTTTGTCAGTTTTCCACTGCAATTCGAATGCAAATGTTTAAAAATACGAGAATTATTCACCATTACAATGATCGTTTTGTCACCTAAATAATACTAAATGGATTTCAAAATAAAGATTGACAACATTTCTTTTAATAATGTAAACAAATGATTTTTCAAAAGAAAAGGGAACATCAACACACAGCGATGGTTCTGAAAAGTCGTGTAATGCATTGAAAATGGCGATGTGACGTCACCTGTCTCCCCGCTCGCATGAATTATCGGCGCAGCGTGTATCGAGAGTCATTCATCCGGGCAAGATGACTGGCACTTGAATAATCTATGTTCTTTTGTTTGTAACGTCAGAGAAACCGTTCTCTCCACCTTTTCCAAGGGACAATTTGTAAGTACGGAGAAACGACTACGTTTTCTAAGAACAACGTTGTTATTATTATTTTATTTTGTTAGTAAGTAAATTAATTAGCTTTTAGTGTATACGACAATAGGTTGATAAAAAAAGGATTACCTCCAGTTTCTCGATTGAAAGTTATTGTAACGAATTGTCGTACGCACGTTATTTAAAGGTAGTTTGAATAAGTTATCAACAGCGAATCACTCACTTAACCTCGGAAGGACTTTTGTTTTGTTATCTAATTGGGGAAATATTAAAAACTAGTTGACCCGCGCAACTTTGTCTGCGTCACAATTTTCATTATTGCTCCGCTCCTATTGGTCTTAGCGTGATGATTTAAAGCCTATATAGCCTTTCTCTATATAAATGGGCTATCTAACACTGAAATATTTTTTCAAATCGGACCAGTAGTTCCTGAGATTAGCGCGTTTAAGCAAGCAAGCGAACAAACAAACTCTATAGCTTTATATATTAGTACTAGTTGACCCGCGCAACTTCGTCTGCGTCACAATTTTCATTACTACTCCGCTCCTATTGGTCTTGGCGTGATGATATATAGCCTATAACCTTCCTAGATAAATGGGCTATCTAACACTGAAATAATTTTTCAAATCAACAGTAAACAAACAAACAAACAAACTCTTCAGCCTTACATAATTATTAGTATATAGATATACAATAAAAAATTAAAATAACCGAAAATAATCCGCAGGACGCATACAAGTAGGTAATGTTTACACCGCGCGAGTCTGACCCCAATCAGTCCTTATATATTGTGACAAATTGTTTGACTTGTGACGGGTCGATATTGTTTCTAAAAACCTGGAGTTACCCGAATGATGCATTAAACAGATTGAGTTCATAAAAGTAATAACCTTTTTTATTTGAAATGGGTTTTCTCTTGACTATAGTCTAGAAAAGTCTTTAAAGAAAATATTTAAATTTTATATATTTAATACTTTATGCACACAGATATAGAGAGGCGACTTAATTGCCTTTTTACATAGGGACAGGATTTTGTCCATCAAAAACTACATAAAACGGCCTTTGAACCGCTTGCCGCCACGTCGCCAGCTAAATGGATGTAATTCGATATTTTGTGTGACATGTGTTCGATTCTCTCCCCACAATACGTTTGTGTGTTAAAACAATAGTTAAGTACAGTATTGTGTGTGTTTATTTGGATAGTTTAGTTAGCATGTAATTGTGTTATCAATGTTTGATTATTAAAGAGGTGTTGATGTGTAAATATTGGGTAGGAAAATGATGATAGAAAATTAAAAGTTGCTGTTTATTAAAACATTTTGAAAGGGCTTCCTCGGGCCTAACGTACGGCCGAATTGTTTTTGACATAAGGATATTTGGACAGAAATAAGGTAGGTGTATGTGCTAATGTTTACTTAAAGCAATAACTAATACGGTGACAGCCTTAAATTCTCAAGTACACGTCTTGTGGATCAGACTGAACCTAACGCTAAGCAAGTTAACTCATTAATCAAACAACTTGAGTATTGGGTTACTTGTTAGTGCCTACGAGTATCTATACCACTGAACATATGGATATGACTACAGAACAACTTCAAATTTAGTGAGCAAGTGTACCTATGAAACTACTCGTACTGCTTACAAATTAGAGTTAGTCAATAAATACGTATGTAGGAGCTCATGGCCAAATAATAACAGTCGCATAGTTTGATCATCGAGGTTAAACAGCGAGGTCCGAGGATGGGTGATCATCTTTTACATATTGAGACTTCTCTGTAGGTCCCAGTAGTTATTTGTAGACCTTGGAATATGGTTACGTTTAGTCAAACAGAAAAAACAATTATACAAGTCTTTCAAGGGTTACCCAGTTGTGGAGTAGTTGGAAAAGGCTTGGCAGACTTCTCATAGCTACGGATTACAGCATCCACATTACCTTTTGGTTGCTTTTATTTCTTTTGAATAATACGGCTACGTAAAAAATGCCACAGCGCGATACAAATAAGATAAAAACTGGAACAGAAACTTTTTCGGGCAATATTTTCGGATCGATAATTTCGCTCAGAGGAGTGCCATAAATCAGAACACAGTAAGCTCCTGATAAAATCGATACCCCAAGTCGAAAAGGATTCGCGAGTAAAATACCGAATAACGAGAAAGTATTTCCGTACATAAATATCTCCGCCACGATTTGTGTCGTTTAGCATTCGATCATTACTACAAGCCAAGAAATATCGCGGGCCCTGTGTTTGTCTGTTTGTGCACGTACTAAAATAAACTGACATTTCTCTTTGATATTAAACCCTAATCGAAGCTTTCGATGGATTCAATAATAAAATGGAATAGTGAGTTTTGAAATGCGGCTGGAAGTTTAGCAGTTTTCGGACAATTCACGGGCTACCCGATTCCGGCCGAGATGTCGGTCGGTGGACCCCAATTTCAATTTTAATTATTTTAGGATCGATGTTACGTCTATTTTTGGCTGTGTTTTCAAATACTTGATCAAGTTCAAGTGCTGTTTAATTTCCTGTTCAGGTGACTCTTCGCCATTAACTATAAAATCTTGTAATATATAAAAGAAGACTAAATCCAACTCTGTTGTGACAGGTCACTCGTGGGGACACATTTTTATTAAATGTAAGATTTCTCTGGGTTCCGGGGATTCAGCTTTTGAGCTCCTAAATTGTCACAGTCACACCACGGTGAGCTTACATTGGCTAGCCGACGTCAAGCATGTAGGACGGAGATATTCTCAGTAGCCGGGAAGCACTACACCTTACCTTTATCCATTACAGGAATGTCTGCGTACTTATTTGTTTTTCTGCAACTCTAGAACTAATTTAAAGTTAGAACTAAAACTATCGGGAGAATAAAAGTTTTCTGGAAAATTCGTTAAAGAACTTTGAATTTGGGTCGCATAATAAAACATTTTTCGACCGGAGGTTCGTCATCAGGAAATGTGAGAGAAGCATTAAATATTAACAAAGGCGAATAATATTTTTCCTTATCAAGTAGTTGTGTTCTCATAGCAACAGTGTTCGGGTGGTGGGTCATTGTAATACAAAGATAAAGATATTACTCGGAGCAATCCCAATAAAGCAAAAGATCAGGGTTATGTTTCAGGTCAGGGAATGTAAACAATTAAATCCTTGGGGCGAGTGCTTACTCCGGCTGCTACCCGTGTAATCTCTCAAACGAACAGAGACATTGGCCTACGGAGGTTTACGTTACGCAGCAACTTTTGTGTAGCTTATTTGACTTGCTTTTGCGACAATTTGAACTGGTTTATATATGAGAGACAAGGCCTCATTAGCATATGTAGTTAGTAGCCAACGAAGAGGCTGTTAGTCTTCCTAGTTGTGAAATATTACAGGCTAAAGGTAACAAATACTCGCAGTGAAATCTCGAAACCGTTTTTAATCTGAGGGCAGATTTCTCTAGTGGAGCACAATTTCCGTATCCCACCTCGGCAACACATTATGATGCTCACACTGTTATTTTTCTCACCCGGCTTTTGTGTTTTGCGCAAAAAGATAAGCTTAGCTTATCCTGTTTTTCCTTCGTTCTCTGATCTGGACGGAGATAGAAGTCCTCTTTAATATTATTCCGCTTTTAATACTAGGGTCCGATTTCGTCTGAACTCATCTTTGCAATCTCAATTATCCTCGTTCAAAAACTAACGGAAACTATGCTCGAAGCTGTACCCTCGGCATTAGTCCGTCAGACGGCTCTACATCTCTCCGCGACGGTTGAAGAGGGTCAATTGTTAAAGGATCACCTGTTTGGCTTAAATCCTGATAGTTCTTGATTTATAGCCGAAAATTTTCGGATATACGGTGACAAACGGTTTGGGTGAAATTGCTTTTTGAGGCTCTACATTTTTAATTGCTACACAGGCAAATTATAATTTTTCGATCATCTGTACATTTTCCTCATATCATTAAATACACGTTATCAACAACATGATTTACCCCAGTGGCTGTTTCACGGTAGGTATTACTTATTTATAAAGGGTAAAACAAAAGCTATCGCTCCCATGCGTCATATTAAAAAGCGATTTGCAAGATATTCCTAAAATATAAAAAATTCGGCGCCAAACCGAGGAGTGAAACTTTTTATCGTCACGTTAATGGGAATGCGAAGTTGGGATCCATGTACTGGCAAGGTACTTAGATGTCAAACTTGGTAATACGGAGAATGTGTCTGTGTGCCTGCCAATTTTTTCTTGGACCAGACGTTGTCTGATTCAACAAAAACTGCGTCTGTAGTCCTTAGGACGTAATATCTGGGTTGGAATACGTAACATGGGTTTCTTACAGCCTGTATCCTTTTTAGAAGTCTCAGTTAGGTAGCCAGTAATCGTTATATTATAATTAGCCAGTAAGTACACGTAATGAAAACGACTGGTATTACAGAAGCAAACTTTACCCACGCTTGTACCCCAGGGGGTTTGCGGAAATCTATCGAGTTACTGCTCGTTGTTAGATCTTCTCTAGTCGGAATAATATACAAGCATTGTGTAAAGGTAATTATGTTTTGTATTAACAACCGAATATCTACCGGTTCTCAAAATAATTTATGGATATATACTATTTGAGACTGGATAAACTTTGTCCAAATTCACTTTAATGAAGTGCGTTTAAATTAGGTCATTATGTTACTAAATGATAACTTAATTTGACACAACCTATATTGACCTATATTTGAGATTAAGGTGTTTAATTAAAAAGTTCGTTAAAATACCAACCTACTAAATTGGTGCACAAGGTGACTGAATTATGAAGATAGTGTGATGAACTCCAAAAAAAATCTATGTCTATGTTATTTTTACACTTTCCCATCTTAGGGACAACGGGTCAGGGTAAACATGGCATATAGCTCACATCTATGTACATAGTGCAAAAGGAACAAGTCTAGTTCATCCAGCTCATTGAGTTAGCCACTCCATTCGACCATGGTTTGACGGGGTTCTAGTTTTACGGAGTGTCTGCCTTCTAAGTTTAATAAACCTTGACGAAGTTGGCTTTCCCAGTTTCATGTTACTTTTGCATTTCCTTGTATCCCCATAAATGGTTTAAGGCTCATCACTCAACGTAACATATCCCTCAATTCCGAATTTACAGATAATTCTCTCAGCAAAGGCAGTGAAAGGCTTGTGGAAAATGTTTCGCTTCGAAAAGTAATAATTTTAATGTTAAACATATTACGTTCGCATCGCTTTCATATAAAGTCCGAATGTTTGTCTTTCTTGGTGTCATATGAAAATCACAGTTAAATTGCAATCAAAATTATTTGAGCCGCGAAGAGTGACTAATTTGCATTTAAAGTCGATGTCAATAAATTGGGAAAGAGCGGGAGATGTTCCGGGCACTGTGTTATTAATTAACATCGGGGTAAAGATGGCCGCCATAAAAGAAGCGAAGCATAATTACACAGCCATGGATAAAAGAGAGTATAAATGAAATTAATTAATGCTCAGACTTAAATTAAAGACGATGTTAAAATTTTAACTACCTGTTAAATGTTTTGATAAAGAAGTTTATACCTGTTTTAAAAAAAACAAAGGTGCCGAACTGAAGCAATGGCTAATGGGCCGTATTCAAGGTTTTTCTTAGAAAATCTGTTTTTCTCTAACATCTTCAGGCATTGCTATCATCTGTACAAATATTCTTCTCTCGCAACAAAAACCGTTACTTTCCCGTGGCCTTCACAAAACGGTATTATTTGTCCAATGGCCACAATCAGCGAATGTTTACTTGTACCTGCGAGAAAAATGTTTGCCCGTAGCGTACAGAGCGGTGAGAAAACAAACATGGAATTAATTCCAACATGTCGACTACGCTACGCTGTTGTTATACTGTATCCGAGTTTACACGTGCCGGTGTACACAGAGTATACAAAACTAATGATGAATAAATCTAAGCTTATAATCTGACGAGTTCTTGTAGCAAAGTCTCTTAAAAAGTTGCCAAATGTGTTCCGAATACTGATTTTGCAAACCCTAGACAGGTATTCGTGAGTTTGAAGAATACATTAAGAATAAAGTTGGTCTATCAATAAGCGTAGTAAGTAATGACGTTTGAAGAGGCGGGATCCTAGAAAATGTAGTTTGTTTTTTATTTGTCTGGATGGTGGCGTGATCTTTGATTACTAGATAGATACTCTTAGTCGTTTCTTAGCTATGGTATTTTTCTTTCGAGCGAAAAGTTTTTAAAGCTTCTAACTATCCATTTCTTTGTTACTATGCACATTTTTGGCCTCTAAAGATCTTCATGAGGCACGTGCCCTTCGTAATGGTTACAAATGGATGTGTCAATATCGAAATCCTATTTATCCCGGAAGGTAAAGTTCCTGATGATACATATGGGTGCCCAATATTTTTATCATTCGATAACACCCGCCAGTTAGAACCCGAAGGTATTCCATTTATCGCAGTCCGTTCGCCGATCAAAAAGGGATTCGCTTTGTATGTAACATTTAGGTGCCGTAGATATTTTAACCATTCCTTGATTCAATCCAAAAATATTTTCAAATATTTTTAAATATTTCACATGTAACATACATTACAAAATTCTAAAGAGAATTCACAGAAGAAAGATGGAAAGTAGAAAAGCTTGTAAAACAGCGCTTCAGCGTTATACATTCTAGCACTACGCGGCCATAAATCTAATTAAATGACGCGTCTTTCACAACTTACTCTGTGCAGTACACAACGAAATATTCCATGCAACCTAATCACATTTAAAGCTTTAATCTACCACTCCTTGAGTGACGTACGGAAACGCTATCATTTAGCTTAAGTACTGGTAAAAGCGGCTCGCGTCGTGCGAAATATAATTAATATTATAATTCTGCGTACGTTTCACAGACACGATACTGCTAAGAACATTAATATGGGCTGATGGTATTACGATATATTTTATTTGTCAATTAATGAAGGGTGTTTTATTATGCGGATTTATGTGGCATAAAATATAATTCCATGACCGTCCCAGGCGCCACACTTGACATAAATCATGTTTCAATGAGACGCACTCAGCTCGGATTTGTTTGCTTTAGTGCTGTTAATTTGGCGCTATTCTCTGAAACGATCATTAGCAATGACAACGGTATTAATTACATGCTTTGTTTTCGATTGAAACGGGTTTGCGACAGCAACCGAATCGATTTCAGCCCAAGACGCAAAAACATTGGTCCGACTGTTCGGCAAATTGATGTTACATAGTTTCATTAATTTGTGGGAAATGCCGCTTGGTTTGTTGTATCTACGTAATGTTTTTAGAGATTGCAGAGCGAGCATGTTCAGCTCATGCATAAATCATTTTGCCAACACGTAGGTGCAGAACTATTTCCACTAGGCTTACTATAATTACTCCACTTAGCGTAGACATGCAAATTCATATTCCGTAGTCGTAAGTTTGCATGATTGTTCAATATTCTAAGTTACTACCATTAACGCTGCAATTTAATGTTATATGACGTCGGCAGCTGGTTATAATAGCTACTCCGTTCTTTAACTTGGGTATATACGTCAACGCCCCAAGTAATAGGTTCAGGACCATTTGCGTCACCCAGATAGTAAAGGCCACAATTTTAAGAGCTTGCGATTCCCAATATTATTGAGTCGGCCCCATTCAATGTAATGATGTCGCTAAAAAATTTATGGACCATCTAATTTTACTTTGAGGCCTATCTCTTTCCGTCGATACCCAATAATATTTATGAAAAATGTTTTTACCTATCTACATAAAACTTTCGGGTTGTTTGGGATGAAAATAATTTACTAAGTTTTGGTCTTAGAAGTCCAACTAAACAGCCCAATTCTACTCAAATATTAAAATATTTATAAACTTTTCAATATTAATACGTATTTCTAGAAAATTTCCTAGAAAAACCGAAAAAAAGTGTTATTCTACGTAACCATGTCAACTCGCTTGACTGACGACGGGTAAACTTTGAGGAGTGCCCCAAAGGAAATACCTATTCGTCAAAATATTTACGAAGCCAACAGACGTGAACATCGCAAAACTGGTTTATCTATCTAACCGATATATCCATGACTTTTTTATTCGTTTTGGAAAACTTCTTTTGTTTTATCCAATAATTACCTTACTAATTGATTTCAGTGCAATTCAAATCAATCATAAAGTTTTATAATTCATATGACAAATGCCGTTCCATTTTTTCTATACTTTTCTCTTGATATATTTGTCCGTACTAAACCAACATGTCCTTAAATGGCCGACCGTAATATCTGGACCATAAATTACAAGTCTGGGCTACAATCAAATAGGTACAATGTAGACATACGAGGTGAAGGGTCACTCGTATTGTATCTAGGCGATGAAAAACGAATATCGTGAAAAGGTTGGAAATAAGTGCGTTGCCGCTCTCGGTCGGGAAGTAACAATTTTTGACCCACATATTTCACTCGTCCCCTTTCGGTACAAGTTTAAACAAAGTCATTCTATGCCACCAGGGATTACGAACATTTTTAAAACGAAATTTGCTAAACTTCGCTAGATCGTGAAACTTAATTTGGCTCTCCTGTTAGATAAAAAAAATATATATACAAAAGTACATGGATACCGTACATAGGCACATGTAGTAATAAAATCACGTTTTTATTTGTTTTAAAAATCGCGCCGCGTCCGATGCTTTTTAGTTTTAGCAAAACGCGTTGGTCGTGTGATCTTTTGAATCTTTACATACGACGTACAACAACGACATATTGTATTCAAAGTTTGATCATCAATCACGCTGAAGATATTCCGTTTTATATTAAATACGAGAGTAGGTCGGTTTAAGGAGAGAATTTCCATAAGGTGAAAGTGGTGCGCATAAAATCATGTAGGTTGAAGGTTCGTTGGCGTTAGTGGTGTGTCCCTGGAGGCACCGAATGGGAGTCCTCATAGAGATGTGGGATAGAGAACCCTCCTCCCACAATAGTGATTTATTTTGATGGATGCTACGTTTCTGCCGATTTTCCTCCAGACTTTCAACGGCTCATCTCGTTTTAATTTGAATAAGATATACATCAATTGGCTGAGATACAAAACTACTTCGCCTTTACATACTGGTACAAGAAATTTGTTTTGCAACAAAAAAAGTTGGTTAGATTCTGCCAAGTCAACAATTTATTTTAGTTTTACATAAAATGAATTCTAATATAGTTTTTTGAACAATAAATTTGGCCAGATAACAAGAATAGAGAAATGTTTTGGACATTTGAGTGGGATGCCTATGATGTTTCCCGTGGGGCTATAAACTGACGGATTCACAACCATGATAAAATCGAGATTGCTTTGCAAACGTGACACGGTTTATTTGACGGCTCCGCAAAGCTAAGCGACTGGAGACAAATGCATACGTCTCAAGTTCAAGTAAGTGGTAAAGAAGCTGTCTCGGTTAACATCGTGACAATTTATGGCTTAACGTTATTGGCTTTGATAAATAAAAACTTTATGAGAGAGTTTTTTAAAGATTGCAATGCGGATTGAATTCAACTCTTGTGATAGTTATTTAAAGTTAAAAATGAACATGCCTAGCATGCAAATGAGTTTTGAAGGTGCATGGAGGTGTATTGTATAAGTGTACACATTCATTTAATTAATACATTTCTGTACCGGTGTATTGTAAGCCTAAAACTACCCTCCGAAACAAACTACAGATCGTTACCTACAGGACGAAGGAAACGCGTGAACTCCTTCCCTTCCGTTACCCGAAAAATTGTTCCTTTGTTACGTTAGCATATTTTACATTTGATAAGCGTTGTACCGAAAAATAACACAACCCTAAAGAACGTTACAGTTTATTGTTACAAGCCGATGTATGTTTATTTTTCAGTAAAAATATTTTCAGACCGTAAAAAAAAGGTTTTTGTGTTACAGCCTCCCAAAATGTTTAGAAAATATATGGTGAAATTATGTTTGATCGAGAGAATTCTATTTATTGTCAATCCATGCATGAATCAAGAAAATTTATTTTTGATTAATTTAAGAGCGTTTAACGAAAATTTATTATTAAACATTCGCTGGTTAGATTTCCCATTGAGTTGTGTATGTAATTTGTGCTTGACGATAATTTGTTCCGACACACTCGGGAAACTTGGCAGAGGGCGTGGAAATGTAACTTATTCACAGATTAGAAGCTGTTCACGAACGAGCTTTATAGAAAATGTTGTACAACAACGGCGATGTGCTCGTATTTCACGAGGTAATTAGCGAAAACTAAACGAAACCTGAAACGAAAAAATAGTAAGTAGAAAATAATGTAAGAATCAGAAAACAATGGTAACAAATGAGCAATATCAAAAGTAGGTAGCAAAAAAATACTTACATGTTCCTAAGTACCAGAAATATTTGGCCAAGTAGGTTAAAGTACTTTCAGAGTTATAAATCATCGTGGCCACAAAGCATCAATGAGGCGTACAATGAAAAAACCGCAGAAATGCCCACCGGGTAATATCGTAGTTTTGTGTGAAGAGCGGTCAGTTTTGTAAATGTTTCCACTCGGGCTTGACTGGGCCTGCCTACTTGAACGTTTAATGATGTCACGAAAAAATTGTTTTCAAAATGTTTTCTGTTCAACTGAAAACAAGTAAACGCTCAGCTTTTTAATAGCGAAATAAACATTCATCTTTTGAAAGAAGCTTTTAGGTACAAGTACTGAGCCGTAAATTATAGATGACATAAAAAAAAACCGGACAAGTGCTAGTCCGACTCGCAAATGAAGGGTTCCGTACCATAGACCTTAATTTTTATTATATGTTATAGCGGCAATAGAAATACACAATCGGTGAAAATTTCAACTTTCTGCCTATTACTCATAATAGGAATCGTTTATCGCTTTATCTCGATACAGCCCGCTGACAGACAGACAGACGGACGGACGGACGAACGGACAGACGGACGGACGGACGAACGGACAGACGGACAGACGGATGGACAGCGGAGGCTTAGTAATAGGGTTCCGTTGGTTACCTTTTGGGTACGGAACCCTAAAAACAAACAAAAATTACTTTTTAGGGTTCCGTACTCGAAGGAACGGATCCCTATTACTAAGCCTCCGCTGTCTGTTCGTCCGTCCGTCTGTCTGTCAGCGGGCTGTATCTCAAGAGCCGTAAGAGGTAGACAGTTGAAGTTTTCACAGATTGTGTAGTTCTATTGCCGCTATGACAAATAATAAAAATTAAGGTTTATGGTACGGTACCCTTCGTGTGCGGCAAGTCCGACTCGCACTTGGCCGGTTTTTTATTAAGTTGCTAGTACAAAAATGTTCACAAAATACATTTCACAATCATTTGTTTTTAGTGGGAGTTTCTTTTGCTTTGAAAGAAAATCTAAGTCAGTCCACGTTTGAGTATTTTAGTAGTCTGAGCTTACGTTAGTCTCCCGAGAATGCAGGTTTTAATTATACGGAGCTTGGCTAAATACCACTGTGGGAAATACTGATACTACTGACCACTTGGTACTGTTTGGAACTGTGTTCCTACTTAGGTTGGTATGTTAAAATACCTAATGTTATTTGATGTGATGTGGTTGAATTACGGCCAAATATACTTGAAGAAGATTTATCCCTGTCATTGGGAAACTAAGCCTGAAAATGGACGAATATTTTTCCTTCTATTTCTTTTACCTAGGCATTTCATGTCTCGTAAGAAGCGAGTTTTATTAATCAAATCCTCTGAGATTTATATGTTACAGATAGACAAACATAAACCATGTCTCATGAAAAACATTTCTACTTTCTTTATTGACAGGACCCTAAAAGTGTGCAAACTTTTCCGTTGTATATAAATATCAAAGCATTTCTTTGGAATACTTTATCTTTTTATTTCGACGGTTTGTTTTGTTAAATAAAATTGTTAAAAAGGTGGAAACTTTGAAGAATACTGTGTTAAATATTTAGGGAAATCGTTTGTGCATTTTCCAAGCTTTTTGTAGTATTTTGAACGCAACATAGCCATATATATGTAGACATCTGAAATCACTTTATCGCATTAGGATATACCAGCCAGTATCCGCCATATATTGCTTGATCGAAGACATTGATTGCTTCATAAAAGAAATAAAACGAACGATATTTGCTATAATATAAATTTCTTCGAATAATGCTAAAGCGGATCAAAGCATCCGTAGTGGGTGTCTGTATATCTTTTCATAGAACCGTGAATATAGCGAGCAAGTACGTGACTAGACGTTTTACTACACTGTTTAATTTAAAAAAAAACAAACACAGGCGTTTGCAGTCTTTATGCGAAAGAAAAATCTCGGCTGGTGCGCCAAATGTTATACGCAAGACCGAAATGGCGACAAAAATCCTCAAGCATTAAACTATTTCTTACACGACACTAATGAGTCTAAAACAATTTTATGAAATGTAAAAATGTAATTCCGCAAACTTTTTGGAACGAACAGTAGGCATTGGTCGTAAAATGTAATGGGTGGTCCCTGGTCTGGGAAAAACACATTACTAATATAAGTGAAAGACATAGTTTGGAGGTTCGTACTACTCTTTATTCTGCCTGCGTGATGGTGTTTGTAGGTTTACAACTTGCCAAGTTCAATGCCCTCTTTATTTTCACTTCTATCACGTCACGGGAAATAGTGACGACATTGTACGTATCTACCAAATAGATTTGTTTAGTTTCTCTTCGGTTGTATCCGTTTTTTTTTTTTAAATATGCTTATTGCTTTTCTTATTGGTAGTCCCCTTCTGGGGCACTGGGTTCAAGCACAAGTGCGTGTACCTGGAGCCTCAGAAGGCGGTAAATACTTAAATTAATTTTAATTTTGTTACTAACATAGCTTTTAAGTTGTATTTTACTAACAATGATTATGGGCCAAGAGCCTGAAATAAAAAGTTTTTTTTTTATTATTTTAGCAATTTTCTTTTGTATAATTGCAGTTACAAGTCGTGCAGTAAAACTGAGTCAAAGTGGCACATTTAACATTGCTTAAGTGAGTTAACCGTTTTTTTCGGTTTTTTCTCAATTAGTTTAGTAGCAAATATGCTTTATGATGAAGTAGTATCAAACTTTATGTTTACTGTATAAGTATTTAATTTGTTAAACATGAATATATGGTATGATGAATCAGAATCAGAACTTTATTTGCTCTCAATGTTTAAGAATACTAATATCAATAAATGAGATCAACTACATTTTATCTTACGACGTGCAAATGATTAGGTACATTAATAATAGAAATAAAAAAAATAGAAAATGTAAATAATATTTAAAAAATAACTCAGTCAAGAAATTATTATCAATCATGAACAATTTATTTAATGTCAAGTATCTAAACCAAAATTTCGCAAAAATATGTACTTGGTAATTATAATAGTAATTTTGTTCGAATTGTCAGCATGTTTCTCGTTTGCTATTTGGAATCCACAGATATAATGGAATCTCTTCCTGCAACTGTATAATCAATAAAGCATAATTTCATGATGGAATTCTTGTAACAGCTCTTCAAATGTGGTTGTCAATTATTGAGAGATTTCCCTATAATTTTAGCAAATAGTAATGCGAGCATGAAATATTTTCAACTGTTTCTGTGAAAACTGTACGTAATTAATTGACCTGGAAGCATCGTTAATAAAATATTAATATTTAAAAAATATTCTTACTCTTTGAAGCGTAATATTGAACTCAAAAATATTTTCACGAAAAATGTTTATGCAACAAAAAGCACACCGGAGATACAAGTTAAGCCTGGCGGAGGCAGAAGTAGCTGAAATAATGTCGGTTCATAAATAAACGATAATACGACAGCCATATTTTACAACTCGCTTCGTAAGGCTTGATATCATAAACCCACAAAATGCTGTTGTGATGAGGTCGAAGTCGCGGAATAAATTGGCATTTATGTGAGAAGTGCACCCTTTTATGTTGGCTGGAAGTGTAAATGAATTGCGTTTACAGGAACGAATGTATTTGTTCGGAGAAAGAAATGAAATAAGAAGCCTTAAGTTCAGAAAGTGCGCTTTTCGTTTTCTTGTTAGAATAAGAAATTACTTACCGGCACGGCACGACAGAACAGCTTTATTATATTTAAAACTAGCACTTCGCCCGCGACTCCGGCTGCTCAGATTTAGTACAAACTATTTTCCCCATTTTCAACCTCTTAATGGTTGAATTAAAAATGGAAAAGAAAAGTTTTTAGTGTTCATAGAAGGAAAACTTGCGCAAAATGTCATGTTGCTAATCCCAGTAGTACCGTTACTGAGTAACTGACTGGTGAGTGATAGACAACGTACAGCCGAAACCACTGGTCGTAGAAAGCTGAAATTTGGCATAGAATAGAATAGAATACTCTTTATTATGTACACCATATAAGAGAGAGGAGGAGTGTAGGGGAGAACCAAGAAAAAATCCCGAAATTCCTTAGGGAACGCGAAAAATACGAGATGTGCACGTACGAAGTACACAAAAGCTAGTACTGTATAATATAACTGCAATTATTACATACTTTGGAAACATTTCCCTTATAAAATCACAATGGATGGACAAAACTGTAGCAAACTTGATTAGCAGTCAGCCCGCTAGCAACGTTGCTGATTAGCTACCATCCACGCGAGTTATGCGACTATAGTTCATGCCAACATGACAGAATAACGGCAGTATATTATTTACTAACAGACACTAAAGTAAAGGGAAGATAAATTACTTAGTATTAATGAGTTTGAATAATTGTGGTGAAGAGATTAGTCAGACCTTGTGTTACATGCAGTTCTACTCTGTTTTTTCTGCACAAAAATATAGCTGATGTGTACGTCTACATGAGTTTTATCAAACTATACTCGCTAGCGACTGTAGTTAAAAAATGAATGAAAACTTTAAAAAGACCAGTTTCTGATTTTTTTTTTAGTTGTTACCTAAAGTTTTACTTGTTACTTGCTTGTTTGTTAGTTAAAAACGTAAACAAATAAATTAGAAACTTGTTTTTTAAAAGTTTTCTTACTTTTTTTTAACTACAGTCGCTAGCGAGAATAGATTGATAAAACTATGAATGGTAGACGTACAGAACTATGAATCCTAGCTTCAGATAAGTTACCATTGAATTCACTAAAGTTTTCAAGGTTTGATATTTATAAAATGACCGGTCCATTTTATAAATATCTCACCTTGAAAACTTTAAAATATATAATTAATTAATTAATATAAAATTAAAAATATAGGTACGGCATTTTTAATGCTTCGTACTCGTAACCGTTCCTGAAGATTGCCGACCGCGAGGCTTCGCTTCGGTATAGATAGATGGAGGATAATTTGTGAAAACAGAAAAAAAAACCCCAACTGCGTGTGGTCCGCCCGTAATTTTCAGGCACTGAAACGTCACACAAACGTCTTCATGCTATGAAAAACTTAATGCTACCAATTTTAAAGACCAATTAAGTACCTAATCAGTTCGAGTTTCTCATAAAATTTATCTCGCTGTTGTTCATCGATGAGACGGCTAGACGACACAAAGTCCCTTAACGATTCACCGTACATTACAAAAATATACCTACCTAAGTAGGTAAGTATTTTTATAAAAGTATGTTCGTTATTTAAAGGCTGTTTCCTCGAAATCGCCCCGGGTAAGTTCATACAATACGGTTCTTTAATCATGTTCCTTTCTGGTAAGGGCAAGTACTGAGTTTCGTTAAATAGATCGGACAAAAGGGCTTAGACTATTTACGGTTATTGTAAAATTTGTTCAGTGTTGCCTTCGTTTTTATAGGTAAGGGAGCTTCAAGGATTAAGGAGCCAATACAGATAAAGTGCTAAAGGTACTCAGTTTCCTGTATTCCCGTTGTCCCAGTAATTGTGAAAGGTAGTGACACTGATGTACAGTTTTTTTAAAATGATTGTTTTCGAAAAACACATTAAAGTATACGATTTATTTTATTTCTGAATAGGACATGAAAAAAATAAAATGTTTGTTTTTAATGTTGCGCTACAGGATTGAAACATAATTCAAGCAAACAATTTATTTTACGGTTTCGATATTACTATGAAATTGCCAAATATATTTAAATTGTACCAATTCATTTTGAAACTGATCAATCGTACACGATTAAATTAAACTCAAGTAGAGAGGAGGTAAAACAATATAAACCATTTTTTATACTTAATATGTAAATGCGAAAATATGGACCTTGTAACAAGTTACCGGTACGCAAAGAACCTCCTAATATACCACTTGTACCTCATCTAACGTTTATGAATACAAAGCAACAGCTGTGTTTTTAAAATTCATTTATCTTGTCAGCCGGAAGTCTGTTGGACGTCCCTATAGACGGTAAGGTAACGGGACAATTTGGGACGGTCACGGTTGGAGGAACGCTCTACAATAAAAGATAGACGAACAGAAGATCAGCTCCAGACGACAAATGAAATAATTTAATACACATAGACGTGTATGTAACGCAATCTAAATTGTCGCGAGTGCGCTTGCACTCGCTGTAAGCGAAGCGTGACAATGTGTCAGAACGTTATCGTTTGTTGCGTAGACCTGACGTTCTGCACCGATTTATTCTGTGGCTCCACGATGTTAATACAAGTTCACAGGTGAATGATGCTTGTTTTCCCTTGGTGTAACTTGTTAGCAGGATATTGCAAGCGAAAATTGAGTCTTTGTTGATGAATTGTTAACAGGAGTCGTTTAATTTAAAGGAAGTCTTGAGACAAAATAAATTGTTTTGAAAGAGTGTTTTTGACTTTCTCGGGTCCCTAGAGACCCGGTCCTTTGGTAGGCGTACGAGGGGCCGAAGCCAACTCGCATAGGCCTCTTTAGACATTTCAAATGGAATGGGACACCAATCGACGATTATCCCTGTATGCACTGTGAAAGTATACCCAAGGACAATCCCCGGTTGGAGCAGGACTAATGCAGAATATGGAATCAAAAGATGAAACGCTATCTATGCGTTTGGCTGGTTTAGTGGACTAATAATCGTTTACTATGGAAGAACTATTATGACCCCTGCCTGACCATTGACAATTAAAACGGCTTTAAAATAGCAGGGGTTAACTTGCATACTCAATAATTGGGCCCCCCGAAAAGGGTCGCTAGCACAAAGTGACGTAGCGCCAAGAGGGCAACATATCCTGAGGTGCTAGAAGAGTGGAGAGGTATACCACGGCTATCAGGACAATGAAAGAGTGTTATCATTAAAGTTTTTTTTATTGTATTTTCTTATACATTTAATCAGGATTTGTCTGGTAAATTTCACTGTCAGCACTGGATGCCTGAAGAACGACAACGACGTCGAGGTTGACCGCGGCGAAGGTGGTGTGACGATCTCATCATGTTTGCGGGGCAAACTTGGCCCGAGATTTCGCCCAAGATATCTGGCCAAGTTTGCTTTGCTTGTAAAAGAGGAGGCCTTTGCCCAAGAGTGGGAAACGAGTCAAGGCTAACAAAAAAATAAGTGTTTTGTACCTTTCTATTATTATATTTTTTACATATTATAACTAAAACATGATGAGCAATAGTAGTTCTAAGTCGTTTTAGCCGGATAGTGCATATATAGTGTATGTAGTAAATTTGAAAATTACGTGACGAGATAAAAATATAAATGAAATATTTGATTTCTTGATGACACCTAAAATAAGGCTTTTGATTAACATCTTATGAACGTTTACGTTTTAGAAATAAATGTAAAAAATACACTTTTACGTTACCTCTAAAACAGTAACCAACAACGACGATGAAAACAACTACCTATTATAAACATTTCAAACTCTAAGAGTCACAGTCTATTGAAGCAGGCACGAAAACTACAACTCGTTAAAACAAAAGCGACTTTAAACAGAGCCATCGCACTTCGTACCTACAGTCTGCAGAACGCTCCTGAAAATCCATTAGCGCAAAGAGTTTTCAAAATGTATTTCTATATAAATATCTGTCGCATTTTATCTGTACTAAAACTTACTTTACAGTTCATTGGCATTATAATGGAACTGAAAATATTCGTACAATGCACTAGTAGGTATGTTTTGCAATTTCAAAACATTCCTATTTTATATTTATATAGCTTTTATTTAAAATATTCCCATTTTAAAACAAAACGTATGAAATCACTGACTAGTGCTAAATTAAATTAAAGCAATATCCAGATCAGAATCATTGAAATATTTTTTTGATAGAAAGTTATTTTGCATGTAGTTAGCATAATTATTTTGTAGTAAGGCGTAACGAAAATATTAAAGTAGTGTTTGGTTTGCCAAAGTTAGAGGAAATAACTTTAATTACGGTCATAGAAACAAAATTAAACTATAGCAATATTATGAACCACTGTCGCTAGGCCAAAAGTTGCCACTTTCATTGTTGTAATTTATAACAAACTAGCGACCCGCCCCGGCTTCGCATGGGTACAGATTTGGTGGAACCTTCCTCGAGAACCACTCTATCTATTAAACAAACGTGCATCAAAATCCTTTGCGGAGTTTTAAAGATCTAAGCATACATAGGGACCGACAGACAGCGAAAGCGACTTTGTTTTATACTATGTAGTGATATCGAAGTTTTTTTTACATGTTCAGAGCTAAAGTACTTCGATTTACAAGTAGATGTTCTAAACTTAGAATTGCCGGCGACGAATGCTATTGTCGACGGGCCCGAAGTTTTGTGACAGACCACGTGACGTTTCAGTAGCGCTTGTCAATCTCCTTACATTTTAGACTATTTGACAATCGCTATCGTCACGCTATCGCTAATAGAATGCCACTTGTATAGTTGTCTAGAGCTTCAGGATATTAGTGATTATTAAAACAAGTTTTACAGGTGCATAAACTACACTACAAAACCAACTTCCAAAAACCAAACACTACAAAGAATAAAATAACTTTAATTTCTGAAGTCGGTGTTTTAGTATTTTTTTGGTTTTTTGACACCGACTTCCGAAATTAAAGTAATTGTATACTTTGTAGTGTTTTGTTTTTGGAAGTCGGTTTTATTTTTTTGTAAAAAGTTTTTCATTTTTCACTTTTTAGTGGTACCACTAACAAGTGAAACCACAAACAGCGTACCGACGTGAAGTAATGTTATGAACTGGTGTAAACAATCAACAGAAATGCGATTTCAGAAATCCCGATCCATTTGCTACATTGATTGAAGAGTTCCGTTGCCTACCTCCAAAGTTCTTCATCAGATCAGATGGTAGACAAAATGATAGAAATGGCAGATATGAAATATCGAAGTGTGAATGAAAGCTGAAATGAGATAGCTGGATGTATAAGGCAAGCAGCGAAGGATATTTTGGGAGAGACAATACAGAGGGAAAAAAAATAGAAGAAATTCAAGGAATTGCAGAATGTGGGATTGGAAGGCGTTAGTTTAAAAGCTGAAAAAAGAGTGAGTATGATGCTTTAAAGAAAAAAGCTAAGAAAGCCGTGGCGAGCAAAAGCTCTGGACAAATTGTACGATACACTGGACAGTCCAGCTGGCCAAAAAAACTTATACCGGTTTGCTAGAGCCAGAGAGAGGAAGGCGAAGAATGTTCGTCCGATAAGATGTATAAGGGATGAAGCTGGAATGTTTCTATCGGAGGATGAAATATTAAGGATAGAAGGAAGGGCTTTTTTGGATGACTGATGAATGAGGAAAATATCTGGATTGGTATTTTAGAGAATAAACCTGTGAATGAGGGGTTAGTGAGAATGGTCAGTGTGGATGAAGTGAGAATAGCAGTGAATGGAATGAAGAATGGTAAGACAATTGGTCCAGTCGGAATTCCGATTGATGTGTGGAAGTCATTAAGAGTATTTAGAATAAAGCTAACCACTTCCATCCATCGGGATGGAAGTGGTTAGCTTTATTCTTAAATAAGTTGTTGCTGGAAGAAGCCATACCTGATGAATGGTGCAACAGTTTGTTGGTGCCCATCTTCTAGAACAAAGGTGACATACTGGAGTGCAACATCTGTAGAGGAATAAAGCTAATGTCACATAGTATGAAAGTCTGGGAAAAGGTATTGAAAGGCGGTTGAGAGAAGAGAGTGAAATCATAGAACCAGTTCGGTTTTATGACTGGTCGGGGTACAACGGATGCCATTTTCGCTATCCGCCAGTTGTGCGAGAAATATAGAGCTGTGCATAAAAGCCTGCATATCGTATGTGTTGACCTCAAAAAAGCATATGACCGGGTGCCTAGTGAGGTTTTGTGGTGGGCCCTTAAGGAGAAAGGTGTGCCTGGGAAGTATGTGCATTTGATCCGAGCGATGTACAGTCGAGGCAGTACTTAAGTCCGGTCTGCAGTGGGCACCACTGACAGCTTGACTGCTAGTCAAGCTGTCAGTGGTAGTCGGTTTGCACCAGTGGTCGGCCCTCAGCCCTTATCTCTTCCTGATGATACATCCAGTAAGAGGCTCCCTGATGCATGCTATTTGCTGATGACATTATGCTGGTTGCCGAAAGCGGTCTAGAGGTCCAGAGCAAATTGGAGACGTGGTGGCAAAGACTGGAGAGTGTTGGCCTGAAATTGAGCAGAACCAAAACAGAGGGTCTCTCCAGTCCAATACCTGTAGCTCTCACCGGAATGCCAATTACGCCCACGTCAATTTGCTCCGACTTTCGGTACCTCGGGTCGCTTGTCCAGAGAGATGGCGATATAGACCGAGATGTAACGACCCAGATCAATTCAGGATGTATGAAATAGCGACAGGTCAGTAGAACAACTTGTGACTCTCGGATGCCCCTCAAGTTGAAAGGGAAAATCTATAAGTCCGTGATAAGACCTGTCGTAATGTATGGATCAGTATGTTGGGCTGCGAAAAAGATGAATAAAAAAAAAAGCATGTAGCGGAGATGAGAATGTTGAGATGGATGTGTGGAATAACGAGAATAGATAAAGTAAGAAATGAGTACGGAAAAGTTAAAAGGGAACCGCTTGTTTTGGTATGGTCATGTGAAGAGGAGGGATGAAACGCATATAACTAGAAGAGTTATGAACATATATGTGGATGGATGGAGAGGGAGAGGGAGGCCAAAAAAAAATGGATGGATTGTGGGAGCGATATGAAAGGGAGTTAGTAATAGAGTGACGACTGATAGAACAGAATGGAAGAATAAAACGTGTTGCGCCGACACCAAATAACATAGGATAAGGGCAGGAAGATGATGATGATGATGATGATGATGTTATAAATTTCATGAAAAACATTGTATGTGAGAAACATTGCATATAGAATTTGAGGGTTTCCCTCGATTTTCAAGATTCTGACTTGGTGACAATGGGACCACCTCAGAAGAATAGGCTTTCGAATAAAAAAAAGTATTAAAATGGTCCAATGACCATTGATAATGAGAAATCCGTGAACATACTAAAATAAAAAATACATACAGCCGAACATATAACCTTATCCTTTTTGCAGAAGTCGGTTAAAAAGAAAAAAAAATGTGATACAAGTAGCATTTTTAGCCTCAGGATTACGAATTTATTAGACCGTAACGTGAAAAAAACGCTGAAACCACGAACTGTCGGTAAAGTTTGATTTATTCCTACTTATGGGATAACTTTGCATTCGCGGCTTGTGTGTGAACGTCGCCACCCCTGAATAATAGCGTTTATGTCTCTAAGGAAAATACTAGGCTGGATCGAAACCAATTCTCGCTGATCAGAGGATGTAAATAATTTCCAACAATTTGTTTTAAGTGGTTTACGTACAAAATTCTGTCGCTTTTTTTTTTGGTAAATAGAAAATTGTTTAAATATCATCCATCTGTCATAAATGGTGCCGCATTTTTATTAGCTTTACGGTTGTCCACACAAATCAGGACGTGGACGGAGCGTGGTCCTGATGAACTGGATCACACACGTCCCTTTCAAGCCCGGACACAGACATGTGTGAAGTTCATGCACACACGGTGTGTGCATTTCATATAATTCATTCGAATATGGGTGTATAACACATGGTTTTTTTGAGCCCCTGACGCTCCATAGTTCGTCCAAGTCCCGCGTATGTCCCGCTTATATTTATATATAAAACCTTTATCCTCCAAAATCGCTCGAAAAACACTGAGTTGTTTGCATAGGAACAGACACAGAATTAAAGCGTAAAAATTTTTCACATGATTTTTCGTTCTGGCTTTCATTTTTCCACTGAGGCTTCATTTTACCAGCCTTTGACAAGACCAGCGGAATGAAACAATTATGTATTCGTCCCATGCGGAACTTATTATTTTTAAATAATGGCCGCTCTGTAATGAATGAATCATTTCAACTTTGTTTAATTAAAAAGTCTTGAATTCTGACGCTTTTTAATAAGATTCAAAGCCGTTGTGAAACGAATTAGTGGATTTATTGTATTATTTTTTGACTCGCTGAGAGAATACTAAGATAATTTGACTTCTATCTGGTTCAAATGTTATGCAGCTATGTATTTTGTTGATCTCCCGAACATGTTAGTTTTATTCTTATTAGCCAGTTGGCTGGATTCCAACTAATTACTTCCAAGCCATTACACGAACGGCTTTCCTTCGTCGGAAGTATCGTTAAAAATGGTAAGCTGATTTACACTCAACATAATAATGTTGAGTGTTGAGTCGAAAGCTGCTTGAGGCTATAATATAACTGAGTACTGTACTTCACCGAGTATACAAACATTATCCCCCTTAACCAACACGTTCGCCTTTTCCTTTAAAATTACTTCTCTGAACTCGTTGCCGAATATGAAATTGAGAAGCGTACGTGAAATCGTATTGGTATATTAATGGATTACTAAAATATCGAATCAGAAACATGGGAATAATTTTAATTTTGTTTTGCGTGATCATTCACTTAAAGACGTTTGTATACTTCTCAATTTATATTTAAAAAGACGAGCGATAAATAATATGTGTGTGATATGAGAAACAATGCTCATGGGATCAGTAAATTGATATTTAATTCCTAATGACTGCTGTCCGATTGTTGAATCGTAGAAAATAAAGTCCCACTAATAAATGTAAAGTTGGCATAACGGGAAACTTTTCAGCGACAGTAAAAAGATTGCTCTTGTAACAAGCATTAGCGGTTCTTAGGGCAAGCACAATCTGTTTAACTTTAAGATTTTGTCTCATATTCAGGACAAGAAATTGCTCGTTGTTCAAATCAATAGCTTAAGGTCGCGGTCTGAAGTCCTGTGTTCGATTATTGAACTATTATAGTGAAGCACTAACCTAACAGAAATTCTAAGCAATTGTTAAACGCTGAGGTTGAATTATCGCCACGCATTGTTAGAGTTTATTTTGTGCATGAAATATTTGTATAGTTTCCTAAAGGCTCGCCAAAGGCACGAAAAGCGTGTGTGTATAACTTTGTCAACGCCTTAGAACTTTTAACTATGTATTGTATTTGAAGAAAAGAAATTAAAACTTTTAATTGGTGTATATATCGCTACACCTTGGGAGCATAACACTGTTATCTACTTCAAGGATGAACGAAATTTTCAGTCTCGTAGGTAAGTTCAAGGGTAACCTTGTAAAAAACCTACAAACGAAAGACTTTCCGTCAAAATGTTCTACCAAAGTACAAAGACGGAGGAGCAGGTACATACCTTAGCTGGAATATGCTTTTAACATCCCCTTTGCCTCGGGTCCAGTGTATCGTGTAATAGGAACTCAGAGCTTTAAAGCTACCCGTCGGAGCCATCTGTTTTCGATCCAGTATTTTCTGAACTATGTTGGAGTGTTCCTTGCCTGCCACCTCACGTCCGCTGAGATTGCCCACATGCTCTCGTTATGAATCCTCTAGTTTCAGCCATACATATTTATTCACCAACTTTGGGATGCTGATTATTTTTACCTCATTTTTATCATTCCCTTCTCCTTTATCATACATACACACGCGTGTATAATAAATCGTAACGGAGTGGGACCGTAATTTATGGGAGCGTTTAATTTTTCTCTTGCGTGGGGGCGCTTTTTTTGGTTTGTGATCTGTTTGTGAACAATACAAAACGTGCAGGCAATTTTATTGAATTATATCGGGCTTCTGCTTTTCAAGCTCTTGCGTTGATTATATTTTTATTCAGACTGCATAGGAGCGTTTTAAGTATGTGGTATGCAAGGGATTGGGTTTGGAGACTTAGACAAACATTCCCGAAAAAATGTAAATCAGTTTGGCTCACTAGTTTTTATTTCATGCGCATTTCTGCTTATTTCGATTTCCGCGTAGACGATGATTACGATGATAACCTTAGTTCGAAGAAGTCAGTTTTATTTCCAGTTTGGTTAGGATGTTGCAGGCTTGAATCACCTGACTGTCTGATAAAAAGATGATTTCGTGCTTCAAAAGGCACGTATAAGCCGGTGGTCCCGGCCGCCACATGGCGGTTGTCAAATTAACCATGTCCCTTGAGGTAGTTGACAAACTCTGACACCAGGGTGTGAGGGGTCGTCCTTACACGATAAGAAGAAGAAGTTTTTTTTTTATTCGACGTTTTTAAGAAAACTTATTAGTACTAGGCTGCTTGACCATTGCCGCAGAGCCAGGCGGCGGAAAAGAGAAACGGAAAAACATAAACCAATGGAATTGCATAAAATCTCCGCACTACGTGAGTCACTGACACTATGTGGAATTCCAGTGGTTAATATTTTTTCGTTTCTCGCTGTGTTTCGCTCCACTGAAATGGAGAGTCAGTCTTAGGTACCAACTTTATTTTCTATTACAAAATCGACAAAATATTGCCCTTATTCACACTGACTTCCACAAACTAACACACTAGTTAAGCTTATACTAAGCTTAGCTTATGCTTTTCTATTCTATACTCACATAAATCGTTTTCACACTTCGGTTCTTGAACCCCTGAGGCATAAATGCCTGGTAAACCCTTGGGATGACACGAAAACACCCTTTTTAAATTACGAACTCTTTTTCACGCCTTTTTTGATGATCGTAAAAATATTGAGTTGGTAAACAAAAAAGAGTGTGATGAACGGCAGCGTAGTAAACCGTCAATGGCGTTTAGCGCTGAGAGGCAGGGCCGGCAGGTTATGTGCCGTTTAACCTACATACAGTTAAATAAAAATATCTTAGGGCTTAACTATCACTAAACCTGCCCTCTTTAACCCATAATTATAATTATTATGTTTCAAAGGGATACTCAAGCTACAAAACGCTACGTGCATCTTTACACTTTTCTGCAAATTATTTTTACAGCGATAAACGTTTTAGTAACCCTTTGTAATATTGTTAAAGGGTCCGAATTCTGTAGAGAATTGTCACACTTTTTTACCGAATCTGCAAAAAAAAAGTGATTTTCTTAAAACACTGTTTTAAAAAGGGAAGAAGGTAAAAGTAATTTTTTAACGACGTCAAATGAAATCAACCTTTCCTGGCTCCCACTTAAGTGTTCCCAATTCTCAGCGCGAAGCTTTCAGGCGAGTCACATTCAGCCTCTGTTTTATATTCATGTAACAACAGCAAAACAATAAATTCGCATTTGTATGTTTGTAATTTGTCACGTAATGTTGTACTAAGTCGTTATAATTCTATTGTGGAGTTTACCGTGAGTTTGCGAGGAAAGTAAAAGCTATCATAAATCAGTCTACAATTTCGGTCGGATAAAATCGATAGGAGTGACGTATAATTGTATGGGGGCACAAAAACTGTCTTCTTTGGAGGAGGAACAGAAAGGCTTTATTCTGCCGACCGTTATCTCAAAGTTGTTAAAGACAGATTTCGTTAATGAGTTTTTGTTAGCCTTTCCCAGATGTTGGTTATCAAAATCACAAGGCGTTATCTGTTCGGGTTTAACAGAATAAAGCTTATCTCGTTCTTTTGTTATGCGTAAAATATTCAAAGACTTTTAATCAGTTTGATGTGTAGTTATTTATTAATACAAGATGATACAATATAATAAATAAATGATACAATAAGTACATAGATTCTCGGAATTTTAATACGAATATCTCGGTTAGTAGAAAATCTTAAAATGAGGGCCACGAAGCCATCGCAAGTAAAAATCAATTTTTGTTGCGCTAGCTTGGCATTTTGCTTGCTGTTGCTTCCTCAAAAGCTTGAAGATAACTTAGGTTATTTACGGATTTTAAATTGTCAGTTTTATAGGAAAATGTATATGGTTTTAAAAAGAATCCTTTCTCCTACGTTGTTTTATAATAAAAGACAATGACACAAGTAAAACGATATCTAACTAAAACCTTTCAACATTTATGTTTGTGTGTAAGGCCTCAGTCTCCGTTTGATTAATGACTATAAGTTCGAGAGCTGATACTCGAATACAGCTGAGAGAGTTTTTAGGTTGTGAACATCTTAAAGCTGAGGCCAACAGAAGCCTTTGCTTGTACTCATTAAACTTACTACGACACGTCTGCAAATAAGCGTAGGTACTCTTACTACAAAGTAAACCTTTTAGCATTCTCGATCCACTGACTTAAGGTCCAATTTTAAATACCAGTTCATAGCACTCGATAGGAGCTCGTAGCCAAATAATAACAGGCGAACGGGTCGATCTTCAAGGTTAAGCAGGCCTGGCTGAGGTCGTTCCGTAGACGGGTCACCATCTTAAGGTGCCTAGATTCCTCAGTGACTCGGAAAGCACGTTAAGTTACCATTGGTCCCGGCTGTCATTTGTTTATGACTTTGAGAAGAGTTACGGATACTTAGAAGCTGGAAAATCTGAGACCATTCTTGCCAACGGGTATCGTATTACCCAGTAACTGGATAGTGGAGGTCGGATAAGACTGTCTATCTGACCTCCATATTGCCTATGCAAAATTCAGGTACTCAGTACATTCGGTCAGGCTGGAAGCTAACCTCGCCATAGTTGGGAAAAGGCAAGGCAGATCGAGTTCATAGCACTCGATAAAATCACAAATATTTTATTTTCTATATAAAAAGTAATAGCTATATATTCGCAATAAAAATCTTATCAACAAAATCAAACGATTCAGCGGTGTAATTTTTATGGGGTTGTAAAGACAGCGGACCTTTTTTTGCGAATAAGCACCTAAACTCTCGAATTCAGTTTCGTTAGGGTGGAGTGTATATATATAAGTACCTTATATATCTGTGATTACATTGCTCTGGATGAATCTTAATGTCACGTGATAATTTCAACCTTATTCGGTTGGATTAATGTTAGTAATCATTTATCCTTGGCACTAGGATCTTTTTATCTTGCTTAAAACATTGGTTTTGGACTACACAGTTAGTCTGGGTCCAGATCTAGGTTCCCAATTTCTACAAGGTCAAACAGCTCCCTCACGTACATGTTCGCGTCGGTGAAATTGTCTTGGAGGACAAAATGGCGAACAATCTCAAGATTGTCTGTACCCAAATCACATGGGTAGATAAGTTAGATTAATTACTATCTTAAATGAGAGACAAAAAACTAATTCATTTTGATAAAATATAAATAAAGCCTAAATTTACTTGTAATTAGGTCTTGTCTAGTTGATGTTTCTTAAACGGGTTTCTAAGATGAAAAATGTTTAAAAGAAAATTCATGAATAAGTACTTTTCTACTTTTCAACTTTATTGGCTCTACGTCTGATGAGACTGAATATTTCAGCAACCCAATTTCATGTCACAGCTGTATTTCGTTGAAATAGTTTGGTGTGTTTTGCTTTGTAGGTAGCTAAGTATCTTATTTTATAGAACTAAGGTATGTTATTTTGAAAGCTCCTGCAGACTGGCGCGATGCGATGCATTTTATAGAAATTATTTTACACATAAACATTATACATACAAGTGTGTAGCGGAATTATGTAAAAGCGTATATTTTTCAACACTGTATGAAAGAAGAAAAAATGTTTATTTGGGACTCAAAACATAATAAAACGAAAATAAATTAAAAACTGCTTCTGCTCATGTAAATGAAAAACTTACTTTAAGAAAGTCACATTAAATTCCCAAATAAATATTGACCCACTTTTTTTAAAGAACTGTAAAACTGAAATGTATGAAAATGCGTTGTCACGTTGTCGCGCCGCGCCTGTCTATGGAAAACCTAAGTAAATTATCTGCGGGAAAAGGTGTGTCTTTCTACGTTAACATTTAAAATCTTTATTTAATAATAATTTACCTTGTTAAAGATATCTTTACGTTTTGAGATTACGAACAATCACTGAATTTAGATTTCCTCATTTGAATCGATCATTTCAGCAGACCAATGGAATTTGTTCATTGCGATCCTTTTATATTAGCATTCGGAACGGGACTACGGTTTGAATCAGATTCGGTAATGACTAGGTAAACGATACCGGTTTCGGTATCTTAAGAATTTAAGATGTTTTAGGTCATTCGATTCTACGTGTATTCTAGTGGAGAGGAATAAGGAAAGTTTTGAGTGTCACGTATTTTCGAGTATATAACCTGCCTAGCCTGTTTGCAATATATTGGGGACGGCTTGCTTAGGTTAGGTTAGATTTATTTATAAGACCAAGAAATTGATAGTAAATCTAGTTGTTTTTTTTTAATGCCTTTTCGCCTTAATATTAGATAAAAAGTTTTAAGCTAGGAATATAACTTCTGTCTTAAAGAGGTCGTATTTTGCGGTTTCAGTAACTAAAGATGATTGTTTCCAAAAATTGTTAGAAATACTCATGACGCGTTTTTTTAACAATATACTTACTTCAGTTACTTTTGCGTAAAACGATTGTCAAATTAAAACGGGATACTGAAAAAATCTTTCTACATTTATTCCATCCATTGCTGTTTTGGCTACGAGGCACTTTAAAGGTGACTATTAATTAGTGCACGGCAAATATAACTTATTTTTTTTTACTCTAGAGACTCTAGCACAGTCGAGAAATTAACATGAATATCTACGGCAACTTATTTTTAATTACTGTGAAATATTCATGTGACGGGAGAGCGCTAAAATACTAAATTAACATAAAACTTAATTGCGTGCACCTCGTTACTTTTTTACACTTGTTTCGTCAAGTTGTAAATGTTGTTACGGACGAAACTCGCTTGATTTATGTTCGGGCGGCCTTACCTCGGAATTTATTCTGAAAACATAGACTTATATTTTTTAGGTCACCCTAAGTGCTTGGCTCAGAATATCCTTTTTCAGGTCTCAGAGATGAATCTTGCTCTATCTACTTTTGATCGTGACGGAGACAAATGTTTCAGAAAATTGTTTTTTTTTTTACACAGCAAACTGTTTGAACATTAATCTTAATTTTTGCTTGTTGCAATATTTTTAATAATATTAACACGACGAAAAACAAAGAAGCTGAGAGGAAAAGAGTTATTTTTGTGTCGAGTTTCCTTAAGCGGAAAATGTATTTTTCGAGAAAGCCTATTTCTTTTATTATCTAAGAGGGTAAGTAGATTAACTCGATTTATTAGGAATGTGATGTTTGGGAAGCGAATTATAAATCCTGGCTATTAAAAACGTGAAGACAGTATCAGAATTAACTGGTTTTCTCCTCGTAAAGCAGAGGAAATAAATTCCTTCACACGACATTGTTCAGTCGTGCTTTGATCGTGTGTAAGTTTGAATTTATCTGCGTAGAACTCCATACTTAGTTTGAAGAATAGTACTTAGAAAACTAAGTGTATAGAATAAACTGATTTTATAGAGAAGTGAAAGTGTACCTATGGGGTTTTCCGTGACCTAAACCATTTTTTTTTGGGTTTTCGTCTTATAGATTGCGCATTGGGCCATTACTTTGTATTTTGAAATAGAAAAGTATCTTTTAAACCAGTTAGACCGTTAGCTTTATTCAAAAGTGGAACTGAAATCTCCGATTGCCCAAAAAAAATATTAACCCTTAAAGTTCCTTTAAAAACAAAGTTTAGCACTTGGAAATTGGTATCATAACAAGTATGAAATATAAAGTACTTACATGGATTGTGAAGAGGACAGTAATAAAGAATAAGAAAATGGTCAATTCTGAGGCCTGACTTACGAGAGACAATATCCGTACAAGGGCAAACGATAAAAGAAATTCGTCCCCGGAAAGCTGGGCCTTCAATTGAAAAGGCCTATAGCCAACATTAAGCTGGGATTGGAACCAAGATTATGAAAAAAGTATATGATATTTATTTAAACTTCAATGACGTCATATTTTTTTCTTTTTTATTTGAGATGGGTTTGCTCTTGAAACCAGTCTAGTTCAGAGATGACAGAGACAGAGTCTTTACAATGGAGCGAGCTTACCCAGAAGGAGCCTGTTCACTCCGACTTTAAAGAGATGAGATTTTTAGGCGTTCGAAAACACAGAGGTAGGCAAAGAGTTCCACTCCTTTGCTGTGCGTATAAAAGACGTTTATCCGCGAATTTTTATCCGTGGGTATTTCATAATAGGCCAGACATTTAAAACGTCTGAGTTCGCAATAAACTGCACTTTCCTGTTTTTCTGCGATGTTATTAGGATAGTTGCCAGTAAGTAGTATCTATGTACACCGAATTTTAATGAAAATGTGTTTTAGTGCGTAGAACAAATTATTGCAGTTTTTGTTGCTTTTAAATACAGATAAGCCCAGTTTCCGTTTCCCGGAAAAACTCCACTAAAACCAACGTAATTTCAACGCGATTTTCTTCTAAACCAACAAAAACTAAACCAAACAAAATCCAAACCGAAAAACCACATTTACACAAAAAACAAGCAACTTTTCAACGTAACTAAATCAATAACAAGCTCTCAAGTTGCTGGCAACTAAAACATTGGATAATGTAAATTAGTTTAGCGCCTTGAGCAGTATCGGGTTGCTATTCCGTTAGACGGCAGACCCCTAGTACCTCGAAGTCGGTACCTCCGCTTTTTACTCGACCCGTGTTCAAACTTTCTTAGCCGGGTAAATAGTTAATATAGTCTACTTCTATTTTATAAGTACACTTGTAAACTACATCGTTGGCTAAAAAAACCTGTTTGAATTGTTTTAGAATGGTATCTGTGATATCGTATAGAGACTGTGCTTAGTGAGGTTTTCACTTTAGGAACGAGTAACTTGTCATGAGAATTTTTAACATTTTTAGCTTTCTACCGCTGCTTCGCTCGCGTGGCATATCTTACAGCAAACATGAGTTTTTCCTGCAAAATAGTAGCCCATCCTACTAAGCAAGCTAGTTACTTATTACCAGTAAAAGTAATAATTTTATTTTAGGAATCTGATTATGGTTAGTGTGAGCAACTTTTACAAGCATACGAAGAAATGTTTTAACCTTTATTTTATTCGTTTAGAAGTCAGCAAGATTTGCAGCTTAAGGCGATAACCGAATAATAAGGCCGTTTTGAGAATTGTTTTTTCTCGTAAAATACCTGTAATACCGATTTGATATTTTGGTTTATGTTTCTTGACTTTATGATCTACCTTAATTCTAAAGGAATACACGATACGAAGTAATTGTTTCGATATAAATAAATTGTAGAGTTTGACTTGTTTTTTTGCCATTTTCATTTTCATGGCGTAATGCATTAGACTGATTTTATGAAAATTGCTTTTAAACAGAAAATAATCTTATCTAGCTAAATTCTTAACATATTTTGATTTGCTAATACTTTAAGGTTATAAAATCTGAAAATTAATTTTCGCACTTACGTTATTTATTACGAGCCACCCTCATTCTATTGCCATCTTTTCTTTTGCCTTTTAAAAGTATTTGCATTATTGTCGATTCAGAACAATTCAGATAGTCCGTGGGCCTTGTCAAGGTAAAACCAATGTCACTTTTTTGCAGATCCGAGCTGTCAGATTTACGTAATTTTAATAATTTTTAACAATGTTTTACTTACTTCACCGGTTAAAACAGCAGTAACAGTACTGCGAGGATCGCCCAGAGGACACGGTGGAGCATACGGTGGAGGTCTGCCCTGCTTGGGCGGAGCACCGCCGTGTCCTCGTCGAGGCGATCGGCGGCGGCGATCTCTCACGTCCAGCCTTGGTTCAGGCCATGGTCCGGAGCGAGGAGACATGGGAAGCGGTCACTTCCTTCTGCGAAGCAGTAATGCTAGCAAAGGAGGAAGCCGAACGTGTGAGAGAGAGGGAAACCTCACGCCCCAGCCGCCGCAACAGAAGAAGACGCCCCGGGCGTCGCGAGTCGCAGGGCGATTCTCGTCCACCGTAGGCGCGGGCCTGCGGACGGCGAGCTTTGGGTGGCTTGCCGTCTGATCAGAACCAGGCCCGGGTCGACGACGCGTTGTGTTCCACGCGCGCCTCAAAGAGCTGTCAGCACAAAAGACGAGGCCCGCTAAGGCCAGTGCCTGCTGGGGTTGCGGACTTTGTTCGAAAGAGGCACCGTACCCTGGAACACAAAGGGCACTAGGAGGAACACGGATGGGTTTTAGTCAGTAAGAGTCTGACACTCCCTTCTGTTTCACCCAAAGCAGGAGGAGTCATTTGATGATTTCCCCCCATCCTTAAAAAAAAATTAAAAAAAAAAGCTTAAAGTTATTTTATAAAATTAGTGTTATTTATTTATTTTGTTTTACAGAAAGCTTATAGACTAATAACCAAATTTAAATAACATAAATAGGTAATACAATTTGCTAATTACAAGCTTCCACATTAAAAAAAAAAGTACTTAGTTATAAGGAGCTTGTGTTGACCAATTACAGCGTAGGTAATCAAACATTTTACAATGTACGTAAGGGATACTAGGGTATGTCAAGTCGTGCAATATTAAAATTAAAAGCTGCTTATGGTTTTCACCAAATTACTCCTTGTTCAAAATCTTTTCAATTTTATGTGCGCTGGTGCAAAATAAGTCGATATCAGGTGTGATGGTAAACTATTGAAGGCTATAAAACTACGAGTACGTATGCAGAAGGCGTTGCGCCTGTACTTTGTCGATGCGAATGGGACTTGGAGTAGTGGCCGTTTTCTTAGGTTATTTATATTAGTGCGAAGAAGTATTTTGCCGAGTAGTTCGGGGCAATCAACAGAGCCGTTTGTGATGTTTACTAAAAACAGATATCACTTATATTTCGTCTTTCGTTATAAAATTATTTCGACCGCGTGAGTGTGTATTTTTGTTATCTTGGACAATATTATAATCGTAGTTATTTTCTATTCGAGCTAACATTGAAATGATGTATAAATAATAGCAAAAGAAGAAGGTAATTTTAATAATACTACTTTTAATTTAATAATTATTATTTGTCTACTTTGAATATTTATTTTATTCTTCAAAAAGGTTGTTTATAAGAGTATCGATATATATTAATTCAATTTGCGTACGAGCAACACTGAATCATTTGGCGGTTTGAATTAGTTGACGGGGTATCGCTATATTAGACTTTTCGAACTTTCGGTGTGGAAGTACGAGGAGAGTTTGCGGTGCGCTCGGGGAAAGGGATGCTAAATCACGTTTTTCGAACTGTCAGAAATTATTAACTTTAAATACACAGGGTTATTCATAAAATAAAATCAAATCTATTAAATCATCATTTAAACTAAGATTATGGTTAAAAAGATTATCCTTTTACTTATATATTTCCTACTCTACGCCGCTTCCGTGAAAGCGCCCTCATTGTCATAAGATAAATTAATGCCGGCTTTCATCACTTCATTAAAGCTTAAAATAACACAGTGAATATACTCTGAAGGCTTTGAAACCTTCATCTCACTTGTCACGGTTTCCATGTAGAGAACCCCTGTGATATGGGACTTTAAAAACCATTAGTTTCTGTGTATTCATAATATCTGTTGTTCTATGTTTAATGTTAGAATAGAACCCACACCATATTCTATTTTTATTTTGCTTGTCTACCCTATTTTTTTTATTGGTATCATACAATGATTTTGTGAAATAATATCTGAGAGGTGAGATGCTGGTGACCTGTAATCTAGGTTTTAATTACCTACCACAAACACCAGTGTTTCACGACCAATGTAATATGTGTTCTTGTGTATGTTAATAAGTTTATTATTATTACCCTCTTTTTGACGTGATAACGTCTGATAAATCGATGGACGCCGGCTCGAAAAAGTGTCACGTTCCACCTGAGCCGAGCTTGCAAGCGAGAGCTCAAAACAAGCGATAGAGAGGCACGATCGGCCTAAGCTTTTGGCTTATTTGTTAAGAATTCAATTCAATTCATAAAAGTTGTTCATCGATGTTTTCTTATTCATTTATTTAGGTAAACCAACTTAATATACACAGCACATATCTCTTAAAATACAATAATAACATTGCATGCATCTAAATTAAAGGTAAGCACACGTTTTCACATAAATTATCGTCCGTAAACTGACTTTCTAGACAACCAATTTTTTTTTTATCTAAGATGAAGCTAGCACATCGATGTTCTCGCTACCCATCGCTTGAGAACTAATTCTGTTACTGGCACTTGGGCGACATGCTCCAGTACTCTTTCAATTCCACTGAAAATTCAACGAGAATTGGTTAAGATTATTTTCAAGCCAATGGCGTTTGAATGTAGTATTATACTGAATTCAAGACTTAATTCCAGTTCTTCGCTTTGCTTTTCACAGAGCTGTCGTGGTCCCTATGAATTCTGTCCTATAGATGTTGCTGTTATTAGGTACTCGTCTCACGATCTCTTCATTCATAAACAGGGCCTCCAACGTCACATCGGTTATCTACTACCCTCTTGTCTGCCCTGTTCTACCAGGTGCTCTATGGAGTCACTATTCTGAGTCATGGTCAAATAACTCCAGTTCTGCATGAGGTGATTGTTATTCATTTTTGCCTCGTACATAATCGTGTCAAGCTTCATTTGATAATCTCCTTTGAAGCCAAAGTACAACCACTTCAAAGATAACGCTAAGTTGGAGAATGTTCGGTATCATGTCTTGTTTACAGCAACGATTTCACAAATCGTTAAAATTTCACGTCACACGTAAGGTGGCACGTGGCTCCTAAATTACAGAGATTAAGGGTGTGTTCCACCACCCTGCGTGAGGTAACGATGTTATACTTTTTATCACACTTAAGTTCTAGCGTGAACCTCGTAAGCAATCTGTACGTGAATGTTCGGGTTGATGCCTCCAAGTAAATAGGTGATTTAATGTGACGTTAAGATTAGATTCATTTGATATGTTTTGTTAATGAGATACACGGTAGACTGACGAGCTTAAGATTATTCGTCAAATTTGCTTAATCGAGTAACGTGCATCATATTATGTTAAGTGAATATAATATAGACGAAACAGTGTTAAATATTAATATCGATATTAATTTCACCTTATACTTATACGAGGTCCTCCCAAAGTGCCACTACACCTTAAGCATACTCAGTGATAATGGATTTTTCAACTTTAAAGAAAAATCTGGTCGTCTTGGAAAAACAGTCTTGCAATTCAATACTGGGACACAATGCGAAATGCATTCGAGACTCCATTTTGTCTGGTTGCACACATCAATTGATTTTTAAAGTGAGAATAAATTGGCCAATCTTCGATAGCGCTTTTTTCGATGGCGAACGTATCTATAATGCGATTTTTAAATGGAGCAATTTTGATCGTATTTTGTTGTCGAATCTGAAATATATTTAAGATTGATGATTCTAGATTGAAATTTAATAGATCGTACATTAACGCGAAAATACATTTATCAATTAACTTCATAAATTGTTTTCGCATTGAAAAATAAACTACGCCGATTCAATACTCGTGTTACGTTCTGCTTATCGTTTTTCAAACAAGGCTTCAAAGTAAACGCTTTGCTTAATGCCCTGCTCCACTCGAAGACTTTAACAACGTGTGTGCAACGAGTTTATCTTCCCTAATCACCTCCGATACGTTGTATCGCCATAGATGTTAGATGTAAACAATCGATACTGAAGGCGAAGCGTGATAATCGAATTCACACTTGACGGTCTTATTTTATTCAGGAGAAGCACGGATTGGTACAATGTAGGTACGTGTAGGTGCCAATACACCGCTAATCTATTAGAAAGGTTTGCATAATTCTGTATATCTGTGTTATATCTCTATATGTTCGTTCTCTTTGATATCGGGAACTTGTATCTGTCTTTGTTATTGAAATTGATGTCGCGATTAATAGTAGTAGTGGCTTTCATTTTGTGATTTAATTAATTGGATATGGAAATGTAGCTGTGTTTTTTTGCTGTACTGTAGCGACATGAAGCAATATGAGTTAACAATATGTGGTTGTATGCGTGCTAGCTCTATGATAACTGATAATAAATACTGTTTCATTATTCATACTCAGAAAGTGGGCCTGAAGTTGCCTGCCCTTTCAACCCGCTCCGGGTTGTAAGTATTACTTTTCAGGCCTAGGGAGAATCCTTTTCAACTGACAGCCGTCAAATTATAAAAAATATAACTTGTTGAACATTTCAATTGAACCATGTCCCAACTTTATACAGCCAATCAATTACAGCGCGATGTAAAATTGAAATAACGAGTACTAACTAGAGATTGTATAAATTTTTAAATGAATTTATTTTAATATACTTTCAACTATTTCTTTAAAATAACAGATTTGGGCAAAATATTTACCGTTTTATCCATGATCTTCTCCTTCTTCTTCTTCTACCTGGCGTTAATCCCGGCTATTGCCAGGGTCCGCCTTCCTACTTAGCTTCCTCCACTTTGCCCGATCTTGAACATCCTTCTCAGTTAGGCCATTGGCTCTCATGTCGGACTTAACGACGTCCAACCAGCGCTTGCGAGGGCGACCACGGGACCTAGCCCCAAGAACAGCCATATTCATGCATCCCCGACCAACGTACTCCATAGGGCGGCGCATGATGTGGCCATACCATCGCAGACGACACTCTTGCAGTTTTTCCCCCACGTCACGGACACCAAGACTACCTCTGATGAAAGAGTTGCGTATGCGATCGGATCGCGTTACGCCACTCATCCACCTCAGCATCTTTATCTCCGTGACGCGAAGCTCCTGGGTGTGTCTGCTTAGTGCTGGCCAACATTCACCGCCGTACAGTAGGACAGGCCGTATGATGCATTTATATATCTGCCCCTTGAGCTTAGGAGGCATTTTGCGGTCGCATACAACGCCCGTTACCTCGCGCCACTTCGCCCAAGCCGCGCCTATACGTGCTTGGACATCGTCGTCCACGTTGCCAGACTCGTGCAGCACGGATCCAAGGTACCTGAACGTATCGGACTTTCTGATCAGGTCCGAACCAATTCGGATGAACCTATTTGAATCCGTGCCGCCACAGGACATGTACTCAGTCTTCGCCACATTTAGTCTCAGACCACCGTTTTCAAGCGTGTCCTTCCAAATGTTGACTTTGCGCTCAAGATGGGCTTTGTTCTGATTAACGAGGGCGATGTCATCGGCATACATCATTAGCCATGGGGGCTTATCTTGGATGTTTGCCGTAACTACATCGAGCACTACGTTAAACAAGAACGGGCTAAGAGCCGAGCCTTGGTGAACGCCAACAGATATTGGGATGCCATTCGATTCGCCAACAGTGGTCTGGACAGAGGACACGGAATCGCGGTACATGTCTCTGATAATGTCAATATAGGCCTCGGGAACGCCCTTGAAGCGCAGTGCCCACCAGATGGACTGCCGAGGTATACAGTCGAAGGCCTTCTGCAGGTCTAAAAAGGCCATATGCAAAGCTCTCCTTCTCTCTCTGTAAGCCTCAGCCAGATTCCGTAAGGCGAATACTGCGTCCATGGTGCTGTTACCCGCCCGGAAGCCATATTGACACTCAGAGACAGTACACTCGCTACGGAGCCGTGTGTCAATGATGCGCTCGAAGAGCTTCATGGTGTGGCACATGATCTTGATACCGCGGTAGATACTACAATCCTGTACGCTACCTTTGCCTTTGTATACAGGGATAATCAGGCTAAATCGCCACTGGTTCGGCATTTCCTTGGTGATCAGGATGCGGTTAAAAAGATCCGTCAGAAGGTCCACGCCATGTGGGCCCATCGCCTTCCACACTTCAATTGGCACATTGTCAGGCCCGACCGCTTTCCGGTTTTTCATGTGGCGAAGAGCAATGCGGGTTTCGTCGGGGGAAATAGGGGAAATAAGTCCAAGGTTAGGAGGCGGTTCGGGAGGAAGGTTATGGGGATGCTGTTTGTTAGACAGCTCCGCGAAGTATGTACACCATCTCTCCTTAACAGAGGGGGCATCGTAGAGCAGCTTACTCTGGGCGTCCCTTACACAGAGACATTTGCTAATGTCCCGTGTAGCTTTCTCCCGGGCACGCGCCAGCTTAAAAATAAGCTTTTGCCCTTCCGCAGTTTCCAGCTTGTCGTACAAGGGCGCCAGACTTTTGCTGCGGGCTCTGGCTACAGCTTTTTTGCAAGCGCGCTTAGCCGCTCCATATGCCTCTCTGTCATCCGGAGAGTTGGACCCTTGCCACTGTTTAAATAAAACCTTCTTCTTCCGAGTCGCCCCCTGCACCCCGTCATCCCACCACCACGTCTCCTTTTCTATGGTGCGGCCACCACGAGAAGTGCCAAGGACGCGCTTACCCGCATCGGTGATTGCTGAATGGATCCTACTCCAGATCTCTTGAGCGGACTCATGCGGAGCACTGATCTCGAGATGCTCGACCTCCGCGATGAAGTCCGACTGCCTAGGACCATCAAGCAACCACCACTTTGTGCGGGGTTTGCGTTTTTCGGTCACTTTCTTTTTCGGTACAACCGCAAAGTCCAGGACAAGGAGGCGGTGTTGAGCCGTTAGGCTTTCACCTGGGATGACTTTGCAGTTGGTAACCTTGCCAATGTGGCACCGTCGCACCAGCAGGTAATCTATTTGGGTTGAGTAGGCACCACTACGGTACGTAATAAGATGCTGGGGCTTCTTCTGAAAGAACGTGTTCGCGATGGCTAGGTCAGACAAAGCGCAGGTGCTGAGTATACTGACTCCCTCTGCATTTAGCTGGCCATATCCAAAACCACCGTGAACACGTCCGTACTCTCCAGCAAACTGACCTACGTGACCGTTGAGATCCCCCCCAACCAAAACACCTTCGGAATTCGGAATAGCGCGTAGTACGTCCTCGAACTCATCCCAGAAGGCCTCCTTTTCAGACTCACAGCAACCAGTTTGAGGAGCATAGGCGCTGATTAGGTTCGTTACCGACCCTTCGATCAGCACCCTAACTCGCATCAACCGGTCGCTGCATCGGTCTACTTCAAGGAGTCCATCCTGAAGGTCCTTAGACAGCACCACGGCCACTCCGCCCCTGCCCGTTGGTGATCCGGTGTACACTAGCCGGTACCCCTGCCCGATGTCACGTGACTTATTTCCCTTCCAGCGCGTCTCCTGAAGGAAGGCGCACTGGACCCGACGCTTCGCAAGTACGTCCGCGAGTTCTCGGCAACGTCCGGTTAGGGAGCCAATGTTCCAGGTGGCAAAGCGGAACTTCTTCTTGGGTACTATCCTCTTTAGCCGTGCCCGTACTCGACACGGTAGCCCTAGCCCACTTATCGCAGGTTTAGGGCGATGTGCCTGCGCGTCGTTATGCGGCGACGCCCTAGCCCGAGTACCCGTTTTCAACTTCCTGTCCATTTTAATATTTGGCTGAAGTTGGTTTTACGTGGGGCGACCAGCCGTCTGACCCCCACAACCCTACGAGAGGGAAACCAGGTTCGCCAGAGCCTCGTCCGTTGGACAGCAGGGTGCACCGCTAGCAGGTGAGGTTGGCTTGGGTCTTAAGATGGTAACAGACCCCATGCACCGTTTTATCCATGATGAAAATGTAAAATAATGGCTGAATAGCTGGTTGGTCACAGAAAAAAAAACAAAATAGACAGGAAAGCGGCAGTTTGATCTTCATTTATTTTTAAGTTTTTTCATACTTTTTACGTGTAGCAGAGATTTGTATTAACACGTCGTTGACTTCATCAGATTCAGAAATTGATTTTTTCTTTAGTTTAATCCGTGTTTTTATTTTGACTTTCGCAGAAAAGCAGTGTCTACCTCGGGTGTTAGACTTATTTAGTCCCTCAAACTTTTGGAGCCCTCATTACGTTCGGGCGCCAAACCCCGTCTCGGGATAAAATCAGTTACTTTCAGCCCTAAGATAGCAATTTACCGTTTCTTTATTGAATGACGTAGGTAAATCTATTAAAATAATTAATTTCTCAATATCAAAATCCTCTTTTCATAATTCAAGAGCGTGTGGTAATTAAACATGATAAGCCAGACGCTTTGAAAAGTATTCAACATTAATAGTGGCTAGGTAGTTACTCAAATAATATTTGCAAATGGTTGCAAATGAGTATTCCAACTTAGTCGGTACAGATAAGTCAAGATTAAGGGATTTGTGTGTTTGCAACAGGGGTGTTTGCCAACTTTCCGTGTAAATACAGTGTTTTGTAAAACATAGTGAAACTACCCTACTCAGCAGTCGTGACAAAGAGAACAAATAATGGCTCGGTTGTAATTTTACTTTGGCAAAAGTAAACATGACCTCAATGTGGGCTGGGCATAGGTAATGACTCTGTGGAATTGCGTACACGTGGTACATAACTAGTACAGAACATAATAAATAAAATGTAGGCCAGAGACTGACCAAAATACTAGGCTATTTTTTATATACTTTAATAGCCTGTAGTTATTTTTTACTTTTATTATTGTAAGTACTTTCAACTTCTTTTCGCAATATGACGTATTTATTTTTATTAAAAAATAAATTGGATAAAACGTCCAATAAGACTCGTCAACTTAGGGGTTGACGCTATCGACGGCGCGGTGTGTTCCACGCGCACCTAAAAAATTGTCAGCATAGCAGATGGCACCGGCCAAAGCCTGCCAGATTTCAAATTTGTTCGAAAGTGTCACCGCGGCCATGGAACGCGAAGGGCATTAGCATGAACACTGATAGGTTTTAGTCAGTAAGCGTCTGACACTCTTTTCTGCCCCGCCCAGAGCGAGAGATGTCATTCGACGATTTCTCATCCTTAAAAAAAGGGGGTTGACGCTAGTTGGTATAAACCTTTACACATCATATTCTTAATATTGTCTTAAAATCTCGTTTCTGCGTCTTAAGATATTCAATGTTAAAGGTCAAAAGTAAGCAAATATGTATAAAGGTTTTGTCAAAAGTTTACACCTTTATATCACTCATTCCAAGATTGACCCCTTCTTGGTTTAAATTTCTGGATTAATAACTCTAGGATAAATTCTAAAACCCAAGCGATTCGGTTTATATAAATTATTATTAGACCATTCCTTTATTACTTATAATAAACAATTATTTTTATTTTTCTTCTGTAGTTTCCCTGGAATCAATTAAATCCATTTAAATAACTTTTACTTAGTTATGTACTAGTTCGGTACCTACCTACTTGTCCTAATGAGTAGATTAATGGATATTCAATTTGTTTTATGCACATTATCTGCCCATGTATAAATAATATTACCAAATGGAAAATACGTTACGCAAAATTTAATTTGTTATAAGCGCACGCACCATTTCGTTAACAATACATAATTCATATACCTACCTAACTAATTTATACGATCAGTGCCTATAATACTGATTTAATATCATTTATATTATGTTATTTCATGAATATCTCCGAGGATAGTAAGGATAGATATAAGAGAAACAAGGTTCTGTACTTCTATTGCCCTGGGGCACGCTCACAGCGGCTTTGTATTAACTGGAATATTTTTTTATTTACTTACGAACATACTTTTGAATTATATAACGTTACAATTTAGTTTAGACTGCTTTGGGCAAAAATCACAGTGGTCTAAACTGTTGCCAAGCGATTATGTAGTAACTTGTAGAACTATGTTTCATGCTACTGGAAGGTCTTATTGGAATAAGAAGTAAGTATCTTATGTTTTAATCCAGGACATAGTTCACCCGAGTTTCAAGTGTGTCTATTTCATGTTGAGGCGTAGCTATGTAAATGTATGTATGTAAAACGGGCTGGTTTCCGCAACTCCACGACTAAGCGCGTATTTTGCGTGCAGGTGGGACAAATGCATCATTCGATCCGCCCCAGCTCCTCAAGGAAGGCCAGCAACGCCTTCGTGTTAAAAACTATCTCGCAGAGGGTACCTGGGTTTCCGAAGTACTTTGCCCCGTAATCCGCGACTACCGGGCAGCTTAGAAGCTGGTGTGCTGCTGTCTCATTCTCCTCCATGCAGGATCTACATAGCGGGCTGTCAGTGACTCCTATAGCATAGAGGTGTTTATTAAAAGACCCGTGGCCAGTTGTTACAGTTGTGACTGAACGCAACTGTTGTTTAGTCAGTCTTAGGGCTTGTTTTGTGAATCGGCTATCTATAGAGGGAAGTCCTCTTTGGCCTGCCTACACTCACTATGGTCAACCCATAGCTTGTGATGTTTATCTCCGGTGCGTTTTCTTACCAGAATGCGTAAGTACCCGAAAGGCAGCGGCACGATGGGTTCAGGTCCCATCGCTGACAAAGTCGACCCCCTTCGGGCGAGTTCATCCGCAGCATCGTTGCCTCGAGATTCACTGTGTCCCTTGATCCATTGAATGGTTACTTTGTTGTGTCTACCAACCTGGTTGAGACGTTGGTGACACTCGAGAATCAACCCAGAGTTCACTGTGAGGCTGTTCAGAGCTTGCAGGATGGCCATGCTGTCCGAGAGTATGCGTATTGAGTGGTCCTTAACTTCCCTGGTTAGGATGGCTGATGCCGCCAGAGAAATGCCCATGCATTCAGCCTGGAACACTGTGTTGTGGGCCCCCAATGGTGTGGCTATGTGGATATTGAGATCCTCTGAGAAGATTTCCGTCGTTAGACAGCTGGAGCTCTGTGTTGAAGAGCATAGGTAGCCGGTAGTGGCCTTGTGCTCGTTTTTGAGTGAACATGACTAATTCAGTTTTCGTGGGGTTTACCGACAGATCATATTCGTCGCATTATCTTTCCACGATGCGTAGTGCTTGTTGAGTGAGGTTGCAGATCGTTCCAGTCACTTTCCCTGACACTAGGATTGCGAGGTCGTCAGCATAACCTATTGTGTAGTAACGATGTGCGTTGAGTTTAGATGTGGTGATCAGGTCATTAACTAATGCTGGAAAAGTTTGTCTTGTCGAAGGCTCCTTCGATGTCTATGAATGTGCCCAAGCAAGACCCTTTCTGGTGAATCGCTTCCTCAATCTGGTTCACCACCAGATGAAGAGCGGACTCTGTCGACTTACCCGAGCTGTATGCGTGTTGGTTACCATGCAGTGGTATTGTTTTTAAAACGCCATCTCGTAGTTCCCTTTCACACAGTCTTTCCATTGTCTTGAGTAAAAACGAGGTCAGACTAATAGGTCGATAGGATTTAGCGTTTGTGTATTCACTTTTACCTGGCTCCGGAATGAATATGACTTTCCCTCCATCCTTTAGGAACGTATCTAAAGGCCAGACACGCTCGCATTAAGAGCACCAGTTTTGTTGCAACAGCGGTACCTCCCCACTGTAGTAAGGCAGGAAACACACCGTCGGGACCTGGTGCCTTGAAAGGTTGGAAGCTTTTGATGGCCCGCTGAAGTTTTTATGAAGTTTTTCATCTTTTCTGCATAAAGCCAGTCATCTTCTGATGGTGTTTGGATAACGTCAAGCCATTCGTAGCTAATAAACAACCATAGATTTTATAGTAAAAATATTAGTATAGTGGCTGGCACGAGTAGTGAGCACCTACAAAATAAATAGTAGCGTGGTGATCTCGTCATTGTACGGCGGGCAAACGAAACTTGCAAGCGCAACTGTTGATGAACATTGACTGACGAACCAATAACGTGAAGCGTCAGAGCTGTGGTCGTCAAACTGACTAATGGAGAGCGTGCTTACAACTCATGCCGTTTATTAATAAGATAAGTTCACCATCATCATCATCTGCCTAGCCTTTTCCCAACTATGTTGGGGTTGGTTTCCAATCGAACCGAATTCAGCTGAATACCAGTGTTTTACGTAGAGCGGCTGCCTACCAGACCTCCACAACCCATAACTGGGTAACACGGTACTTTGTGGCAAGACTGGGGTCAGATTTTCTGGCTTCTGACTATCCGTAACGACTGCCAAAGATATACACATGACAGCGGGAACCAACGGCTTAACGTGCTTTCCGAGGCACAAAGGAAACTCAGTATGTTAAGATGCTCACCCATCCACAGACCAACCTTGGCAAGCGTTGCTTAAAGATCGACCCGTGCGGCTGTTATTATTTAGCCACGAGGTCCTCAAGATAAGTTCACCATATCAGTTTATAATAATTTAGGCAGCAAAAAATACCGTGTTTAATGTATGTTGGACACCTTATTGATATAAAATATGTAACTAGATTTATTTTAAAGCTTAAGCATGAACAGCTATGATTATATTATATTACATAGGTACTATCATCATATCAGCCGAAAAGGATCCACTGCTGGACATAAGCCGCCACAACGACCGGCCAAAACATAGTACCTATAGTAATAGATAGATAAAATATTTATATTTAGGAATTACCTAAGAAAAAAGGTACCTATTATTCACATTTTTATTAAATTTTATATCTATCCCAAACTGTACTGCTGATGGGCAAACACTCTCCATTATTCCCGATTCTGAACCTCTTCTTGCCAATTCCCTAGGAAAGCATCAAAATCGTCCCGCTATTTCTTCGTGGTCTGCCACGGCCCTTTTTCGCTATTTCAGGGCACCGATTTTTTGTTTTGTGGGCCCAGCGGTCGATGGGCAAGCGGCAAACATGTCCAGCAAATAATATCGAGAGTTTGTATGCTTATGGTTAACGGCAGATATCATAGATACCGTTATAATAATATATTCATGAATGGTCTGGGGTTTTGCTTCAACCAAACCTTTCGTTCTTTAAGCGTTTTATACATAAATGGATTTGATTGAAAACCAATTAAGGCAACAACAGACCTGTACACCCACGCAAATTAATTAAGGTAGGTTTAATCCTTTCAATTGTTTATTCATTAAACAACCTACGAATATAATATGTCGACATGTTTGTAGAGATATGCCTCTTATAATGGAATGATTTTGTATGAACACTTCATTATATTATATACGGCTTCATGGGCACATAAAGAGCATAGAACCATTGTGGCATAGACCCCCGGTATTTCGATTTTTTTTCAACATGACTACTTCAAATATCTCGGTAACGTGACACTTTAGGGCACCATCTTGCTAACATTTTTTGTTTGTTTAAGTGTCCTCTACGCATCTATGTAGGTATGATCATGCGCCATAACTTTGAACAAAAATCAAAATGATGACGGGTGTGCTACGCCAACTCGCATTGCAAAAAGTTCCAAGCCCTTTCCACTAAAATTCATTATTTTGTTGTTACAGGTAAAATCACAAGCAACATTTTTGATCACTGCTACCGCGGACAAACAGACTTTATTGGTTGCCCATAATAATATAATCATTATGACCGACAGCAAAATGGGCATGCTTTCAGATTAAGTATAAAGGTATTTTGTTATTGCTCTTTAAGGGCCCTCGCCCACGGGCGACTTTTTGTAGCGATGCAGTCGCGATGCTCTCGCGGGTAGCATCGATACAGACGCGAAGCAGTCGCTAGCTGTGTGTCCGCGCCCACGGGACCAGATTCAGCCGCGATGCAAACGCGATTCGGTCGCGATGCAAACGCGATTCGGTCGCGATGCAAACGCGATTCGGTCGCGATGCAAACGCGATTCGGTCGCGATGCAGTTACGATACAAAAATACCTTGGATCAGTACAGTTGCAAGATGGACTCCGTTGAGGCAACATTAGTCACGTTTTCTTTGGTGCTGCTTTTACGTAAGCAGCCGAAGCATAGGCAACGGAAGCAGCGTCAATATTGGATGCATCCATTTAATACCCATGCGTCCGACGCGGTCGCGCGTTTGTATCAATACAATCGCGATGCAGTAGCGCAACGCGGTCGCGCGTTTGTATCGATACAATCGCGATGCAGTAGCGCGTTGCAAATGCGACTAACACGCGTTAGAAGTGATGCTGTCGCGCGTTTGCTAAACGCGCGACTGCATCGCTACAAAAAGTCGCCGTGGGCGAGGGGCCTAACATGGCAATGGCAATGCTGCCAGACTTTTCAGAACTTTTACCATTGACAGTATGCAGACGATTTTTTTTATGAGCTTTTTTGGTTTATAAATACATAATTATATTAATTATTTATAACTTCATGTCAAATTTTTCTTTTACATGAGAGTATTTCGAGGAAAAAACCATTAAATCATACAAAGCTCTGGGAGGTAATCTCCAAAATGTATTTCTCTCCAGTAATTATTTACCGAGTAGTTTATGTGCCACGCACGTATGGCAAAAATGCCTTTTATTACGACGAGCTCTAGAATTATGGGCTCCATCCATATGAACCGGCTCCTGTTTACACTTGATTTTGCGAACCGTATGTTTGTATTACTAACCAGATGCTGTATCTAAATATGCCCTGACCTTTTTATTATGATCGATGTGACTATTTTTTCCTTTACCGCATTTTTAACCTAAATTTCTGATAACAATGTTCAGGAATAATTTGTTGGAAGCATTTTACAAGTTATCGCCTGGGAAGAAATGGTTGACAAAATTTTAGCCTGACTTGCTGTTTATTAGAACAGAGTTTGTTTCGGTATTTCTTCTCAGTCAGCTAGGAAACACCGGCCTCATCTAGATTAATATGAAAAAAAATATTGACGTGTAAAAGAGTTACTTGTAACTTATTTGCAAAACAAAATATCATTTATCATTAGAGGCTTTAGAAAAATCATATTTAGTGCTTCTTTAATCTCCGTGTCGACGGTACATCTAAATATTGACCAAATACTTTGCTACTTTCACGGCATCGTCAAAGATAGCACATAAGTAACCTATTATATAATATGAGTATCTATGTATGTTATATGTACTATAATTTTAAACTTGACAGTTAGTACTACTTCGGATGTGTAGGTACACATCCTTCCAAAAGCGTAAACCGCCAATCATCCCAAACTGAACAAAGTTTAGTAGATAATAATACGGGAAATGACATCTTCATATCAAAAACGTTTGTTTAAATATCGGAATAATGTGGACGAACTGTAAACATTATGAATTGCGAACAACGCATTGTTTGAACGAAGTTATGTAAGGGAAATATGGAATTCGTTACATTTGCATTTATCAATCTACTTTAGCTATTTACGGAAAAGAAAACACATACCAATCCTGCTTGTTTTATTAACCGACTTCTTCAAAAAGGAGGAGGTTCTATGTTCGGTTGTAAGTATCTTTTTTTTATGTATGTTCACCGATTACTCCGCCAATTCTGGACCGATTTTAAAAATTCTTTTTTTTGTTCGAACGCCTATACTCCTGAGGTGGTTCCATTGTTACCAAGTCAGAATCTGATGATGGGTCCCATGAAAATCGAGGGAATCCCTAAAATTTTATAAGCACATACACTGTTTTTCATAAAATTTCTAACGCAATTCAGATATTTGTGCCTGGTAATCATCACCTTATGTTGCTGAGCTGATGCTGGAAGGTATACTCGTAAGTCAGGATCTGAAGATCCCATGAAAAATGTTTGGTCAGCGATATTTTCGCCAATTGTTAACCGATTTGGATGATCATTTTTTTGTTTGGAAGAGTATTTTCGGACTGGTCCCATTTAAATTTGGTGCAGCTCTGAGGAAGAACTTCGGAGGTAGGCAACGGAACTCTTCAATAAATGATAGCAAATGGATCGGGATTTTTGTAATCGCATGTCTGTTGATTGTTTACACCAAATCATAACATAATATCACACAAGCACGCTGTGCTTTTAGTGGTACCTGCGTACCACTAAAAAGTGAAAAATAAAAAAGAAACTTTTTAACAAAAAAATAAAACCGGCATCCAAAAAAAAACACTACAAAGTAAAAAATAACTTTAATTTTGGAAGTTGGTGTTCAAAAACGAAATAACCAAAAACACCGACAACCGAAATCGAGTAGGTACTTTGTAGTGTTTTGTTTTTGGAAGTCGGTTTTTGTTAACCTAGCTTTTGCCTGCGACTTCGCACCCATATTCCATTCCCGTAAAAAAACAGAAAATCGTCTCTTAGTGCTCCCCTGCAAGGAACCCACATGCCAACTTTCAGCTTTATACGACCAGTAGAAAGACGAAAAGTTGTTTGTCAGTCACTCAGGCATGCACCAGTAACGGAAGATTTTATATAAATTGATAAATCAAGCTAACTTTTAATCTTTCCATCGTTATTATCAAGATGCTGTTTAGGAAGGCTAAAACAGCATACCAAAAAATAAATTAAAATAACAATATTCAGAGTATTTATTAACTTTTATTCTGCCACAACTCATATTATTACCATGTGGTATCGTACAAATCATAATACAATGAAACACGAATAGATGCTTACAATTCCGCGGGAAACTCCATAAAGGAGAAAATCCCATACCCGAAGAAAAGGTACAGTTTAAAATTATCCGGGAAGCAACTCCATTTTGACACGCTTTAATGCTTGAACTTCCAGTCTTTCTCTTCACTTACAGTTATCTTGAAACATGAAGATATTTCACATATTTTCCGACAGGAATTATTACTATTTTGTGTTGAAAAAGACGTTTGGATAAGACAGCATTAACTAATTCTGAATCAAATCTTAAGATTTAATACGTAGACGTGTGAATATTGCACGGTGCACGGGATTTAGTAGTAAGAGTCATGTCTTATATGATATGATTCTATAGTTAGGTACCACGGGTACGTGTAGAGGTTTACTGCCTGCTTCCCTGAAGATAACCATACAACCGCAGTACGTACAGAGATAAAAGCTAGTGATGTAGTAGGTATGTATGTATGCGAAGATCATAGCGGTTGGTATTCGGCTCAGTGAGTAACTTCCTTGTACACTTGAGCGACATAATATCAAGGATTGTTTTAATTATAAGTAAGCTGCTCAGATATGCAGGCATTAACGCGTGGCCTCGAAAGCGGTAGTTCGGCGCGACAAAGTAACATTGAGCCACTCGTCTCAAGCTCCGCCACTTTTGAATATGCATGATGAGCCTCCAGCCTAACGGGCGCCCATATAGACCCACTCGAGTGGAACCCGTCACTAACTCACGAATACCGAAAATGAAACCAACAAGAACAAAGAGCAGTGTATTGCTCAAAGTGAAATTAATCCTTTAGTTCGATTTGTATGTGGCACCCGCATTTATCTATGATGAATATGTAACGGCCTCTGTGGAACGTTTTACATTCATCAATATGGGGTTACTATGTGTGTGTAACGATTAGTTGGCAACTAAAGTTGTTTATTTGTTGGCACTAACGTCAGCCCGCAATAAATACACATTAATTGGAAATTGGTTTATTTTTCCGTAGCTTACTGGCACGAAGAGATCAGATTAGCTTGTTTTAAAGTGTTCTTTTTACTCTGAAGCGACTATAAACAGTTTTTTGGCCGTTAAGCATTCAGCTCGCTTCAGTGTCGACCTTTAATTTGCAGCCACGGAGCGGGAAAGAGAAACTAGAGGAGCGCTCGTAAGAATTATACAGATAAACGTCTTCATTCTTGTTGATGACCTAAACTCAATTCAGTTGGAAATCTTCTTCCATATAAAAGCATCTCGGATTTATTCTCTTGCACTGGAATGTCTGGTGGTTTGTGCTCCTGGGACAAAAGCAATTTTCGTTAAGAGGCTATTTGGGGGCTTGCAGCGTAGTTTGGCGGGATCCTCTCTATTTATTCGTTCATACAATTTAGTAGTTTATACTTACGGGTATTTTAGCTAAATGAAAAACACTATTAACGTAATTGTAACTTCATTTCGTCATTTTTTACATGGTTTCTTTAGAGGCTAGTTAAGAAATATCAAAGTAGACATTGAACACAAATCCTGTAACAAAACAATGCAAAACATCAAAAGTTTTCTTTAATTAAATAAAACTTCGTTACTGGCCCATTTATTTAAATCAACAACTTTTAATTTTATAATCTGGAAAACGAACTTTCATTTTCGTTTTTGGGACGTACAATAAAGTTCCGTGGCGCACAATCGTGCCGAGATTCCCGCGGTGTAGTCAAAGCACGTTTTTTTTCTTTCAATAAGGATGCGCGTGTCATGTGGCACAATACCTCAGCTCGTGACGTGCCTAGCCAACTCTTGTATTGTTTCAATATTTCGTCTTTCTACAACTTATTTTCATCTTTTCGAATGAAATCCTCTATCTCTCAAATGTGATTGGAAAATATTTCTTTTTTTATCCCGACCATGTTGCCATTATCCCGCCAGAATAACGAAACGGTAAGAAAAGGGACGTACAAGTTGTTCAAGTCCTTTTCTGTGATGTAAGCTTTCTCCGACGATTGTTTGACCGTCGTCGTATTCCGCCACAAACGCGATTGAATAACAAAGAAAACACCGAACATTTTCGCATTTAAAATATTCATTGTTGAAAAAGAGCAGTGTTTAATCGTGCATTTTATACAGCTAGGAGCTTTAATGTTATGAACTATTTTTTGGAATAATGCGCGATATGCATAGGTAATGACTAATCATATTGCCAGTATTATTTAAGCTCCAAGAATTTTTATTAAAAATCCTATAATAATATAGGAATGTTTTTCTAAAATGTGCATCAAATACGTAATATTTTCTAGCATCAAGTGTGTGAAACTTTTCAAACATTTGAAACATTTATCCTAATTACGTTCACAGGGGCGCAGTATTTTCCAAATATTTTATTATTATATCTGGTGACGTTACTGCTCACCCAGATAATTCTACCAGTAATTATTTAAATAAGTAAATGGTGCCTATAGCAGAGTGTAAAATATTTATACGGAATTATCATCAGTATTCAACGAGCCGGATAATCTTCTCCTTATTTCCATAATCAGGCCGGGTGCGATATTCAACTCACTCGACTAAATAATCTCGACTCTTAATTCTGAGTGAACAGATAGTGTGTATTAAGTCTGTTCTTTTATATCAGTGACTATCTTAAGCGCTCATTTAACTAAGTAGTCTATCTAGTTGATGGCTAGAAGCAGCTCTTTGGCAGATTACATTTTAGGTCAATTGTAACATATTACTGGTTTATGCACTTTGTCTCGCTTCCGAAACACAATGTTTTTGTAGATTATAAGGCACTTATTTATTTTAAGAAGAAGAATTCAAATTGCGTCCCGTCGTTGAGCAGAAACAAGTATATCTAAAAATCGTTATAAATAGACGACATACTGACCTAAATGGCGGATAATTACTGCTTCTGAATATATTATCATTGATTTATTTTCTATGATAGACTACAAGGGTGCCTTTCCATATGCGCGGAGCGAGACAGCGGAGCGGAGAAACTTTAACCAATCATGTCAGTCAAAATATCAGTGACTCACGTGGTACGGAGATTTTATGCAATAGGGAATATGCATGCGATTTTTTATTTACAAAATGAAATACTTTTTAGCTGTAATAAACAACTTTGTTTTTTTTTTTTTTAATTCATTCATCAGCGATGAAGTTATAAAGCTTCAAAGATTACAATTAGAAAGAGAAGCCCGTTGTAAACTTTGACGTCATCGTCTATGGCGCCTATGCAGCTGCCATAGAAAACAGCGTTTTTGCGAGAGAGACAGATATATTTGTTTAAAATAATTATATCTCCTTCGTTTTTCAAGTAATTTGATTCTATTTTCACTGTTAGAATTATATTTTTAGATTTATAAACTATGTGTGTGTTTTAAAAAAAATATATGTGTCATCTATACAAATATATATCATCTATATCTATCATCTATGTATCATCCCATTATCTAAGTATACCCTTTCACATAAAATAATTTTTCAAATCGTTTCATAAATGACAGAGTTATGAGGTAACACATACAAATATAAAAGTAAAATAGGTTAAAAACGACCTTTCATCATGGAACTTATTCTCTTGTGAAGAAGAAAGCAGTTGCTCTTATAATTTTGAAAGGCGCTAAGTGTTACCTACCAAAAACGATTAATTAGAAAAATTAAAAATCTTAGAAATTCCCGGTTTTCAGATTTTTTCCTTTTTATACACAAAATTATCTAGCTGCATGCTAAATTTCAATTTTCTAGGACATCTGGAAGTGGGTTAGGTTTTTGGTCTAAGTCAGCGAGTCAGTCAGTCACGAAAATGCCGTTTTTTTAAACGTTAATATATGAATAAACTGCTTGAGCTATGTTTATGAAATTTTGAATTCTAGACAAGCTAAGAAGTTTTAATAAATGTATGGTTAAATATGTTTTGAGTTGGGGAGGGGTCAAAAGTAGCTCGAAATGGTTCGTGTATTATACACGGCTACTGTGTCGCCAGGTCCTTTTTCTTTGAATTATTGGCTGGACACATATAAATATAAATATGTGCTTAATAAACATAAGTCATGAATAAACAGGAAACAGCTGAATTAAATACAAACGAGGATTAATGAGTGATAAGATTTACAACCCACTAAGCAATGTTATCAAAGCCGAATAGATTTTTTTTTGTCATTTGATACATCAGGCTCAACAAAGTTATATTGCATTTGTTTAACAATATGATGCATCACAGCCAAAAGTTTGAAATGTACAGATAGCAAAATTAATTATTTTCAATAAACTGACTACCCTTTTTTTTTTTTTTTTTTTTTTTTAAGGATGGGAAATCATCAAATGACTCCTCCTGCTCTGGGTAAAGCAAGAGGGAGTGTCAGACTCTTACTGACTAAAACCCATCCATGTTCCTCCTGGTGCCCTTTGTGTTCCAAGGCTACGGCACCCCTTTCGAACAGATTCCGCAGCCCCAGCAGGCACCTGCCCTAGCGGGCCCCGTCCTCCACGCTGACATCTCTATGAGGCGCGCTGGGATCGCAGCGCGCCGCCGAACCGGGCCTAGTTCCGATCAGACGGCGAGCCACCCACTGCTCGCCGACCGCAGGCCCGCGCCTACGGCGGCCGGAAATCGCCCTGCGACTCCCGACGCCTGGGGCGTCTCCTTCTGTTGCGGCGACTGGGACGTGAGGTTTCCCTCTGTCTCACCCGTTCGGCCTCCTCCTTTGCTAGCATTACTGCTTCGCAGAAGGAGGTGACCGCTTCTCATGCCTCCTCGCTCCGGACCATAGATTGAACCAAGGCCGGTCGCGAGAGGTCGCCGCCGCCGATCGCCTCGACGAGGACCCGGCGGTGCTCCGCCCAAGCAGGACAGACCTCCACCGTATGCTCCACCGTGTCCTCTGGGTGACCCTCACAGTGATGACACCCGGGCGTGTCCTCTCGCCGAATCCGAAACAGGTATCTCCCGAAACAACCGTGTCCGGTGAGTACCTGCGTCAGGCGGAAGGTGAGGACGCCGTGGCGCCGCTCCAGCCACTCCTCAAATAGGGGACTTATCGCCTGGATTGTGGCGTGCCCAGCGCTGGGTTGCGACAGTCGCTGTCTCCATACCGCAATGAGATCCTGCCGGAGCTCCGTCCGCCTTGCTGCCATTTGCCGCGGGAGAGGAGTCTCGCCCCGGCGTTGCGCCTCCATGCGCCACTCGTAAATGTGCGCGAGGGCTCTCGCCTCCAGATCCCATGGCGGAAGTCCAGCAAGGAGGCTCGCCGCCTCGCCAGAGACCGTACGGTATCCCCGGGCCAACCGGATAGCCATGACCCTCTGAGACGCGTTAAGGTAACGGGCAGGTCGCTTCCTCAAAGTAGGCGCCCACACTGGCGCCCCATAAAGGGCCATGGACCGCACAATCCCCGCGTAAAGCCTCCGGCAGGAGGTATTTGGACCCCCTAGATTGGGCAGAAGCCGCTTGAAGGCAGCCCCGGCTCGCCCAAGTCTGGGAGCCAAACGTCGGAAATGTTCGACGAAGTTCCACCGGCTGTCAAGGACGAGACCCAGGTACGTCATCGTCGACCCGACATTGATGTGAACCCCTCCTACCGTTATTTGAGATCCAGATGGTGGCCTGTTCCGAGAACCATGGAAGCACATGGCTTCGGATTTGTGAAGGGCCACCTCGAGACCCAACTGCCGGATCCTCTCAACGACTATCGCAACCCCGCGTGTCATAGCGTCAGCCGCCGCCTGGTGCGACCGTCCCTGCGCCAGGACTAGCGTATCGTCAGCATAGCAGACAACACTGACGCCGCAAGGGAGGTCGGCGCGCAGCACCCAGTCGTAGCCGATGTCCCACAGGAGCGGCCCCACAACGGAACCCTGTGGAACACCACACGACATCTCTCGCCGGTTCCACTCCCCCAGGTCACCAGGGTAGATGACGGCTCTGTCCGTCAAGTAAGCCTCGACTACGCGACGGAGGTAGGTCGGCACCCGGTGATACCGAAGTGCCTCCCTAACGCAACTCCAGGGCAGGGTGTTAAAGGCATTGGCAATGTCCAGAGACACCGCCAAGACGACCCCGCCCCGGGAAACCGCGTCCCCCGTCGAAAGGGCTCTCACGCGCATGATGGCGTCCACCGTCGAGCGGCTCGTGCGGAAACCGAACTGGTTCTCCGCCAGATCCGGCCCCACCCTCACTAGGTGCTCGACGAGGCGGTTTGCAATTACTCTTTCAAAGAGCTTGCCCACCTCATCGAGCAGCACGATGGGCCGGTATGCGGACGGAGAGTCCGCAGGGCGCCCCGGCTTCTTAATGAGGACCAGTTTCCCCGTCTTCCAACGAAGTGGGAACTGGCCCCTCTCCAAGCATGCGCTTAGGAACCCTCTTAGTCGAGGCCCGAGAGCCTCCAAGGCCAGGACCCAGGCTTTTCCAGGTAAGCCGTCGGGTCCTGGGGCGGTATTTTTGGCCTTCAACCTATTAACCGCCACTCTTAGGTCTACCTCAGTCACCTCCGGAGCAACGTCATCGTCGTCATCGGTGTAGTCCGCATAGGGCACCGCAGGTGGCGGAGCCATAGGCGGGGGAGTATGCTCCCCTCGCGAGGGGAACAGAACGCTCACCACGTCCTCCACCAGCTGGGGCCGGAGACTCTGCGTCAACGGGGGGGCCCAGGTGCGGAGCTTATTGCGCACCATTTTGTAGGGTCTTCCCCACGGGTCCCCGTTCAGAGACTCCAGCATCACCTTGCGAGCCAGATCTTTGGCCTGCAGGATTCCCGCTCGGAGGGCGGCCTTCGCCACTTTGTACTCCTCGTACAGCTCCGCCTCTCTGACTTGCGCATCCGGAGGGCGGATGCGGAGCCTGCGGTGCCTAGTGTACCGGCGCCGTGCGACAACGCATGCCTGACGCAGCGTCGCCAGCTCTTGCGACCACCAGTACACCTGGCGGCGGGCGCATCCTGGCTTAACCCGGGGCATTGCCACGTCACAGATATCGGACATGGCCTCCCGGAACCACTCTGCTTCGTCGTTGATTTCAGCAGGCCTGTCCGGATGTGACACCCAGGCCTGCACGATCGAAGCTTCCAAGAGGAGCTCCCGGTCCAGCTGCTTCAGCGCCCACCGTGGACCGCTTGGGGTCTGCCGGACTGGCGAGGTTGAGGTCTGGGTGGAGACGTCAAACCGGATATACCGGTGATCGGAATAGGTCTCCACCTCCTCTAATACGCGCCAGTCAATGACACGCGGTGACAGAGCAGGGCTGGCGAACGAAATGTCCACCACGGACTCCCCCTGCATCCGCACACACGTGGGGACAGAACCCCGGTTTAGGACGACCAGGCCTGTCTCCAGAGCCCAGTCCTCCACCATCCTGCCCCGCGTATCCGTATATCGGGAACCCCAAGCCAAGTGCTTAGCATTGAAGTCCCCGAGAACGAGTACGGGGAGGGTACGACACCCGGTGACGATGACGCCCAACTCCGTAAGGGAGTTTTGGAACTCGGCGAGAGTTCGATTCGGGGAGAAGTACACTCCTACCACGACAATCTCCCCGAACCGTGCTGCTACGCACCCTTGTCCTCTCCTAACGCTTTCGAGGGATGGGGTACCGGTAGCAGCTGACGAAATTAGGGCCACTGAGCCGTTTAGGTCCTCCACCCAGTCACCTCTGAGCGGGACAAAGTAGGGCTCAGCAACCACGGCGATGTTAATCAACCACTGTGCCATGCTCTGGACTAACAGGTCTTGAGCGGCGGCGCAGTGGTTGATGTTCGCCTGGAGGAGGCGTAATGGAGCCGTTATTGACACTCCATTTCTGCCTCCTTCTGAGTCCCTTGTGGGGACTCACTCAAACTGACTACCCTACACTGCATTCAGTGCCATATGGGTGACAACCAATAAAATTGGTATTATTTCTAATTTGAACCAAGTAGCGTTTTTCTTGTACTTCTTTGATGATGATATTTTAAGCCATATCGTAGAAAAAATGCATAAGTTTAGAGTATAAATAAAACCCGTCGTTCAAGCCTTTTTCTATTTTATTACAGAGCTGAAAAAGTACATAGGCATTTTTTTCTTATGAGTATTGCTCCATTGCCCTATACTCGAATGTACTGGGAATCTGATGTAGGTTTGGCATTGATAAAGAATACCATGTCGGACAAACAATTTGAAAAAATTCGGCAATATTTGAACTTTAGTGACAATACCACTCAGTCACCAGCAAGTACTGCAAGACACGATCGTCTTCATAAAATCAGACCTGTATTGCATGTTGTGCCATATATGGAACTAAATAAAAAAACTACTTTTGAAAGAAAAGAAAGAAAGAAAGAAAAAGCGTTTATTTGCGCCAAGCATGACGCATACAAAAAAAAAAAAAATGAAATTAAATAAAACTAAATTATGAACATTGGGAAGATATACGTCTCCATTATTATTAATTTAACTATATTTCCCGGGTACTAGACCCCATATCGAACGCCCAATCTGCTAACACTAATCTGTGTGATTAAAAAATTCTGTGTAGGCCATTTAAATGAAAAGGTGACTTTTGTTTGGTGTTTTGTTGGTGAATTTCCGTTGTAATGTGGCGTCGATCAATGATTTGTTTTGTACTTGGTACCTCTTATACCCTTTGGACAGTTGTAAATATGAATCGGTTCTAATTGAAATATTTTCAATTCCTTTTTTCGAAATGTCGCCTTTGGACGTATATTCGAAAAGTATGTCACGTTTTTCCGGTACAAAATCGAATATCTGTCAATGTTCCGAATGAAGAAGACGATGAAATAGTGGTTTTAAGTTTGATTAGAATCTTGTACAAGTTTTTTACCATTTGACAGCAATAACTGCTGTTATATCTAATGGCAACAAAAAATTATCACAACTTTACCTAAAACAATACAAAAAAAACACTAAGAAATGATAAAATAATTGTCTTCATCAAACAAGTTTTTACACTCACTTAATGATGAACGAGCTGGATCAAATAAAACAGACCACGATCGCAATGGAAACGTTGCATCTCCTACGCTTAATACAAGTACTTGTTTTTAATAAAATCTTTATGGACAAAAGATGATTCTTTACGGCAACATTGGCTGTATAAAATTCAAAACTCAAATAACAATGCAGAACAGTGTTGCAGTCTGAAATCAAATTGAATCAGAAAAACTGAATACGTTCTACCAATTCAATTAATAAAGTAGTTATTTGTTAAACACAGCAAACGTGAGTTCACATATTATGCAGGTAGATCGAAGCAACTAAAAACAGATCAAATAAATTCGCTGGTGTAGTTTCAGACGCAACGACCGAAATTAATCCGTTTATTTCGCTGACATCACTTTTTTTAATTCGTACGTGGAACACAATTTTTACTAGGCCGTCCGTAGGTATATTTCTGTTGTCGAGTTACGCAAGCCATTAAGGGAGGGTCTTAATGGAACGACACCCGAAACGAGAAGGTCCGTTGTCGTAAATTGACGTTCTGCCACAGACTTCCTATGTTCTCAATCTTGGGATAAACATTCGTACACATCGAAATTCCGGTTTTGTTTTACGTACATAGCGACCCCTTTATTCAACCCAACAACATAAGAAGTTAAATCAATATTGATTTATTTCTTCAATCTTTTATAAAGCTTTTGTTCGCGAAGAGTTTGCCAGTAAAGTTCGATTTTCAATGGAAAGTATTTGGCGGAATATCAGGTTACAAAATTAATTAATTGGAAAGCTGTTGAAATTTTATTTAAATTTGCCTTGATATTAAAGAAATGTTGTGTAGAAACAAACTAATAATGTGGACATTTCTAAGAGGATTTAATTACATAAAGTAGTAGGTACGTAAGTATTGCTTTGCTTTAGTAACTTGTAATATCTAAGCTTTATGGCCTAATTTCAGTATTAAGGACCAGAGTAGCAATTCTAACTACATTTCCTCTTTTCTTGAACTGTTTCTATTTTTAGGAACAAAGTTGAAACGGTATCAAGTGAAACTTCATTTGAGCTGTAATATTTGTCGTCGCACGGAATAACTTTGACAGTTTAGCATAGTTTCAAAGAAGATTCACGGGATTTAAAATTTAAATGAGTTCGTAATACCTAGGTATATTGTATGGATGTTCCGCTATCTACGGACAAGTTTACTTTGTATTGAAAATGTTCTGCATCAAGCATATCCGCCTCGCGCTGCACTCGTCCCGATTCGCATTTCTTTAATTCTTTCATCAAATTGCCAATGAAGATAATTAAAAACGATGAAACAGGATTCTTTTTTGCTCAGTGTTTTACAAAATAACGGGCAATACAATTATTTAATCAGGCAAGGGGCGGAAGTGCCGGACATTTGAAATCAACTGAAGATATTCTCAAGAGACATTCCGTCTAATACCTTTACTCCAGCTGCCTGTTTGAAACTCACAAAAGTTTTTAGTAGGTACAGATTGTCAGATACCGTGATACTTAATTTAGATAAATGTAACCGTTTTGTCCTTATGAAAACCTTTATTAAAACTTTGCCTAACTTTATCAACTTTATTTGAGTTGCTACTAACCCAATATAATAAGACGAAATTTCATCCCAAAGTTTGCCTTAAATATTTAGTTAGTAATAGGGACAATATCCATCATAACAAAGCCCCGAGTCAACTAGTATTAAAAGGTTATTTTGAAACGGAACTGGGGTGTATTATAATGTTAATCTGAAGGCTTTTTATCAATAACCTATTTCGATGAAATTATACGTAAATTATACGTTACTAGTGGGGACGCTACACTCAACAACATTTGCATTGATATTGGACCATATGAACGGACTCTTTGTAGTGGGCAAGCGTGCTCATTGAAATCACACGGCTTGCCGCAAGCGTCCCGATACCTTACAGGTATTCATCAATAGCCTACACGTCACAGTCCGTATGAAAGCTTTGTATGCTAACATATGGGTTATCTAATATTCTGTAATCTTCTTCTGAGTGAGTTCTCGGGCTATTGTCACTTCATCAGATGCTTTCTATGCTCGAAGCGTCTTTGTTTGTAAGTGCAAGTTGCAATACTTGAGTGAGAAACCAGATTCTGTAGTGTGTTATAAATACGTTATGGTTTCTAATAGTTTCTTGAATCTATAATACATTTCTAAGAAAAGAAATGTGGAAAGTACATAGCAATGAGTTTATACAAGAGTATTTATTTAAATACGAGGCACTTGTAGGTACTTTCTACCACTAAGAGTACTCAGCACACGTAAGGGGTTTGGAAAAAGGTCTATAACAAGGCTGGTAGTAGGTAGGTATATTTTGCAGCATTGAAATTGCACTTTTGTATTGATTGTTTCTTTTTAGTAAAATGTTATTGCTATAAACTAAATGTTGCTTAAAGTACAACATATTATAAACTCCATAGAATCCGATGCTTATTTGACATTTGACTTATTGCTATACGAACGTGCTACAACTTTATTCTTAAGACATTCAATTCGATTTAACAAGGTAAGTAGGTCCTAATAAAACTTGTAACGGTATTCCAAGTCAAGTACATAAAGTAGGTACCTAATGGTTCGCCTTTTGATACACTCGGCTCTATTTTTGTCGATTAAACCGTAAATCAAAATCGTCAAGTGTGCTTCTGATAAATCTACAGTTTCGATACGCTGTTACTATTATTTACTCTCATTTAACCGATTTGATTTATCAGGATTAGATACAACACTGGTAATAAACACTTAAACATTAAGGATATTATGTTTTTTTTTTCTTCAGAAACTAAAATAGTGAAAACATATACAATATAACTACACCTGCTAGGTTTGCTGCAAAAAGTTCATAAAAGCTATCCGCACAAAATATAAATAAACTAAAAATTTAAATAAATTGTAGCGCGCGAACAACAGAGTGGTTTGCTAGTCACTAATAAATATGTTTCCACCATTACAAATTGTCTACTGAACTGCGCCCGCTGGTGAAAATATGGGGAACACAATCTGACCTATCAAACGGTCTTAAAGTGGCTACTTTGCATACAAAGCACATTTTTACAGCTGTCGTTATCATAGGCCCATGCGGTTGAACCGACCGCTCCCTTGGCGCGAGTTGAACTCACGAGCGATGGACTAGTGAAGTTCTCTGTAACGACTCCGATTTATTTGATGTACAATGTTTTTGTAGTGGCCCTCGGGAGCGAAGGGACTGCGTTTTCGTCTGCTCACATACCGTTATAATAGGGGCAATATTGATTGTCATTTGTCCTGTAGAAAACTTACAGATTTTTCTCGTGGGACACGTCTATTTCTTCATAAATTGTTAGTTACCCGGATAATGTCGTAAGCGTTTAGGAAAAACGCTTACGACATTATATACGGGAGGGGTAAGTCAAGCCCTAAGGCATTGAAATACCCCATAGTACAAGTCTTAAAGTCTAAGATAACATTTATGAGGCTGTGACACCGCCCTCTGAGATCTTTGTAGGTACTGCGATGAACAGACAGTCTCCGAGGAAATCGAAGCTTCTTTTCTTAAATTGCTCTTGAGACGATTCCCAAAAGATTCGAATGTTGTCATCAGCTCCGGTTTTCGTTTCGTTTACACGGAGATATTGGATAATGCCGAGCCATAATTTAAACTCGGTTAATATTGTGATAATTTGTACAAAAGTAAACTTTGTTGTATATTTTATGCAACCTGCCTAAAACGTTAAGGTGAAATATTTTTTTATTGGAATCAAATCAATCTCTTTTAAGATCTTAATTTAAATAAGCAACAAGAGTGCTTTTGTATACCTAGTGTTCAAGTAATAATTTAGTATGCAAACATCTGTATTGTCAAACTGTACCATCAACAGGTAGAGCACTAATGAAATCACTACAGTTAATAGTTTCAGTTCATCTATTTATGTCACCAATACGTCAGCTCGTAACGCTATTGCTTTATCGTCTGCCGAGTAATCGAATCATCGGTCTCTGAGGTTTCGTTCCACTGGCTGAAACGTATTTTTTTTTTTTTTTTTTTTTTTTTTTTTTTTTTTTTTACTATTGATAGGCACGCGTTTGACCACTATCTCACCTGATGGTAAGCGAGGATGTGGTCGAAGATGGAGCACGCTTGCCTAGAAATAACCTATTCACTCTTGATTTAAAGACTCCCAGGTTGTAGCTATCAGGAAACACAGACTCCGGCAGGGAATTCCACTCCTTAGCTGTACGCACTATGATGATATGATATGATTTTGATCTACATTCCAGTTCATTGTCCCTACAATGCATGATAAGCTACAAATTGAATATCAACATTCTTTTTTGGGTTAAGTTATTTTGGCCGTACGTCATGGTATATTTTGTTTATGAGATTTATTATCCGGCATACTAGTGATGGATGATTTTTGTCTGACGTCGTACAACAACTTTTAACTTTCCTTCGCGTACTTGTTCCTTGTATAAGTATGTACCTACAATAGCTAGTTTGTGATGTATATGGTCGGTCAGATGACTTATACGGGGCAACTAGGGTGCTACATAAGTGCTGGCCTTCCATTTAATCACGGGTCAGACTAATAGCTTAGCCGCTCAGATTGAAGATGCTGCTCTCAACTAAAGTAGGTTTTAATTAATAGAACCAACTTTAGTTCCGTAAGCTTTGCACGGAATACATTCACGTTACTTAGTAAACATAAAAAGTATCATATTCAAAGTAGTTTTAGTATGTAATATGCAAATGATAAGCTCAAACGTTATGTCTCCGCAAGTGAGTAAATTAACGAAATTTAAAGTAAAATTTCGCTCGTTTAATGGCGCCAAGCACGTCTATAATTTACTTTAAGTTTACAAACTGGAAGCGCTGCTCATATCACACGTTGCTCGCGCCACGTTCACTGTAACAAAAGTTTTATCTAAACCTACCGTACATTACTCAGACAAACTCAATGCCGTGTAAAAACTAGATCTAATTTTTTCTGTAAGTGCAAGGTAAGGCGAAGTGCGAAATCTCTTGGTGTAAACTTATAAAACGTTCGGCGAATCAAAATATATCGAGCGTGAAAATGTGTTTTCTCAGCAAAGTGATCTCTTCGGCTTTCATAGCGGCTGTCAAACTGATAGTCGTAAGTGAAGGTGCAATTTGACATTATGAGCCATTTACATGTATAATAAAAACGTGAAATTATCTCGTTGGATGTAACTACTGCTGCCACAGCTGTCTTTGCTTAATACCGTTCGAAATAAGCGGGCTGCTTCTACACGTCCAATTACAGCGAGCCGAGCTGGCCGCTCGACGAAAGCTCGAGGCTTATTTTAACATGAAAGTGTCGTCAGTTTAAGCTATAAAGACTCGTCAAATAGTCGCCACTGAGAAATCAAAAGCCGTGTAATAACGAATTCATAAAAGCATTCTTTATTCAATTCCAACAAGTATCCTCATTTCAATGTTTTGTGAAATTAAATAGAACCTTATACAGTATGCATGAAAGTTATTATTCTGTACAAAAAGAGAATTTCGATTCATCTTCAAGAAACGTTTTTATACGAGATAGATAGGTAAGTCTGGAACTGAATACTCGTAGACGGATATTTAATTAGATGAATTCCAAAGAGCTTTGAAATGCCTCTGGTAGCGAATAAAAAATGGCAGTGTGGGGGTCGGACACAGTGTTTTAAAATTTCAAAGCTGATATTTTGAAAATGTTTTCCAAACAAGGACACACATAAAATATGCTGTTTCCGTTTTTTTCATCAAAATATTATTCTAAAAGTGTCACCTCGCTTTTATCGTTGAATATTCAAAGACCAACCTATTGGGATTGTGATGGACAGACGTACCGGGGTCGTGTTTACGTGATCGATAAATATCAAACAACGACTAGCATTTTGTCAGTTTGAAACAACCGAAATCTGCTTTTAGAGTAGAACAAGCATCAAGTATTAAATTTTTCAATCCGTTACTCCTATCAGTGTGACGGAGCCATAAAGTTAGAGTTATGAAACACGTTGAGTATGAATAATGTTTCATTCCGAATGCGAGTGTCTGCGTAGCAAATTTTGTAAAGTATGTTGTCCGTGCAACAGTAAACAATGCAAATTAGAGTGGTTCCTGCCAACCGGAGATATATGGAACTGGAGGGGTTTTAAGGATTGTACGGAATCCAATAATAAGTCTTGTTTCATCCTACTTAATTAGAACGTTGGGTATTTAGTAGTTCATGAGTGTGACAAAGTTCTACCCCTTTGAAGGTGTCAACGATTGATCGTAGTCTGCACTTCAGGAAATAAGTCTTTCGAAAATTGAAAGCCTTTGATTAATCAATGCGATTAGAGACAGCAAAGCCCCCTACCCCTATCTTTATTTCTTTTGGGTCTCTAATCAAGTCGGTTACTGACCAGGTTTAATATCCGGATCGATGATTAAAACTTTTATCGATATAAGTAGGTAATTGGACTTTTGTACTGAGTTGGTTTTTTTTCGATACTCAACGGAGGGCGACGTCTAACGCTATCAAGTATTTCCCGCGATCAAGCAGTATTAGGGTAGGTACTTAGAGCAAACTGCAAACTCTTTCCTATCCCACCTAGAAACAGACTTGTTAACAAAGTTCGTGTTCTGAATTGCATTAGTTGTGTGAACTATGCGTAACTTGTTAGTAATCACTTACTAAGTTGGGTTTAAAGCTAAGTCTAGCTGACCGAAGCCGACGTGGCCTCATAATGTGACCGCAAGTTATTAGCAATTAATTAACCCTACATCCTACTCAATCCTTAACATAACAAATTGTAGGTTTCTAGTACGTACTCACATCAAAGGAAGATTCGATTAATGAGTAAAAAGCTTTTACGAATGGAGAAAATATAGGAGAGAAATTAGAATTTGTTCATTCAACTCAAATATTGAAGAAGGATGCTCTCGATCTAGGAGAGTGGGAAGATACCTCTAAACAAATCTTTGCCATCTCGAGGCTTGCCCTTATTTTTGTGCAAGGTTTTAATTTATTTATTTATTTAATTTTATTTAATTTAATAAAAAAAATGTTTAAAGTTTTAATTAAGTTGATAATATATTTCGTCGCAACTGCATGCAACATATCGCCTTTTATCATCTGCCTAGCCTTTTAGTAACTATATTGGAGTCAGCTTCCAGTGAAACTGAATTCAGCAGAGTAGGTACAAGTATTATTTCAGTGGAGGGGCTGCCTAGCAGGCCTTCACAACCCATTAACGGGTTAACACGGTACTTCTTGGCAAGACTGGTGTCAGTTCACTTTTGATGATGTACTCGCCATTGACATTAATGCCTTGCATTCTCCAGTCCAAAACCTTGAAGATATCCTCCATGGCGGCCGTGCAAGAGGATAGATTTCGAGGTCCGATCCTGAAGTTGGACTGACATGGTTGCGTTTTTCTACAAACGTTTCAGCACCTCGATGTACCGATAGTCGATCTGGCACCGTTGGAGAGACTGCAGCACAGCCCAAGTCTCGAACGAATCGAAGGCTTTCTCATAGTCTACAAACGCTAATCAGAGGGGCAGATTATATGTATGTAATTATACCTCTTCGGTTTTTTGTGTAACCTGGTGGAGCGTACGTATGTGGTCTACGGCTGAAGCCTTTTTGGAATCCGGCTGGAAGTCATCAAACCTGCGCGCGAGACGGTTCGTGATGACTGTGGAAAACAGCTTGTAGACATGGCTCAGAAGTGACATGGGCCTGTAATTCTAAAGCATGGCATTATCGCCCTTCTTAAAGAAGAGTACCACCACACCTCTGTTCCATGCCTGCGGCGTTTTCCCCTCTAGTATAATAAAAAATTGGCTGACATCCGGGATGTCCTCGGTATAGTGCCAGGTCAATCCACCTCTTGTGTCGTTAGCTAGATACGTAGCGGGTTTAGTCATTGTCCATAGAATATCTCGATCTCTCTCATAAGCTCCAATTTGGCGGATATGGGACCCTGGAGCCCTTATTCCGCTTTATCGCGTCTTTAATTTTTTCAGTATTAAAGCGGTGGAAGTCTCTTTTCAAGGACTTGGAGATTCGTCTATTGACGATGCGTATATGCACGCATCGTCTGAAGACTGCAAAATCATCTCCCGCCTTTACTTCATGAGCTTGAGAGTAGAATTAGAGAGCCTCTTGTTCTTATATGTACGGTGAGTGTTGAAGTACTTAGACCTAACCTTACCATATGCACAGTTTTCACGAACTTATCGTAGTATTCGTCCACGGAGCTCCCTAGGCACTCGAAACGATTCTGAAGTTCGAGCTGAAAGCTCTTGGACTTTTGGATCTGGATCTGTGCTGGTCGGAGCGTAAACCTCATCAGTCGAGACCTTTCCAGATTAATATTTAGGTTCATTGTGCGTCTTACCATGCGGTGATCACTTCCGGTTTTCATTTGGATCACAGGAAGATCATTGAATATGTGCTTCTTCGTCGACATGATGAAGTCAATCTCATTTTTAGCTGCACCGTCGTGGCTCTGCTAGATCCACTTCCTGAGTTCACGCTTTCTGAAAATGGAGTTCATCATATAGAGGCTCTCCTCCTCCATAAAACTGCCCAGTAAGTGTCCCGGTGGTTCCGACGTCCAAATTCAAATTGCCTCACAATCAGCTCGTCACCGTCTCGTTTGCTCAGTTTCGCGTTGAAGTCCCCCATGACCACGGTGAAGTGAGTTTTATGACCATGTATGGCTCTGGATATATCCTCGTACATGGTCTCTATTTCGTCGTCAGGGTCTGTCGAGCTTGAGGCGTAAACCTGTACGACCTTCTTTTCTAGACTAGCCTGGTCCACTCCGGGGATTCTTCGCAACCCTTGCTTCGCCGTGACCTTGACCGCTACCGTTATCAAGGGTAGACGGGCTGCCGAAGACTAGGGGCCATTGTTTGGTTATGCTTGACATCATTTGCACCCTACGGCACTGGCCGACACCATACAGCATTATGGTGTACGGCATTGTACATCACTCCGAACGTAAAATATTTCAAACATTAACTCATATACTTACCTATCTAAAGCTTTGACGTGGCGATAATTCAGCATTACATAGTTTACATACTCGTATATAGTTTCAATTAGTACCATCACGAAGACGTCGGGTGACGAGGGTGTGTTTTGAATCCAAATCAACACTTCACACGGTCTTGACATTTAATCCTAGGGATTTAACTTTGTGCTAGCTTAATCAAATTATCATTTATCAGAAACTGTATAGGGACACATAATTTATGTGTATATAATAAATTATGATGATGTTATTTTGTTTTAGATAATTCAAATTCAAATTCAAAGCATTTTATTTCAAATAAACCATTCACAGGCACTTTTGAAACATCAAGGTCGGTCAGTCAAAAACATGGAAGCTATTTGCACGTTCCAAAGCGCAACGAACGAGCAAAAACGTGCAAAAAAACTCCACGGACACTCTTTTAAATCCTGATGTATAATAATGTCAAGCATATCAATTAAAACTTCAAGTATACTATTCACTTTGAATTAAAATAATTATGAAAATAAATTCAAGACTGTCAAACACTACTGATTAGAAAACCTGGCAATATTTTGGCATTAAATCAAGGTTTAACACGTCCTTTTATTACTCCAAACCCTCAATTTAGTTACCGGGTGTGTACTCATAAGATAAATGTATGAACTTTTACACAGTAGAATAGTTTATTATCTGTAACTAATATCCATAACTATAAAATCGTGACATCATCTTCATTTATGGGAACATAAAACTAATTATGTTTATAGGCCCTTACTGCAACGTACCTAATAACCTTATTTGATATTAACGAGTGCGTACTTATATGCGTTCCCGTAGACTATCAAATTATGAGGTTACTGCTCCACTAAGTATATGCTGAAATAATTAATGAGCACTGTTAACTGAACACGGGTTTTCGTGAAAATAAATAGGTTATGTCACGTCAGGGGCTTGCTTAATTCGGCCGGGAACTAAATTGAGCCCGACGGCGCACGACCTACGAAAAAGTGTGATAATGCCGAACATAAATTAATTAATGTGTACTAGCTGTAAACAAGATTAAACCTGCAGTTGCTTAAATCGAGGACTCGGTGTAAATGGATAAGGGCTCTGTTACTGACTGCCTGTTATGAAATGGGAGGTAAACTTTAATTAACGAACGACTAGAGTGAACATTTCGTTTAAAAATAATTGTTTTATCTATATTTTCATTTGGGCGCCAACTAGGCGGTATCATCTACATTGCTAATATACAGTGACGTACATAATCCACATCTTCACACAAGCTCTCTCCGAAGCATTTTTATAAACAACAATATGTTTGGGACTAGGGTGAAGATGTGACAGACCATTCTGAGCAGATGTAGGTAGGACCCGAATATCAGTATTATCCTTAACCTATTTAGTTAAATCGGTTGACGTTCGGAGTCCACTTTTATTCCGATCCACTTGTACTTTATAACAACAAATTCGTATGATAACTAGTATAACCCATCTTACCGAAGCCAAGCTCACTAAACTCGTAGCCTCATAGCGAGTTGCTACGATATCCGGCGTAGCACTGCTACGCAAATGTTAATATTGATTAAGCCTAATTTGTAATTACAATGTTCTCGTTAAAGTCATTACCATACAAATAGATGTCCTCTTTTGTTACAGATACGCAAATGAGCCAAGTACCAGGGATCGCGGTACGGAAAAATATAAAATTTTATTATGATTTGCCGTCCATAATAATTCTGTGTCATAAACAGTAACATTTTGACTGTAAAATCGACAGTTGTAAATAAAAAGTGCGGTAAATGTTGGGGTGGGTGACAGTGTGTGGTGGGACGATAGTTTGAGAGTGGATGGTGTTCGGGGGAGTGGCATGGCGTGGCGGTGCGGGGGGCGGGCGGGTCGCGGGCGGCGGTGAGGGGTGCGATGCGCGGGCGCCGGGGTGCGGCGGCGGCGTGCGCGGCTTGGTATGCGTGGTGCGCGTGCGCCGTGCTGGCGGCGTCGGGCGGCCTGCGCGTGCTGCAGGCGGACGCGCGCTCCGCCTTCTACGTGGGCATCGCCGCGCCGCGCTCGGCCGCCGACGCGGTGCGCGCGTTCAACCGCTCGCTCGCCGACCTGTCGCGCTCGTACCTGGCTGGCGACTACCCGCTCCATCTGCGCAACATCACGCTGCTCCCGCTATACATCGAGCTGCCAGAAGATGAAAAGTAAGTGGCCAGTCGGGGTACGTATTAAATATCGAAGATTAAAATACCTACGGTTAAAATGTTGATGTTCAAAACATCGAAAGAGAAATATCGAACGACCATAAAACCGAAAATTAAAATAATGAAAGTTTATACTGTCGAATAGTTAAATAACCTACGTATAACCTACGTATAACCTAAATATCTACAAAAGTTACATCGAAAGTTAGTATCGAATGTCCTAAATATCGATGCATAGATAAATAACATCAAAAACTAAAATAACTACAGGTAAAAATGGGTTAATTTTCAATATTAAATACATTCATTATTTATATTCACTTGAAATATACCTACAAGTTAAAAAATCGAACAAATTTTGACATAAGAAGGATGAGTGGATTAAAATTGCTTATGGAACGTATCCGGCGCTACGGGAAGTGTAACCCTTCGCCCTTGCTTAACAAAGGATAGGCACTTGTACTCTGGAAGTAAAAGCCAAAAGACTACGTAGAATCGCTGCAAAACCGACTCCACGTAGTCTTGTCTGCCCTACCCCTACAGTGTAATTAAGAATTACGTAGGCGCGGAGGGGCGAGGTGGCTCGCGAGCTGAGGAACAGGGGTTTTTAACAACCGCGACCGCGGCGAAGCCGGCCAGCAAGCCGAAGCTGCGGTGGTGAGCGTTTAAACCATACTGCCGGACCCCTGCAGCGCGCGAGCCGTGACAGAAACCATGATTGTTTCAGGTTACATACTCGCTTGCATACTACATGATCATCATCATTATCATATCAGCCTAAAGACGTCCACTGTTGGACATAAGCTTCCCCCAAGATTCGCCACAATGACCGGTCCTGCGCATCATGCATCCATCGGCTACCCGCGACGTTCACCAGGTCATCGATCTATCTTGTCCCGCCTTCGTTTAACTTTTGCAGTAGGTAGACAGACTAATGACAATTTCAAATCTACCTACATTTATGAATACACTCATACTGCCTGCATAATTTTTTTTAGATATTTAACTAGTAGGTATTTTTAACGAAGATATTATGAACTTAAATATATCAAATGTTGACATTTTGAACCTAGGTATAATATCATTCGATATTTTAATTTATTCGATATTTGAATCACTCGGTATTTCAATCTTTGACGTTTTAAGCGTAGTTATAACAATTTTCGATGTTTTGAACGTCGGTATTTTACGCCTAGGAATTTCAACCTTCGATTTCGAATACGTACTCGGCCAGTCGTCATTTGTTTCTGATTTTTTACACGTGATGTGCCTGTTTATCTATCAAAAGTATGCCAAATTGGACCGCTGGCTAATAAATTGTGAAATCTTACCATACTAACCCTTAATAAGTTCACTGACCTAGCCGAGCAGACGTACACTACAATGTGGGGCAATCAAAGTGTTGTTTGAGGAAACATCGGACAACTTCTAAATTGGTAGTCCTGTTTATTTATCTCATATAACAGTGTTTTCCTAATTTACATGCTGTACTTTCACTGTGAAAGTATATAAATTGGATTCAGAGTAAACTCTCCCAACTCTCCAAACAGCTAACACTTTTGAGATCCTATGTCCGCTATTCTACATCCTGGGCGGGTCGCACCAATCCCCTGGAACAGGTCCGATAAATGGAAATAGGCTCGCTCGCCTATCATCACAATGTAACGATTAACTGGGCTGTGGGATTTCGAAACTTTGATCATACCACTAAGGGATTAAGGCATGCATGAATCTATCTCTACTGATTGAGCCTGCAATAATTCTAAAAGCTTTTTTAATATGGCTTAGTTGAAGAGCCAAGGTTTGACTCTGGTACAAATTACATTATCAGTGTCAAATCGAATGGGGTGAGCGTCACTGTGAACCTTAGGGCGAGGGTTCGATCCCAATTAATAATTGAAATGGATGGAAAAATGTATAATTCAATTTTCTTTTCAGCAGTAGGTATTAATTGCCAGTAATAAATCGGGTACCGAGGCTGGACAAAAGCCCATTACATTGTGAGAGGCTCTTGTTCTATCACATGGGGTCACATAAATATTGAATAAAAAAAACCTAGATATTCGGCACTGTTTCTGTAGCCAAGTTATGGCTTGGCTTATCATAGTAAGCAATGGAATCTCATTTAAAATCCACAGGCTGGCCAGTGGTGCAATCATGAATCTACTCGAAACTAGATACTGAAAATAATATTTTGTAGTGGTTTCTTTCATGGCTTGATTTACCAACCAATTTTTAGAAATTGTTTAGGCTGGCAAAATTCTGAATTTATTTGCTTCATGAATCAAGAGATAAGAAATATATTTACTGTAGGCGTTCGATACCGTCTCTATTACAGTTATGAAACAAACTACAAAGGTAGATACTATTACAGGCACCGTCTGAACCGAAGCATTACATTGAATTCAATTGATTAAAAGAATTTCCCAGGACTGTGGCTCCATGAAATGTAGCGATAGAATGAAGCAGTAATTGTATCTCTGCAATATAAACCAACATGAGCCATCAAACAAAACTATTCACAAGTTTCGATTTCAAACAAACCCGCTACACGTCTTGTTCGAGCGAACACTTTATGGATATTGTTCCGAGTTGTTTCGATTTGATCGGAACGCGCCGGACCGCAATAGTTGCGCAGTTGGAATCCGACGGGATGCGGCTTTTGCTCGGTATCAATATTAGCTTTACATTTTCCAATTGATAGTGGGAAGGCAAATGAAGGACGACTTTCATTTAGGTTACTAGAATCAGAGATACTCGTTCTGTAATAATCTATGTACACATTTCTTGTTATTTATTGATGCTAGGTAGCTGGTCATATTTCAAAACTGATAACCATTGCTCAATGAAAGACTTTTCGTCGAGGGATATAATCTTAGGATATGCATTTTTTTTGTTCTATTCTAAAACAATCTGGGGACCTTATGCCTTCAACCTAAAATAATACCAAGTATAAAAAGAAATATTCACAAGAACACCTTCGACACCTTAATCTAAACGAGTGTTTGAATTTGTTTCACTTTTCGTCACTTCTATTTTTCATCCCTCCATTGTGTAAGTTACAACTTTTCTCACAATTCACCCTTTAAAACACCAGAATCAGGAAACTTGGTTTTAATATTTACTAATTGAAATATCCTTTCGCAATATTTTAATATGCTCTCCACAATTGATTAGCGGTTACCGAGCTGTATTTGAATTACTTGTTTTGTCGAAAGTTCAATGAATGGGGGATTGAACAGGGACCATGTAACTTTTCCGTAGTACATATTATTATTAATCCCATACATCTTGGACAATCACTCATTAAATGGAACTTTGTTATAAGCCTCAAGTAAAACGCTCTGCCAACGTCAGCCATCATGGTTGTGTTGTCAGAGACAGATTTAGTCAAGACGAATAACATTGTCCCTTTTTAACAAAGGAATTATGATGACATTGATCGTCACGTCTATACGAACTGGCACAGAAAAAACGCAATACCTCTTAAGGGGTCATTGTTCTGATCATCATCATCGAAAAAAAATCAGCTGTTCAGTACATTTTGTTGAGTTACGCGGACATAAATGTATGGAGCAGTTCATATTTTTCCCGCGATTTCAATGTCAGTCCCATAGTGAAAATTGTTCATAATTATGAGTACAATAACCCCTTAAGAGGTTTTGCGTTACTTTGTTACACGTTGTATATGGTTGTCTCATTGCTGTTATATTAGTACCAACATAAAATGTTTAGCTACCTAAGTATTTTGTTTAGGTTTTCTATCGATTTTTTAGTCTGAATTATCTTAAAACTGAAAACATGCTGAAAAATAATTACTTCATCTAATAAAATACATATTAGTCAGATGCGTATTGTTGTAAGTATGCATACCATTTCAAGCTCTTTTTAAAAAAGGAATTCCAGTGTTTTTTTAAAATAATTTAAAAAGAGAAGAAAAGAAACAATTATGACTTTAATAACAGTTTCCTGTGCATTGTTCTGTGGTCTAGTTTCACATTTAGCCTAACAAACGCTGGCTTTTAAGTAAACAAAATAGCAAGTTTTTTAAAACTCCCGTTGTATTTTAGTACTATTATCGAATCTATTTGACTATTTTTCCCGCAACTCCGTGCGTTTCGTGTAACGTTTCAAATTTTCAAGTACCGCTATACTTATTTATAGATTATATATACCTCATAGTAAGCACAAGACAAATATTTATAAAAAAAACTGGCTTTGTGCGAGATGGACTCGCGTGCAAAGGGTTCCGGACCAATTTTTTTTAACATGTTTTGATAACACTCTAGACTTCTTATAGGTTTTTTGTAATCTTTAGGTATATCTGCATTTTTCAAAATTTAAGGCTCAGTAGTTTCAGAGATAAGGGGGAATGGTCATTTTTAGTTTAATTTCTTGAATAACTTCAAAATCAGTTACTTTAAAATCACGAAAAAATATAATTAAAACCCTCACAGTAATTTAATTTGCTGTCACACGATACAGTTAAAAATCTTTTATTTTAATTTGGTTAGTTTGACCCCCAAAAGTGACCTTACGAAAAGTTTATTTATTTATGTGACGCGTCCGTGTTTTGGGTCACAAACAATATGTGCACCAAATTTTAACAGAATCGGTCTAGTAGACAGACAAACACTCGAGTGATCCTATAAAGGTTCCGTTTTTACGGATGTTCGGTACCCTAAAAAAACTTTTTAACAAAAAAATAAAACCGTCTTCCAAAAACAAAACACTACAAAGTAAAAAATATCTTTAATTTCGGAAGTCGGTGTTTTTGGTTATTTCGTTTTTGAACACACACTTCTCATTTTTAGTGGTACGCAGGTACCACTGAAACCACAAGCATAGCGTGCCGGCGTGATATTATGATATTATATTATATTATTTATTTATTTATTTGATAGGTACACCAACGACCTTGAGACATTAACATAAAAAAAATAACAAATGTATTGAGTTATGGTGAATTAGTCACTTACAGGCGTACACAGTACTTACGTAAAAAATTGCTTCTTATACATACGTTTAACAAGATTCTTTACTCGTGAGGATAGAAAAACTAAATTAGTAACAAAGAAACATTAAGTAAAAAACAAGATCACAAAAGAAATTAGAATCAAAAATCAAAATTATCATTAAAACATTAAGATTGAAAATTAACAGTAACATTAGTATTCAAAACGGCAGAATGCGATAACGAGTGCAGTATGAGAATATTCTAAAATTATTTTTAAAGTGGCAGGCACATGTAGCAATAAACAAAAAAAAAAATGATAATTTTTTTTTATAGACAATCAACAGACATGCGATTACAGAAATCCCGATCCATTTTCTATCATTTACTGAAGAGTTCTGTTGCCTATCTCCGAAGTTCTTCATCAGATCTTCATCAAAAAATGGGACCAGTCCGAGAAAATACTCTTCCAAACAAAAAAGCATCATCATCCAAATCGGTTAGCAATTGGCGAAAATATTGCTGAACAAACATTTTTCGTGCGATCCCATCATCAGATCCTGACTTATACCTTCCATCATCAGCTCAGCAACATGAGATGATTATTACCAAGCACAAATATCTGAATTGCGTTAGAAAGTTTATGAAAAACAGTGTATGTGCTTAAAAAATTTGAGGGTTTCCCTCGATTTCCATGGGATCCCATCATCAGACTCTGACTTGGTGACCAATGGAACTACCTCAAGAGTATAAGCTTTCGAATAAAAAAAGAATTTTTAAAATTGGTCCAGAATTGGCGGAGAAATCGGTGAACATACATAACAAAAAAATACATACAGCCGAACATAGAACCTCCTCCTTTTTGAAGAAGTCGGTTAAAAACAAGACATGTACAGTTAGGGGCGGTTTTATAGAACGCTGCAATCTTTTACAGACAGCCTATGGCTGGCGCAAACGAAAAAAAAAATTTTAAGGATTGATAAATTCAGGGCCATCAGTGTAAAAACATCATAAATAACGAGCTTTTTACCCCCAAATTCGTACGTGCATATTCCGTTTTTTTCCGTTCCCGTAGGAATTTCAAGAAATCCTCACTTAGTGCTCCCTAAGGAAGTTACGTGCCAAATTACAGGTTTCTATGACCAGTGATTTCGGCTGTGCTTTGTCTGTCAGACTCTTAATCACTCAGTCACTCAGTAAAGGAAGAGTTTTACATACAGAGTTATTTGTAAAACACCAACAACCTCTTAGGCAGTGAAAGTACACATGATTATAAACAACTTTTACTTTGAAGCCAACCCTGAAAACTCGAAAAAAATATCAACTGTTTCATAAATTTTCATTGGCTAATCAAATATTGCATTTTGTATGAAACAGCTGATATTTTTTCGAATTTTCAGGGTTGGTGTCAAAGTAAAAGCTGTTTAGCCTTTTCCCAACTATATTGGGGTCGGCTTCCAATCAAACCGGATTCAGCTGAATACCAGTATTTTACGTGAAGCGGCTGCCTACCAGACCTCCACAACCCATTAAATGGGTAACAAGGTAACACGGTATTTCTTGGCAAGACTGGAGTCAGATTTACTGGCTTCTGACAATCCGTAACGATTGCCAAAGTTCTACAAATGACAGCCGAGAACAACAGCTTAACGTGCTTTCTAAGGCACGGAGGAAACTCGGTATGTTAAGATGGTCACTCATCCACAGACCAACCTTGGCAAGCATTGCTTAACCTTGAAGATCGATCTGTGCGGCTGTTATTCTTTAGCCACGAGCTCCTCGTTAAGAGGTTGTTGGTGTTTTACAAATAACCCTGTATATTTACAATTAGAAGACACCTATGTATACCGCTCAGTGAAGTTGAATCTTCTGGTAAGAAATACCTTATCTAACCATAATTTCAGCATTAGGCAAGTACAATTTGGTAGTTAGAACGCAGGCAAACGCTCTAGTTGTCATTAGCGCACCTCAACCAATTAGAATTATAGTGCAATGCAATGAGAAGCTCATGATTATTCGGTACGATAGTCAAACTACGCATTATGAGACATCACATTGCTTAATACCTCAATCCACCTATTCGTAGATGCATAATATCTACAGGATATAAAGATTTTGTAATAACATTTTGTTTGGGGCTTCTGAAAAGAATTTCTTAATACTCGTATATCTATATCGAACACCCGAGAAAGTACTGTTTTGTGAAGACTCTAATAAAAAACGTAAGTATTTACTTTGATGACTTAAAATAAGCCTTGTTTCCTGAAATATGTTTATTTTTCTGCATTTCGTGGCAATCTGTCACAAATGCAACTCTACAAGAAATCTAGGATTCCACAGCTTTTATATACAGGCTGCTCAGTCTTCAATGTAATAAATTCTTCATTGGCTCACTGGTATTGCTACGTAGCCGCAGTATAGTCTACGTATTTCGTAGCATGCTACGCGGCGTAGCAACTCCCCGCTATTTGCTAAAAAATAAATACCTACTTCAATATTCTGACTTCTTGTATTTCCATATACTGGATAATCTGGATCGACGTTATTTGTAACCATATTTATAACTTATCTTGGCAAAACGGTAATTGCGCGAAAACTATAGGGAAATACCGCAGCGTGTATTACCATAAAGTAATATTTTATGATATGCTGCTCCGATATTAAACCTACGGTTCTACCCACGCTTTATCGTAATGACTTTATTGAGGATAACGTTATGATATACATGTAAATATAAATACATATATTATGGATACGTGTCCATATCAGAGAGTCTGGTATCGTTTAACGTTCAAGCTTTAAAATCTTTTTGGCAAAAATAAAATAGAAAAACGAAATCTATGGTCGTTATCTTAAAATTTTTTTAGAAGAGAAAACGCAGTTAAATATGTTGTTTTTAAAGAAAGTTAAAGAAATATTAAGTTACTTAAATAAATAATCTAGGCCAGTTTGATAAGTAGGTACAATAAAGTTTCTTATTAATGCAAATTTCCACGCATATTAATTATTACCAGTGAACTGTAATTTTCCATCCCTCGGAAAGTTTCTCGAAATACATACGGAAAAGAATATTTAATTAGATTATTGTTTATGTTCCACTTTGCTATGAACGTAGTTCATCTAATTGGAAGTATTATTCATGGAGTTTGTAGAATTATATTTGTTTTTAAGATTTAGTTTAAGATTCATCGTGTGTTTGGAAAATTTTATGACGCCTATAAAAAAAATGCATGTGCTTAATTTGTTCAATTTCTAATGAATGGGAAATTCTAACCCCAACACAACAACAAACTGTCAAAAATGACACAATTTTTCAATAATTGAAAATAATAATTAACCGCAGTACTAAAGCTGAAGCAAGAAAAAAAAGGAATATATATATTTTTTTAAGCAGATAAAAATCATACTTTTACAAAATATAAAATAATATAGGTTCGCGAACGTTCTCATTACTTGTCTAAGCTTGCGTCCACTTCGAAGGCAGTATCCAGGTACCCCGAATATACTCGAAGATGCTCCCAAGGGCTTGAGTTTGGAATAACCCAAGAGCACTATGCGATTTGAGCGAGAATTGAAGTTTTGCAAAATATATGAGGTTTAACCTACGTAAAATTTACTAGGTTGAATAGAAAAGAAAGACAAAACATTTTTTCGACGACAGTCCATCAGATACACACACAAAATGAAAAGAAACGTGGAAATAAAAAAAAAATGGTGTGTGCCTCACGGTTGCACCATATAGGTTTATTTCAGCAATGTTGCCAGGCCGGTCTTCCAATGAACCTTGAGTGACGAGTGACAGAGAAAAGGGTGGCTGGTCTGGCAGTGGTGACCCATGACATTGCTTACGAAAGTTTTATTTGGTATAAAAGGTCATGGCAGGCTGGCAATCAAAAACAAGATTAGATAAGTATTTTATTTATTGTGGATAGAAATAAAACTTACCACAAATATGTATTCGTTAGGTTAGGCGTTACATTTTCCGATATTAATTCACGTAACAGTTGGCATACAATTGTTTGAAAACTAAAATGAAATGTTGTTCAGCTGTTGGCTGTTGGCTTAGTTCAGTGTTGTGTTTCAAAGCTATTGCGGCTATAAAATTATCTTGTTGAATAATAGCCTCGTGTTTTGTTTTCATGTTTAGAACTGCTCACCCAATAATTTATTAGGGTCATCTGGATATAGGTGTCAAAATAGTTTGTTATTAATAAATGTATGGAGACTGGTAAGTATGGTGTGAACCCAAAAACACAACATTGTCACGTCGTTGGTAGAAAAATACTGATTCAGAATAGATTTTTATAAAGTAAATATTGAAAATAATTAAATTAAGTACCTATGAAAGTTAGTATGGGTGAATTTATTACAATGGTTTGGCATTACATGTCATTTTTTTCTCCGTCCATCATCATCAACCATCGCTATATATCCGCCATGGTAGTCAGAAACGTACAGGATTTTCTTCTAGGCAGGCGTGCTACATCTTCGACCACATCGTCGCTTACCATCAGGTCAGATAGTGGTCAAACGCGTGCCTATCAATAGTAAAAAAAGACTAAACTAGTTTTTTATGGTAGGAGTGCATTATAACTACTTTTTCTGGTAATGAAGATCAAATTATTCTTAACAATGTTCGTATCTATCTATTTCTTATATGTGGACTGGTAGCACACAATTTTCTAAAAAATATCTAGGTACTATGTTCTTAAGTAGGTCATCATCATCATCATCTGCCTAGCCTTTTCCCAATTATATTGGGGTCGGCTTCCAGTCAAACCGAATTTACCCACAACCCCACAACCAACCCAGTTACTGGGGAACACGGTACTTCATGGCAAGACGAGTCAGATTTACTGACTTTTGACAATCCGTAACGACTGACAAAGATCTACAAATGACAGCCGGGACCAACGGCTTAACGTGCTTTCCGAGGCACGGAGGAAACTCGCTATGTTAGGATGTTCACCCATCCACAGACCAATCTTGGCAAGCTTTGCTTAACCTTGAAGATTGACCCGTGCGGCTGTTATTATCTAGCCACGAGCTCCTCTTCATGTTCTTAAGTAGGTACTAATTCTAAACCAAAGCTAATTGAAACCACAATTTCCCCACTTGCCATTCTTAGACGCTTCATTAGATTGGCTATTGAACATCTACCTTGCAACATAAAATATGTACATGCCTATATATCTCGTACCATTTGCAAGATGATAAAATTATTATCATTAAAACGAATCCGAATGGCAAATTTTTAATATTTATTCACTCTGAGATTGGTTTATTATGTCTGCAGATTTACGTTATTGTATGAAATCAGTAAAACTGTTTAAAGCCATACTCTACCTGTACCATAAAAGCTTTAGTCATAAAAGGCGAATTTTCACCAAGTAAATTAATCATTTTTTTATTACGGGATTTATAATATGGAAAACGCAAAGAGAAATTAACCAGTATTAATAAAAGTTATATTTGTTACTAATGTGAAAACAATAAATAATCCAAAGAGAATAATGGCTGCAGTGGTTATAAATCCAGATCAAGGCATTACATTCTACGATAACTTTGTACGATTCTGTTTTAGCTTTACTTAGAATATTACAGATATTAATGAAATAACTGAAACTGGGACGCTCATTAAAAATACAAAGTAACTTTACTGTATATCATCAACGCATCACGGCATACTTCGAAAGAAAACAAAAAACAAAGCTCTGGAAATACTTTTTATTGAAAATATCATTATAGAACAACATAAACGTAAAAATGTTCTTATTGCATGGCAGTATACCCCCCTGTCATATAATGAGAACATTTTTAATAGAATATTTGGTTAGGAACAATATCAGAAAAATAAATATGCAATAGGTACCTATATTATAAATTAAGAAGAGATCGGGTTTATTTTTTTGCGGCAAAACCACGACTTGTTATTCCGTAAGTCCTGAAATACGGCCTCTAGGGCATTAAAAAGAAAAACTGTGTGTTCTCGCAAAGTGAATTGGGGTCTAGTTTATTTGTCACTGTTTACTCAGTTCGGATAGCGAATATTTTCAGGTCTTCTGCGTCTGAATCAAACACTATATTGCAATTTTTACCAAATTTCTTGTATGGGATGTGGTATAAGCACTCCATGCCCGCTTTTTCTGCTGCTCTTTGTGCTTTAGCGCTTGTGAATATTCCGCCTGTTGCTCGAAAACCCAAGTTCTTTGCAACATTTATTCTGAAATTTAAAGAAAAGGGGTTTATCTAAACAGAATGATACTTAAGTAAATTAATAGTTGTCTGAAACATCGGCACATAGTTATATTAGTACGTACAGTCGCCCTCAAACGGACTGCATTTCGTAGATCTATATTGTCATCTGAATGCAGTTGTGGTTGCTGTCCCACCCGCAGCCGGCACGAGTGCACAGTTCGCAAATTGTTCGGATATATTTTTGTTAACTTGGAACTTTGTCGCTCTTACGCCAGTAGTTCGACGTAATTTGATCAAAGAATATCCATGTTAAATTTCGCTTAGAAATTTATCCACAACCCTACATTTTTCTAATTTAGCTTAGATGCTCTACTAGGCGGGATATGAGAGCGTATATTACCTCGTAGACTTTAATAGAGTTACTAAGGTCCTTTAGAAATGTCGCCCTCGCCGCGGTTACCTGACGTGAGTCGGGGCGTAATTACGGGTACAGTATATAGGCTGGCCAATGGGCAGCTTTGCGAGGATTAAGGTACATCATTTACCTGGCCTTGAGCAATTCCACTGCGATGCCCAGCCCTCGGTACTCGGGTGCGACCGACAATCCTGCTCCCATGAGGTACGTGTTCACGTTGTATTTATCATAAATCGCTGTCACTTTCATGGCCTCCGCGAACATTCGCAGGGATAATAAACCCGCTTTAGACTTGGGCTGTAAAGTAATAGCATTGTACATTACGTATAATGTTGTTTGCAAGATGATAATAGCAACGCGTATTTACTGCGGATTTAAAAATAGAAAGCTACGATAAAAAAGATTTAAATTCCGGGATAGAGCTCTACCTGGTTTTATAAAAAGTATATCCATTAGTTTCCAGATAGGCCATCTGAATAATGTGATGAGCTGATGGGTGAAAACTAGGTCGCCTTTGAATAAGTACTAGCTAGAGAATGAATGGAAATGGATCAAGGGACACTGCATAACACTGAAGACAGAAAAATAAGTAGAGCATAAAAATTTTAACAGTTTCATTAAAAACGTGCATTTTGAAAACGCGCGTAGGGTGGTTTAAAAATAGAATTAAAGGTGGTTTCAAAACATGAAATATTGGCGAGGGCTGAAAAGAGGTTAGACAACCGTTATTACCGGCCTGTGCTCAACGAAGCGTCCCTTTTCCTGCGGCAAGCACATGTTCACCGCGACGAGCGTGCGTCCCGAACCGTCTCCTTCGGCAAGGAAACACGCTACGCTCATTTTCTGCCTAATGATCGATGTCAGCAGCACACGGTATTCTTGTACAGCGTCTAAATCCTGCGCTGTGCCTGTCAGTAAGATTAGTATAAGATTTATTATCCACAACCTATTAATATCTTCGCTTCAAAATTTACAAGCACGTCCCCCAAACTTTACATGACCCAATTCGTCTTTACGCTTTCACAAAAATGAATATAATTAGAAGGTTACTTTCAATGCTACTGAGATTCGTTATCTTATTTATTAATCTAATTCTGTAAGTAAAGATTTACTTTGTCGGCATTATTTAGATTAAGTAACTTTTTCTTTGATGGCGAAGTCGAACTTGATAATAATCTACGAATTTGGTCTGTTGTGAATTCGGTAGGTAAGTTGTAGGTATTTGTGACCCTATGCTAAAATCGTTTTAGTCTGTAGATTTTGATGAAGTTCGGCCAGTCAGTGATCAAATTAATTCGGTAGTGCTCATGACATCAAACAAAGTTTAAAATTTAGAAGTCGGCAGATGAGAGCACTGGGGAGAAGGGTGCCTAATGACACCACATTTAAGGTTTTTCTTGGCCTCGAGATAATTGGGCGTCGGCGCGGGTCATACTACTGCTAATGACTTGCTATTTTCTTGCGTAAGAAAGTGTGTGCTAACACCAAACGGGGATTTTCCTAATTGCAAAAAATATCCACTTATTTGCGCCGTCAACGGATTGGGTAGATTGGGAATGGTTTCATAAATTTCTTTCTCGAATCGACACAAATCGTGTGAACTCACCAGCAGACTTCCACCACACATCTTCCCGAATGTAGTTGCCAAGCATAAACTCAACTGCAGTACTCCACATACTTTCTGGGATGTCTTCTATTTCGAATTTGAGCATTCTACCGTCTTGAACTATTCGCTCAAAATTACTCCACACGTTAGGATACCCACGGGTAGACATTGCTTTATATCGCAAGAGCAAAGACTGGAGCCAGCTTTTAAAGCTTTAAATATAAAACGACTTCTGAGGCACTGAACGACTGGATTGAGACTGAAGTGTACTTACGATGCGTCCCTTTTGGTTACTATATTACGATGTGATACAAGGTCTGATGTGAGATTGGATAACACTATAAACAGGGTGATTAAAATGTTTGTGTTATTGCATCGAGTGCAAAATGCACTATGCATTACAAAATGCAAAACTATTCCAACATTTTGTCATCAGATTTTCTCTAATCTTGTCATAGATCGACCTTTTACATAAATTATTAGGAATGATCCAATCTCTGAGCTCAACATTAAAGACCGTTTGAAACAGGCTGTATGTAGTTACTAATGCAAATAGGTCAATGTGGCGTTGTGATCCGTGTAAATGATACTCCGAGAACTAATTGTGGTCATAATTGAGTTGTAGGCACACTTAGATATTCATTCTTGCATCAAAAATTCACAGTACATATTGTACGCGGGGAACGACGTCAAGTACAAAGCCAGGGCAAGTGCTGGCTTACACAATGTTGTTGGTATTATTATGAAGTTGTTACTCGTACGCTACAGTCCCACTACAACCCTTCTATGTTTGTTAAACTCCATAGTTTAAGTTGGAATAGTTAAGTGACGAACCCTGATGAATGTTCAAGAACAGCGATTTAAACAGCGTCACATGTTTTGAAAGGGCTCTTGTTATAACTAATGTGCTTCAATTTAATCTATTTCACAATAAGCGTGTGCTCCATAATAATGATCCAAAATGTAATTTTAACGTACGATTTATCTTCAGCCTGTCTAGACAAATAAAATTTTATGAAAAGTACGTCTATTTCACACAGGGGTTTTTATTAATGTGATATTATTTCATTAATTTTCACTGGAATAAAGAATTGTTTAACGTATTACGAAAAAGAAGTCGGTTAACGAAAGTAACGGTTATTGCTGGAGAAACTCGTATAATTTAAATCCTAATTGTAACGTAAAACATGAGACACAATAACTAAATGGTGAGGAAACCTCATCTGTCCTATAAGCTATATTAAACTTATGTCACTTGTCACCTTAGAAATGAATCACTCACTGGCTTAGCGTCAGCGTAGAGGTTCAAGTATCCATCTTGATGACTGACACAGGATTATACAGCCGTGCTTACAGGGCCCGCGGGATTTAGCTTGAAGACATTGTTCATTACATACTCTATAAAAAACCTACGAGTACGAACTCGAAGTATTTTTTAAAGTCTAACAAATAACTTGCATTTTAAAATGAAACCCAGTCAACTTGAAATAGCTTCAAGCACATTTTCATAAATCATCCGCTCTGACAAATGAGGTTTTATTCGATTTATCCAAACCGTAGCAGAGACAGCCTAAAAAAGTTCGATATTTTTTCGTCGGCGGGTTCAAAAAAGAGCTTCATGAAAGGTGACCCCTAGACGAAGGTCTGTTATTAAACCGTTGGCAATTTTGTGATTCATTTTCTCTGAAAAAAATAGGAGTAATGAGCTTTCTAAAATAACCTCTGAGAGTATTCCCAAGCAAACTTTTTTTGGTTTATCTGTGGTTGTTTGGGATTTCGTATAACATGAGCCATTTAGATTAATATTAAGATAAAACGTAAAATATGATACAGTGTCTAAACAAATGTTCCATTCTACGTGAGTAAATATTGTTTTACTGAAATCTGGAACCCTTTATATCAAAAGCACGAACTCAAATATTTTTATTTGTATTAAAAGGCATTGATTTTTCTTTTGTAACGCCAAAACCTCCAAATTCTGTGAACTGTTGTACCAAGCTATTCATACAATTTGGTATCGTTAAATTGAATATTCAAATTATTCGTGAAATTTTATTTGTAGCAAGCGTTCCATTATTGGTATTAAAATCAAAGATATGAATGAACATTTTATCTGTAGTTACATTCAACTGAAATCAGAAAGGAAAGGGTTTCTACTCGATCGTATTTGAGTGGAGGTATTTTCAATTGGAATTAATTTTTGAAAGTTAAACTTGTGAAAACCTAATACCTGTTCTTTTGAAATGGTTGATTTTGAACATCTTGAATCATTGAACTTTTTCAAGGAAAAGTTCAATGAGTAGAATCGTAAAACGACAAAAAATAACGAAAGTAAATGCGTGATTGTGGGTGGAGTTACAAACAATTTGTCATTGTTATTAGATATTCAGGTAAAAGTAAAATGACTATTGAAGAATCGGCCCTTATTGAATAATATACGACAAATAGTTTCATTTCAATGATAAAAAAGATCACTGTTCATTTGTTAAGAAGCAACGATGTCACAGACTGATTCGGAGGCAGACAGATACAACACCCTTCATTTTTCTTCGGGACTTGCAAATACTAAGATATCGCGTCACTCAATGACGAATTGTTATATCTATACTAATATGTAAAGTTAAAGAGTTTGTTTGTTTGCATGTTTGCTTGAACGCGCTAATCTCAGGAACGACTGGTCCGATTTGAAGACTTCTGTCAGTGTGAACCCATTTATCGAGGAAGGCTATAGGCTTATATGTCATCACGCTAAGACCAATAGGAGCGGAGCAATAATGAAAATTGTGACGCAGATTAAGTTGCGTGGGTCAACTAGTAAATTTATATAAAATTCTTCCGTTACTGAGTGACTGACAGACAACGCACAGCCGAAAATACTGGTCGTAGATAACTGAAATTTGGCATACAATAGGTGCTTTGGGGAGTGTAGGGGAGGATCCCCTCCCCTGTACTCCCCAAGGCCCGAAATTCCTACGGGAACGAGAAAAAACAGTGTAATATGCGCGTACGAAATTGCGGGCAAAAGCTAGTCTTATACATAAAAATCTCGTTTCACGGTGTTGGTTACCGAACTCCTCCGAAACGGCTCAACCGATTAGTATGAAATTTGTGTGTATATTCGGTACGTATGAGAATCGGTGGTAGGCCATTTTTTTATGGCAAAACAAAGTTTGCTTAGTCAGCTAGTAAACACGTCATGCACCAACTAGCTCTAAAAATAGCTCTAGTTCCTACTATTGATATTAATCGGGTCGCGGTAGTTATTTTTTCTTTATGCTTCCTCTAGCTTCTGCCAGCGGCTTTGCCCGCGTAAATGTCGGAAATAGCCTATTTTCTATTCCAGACCATATATCTCTGTGCCAAATTTTCATCCAGGTCCATACAACCGTTTATTTATTTAACACTTTAAGCTCTTGGTGTCATAGTCATTATCTACCAGTCAACCTTTGGGTGATCAGCAGAGACAAATAATGATAGGTGCAATATGGAGAATAAAAACGCGATTGATATTCTGTTCTTGTATATTCGTTCTGGCGTGATTGAGTAACAAATATCCATCCATCCATTGATTCATCCATCCATCCAAACTTTCGCATTTATAATATTATACTAGTTGACCCACGGAACTTCGTCAGCTCTCTCCTTTTGGTCTTAGCGTGATGATATAGCCTATAGCCTTCCTCGATAAATGGGCTATCCCACACTGAAATAATTTTTCAAATCGGACCGGCAGTTCCTGAGATTAGCGCGTTCAAGCAAACAAACAAACAAAGAAAAAAACAAACTTCAGCTTTATATATTAGTATAGATTATGTAGTAAAACTGGAGTCTGTACTTCTTACTATCCAGCACCTTTACTTCTAGATTCGGTGTTCGAGTGCTGGAGCGCACATGCTCGGCGCTCGACGGGCGGCGGGTGGCGGCGCTGCTGGTGTGCGGGGGGGGCAGTGCGGCTGCAGCCGTGGTGACCGCCGCCGCCCGTGCAGGCGTCCCTGTGCTACGCGCCTCGCCCACTCACGTGCACCTCTCCTATGCCATCGCCAACGTGAGTACAAGAGAAAAAAGAAATCGAAAGAGCAATAGACTGGTTACTTCTTAGACTATACGTATTACGACTATGCGTAAGTCGTATCTCCGCGCCACTGGTACATTGTAGGCACCCCACATGCACGCACGGAACGTTTTCGGTATACCTTCCTTGTGTCCTTGTGCAGTTCGGGAAAAGAGTCGGATTGCCTGACTGATTCTGTGTTTCCTGATAGCTACAACCTAGAAATCTTTCCATCAGGAGAGATGTGATGAAACGCGAGTTTATCATTTTTATTTTATTTCATCTATTGAATTTAATTACAACGGTTTAAAACCAATTAAAATAACTAAAGAATAAAAAATACTAAACACAAACAAAAATCAAAAATGGAAAACAGATAAATTTAAAAAATTAAAATGGGTTAGGTATTCTGTCATGAATCTCTCTCATAGTACTTCTGACATGCCAGTAAAGTCTTCATCCATTCATCCCAAACAGATCGTTTGTTGGATTAGAATCCAAGAGATCATTTAGCGCAGCCAGAGATCGAGGAATTGGAGACTAAGCACGCGCAACGTTGCGACACGGAGGCACAGCAAAGAATCTATGCTTTTTACCCCTGCAGTAATTGTCTGGCACAAATTAAAAAAAATAAAATAAACAGTTGATACACTTTGGACATAGTATCACCAGTCGACAGCAAAAAAAAAAGCACTGCAAAGGCTTGGCTAGCCCACTTAACCCCTTAACGACACTTCACACCATCTAGTCCGTTACTGAGCAAACTTATTCAGTTCAACATTTACCTTCTTGCATTTATCCTTCTTATACCTTTTATTTCTGTGAGGAGCTCGTGGCTAGATAATAACAGCCGCACGGGCCGATCTTCAAGGTTAAGTAACGCTTGCCAAGGTTGGTCTGTGGATGGGTGACCATCTTAACATACCGAGTTTCCTCCGTGCCTCGGAAAGCACGTTAAGCCGTTGGTCCCAGCTGTCATTTGTAGATCTTTGGCAGTCGTTACGGATAGTCAGAAGCCAGTAAATCTGACTCCAGTCTTGCCATGAAGTACCGTGTTACCCGGTTAATGGGTTGTGGAGGTCTGGTAGGCAGCCGCTCCTCGTAAAATACTGGTATTCAGCTAAATCCAGCTTGCCTGGAAGCCGACCCCAATATAGTTGGGAAAAGGCTAGGCAGATGATAATGACCTTTTATTTCTGTGTTTTCTGTTTTGATGGAACAAACTTAAATTCCAATAAAATTATTGATACTGATGTGAATTTTACAGTTCTAATAAAAAGAAAGAACAAGAACAATTTAAAGGACCAGATAACAGGACTGATGAATTAATTTATATCGTGAAAAATAAAAGCATTCGTGAGAAAAATATTCTAGAAAGAGTTTTCTACCCGTAACTATTTTAAACAGTCTTTGATCTTTACGAAAGATCCATCACCTTTCTCACGACAGAGCAAAAACCTTACAATTGTATTTATAATAAAGGGATTATAAAGATAAAAGGACTGTTGGCTTCAGTCATTTGTTAACATTTTGCGCCCCCACAACAACAAATTGCCCTGAGGGCTACTTCTGTAATTGCCTCTCTCCACGGGGGAATTAGTTATTAGTATCGTAAATACTACTGGCCGAACAATATTCCACCGCTGGTGTTGCTTTTTAAAACCGTTGGGACATATTTGGTGGTTTTATCAGTTTCAATGCACTAAGTTGGTAGGTATTGCCGGACTACTCATGATTATCGACTTTCAGACTTAAAAGCTGATTTCGGACCGCGTAATAGTACAACAATATCGGCAGCATTTGTGTATTTTACATTCATATACGGTCATACTTTTTGTGGGTATAGGCCTATACTTCATAAAATTTTCGATTAAACGCATATCAAACTAATAAAATACACGACTACTAATCTAAACTTTTCACTCGCTACTCGCTGATCGCCAACTAATTCGAGTTTGAAGCTTTACTCGCTGATCGCCGGCGGTGAGACAAGTGCCTAAGTTGGCACTAAATATATGAGTACGTGTGTTAAAATTCCAAATAAAACAAAAGTTTTGGTTAAGGTGAATGTTACGGGTTGCTCATTGCCATTTTCCCGCGAGATGGCGCTGAAGTCAACATTTTCAGTTTTATTTTGTTTCGAGTGTAATTGGAACAATATTAAGTCGCAGAAATAATGGTGCGACAATCGGATATTCCACTTTATCGAAATTAGTCAAAATACGGCATAAAAACCCTTCTGATTCGCCTTAAGTAGTCTGTCCCAGCAAAAGTATTCGGCTATCTTTTAAGCCGCGCCGCGACGGCAGTGACGTGTGACAGTTGATGGCAAACGTGCTTCCATGCACAGCGCCTGCTTATTTACTTTGAGAAATGGAATCTACTACATCAACCTTCAAGACTTTTAACTAAGGCGTCGGTCGTTGTTTGAGGAAAATGTTTCGTGAGTAAATAATGGCGTTGTGTTACTAACCCTTTTCATTATAATTAAATTAGGTTATAGTGTACCTTTTTGAAAAGCAAATGTGCCCATAAAGTCAATCCTTCTGGAACATTAAATTATAATAATTCAGCGTAAGGCACAGGCAGACAGACTATCGATGATAGTCGACCCCTATTATCAAAAGTTTACGATGCTATTACTCGACTGAATTTATATGGAATCACATAATAAATCCTTTCACTCCGTCTGAAACCGACGTGAGCCTAAATTTAAGATATATATAACACGCGATAAAACAAAAATTATACGGTTGTATCATAAAAACACGGGTTGTCGTCGGTGTCGGCGGTTAGTAGACTGCCAACGGTTCCATTTATGCAGAGCTATTAATCGTCCTTGCTATGATAAAGTCGGGAATAGCCAACCAGCCAGTGAAATAATGCGTCTACGTGACGACCGCACCGAGTGACGGTGCGCGCGACACGTTCCGACATTATTTATAGGATATGCTGATGACATTATTAGATATCTCTCTCCACCTTTTCTTTGAACTCCTAGTGAACGGCTGAGCTTCGTAAATGAATCTTAGTTTCCGACATAAATCTCTCTATCTCAATATTACCGGGACCACCTTTTGCGTGTTAGCGAACCATTTTTGTTATGCGCAAACAAAATCACGTCTAGAAAAACTTTTCAACATTTTAACCTGCGCTTTCAACAATGCAACAAAAGTTCTTTTGTCTTAACAAATATATTTTCTACGATTTGCTCGTAAATAAATGCAGAACCGAATATTACCTTTGTTGGCTTCAGGAAATATTGGTCAGTCGCAATTGTGAGAGTCTGAGAGAAAGTGACTTGCAAATTCAAAGTTGGCGTTTAAAATGCTCTGACAACGTACGCAAATTAGTTCGCCACCGTCGTTTAAGCTGTGTGTGGACGTGGGTTTATGCAGAGTTCCCTGAAGTTGACGTTTCGAGCTTGCGGAATCCAGTTATTCTCTCACGAGTGAAGTCAGGAATGCCCATATCATATTAGTGATTAACTTTTAATGTGACTTAAAAGCGTCAAGTCCGAAGTCTAAAAGTAGGCAGGTATACCTAATGAGATATTATTAAGGTGTTGATGAAATATTATTATTGTAGTGTTCTGTGTATAGCAGGTTAATGATAGGCATAATTAATTGGATTCTAATTAACTCTGTGACGTGGATGATTGTCATAAGCAGGCGTGAATTTACAGTGTATAATATAATCAGAGATATATCCAATAGGCCTATTAATTAAGATACTTTTGATGCCAATATATTTTTTAATTGCCAAAAGATATTATAATATCACTAAACTGTTTATGATACGATATTTTAACAAAGAAGAATAGCTTGTTATCTCCTGAAGTGTTATTTAAATATGTAGCCATACATCCATTCAGAAAGAGAATAGAAAACGTGTCAGTGTCTTAAAACTCAAATAAAGATACGCTGAGTTTGTCACATGTGGAGCAAATCAGATTTTTATGAGGTGCATAATATTCCTGATGTGCGGACATATATATTTCCCGCCGTTCTGTAGGAAAACTTTTTTCCAGAGGTGAGATATTCCTCGCAATATCCTCCGCATTGGAGCCGTGAACGCAGGACGGGTGTCGCGGTAAATTATGGCCATTTATTACCCACTTTCGTGCCGATTACGACTCGACGTAGACTAATAACAACCTCAAAAAGCGCGACGCGATTAGGATATAACCACTCAAATACAAATTATACAGATTATGGTCAAATCCCGACGACATGAAGTGTACACAATTAAGTATGATGAGGGTTGGGGTACGGACATTGTTATTAATGTAATGCAGAGACTTGTGTAAACTTATGTAAGATTGTTTTCTTCCCAGGAATTGCTTCCACTAGAGATTCGACTGGAAATCACTGCTCGCGAAACTTTACATGCACTCAGGTAAAGTTCTTTCTAAGTACAATAAAACCTTTTTACAAAAAAAAAAAATACAACCGACTTCCAAAAAAACAAAACACTACAAAATATAAAATAACTTTAATTTCCGAAGTCGGTGTTTTTCTTTTTTGTTTATTGATACCGTCTTCCGAAATTAAAGTTATTTAATATTTTGTAGTGTTTTGTTTTTAGGGTTCCGAACAAAAAAAGGAACCCTTATAGGATCATTCGGGTGGTAGTCTGTCCGTCTGTCACAGACAGACGACAGTGACAAGAGTGGTTTCCTCCGGTTCCACTGGACCGATTCTGTTGAAATTTGGTACACATATAGATTTTTGTGACCCAAGCACGGACCCGTTACGTAAATTATTAAATTTTAAATATGGGTACACTTTTGGGAGTAAAAAAAGAAAATTACAAAAAAAAGTTTTTTGAACAATATTGTGTGACATATCAAATGAAAGGGCTTACTGTGAGGGTTTTAATTATTTTTGTACATAATTTAAAAATAAATGGGAAGTTATTGAAGAAATTAGACGAAAAATTACCCCCCCTTATCTCCGTAACTACTGAGCCTAAAATTTTAAAAAAAGGAAGTAAATATATCTTTGCCTATAAATTACAGGAAAATCTATGAGAATTCTATAGCGTTAAAATGATACGTTAAAAAAAATCGTTCGGAACCCTTTGCAGGCGAGTCTTTTTCACTTTTTTGTGGTTCACAGGTGCTTCCCCTTCACAGAGTACCGGCGTAATGTTATGTTATGAACTGGTGTAAACAATAGACAGACATGAGATTTCAGCAATCCCGGTTCATTTGCTATCATTTATTGAGGAGTTCCGTTGCCTATCTCCAAAATTCTTCATCAGATCTTCACTAATTTGAAATGGGACCACTTCATCAGATCCTGACTTGATGGTTATGGAACCACCTGGAAAGTATTATACCCATTCAATCAAAAAAAAGAAAATTCCGAATCGGTCTAGCCATTTTCGAGTAAGCGGGGTACATACATAAAAAAAAACTACGGTTCCGATGAATTGAGAACTTTGAAGTCCTTCCTTTTTGAAGTCGGTTAAAGTAGTACAGAATTTTATGAAATAGTATAAAAATTTTAAATGTTATTTCATTTTCAGAGCAACATTGCTGCACACGCACTGGCACTCCTTTACTTTGCTAGCAGAAGAAGATATCTACACCACACTGTCCCTACGGAAAGACTTGTCTTCAATAGTAACAGCTCCGCCTTTAGATCCAAAATGGCTATCGCTTCCAAAAAAGTTCTCTCGCCACGTTCTTTTCAGGTAGGTAGTTGAATTTATTTGAGTGGGATTCTCTTAAACTTTTGTTGAGATCATTTAAAATTGTTATGGATTTAAAGCTTCAAACTATTGGCTATCGAAGAACAACAAAATTTTAGTGGTTTTATTGCGACAGCCTGAGCAACCATAATACTTCAATTTATTTTGTGTGTGCAGGCGGCTAGCTGAGATATCAAGGCTGACCCGAGGCGTCGTTGTCTTGATATGTGATGTCAATTACGCTAAGCTTGTTATGGATGAGGCCAAACGTCTTAACATGCTCGAAGGAAATTTTTTCTGGCTTTGGCTAGATGCTTCAAAAGATGTTGATATCTTCCACAATATTAGCAACCGAACCCTTTATACCGAAGATAACAATCAAGATATAGAAAGCTTAAGGGATAATGATGAAGCACTAGTATACGAACGCTTTGACCGCAGCAAACGAGGCGATGCTGACAATAATACAATAGAAGATCAAAAAGACCCCGACACTTTGATGAAAACTGATAAAATCGTAGAAGAAAATTTTGTCACTGATGAAATTTATGTAAAAAATAGTTCTATAAATTCAAAATTTCGTCGTATAAATCGAAATATAAATATTTCAGAAGCACACAGTGTAAACAACAAATTATTATATTTAAATTTTAGTAAATCGTATGTTAGTAATCGCAATATTAGTTCGGGAAGTATGAAAAATGATAATGTAAATAACAAAGGCGTTGAAACTTCTAAAATCGAAAACAATTCAATTGCGAAGGGAATGCCCTTTCATAATAGAAAAAATAGTAGACGTAATAGTTATAGGGAAATGAAAAATGAATCTTTTAATAAATATGTAAATAGCATAGATGTAGATGATGTGAATGTAGCTAAAAATGTAATGTTGGGACGAGATTATATAAACAGTAATGATGATATTAGAAAAATAAATGATAGGATAGGTTTATCAAGTGATATTAGTGATTTCATAATGAATCCCAAGGTGCATGCGTCTTCGGTGCATAATTTTAAAGACAAAACTGAAAAAAGAAGTGACAAACATTTAAAGAAAGATGAAGTATTAGACAAAGAAAGAGCAAATATTAAAGATAACATAACTGTGATCTTCAAAAGCCTTCCTGTCGGACTATTGGCTCTGCATCCACAGCCAGTGAAAATAGGTAAGTGTCGACCAGTGATACATTTAAATAACTTGGTAACTATATTTTTTTCTTTAAAAAATTTGAACACAATATACGACTTCTTCAACTATTAAATTTCAACTAAATTCAAAAGATTTTTCATAGATTATTTAAAAATTTTGTCGAATCCAGTAATTCTTTGAACCAACATATCCTGAGTTCGATTTTCAGCGAGATTTAACTTTAGATTGATACGATCAAAGTTTTGTGCTTCAAAAGCTGTACTGAACTCAATTGAATGGTCCTTAAGATTAACGTAGGTTCATACAAAGGACACTACATAAAAGGCTTAGCGTGAAAGCTTGACAATACGTGACGTTATTGAGATGCGATTTATCGTGTTCTTGTTGTGGCCCACTGTGATCCGAGCGTGAAAGTTGTGTCTGCCATCTTTTACTCACATATTTTCAGCGGACATCAACCTCTGTTGCTTAAAGTTGATTTATGCATCAAATTTAAGAATCGGAGGTCAATGTTCGCTGAATTTTTTTCTGAATTCTAATTTCGTGTTGCCTATTGTAATTGGTTTATAATCTGTTTTTATAAACTAGATTTCGTGTATTGTACTAATAACGTTCGCATTTGCATGTCAGTCGCAATTTCCTTACATTTTTGACAGATTACGACTGAGATATGAATGCGAACGTTGCCTAAAAAATATTAGAATTGGTACTTTGATAGCTTCGTCTAGACGTCTTAATGACCACTATATTATTATGTATAGATCCGGCGTTTATACGTGCAGCAGTGCGGATGACAGTCGGTGCGCTAAGGCGTGTGCTACATGCTTGCGACGCATGGTCTGCCCAAGCGCAGTTCTTGAGCGATGCCACTGCATCTTGCTGGGAGGAAACGAGCGATGCGGCCGCTGACTTCTCTACGGAATTTGTGAGGTAATCCTTTGACGGGATATTTTTAACCGGTATCATTACTCACGATTTCAACGGTGCAATGTGCCGTGTTGCTCTGCGTAATACCCTATAAGCCGATTTATGACGAAGCAGGTAATTGTTTCGAGAATAAATTATTAACTTTATAAATAAATTGTTCGATATTGTTCACTACGAAGTTCAATGTAGGTACATGTACACATAGCATCGCTGCTACATCCATTGAAAACGAACTTAATGCTCAGTAGGTACTGCATTCCATCATTTTAATTTTAATAATAAAACGAACCGTACTACCATGATTAATTATTATGCCGACACGGAAACCAATTTCAAATAATGACTGTTAAAAACTGAAAATTTCATCGGCGGCACCCAATAAAATAGATAATGGTGCCGAAATTATTCAGCAGAAATATCTTTTGTCAACTGCTGAACTTTGCGCTAAGTTAGAAAGCTGCTAATGACCTCGATTTAAGTTGAAAAAGAGCCTTGAGGATATCGGTAGGAGTTGCGGCGCCAGCAGTGAGTGATCGCTGCTCATACCATGACGGATCCTGGCTATTTCCAGCGCGTTATTAAAATATTAATTTTGATAACGCCTGAGGTTCTGAAGCGCAAATTAATGGATGTGGATTCTTTTGTGCACGCAATTATTGTAAGGGTGACATAATGGAAGATTACAATAAATAGCTTCCTCAACGTCAAGTCTTGATGATGATATCTAGTAGTTGTAAGTATTAAAGATACTAAGAATATGTAAAATCTACACCATCTCATCCAAAGCTGAATAGAATTTATTTGCATCAAATATGGTAGGTAATCATTTTTTTTTTTTTTTTTTTTTTGGTCTTTAGTAAAAACAGTTTCACATATTTTGCTTACTCATTTTCAGTATTAAAAAAATAACCTAACAGTTATTACTAGTTACTGAGGTCATCTTAAAACTTAGTACATCACAATTTTTGACTAAGAACATGGTGACAAAACAGAAGAAAAAATATAAAAAAGTACCTACAGTTAAAAAGCTTTACAATTTACCCTGCAGTTAAATAACCTATAATATTATTTTCCTACTGATCCCTTTTGGGGGAGGCCTATGTCCAGCAGTGGACGTCTTTCGGCTGATACGATGATGATGACTGATCTATTTAATATTAGTATTTGGACCTTGTTTGTAACTTAAAAATTCACTTGTAGTGTAGAAAACATGGTTGTAGAGCCATTTCTTAAGTTTATTTTTAAACTAGTGTAATGCCAACTATCTTATTCGTTTTGTTGTCGGAAAAATCTTCATCTCTTTAGCAAGATTAGTGACAGGCATAATTTTAACACTAGAAATAGGAACAAATTAGATCAACCCCGATTCAGATTGGCCAAAGTACACACTTCTTTTATGGGGTACTGTATTAAATTTTATAATAAAATACCAGTTGATATTCTCGAACTGAATGAGAGAAAATTTAAAGCATGCATAAAACGCACACTATGTAGACAAGCGTATTATAAACTGGAAGATTATATCCTCGATAAAAACGCTTGGCTAAATGCTGGTCCTGCTCCACAGTCACAGCTGCTTAGGTCCACTTTTTAGGTTTCTATGTTTTTATATTTGGAAGAGATGCTCGCTCCTTTTAGAGGTTCTTACATTATTTCGTTTATTTATTCTTATATACATACAAATTATATTATTATATTAATTACTTATTTATTCTTTTTGATGTAAGATCTTAATCGTTCTCTTTATTAATTTATTTTTCATTATTTGGTCAAAGACAACCATAGTTTTGTGTAAAGTAGAAGCATATTTTTCAAATTTTGTAAATGTGAGTACCATGAAACCATTTACATTTTATGTGAGTAGTTATATTTTTACTTGTTGGACATGAACGAGCATGGTGGTTGAGAGCATGTCATGCTCACTCAAATGTCTCGCTGATGGCGGCGCGTGGGTTTGATCATTCGGTTCCCTTCGAAATGGTTGAGCTGAAGGGTGCCGATACACGCGTCATGTTCGTGAACAGGCGCCGTCGGTTGAGACTGGTCATCTCTTAACTGCCATTGGCTTATTTTAATCTTTATATTTAAAATTCTTATAATAAGCCCTTTTTTTTTCCTTTGCATTGTCCTCACATGCAGAAGCAACAAGTATATGTAACTTGAAATTTTGTAAAACCAGAACATGATTTAAAAGAGTGTCCGTGGAGTTTCTTGCACGTTCTTCTCCATAGAGATCTACGCTTTGGAACGTGCAAATAGCTTCCATGTTTTTGACTGACGTTTCAAAAGTGCCTGTGAATGGTTTATTTGAAATAAAATGCTTTGAATTTGAATTTGAAATTTGGTAATAGATTTACACAAATATTGCTAGGCTGAGCTTCAAAAATTACTCGCGAACGTTTCCTCTCTCAATATAAATAAGCCAGTTCTAAAATAACGTCGTGTCTGCATTAAGTTGGCAATTGAATCGATACTATAATTGACACTCTAACGACGCTGTGTTGTGAACAAACTTAACGCTCTATCAATAAACATTAACTTAACCAACGACTTAATTAATTAACCGTAAACCTTAACAGAGAGCAAATTAGTTCTGAATGTGGATGTAAATAAAATTAGACTTCATTGCGAGGGAGAAAGACGTGGTTAAGGAAAACAATTAAGACGTTTTACAGTTATTAAGAATCGAGACATTCGAGCTACGAATGATAATAGAAGGGTAACAAGCGAGGAACATCACCATAAAAGCAAATTGACTAGCGGGTCCAAGAACGAGGCGAGATTATTTTTATAGTGTCTCTATCTTAAAGAGCAGCTCGTGGCTTTATATCGGTGGCCGCATTACGCTACATAAAGCCTTATCTAGTAGACATCGTTGGTCACCCGCAGTAACCTACACCATTCGTTTCGTGTAACGTAATCCGATTCTTGGCATTGTTACATAAATGTTTTACACTTCCGTTGTGTGAGTTTAGATCTTAAATCGTTTAGTGAGTACATTGTCGTTGTGTAAACACGTACCGAATTGTTATTAGCTTAAAATTTGCAAATCCAAGCTAGAATAGAAACTAAATTCTTTATAAGTTTTTGAGTAACAGTTATTGCATTGGTAGGACGATTCCAAATTTATATTCAGAAAATGGACCAAAAACCACTGAATGCTTTTTCCTTAGTAAATTGCTAACCATTTCCAGTAAATTTCAGGTATATTCGAATAGATCGTACCTCAATATTTTAGGTTTTCTCTGCAAGGGGTTGTTAGGTACAATGTTTCTCCAAATACGAGTAAAATACTATACACGGTGACAATTTAGTCGTCTAACAAATGCGGCCCACTTAGTGTACCTGACATAAGCTACCTCTAGGCGCGGTTATTTTATTAAAATAATTCGTTTAGATAATAGATACAATAAAAATATATCCTGCATTAGAACGATGAAACATCCTGTTAAAAATGTTTGCGTATCAAAACAATGTTGACGTCCCATTCCACGCCGTCGTTGGAACACAAGGCTTGGACTGTGCTTGCTTCTGTTTCAAACTACGTCATGCGTCATGATATATATATATATATTTTTATGGAAGTGTAGTAGTTATTGGATGGATGAAGTGAACTGCTATTGTATGACGACTAAAACGGCACAGTGTAAAGGTTGATCAAAGCACAAAATTACTAACTGATTATTTTGAAATCACATTTTTCAGAATCCTTTCCAAATAATTCTGTTTTGATTAGTAAATGTACTTTTTCATGTAAAAAAAACATTTATGCAGTAATCAAAACTTTTTTGTAATGAAGAAAAAAAGAATCAAGCTTGGCTTACAGACCGTAGTTGACCGCATTCCACTTGATGCCAAGCGGGAGCACTAGCTCTGCAATAGGTTAGGATACGCTTGAAATACTCTCGGAAAAAATCTTGGCATATTTTTTTTTTTTTTTTTCTTTATTTATCAATTAAACAAAACACATTACAGAATTATTTCTATCAAATAGCAACCAAAAACCACTAAGGTTTAAACCCGTGCTATTAAGAGTCTTATCTGTAAATTACACAAAACGCTAAATAATACTTAAATAATATTCTTTAAGCTTAAATTTTATATTCTTGTCTGTTATACAATTATTAATTTCTGAGGGTAGACTGTTAATAAGTCTCGGTACAATATAACCAGTAGTTCGCTCGCCATACGTATTGTTGGCGCGCTGCGTACGAAGCCTATTCTCAGAAATTGCCCGCGTGCGTACAGGATGCTCGATTGTGTTTCTTAAAGATAAATTGAAAAATTGTTCTTTTAATAATAAAAAATTTACTTGTGTTTGAACTTCTTCTTTACCTTTATTTTGTTTTAGCCGAGTTTGCCGCCGGTTCCATTCACTTCTTTAATAAAGTTCTGATTAAGGAGCTCTAGAATCTATTCATCTTTCGCAGAATCTATTTAGAAAGAGAGAGAGAAAGAGAAAGTTGCAATTACCCTTTGATTAAAGTTTATGAGAGTTAAGCAGAAAGTATTAAGACAATTAAATGCGGGGTTGATAGTAAACTGTTTAAGTTTATTTATTGCGTCGGTGTGCGGTCCGTCGTGGCGCCGCATTACTACCTGACAGTGACGAGGGTGTTACGACCGCCAAATTGCGCAGACACCTCCAAAGTTTATGGTGCCTTTTAAATAGAAGAGTCGTGTAGCCGTACTACTACCCCGCCTCCAGCACATTTTTCTATCCATCTCAATTAACATATCACCGACCCCGACACATGTTTGACCTTTAACCCCAAGGGATGGGTATTCCATGGAGTTTAGCAATAGTTTCTAACATGTTTCATTTTAATTTGGTTTTAGTTTCTGACTCCAAGGGACCCTGGTAATTGAGGCTGGTACAGGAAGTCAAACGATACTTCACTACATGTGCTTCCTTTGAGAAATTTTAATTAGCTAGCCATAGTTTACCTACCTGTATTTTCTGTCTTTTGTATTGGAAGGCTTCCCACAATGTAGGCCGATGACTTGATGAAGGCCACAGGAATCCACTGGATGGGAGACGCACAGCACTAGTAGACGTAGTGACTCTTGAGGGAGGCCTACGTCCAGCAATGGGCATCTCTCAGCTGAAATGATTATTTTCTGTCTATATTCTTCAGAATTATTATTTTGAAATAAACGGTCTCGCTAACAGTCAAGCTCAGAGATACATAGAAATCAACCATTCATATAATGCAAAATTCATGCAGGTACGGATAAAAAATGTAATCCAGACTCAAGCTACACGGTACACGTAGCGTGTAAAAAACGCGTAAAAACAAAAGAGTAGCGCGTGACATGTCACGTTCACATCATATCAGTAGCCTTCATATTTCAATTCAAAAGAAAAATATAATAATAAAACTGCAAACACGTTCGAAGTGTTCCCACAAGCACCCGCTGAATCCAATATGTGCTGAGGTCAGAGAGTTACAGCAATTTCGCGAACATGTCTCTTCGGGTCTAGGGAAGGCCACTCGGAGAATCAATGGGATTCAATATTTTACTCGTGCCTTCCCACTTCATTTATCAATGAACTTGGAACTTTGTGAGCTTGAAACTTTAGATTACGCTGTTCAGTTCGTACTTGACTGTCTCTTCATCGTCCGGTTTCAGCCTGTTTATTAATTTGATGTTTTTGATGATTGGTTTTGAACTTTTCTACATTTTTGGTAGCTCTAAATCACAAAGGTAAAATTACATGCCTGGCAAGTGTGCACTATAGTTAGTCAAAAGTGGGAATTTATCCAAAAGAATAATAAAAGTAATAATGTGTAAGGATAAACTGTCGATAAAATCTCTGTATGTAGGTAATTATTTCTATTGTAAAAGGCTTCTACCAGTACCGAAGTATACGTATAGCCCACCTTAACCCAATTGTTCGAAATAGAATAGTAGAAATTGGCTCTAATTTAGCTCTTACGTGATTCAAGTGCAAACTCAATGATGTAAACTCCCTAGAAAGGTTTCTGTTGGGTACGTCGCATTTAATCTAGAATGAGGAGCATCGTTGATTTGTCTAGCTCAGAAACAGATTTATCGGGAAACCTAATTTTAAGGATGAGAAATTGTCAGATGACTACTCCCGCACTGACTGGGATTTTTACTGACAAAAACCATCCATGTTCCTCTTAATGCCCTCTGCGTACCAGGGCCGCGGTGACTTTTACGAACCAATTCCGCAACCGGGAAATCTAAAACACAAGATCAGGTTATACCGTTCGATTTTCAAAATGCAATGGCATTATAATAATCTGTACCAGTGCAAAATCGACGCGGCTCGCTAGTTAAAAGTTCAAAGGATAGTTTTTAAACACTGAACAATTTGACGTAACGTAAAGAGGTTCCAGTTATAATGTAAAGCACAGTTTATTAAATCAGTGCTATTAGGGTTGGATACGTGGCTTTTCAACCTATTTTCGCGCATATTGTCCATAAATATTGAATAATGGCCACTATCATGAAACAATTTTAGGAGTTTATTGCTTAATTTGAATTTTTAGTGGTGATTTTACCTAAAACTGATTTGCACCCTTGTTTTTATTGCCGAGATAAGCTTCACTTGGTGGGCACACTCTTCTATCTAATATAAACTATCGGCACGTCTCGTTTCTTATTGGTAAGGTCTTCCTTAGACGTTAGGATAACTTTAAGGGTCCAACACCCATTATACTCGCAAAAGATATGAGTGTACAATTAATTCTTATTCGTTTCTTTTTAGGAAGTAATAAAAGGTTTGGTCTAGCCACTAGTACTAGCAATTATTAAAAAAAATAATTGAAATATTTTTTACAAAAAAAAATAGAACCGATTTACCAATAAAAAAAGGCTACAAAGTATAACATTTTTGTTGGTGTTTTTGGTTATTAATTTTTTTTTCGTATTTTAACACCGATTTCCGAAATTAAAGTTATTTAATACTTTGTATTAAGTGTTTTTTTTTTGTTTATTTGGTAATCGGTTATACTTTTTGTTGTAAAAAAGTTATTTATTTATCTCTTTTTAGTGGTACACCACAACTAACAACGCCACTGGAAAATCAAAGGAAAGCAAAATAAGCAGTTTCGTTTATTTGGATGACAAACAAAATACGTCATCCAAGTAATCGGCTTCGAGATATTTTAAGTCGGTTAAAAATATCTCGACTTGTATAGATTTATTTATATTTTAATAAAATGTTTTTTATATGGATGTATGTAAAATATGCCATACTATAATAATAATTCAAGAAATAAATTAATTTCACAGTATTACCAATTCTAATCCATTTAATTTTAACATTATGGAATTTTGTATCAAAAGGCCTTAAACTGATGAATTGTATTCATTAAAACTTTTTATAAATCTCAAATGTCCTAGTGGCTACAAAAAGTGGGTAAATATTAAAAAAATAACTAAATTTGTAGGCATTATACTAAAACGTCTAAAAAAATTGTCATGAAAGTTGAATTAACCATCCAGCTTTGTCTGTGTCAATGATAGTGTTCTGTACCTAATTTTGACAAAACACAACAAAAAAATCAGGTCATGTATCTAGGTGAGACTTTCAAGGACCCCGCTCTTGACCCCCTAATAGTGGCGTTGGAAAGCACACGCTCCGAGGAACGTTATTCAATAAAATACGTGATCGGCATCCGATCTTAACCCTATTCAGAGACCCAGAGATTGCTGTAATGTATCTCGAAGAAGCGCGTAAATGCTCGGGATCCACCAAATGATAAATGAAGCTTGTATCGAATCAATTCTCTTCTTTTTGTAAATCATGAGCTCGCATGATACTGATGAGACTTTTTGTTCGGAATATCACCGCCATTTTGGACGTTTATTATCATGTTCATTCTGATACACCCGTTTGTGAGCGTTTTATTTTGAACAAGGAAGGATGTGGATTTATGAAGCATTGTGAATGAAGTTCTAGCTATATTATTTGTTCCAATAACGTTCAAAAATATTACGAATTACTTATATAGATCTGTACTAGTATTATAAAGACAAAAGATTTTTACCGAATAGGCTCCGAAACTAGTGGAGCGATTTCAAAGCTACATTATCTCTGAGTAATATGTGTTAGTAGAAAAATATGGGATCTTTAAGAAAACTGCAGTACGGACAAAGTCGCCGGCAGAGTACTAGTTTATTATATTATCGTAGGTTAAATACAGAACTTACAAATCTTTTCTCAAATTACTTTAGAACCGACAAACTGGACTGAAAGTAAGTATTTTATTTATTTAAAACTCTCCAGCGTACATTTCAAAGTACTTTTAAAACTTTTCCATCGTTAGTATTGTTTTCTGGCCAGGCAGCATCTAGTAAATAATTAATGTTTTAGCGGCAAGTTTTTGCCCGGTTTTTACTTTTATACTCCATGTGAAATCACCGAGTTACTTTAGAACTTCAGAAAATAGGGACAGCTCTTGAGATAGTTTGCTTTAACGCTGCGACAAGTGACTAATAGCATTGCCTTCATTCACTGGCGCTTAAATTAGTTCGTACTTTCTTCCAATTTGAAGCTAAATAGCTCGAATTCCGTCTACTGTTGGTAATATTAATCCCTGAACTCATAAAACATTCCTTTTCTCTTCGAAACTTTAGATTTAAAGTTAGTATTTACCTAGATATTTCTAGATGTTTATTAAAATAGTTAGGTACGTACTACGGGTATTTGATGAAAATGGAAACTGTCCGAAACACCAATTCGTTTAATTAAATCCTTTAAATACGGAGTTAACCAAATAATTAGACTGCGCACAACCGTTTTATTAATTACTGCTGGCCGGACAGCGCAGTCATTAAGGTTTATCCACCTACTTTGCGGCAATATATTGCTGCCATAGGTACCCTCCATCGTTGTCTACTCCACATTGATTGTTATAGCTTTACATAAAGCATCTGCTTTTAACAACAGCTTGCTTGATAAATCTTATCCGATTTTTCTTACCAGCTAGCTAAAATTAACGCGACGGAATAAGAGATACAGAGTAAGTAAAAGTACTTCATAATATATTTGGGTAAAATCCAAGTCGATCACATTATCATAAATCGGTCGGAACTGCACGGCAGCAAGTTTTGGCAGCCGGCCAGGCTGTGCACGCTGACTCGACGAAATGATCGCGTCTATTGACGTGACTTGACGCAGATAGTTCCTTTTTTAGTTCATTCAGAAATTAGGGCAGCTAAATAGGTCAGGTCACTGGTGAATACAGCTTTACGCACTCTTGGCTTAGCGGCCATTACAATGCTTCCTTGTTCGCAATCATCTTCTTTTTTATTACACATGTCTTGACAACTTAACTGTTTCTTGTTAGAAACCAAACCTCCATTATTTCCTCAACGTGCCGAGGTTTTCTGTAGAGTACCCACAGCCACTCATTTGTTCGACTCGATAAAATTTAACTACGCAAACAATGTGCTCACCAACAAAAGTCGACAAAGGCAACGTTGATCAGCTCCCAATACCTTCAAAATGTTGAGTGAGGAAAGTATTACTATATAAATAATGCCTTTAATTTTAACTTTTTCCGAAACAAAGTTCTTAGGCATGTTCCGGAAAATCCCTTTGGTTTTACGCACAAGGAATAATAATGGTTGTTAGACATCTGGTGCTCTGGCTTTGGGAATCTCGTGTTTTGAGCCGGTTGGCTGGGGAGACGTTGTTGGGACGTTTGCCCTGAGTCTAAATCCCGGATTAGAGATGAATGAAACTTTCAACAAGCTTTGGCGGCGACTGTTTTACGTCTATCTTAGACAAAACATCGTGTGTCTGGTCTGTGTCCTTGTTGAAAATACAAAAAAGTTTATAATAAATTATTTATTGTCATTGGCAATTTGTCTTTTTAGGGTTCCGTACCCGAGGGGTAACCAACGGGACCCTATTATTAAGCCGATGCTGTCCGTCCGTCCATCCGTCTGTCTGTCAGCGGGCTGTATCTCATGAACCTTAATAGGTAGAGAGTTGAAATTTTCAATTTGTGTATTTCGATTGCCGCTATAAAAACAAATGATAAAAATTAAGGCAAATTGTACGGAACCTTTCGTGTGTGAGTCCGACTCGCACTTGGCCGGTTTTTTAATATCTTGTAATAACATGCATGTAAATGATGTCACGAAATTGTGATGCGGGCAGGGAAGCGTAAAAACGAGTGACACCGATTACAAGCCATGGCATGCACAAGCGGCGGCAGCGTGCCACTCGCTCATTTCACAGGAGACTGGAGAGAAAATGTTTGGATATAAAAGTATCATACACAAACAATTTTATAACTTTTTGTTTGTGATGTGTGTGTAATTTAAATAACCATATTAATTCCTTCCCAAAACCAATTAAGATAAACAGTATTGTATCTTTTAAACTATTGTATCTGCAGTATCGAAACTGGACATTTTCCAATTTAAAATAGTACTGTCAAATGGCGTTCCTGCGTGGGCAATTTTAGGAGGAGTTATATGTTTAAAATAGTACATTAAAATATTGAAACGAGCCTGGGTCGTGTGGGTAGTGTTATTTTATCATTTTGGTCGGGCCGGGCTCGGGTCGAATGTGGGTATCGGCGGGCCGGCGCGGATATTGCATGTTCGCACCCATTTCCTCGACTGAGGGCAGAAAACCACACAATTTTGTAACTTAACTAGTTCTGTATCTACGTATAAAACATATTTCCAAGCTCGCGTGGAAGCTCTGGGAATTAAAGGAAAATATTGTGTCAACCGTTTGTGACTGATGGTTTGAGGAATTCGCTTGCGATCTATCTTTTATAAACCTTCACATTTTCCTTTAGTACTTACTTATACTTACCTAAACGTTTAGTATATGTGCAATGAAAAAAACGATAAGCAATATAAATTAATTTATGAATATAATCCTTCAGTAGAATCGTAAACATTCATCCAATTTATTAACAACCACGATATTATTCGAGTCACCGCTTCTGATATGATATGGATAATTCCTGCAACCTTAACAATAACAGGAAATTGGATCTGCTAGTTTTAATCCAAACTGTCATATTCTATTTATTTTGAAATGTGCCGTAGCCAGCACTTACTATTATTTTTATCCCTGGAAAAATGTTGGGTCCACTGAAATTCACCGACTGATATTAAATCTATTATTATCTTTATCCGAGGTTGTTTTGGTTTCGAAGTGTTTTGTAACATAATGCTACCGTTTTATAAATAAGCCCTTAATTCTTGTCGATTCTTCGGATCTCGAAAACAAATCCTTCATGCTCCTGGCAATTTACTGGATTTATTATTTCAATATTTTGGGAATAAAGTTACATTTGAAAAGCCACTGTCTTTAGATACTGTTTGTAAAAATATGTCGTTTTATTTTTTCATAAGGAATTTTAACCTAAACTTAAAAAAGAAAATCATTGATTTTAATAATTTTACTAGCTTCACTGGTTCATTTGATCAGTCTCCAATAGCATCGTAAAATAAGTTTTAGTTTCAATCCGAATTTCACGAAAATTTATTTCTGAATGCGTTTGATATAGTAATTAATAATTTGTCTACAGGGAGACACGGATATCTGCAGCGACAGCGCTTGCTGGAGGCAAAGAGCAATCTGAGCGATCATTGACAGCTTCATTCGCTCTGTTAAACTTAGTACCATCAGGAATCGAAGGGGAAAATATGTGGAGACAAGTAGGACGCGTACTCGGTCGTAGCGTAAGACTCCACACCATCGTGTGGCCAGGAGGCAGGCTAGTGGCTCATGGACAGTCAGACGGTGCCCGCACAATATTCCGCATCGTTACGGCACTAGCTCCCCCTTTTGTCATGGAAGGCGAGCTCGACGAGGATGGCCAATGTCTCCGGGGCCTTCTATGTCACCGGCCACAAACGTCCGACCGAGATAATCTAACCCTCGCGTTCAATGAGTTGGAAAGGGAAAGCGATCAAGATGATTTTTTCTTCCCCACGTCGAAACCCGTATTCACTAAAATGGAAACGCACTGTTGTTACGGGCTTGCAATGGATCTTCTGGAAAACATAGCTCAAGAACTAGAGTTCGATTTTCATTTATATATTGTAGAGGATGGATTATACGGATCCAGAAAACTTATCAAACCGTTTCACCGAATATTTGAATATAAAACGGTAGCGAGCGAATATGCCCCGATAAATTATCAGAGTTATCGTTCACAGTACCGTAACGGTTACAAATCACTGGAAGAGGACGCTGAAGAAATGCCATACCTATTTGATGTTGAGCCAGATGAAAGCGTTGAAAAATGGAATGGTATTATTGGGGATTTAGTGTCCGGGGCGGCTCATATGTCATTTGCAGCTTTGAGTGTTTCCGCAGCTAGGGCAGAAGTCATAGACTACAGTCAACCTTACTTCTTCAGTGGAGTGTCAATACTAGCCGCCCCCAATCAAAGACCGGACATACCGTTGCTTGCATTCCTTCTACCATTTTCACCGGAGCTATGGATCGCAATATTCACTTCACTAAACGTAACTGCTATAGCTGTGGCTATTTACGAATGGCTCTCACCTTTTGGCTTAAACCCTTGGGGACGACAAAGATCAAAGAACTTTAGCATCTCTAGTGCGCTGTGGGTTATGTGGGGACTTTTATGTGGACATTTAGTAGCATTCAAAGCTCCTAAGAGTTGGCCTAATAAGTTTCTGATAAACGTTTGGGGTGGATTTTCTGTAATATTCGTCGCGAGTTACACTGCCAACATAGCAGCTCTGATTGCTGGATTGTTTTTTCACAATGCAGTTGATGACTACCAAGGGCGAAGTAACGTAAGTATATTAAAGTAAGTAAAGTATAAGTTGGGTGTCTGAAGAGTTTCTCATAGTTATGATTATATTGTAGTGGCTGTCTCTACGAGTGGGGACGGCCAGGTCGTCGGTGTCTGAGTACTACGTTCAGCGAAATAATCCGCAGCTGGCGCAACAAATGCGTCGTTACGCCCTTCAAGACGTTGAAGAAGGCATTCAGCGACTCAGGTAAGATATTATACGAACCTTTTCTATACGCAGGCGGGTATAATAAAGTTCGTGCGTCTGGCTTCTAAATTATAATTTAACTCAGCTCAAGTTATAAGTTCAGACATAAGATACGCGTATAAAATCGCTAAGTTGCTACTTTTAACTTATTACGGTTAAGTTTAAACTTAGTATTTTAAGTTATTACGATGGTATCTTTGGGAAATTTTCAGTGGAAAGTCAGCATAGTGGTGTTTAATAAGTAACAGAATATCAAATGTCTAAAACTATTCTACCGACACTTATGAAGCGCTTGTGAATTAGGAGAATGGGGTATTTTACTAAAAATCTAATTAGTCCGTCTGATAGATTAAAACAATATATCGGAGACGTATTTTTTCTTTTTTAACGTAAAAAAAATAAATAAAAAAAATTAGTACATTTTTACCAAACCAGATGACGTCACGCGTGTCTTCAACTCGCTGTATCCACTTTATTTTTTGTTTACGTGAAAAAAGACAAAATGCGTGTCGAATATTTTTTGAAAATATATCAGACGGACTAATTAGATTTTTTTAGTAAAATACCCTATTGAGAACGTGTAAACGTCTACTGCTGGTCACGCTATAATGAACGAACAATGGATAGACTATGCAATTACCACAATTGTCATAATTATGAGTTAGTGTTTGCAGCTTGTTGATATTAGCAGATCCTTTACCGGACCACGATTTACGAGAAGTAGATTTCATGATATAGTTAGGTATATAACTAATTAATATTGCACTACTTTGTATACACGCATTGTATAGACAGTCAATATTGCACGCGGTCAATGAGATTGTCAATCCGTTAACCCTCTATATTGTGGAGCCAGAAGCCAGGCTACAAATATTAATTAATCTGAAATGCTCATAAAAGAAGCGCAATTAATTAGTTAAGTATTCATTATTATTTCTATTGTAACCCCTTCAGAACTAATTAACTCAATGAATCGCTTTTAACTCAAATAGAAACATTAATTTTAATGAAAGGAATCCGAATATCGATAGCGAACTCAGTAATTTGATTCAAAAAACGCTTTGAATTTTTATTATCTCGTAAAATTTTCAAGCCCGCAGGACTCCGATCGCCACTTAATACCTTTTAGTACATTTGTTTTATGGTCAGATTTAGTACCCGCTTTCGTATTTCACCAATTAAGCTATAAACTGTCACCAGTCAAAACAAAGGGAGGGTTTTAAGACCGGAAAAGCCCCGAACTTCGTCAACTAAAAGCTGAGTGGTTGCAATGTGTCATGTGAGGTACTTTGTTGTTAGATATTTTGTAGGTACCTTATTTTGACGTCGGATCAAGTTAACATTACTCTGTAAAAGTATCTGTTTTGATTGTACTTTTCATTGCTGTGACAGGCATTATATTTACCTATTATTCCACTCCGAGTTTTAGCGATCCACAAGCTCGCTTACAGGTTAGCGTTTTGCGTTCATGAGACGGGCGTCTGTTTACTTTGTAAATATTTCCATTGCCCTGAAAATGTTATGAGCAATGTCGGTTTCGAAATCGTTTTCCTATAAAATCTAAAAAAGTTGCTCTTATTTTGTTGCAGAAATGGTACTTTAGATCTTTTAATAGCTGATTCTCCTGTCTTGGACTATTACCGAGCCACCGACCACGGATGTAAGCTCCAGCGCATTGGCGATCATCCTCTCGCTGAAGATGCGTATGCCATCGGCATGGCGAAAGGATTTCCTTTGAAGGTAGGATCACTAACACTACGATGATGAATCTTAAATAAACCATATCTATGTAGGCAAAGTATTCCACAAAGCTAACGCGCCCTAAATTGGGCGGAGTGTGACTAAGCAACGTCTCTGAAGAAATGTAGCGTAGATTTACATGAATTGGAGGACTTTAGGAGTCCTGAGTGGTGGGGGCAACTCCGGATCTTTGCTCGAAAGATTGATGGATGACGCACACGAACTCCTAATGGTGTGATCGATAGTCGGGTGTCATGTAGCTCCAGCTCCACCGATTATACGTCATTTTATCTTGACGTTGTTCAATATACCCCAGAGGTTTATCCGAATCAGTGACATAAATCAACGGATCTGAAAGAGAGTTTTTGTTTCGAACCGTGACACGCTTTGAGATTTTCCCTTTATTTTTGACGCTTTGTTATACAGAAAAATCGACGCAGATGTGACGCTATTGTTTTTTTTTTGTAATCGTTCCGGCGCGGTCCGATTGTTCAGACATTTACAAATATGTCCACTTGTATAACATTTGCATTTTCCAATTCCCGTGTCCGGATTTAAAAATCAATTTCGTTGTTTTTGTTTCAGGACAGCATATCGGCTGTGATAGCTAAGTACTCGTCCAATGGTTACATGGACATTCTAACTGAGAAGTGGTACGGCGGCTTGCCTTGTTTCAAACTCAGCCCAGACTACGGAATTCAACCAAAGCCACTCGGTAAGCTTTACCTACTCTAAAGAGATAGTTTCACTTGTTTCTAAGAACTTTTCAGCGATGCAGACAGCAGCTATTATATTCGAAAGTGACTAATTAGAGAAACAAGCTTTGTTTCGGGTTCATGAATACTTACGTGTCACTTTGTAAAATCAAGTTTCTGTGAAAGATGCTACGAGAATCTTGTTAGTGCCGCGATTTGAGCAGAGCGGTGTGTATTACTATTTTAATGTGTATTCGCAACATTTACGTAGACGGATGGCTCGTCTCCGGCGGAAATTTCATTACAATTTATCGCCACCCCCACGTTAATCCGACCCCTCAACGACGCGCAGTGAAGGGAGAGGTATTACCACCAGGCGACCTAAAAGATAAAACATGGGATTTATCGTTTGAAAAAATTGAGCTGACACCGACAGTGTGTTTATCTCTTATTTGGGATAAACTCTCGAAGGCCCGATTAAAAGTAGGTAAAGTAACACGAGGGAATTGGGTTATACGAGCATGTATGTTATGCAATTTTTAACGTTAGTGAGTGGCTGACCGACAACGCGCAGCCGAAACCACTGGTCGTAGAAAGCTTAAATTGGCCATGTAGTTTCCTTGGGGAGTGTACGGGAGCACTAATACTACTCGCGTACAAAAGCTAGTCCTAATATATGCAATTTACAACAACGCACAGCTGAAACAGAAATACTGAAACAGCTGGTATTAAAAAGCTAAACAGCATGTAAGGAGAGGAGGAAGGGGGTGTAGAGTAACTAAGGTAAGAATTCTCGAATTTCCTACGGGAAAAGAAAAAAAAACGTGATATGCGCACTAGTGTATCTTTTTTAACTTTATTTGCGATAAAATAACATAACACTTAGGTAAGCTCTATTGCGAGAGCCAAGTGATCTGCTATCTCTGAGTATATCTCAGAAAGCTATAAAACTTCGCGGTTCGTAACGAAGCCTTAGGTGCTCAAGTTTTCGTATCTATATTTGATATTGTTAAAGTTTCTACACAAAATTTAACGTAATATCTATGAATTCTACTTACAATTTTAACAAATATCTAAGAGTGATAAAATGTCTAAAATCTTACACGAAAACTTAGTTAAATAATATTTTACGTAGGTACACAGAAACTAGATCGTAAATAAATGAGTGAATGTAACATGTGTTTGATACAATTGTTTTGTTGTTATTCCATGTTCACTTGAAATTTAGATTTTTTTAAATTGATGGTATAAGTGCTCAACTTGCAGCAAAATAAAAATCAAACAATAATCTGAATCGAATAAACATCTGAATATACAGAGACGATATAGTTACTAGTACATATATTAACTGTACCTATACGATACACTAACAAAACGTAAGTAACTATACGTAATCTATAACTAGACTGTACTACAAGACGTTTCTTCGTCATTTAAAAGGTATTTTGGTACTAACAGTAGGTACAATAACTTTTCTGGGTGTTTATATATCTAGAATGCAAAATAATGCATAATTTTAGCTCAAAACCTACTCCATTTTCTTATTATTAAGAATCGATCAATTTAACAAGCCCCCTCGGACTTGGTACAAATTGGCAATCTGATAGATTACGTAATGGAACCCATACATCGTGGCAGCAAGAACAAAATCAACTTAATATCGAAAGAATTCATCCATTATAGATCAATTCAGTGATATAGATCTGAGAGGAAAATGGGGAAAATTCATATATAATTTTGATAAAATCTTTTTAATGTTCGATCTTGATAATTCGTTTGCCCGTGTTATTTTTCGTTGTACTTTGGAAATCGTATTAAAGATCTATGAATTAATAAATTAGTTATTAGGTAGGTAATCTGGCAAATTCTTTAGTTTAGTGATTGCCACCATAAATTAAATCTCTTCTTTTTTATGTGTTCTCATTTAATTAGTTGGATTTTCTAGTGTTGTAACTGTGCTTTTGCGTGTTGTTTCTTTCCTTGTTCCAATAAATGTTTTATCTATCTATCTATCTACCTATCTATCTAGGTAGCACAGGGTAATGTCACTCTGCGGAAACTTTTGTTTTGTTTCGGTAGAACGTAATTAACAGTCTCAAAGAAGGCATTTTTACTATCTACTGACACAACTTTAAGAAGTGGCTCATAGGAGAAGCATAGGACAAAAACTAAGCTTTTGGTTATTCCGAAGGGATTTAAAAAATATCAAAAGGTGTCAAAGAAGAATCGTTTTAAATTAATCAAACAACCATAGAAACCTACTTAGAAACGAGGAAGTTATGTTTAATTCATGGAGTACATTAAATACCTCTAAATACGAACATTTTCCTGAAGATCACTGAAAACGTTCGACCTTGACGAAATTAATATGAAAGTAACAGAGAGTAATTAAGTAGCCCGGAGCATTCCACTGATAAAATGTCTGCTTTAAATTATAATTCCGAGCAAAAGTTTTGCTGTTTTCGTGCTTAATTAAATAAGAAACAGTTTTTACGGTTTCAAAGAACAAACAATCATAATAAAATGAATGTTTGATATTTATAGGCAACAGTTTGTTTGTTTTAATGTTTATTTTTTATTTTTCTTGTGTAACTTTAATTAGGAAAGTCCTAACCCTAATGGTGCCTGTACTCTGTGATTTTCTTTGGACAACTATTTTGCGATACCTATTCATAAAACAGTGTTCGAAATATAAATTTCCTTTCCGAATAACTTAAAATTAGTTTTTATTCGAAAAACGGGAGATTCTGAGAAAACTGTTTGGTTAACTTTTGCGGTTAACCATTAATTTATAAAGTTGAAACTATCGCTATTTATTGACTGTGAAAATTGGTCTTGGGAACTGAATCAGACGCCGTCATTCTTTAGATGTTGGTAATAATTATTATAAAGTATGGGATTCTCATGTATCTGTCATTTTTATTTGAAATTACTTTTTTTTTGTCCGAAGGTGTGGCAGCTGTCGCGGGGGTGTTCATCCTACTGGGGGTTGGAATGATTGTGGGCTTTCTCATATTGATTCTGGAACATTTGTTTTATAAATACACGCTGCCCGTTCTACGACACCAGCCCAAAGGAACGATATGGAGGAGTAGAAATATTATGTTTTTTAGTCAGGTGAGTTAACTTTATGTATTTTTTTTGTTGCGAATATGAACACACAACAGAAAATGTGATTTGCAATTTTAAACTACGTGTAAGTAAATAGTATGTGAAATAATTCAATACCTTCGATATATTAGAATCTAGCTTTTTTTGCATACTTTTAAAGATGTCATTTTCAATCAAAGAAATATTAGGTATAGATTTTACCCGCAATTCTGAATAAAATTGTCTTAGGTTTTGTGTTATTTCAATTGCATCTTGTATGCGTTGAAAGCTGGTATAAACTGCTATGAGTTTTGCGAGTGGTTCAGTTACCTATTCGTTTTTTCAAACGTTTCATTTCTTCAAAAGTCGCTTTGCTTAAAATATTTCAAAATAAAGGAAAACGCAACATTCTTTGAAGGATAAGCTGGTTGTATGTCAGCAAAATCTTGTACTTGTTTTCTATAAAATCATAAAATCGTCTTTCTATTTTATTTTAAAGAGCCGCATAAAGTGACTTTTTGTTGCTTATAAACTAAGCTAAGATTTAATCGCTTTAAAATTTAATTGAAACAAAGCTGCGACCGAGGAGCATGTTTGTACTTAATTAATGAGGAAGCTTGTCTGACATTATAACTACACAGGATGTAGTATGCCGGATAATTATAAGGAAATTGAATAAGAAAATGGCCTTTTCACAACAACAGGATTAAATATAAATTAAGGAGCCGTTTTAGTTTTATTTTTCAAAATAAAACTAAATTTCTAACTCTACGTAATATTAGGTAGGAAAACATTATAACATAGTTCTTGGCGTAAAATGCGTTTCATGCCAGGAACTATGTTATAATGCTGTTACTAGTTGCGCGTTATAAATAAGTAGCCTTTTCTGTGAAACTTGAGCACAAACAACACCATTACGTTTTACGCAACATCCTTGTAAGTAGGTCTCTACGTAAAATGTTTGTTATAACGCTGCTGTTAATGTTACAACCTAAAATAATCCTCTTAACTAAACTGTAGGTAATATGTAGAGCTGTGTAAGTCAAAGGGTATCGTATCATCATAAGTTCGCTTGCGGCGACGTCCACACACTGAGGGTACTTTGTTTGCCCTACTCAACCGCGAAGCCATCATGGCTTCTTCTAGAATTACCGCGCCACTGATCAAAACGGCTTTTAACTTTGAACGAGCGTGTCTCTTTGCGGCATTGTCTCACTGAGTCGCGTCTTCTTACACCTATTGTTATCTACGTTTCTTTTGTCTTTTTCTCAAACTCATGCGGTGTATGCTCATCTTTTGTTACAGAAACTGTATCGATTTATAAACTGCGTGGAACTAGTTTCACCTCATCATGCGGCCCGAGAACTTGTCAATACTATCCGTCAAGGACATTTTACTTCGCTTTTCCAAAAAAGTGTTAAAAGGGTAATTGCTTTTCAATGTAGAAACTATGAAATTATAATCTAAGTTGGTCAGATTACGATAGGAATGAACGTTTGTTTCAGAAGGAACACGAACAGCGTAGACGTCGAAAAAGTAAAGCACAACTTTATGAAATGATTCAGGCGATAAGGAGGTAAGATCCTTGAGTACTGACTATTCAGACTGAAAAAGTAGTACCTATCCATGCATTTCTTTAACGAGACTGTTGTTGTTAGCAGGGTCCAGCAACGCGATCACTCGTTAGGCTCCATAAAGGAACAAGAACCAGTAGAAACAGAAACTGAAGCATCAGAAGAGGTAACAGAGTGTAAGTTCTTATCTCCGTCCCCCGACGTGTCCAATCGCTCGCCTCGACCTGGACCTGGACGATCCCCTAGACAGCTGCGCTCTCCGAAAGGCCGAAGAAAAAGATGTAATCTCGCGGGCCTCAATGTACGACGCTTTAGTACCGATTCAGTTCTTAACTCAGAATCAGTTTCTAATATCTATGAACGCATAAGTCATAATATTGGAAGAAGACTCAGCCGAGATGTCCTGAACAGTTCCCCGCCTGATATAAATACTCGTCTTCGGACACCCTCGCCGATGGTCCGGCGAGCGGAAGGATCTTCCACTCGATCCTATCAAGATGTCTCAGATAGATCTGACAACTATCTCAGTACAGATTGCCCTACCTCACGAGCTAGCGTTGAGATTTTAGTTTCTCAAGACGATTCCGACTTGCCACCAGCTCCACCGTACCCGAGAGTAGCTCCGGTGGGAGGAAGGTCAGAATTGTCATTGTTATCGGAAGAGGAACTAATAAGATTATGGCGCAGCTCTGAACGAGAGGTGAGGGAAGCATTGTTGGGAGCACTTCAAGAAAGGAGAGCTAATTTAGATCCTAAACAAGATCCGGGATGAACGGAAGGCTATAATCCGCATTTGGAAAGGAATAGGTCTGTTCAGAATCACTTTTCATGTCTCATTGCCGCTCGGCGACGGAGCGATAAGGAGTATCGACCAGAATACGCCCGTAGTGGTTGAGTTAGTGCCTTTTTTACATTGTTTGATGCGGACACGTCTCACAGGCGTTAGTTAGTGAATCGGTGTTCATTTCAGTGTCTTGATATTATTATTACATTTGGAAGGCTGCCTTACTTTACATTAAATTGCTTCTTCAATATTGGATCTGCGTCAAACAATTTAAATAATGGTACTCGGTAAGTAAGTTAAGTACGGAGATGTTGACGTCCAGTTAATTGATATAAGCTTTTATTAGGCGTACTTTATGTATGAGTAAAACTGTAGAATTGGTATTAATGATCGTAAATGTTATATATGTGGAAGAATATTAAATAGCTATGACCAGATATTTTAAAGTGCTTTAACCTATTGTCTAGATCGTGATAGTTATTAAATTCAATGACTTAATTGTATTTAGTAAAAAGTTAGAGTCGTAAACTAAAGCATTTCAAATATATCAAATTGTTTCGTCATAACGGAGATAAAAATTGTTTTGTTTATGAAAATTGTTTAGTAATTCAAAATGTAATATCTGGGCGTTGAATGTAATAACAATACTACATTGTGAATAAAACCAATTAGTAAATAAATTAACGTTCCTAATTTTATTGTAGCTAACTTATATAAACAAAGACATTGATGGAATTCAAATCAAGAGACTTTATTACTGTAGTAGGTAAAAAATACTTTTATGAAGCAAATAGGCCCGCGTCTGAGTAATAAAAGCAAATTAATTTGGTAAGGGGGTGATGAGGGACTAGTAATGGATGAGATAGTATAGTGCGGTATGAAAGTAAGTACCTATGATACAAATAGAACAGCGAATACTGATCGGAATTCTGATCTGTTCATAAGGTTTGATGATTTTATAAAAGATAAGAATAACCTTATCCACCTTCTTCAATGTCGTCCCTTTGTAATTTTATATATTTCCCCGATCCTGATATCAATTTATGAAATGTCTTTCATTTTACGGTGTAATTCGATTGGCTCGGAATTTCGTTCGATCCATCTTTTAGCAGCAATGCATTAGCGCAGTTTGATAAATGATTATCGAATATCAACATCTCTTTAGAATGTTACTTTACGAACAAGCTCCGTAAAAGCAAATGGGGAAAATAAGTGGAGCGAACGATGTGGGTTACCATGATCGGAGCCAAGTGGGGCTTTGCGGTTTCCTTGTACCCTGTTTAAATACTATCTAATTTGTTTAAAGCATCCCCCTATTCGTAATCAATTTTAACGATACCTTACTCTCTAAATTAATTCAATGTAAAACTATGTTTTATAGATAGGATTTTAATAAAATGAATGAAATACTGCCAAACATCGGGTTAGCTGTTAATATTAGTCTTCACTTCTTCCTAGAGTTGCACCCTAGTAGCCTTTAGTTTAGAACTTTCTCTCTCTATTTCCTATACCCACACATATTTTATATGTGTATTATATTTATCCTATCCTTTTTCTACTATCTTTCATTAATATTCCCTACTTGTAAGTCTAACAAATTATACTGAAGAGAATAAGCAATATTTTCCGAATAGATATTTGTACTTACTCTAGGGTATCTAATGTTGATTTTCTGAGTCTTTTTCTGTTATAACTTTTATTCCTTAATTGTACAAATAACTGGGTACCAATTTTATTATCAAGTTCCTTAGTCTTGGAAAAGGTCATTTCGTTCACATATTTGCTGCGTGAATATTGTGCGTCTATGGTATTTTGTGAAATGCTATATTATCCATCCTTGTTTAATTATGGGAACAACCACATGATGTCACTAACAACTGTAATCACTTGGGCCTAATGATTCAAATTTTCTCATAAGTTAACAACATTTGTTGCCAAACAAATTTAAATTTATATCATGAACAACCTATTTAGCTCAGTTTCTCCAAAAAAAAAATTAACCACGTATTGTGACAAATTTCCAAAGGTGCGATAACTAGCTGCGATTGGTAGTTTTCAACAGACAATCGCCTCACCTCTAAAGCTATTTATTTCCGGAAACTGAGTGTTACTATCAGTTTAATTTTATCGTTGCTTATTGCACTACATAATATACTTCACAAATCACTCGCAGCTTTTCGAATTTAAGACAATAGGGATTATGCATGCAATTTTTTAATTTGCAAAATGGAATACTTATTAGCTCTAGTAAAGAATCATGAACTTATTTTTGAAATACCTTCATCAGCGATGAAGTTATAAAGCTTCAAAGATTATAAAAGGACAAGTCCGATATGAACTTTGACGTCAAAGGCCATGACGTGTATACAGCTACCATATAAAATAATGTCTTCGCGAGAGAGACATACATTTGTTTAAAATAATTATATCTCGTTTGTTTTTCGAGCAAATTTGATTATATTTTTCTGTTAGTATTATATTTTTAGAGACCGTGTAGATAATACATGTTTTGTTATGCATGTTCCCTATTTCTTTCGGTACCTACTTTATCTTAATTTCACTTTATTAATGTTCGAAAAAACAACGAAACTTTAATTTCTCATAATATTTTACCACCTATTCCAATTTCGGACCAACATAATATATATTCTTTGAAATAAATTAATGGATTAAATCTATCGGATGTGAGTCATCTAGTGATAAATAAAGTCTTATGCATTTCTCTCTGTAAAGTGTAGGTAACGTGTAATGTAAAAGTAACAATTTAACATTGTTTTTAAGTAGGAAGTAGGATAATATTTTGTAAAAACTTGGAGGGGCATGCTCTATCAAATTATTTAATAATATAGGTACAAGAAAAATTATGAACGCAAATAAATAATCTTAGCAGATATAAGTTGGTTAAATTTTAAAGATTACATTTTTTTCGTGGTCAATGATAGTCTGTAAATGTTATTATTGCTTGAATATTATACTTAATTGCGGAAAAAAGCTAACAAAAGACACCAGAGTCTTATTAACACTTTGATGGTAATCATTAGAAACGTATTAGCTATCGGAGTCAATATTTATTTGTCTTGTTTATCTGAATATTAGGTACGACTCAGCACGAGCTCATTAGTTGAGATCGTTAAAAATAATTAGATAGATACAAATTGTTGTTTTGTTATTTGCTTATTCTGATAAAGATTTTGTCCTCTTAGGTTTAGGATAAAGGCGGTGATTGACTTGTGTTGTAGATAAAAACAATTTTAACGTAACTGTGGTGTCTACGTTCTAAGAAGTACACCATGTATTTAGGTATATTTAATATTCATTTATTCAAATAATAAAGAACGGAAATTATTCAGAAAATAAAATTAAAAAAAAGAACAGAAAAACATAGGTACTCCTTGTCTTTTGATACTGTGAATGTTTCTGTTTTGACTTTTTCAGCAGTGTCAAAAACTAAGATGGCCGCTGGTAGATAAGGGTGGGTTCCGAAAATGGAGCTGCGTAGTTACAAAAGTCACTACGTAGGTAAGGCATCTTGAAAAGCCATTTGACATGGCGTGTGTCATATCAGACATCACAGCTCAAAGTCGTTGGATTGTATCAGCCCTAGGATCAAACATGTTGAATGTTGGTGCCGGCCGCTTTGACGCGCTTCAGAAACTTGATAAATGTCTGTCAAAACTACCAAGACTTGAAATGGACTAGCCAAAAAAGAATATTCAACGTGATCTCAGAGTTACGATGGCATAGTAGACTTTCCTTAAAACATTGTACCAGTCTTCGTATGATTATTTCTATGTTTTTAGACACGGCCTGCGACACACGCAATAGAATTTGGAGTAATTTTGTCAGTGGTCCGTATTGAGAGGAATAAGCAATAACGCTGCGTACCACGGGATAAGCTAAATTGTCTCGGAAGCCGCTACCAATTTAATCAAAACAAAGCAAAAGGAATGAGAAAAAGTAACGACTCCATTTTCCTCTTTCGCAAAGCGGGAGACAAAATGAATGATAATATTTATTATAAATATCACCACTATTATTATCTCAAATTACTACAATACGAAGCTGAAAATAAAATTCAATTCAAATGTTTTACTGGCAGCTCTTGGGAATTCAGTTATTCCACATAAAATCGAGCCCCGACTTCCCCAGACAAAATAATATCACAATCCGAGTATAATGAACTGAAGGGCGGCATCCGGGTGATTTTCAAATTAAACCCAGTAATTCCCAGCTAAACGATCAGAAAGCTTCTTGAAATGAACAAAATGAAATAACTCGAATAAGTCACCACCTTTATTTTATTTGTTATATTAAAAAGAGACGCCAATTTAATATTAGACATTAAATTTAATAGTTATCCAATATTTTATGTGTATATTATTGTAAATATATGAATGACTTAATAGGTATTTAAATTAAATTTAATGTGTACTTTGCGCAGATATTCGTTAATAGGACAGTGATGATAAATTATTAAAAAAAAAACTGCAAGAAATTAACGAAACATTTTTGCTCATGTGTTATTTATTGACGTGTGATTACAATTAATCAGCTGTTAGGAATTGATATTAAACCGTAGTAAGAACATACATTGTGTAGATGTGTATAATATGAATGTTCTTAAAAGAACGAGTTTACAGATCAGAAATTCTTAAAGTATGTTGGTAGTATAAGAGGAAATTGCTGTCCTATTAATACATAAAATGATGATTATATACTTAGTTGAGAAAAATAAAATATTTGTGCCAACATTGTTTGTTTTATTTCAATATCGACGCCGACTTTTTTTATTATCCTATCAGACTACCTAGAATATGCGAAAAAAAATACAAATTTATCGGAACACGTTATTTTTCACCTCTGTAGCTGTGATCAGGCGAGAGATCTGTTTCAACACAATCAGTGCATATACAGGGGGATGTTTCGGTAAACCCATTTGACATAATATATTAGTCGCATTCACGTTACTCTAGGGACGTGGAACAGTCAATAGACATGATAATTACCTACACGGGCTAGAAATACCAAGTATATACCATAATACCAAATAACCATTCCTTAGTTACTTATGTGCGAAAGTAGTAAGGATCGATTAAACAAACTCCATCAACACCATCTAAGGTTTAGTAAAAAACTGCCCAAGTGAAAAGGATTCCGAACGGATCTCAATATATTGCATGTTATTTTAACACTATGGACTTCTTATATTCTGTTTTTTTTTTGTCATCAAAAATTTAGGCTATAATTTCGGGTCGGCGGGGCGCTGCTATCCCAGCGCGCCTCAAAGAGATGTCAGCGTGGAAGACGGGGCCCACTAGGGCAGGTGGCTGCTGGGGCTGCGGAATCTGTTCGAAAGAGGTACCGTAGCCTTGGAACGCAAAGGGCACCAGGAGGAACACGGATGGGTTTTAGTCAGTAAGAGTCTGACACTCCCTCCTGCTTCACCCAGAGCAGGAGGAGTCATTAGATGATTTCCCATCCTTAAAAAAAAGGCTATAATTTCGAAATTATCTAATTGCTTGAAAATATTCAAAAATATTTATTATAAAATTATAATATTTATTTAAAATATTATTGGAGCCCTCACAATAAGCTCTATCATTCAAAATGTCACACGGTGCAGTTTGAGAAACTTTTTTTTATTTCACCCCATACCTACTTAAAATGTATTTATTAGGTCTACCTATGAAATTGCAGTTCTGCAGTACTGGCCATTTCAAATCAAAATAATATTTGTTTGGCTAAGAATTCTAATTTCAAATTAATTTTATTTTAAAAACATAGTTTTTTTTTCCAAAAGTAGTCATTTGTTTATTGATTAGTGTTACATTTTCATCGCATTTCAATCTTTTTTGTCATCATGGACACGTTAAAAATTCGAGTAATTATGGAATATGAATACCGTCGTGGCAGCAACGCGGCACAAGCGGCTCGCAACATCAACGACGTAAACGCACGACACACGTAACACTACAAACCAACGCACCACTTGTTATTGGTTTGCTCGCTTCCGTTCTGGAAATTTCGACCTGAAAAATGAACCTCGCGGTCGTCCGAAGACTTTGGTCGACAATGACGAATTAAAGGCGATTGTGGAAGCTGATGATACACAATCTACGGCTGAATTAGCAGCAGCTTTCGACGTTAGCGTCAAAACAATATTGGTCCATTTGCGTCAAATTGGCAAGGTAAAAAAGCTTGACAAATGGGTGCCCCACGAACTCAATGATCGCCAGCGCGAAGTACGCGTCGAGACGTGCCTTGCACTGCTCAACAGACACACAAATGAAAGAATTTTGAACCGCATTGTTACCTGCGATGAAAAATGGATTCTGTTTGATAACCGCAAGCGCTCAGCAAGTTGGTTGGATCCTGGTTCAGCACCTGAACAATGCCCTAAACGAAAACTTACCCCTAGAAAAGTGATGGTCACTGTTTGGTGGTCTAGCGCCGGTGTGATTCATCACAGCTTCTTACCAAACGGGGTGGGCATTACTGCAGATGTGTACTGTGAAGAACTGAACACAATGATGGAGAAGCTGGCACATCTCCAACCAGCATTGGTCAATCGCTCGTCTCCGTTGCTCCTGCACGACAACGCGCGACCTCATACTGCACAGCAGACGGTCTCCAAGTTGCAAGAACTGGGTTGGAAGCTCTCCGTCATCCGCCCTACTCACCAGACCTTGCGCCTACAGACTACTACTTTTTCCAGAATTTGGATAACTTCTTGGCGGGAAAAAAAATCAATACCCGAGAGGCAGTACAAAATGCCTTTGAAGAATTTGTTGCCTCCCGTCCAGCTGATTTCTTTAAGAAGGGCATCAATAAACTGCCACTGCGTTGGCAAAGATGCATTGATTGCATGGGTGATTACTTCGATTAATACAAATAAAAAATACATGAAAAAAAATCGTTTAAATTATTTCATACAAAACGGCAATTTCATAGGTAAAGACCTATTATTTACGTAAGATTTCCGTGTTTGGATCACAAAAGTTCATATGTGTACCAAATTTAAAAAAAGTCGTCCTGTATATTTTAACTTACCTACTGGGTGTAGGTAAGTTAGAATACACAGGACGACTTTTCAGTCATCCTATAAGGGTTCCGGTTTTTACGAATGTTCCGAACCCTAAAAACCAGTAAGTGGTTTAGTTGGATTCCGTTCCTTTTTGACTACAGCGGTTACAGATTCACTTAGCGTGGAAAAGCTGATTTACTGGTTTTTTTTTTACTATTGATAGGCAGGCGTTTGACCACTATCTCACCTGATGGTAAGCGATGATGTAGTCGAAGATGGAGCACGCTTGCCTAGAAGTAACCTATTCAGTCTTGACTTAAAGACTCCCAGGTTGTAGCTATCAGGAAACACAGACTCCGGCAGGGAATTTCACTCCTTAGCTGTACGCATTATAAATGTGTTCCCAAAACGTTTTGTGAGATGGCGCTTATGTCAAATACGTGATAGTGATTATTAAAAGTTTTCGTTTATCTAAAAAAAAAATTGCTAAAATTTGTTAAGATTGTTTCAGTAGTACAAATTTTTAGGCTTCCTATCGTATAAAGCTTTCGCACGCCACTGATAATATTCTTGTCTACTACATTTAATACTAAAGAAGTAGTAGTGGTAAGTATGTAATCCAACACTTAGCATCTATGTTGACTTTCGTTATATGGATGGTATTATAATTATGATTTGCCAAGCACAGCTAATTATGTTGTTAAATATTTTATTCTATGCTAAATACTACCATTAATAGCATACAAGTCATCGTCTGCCTAGCCTTTTCCCAACTATATTGGGTTCGGCTTCCAGTCAAGCCGGATTCAGCTGAATACCAGTATTTTACGAGGAGCGGCTGTCTACCAGACCTCTACAACCCATTAACTGGGTAACACGGGTACATCATGGCAAGACTGGAGTCAAATTTATTTCTCTCCGTAACGACTGGCAAAGATCTACAAATGACAGCCGGGACTATCGGCTTAACGTGCTTTCCGAGGCACGGAGGAAACTCGGTATGTTAAGATGGTCACCCATCCACAGACCAACCTTGGCAAGCGTTGCTTAACCTTAAAGATCGACCCGTGCGGCTGTTATTATCTAGCCACGAGCTCCTCATCATCATCTGCCTAGCCTTTTTCCCAACTAAATTTGGGGTCGGCTTCCAGTCAAGCCGGATTTAGCTGAATACACGAGCACCTCAAAAAAAAAAATCTTATTATCAAATAATAGCATACGAGTAACTATAACAAATCTACCACACTCTCATCACTTGTTCACGAATCTACTAACCTAAAAATCTAAAATCATACTTTAAAGATTACAACATAATTGATGCATGCATCTCGAACGCTAAGATTGAAGCCACCTGTATAGTCGATGCAGTAAACAAAATTAATGCATAACAAATAAAAATGAAGCAACCGGTATTGCAAAGGAACGCTGTATCAAACATTTTAGTTTAGTCGCCTCTAAGCCTTAGTCAAAGTCTGAGCACAAGTGTGGACAAATGTAAGATAAGACAAAATAAATATCAAAATGAAAATCCTTTTAGTAATAGTAGCATTATGTTCTGTACAAATTGTGACATCAACTTTCTGTTTTTGGAACACTGGCTGCCCATATAAGTTTTTCTCAAATAAAACCCCTTACAACTTGGTAAGGGGTGATATAAGGGATTCTCTAGTCAAGCTTACTGGTAAGTAAGATCATTTTAATTTTAACTCATATATCAGTTTTACTATTACGATAAACGACACACTTACACTCTATCATCTGTCATGTCTAAAACAAGGCCGTCTTTCTGTAGTGATAGTTCTGATCTATTTTTTAAACAGCTAAATGACCTTGAACTTTAAAACTATTTAAATATTTGCGACGTTTCAAGTAAACAGAACAAACCATGGCGCGGTCTACATAGCTACCTAATTAAAAACTTGTTTTGATAACAAAAATAAACCGAAACTATATAAATTATTGGCACATTAGTTTTTATTTTAAATATATTTATCTAAACATAAGATAACTAACATAACATGTAATATAACTAACGTTTCGCCTGCGAATCCTACTTACCTCTCTCCTCCGTACTCAGTACTTTCCTCTGTAAACTTCGATACCCCCTACCTCGACCCCCTTTGAAGGGTAAAGAGTAATCTTGCAATATTAATAAGTTATTTGCATTCAAAAAGTTTCTAAATCGAAGTATTGAACTTTTTTCATACAATCCATTTTTAATTGCCTATGGATGGATCTAACTACTTTTTCGTAATCAACCCCTGATACGGGAAAAGAGCTTGATCCGTTTAAAAAAGTCCACTAATTGATAATACAACCAAGTTTTAGGCAAGTAGTAAAAGGTATGCTTCACTAAAAAAACATCACCCTTTTACACACCTTCATGGGTTGATTTTAGAGAAAACCATAACCATTATGTCTCATATTTTTATCAAAATTGTTAATGTCGAGTTTCAACTTTATCGGTTCAAGTTTTACGCTTCTTCCGTAAATATTATAACCCCCTTAATTGTCTTTAAGGGGTAGTTGTGGGAAAACTAATAATGCCAATCTTTATTGTTCACTTAGGTTAGTATTTGTTCCAAGTTTCAAGCAAACTGGCCTAAGGAATAAGATTCTTCCAAACAAACTTTGGCACCCCTAAATCGACTTTCGTGGGTAGTTCTGAAAAATTAGTGAAGCATTTTTTAATTTTCTTGTGCCAGTATTCGTTCCAAGTTCCAAGTATATTCGCCCAAAGAATAAGATTTTTTATACAAACCTCCAACCCCTATTTCATCCCTTTACAGGAAGCTTTAGCAGACATCTTCTATTTATAGTTTGCCTCTGTGCCAAATTTCGTTTTCATAGGTCTGGTAGTTTCCAAGATTAGATGATTAATTGGAGAGTGACCATTCGCTTTAATATACAGCGTTATTTGTAGAACACCAACAATCTCTTAGGCAGTGAAAGTACACATGATTATAAACAACTTTTACTTTGAGACTAATCCTGAAAACTCGATAAAAATATCAGCTGTTTCAAACATTTTCAATGGCTAAATATTGCATTTTGTATGAATAATCATGTGTTCTTTCACTGCCTAAGAGGTCGTTGGTGTTTTACAAATAACCCTGTATAGACAAGCTTTTGCCCGCGATTTCGCATGCGCATACGCTATTTTCCCGTACCCGTACGATTTTCGAGAAATCTCTTAGTGCTCGCCTACACTCCTCAAGGAACCTACATGAACAATTAATTTCAGCTTTTTACGACCGGTGGTTTCGGCTGTGCGTTGTCTTTCAGTCTCTCACTAACTCACTCAGTAACGCAAGAATTTTATATATGTATTAGGATAATAGCTTAAGAGTTTGATTGTTTGAACGCACAATGTTCTGGAACTACCAGTCGAATTTTGAAAATTATTTTTGTATAATGATACTCACATTCACGAGGAAAGCTGTGGAACAATAAAATTACTTAACTTGTAGAATATTATGTAAAAAAACAACTGCCCCTGTGGGCAGTTTTTTTTTCACCGTTTATGCGCAACAACGATGAGCAAGTGCATATTGTTGTTGCGTACTAAGAATGAAAAACCACATACCTTACTACAAATTTCCATTCCATACCGCAAAAAGGCAATTTAGGTTAGGTAACGATTAATATTTTTTACGTAGCTGTACTCTTTTCTTTATTTGCGATATCAAGGTCAAAATCCACTAAAATTTATCATCAGAAGGTTACATCGATAACCTCTCTCGCACACATACTCACACTATTAATATGTACTAATCATTAGAGGAGCTCGTGGCTAAATAATAACAGCTGCACGGGTCGATTTTTACGGTTAAGCAACGCTTGCCAATTTTTATATCTACATAATCAAGTATTATACACGTCGTCATTTTAGTCGTCTTAAATCGGCAGCCCACTTTCATGGGCTCGGAGCTCGTGGCTATATAATAACAGCCGCAAGGGTCGATCTTCAAGGGGCTTACCCTTGAAGATCGACCCTTGCGGCTGTTATTACAGACCAACAAACAAAGGTCTACAAATGGATGGGTGACCATCTTAACATACCGAGTTTCCTCCATGCCTCGGAAAGCACGTTAAGCCGTTGGTCCCGGCTGTCATTTGTAGATCTTTGGCAGTCGTTACGGATTGTCAGAAGCCAAGAAGAAGTACCGTGTTACTCAGTTAATGGGTTGTGGAGGTCTGGTAGGCAGCCGCTCCACGTAAAACACTGGTATTCAGCTGAATCCAGTTTGACTAGAAGCCGACCCCAATGTAGTTGGGAAAAGGCTAGGCAGATAATGAATCATTACAAAAATTGACTGCGGCAGAATATAAGTTATACAACTATTATTTTCTTTGACAATTTTCGAGGTCCTAAGTCCCAACCCCTTGAAAGGTGTACGAGGGTCTGAAGCCATTTCGCAGATGTTACGATATACGATCATGAGTTTAGGACAAATTAATTAAAATAATTTGGAATCTCCTCAGGTTGTGAACCAGTCAGCATTTGGGGACTCGTTAGACATGGGCAAAGGAATCCTGGTACAGATTTTGGAAAGCACATGAAAGCAGCTTTGGTCATAAAAGATTACGTCGTATCTAGCCATGAGCGAGGTAACTGCTCTCTTTGCGCACAAGACGTCGAAAATTTACAAAATTGGCAAGTTAATAAAGATATGTTCGACAAACCTTTCCAACTCACCAAAGAGGGTTCTCTAGAATCTGAAGGTATTGGACGAAGACTGAAACAAGCATTCTCAAAATTACTGGCGAAACTGGACAAAAATGACTATGAGTTTCGTCCTGCACCTGGAGCGTGGATGGCTGACAGTGCCAAGGCCTTCGTAGATGGTCTTTATGATAGGCAACTAACTGTACAGCCACCCAGGACTGATTTCGATATATTATCTGTAAGTGATATTTTGTATTTTTACTATCTGTAAGTGGAGGAGCTCGTGGCTAGATAATAACAAGGTTAAGCAATGCTTGCTGTTGTATACGTAGGTAGGTATGATGGAACACAAGTGAAACTACTGACAGCTAATAGCACACTGTTTTATTTACTGGGTTAGAGAGGCGGGGACGCAGCCCATGCACACATACAACATGGTATGTAACACATACATATATAACATTTCCTTCCCTTATTAAAATAAAATGTTACAAATTATGCACCATACGAGATTACAAAAAAGGTTCGTAATCCACCCTGAGAATATTCCTCAATAGCCTATCTGGGTTCCTTGAAATTGGATCTGTCACTGGTTCTTCGTCTACTGACGATGGTGGTCGCAGACTTGCCTCATCAGTGTCCTCCCCCCGTGGGACGCTACACCTGTGAGTCCTGAGACTCGTCAGCTGAGGGCTCGGTATGACAGTTGGTATAGTCGTCAAAGTCATAATTGTGCTGCGACTGTCGTTGGTGTTGTGGTTTGTTTTGTTGGTCTGTGTATGGGTGACCATCTTAACATACCGAGTTTCCTCTGTGCCTCGGAAAGCACGTAAGCCGTTGGTCCCGGCTGTCATTTGTAGATCTTTGGCAGTCTTTACGGATAGTCAGAAGCCAGTAAATTTGACTCGTCTTGCCAGGAAGTACCGTATTACCCAGTTAATGGGTTGTCGAGGTCTGGTAGGCAGCCGCTCTTCGTAAAATACTGGTATTCAGCTAAATCCACCTTGAATGGAAGCCGACTCCAATATAGTTGGGAAAAAGCTAGGCAGATGATGAAGTTTTGTATTTTTCATTGTTGGGTTGCAACTTATTTGGCTAAAATTCGTATTCTATCGTAATCCACATTAACACTACTTATCTTTTATTATTAAAAAATAAATAAATAATTAATATTATTTTCCAGCCCTATGACACGTGCAAAAAGTATATCGATTTGAAGAAAGACCCAAAAACGTATGAGGAATCGGTGAAATTTTTGAACTCTTCCGAATATCTTGCAGTAAGTTTGCAATTATTTTTAATTCTTTTCATATTTTTATTGTTGAAATGTGATTTTAAATAATATCTATTTTTTTCAGTCCAAGGACAGGATCCAGAGACGTCTTGGTATGGATCAAGCCTTAACAGATACAAATATTACGGCTTTATTCGACTTGTGCCGTTACGCTTCATCGGGCCTCACTAACAAATTCAGTCCATGGTGTGCACTGTTTACGACCGAAGATTTGAAAGCCATGGAGTATATTGCTGACTTGAGACATTACTACAGAAGTGGTTACGGAACACCCATAAATGAACTATTTGGGCAAATAACTCTGACCGACTTACTGAAACGTTTTCAGGATGCAAAAACTGGCAAAGGAAAAAAGATCACAACTTATTTTACTCATGCTACTATGATGGACATGGTGTATACCGCCCTAAAATTATTCAAGGATGATGCCCCCTTAACTGGCGCTTTCAGAAAGCCCGATCGGAAGTGGAGAAGTAGCAAACTAGCAGTATTTTCCGCCAATCTAATGGTCGTCCTAAACAAGTTAGTATCGTTTGAAGTTTTATTTCTATATCACGGTCGCACCACTGTAACGGAAAGAAGAAAAATTATTTTGAGATAATTCAAAGACATTGTTGGTTTAAGAATGTTTTTTAGTTTTATACCCAAAGGGAACGGAACCCTACAACTAAGCCTCCACTGTCCGTCCGTTCCTCTGTCTGTCAGCGGGCTGTATCTCAGAAACCGACAGATTGTGTATTTATATTGCTGCAATACCAATAAATAATAAAAACCAGACAAGTGCGAGTCGGACTCGCCCACCGAGGTTTCCGTACAAATTTGATAGGTGCATATTACTTTAAATAAAGACTTTTTTTAAGGATATAATTACAAACGTATAGTTTCAGATCTTTTCCTATACTTGTAAAATACAGTATTACTTGCCAAATTTCATAGTCCTAGGACATCGGAAAATACCCTATAAATTTTGATTCCCTTGAGAGTGTCGAAATATAAATTTATTGTGGCAGAAATGGCCAGATCTTTTTTGACGTTAACTTAAAAGTTTGATTTTTCACAGCTTCAAGGGACTGTAGACCTGAGTATTTGACAGACAGACAGACAGACGGACGGACAACAAAGTGATCCTATAAGGTTCCGCTTTTTCGTATTAAGTTACGGAACCCTAAAAATTTTTTTATATGGTAAGGAACCCATCGTGACGAGTCTGACTCGCACTTGGCCGGTTTTTTAAGCTCATTTGGTACTTTAGAATCTTTCTCATTTAAGTGTATTCAAACGGGTACGTATTTGAATATCGAAGATTAAAATACCTACTGTTAAAATGTCGACGTTCAAAACATCGAAAATGGAAATATTAAACGACTATAAAGCCGAAAATTAAAATAACAAAAGCTTATATTATCGAATGGTTAAATAACCTACGTCCAATATATCTAAAATTTTAATATCTACAAAAGTTACATCGAAAGATCTAAATACAGATTATCGAATGCCCTAAATATCGAAGTACAAAGTATCGAACGTCCTAAATATCGATGGGTACAAATATTACTTGAACATCGAAAATTAAAATAAAATGGTTTAATTTTCAACATTAAATACATTAATAATTCACCTTAAAAATACGTACAAGTTAAAATATCGAAAATATTTGATATAAGGAGTATGAGTGGAAAAAAGTTACTTCTCCAACGTCTCCGGCGCTACGGGAAGTGCAACCCCTTCGCCCTTGACCTCCTTTCGCACCTCCGGATTTTTATATACACTCTAGAGGTAACAGCCAAAAGACTTCGTAAAGACGACCTATTATATCCATGAAAATCAGTGTCCAGTGTTCAAGCGTAGGTCAATCGTGAACGTATTTTTTAGGTTTTTAAATTTAAATATTTTCTTGAAAAGTCAATATGTTGTGTTGCAAAAGTTAGTGCAGAAACGAATTGCTGACAAACCGACTCCACGTAGTCTTGTTTGCCCTACCCCTAGAGGTAATTTAGAATCGTGGAGGGTCGAGGTGGCCCGCGAGCTGAGGAGCAGGTGGTTTTAACACCCACCGCCGCGGCTGAGGCTGGCCGGCAAAGCCGGTCAGCAAGCCGAAGCTGCGGTGGTGAGCGTTCAAACCATCTGTGACGATAAGCTCGCGTGGGACAGTCGAAGCCCCGCAGTTCCGGACCCGTGACAGAAGCCATGCTTGCTGCATGTTGCATGCTTCTAATCCGTGTTTCGACATGATAATATTCTCTAAAAAGTACGTTAAATTTTTGCAATAGACAGACTAATGACTAATAGCAACGCGTTTGCAGAGTGTTACAATTTCAAATCTACCTGTATTTAATTTCATGAATACACTCACACTGCCTATACAAAAATTTGTTCGATGTTTTAACTAGTAGGTATTTTTAACGTAGATATTATGAACTTAGATGAATTACATGTTAACATTTTGAACTTAGGTATAATGTCATTCGATGTTTTAAAAAATTCGATATTTTAATCACTCGGCATTTCAATCTTCGACGTTTAAAGTGTAGGCATAACAATTTTTGATATTTTGATACAATCGATATTTAAATTTTCGATGTTTTGAACGTCGGTATTTTACGCATAGGTATTTTAATCTTCGATATTCAGATACGTACACGTATTCAAACTCCATAATGAGTAGTAAATACACGACCTATTAATTAGTTGCTGTTTGTGTGTTGGAGGAGCTTGTGGCTTAAGTAATAACTGGGTTTTAGAGGTCAGTATTTATCTGAATCCGGTTTGACTAAAAGACGCCTTTTCCCTATATAGTTGGGAAAAGACTAGGCGTGTTTCAAACCAGAAAGCCAGAAGGTCTTTTTGTTCTGATTTCAGATAAATGCATTAGTTTTTAAACTCGTTTGCGTAATATTAGAGGACTTTTTGCTGACACGACAGTTAACTTTATTTCTGGCTGATCTCAGTAACAGTAATCAAAATTTTAACTTTGGAATAGTAAATATAGTGTTCTTACTACATGAATTATGTGAATATTATTTTTATCGCGTCGCACTATACCTACTGTATGGACCCAGTAGTTGGCCACGTTTGTTGCTTCGATGGACGCGTTGTTTGAGTCATCTATGATGCAGGTTTATGGGCATTTGGGATATTCCAGCAAATGGGACTTAGTCTGGAGTGCGATAATGTAAAAATCTCATCGTGAAAACTTAGTTGAAGTGAACGAAGTGAGCTGTCAGTTCATACAAACAAGATGGAATGACAGATCATGCGCATGTTCACTCTAAGGCCCGTATTACAGAACCTTACTCAAGTACTACTTAAACTGCGTTCAACCGATTACTGCTTGAGCGAAGAATCTCGACTTAAGCATTCAGTTTATTTTAGAACTGTCCTCAAACTCAAATCAAACGAAACTACGCTTGAGTAGAGATTTTGATCTCTGATTACGTGAGTAAGCAATTATTATGGTAACCCTGAACAATAGTTTGTTTTCTATTGCAATTCTTTTTTTTTGTACGATTAAACTGGATCAAAACCGGATGACGAGATGGACGACGCGACGTTATTGACACTGACAGCCACCCTTAACCCTTCAGAGTAGGTACATCATAGGTACATTATGTTCTGTAGTCAGCTAAACTGTGAAAATGATTTTTTTTGGCGGGATTATTTCGAGTGAAGTTCAGTGGCTGTTTTAATTGATTCCTAGTGAATATTATGAAGTAAATGCTGCCAAATACTGCATAAAAATTGAATGTGTCGCACCCCCATTCTAATGAAACTCAAAAAAGATATAAATGAAAATAAAGACTTGACTTAAATCCAAAAAAAAACAGTGAAACTTCATCTTCATTGTCAAATTACTTAAAATAGTCAAGCTCTTCAGAAATACAATAAATAATTGTTTACAATAATTATTGTGGTTCCGTGTGGTTCATATTTGGGTTAGGAAATATCTAAACAAAAAATAATTTTGCACTTTTGGAAAGAAATTTATAAAGTACTACAAATATTAAAATCATTTAAAATGGTAGAGAAAAAAAAAAAAATTATAATAATCTACTTCTGTAAATATATCCATTTTGATTAGGTAGGTACTCGATTTACTCCAAATTCACAAGAATTTTCATGAATATCTATGCTCAAGCGTGGTCTCGACTACACTTGCGAAAACAAAGATCAAATCTCGCCTCAAGCAGTGATTCTGAGCTGATTGTAATTTTAAAATAAGGACACATTGAGTAGAGCTCAGTTAAGACTCAAGCATTGTTCTATAATACGTAAAAAATGTCATTTTAAAGTGACATTGCTCAGGTGATTATTTGATTGTAGTTTCTCTGCTCAAGTCAAGTTCTAAAATTAGAACTCCAACTGTGACTAGTTTTAAGTAATGCTTGAGTCTTGATTGTAGTTCTGTAATACGGGCCTAAGTGTTCACCGTGACTTGTGGATAGAATAGGCCGGCTGAACCGCACTTTCACCGGATATTTGATGGATCAATAATTCCCTATTTCGCCAGATAATATATTCAGCCAGTGTGAAGATCATATTGTTCGTCAATTTGATATAAATGAATTGCGAAATAAACTTTATTAATTTTTTTATAGGTGCAACAAGGGACCCGACGACTATAATGTTGTATTTTACTTGAACGAAGAACCTTTACAGTCAATTTGTAAAGAAGGAGTATGCAATTGGAAAGAATTTGAAGATAAGCTGTCGCCATTCCTTAATACAAATACTAACTTTTGCGGATAGATGATAATTTCCAGAATTTGACTTTTTAATATGCTAACGTAGAATTATAAATTTAAACACCCCGGAAATTATTTATATAAGTGGCGTGAGATTTATAACTCATTCAAGAGTAATATATTGTTACTATAACCATGATATTTTATGGTAAATTAGTTAATTATTGTGAATAAACAATTATCTCTAAGTAGTTATTCATGGCTATAACATTCCGTCATAATTAAAATATTTTCGAGGACATAACATGTTATGTAAATTAAATCTATTAATAAGTAAAACTGTTTTCAATTATTAACCAAAGGCGGAACCTGGTCCTGTAGGTAACTTCAGGGTCCGTTTCAACCCCTCACCCTTTGTGCAAAACGACTGCCTACCTCGGGCGACTTTTTTGATCCGTAGTTACCATATGGTTAACAATTTGGCGCACCTAAATTTCGAAAGTGCGTTTTCCGATCCATATTAAATTTAGCTTGACCAATGGTCAAATAAATTACTATTAATAAATATCTAAATATGGTCGAAAAACGTATTTTAACATGCCTTATTTAATGGGTAACTACAAACAAAAAAGCAGTCTCTTAGGACTCAATAGAAGAATCTCCCGGGCTAGTACATGCTACTTACCTAGCTTAACGTCAAGTTACAGAAGTATCAAGAAAACATAATGTAAGTTAAAGGAGTGTACATATATATTTTGATTCAGGCATTTATACACAAGAAAAGCAACAGCTGTAAGCTAAACACAGCCAGCTGTAAACACGATGGGCATAGGAGTAGTCAACTAATGGAGCCACTACTCACCTTTATGGTTTCCATTATCAGATTATTGTTATTAGCTGCAATGAATATAAGCCATCTGTACAATTTATATGAGCTCAAACCTCAAACACGACCAGCATACTTGTATGATTGGATGTAAAATAACTTTTCCAGATTTCGTCTACTGAACACATATTCAAGGTCATGTATTTATTCATTAGCCATCGAAATCGAAAATAAAAATTGATATTCTTGCTCTATTTTAGATGAAAACAAAACTACGATAGGTCTCAACTCTGTCGGCTTCTGGGTCAGAAATTACCATTCGTCTGTGTATGATTTATGAAAAAATATATTGTTATGGTTTTGGAGATACAAGCAAAAAACTGAAAACCGGTACCTTTCCCCCCTCCCCCACCGCTGGCTCACCTCCCACCCTCGGGGATTTTTGGCATGTTCATCTAGACACCTTAAAGAACAACTGTACCAATTTTCAAAGATACACGAATTATTCGCTCTGATTTCCTTAATTTTCCTGCACTGTTGGAACAATATGGCATCATAGTTTACTTTCATAAATTACTTTACTTACCACACTCTACTAACACACACCACACTTAACTCTGATACTAGGGTGTGGGATCGTTAGACGTTACTGCCCAAACGATAACAAGAAGACTTTACTTATTTATTATTTTTATCACATTTAAACTAAGCAGATAACAAAATTATTTTAGATCGTGTAGTTAGAATACAGTACAAACTACCACAGTCAACGTTGTGTTTATCTTAAGTAGTGTTCTATTTTATTTGTAGTAATCAATCACTATGAAGTTTTTATTACGAACTGTGCTGGTTTGGTTTTACGTAAAATATGCACTGAGTTTGGATTGCTATTGGAATACTCGATGCAATTACAATTATTTTTCAAGTAAAACTCCTTATGAATTTGTTCGTGGTGATATAAGAGATTCGATTGTAAAACAAAAAGGTAAGTTGGCAGTTATTCCACCTCCTTTCATAGTTGATTTTTTCTAAGACGTTTCAAAATAGCCCAGCTCCGTTGCTTATGATTTATTTATTAGACTAGAGATTAAAAGAGTCCCAAGTAGTAGTAGTAGTATCTATACATTCAAAATTACTTGTGTTGATCCTTTGGCAGTTGATGCATTTTAAAATTTTACTAAAGTCTCCTCGTAAAGGGGTGAAATAGGGGGTGGAAGGTTGTATGCAAAATCTTAATACGAGAGTTAATATACTTGAAACTTGGTACGAATACTGGCTTGAGTGAATAATTAAGGTTGTCATGATAAGTTTTTCGCAACTACTACCAAAAGATGATTTATGGATATTGAATTTTGTATGGAAGAATCTTATTCCTGGAGGCAATATGTTGAAACTTGGTAAGAATACTGGCTTAAGTGAATAATGAAGTTTTTCATTATTAGTTTCTCGCAACTATCCCCAAAAGACGATTTATGGGGTACTAGCTTCTGCCAGCGACTTCGCCCGTGTGGTCCCTAGGGAATATACTCCCGGGATAAAAAGTAGCCTATGTCCTTTCTCAAGCTCTAGACTCTTTCTGTTCCAAGTTTAATTTACACCGGTTCAGTAGTTTTGTTACTTTCACCTTAGTAAGGATTAAATTTTGTATAGAAGAATCGCATTCCTTTAGTTTATAAACTTAAACCTTGGCACGAATATTGAACTAAATAGATAATAAATTATGTTATGTAGTTAAGGGTCAACTAAAGTTTGTATAGAGTAAAGTTATAAATAATCTCTTGGTTCAATTAAGTTCTAACTAATTAAGGATTTAATTTTAACAATTAAAAATAATAGTGTAGAGTAAAGATCTAAACCTGCCTATACTTATAGTCAGGGATAATAAGGTGAAAATGGGAAAAACAGTATTATATAAAAAAAACTAACACCCTAAAAACATTTAATTTAAAGCTTCAAACTTACTCGTAGAAATAATAGGTACTTATCTAGGACTCTTTTTACTCTATAATATGAAGTACAAAACGTTTGCACTAGCGCTGGGTTAATTAAATAGGAAATCTGAATCGTCTCCTTTCTGATTATAAATATGTAGTTATCTCTAAATTATTTAAAAGGGACGCATCAAATAATAATAATAATCAATTTTCTCATTCCGTATTTTTTATATAATTTAATTTCAAAACCAAATAAAAACATGCTCATTATCCTGGATACAACAAAAAAAAAAAACAGTAAACTACAATACAAAAAAACGACCCCGATACAACATGGAAATATAATTCGACGAAGGTAAATTTAAATGCTGACAAGAAGCCGGGCACGTTTACTAACTACACAGCCAACATCTTCGGGTTCTTCGCTCAGCTCCGCCTCGCAGCCGCCAGGACCTGCTCCAGCTGTAAATCCTGATATTCCGGTAGCTGCAGTTGCGTCGAGTTCAAGCGACGAATACTTCTCGCCGCCGACGACACCACCAGCTGCGCGTCGGCGCGGGCGAAGACGACCACGTGCGCGTCATCCAGCGTAACCGTATGTTGGATGATAGTGTGCTTGATCGCCTCCGCACTGAAATGTGTAGCCATGTCATTGCTCCTCCGTCGCAGACTGTGACACCAGCATCGTCAACCCAATTGCCCAGCCACGCTGACGAGGAGACTAATGACAGGGTTACAAACGTAAGTACCCATTGCAAGTCATTGCACTGGGTACCTACGTTTGTAACCCTGTCCCACCCTGAGTGTGCTATTCGGGAATACCGAATACCTACATGCAGCCTGAACTTAGACCACGCTTACCTCGTTTGCCCATGCAGAACAAGAACAGGGCGCTGGTGGCTGCTCTGGATTCGCAATTGTCAAGCTATTTTGATAACTGTGATAACCTCACCGATGCACATTCGATCGTGTACTGCGCGGCTGTAGCGGCATGTCGTGTAGCTCATGTCAAAATAAAAATAGCCAATGATAGAGTTACACGACCAAAACCAGCCGTACCAGCTTGGCAGTGCAGGATCGAGCGTCGTATTGGTGAGGCCAGAGCGCTAATCGGCAAACTGATCTGCTTCAGGGAGGGCAACACACGCCCTAGAGTAATGCGCTTTGTGAGACGGGCGTTTTTTGGGGACTGATGTCAATCCCCGAGTCACCCAGAATCGCACATTCCGAAGTAATGAAAGCTGACACGCGCTTGCCAGATGATGATGCTATGTGTTCATTCTGGCACAGCATCTGGTCGGTTCCTGTCAGTCATACTGAGGGTGACTGGACTCGGGTGGTCGAGCGTGTGTGCGATCCGATACCAGAAATGGGGGCAATTACCATCAGCCCCCAAGATGTAGTATGTGCAGTCCGTCCGTTGCCTAACTGGAAATCTCCAGGGCCGGACGGGCTGCACAATTTCTGGATTAAATGATTTACGAGATCGCACGCTTGCTTGGCGTCTCAATTCCAGTCTGCCTTAGAGTCTGGGTCGCTACCCCAGTTCTTAACTACAGGAATAACCCACCTGCTCCATAAATCAGGTAGTACTGCGGAACCTAAAAATTATAGACCGATCACGTGTTTACCGACGGTCTATAAAGTGTACATCCATTTTGAGGGTAAAGATTAATAGTCATATTAACAACAACAACATCATGTCTGCCTCTCAAAATGGATGTAGGAATGGGTCCCGCGGTACTAAGGAGCTACTCCTTATTGATATGGCCATTAGCCAACAGGTTCGGCGTTCCCGGAAGGATCTGTCGACATGCTGGATAGACCATAAGAAGGCCTATGACTTGGTGCCTCATACATGGCTCATGAGGTTGCTAGAATTGTATAAAGTTGATGCAACGCTACGCACCTTCCTGATGTCATGTATGGGGCAATGGAGGACAGTCCTTCGCTATCCAGGATGTCGAAATATCCAGAGGAATAGCGAACCGGTAAGGATCGAGCGGGGTATATTTCAGGGCGATAGTTTGAGTCCACTTTGGTTTTGTCTAGCCTTGAATCCTCTTAGCACACTGCTGGAGAAATCAGGGCTAGGCTATCGGTTGAAGAGAGGTGGTCAGTTTATATCTCACCTCATTTACATGGATGATCTGAAACTCTTTGCCCCTACTAATCTGCAACTGATGGAGCTACTGAAAGTAACTGAAACATTCAGTAACGCCATCAGGATGGAGTTTGGTGTGGACAAATGTGCGGTCATGCATGTAAAGCGTGGAGAGATTATGCAATCTGTGGGAACTCAACTCTCGAATTCCATAAACCTGAGATCCCTCTCTCCAACTGAAACTTACAAGTATTTGGGTATGTCGGAAGCGTTAGGTATCAATGTTACTGACATGAAGTAATCGTTGAAGGAGCGCTTCTTTGGTCGCCTGAAGAAGGTATTTAATAGCCTTCTAACAGGCGGAAATAAGGTGCGCGCCTTCAACGGTTGGGTCATGCCGGTATTGATGTACTCTTTCGGCGTACTCAATTGGACTCAAACGGAACTTGACGCCCTGGATAGGCGAGTCCGCACACTGCTTACTGCATATCGAATGCATCACCCACGATCGTCGGTAATGAGACTGTATATCCCGCGAAAGTGTGGAGGTCGAGGCTTTTTAAATGCTAAGACTCTCCACAATCGCGAGATATGCAGTCTTAGGGAATATTTCCTAGCTATCGACGTGGGAATGCATCGAGATGTAGTGGCGGTGGACAAAGGACTCAACCCGCTCTCCTTGGCAAATGAGAACTGGCGCAAACCTGCGGTGCTTGATACTAACGATCGCAGGGCGGTATGGCAGAGTAAGGAGCTTCACGGACCCTTTTTCGGACCCTACATGGGCCCGACGTAGACCAACTAGCGTCGTAGCGTTTCGGTGAACTATTTGGAGAAACCGAAGGTTTTGTTTGTGCAATTATAGACGAAGTTATCATGACGAATAACTACCGGAGATTTATTGTGAAAGACGGCACGGTCGACATATGTCGGGCATGTCACCGTCCGGGAGAATCAATTCGCCACATTATCTCTGGTTGTTCTCGTCTAGCTAACGGAGAATACTTGCATAGGCACAACCTTGTAGCCAGGATTATCCATCAGCAACTTGCTCTGAAATACTCTCTTGTGGAGTCGGAGGTGCCATGCTATAGGTATGCGCCCGACCCAGTTCTCGATAATGGCAATATCACATTGTACTGGGATCGGTCCATTATCACTGACAGGACTATTGTTGCCAATAAGCCTGATATAGCACCGAATTGTGAGGCGTGCAATGATTGTAGACATAACTGTCCCACATGACGAGAACCTCGTGAAAGCCGAGAAAGACAAACAAATCAAGTATATTGACTTGGCTCGCGAGGTTGTCGACATGTGGGAAGTGGACTCCGCAATCATTGTACCGATAGTCGTGTCGGCCAATGGCTTAATAGCCACGAGCTTCGACCAACACCTTAGGAGGCTCTCGTTGTGCAGCTGGATCAAGGGATTGATTCAGAAAGCGGTACTTCTGGACACGGCTCGCATTGTCAGGTTCCTTTCTCTGGAGCCCTGACCGCCGGTAGCTTGGACCCTGTTCCCGATATCGGTGGGCTACTATTTTTATATTTTTAAATGTTTTATATATATATATATATATATATATTGTATCAAAATATTTAAAAATGAAGAAATAAGTGAAAAACATGAATAAAGGAAATAATAAAATGATATTTCAGTAGTCGTTGAACATCGTTAACGTTCTACCGATTGTTTAGCAGATAAATAAGCGGTGGTGGCATGATAATTACGTTACACACAGTATCGAAATCAAAATACGTTCGGAAATATGAGTTGCTTTAAAGTTAGAACACCTATGATAACATCCGTGCTTCATTTTCGACCACATAATCGCTTACCATTAGGTGAGATAGTGGTCAAACGCTTGCCAATGAACAGTAAAAAAGGCTTCCTCACGGATTTTTATTTACTTACCTATTCATATTAAGTAATAATAAAGTAAAGTAACAATACACTGTATTGGAGTGCTCTTAACTTTTTCGATTCCAGGTAAATTACAGAAAAGTTTATTTTATGATTTTTTTTTTCAGATTGTGAGCCAGTTAGTATTTGGGCACTTATACGACATGGACGGAGGAATCTTGGTATTGACTATGGAAAGCCCATAAGATCAGCTTTGTTTATAAAAGATTACATCGTATCTAGCTACGAAAAAGGTAACTGCTCGCTTTGTGCTCAAGATGTAGAAAATTTGCGAAATTGGCAGCTTAATATGGATATGTTTGATAAACCTAGCCAACTTACTCAAGAGGGATACCATGAATTGGTAGGCATAGGGCGAAGACTGAAACAAGCTTTCCCAAAACTATTAGAAAAACTAGGAAATGACAGTTATCTGATTCGTCCTGCCCGTGGACAATGGATAAAAGACAGTGCCAAGGGTTTCAGTGATGGGCTTAATGATAAGCAATTGATTGTACAACCATCTAGAACTGATTTTGACGTAATCACTGTGAGTTTTAACTTGTTGTTTTCATCGTCGTTTCGAGGAAAATTTCAATGCATTTATTTGTACGCTACTCTATTTACATACTGTAAACATTATAATTTTTCAGCCTTACGACACCTGCCTTAAATATCAAGATGTAAAAAGAAATCCAGAAACCTATGCGCAATCGAATATTTATTTGAGTTCTGCAGAATATCTTGCTGTAAGATAGACTATCGTTTGCTTATAATATTTTTTTCACTTCTTTTTTCTATGATCTGTTACACGAATAATTTCGAATTCTATTTCAGTCAAAGGATAGGATCCAAAGACGTCTTGGTATAGATTACCCATTAACAGACTTAAACATTACATCTTTATACGACTTGTGCCGTTACACTGTGTCAGGGTCAACAAATCAAAGTCCTTGGTGTGCGCTATTTACGACCGAAGATTTGAAAGTTATGGAGTATATATTTGATTTGAGACATTACTACAGAAGTGGTTACGGAACACCCATAAACCAACTATTTGGCCAGATTACTCTGGCTGACTTACTTAAAAGTTTTCAAGATGCAAAAACTGGGAAAGGAAAAAAGATTACGACTTATATTACTCATGCTACTATGATGGACATGATGTACACTGCCCTTCAATTGTTCAAGGACGATGCTCCCCTAATTGGAACGCTGAGAAATCCTGATCGGAAATGGAGAAGTAGCAAACTGTCAGCGTTGTCCTCCAATCTAATAGTCGTTTTGAACAAGTTAGTATTAATCGGTTTCTACTTTAACGCAGTTTTATAACGAAAAGAGTAAGTAGTCCCTCTTTAGGCATTGCGTTCATTCGAAAGTAAGATCCTCACAACGAGTAACACAATTGTTACATGCTGTGAGGACGTTTTGGTGAAATCTGTAATTGTACTCTTATTGCTCACTACTACGATAAAATACTACAACTATAAAATAGTGCTATGAATTATCAGGGATTTAAAGAAATAATGTGTGGGATAAACTTTCTGCCCTGTTTTAAATTTTCCTTCTTTTATCAGGTGCAATACGGAGACCAACGACTATAATGTTGTATTTTACATGAACGAAGAACCGTTACAGTCAATTTGCAAGAAAGGACTCTGCACTTGGAAAGAATTTGAAGATAAGCTGTCACCATTCCTTGATACAAATACCGACTTTTGTGGATAGATTGAAACAAATACAGACAGTGTTTATCATAAATATTTTGTTAGATTTAGTACTCATTTTACAATTATGAAACACCTTGTTAATCAAAACAGTCACGGATCAAAACTATGTCGCCTTTCCGTTCGGCGCCGTTCTCGAAACACAAGGCTCGGATTGCGCTCGCTTCTGAATGTTTCAAACGCCTCCTGATAGTTAATAATATTTTAATTGTTGAAATGTTCATAAATTTATGTATTTTTGAAATTAATGTGTAGTAGTCATTGGTTAGAAAAAGTGGGCTGCCGATTTCATTATCTGCATAACCTTTTCCCAACTATATTGGGGTCGGCTTCCAGTCAAACCGGATTCAGCTGAATACCAGTGTATTACCTGGAGCGGCTGCCTACCAGACCTCCACAACCTATTAACTGGGTAACACGGTACTTCTTGGCAAGACTGGAGTCAGATTTACTGGCTTCTGATAATCCGTAACGACTAACAAAGATCTACAAATGATAGCTGGAACCAACGGGACCAACGCCTTAACGTGCTTTCCGAGGCACGGAGGAAAATCGATATGTTAAGATGGTCACCAACCTTGGTAAGCGTTGCTTAACCTTGAAGATCGACCCGTGCTATGTGTGATATTGAGAGTTACTCGAAATAACTAAAAAGTATAAAATAAAAGCAAAAAACCTTTTTTTAGAATAAAATATTCTTTTTATAGCAAAAAACCTTTTTTTTATTTTAATTAGAAGTTTAGAACATACTAGCTGACCCGCGCGGCTTCGCTCCCGTCAACTGGTTACTCTACCTACCCTGCCTACCCTACCTACTCTACCTATCCTACCTACCCTTACGATACCCTACCCTACCTACCCTACCCTACCTACCCTACCTACCCTACCCTACCTACCCTACCCTACCTACCCTACCCTACCTACCCTACCCTACCTACCCTACCCTACCTACCCTACCCTACCTACCCTACCCTACCTACCCTACCCTACCTACCCTACCCTACCTACCCTACCCTACCTACCCTACCCTACCTACCCTACCCTACCTACCCTACCCTACCCTACCTACCCTACCCTACGATACCTACCCTACCTTACCCTACATTAAAAAAAAATAGATGTTGGCCGATTCTCAGACCTACTCAATATGCTCACAAAATTTCATGAGAATCAAGCCGTTTCGGAGGAGTACGGGAACGAACATTGTGACACGAGAATTTTATATATGTATAAGATAATAAAATTCGTCTGTATGTCATCATCATCATTAACGGGGAAGTTAACAAAGGTATTTAAAACTTTATTGAATAGGTAGTTTTACAAGTGGAAATACAGTTTGATGCGTTTAATCTCGGTTTTTTATGAATTTTTTAAATAAAAGAAAGCATCGTAAAACAAGGTTTCAAATTTCTTCTTTTAAGGTAGCTGAATTGAAGCTATTACGAAAGCCATAATAACTTAAGTTGAATGTACAGCAAATGCTCGTTAAAATTAAGTGCATTTTTTAGATTGCCTTACATCATGTTACAAATACAAAATACTTCATTTCAAATAGACCAGTTACAGGCACTTTTGAGTAGTCAAGGTCTGTCAGTCACGTAGATGAAGCTAATTTAGCCACACTAGCGGGGCCTCCCTTATTTTCTCACTAACAAAATATGTGTACTTTAAACATACGCATTCCTGCTAGCTTGGCCCGACTGCCATTTTTTTTCTTTGTGATTTATCGAAGATACAAAACTACCTCCTTGACTACTGAATATACCAAAGGTGCAAAACTATCTTCTTTACTACTGAAGTAGTCAAGGAGGTAGGTAGATGAAGCTAATTTTGGCACACAAGCGAAAATAGCAGCAAGTTGCTCTGCTGCCAGGCCTCCCTTATTTTTTAACTAACAAAATATGTGGATTAGAATAGTGATAGAATGTACTTTGAACATACGCATACCTGTATGCTTGGGCCGACGGACATTTTTTTCTTTGTAATATGACAAAGATGCAAAACTACCTTCTCGACTACTGAAGTAGTCAAGGAGGTAGTAGTTTTGCATCCTCCCAAATCCTGTTAGACTTTAGCTTTCATTATTTGTACCTAGTAAATGAACTATGCCAAAATTACAGCCTTATGATCTCAATCGTACTTTAAAACATACACAAAAATCAGTAAAAATAACTTGAAAATGGTTTAATTACGTCATATGCGGATCACACCGCTCTACTGGTCTCAGGTAAATCAAGAGCTGATGTCTATGAACTTGTTCAGAATGGCTTTGACATTGTGTGTTATTGGCTACATAATAATATTTTAACGTTAAGGCTTGTATATTTGCCAATGACCTTGTGCATACAAACGGAGCTAACTACACCTCGGCGCACCACTCCGCTACCCGTGTTTTTATTTTTTTATAATAAAACAAATACATATTTTAAAAAAGTAACAAAACCAAGTTATTTTCGTTTATATTGCACAGCAGTAGATATTTTTTTTGTCTTTTGTTAAAAAATGAAGGAGTAAAATGGTTTCATATCAACGATTTGGAGGTGATTTGGTGTTTTTTTTTCCTATTATGTGATACCATTACATGAATTCTGGCTAAACCGAGTTACGTGCAATATTATGTAGATTACTATATATTTTTTCAGATGTTATTTCTTAGTAAATGCCGACGAAAAACTGCTTTATCTGCGCTCTATTTAAAAACCTTTTCAAGAGAGCACCCTTAAATCCAGATAAAACCAAGTTTATTCTATTTTCAATAAGAAATACTAACACGATGCTTACTAACCAAAACATTCGCGCGCACAATTGTAATACAAACGCTGACATAGCATGCACTTGTCCCACTTTAACTAAAGCTGACCACATCAAATACCTCGGAGTCATGATTGACACAAATTAAGTTTCCGAAAACACATCGATTTATTATGCACTAGAGTGCGTAAGTTAATTTATATTTTTAAGAATTTACGTGACATAGCCGAATTAATCAAACAGGTTTATTTGGCTTCGTGTTCTATTCTTACATACTGCATAACTTCTTGAAGTAGTGCCGCAAAATCAACCTTAATACTGCTAGAACGTGCTCAAAGAGCAATTCTAAAAGTCGCCACCCGTCGTCTATTCAGATTTCCCACACACCAGCTTTATATGGCATGCACGGTGCTAACAGTTCGACAGCTTTTTGTTCTAAGTACAGTTTTACTGCAACACAATCAACTCGATTTTTAACCTGTACCTTCAGACAAGAGAAGAAAGGATCTGCACGAACCTTCAGACTAAACATGCTTTCTCAAAAAGATTTTATTTATTTCTAGGACCTTTCTCATCATCATCTGCCTAGACTTTTCCCAACTATATTGGGGTCGGCTTCCAAGTCAAGCCGGATTTAGCTGAATACCAGTATTTTACGAGGAGCGGCTGCCTACCAGACCTCCACAACCCATTGACTGGGTAACACAGTACTTCATGGCAAGACTGGAGTCAGATTTACTGGCTTCTGACAATCCGTCGACAGCAGGTACAAACGGCTTAACGTGCTTTCCAAAGCACCGAGGAAACTCGGTATGTTAAGATGGTCACCCATCCATAGACCAACCTTGGCAAACGTTGCTTAAACTTGAAGAACGACCCTTATTATGTAGCCACGAGCTCCTCATCAGCAGACAATGTAGCAGTTGACTTAACTGTATCTACATAATTAACCTAATACCTAATATTTTATAATAATTTTAGTTATAGATATAATATATACCATAAGCCTAGTTTATACTAAGATCACGCAAAATGTTGTATAGCTTAGATATAAAACAAATATGTTTACTTAATTCAATGACTGTTCTATTTAATAAGTACTTTCGTAGAGAAATGACCTGAAACACAGGTTTCACACACAGGTTCTATATCAGGCAACGCACTACATTTCCTTTAGAGTTCTATTTATGTCTGTAATCTCATAATCATTTGTTATACCATAGTTTATATTCAGATTATATTTATATTTCTATTATAGGCCTAGATTAATATATACCTACTATTCAACCATATGTACCCTTTTTTTGTGAACTTATTATTTCAATTAATAAAATTTATTATTTACATACAAATTATGTTTTTAAATATATCTCTAAAAACGCTTAAAAATACATTACAAAATATAAAAAGTAGTAGTCCGCCGGGGTCGGGAGCTACTGGTGGTAGCTTGGACCCTGCTCAAAAAAATAAAGTAGTAAATTTGTTTATCATTATTATTTTTTATTTTTCTAGGTACTCTCAGACGTAAAAAAGTTATTTAATGGATTTTGCACCTGATACCTGGAAATCGGCCGAGGGCCTAAGCTACCACGTTTGTGTATATTAAAAGAACATACTAAAGGTCATGGCACATTATAACGGCACAACATTGGCTCAGCAGCAGCACGGCTACGGCTAGCTGCCAGCGCGTTAACTACAGGTGCGAACTCGCAGACCGACGTTGTTTCGCGATCAACTCGTTTACAGCGCGCTGACTGCCCTCCGTTAGCTTTTTCATTTTGACATTATGAAATATGTTTACGACACACGATGTAATTCTCTAATTTAAATGAGAAGTAAATCGCTGTGCTGCTGCTGTACCGTTATAATGTGCCATGACCTTAACGCTACTCTATACCACACATTTTGTTAGTGAGCAAATAAGAGTGGTCTGGCAGCTGGTCTTAGTCCATTTGGTATGTTTCTATTGGCATTATTAAAACCTCAAAATCTGAAAGCAGTTTGAATTTTTTATAATTATCAGATTTGAATATGTATGTATATTTAGAACACAAAAAGTAAATTCACGTCTCTGCCGGTTCTTAGGAAATCGAGCTATGAACGCATAGCAATGTCCTTTAAGTTGTAATAATTAATAATTTACGGAGCCGAAACGTGAATATTCGACACCATAGGCCTGGTCTACAAATTCAAGGTTGCCCAACGTGCAATCGAGAGAGCAACGCTCGGGTTTCTTTGGTGGATAAAATTTGTAACGAAGTCATTTATTTGCCAGAGAATGAAAGTCACCGACATTCGACATAAAATCAGCATGCTGAAGAGGATGTGAGCCGGCCATGTCTGTAGACGGACAGATGTTCGATGGAGCAGACATGTGTTGGAGTGGAGGCTGCAAATGGGCAAACGTAGTGTTGGAAACCATTTTTTTTTTTTTTTTAAGGATGGGTAATCATCAAATGACTCCTCCTGCTTTGGATGAAACAGGAGGGGAGAGACTCTTACTGACTAAAACCCATCCGTGTTCCTCCTAGTGTCCTTTGTGTTCCAGGGTACGGTGCCTCTTTCGAACGAAGTCCGAAACCCCAGCACGGGCTCCGTTTTTTGTGCTGACAGCTCTTTGAGGCGCGCGTGGAACACAGCGCGCCGTCGACCCGGGCCTGGTTCTGATCAGACGGCAAGTCACCCAAACCTCGCCGTCCGCAGGCCCGCGCCTACGGTGGCCGAGAATCGCCCTGCGACTCGCTACGTCCGGGGCGAGTGTTGGACACCCTGCAACACGATGGGCCGGTGATTTGATGAAGGTGGCTGGCAGCGGATGGTTGCGGACTACTCAAGACTGGGATGGTTGGCGCTCTTCGGGAGAGGCTTATGTTTAGCAGTGAACGGCAATCAGCTGACATGATGATGATGATATTTTAATATAAATATGATGTGGTATTTTATCTTGAAGATGTAATAAAATAGAGAGCTAAACCAATATTTAAATTTAATACTTTTACTTAAAAAAATCAGTTACATAGGCCTTCTAAGATTTTAAATCACGGGAGGATTTAAATACAAATCATACATAAATTTTAAAATGTATTAAGACACGTTTGTCCACTTAAATTCACAGAAGTTAACAGTTGCGTTCAGAAAAGGTTTAAATATGTCTTCAAACTCTTGCCACGAACATACTCCTCCATCACACATTTCTAATAAAGGCTTCTCATTCCAATAAAACGCTACTTTATAATCGTTGTCTTCCTGACCATGTTTACTGCATCTGAAAGCAAAAATATTTTTATCCCAAGTTAACACGGACGCTTTTTAAACGCGACGGCTTTTAACGAGCTATAAAGTTCGAAACGAAGGGATATTTTTTCTATGATGACGATTGTCGAAAGATAACGACTGTCGAGGTTTTGAACTAAAACTTGGAGTATAGAATTGGACTGAGAACCGTTAAACATTGACTTATCTAGATGCAAAGCGAATGAACTTTTTCTGTTGATCGTAGTGACGATGATACTGTCAGCCTGTAACGTAATCCAATCAGAAATCGACAAAAAGACAATAACTGACTGCTCGATCGCTTTGCTTACTTACCTATTATCTGACCGTATTTACAGCCAAGCAAGGAATGCTTGTTACAGTTTCCACCGTGTATGGGATTGTTATGCTCTAATAAAATGTCCCAAATTAATTTATCACTTTTTGTCATCTCAACATGACTTCAACAGTCGCAATCACCTATGGATTCGCTTAATACTATCGTTTCGCAATTTAAGTTAAGGTTTGTAATTTTGTAAGCATGTCAGTTCAGAGATAAAAAATGTCTTTTATTTCCTAACTTTGTTTGGAGTCCAAGGAAGCGCTCTATATTCTCAAGGCCGATCGTCGAAATTCCAGCTTACGTTTTTCTGACGCCGCGCGTTTTTATAAACGCCCGATCGATGGCAACCACCTAAACATACGTACTGAAAATTTTTGTATAACACTGATCGGGGTCGAACGTGCAATCATTAGATAACCTTGTATTCCTTACATTAAACAAAAGACAAGTACCTACATTGTAGAACAGTAATAAATAATAAAAAAACACGATAAACAAAGAACCTATCAGGATAACGTGAGGGTCAAGTTTGAAAACATGCCAGTGCACAATGATCCGGCGATTATAATAATCATCTTAGGCTTCGCCGATGTTTTATATGATCCTTACAACAAACCTGTTTAATACAGCAATCATGTTACTGCCGAACGTCGATAAAAATGAAGTCCTCCATTTTCTATGTATATCTCTATGAGCCCCCGTAAGTGGGTTTGTGTCCTTATAAAGGTTAAGCGCCACTAATATCATATCCATCATTGTAGCATGAGTGAAGTATGACACGATTTTCTTGCCTTTGCCGATCTTCGCTTGTTCGAAGTTTCTTAGCAAATCAGCCAAAGGCATCTGGCCAAGTATTTTGCTAAACGGTGACACTCCATACCCATTTCTATAGTAATGTCTGAGGTCATCAATGTACTCCAGAACTTGCAGGTCATCCACGGAGAAGACAGCACACCATGGACTTGGTTTATTGTCGATTCCGTTCCATGAATAGCGACATAAGTCGTACATGGCTGTGATGTTTTCATCCAAGAATGTAAAATTTAGACCTAACTTTCTTTCGATACGTTCTCTCATCTGAAAATCAAAGGTTCAACCTGCATTGATTAAATAATCTGAAATGATGAACCCTAATACAAGCGTTTCTTTTGTTAGGAGTAAATGAGCAGTGAAATATACCTACAAGATATTTATCCTATCGTAATGCATTCTGGGCTGGTTTATCTTAGCAAAAAACTTCATACTCACCTTAAAGTAGTCTGCAGTTCTCTTGTATTCATCTACTTCATGATAGAGATCTGGATTTTGCCTAACTTCTACTTGATATTTTCCACATGTTGTGTAAGGCTGAAATATAAAACTATACTCATAAACGAAATATCGCACTAAACTAATTCAAGTGATTAATGTCAAAACACTTATTATTACTTACTGCTATAATCTGATAATCATTTGTGCTATTTTCTATAACCAAATTAGTCTGGTTTAGACCTCCAATGAAAGCTCTAGCACTCTCTTTCAAGTGACGGTTAAACCCTGCAAGAAAAAAGTAATCTTTGTCTTGAAGATCCTTCAGCAATTTTGAAAAGGACTCATTGATCCTGTTGCCAATACGCAATGCCTCTTGATATCCTTCCTTATTGATTTCATATGGCTCATCCAGCATGGCCGTTTCAACTTTCCAATTTTTAATGTTTTCAATATCTTGCGCGCACAGCGAACTGTTTCCTATTTCATAACTAGATACAATAAAATCTTTAAATTTGAGAATGTTTTTCATGTCTTGTGCATACTTCTGGCTGGGATTTCTCTTGCCATGTCTCATTATTAACCAGACACTGACTGCTTCGCATCCTTTAAAAGAAAGAATAAAAGTAATGTTTTGAAAAGGCCACTCATAAAAAGTTGGATTTATCAAATATAAACAAACAATATGACTGTGTTTGGAATTATGTACCCATTCAAAATAAAAACACCCGTATTTTAGTATTTCTAAAAATAGTAACAAAACTTTCATGGAAGCAACTTACAAGTAAAGAAAGAGATTGCTCTACTTTTAGAAATATTCCACAGAAATTAAGAAATATACGTCAGACCAATCTCCGAATGAAAACCAACTTACCTTCTCGTTTTACAATCGAATCCCTTATGTCGCCTCTAACAATTTCATATGGAGTTTTACTAGCAAAATGTTTGAATTTGCACCCAGTATTCCAATAACACTCTGAGGTTAGTATATTTTTGATGTTAAACCAAACCAGCACTGTTGATATTAAAAACTTCATTATTTTGAAACACAAGCAATGGTTTTAAAATAGCTAGACACTGCAATCAACGTTGACTCTCGTACGATAAATAAACATAATTTAGAATTTTAACACTTATCTTGTTACTTTAATTATTGTGATTTATCATTAATGTCAATGTCAACATAATTAAGTGGTTAACTGCGAAATTATCAATATACAGGCTGGCCAGAACATTGGCGCCAAAAAATAAAATTTAGATACTTTGTATCCTGCGGTATCCGAATCAACTCTATGTATTTTCCGCGATTTTTCATAGTTTTCGATCTATGAATTTTTTTTCTGAATTTTTGAGAATTATCTGACCAACTTGTACAAATTCTAAAAATAAAAGTAGAAGACTTTGTTGAATTTTCCTTTTTGCAGTTGAATCTTCATGAGCTGTACTTTTATGCATGACATTATCAGCTTTGCAACTGTCTTGAAAGTTAAGTTGTGAAAAACAGGTGACTTCATGATTCCTAAGTTAGTTTCAAAAATGCGCCAGACTTTCAGCTTTCGTTTCCTTTCGTTTCGTTTACTTTTGCTGAAATTGGTCTCCAAAGACGGCGAGGTGGAAAATTCTGAAAATTAGTCATCTGATTAAAAACATTTTTTTGGCGTACGTGTGTCAACATAATTAAGTCATAATGACAGTGATTAAAAATATTTCGCTTCGGGACATTGCTTACTCCGCCAGGACTCTCACTCGCGATATCGTCGTGATAGTGGAGCGCCTATGCTGATAGTCAAACTGGCATTCGAACCGGTCAGGCCCCTCTCCGCACAAGTTTGGGGGCCCAGTCACCCGCGTCCGTAGGAGAATACCCAAGACCCTACACGTGGTCCCCGGGTGGTGCTAATCAGGTGACACTAACTGGTGATAGGCTTAGGCCGATGGCTTGTGACCACCCACTGGGCAAAGACGTACCGCCAAGCAGCCTAGCCGCGTTCCGGTACGATGCTCAGTGTAGCCAATTCAGAGGAGTTGGGTCGAAAAAGTTGTTCCAGTCCAGGCAGACCGACCAGGCTCGCGTTGATATGGGCGTATCGGGAGACTAGTTGCGGAGGGTAGCGGGATCCAAGGCACGGTGCGCCGCTGACCGACCGCAGGAAGTTGGGTGCCCAAGTAATGTGCTAGCCACACATGAAAGGCTGCCCCGCAAACTGTCAAAAAATCCCGGAATGTGCCTTCGTGCTGGTTGGCGACCAGACGGGAGGACCCGATGGACATTTCCGGGGGGGCTCGGGCATCTCCACAGTCTCCAGACTAGTCCCCCAATGATGTCGTGCCTGAGGGTTAGCATCATGGAACCTCATTTCACTTCCTTCTCCTCTCCATCTTTTACTTAAACCAATGACCAAAGGGAACAAAAGACGAAAAGCAGCGGCAGCAAATCCTCTCTTTCAAAGTGCACCTCAGCAATATTTGAGGTCTGCACTCAAATCTCGCCGCAGTCCATCACCACCTAAAGACTGAGAAACCAGCGCTCTTATTCCTTTCTGAAACGCAGAGCGTATGTCCGTCAGATGTGTCGTATTTTCATACCCAGGGCTTACCCTGGAGCACCAGTTCAACCCACGCGCGGGCGTATATATGTATGCCCGTGACGACATTTACTATCGACGTATTCGCAATCTTGAGAACTCCAGGTTCTCAACGCTATGGGTTTTAGTAGGTTGGAGTGGCTCTTCTCATACCAGTGCACAGACCATGCTAGACGAGAGACGCGAAAGTTTGCTCTAGCATTCAACCTTACCCAACTAGTCCAGGGGGCAATGAGAGTGCCGCATGTTGATTCGCACACTGCCAATTGCTTGGACCTTCTGCTGACAACAGATCCAGATCACTATTCCGACCACTGTCTGGTCAAGTCCGTGTCGGTTTACTCCCCGCCCGATCCTAGCCCAAGAGGCACCCGGCGGGTATGGTGATACAGGTCAGCAGATTGGGATGGCATGCGATCTTTCTTCGCATGTCATCCTTGGCAGCCTATTTGCTTTTCTTCCACTGATGCTTCGTCGTGCGCGGATGCAGTGACGGATGTGTTGCGAAAGGGAATGGAATACTACATTCCGTTCTCTGACATAAGAATGTCTGGTGAAGCTCATCCATGGTTTGGTGCCGAGTGCAATCGCGCTGATGCGCTTAAACACGCAGCATACCTAGCATGGGTCAACGCTCGTACGCGCAAAGCAAATGACGTGAGTCAGAAGAAGAGAGCCTTCAACAGGGCTGCTTAGTCCTGCAAGAAGGTGTTGCGGAGGGTTTGACCATATTAGCCGAATAGGGATCAAACTTGCTTCATACCCAGCAGATAGTAAGGCTTTTTAGTCCCTGGCTAAGTCGGTCAAATCAAACTTCTGCCGCCCCTCATTACCACCTCTGCTGAAATCCGATGCGACGCTGGCCCACTCTGCGAAGGAGAAAGCGAACTTGTTTGCTTCTTTGTTTGCGGAATCTTCGCGTCTAGATCCTGGTGGCGCGAGGCCCCCTGCTTCTGCTGGTGGATTTTTTTTTTGGGACAAGCCCGCCACACATTCCCAACCACTGCAACTCCTGAAAGCCAGAATCAACAGTGGCGACCACCAGAAAAACGCCGAGCCAATGAAACCCGACGAGTCCCGGAGAAACGATTCAACTGTCTTGGATCCAGCAACGAAATTAATCAGAAAAGTACAGCGGAGGAGTAGGAAAAAAAAAACAAAAATATAATTTTCACTTCCCTCCGTATAAAGCAGGAGACAGAATAGAACTAGGCCAATAGGCACCAAGGGACAAATACAACTGGGTTAAGCCCAGTTGCCAAGCACCACGGATTATATCTTACCACTTAAACTAATGGGTCCTAAATTGTGAGCTACTTTTGATTCCAGTAATAGGTAGGCAAAATCGCTTGAACGCACGGAAATTTGTTTTGGTTTCAACAAGGTCCGCATAGTAAACTACCCCAGATGTAACCTTAATACTATCTAACATAATATTGCGTTCAGTTTGCCAAAGACTACACTCCCATAAGATGTGATATGCGGATTGTTCGTATTCATGGTCAGCTGTAGAACATTGACATAAAGGCGAGGCCACAAGCTTAAAGGAAAATAATTTACTCTTAAAGTTGCCATGACCTGTGAGAAATTGGGCAAAACAGTGATCCACCTCGTTTTTCATTTTAAGTAGTAGCATCGGCCACCATGCGTTATCAAAAGCGCAAGAAATGTCGAGAAAGATTCCAACCACATGTTTATGTTCCGATAAGTTAATAATTTTACGAACAGAGAGCACCGCTCCTGGTGGATGCAAGTCCAGTATGTCGAACATTCGCATTCATCAGAAGGACGTCCGTAGGGTACTGCGTAACCTATGGACGTCCTTCTGATGAATGGGTACTGCGTAACCAAGACGTGAACAAGGCTAGTGGCCCCGACGGGATACCGGCAACTGTTCTGAAGACTTGTGCGCCTGAGCGTTCTCCAATCTTGACATGCCTATTTCGCCTTTCGTTTGAGACTGGCAAAGTGCCGAAGGTTTGGAAGCAAGCTAACGTGCAGCCTGTGCCCAAGAAGGGTAGTCGAGCTGACCCGTCGAATAATATACCCATCTCGGTAACGTTCATACTCTGTATGACTATGGAATGCGTGCTGAATCATAAGCTCCTGTCATACCTAGAAGCGAATGATATCCTTAGCGACCGACAATACGGGTTCTGCCGAAATCGGTCAACTGGGGATCTTCTAGCGTATGCCATTTACATCTGGAGTGAGGCCATAGAGATGCACGGGGAGGCACTAGCGGTCTTCCTTGACATCTCGAAGGCCTTCGACAGGTCTGGCACGATAGCCTTATTAGTAAGCTTCCTTCCTTCGGTCTGCCCGCCGGTTTGCGTGATTGTATCGCGGATTTCCTGAGAGATTGGTCTATCCGAGTGGTCATAGAGGGCTGCTCGTCTGGTCTGCTGGATATTAATGCCGAGGTTCCTCAGGGGTCGGTGCTTTCGGCAACACTGTTCTAGCTGCATATTAATGATCTGCTTAAACCCGGTACTTTTGGGTATGCAGACGACAGCACTGTTGCTGAGAGATACGTGTCCGACGTACGAGCTGGTGGGTTGTAGATCCGGTCTCTCCGAGAGGCTATGGTTGAGTGCCTGAATGTGTCCTTACAGGCTGTCTCTAAATGGGGCGATGCCAATCTGCAGTGCGATTCTGTAAACATGTCGAAGTGAAGACTCGGGTGAAGTGATCGTAAAGTGACTTGTCGATCCATTTAATCAAGATGGAATGATAGCTCAGACCACTTCACCCAAACCTTCACTTCGACATGTTTCAGAATCGACCGGCTGGTCAAGTTCAATGCTGCTAAGACCCAAGCGTGTGACCCTATTTTGGCCCTTTCATAAAGGCAAAAGCTCAAGTGGCTAAGAAGTTGGGGATCCTGGCAAAGGTGAGACGGTACTTACGCCGGAACAGCTGCTTAAACTCTATCAAGCGCAGGATCGATCGTGTATGGAATACTGCTCTCATCTTTGGGACCAATCTGCCAGATACCAGCTTGATGTCCTTGAGTCAATTGAGAAACGAGCCAAGAAGATCATCAGCAATGAGAGGCTCGTCGCGACGAAGCTCCAAAGTCTTGAGCATCTACGACAAATTGCTAGCCTGTCGGTTTTGTACCGGTTGCATTTTGGGGAATGTGCGACGGAATTGCATAATTTAATTTCGCCAAGCCCTTTCGTGACTTAGAGTGCTTTCCGAGGCACGAAGGAAAATCGGTATGTTAAGATGGTCACCCATCCACAGACCAACCTTGGCAAGCGTTGCTTAACCTTGAAGATCGACCCGTGCGGCTGTTATTATCTAGCCACGAGCTCCTCGTCATCATCTGCCTAGCCTTTTTCCCAACTAAATTTGGGGTCGGCTTCCAGTCAAGCCGGATTTAGCTGAATACACGAGCACCGCAAAAAAAAATAATCTTATTATCAAATAATAGCATACGAGTAACTATAACGAATCTACCACACTCTCATCACTTGTTCACGAATCTACTAACCTAAAAATCTTAAATCATACTTTAAAGATTACAACTGGTTTACAAATTTGGTGTACATTACACCATATAAGTTACAGAAAAGATAGATGAAGAAAACATCATATAGGGTGACACAATGGGCGACCATTAGTTTATAATAGGTTCTTCACATTTTGCTGAGATCTAAATATAAGTAGGTCATCAACACACACAGCAATGTAAGTTTCTGTATTGTAATATACACACGGGCCGGACTTACATTGTTGCATTCCAATGTTTTGTAGTACATTGTTCAATTTTATGTTCCATAATCGACTAGCCTGCTTCAGACCCTATAAAGATTTAAGTAAATGACATACTTTGGATCCTTTCACATACATTTCAGGTAGATATTAGTGTTTAATTCCCCTTGCAGGAATTTGGAGAAAGCGTCCATCTGCTGAATCTCTAAGTTATGTTTAGCTGCTGAACTAAGCAAAAAGCGTATGATCTGATACCTTACAGCCGGAGAATAGATTTCATCGTAGTCAGTGCCTTTCTTCTGGACAAATCCTTTTATGACTAAGCTAGCCTTGTTTCGAACAACATTTTCATCCTGGTCAGTTTTTATTTTGCACATCCACTTTGACAGTAAAGTTCTTATATTGAAGGGAAGATCAGTCAAGTTCCATGTAGAACTGTATTCTTTACCCATGGCTCTCTTCCATTGCATGACAGGGCTTCTTCTATTGACTGTGGGTCAGACAGATTAGTGTACAGGCAATATAAACTATTCTCATCTTTTTGTTTATTTATTTTATTACGTGGCCTTAGAGTAATATTACTGACATAATCCTGTGGCGTACATGCTTGTCTAGGAGGTTGGTAAGTCTCATCTTAATCATCTGTACCTGATTGATATTCACTAGAATCTTCATCTTGTCAATCCATTTTATATTGATTACCAGTGGCTGTTGATATCCTAATTTTATTGAATTTAACTGGCTTGAGCTGTCTTGTACTGATAGACTTGTGCTTTCTGAAGGCTGGTTCTTTTCATAAATATCAACTGAAACATACTTGTTACATGACAATCAATAATTATCAATTTTTTCATGAAAAACCACATCTCCACTTTTAATTATTTTGTTACTTTTGGTGTCTAGTAAGCAATACCCTTTACTATTATCACAGTATCCTACTAATATCATTTTAATTGACTTTTTGTCCCATTTTTGTCTCTTCACCTTCGGGATGTGGACCATGGTATCGAAACCAAATATTCTCATCATCATCTGCCTAGCCTTTTCCCAACTATATTGTGGTCGGCTTCCAATTAGGCCGGATTTAGCTGAATATTAGTACGAGTATTTTACGAGGACTTATTCGGAACCAAATTTTCTAATATGTGATAAATTAGGCGTATGTACAATGTACATTGTACATGCCACATTTCATATGGAGTCTTACTCTTCAGGTTCTTTATGGGACAACGATTTGTGACATAAAATGCAGTAGCTACAGCTTCTGCCCAGTATTTCTTTTCTAAATTGGCATAGAACAACATACACCCAGAACGCTCAACTAAAGCGCAGTTCGCCCTCTCTGCTAGACTACTGTGCTGTGGAGTATAGGGAGTTGATGTCTGATGGGTTATTCCATGATTAGACAAATAATTCTGAAATTGGTGATTACAGTACTCTTTACCATTGTCTGTTCGGAGGGTTTTTATTTTCTTGTCAAATTTAACTTCTACTTTTGCCTTAAAATCTTTGAAAATCTACAGTGCATTAAGTTTGTCCTTCATTAGATAAACATGAACCATACGGGTGTAATCGTCAACAAATGTTATAAAATATTTCATAACTGAGCACGACTCGTTTTCCATTGGGCCTCATAAATCTGAGTGAACAACCTCCAGAAGCTGTATGGCTGTAGATCCGATATTGTTGAATCAATTTATTCATAAAACTTTTGCAATAAAATATAGTAAACTAAAAATCTTATATAAACGTTAATTAGTGCCTAACTTAAAACTAGTGTATGGCTAATATTAATTCGAGCTACAAGATATTTAACTAGGAACTTATAATGTATGTAGCAACCTGCCCGATCTAGGTTTATTTAAACCTGTGTTTCAGGCCATATTGGTCAGTTATATATGTTAACTTCTTCTTCTTCTTCTTCTACCTGGCGTTAATCCCGGCTATTGCCAGGGTCCGCCTTCCTACTTAGCTTCCTCCACTTTGCCCGATCTTGAACATCCTTCTCAGTTAGGCCATTGGCTCTCATGTCGGACTTAACGACGTCCAACCAGCGCTTGCGAGGGCGACCACGGGACCTAGCCCCAAGAACAGCCATATTCATGCATCCCCGACCAACGTACTCCATAGGGCAGCGCATGATGTGGCCATACCATCGCAGACGACACTCTTGCAGTTTTTCCCCCACGTCACGGACACCAAGACTACCTCTGATGAAAGAGTTGCGTATGCGATCGGATCGCGTTACGCCACTCATCCACCTCAGCATCTTCATGTCCGTGACGCGAAGCTCCTGGGTGTGTCTGCTTAGTGCTGACCAACATCCACCGCCGTACAGTAGGACAGGCCGTATGATGCATTTATATATCTGCCCCTTGAGCTTAGGAGGCATTTTGCGGTCGCATACAACGCCCGTTACCTCGTGCCACTTCGCCCAAGCCGCGCCTATACGTGCTTGGACATCGTCGTCCACGTTGCCAGACTCGTGCAGCACGGATCCAAGGTACCTGAACGTATCGGACTTTCTGATCAGGTCCGAACCTATTCGGATGAACCTATTTGAATCCGTGCCGCCACAGGACATGTACTCAGTCTTCGCCACATTTAGTCTCAGACCACCGTTTTCAAGCGTGTCCTTCCAAATGTTGACTTTGCGCTCAAGATGGGCTTTGTTCTGATTAACGAGGGCGATGTCATCGGCATACATCATTAGCCATGGGGGCTTATCTTGGATGTTTGCCGTAACTACATCGAGCACTACGTTAAACAAGAACGGGCTAAGAGCCGAGCCTTGGTGAACGCCAACAGATATTGGGAAGCCATTCGATTCGCCAACAGCGGTCTGGACAGAGGATACGGAATCGCGGTACATGTCTCTGATAATGTCAATATAGGCCTCGGGAACGCCTTTGAAGCGCAGTGCCCACCAGATGGACTGCCGAGGTATACAGTCGAAGGCCTTCTGAAGGTCTAAAAAGGCCATATGCAAAGCTCTCCTTCTCTCTCTGTAAGCCTCAGCCAGATTCCGTAAGGCGAATACTGCGTCCATGGTGCTGTTACCCGCCCGGAAGCCATATTGACACTCAGAGACAGTACACTCGCTACGGAGCCGTGTGTCAATGATGCGCTCGAAGAGCTTCATGGTGTGGCACATGATCTTGATACCGCAGTAGCTACTACAATCCTGTACGCTACCTTTGCCTTTGTATATAGGGATAATCAGGCTAAATCGCCACTGGTTCGGCATTTCTTTGGTGATCAGGATGCGGTTAAAAAGATCCGTCAGAAGGTCCACGCCATGTGGGCCCATCGCCTTCCACACCTCAATTGGCACATTGTCAGGCCCGACCGCTTTCCGGTTCTTCATGTGGCGAAGAGCAATGCGGGTTTCGTCGGGGGAAATAGGGGAAATAAGTCCAAGGTTAGGAGGCGGTTCGGGAGGAAGGTTATGGGGATGCTGTTTGTTAGACAGCTCCGCGAAGTATGTACACCATCTCTCCTTAACAGAGGGGGCATCGTAGAGCAGCTTACCCTGGGCGTCCCTTACACAGAGACATTTGCTAATGTCCCGTGCAGCTTTCTCCCGGGCACGCGCCAGCTTAAAAATAAGCTTTTGCCCCTCCGCAGTTTCCAGCTTGTCGTACAAGGGCGCCAGACTTTTGCTGCGGGCTCTGGCTACAGCTTTTTTGCAAGCGCGCTTAGCCGCTCCATATGCCTCTCTGTCATCCGGAGAGTTGGACCCTTGCCACTGTTTAAATAAAACCTTCTTCTTCCGAGTCGCCTCCTGCACCCCGTCATCCCACCACCACGTCTCCTTTTCTATGGTGCGGCCACCACGAGAAGTGCCAAGGACGCGCTTACCCGCATCGGTGATTGCTGAATGGATCCTACTCCAGATCTCTTGAGCGGACTCATGCGGAGCACTGATCTCGAGATGCTCGAGCTCCGCGATGAAGTCCGACTGCCTAGGACCATCAAGCAACCACAACTTTGTGCGGGGTTTGCGTTCCTCGGTCACTTTCTTTTTCGGTACAACCGCAAAGTCCAGGACAAGGAGGCGGTGTTGAGCCGTTAGGCTTTCACCTGAGATGACTTTGCAGTTGGTATCCTTGCCAATGTGGCACCGTCTCACCAGCAGGTAATCTATTTGGGTTGAGTAGGCACCACTACGGTACGTAATAAGATGCTGGGGCTTCTTCTGAAAGAACGTGTTCGCGATGGCTAGGTCAGACAAAGCGCAGGTGCTGAGTATACTGACTCCCTCTGCATTTAGCTGGCCATATCCAAAACCACCGTGAACACGTCCGTACTCTCCAGCAAACTGACCTACGTGACCGTTGAGATCCCCCCCAACCAAAACACCTTCGGAATTCGGAATAGCGCGTAGTACGTCCTCGAACTCATCCCAGAAGGCCTCCTTTTCAGACTCACAGCAACCAGTTTGAGGAGCATAGGCGCTGATTAGGTTCGTTACCGACCCTTCGATCAGCACCCTGACTCGCATCAACCGGTCGCTGCATCGGAATACTTCAAGGAGTCCATCCTGGAGGTCCTTAGACAGCACCACGGCCACTCCGCCCCTGCCCGTTGGTGATCCGGTGTACACTAGCCGGTACCCCTGCCCGATGTCACGTGACTTATTTCCCTTCCAGCGCGTCTCCTGAAGGAAGGCGCACTGGATCCGACGCTTCGCAAGTACGTCCGCGAGTTCTCGGCAACGTCCGGTTAGGGAGCCAATGTTCCAGGTGGCAAAGCGGAACTTCTTCTTGGGTACTATCCTCTTTAGCCGTGCCCGTACTCGACACGGTAGCCCTAGCCCACTTATCGCAGGTTTAGGGCGATGTGCCTGCGCGTCGTTATGCGGCGACGCCCTAGCCCGAGTACCCGTTATCAACTTCTTGTCCATTTTATTTGGCTGAAGTTGGTTTTACGTGGGGCGACCAGCCGTCTGACCCCCACAACCCTACGAGAGGGAAACCAGGTTCGCCAGAGCCTCGTCCTTTGGACAGCAGGGTGCACCGCTAGCAGGTGAGGTTGGCTTGGGTCTTAAGATGGTAACAGACCCCATGCACCCCCACCAGTTATATATGTTAACTAGATCAATATAATAAACCTTAATCGACTATTTAAAATAAGCAAACTGTACAATCATTAATTAATACTAGTCTAAAAATAAACAAAAATAAAAATAATATAAAAAAAATGAAACGATAAACATCATACTAAATTTTTTTGCAGTTTTTCTGTGTCAATGTAATTGAGTTTCAATAAATATTCCGCAAGCGTTGTACTAAATTTTTTTATGATTTAAACTATATATGTTAAGTAGCTTGTTGAGCTTGTTACATAGGTAAGGTCCTAAAAACACAAAAAAATATATTTGCAAAAACATATTTGGTTTGAGGTTTATACAAACCAAATCTTTCCTTCTCTTGTCTGAAGGTACTCGGTCATAAGGAAGTTCAATGTACTGATGCAGTACGATGTTTAGAATAGCTAGTTGACGCATTGGTAGTACCTTATATGCCATGAAAAGTTGGTGAGTGGGAAATTTAAAAGGGTGAAAGGTAACCTTTAGAATTGCTCTTTGAGCACGTTCCAGAGGAAGTAAAATGGACTTTGCGGCGGCACCCGAGGAAGTTATGTAATAGGTTGGAATGGACTGACACAAAGCCAAATAAACCTGTTTAACCAAATCAGAGTCGGCTAAGTTACGTAAGTATTTAAAAATGTATTTTAATTTCCGCACTCTGCTGCATAGTTTTATCGATATGTTTACGAAAACTTAGATTTGTGTCAATCGTGAAACCTTGATATTGCACATAGTCAGCTTTAGCTAAGGTGGAACATGTGCGTTGTCAGCGTAAGTTCTACAATAATGAGCAAAAATGTTTAAGTTAGTCAGCGGAATGTTATTTTTCCTAATCGTAAGTAAAATGTAGTTTGTTTTATCTGAATTAAATGTTAACTGACTGACTGTTCTTTTTTTTTTACTAGAGATAGGCACGCGTTTGACCACTATATCACCTGATGGTAAGTGATGATGTGGTCGAAGATGGAGCACGCTTGCCTAGAAATAACCTATTCACTCTTGACTTAAAGACTCCCAGGTTGTAGCTATCCGGAAACACAGACTCCGGCAGGGAATTCCACTCCTTAGCTGTACGCATTATGAAAGTGTTACCAAAACGTTTTGTGCGTATGGGTGGGATATCCACCGTGTACCGGTGGTCTTGTGGTCCGATGATGAAACGGGCTTGGCGGAATTAAATTATGCAATTCCGTCGCACATTCCCCAAAATGCAACCGGTAAAAAACCGACAGGCTAGCAACCCGTCGTCGATGTTCAAGACTTTGGAGCTTCGTCGCGACAAGCCTCTCATTGCCGATGATCCACTTGGCTCGTTTCTCAATTGACTCAGGGGCATCAAGTTGGTATCTGGTAGATCCATCCCAAAGATGAGAGCAGTACTCCATACACGATCGAACTTGCGCTTGATAGAGTTTAAGCAGCTGTTCCGGCGTGAAGTATCGTCTCACCTTTGCCAGAATCCCCAACTTCTTTGCAGCCACTTGAGCCTTTCCCTCTATGTAAGGGCCAAAATTGAGAGTAGATGTTAATGTAACCCCAAGAAGCTCAAGTTGGTCGGTTATCGGCACGGTTAAACCTCGGAAAGATGGAGCTGGGTGGAATTGGCTCCTTTTGGCGGAAAATAGACACACTTGGGTCTTAGCAGCATTGAACTTAACCAGATTGGCATTGCCCCATTCAGAGACTGCCTGTAAGGACACGTTCAAGCGCTCAACCATTGCCTCCCGGAGAGACCGGATCTGCGACCCACCAGCTCGTGCGTCGGACACGTATCTCTCAGCAACAGTGCTGTCGTTTGCATACCCAAAGGTACCGGGTTTAAGCAGATCATTAATATGCAGCAAGAACAGTGTTGCCGACAGCACCGAACCCTGAGGAACCCCGGCATTAATATCCAGCAGTCCAGACGAGCAGCCATCTATGACCACTCGGATAGACCGATCCCTCAGGAAGTCTGCGATCCAATCACACAAACCCTGTCGAAGGCCTTCGAGATGTCAAGGGAGACCGCTAGTGCCTCCCCGTGCTTCTCTATGGTCTCACTCCAGATGTGAATGGCATACGCTAGAAGATCCCCAGTTGACCGATGTCGGCGGAACCCGTATTGACGGTCACTAAGAATATCATTCGCTTCTAGGTACGCCAGGAGCTTATGATTCAGCACGCGTTCCATAGTCTTACAAAATATGGACGTATGGAAAGTATGAAGACAATTAGCGCGTATTCATAAACCTCAATTTTTGATTTAGCTGAGACTAACACTAGAGCCGTGTTATCAGCATATGACAGTATGATACCATTTTTGAGTGGCAAGCTGCACAGGTCATTTATTTAAATTAAAAACAACGTAGGGCCCAAAATGCTGCCTTGCGGAAATCCATAACAGTTATTTTTTAGCTCAGAACTTATAAATTGACCAATTTTCACATTGGAATTCTTGTCTGCTTTTCCTACGAACAATGTGTGCATCTAATAGTGTCACTTTTCCCTTCGTTCAGAGTCACTCCCTCAGCTTCTGAAACATTTAAGGGTGCCATCCGCAGATGCCATAAATAGGTGTTATTCATATTTTCATTATAAGATAATAAGTGGGCAGTCTCAGAATTATTTACTGTGTTCAGCACATAAAGTTTATTATTGAGTGTTGCTGAACAAACTATTTATTACTACTATCACGAATATAGCAACCTTGCTCATTAAATGTTATTACTCATATGTAGCCATTTTTAACTATACTACGGCAGATAATAGATTGGCTGCTTAACCAGGAACAGACATCTACTGACAATTGCCTACCGTTATATTTTTCACTGGTGGTTTGGTAACGTTTTACATCTAATCTTATTTTCTAGGCATGTGCGTAGATGCACCTGAGTCTACAAACCACTTGTCACTTAATCCATCTAATGTAGCTGAAAACGCTGCAACTACATTATTACTGTCTGCATCTTTTTGCTGTTAGTTTGTCGTTTTCTTGGGACTTCTGCAGAACTTTGCATAGTGGCCATGCTTGTTACAATTGTAATACCTCGGTCACTTTTGCTTATTAGGCTGTCCATTATTCTTTGTCTTTGTGTTCTGAGATTTTATGTAAAGGGCTTTACTTGAATTCGTCGATTTTACTTCTTGTATCAACTTCGTTTTGACCAAGTCAACGCTAATCTGTACCCTTGAACTTTCTAGCTCCATTATAATAGGTGCATTCACATCAGGAAGACCTGTTTCTGTGTAGGTCCTGAGACAATTTTTCCAATTACCGGTTCTGGCGTGCGTCGAAAAATTTTCATAATCTTCAAATGTTTTGCCGGTATACTTTTATTTCCTGATATCTTCACGATCCTAATAACTGATTGCAAAACCACTCTGCTACCATGAATCTTGTGGTGCAATTTATATGATAAATAAAAGAGAAGACCTACTTGAAATACTGAAAGTACTCGTATATTTCAAAGAAACGTTAACAACAAAAGAACGTTCACCATTGACAAAAGAGCGCCCAAGCATAAAGTAGAGCTGAGGCCTCTATAGATAAAAAATGTGTACAAAGTAGGTTGCGTTCACTAAAATACTTAACACATACATATTATCAAAATAAATAAAAAATCAGAAACTTCTTTCAAAAACCAGTCAAAACCGTGGATTAATAAAAAAATCTAAAAACGGAAACATATTTAATTTTATACACAGGAAAAAACTTGTCCAGTACACAGAAATTTAAACTTAGATACTTATGAAAAAAAGTTATTAAGTAAATGTAATTTAATAGATAGTTAAGTGCAAAGATTATCTATAGTAGCTTTCAAGAACGGTTTAAATATTTTCTCAAACTCTTGCCATGAGCAAACTCCTCCATTGCACAGTTCCAAAAATGGTCTCTCATTCCGATAGAATGAGATCTTGTAGTCATATGACGTTTCATCGGACTGTTTGCACCTGAAATAGACAGAAACTTATATTGTGTTGTGATATACCCTTTTTAAAGCAAAAAAAAAACGTGTGGGATAGAGTAGTGTTAGTACGTGCTTTGGACTTGCTAGCTTGGGCTGAAGGATTTTTTTTTTTCGAGCGTCCCTATAGCATACGGAACCCTGAAAGGATAACCTTATGTGTCTGTCTGTTTCTATGTCTGTGTATACGTGTTTGAGTCACAGAAGATAATGAACGCATAACGTGGCATAATGACGCGTAACGTAAATAAATGGATAGGGAACGAGTATGGTGTGTTCCTTTTGGGGGAAAAACGGGATGAAATTTTTGTTTCAATTTCTGCCGTGTGACGAATCAAATGAATAGACTTATTTTTTTTCGTAATTTTAGAATTAATAAGTTTAAGTTTATTAAAGAAAACATACCGAAATTGACCATTATTTACTTTCGAAACGCGCAAACACTTATTCCCCCTCGCAGCTCCTTCTTCCATCACTCTCGTAGTCCAACGTGACGGCAATATATCACTATCAGAGAGATATCTGGAGCAGTCGTGACACGGGGGTATCCGGAATGTGACAGAGAATTTTTAAGTAACATACACAGTGAAACATTTTGTGAATCGAACGCAGGACCCCCAGCAGGCGCACTTGCGGCTGCAAGACTAACGAAGCCAGTATGATATATTTTATCTCTAACTAGCTTTCCGCGGCTTCGCTCGCGTTAAAGTAGACTGGAAAAGTCAGAGGCCATGGTCTTTCACGGCCTCGACGGGCGCCGCCATCAGGGTCACATACGAGGTCGGGGGGGTCGAAATTGCTGTTAAGTCTACCATGAAGTACCTAGGATTGGTGCTCGACAGGCAGTAGAACTTTGGCCCCCACTTTCGGCGGCTAACGCCCAGGTTAATGGACGCCGCGGGCGTGTTTGCAACGCTGCTTCCCAATCTGGGGGTCCCGAGCACCGTCTGTAGGCGGTTACACTTAGGAATCGTGCAATCCATGGGCCCTTTACGGGGCCCCAAGGTTGGTTGTGCACTGGCAAGATCACCGCCCTGGGACTTACAGGCGAGGGTTCTCGCCTCGCTGAACCAGTGGCGCGAGGAGGTGCCGACGCGGGGCAATGAACCGATGCAGCACGAGATTGAGTTGTGTCGGTCACAGCTCCGCGAGGTCATCGTGAGGTAATGGCGTGAAAAGCTTTCGCGACCTACCGCCGGCCTCGCCACTATCGCGGCCATCCGGCCAGTGCTCGACGAATGGTTCGGGATAAAGCACAGCTCCCTATCGTTTCGGGTGACGCAGGTGCTCTCGGCATGCCTGCTTCGGGATGTACCTGTGTCGCATAAACAGGGAGCTGGACGCTCGGTGCCATCATTGCACCGACTGTCGGGAGAACACGGCGCAGCACACACTGGCAGGGTGCCGCATGGGAGGAGCAGCGCCGTGCCCTCGTATCCGAAGTGGGACCCGACCTGTTGCTGCCGGCTGTCGCTCGTTCGATGGTCGGAAGCGCCGAGTCCTGGGATGCGGTGATCTCTTTCTGCGAAATCGTAGTTTCACAGAAGGAGGCTGCGGAGAGGGAGAGGGAGGCCGTAGCCACTTTCCAGTGCCGCAGCAGGTGAACTAGGAGTCGGTGGAGCCCCCGTAGAAAGGTCCGGAGGAACGGTGGACTGGTGGTCGTCCGCCGCCCCTCATACTCCCCTTGACGCGTCCCTTTTGGACGTCGCAGGGGGAGGACACCACACTCCTCCCGCGGGCCTAAGGTGGCCCGCATAGGCGGGTCGGCACTGCCGGGGATCATGGTTGGCGCACTAGCTCTCACAATCCTCGGCCAAGTGTGAGAAAGAACACCGGGGTGGTTTTTAGTCAGTAAGAGTCTAACAGACCCCTTCGCCCGCCCCAGGCGAGAGACATCCATGAGGATTTTCCTACCCGACAACAAAAAAACCGGCAAAAAAAAGACTATAACTATGTCTAGGGTTGCATCCATCTCTTTATAAAAATTTGTCAAAATCGGTTCGGCGAATTAGCCGTGACAGCATAAATAGTCCATTCATCTAAGTCAAAATTAGGTAAGTATCTCGGTATTTGAGTTACCCAGCTATGAACTTGTATTTTGACATTCTACATATGTAGGTGTACGCGACTATCAAAATCTAAGGTCAAAGGTCACAAAATATGATTTTTGAGAATTTTTTGCAAATATCTCGTTTCCCATGGATTTTTGCTATTTGTATTAATTATCCATATTGTAAAAGATTAAGTACCCTGCAACTTTTGTTTCAAAAAAAAATTATACGTTGAATTGTTAAGAGATGTAGGGCAGAGAGCGCGTGGTTAGAGCATTATTTAAGGTGAACCGGTAGTCCCGGTCAGAAACACGACTTATACAGTTAATAATTGTTGATAAACACATAATTATTAATAAATTTCATTTCGTATTAACTATTATATTGTATTTTTTTCATTAATTGAATATCTTTCTATTCAATAACACTTATAACCGAATTCAAAAATTGAAAAATAAGGGACAAACTTTAATTACATTTTAATTATATTCTCATTTCCACTAATTGCATTTTGTATTGAAAATTATCAAGTATATTTAACGGCAACAATGCCGCCACAAGAAAAACCAACGGACCAAATCTACATCGCAACAAAAAGAACCGCGACGCCGTCTATCCAACTAGCTAGATTTGAAAATATACAACAGCCCGAATATCGACTATCGCCCGCCAGGCGAAATAACCGCCTGGTCGGAGGATCCTGCCTTCTCAATGGAGGTTTGCGGGATTTTACTCTCTGTACCGCATACCCTATATAGGGTGACTGGTAATTAGTGACCGATACTTAAATATGTGATTGTACTCAACTTCAGGTTTGGTCCTATAGTAAAAGTTGTTTGTTATCATGAGTACAATCACGTGTTAAAGTATCGCCCACTAATTACCAGTCACCCTATGTATATATATATCTTCGTTAAAATCCGTAAACTCTTAAATTCTTCTGATGCTCTTACCGCGCGCTCTCCGTCCTTTATCACCAAAACGATTCAACAAAAGTTATTGGGAATTTAATCCTCTACCACATTATTAATAAATACATCATCTGCCTAGCCTTTTCCCAACTATATTGGGGTCGGCTTCCAGTCAAGCCGGATTTAGCCGAATACCAGTATTTTACGAGGAGCGGCTGCCTACCAGACCTCCACAACCAATTAACTGGGTAACACGGTACTTCAAGGCAAGACTGGACTCAGATTTACTGGCTTCTGACTATCCGTAACGACTGCCAAAGATTTACAAATGACAGCCGGGACCAACGGCTTAACGTGCTTTCCGAGGCACGGAGGAAACTCGGTATGTTAAGATGGTCACCCATCCACAGACCAACCTTGGCAAGCGTTGCTTAACCTTGAAGATCTACCCGTGTGGCTGTTATTATCTAGCCACGAGCTCCTCAACATTTTTAATAAATACAAATAGCGAAAAACCCAAAGGAAACGGGATATTTGCTAGATAACTAGATGTAATAGTTCCGTACGCCCTACCATATGTAGGTTTTGAGACAACTTTTAGGAGGTCAAAATTCAAGTTTATAAGGGTTGGGAACTTAAAATTCCGAAGTGAACTTACTAAGATGACTGGATTAAAACTAGGAACAAACAAATACATCACATTCCAATTTACAATATTAGTAAGGATATTACAGACCTGTTCAGAACTGCAATGAGATTCACGCCAAAAGTCGATAAAAATGTGGATCTCCATTTTCTATTCAGGTTTCTACGAGTCGCCGTAAGTGGGCTCGAATCCTTGAAAACATTGAAAGCGACCAGGATCATGTCCATCATTGAAGAATGGGTGAAGTATACAATAGCCTTCTTGCCTTGCTTATTCTTAGCTAGTTCCAAGTTTTTGAATAAATCTGTTAATGTTATCTGGCCAAAAGTGTTGGAATACTTTGCTGCTCCATAGCCACTTCTATAGTAATGCTCTAAGTCTCCAACATATTCAATAATCTCAAGGTCTTCTTTAGAGAACACGGCACACCAGGGGCTGTATTCATTAGCGATTCCATCCGAAGTGTATCGACATAAATCATAAATTGCTATAATGTTTTTGTTCGTCAAAGAAAAACTTAAGCCTAACTTCTTTTCAATTCTTTCTTTCATCTAAAATAAAAAAAAATATAAATAAAGATATTTATATAGGTAATAAATAACCCTAAACAATGTTAAGATAAATTAAAATTACATCTTACGTTTATGAATTCTGGATTTTTCATATATTGAAGTGACATTTTGTAAGTATCTGGATTGCGAAAAACTTCTTCATGATAAGTTCTACATGCTCCGTAGGGCTGCAACAAAGTTTTTAAATCATTTGTCTTATAGCACGGAGAATTTGCTCCGTGTCTTGTAGATAGTCTGATAGTAGGTATCGACTTTAATACACTGTTATTCAAAAATAATCTGCTACTGCTTTTTTTTTAATATGAACCCCTACCAGAAATATGCAAAAAGCGATGCACCGTCATGCATACTCGTATAGCTTACACAGACTTTTCGTTATAGTTTAGAATAGACTGACAACTTATTTGACCTGAATTCGGACGAATACCTTTATGACATATTAATCAGTGATTTATTTAAGGATACTTTAGTGCTATCCCGCACTCTGCTGGAGGTGATTCGCTTGCGCATTGAAACTCTCCGCAAATAACCTACCCCAGCGTTATAAAATTGGGGCAGCCCTAGCAGTATCCTCAAACCATTGTTTAGGTTTATTTATTTATTTACTGGACGTGGACGCGATTGATGTCCGAGTACAGCCAAAACTAACCAGTAATCTTCTTCTATAAGTAATTAGGTTATGACATTTTATATGTGTTCATATATTTTTTTTTATTTACTTTTGTTTCTTTATTCACTCATAGAGTGTGCTAGCTAATCAGTGATAAATAATATCTATTTTTTTTTCGTTCATGTATTAATTACTTTGCATACTTAGTATATAAATTCTAGTTTGTAACAAGCTCTCAGCCTAATTTGAATAAACGAATTTTGATTTGATTTTATAAGTGGGAAAGATAAGGCAACAAAATTGTTAATCCACTTAAATTTTACCCTATTACGTTAACAAAGAAATTCTATTATTATAATTGTAGATAATCTTTATTAAAAACATTTCGCGCAGGTACAAGTTGTGCTATTTACGCATTATTGTATTTACTTAGTTAAAAAACATGGTCGAGAAAATGTAGAAAAAATTTGCTTACTTACACTCCCTGTGCTAACGTTTGTTGGAGCTTTCTCTATTAACAAGTCCTTATACCCAAGTCCTTCGATTAAAGCATCTGTAGAGACTTCACCACGAGGCCCAAATGTTGGACGAAAAGCATACTCTTCCTCATGAAGGTCAGCAAACATCTCTGGAATGGCGTCTTTCAATCTGCTGCCAAACCTAAACATTTCCTGATAACCTTCATTTACAATTAAGTTCGGCTCATCAATAAAACTTGTTTTAATTTCCCAGTCTCGTAAATTATCTACATCTTGAGCGCATAGGGAGCTGTTTCCGTCATCGTAACTCGATATAATATAGTCTTTGACATAAAGGACCTCCTTTATATCGTTCAAAAATTTTAAACCAGGATTTTTTTTTTCGTGCCTCATTATTGTCCAAACACTAATTGGCTCGCATCCTGATGAAAAACAATGATATTTGTATTGTTGAATCAAGGCATTTTGATAAGCCAAGAAGAGGTTGTTACAAAGCCACTTACTATGCAAAAAGATAGCCAACTTTTGTAACAGTGAAGCAGGTTGGCTTCACTATTACAAAAGTTATGATGTTAAGGGATTGACAACTTACCTTCTTCATTTACAATCGAATCCCTTATATCACCTCTTACGTTTTCATATGAAGTTTTACTAGAAAAATATTTGTATTTGCATTCAGTACTCCAATAGCAGTCTATAGGCATAACATTTTTTGTAATCAAGCTAGCAAGCACTGGTATCAACATTAAGAGCTTCATTCTGATTTATTTACGATTAATCGCACATGTAATCACATACACAAAACTATAAAACACGCACTACACTCATCGTTGATTCTGATCGTCCCAATAAGCTAGAACATGATATTAACTAGCATTGTATTAAATTAAAGTATCTGACGGACATAATGTTGGACTGGTTTTTATACATTAATTTAAATTTTTAAATCAACAATCTTAATTCTTCTTCGTGTGTACCATTATTTCATCAATGAAACATTTCTGGCTGTAATCCATATAAATACCTACTTCTTAAGAGGTCGCTTAGTTATTTAACCAATTTAATTTTAAAAATAATGCACAGCTCCCCGGCGCGTAAATCGCAAGCTATGTCATACCTGAAGTTCGTGCCCAATTTACTGCGTTTTCTCTAAAATTATATGAAAGTATTGATTGCCAGGAAATTGTCTATTAAAATTAATTTACAGTGCCTGAAGATTTTGAGGAGCTCGTGGCTAAATGATAACAGTCGCATGGGTCGATCTTCAAGGTTAAGCAACGCTTGCCTAGGTTGGTCTGTGGATGGGTGACCATCTTAACATATCGAGTTTCTTCCGTGCCTCGAAAAGCACGTTAAGCCGTTGGTCCCGGCGTCATTTGTAGATCTTAGGCAGTCGTTACGGAAAGTCAGAAGCCAGTAAATCTGACTTCAGTCTTGCCATGAAGTACCCAGTTCATGGGTAGGCAGCCGCTCCTCGTAAATGGGCTGGCCTCTCATTGTACGGTAAGTCCTATGCGATGCGAGGTTGGCCTGTGCTGGGGATGCGTGGCTCAGTGTCTGGTCATGTGTGGGTACTCGCAGTCTGTCAGTGTCCGGTATCTGCGGCTCGTCCTCGATCTACTCGTGCCGGTGTGACTAATCTTTGAGCAAAATAATGCATAGTGGGTAGTTTTAAGGTTGTTTTTTTTTTTTTTTCAATGTAAGTGTGTATATTAAACAAGCGCTTCTCGCCATCAAACTCATAAGTTTGGCGAGTATAATTGTATGTAAAACAAAATGGTGTACCTATCTATGTTTAATAATAATAAAAAAAAAATACTGGTATTCAAATCCGGTTTGACTGGAAGCCGTCCCCAAAATAGTTGGAAAAAGGCTAGGCAGATGATGATGAGTGCCTGAAGATTTTGTAATTAAAAATTGGCCAAATACGAGTAGGATCCAGGGTTACGAACGCATCATATTTTTTATCATGTTAGGTACTTTAAAACCATAGACTATTTAATTATTTAAAAGGGTGTCCGTGAAGTTTATTGAACGTCGTTATCCATATAAATCAGTACGCTTTGCAACGTGCAAATAGCTTCATCTCCTTAACTGAACGACCTTGACGATTCAAAAGTACCTGTAAATTAATTGAAATACATGCTTCTCAGTTTCATTTTTAGTTGAAAATTTGCTGTAACCAACAGCAAATACAAAAACAAAATGCAAATGCAAATTTGGGACGTAACCCTAAAAATGTCTATTTCCCAAAGTGTAACCAACGAAATACCATTATTAAGCCTCCGCTGTCCACCCGTTCATCTGTCTCAGTGGGCTGTATCTCAAGAATCGTAATAAGTAGACAGTTAAAATTTTCATTTTTTGTGTTGCCACTACAACAACAAAAATAAATTAAAAATCAAAGAGACCTCCCATTCAAGAAACGTGTTTTTCCCCAGTTTGTGGTACTCTTAGTGTGAGCCCGACTCGCACTTGGCTGGTTTTTGTTTATGCAATTAGAATGAACGTTTATTCATTGATAGCTTTCGTTGGTACTCTAAGAACTACATAAAAAAAAACCTTTATTTCAATTTGGCCATTAAACGACACTTTTGATCGTCATCATTACATTTAAAATAAGATAGTGACTCTACTATCCATTTGGAAGGGTAGATTCTTATGGAGAAGAACGGACAAGAAACTCCATAGTTACTCTTTTCAAATCAATGTTTTACATGTGCTGTGGTATACAAAACTTTTGTTAATATATGTGAGGACCATAAACCTAGAGTACGCAGAGGTAGACTTAATTGTCCTATGGAGCAAGACCAGCATGTTTCCAAGCATTCTTATCCTGAATGTAATCTTCTAATTTGTAATATGCTTGTTTACAAACTGTGCTTTTAATATAGGTTTTAAATTTTCTTTCATTTAGTCCTAATATGTCACAAGGTATTTTATTGTAACATTTAACACAGTACCCCATGAAAGATGTGTGTACTTTAGCTAATCTATAAAATGGTTGATTTAATTTATCTTTATTTCTAGTTATGTCTATCACTAATTTTACTAAAAAGATGACGATTTTTCCGTACATACATAATATTTTCAAATATGAATTGGCAAGGGACTGTCATAATATTAATCTTTTAAAAAAGTTCCCTTAGAGAATCACGGCAACGCAGATTATAAAGGGTTCTGACAGCTCTCTATTGCAAAGTAAATATGGATTTAATGTCAGCAGCCCAACCCCACAGCAAAATACCGTACGACATAATGCTGTGGAAGTAGCTAAAATAGATTTTATATGAAGTCCCCATAGTAATTTCTCGTCTAAAGTGATTCCCAGGAAAACCGTGTGATTAATAAACTCCAGTTTTCTTCATTCAATATGATGTCACATTCGCTACTTCTAACATTTGGTAAAGTAAATCTAATACATTTGGTATTTTTTTTTCAATTTATTACCAAGTTGTTTGCCGCAAACCAATTTTGGACCTGAAGATTAGAGTTATTGACGACGTCAAGATTTTGTGAACGTCGCTCTATTTTAAATATCAATGATGTGTCATCCGCGAATAACAGCATCTTTGGGTGATTTTGAAATAATTGGGGCAAATCATTTATGTAAACTAGAAAAAGGAATGGACCCAATATTGAGCCTTCCGGAACGTCTATTGTCATTTTAGACCCTAGTAAGTTTACACCGTTTACCTGAACTTTAACCTGTCTGTCCGTCAAGTATGACCTAAGTAACTCAAGGGCTGTATTTCTAAGGCGTGTGTTTAAACACTGCCCAAAAAAGTACCTATTTAACTACCAAAAAAGTTCTAAACGGTTACCAAAACAGATAAATGGTCACCCAATAATATTCGAGAAGTAGCGCTCGCCGGCCGCTGCCGCGGCACCGCTCGCTTCGCTCGCTCGGCTCGCGCGCGGTTGGTCACAATTCTAACCTAACCTAACCTTTTTATCCAGTTTGTAACCCCAAGCCTACATTTTATGGCAATCACAGTTGAGTTGGATAGAATTTGGTGACCGTTGATCCATTTTGGTGCCTAGGCTTAGAGTCTTAAAAATATTATTTTTGGTGACCGTCTAAATTATACCCTATTTCTAATCCCATACTGCTCAAGTTTCAATAAAAATGTTTCATGGTTAACGCAATCGAATGGCTTCGAGATGTCACAGAATATTCCAATGACGTCTTGCAATTCTTCTCAGGCGGTAAAGATGTTCTTGAGTCTCAGAAGAAGCCAGTAAATCTGACGATTTACTGGCTTCTGACAATCCGTAACGACTGCCAAAGATCTACAAATGACAACCGGGACCAACGGCTTAACGTACTTTCCGTGGCACGAAGGAAACTCGGTATATTAAGATGGTCACCCACCCACAGACCAAGCTTGGCAAGCGTTACTTAACCTTAAAGATCGACCCGTGCAGCTGTTATTATTTAACCACGAGCTACTCATCAGCAGACAATGTAAACAAGTCTAAATCACCAAAAACAGTGTTAAAATTGTTTGCCATACGACGTAGAGGGGCATGAACTCCAGCGTTGGTGTGGCAGGAGGAAACCGTGAGAAGCGGACGTGCGCGCACCTCTCGTCTAACGACAGTTCTCGGGACAACGTAAGCCTGTTAATAAGATCCATGCAGTCATATCTGTTGTTGCACAAGTCATAGAGAAACATAATTTCAAGGTAGAGACGTCGAGATTTTAAGCTTAACATCTCAATATTCCTGTGTGATATATTGATGGAAGATAAATCGTGGCGACAGCGATATTTAAAGGCCTTGAAGAACTTACACTGCACTTTTTTCAAACTGTCGATGTATTTTTGATAATGGGTATTCCAAATTAGCACAGCGTATTTTAGCTGTGACTTTATTAATGACTTATATAAATGTATGTAGGTGTCGACTCGCTTGAAGTCATTTGACAGTTTAAATGATTTAAAGAGACTCAATAACCTGATACTATTCGAGTTTGTTTCTAATAAGTTAATATTAGAGTCGCAACAAAAAATTATCGATTTACTAGTAGTACTGACTTTTTTCAACACATCTTCTATTACAGAATCAAACACAGATAGATTCTGGTAACTTGGAGGTCTGTAAACGCATACCACAACATGCCTATCAAGCTCAACACAAGACAATTCAATGGTGTGTTCAACTGACAATTTCACAACATCCTTTCTTTCTTTAGATTTAAGTGAAGTTTTATCTAGAATTAATGAACCACCATCTATCATCCCTACCTACACAATCATTTTCATAATTAATGGAAATTTATTTACTTGGTGGTATTTTAACCAATGATCTCTTAGACAAACTACATCAAACTTGTTTTTTTCTAAAAACAATTCTATTTCCAACAGTTTGGAAGAGCAACCTTGAATATTTTGATTAAATAATTTTATGGTGTGTTGCCCTTTTTAGGTTTCTTACAGTTAACTACATGTATATTGCCAGAAGATACCTTGTTATTATTCACTAATAATAGTTGGTTATTTAAAGGGGTAGCTCCCGTTGTCTCGCAGTTTAGTTTAAAGAGTTGTCCGGAGTGATCTCCACTGTTACAAATGAGGAGTCTGAAATGCCTGTGTGTGTTTCATCAGGAAGAGAACACTCAATCTGATTGCTAGTGGCCTCTAACAATGTTGATATCGTAGGTGGATCCTCCTTCGTACAACACATACAAAGTTGATACGACAGTAGTTTAGTCGCAATAGTTTTTAAAGTTTTTGCACCGTTTGAACACGATGTATCTTTCCTAACAGCTGATTATATCTAAGCATAGGTCATGCACCTTACAACGATAAATCTACGATGCGTTGTTGCTGCTCTGACGCACGTTGGAAATGCAAACAAGGAAGCAATAAATACACACAAACTTGCACTTTCACTACGAGAGTGACAAACACAGCGCAAGTAAGAGAACCATAAATAGGTCAGTTTGTTGCATTTTATTTTTTTTCGATCAGTAAGTGAGGCTTCTAAAAAACTTTTTTTTTCAGTCCGCCGACGCTGGCTTTTTGGAACGTACGATTTGTCAAATTCGCGCGCTGACAATTGTGATTTTGTTTTGTTATTGTGATAGGACATTAAATAAGTTTTCTTTCTGTCTTTCTTTCTTTCTTTGCCTCGTGTAACTTATACGGCGTCAGAATACACTGGCATTATTTTAATTTACGGCGAATGCCGTGGAAAAGCAGCTTTAGCTCTGCGAACGTAGTCAGTGAAAGGTATGGTAACAGCCGCAAAACAAAAGTGCTTGGCGACGGACAGTGATTTAATTAGAAAAATAAATAAAAGAAATTCTCCGTCAGTATACTTTGTGCATTAATGTGAATGGAGGACAAATCGAGAATTAAAAAATTTAATGCGTTTGTTTTTGTATGCGTACTTCAAAACCTTACCAAACATAAAAGCCAGCGCGAGCTAAGTCGCTGGCCGCCACACCGCCCCGGCCCCCTCCTCGACACGAGATAACGCACACCGCGCTCCGGCGCGCGCGCGACTTTGCTACTGTGTTACCTAGGTATCTACGGTCAGTCTAATATATATACAAAGGATGGTTGCGTTTTATTCTGATTTGTAAGCTATTTAGTTTATTTGGAATAAATATTTTTTTATTTTTGGCGCTTTATATTTTTGTACCGTATCGAATTATTACTAAACACGTATAGTATACGTAGTGTCATTTTATGCCCCTCTGTCGTATCAACTCTGTATAATCTACATCTATACTAATATTTATAAAGAGGAAATATTTGTTTGTTTCTTTGAATTGAATAGGCTCCGAAACTACTGGACCGATTTGAAAAATTCTTTCACAATTAGAATCCTACATTATTCTTGATGAACATGGGCTATAGAATATTTTCAAAAAGTTAGGGATCCGTATGAAAACTTCGATAATGTAACCCACGTGTGAAAAATATACCAAAAAACACTACAAAGTAAAAAAAATAATTTCGGTTTTCAACGTCTTTGATTATTTTGTTTTTGAATACCGACTTCCGAAATTAAAATTATTTTTTACTGTGTAGTGTTTTGTTTTTGGAAGTCAGTTTTATTTTTTGTAAAAACATATTTTTTAAACCACAAACACAGCGTGCCGGCGTGATGTTATGTTATGTACTGGTGTAAACAATCAGCAGACATACGATTTCAGAAATCCCGATCCATTTTCATCAGATCTTCACCAAATTTAAAAAGGACCCGTCCGAGAAAATACTCTTCCAAACAAAAAAGAATCATCCAAATCGGTTAACAATAGGCGAAAATATCGCTGAACAAACATTTTTCATGGTCCCATCATCAGATCCTGACTTATTTCCATTATCAGCTCAGCAACATGAGATGATGATTACCAGGCACACATATCTGAATAGGCTGAATAGGTAAATTTGGTACATTTTTACCAAGCCATATGACGTCACGCGTGTCTTCAACTCTCTGTATCCTCTTTATTATTTGTTTACGTGAAGAAAGATAAAATATGTGTCTAATATTTTTTGAAAATCTATCAGACGGACTAATTAGATTTCTTTAGTAAAATACCCCATTGCGTTAGAAAGTTTATGAAAAATATTGTACGTGCTTATAAAATTTGAGGGCTACCCTCGATTTTCATGGGATCCCATCATCAGATTCTAACTTGGTGACAATGGAACCACTTCAGGAGTATAGGTTTTCGAATAAAAAAATATTTTTTTAAATCGGTCCAGAATTGGTGGAGAAATGGGTGAACATACATAAAAATACATACAGCTGAACATAAAACCTCCTCCTTTTTGAAGACGTCGGTTAATAAAAAGTTCCTTATATCACGTACGCTGTGGAAACTATTGACAATAGAGCATAGTAATGTACTACAGTTTTATAGAGGACATAAATATCTACAAAAAAGTCCGCGAGGGTATGTATCTTCTATTATGATTAAGTCACAATGACCACTTTTTGTTCAAATTAATCAATTAAAACCAGGGTGAAATGGAATAGAGGTGATTTTGGTATCATAATGTTAATACTTATCTATTTGAATAATTAAGGTTAGTTATGTGTGTGTAAATTACACTTTGAATTATTCAATCTTTAAATTATATTTTTTTTTAAAACCGTCGTAACCTTTCGTTTAAAAGTAACGACGGTTTTAAAAATACTCTAACTAAAAAAAAGTCTTGCGAGTGAACGATCTGCCCTACGTTTAGTTTATTAAGGGCGCTATTACAAAATCGAGCGCTTGCCCCTGACTAAAGCTACAAACCGCGTTTCCCTAGATTTATAGTGATTGTGGGGCTGTATACAAAAATTGCTTAAAAATATGAGTTTACTTTTAAATAGACCAATTTTTTTTTTCATGCATTATAACAATACCTCCATAATTATTAAATAATTTATATTTGAATTTGGATTATACTATCATAGATAAAAAATATAGTTTCGTACGGAAAATTGTCAATAATTCTCAGTTTTACAAAATTATTTTTGGTTTATTAGTGCATGAATCGTAACAAATTGATTTGATCATTCCAAAGTAGAAGGTACAGTTGTATCATGGACATTTTTAAAATTGATTAAATCATTATATCTTCGGTGTACCAAAGCATCAAAAGATTCCCAAAAGCGTAATTTTATGAAACACCCCTTGCGGAGACAAGAAATTTACTGATGTACGTGAACAAATTGATATATTTATTTAGAACACTCCCAAGATCAACTATCAAACTTTCTTAGGCGTATTTTTGTGCTATATCTAAAGCATAATCAGACATCAAAACTCGAATCAAACGCTCAAATTCAAGAAAAATTGTGCAAGCGCTCTTAATAAGTAATTATCATATACCCTATATGAGATTAGATGGGAGATAAAGTTCGTGGAGTGCCAACTAAACCCACGCAAACGAAGTCGCGGGCGAAGTGCTAGTCACAATAATAAGCCCCTATGTTGTTAGTGCAACTAGACAACATCGGCTCGTCTCTTATCTTAGTATTTGTTATATCAGCTATAACCTCGTTAATATTGTATGCTATCAACATAGCAATAATATGTCTAAATCTACCAGACTGGGATAAAGCTCCCTGAGTTAACTTAAAACCACTAACAAACGTATTAGTGTCAAAATACAATGATTTGTCACTATGACAACATGTCAGCAAGTGAATAGTACGTATTATTCAACTTAAAAATATGATTATTTTGATCAATTGATAAATTACCAGAATTGGGAAATGCACACAACATCAACTTTCCTATGTTTAAATTTAATAAGGAGTAAACGCCATCCACTATGTCCTTTCTGGTAATACCAGTACTATAACCTTACAGAAGAACCCTTGATGAATAATTATCAAGATTTGTATTTATAATTCTTTTAACCATTTGCTTAAAACTCATAGTATGATAACTATGATTGGTAAAACTATGGCTTAAGTAGTTATGTAATATTTTTCTAAAGCCAGAACCTAATTCATCGCAAAAAAATATTGTTTTATTTCTCCCCTCTACCCTCTTAATAGGGTAATGTGTAAATTACTTCTTAATAGACTCAACGTTTCGATCATACCGCAACATTTTTCTAACTTAGAGTAATTTATATCTGTCGTTACTTTTAAACGAAAGGTCCGATATGAATAATTTAAAGTGTAATTTACATCTACATAATCAACAATAATTATCAAAAAAAAATAAATGGATAAGGATTAATATCATGATACCAAAATCACCACTATTCCATTCCAACCGGGATCTGAGTGAATAATTTTAACAAAAAACGAAACACTACAAAGTAAAAAATAACTTTAATTTCGGAAGTCGGTGTTCAAAAACGAAGAAACCAAAAACACCGACTTCCGAAATTCATATCGGAGCGTTCGCGATATAAGGATCTTTTTTGGTATTTTTTTCACACCTTGGGATACATTATAGAAGTTTTCACATGAATCCCTAACTTTTTTGTAAATATTCTATAATTCATGTTCATCAGGCATAACGTAGCATTCTAATGGTGAAAGAATTTTTCAAATCGGTGCAGTAGTTTCGGAGCCTATTCAATTCAAACAAACAAGTAAATCTTTCCTCTTTATAATATTAGTGTAGATAAATTCATTATCATCATATCAGTCGAAAGACGTCCACTGCTGGATATAGGCGTCCCCCAAGTATCGCCACAATTATTTATTTATTCATTTAATTTCAACCAACAACCGGTCCTGTGCGTCTCGCATCGATCGGCTACCAGCAACCTTCACTAGGTTATAGGTTCACCTTGTAGGGGGCCTCCAAACGCTTCTTCTTCCGGTACGCGGCCGCCATTCCAGAATTTTCGGCCCCATCGACCATTTGATGTATTGATAAATTAGGCATTAATATTAATAGTCAAAGTTTTTAATTGCGTTTATAGATATACGGAAGCAGCTTATTGCCATTCAAATAAAGTCGCCTTCATAATATGCTTCGATATTTTGTTTGTCAAAGTAAGAAAGGATCTCATTCTAAAGACCTGTATTCATGATTCTTTAAAAACCTTTATGAATATTTTAAACAATTCAATCTCAACCTGTTTACTGATTGATATTATAATTTATATTCATACTAGAACTTCGCCCGCGACTTTGTCCGCGCGGAATATACACATCTAACGCACAGATTTAGAAGAAGGAACAAGAAAATAGGTACAAAAGTGATAGGCAAGCTACGACGCCCCCTCCACCCCTTTTAAAAGATACTTTTGGAAAATTAAGTACAACGATTTTTAATTATCCCACAGCCATTATTGCAGCTGAAACTACAGGGTCATACCTTCACCCGTTGGGGGTTGATTATGAAGAAATCGTTAGATCTGTTTGAATTATATCAATTTTAGATAGGTCAAACCAATTTCCAAGTATACAGGGAAATTGAAAAAATACCCAAAACCTCTCAATCCTGACTTTGTATCATGACCCTGAACAACATTTGTTCTACAACTTTGACCTCAACCAATCAATGTAGCCTAAAACAATTTGTTTTAATTTATTTGAAGTCTGTTTATTTCGCGTATACTACGCGCGCGCGCGCACTCAGTCACTCGCCGCCAACCTGGCGGCGGCCTTTCGTGGGCCGCCTCATAAAGAATATGCAAAATTTAGACTATGTTTATATTTTTTTGTATGGAATAAAAATGTTTCGAATTTTGAAAAGTCGTAGAACAAATGTTGTTCAGCGTCATGATACGAAGTCAAGATTAAGAGGTTTCGGGTATTTTTTAAATTACCCTGTATTGTAGCAATATCCACCCTATAATCGTCATCACCCCTTTACCTTTCTGGGGTTCATTATATAAAAATCCAAAGACACATTTTCTAATATATATTTTTTTTTTATGCCGATTTTCAACTTAATGGAACCAAGCGTTCTTCCTTCCAAGTTTTAACATTCCCTAAACCAACATTGGGTAGGAGTTAAAAAAAATGATTATGAAATTATTTATTATTAAATTAGGTCAGTATCTGTACCAAATAACATCCTCTAAATCATCTTTTGGGGGTGGTTTTGAAAAACGAACAATGATAACCTTTATAATTTACGTATTCGAGCCAAATTTAAATTATGTCGGCCCAAGGAATAAGATTTGTTTCCTAAATAAAATACATTCTTAGCTGACGTCTCCTGCTCAGTATTTACCTCCGTGCTTCATTTATTCTTCATAATAATTATATCGAAAAGATTTCGGGAATTTAATTACATTTGATTTGATTTTGATTAATCAATGCGTGAATGAATGAATGAGTGAGTGACTTTTGGCCTTTATACAGAGATATTCACATATTAGGTTAAATTTAAATTAAGACGATTAGTATTTATTTATTGTGCGTGAATCAACATGGAGTGTAGTGTCTATGAGGTCGACTACATATTTTAAACCTTTTTTTGTGATAATACATAATATGAAGTTTTTAAAATCAACAGTTTTGGTTTGGTTTTACGTGCAAAATGTGCTGACGTTGGATTGTTTTTGGAATACTGAATGCAAGTACAAATATTTTGCAAGTAAAACTCCGTATGAAATTGTTAGAGGCGATATAAGGGATTCGAACGTAAAACTGGAAGGTAAGTTGGTTTTCTTTCGGGTAATTGTTGATTTTGGCACCTTTAGTTCTCAGAAATGTTTGTACAAGTAAAGATATCTCATTCTTTATTTCTGAGTTGCTGCCATGAAAGTTTTGATTTGAATTTATAAAAAATTAAAACACGAACTTTTACTTGATAAAAAAAAAACAATATTGGTTTTGTGCCTTTTTTGAACTATGTTGTACTATTTTGATTAGGATGCGGAGCAGTCAGTGTCTGGGCTATATTAAGGCATGGAAAGAGAACTCCAAGTCAGAATTTTGCACAACACATAAAAAACATTCTCAAATACAAGGATTTTATTGTATCCAGTTATGAAATAGGAAACAGTTCGCTATGTGCGCAAGATATTGATAATATAAAAAATTGGGAACTTGAAACGGGCCTGCTAGATAACCCTTTCGAAATTACCAAGGAAGGGTACCAAGAGTCATTGCGTATTGGAAAGAGAATAAATGAGACTTTTGCCGATTTGCTGAAGGAACTTCAAGAGAAGGATTACTTATTTCTCCACGGGTTTGACCGTCGCTTAGAACAGAGTGCTATGGCTTTCATTGAAGGTCTGAATCAGACTAACTTGGTTACAGAAAATGGCACGGATGATTACCTTATTGTAGCAGTAAGTTAAAGTTAGTGTTTAAAAGTGCATCGGTTTAATTTATTTATTAAGATATTTTCGTTTGTAGCTATAGTTTTGAATTTCAGCCCTATTCGACATGTGGAAAATATGAAGTAGAAGTAAGACGCAATCCAGATTTGTATCACGAAGAAGAAGAATATAAGAAATCTGCAGATTATTTAAAAGTGAGTTTTAATTTAACTTTTTAGCTCATGTTCTTTCGTAGTTGTTGTTAACAGTTACCGCCATAGAATTCGTAATGATTAATTAAATGATCAGCTTATATATTACTGGAGCTTTTATCATATCATAATTAGGGAAAGACAATACAAAGCAGAAAAGTCAATTTAAATGAGACTGTTTAAATTTGTATGGACAATGGTCTATGAACCAAAAGCAATATTGTAGTGGTTCATAGAGAACTTTTGATTAGTCTCCTTTATTATAATTTATTTATAATATTAATTTATTTGAAGCGAGCTTTGCAAAATGTCAAAAGCGTACTATTCTCTATTTCTCACTGATTTTGTTTGATTTTTCACAAATCGTATTATGGCAGAGTATATTTTTATCAAAAAAAGTATTAATTCATGTTGTGTTTTAATAATATTAAAGTAGGTACCCTATTATACAAAAATTTTGAAGTGTGTCATTGCGCAATTCCACCACCACCATCATTGAGTTAATTGAAATCATTGAACCAAATGCTTTGAATTTCAGATGAAAGAACGTATCGAGAAAAAGTTAGGTCTCAATTTTACATTCTCTAACGAAAAAATCACAGCCATATACGACTTATGTCGTTATACATTCGACGGGATCGACAATAAGCCAAGTCCGTGGTGTGCTGTCTTCTCAGTGGAAGACCTGCAAGTTCTTGAATATGTCGATGATCTCAGACATTATTATAGAAATGGCTATGGAGTGTCCGAGTATAGTAAAAGGTTTGGACAAATGCCTTTGGCTGATTTGCTAAGAAACTTTGAAGAAGCGAAGAACGACAAGGGCAAGAAAATCGTGACATACTTCACTCATGCTACAATGATGGATATGATATTAGTGGCGCTTAACCTTTATAAGGACACGAACCCACTTACGGGGGCTCATAGAAATATGAACAGAAAATGGAGGACTTCATTTTTATCGGCGTTCGCTAGCAACATTATTGCTGTATTAAACAGGTTAGTTGTATGAATAATTAATACCTAAGTGATGTCTTAGCATATTATTATAATCGCCAGATAATTGGTGCTCTGACAGGTCTTCAAACTTGGCCCTCACGTTGCCTTGGTAGGTTCTTTGTGCATCATGTACTTGATGCGTAATTATCTTTCATTTGTGTAACGAATTTAAGGTTACCAGCTAAAGATTGCATGTTCGACCCCAATCAGTGCTCAGGTATTTTTTATATTCGTCCGGTCAAATTAGACCTAAAAAAAATAGGAGTGAAGGTATAGTAATTCGCACCCAGCTCAAAATTGATAGGATTGTTCAAAACACTATCATAAATGAAACCTAAAAGGTCCTGAAAACAAAAAAGTCGTAAATCGATCCGATACGTAGAAAAAATACTTGTGGTCTAAGGTAACAAACTCGATTGTCAGCAAAACTATAAGTTTTATCATAAAATTAGTTGAGACAAAATTGTACATCAGATAATGAGCTATAAAAAATGTTGCAATACTTTTTCCTAAGAGCCGTTTCTGAGTTATAACGATTTAAAAAGTTGGCATGGAAACGTGTGCATACTATGACAATTACAACCCTTCCTTTGATAAAACTTACCGTTTTGCTGAAAATTGCGTTTGTTACGTTTGAGCCCAAGTATTTTTATTTCCACGTATCGGATCGATGAGGACTTTTTGAAAGTGTTTTGAATAATCCTACCAATTTTGAGCTGGGTGCGAATTATTGTAGCCTCGGATGTCTTTAAATTGACCGGACTATACTCACAGGGTGTCCCGTCAAAAACGCACACTGGACGTTCCAACCGTCGCCGTCGGCGCGCGGCGTTGAGAATCAATCATAGCGCATCCTAGGCACTAAACAATGTGACATTCTTTAGGCAATCGTAATTTTTTAAATGTCAAAATTAAAGAGGTTGACCTCGTGCAAGGAGATGTTTTAAAATATGGGAGTTTCGGCCAAGTCTTTGTGTAAACGTAGGGAAATTGAGCCTTTTTTTGTGGCCCTCATGCCTGATTTAAAACATCTCTTTTCAGAAGCGCATGATAATCAAGTCTTTGAGAATAAGACTAAGCGTTTCCTATCTAGCTGTCTAGTGATTAAAGTAAGTTAACGAAAAAGTAGACGATAGTTTGTACGAAAGTGTGACCTAAAAATTTTTTTTCTTTCAGATGCAGTAAACAAGGACAGGATGACTATGATTATGAAGTAGCGTTTTATTGGAATGAAAAACCGTTATTAGACATGTGCAATAGAGGAATATGTTCGTGGCAAGAGTTCGAAGATATGTTTAAACCTTTCCTAAACGCAAAGATTGACTTCTGTGACTTTAAGTTAACGCCTGGTCAATGAACGTTATAATTTATTTATTATGGATCTATTAAACTGACTTTAGCATTAACTTTTCAAATAACAATATATAAAATTGTAAACAGTAGACATTAAAATCCTACATTCTTCTGGTTCTAGTGGTAGGCTTCGGCCGATGGCTTGTTTACCCTGGCATGGGCGTATCGGGAGACTAGTCGCGGAGGGTAGCGGAATCCGAGGCAGGGTGCGCCGCTGGCCAACCGTAGGTAGTTAGGGGCGCAACTAGCGTGCTAGCAACACATGAAAGGCTGCCCTGCCAACTGTAGAAAAATCCGGGAATGCACCATCTGGTTGGCGACCAGATGAAAGGGCCCGATGAAAATTCCTGGGGGGGGGGAGAGAGGGCGTCCCCGCAGCCTCCAGACTAGCCCCCAAAGATGTCGTCCTGTCAGGGCGTGCCTGAAGGTTAGCAGCATGGAACCTCATTTCACTTCCTTCTCCTCAACATCCTTCACTCATTTTTTTTTTATGAACAGGAATAAAATGAGAAAAGCTGTACAGCGGCAGCACGCCCTTTCACACAAAATGCACCTCTCTAATATACGAGGTCTGCACTCAAATCTCGCCGCAGTCCATCACCACCTAGAGACTGAGAAACTAGCGCTCTTATTCCTGTCGGAGATGCAGATCGGAAGTCCGTCGGACGTGTCATACCCAGGGTTTACCCTGGAGCACCACTCCAGACCATGCGCGGGCGTATGTATGTACGCCCAGGACGACACCTTCTATCGGCGTCTCCGCAATCTTGAAGACTCCAGGTTCTCAACGCTGTAGGCTATAGTGGACAATACCTACCTGAGTTTTGTTGTGTTTTATTCAATTTGCAGTTCCACATTCCGAGAATACGAACCAGCTTGAAATTTTTAAATGGCAAGCATTGTCAATATAGTTCGGTCAATTTAGACATCCGAGGGTACGAAAATTCGCGCCCAGCTCAAAGTTGGTAGGATTGTTCAAAACACCATCATAAATAAAATCCAAAAAGTCAACACCTTGAACGACCACTCAGGTCTCAAAGACGTGAGAATCTACACTGGATCAAAGACTTTGAGTTTACTGACCTTTACATCAGAATATCCAGACCGCTAGGTAAACTCAACGCCGTCTACCATGCGTGGGCTTTATTCTGACGGCCCATGCCATAGGTTACGTACAAGTGAAAGTGACGGATACCCATATGTGCATACTCTCCGACAGCGCCTCAATCCTTCAATCCCTAAGGAAGCATCACACTACCTCGAAACTCATACAAAAATGCCACAATGCACTAGAACGGTAACCAACCGAAAAGAACACAGCGGGTCACTAAGAAATGACGCGGCCGATGAGCTGACCAGGAGGGAATCTGATACTGTGGTTGTTGGACCCGATCCCATAGAACACACCACAAATAAGTGAAACACTGAACGGCTGCAGGCAATCCAGGGAGGCTATGCCATCCTTGAACAAACACTTACACACGATAGGTATTACGGACAGTCCTTTATGCAGAGCATGCTTAGTGGAGGAGTGCACATGCGTTACCGAAATACGGAGTCAAACAACAGGGTCACAGAACTCACTTACAAATGTTTTGAACACACCGGGAAATCTAAAGGTTGGTAGGAAGGAGGTTGGCTGGTTGGAGTAACGGCCGCCATGACTCACGCACGATGGTCCAAAATCAGGACTAAGTGCGAAACCTAATCCTAATAGATAAATAAATACTATATCAAACCATCAAAGGCCGTCAGCGTCACCCTCACCATGGCTGGCAACTTTAAGAGTAAATCATTTTCCTTTAAGCTTGTGGCTTCGCCTTTATATCAATGTTCTACAACTAACCATGAAAACGAACAATCCGCACATCACATCTTATGGGAGTGTAGTCTTTGGCAAACTGAACGCAATATTATGTTAGATAGTATTAAGGTTACATCTGGGGTAGTTTACTATACGGACCTTGTAGAAACCAGAATAAATTTCCGTGCGTTCAAGCGGTTTTGCCATATCTATTACTGGAATCAAAAGTAGCTCACAATGAGGCTATCGCGTTTGGATTCGTAGCGTGAGGTCTTCGAAATGTCCAATTTCACTGTTTCAGTTATTTGTTTTGATTTTTGTGAATATTTTACTAAAATGGCCTAACTATGGCAGATTAAGCTATGGGCCTATTGACCACCGCTTTGAGTTTTTTTTGTGTCGAAAATAATAAGTGATATGGCCTTTTTTTCGAACATAACATGTCTGCGTAACACTGCGGCACTACCTGTGTTGTATTTAATCGCGCGTTTTCGGCATTATAATGATCTTACCTCTAACTTTGCGGATTACGGACCTCACTCGCCAGTGGCGCTATCTGGTGAGCCCGAAAACGGTAGCCCTCATTTAGGACCCATTAGTTTTAGTGGTAAGATATAATCCGTGATGCTTGGCAACTGGGCTTAACCCAGTTGTATATGTCCATTGGTGCCTATTGGCCTAGTTCTATTCTGTCACCTGCTTGATACGGAGAGGAGTGGAAATTACATATATTTTTTTCCTAGTCCTCCACTGTTCTTTTCTGATTAGTTTCTTCGGGACTCGTCGGGTTTCATTGGCTCGGCGTTTTTCTGGTGTTCGCCACTGTTGTTTTTTCGTACGCTGGCAAATTTAATTACATACTTGACTTGATATGGATGTTTAACGCACATCAAAGCATGAATTAATTAATTAAATTTATTTTAACCTGTTTTTCGAGATAAAATGTGAGACAAAAGCTATAAAAAATACCGCTCCTGTCTAAAATCAAACGGTATGAGTGTTGCTATCTGAAATACATGATTTATTATTATTATGTTACTTTACGTGAGGGAAAAATAAATATTTGTGGATGTTTTTTACGCAGAAGTAAAAGTGATGATCTTTTTTTTTTTTTTTTTTACTATTGATAGGCACGCGTTTGACCACTATCTCACCTGATGGTAAGCGAGGATGCGGTCGAAGATGGAGCACGCTTGCCTAGAAATAACCTATTCACTCTTGATTTAAAGACTCCCTGGTTGTAGCTATCAGGAAACACAGACTCCGGCAGGGAATTCCACTCCTTAGCTGTACGCACTATGAACGTGTTCCCAAAACGTTTTGTGCGTATGGGTGGGATGTCCACCATGTACCGGTGGCGCATCGCCGTTCGTCTTGTGGTCCGATGATGGAACGGGCTTGGCGGAATTAAATTATGCAATTCCGTCGCACATTCCCCAAAATGCAACCGGTAAAAAACCGACAGGCTAGCAACTCGTCGTCGATGTTCAAGACTTTGGAGCTTCGACGCGACGAGCCTCTCATTGCCGATGATCCTCTTGGCTCGTTTCTCAATTGACTCAAGGGCATCAGGCTGGTATCTGGCAGATCCATTCCAAAGATGAGAGCAGTATTCCATACACGATCGAACTTGCGCTTGATAGAGTTTGAGCAGCTGTTCCGGCGTGAAGTACCGTCTCACCTTAGCCAGAATCCCCAACTTCTTTGCAGCCACTTGAGCTTTTGCCTCTATGTAAGGGCCAAAATTGAGAGTAGATGTTAATGTAACCCCAAGAAGCTCAAGATGGTCGGTTATCTTATCATGATTTGCCGGTGTATTAGCCATCATTAATTTCCTGTGATATGTATCCTTTGTTGCGTTCATGTGTGTTCCCAAATATTGTGCTTTAGGCACTTTTGGTCTTTTATTTCATAACATTTTTGTAAATAATTTCAATGTTGGTACAAATACAAAATCACTATGATTATAAACTGTCCAAAAATACACTCGAAAGGTGGAAATAATTTTATATCACTAATTTTAACAAATAAATTTTAAGCTGCTGATCTATGTAAAATATTGTTCTGCAAAAAAAGTGACATAGGTATTACCTCGACGAATGACGTTTCGATAACATAACACATAATCACTAACGCTCAAATGCAAAATAATGATTAGACATTCTAAATATTAAAACAATGTTTTAATTCATCATCATCTGCCTAGCCTTTTTCCAACTATATTGGGGTCGGCTTCCAGTCAAGCCGGATTTATCTGTATACCAGTATTTTACAAGGAGCGGCTGCCTACCAGACCTCCACAACCCATTAACTGGGTAACACGGTACTTCATAGCAAGACTAGAGTCAGATTTACTGGCTTCTGACTATCCGTAACGACTGCCAAAGATCTACAAATGACAGCCGGGACCAACGGCTTAACGTGCTTTCCGAGGTACGAAGGAAACTCGGTATGTTAAGATGGTCACCCATCCACAGGCCAACCTTGGCAAGCGTTGCTTAACCTTGAAGATCGACCCGTGCGGCTGTTATTATCTAGCCACGAGCTCCTCCTTTTAATTAATTAATTGTGTATATTTAAGCCAAATATATATTAAAATCCGTACATATATATTAATAGATGCGCGTGTATGCGTACTACGTAACGCAGATGGTCGCTATAAAAACAGGAAATAGGACTTGTGTTTTTAATTCCTTTTATCTGTAAGTTTTTATCCGCAAGTGTAACAGAATTAAGCTAAGTAATCAAGGGTCCTAATTTAATTCCACAATTTTGGTTGATCTACATTTTTTTTTTATTAATAAAGGGTGGGGCAGGATCTCGCATTGTCTTTTATACGTCGACGTATAGTTATTAAAATGTTCTTAGATGTTTTATGCAAAAAATAGTTATATTTTTTAATAGGTAACAGGCAACCGCTTGTCCCCACATAAAAATTAAAACTACAATTTATATCTTTTTGGGAAAATATAGCTGTGTTTGAAATGCTGTACCTCAACACCTATTAAATCTACAGAGCTACTGTTACATTTAAATTATAGAAAACTTTATCTACTTTAAAAGAGTCCTGAGTGACTTTCTCCGTTTAGAAGAATTAAGCTTTAATCTTAAAAAATGACTGAACTGAGCACCACGCAGTAAGCACATGTCTTTTGTAGGGTAAAGAATTGGGTGGACACTACTGGCATCTATCCTAACAACCACCCAAAAATCAGGACAGTGCTGTTTACTGCGACGGTGACTGGCCTAGTTGTTAAGGTCGGTCAGTCAAAAGAGATATAGCTCCAAAGCGTAGAACTCTATGAAGAAGAACGTGCAAGAAACTCCACGGACACTGTTTAAATCAATCACCTTTTTTACATCATTCGTGTGATAATTATACAAAAATATATATGTGAGAAAGATGTAGAATGACTTGCAATCGATTAAAAAAAGCAACAATTCAAAAGAAAAGGCAGGTCTTCCTTCCTAACACTATGTTGTACGCTACGAGACCATTAAGGTAACAAATTATCAAGGTACTTCTGAGTGTCAAACTTACATAGTGCGACTATTTATTGTATGCAACCCAACGATCCTTGTCATGTACATGACCGGAGTAACTACCTCTATCCTACATAAATTCAACCCTTGAATAACCAATCCTAAGTATACAAACACTACAAAGTAAAAAATAACTTTAATTTCGGAAGTCGGTGTTTTTGGTTATTTTGTTTTTGAACACCGACTTCCGAAATTAAAGTTATTTTTTACTTTGTAGTTTTTTGTTTTTGGAAGTCGGTTTTATTTTTTTTGTGAAAAAGTTTTTTTATTTTTCACTTTTTAGTGGTACGCAGGTACCACTAAAAAGCGAAACCTCAAGCACAGCGTGCCGGTGTGATATTATATTATGAACTGATGTTAACAATCAACAGACATCAGATTACAGAAATCCCTATCCATTTGCTATGATTTATTAAAGAGTTCCGTTGCCTACCTCCGAAGTTCTTCATCAGATCTTCACCAAATTTAAATGGGACCAGTCCGAGGAAACTCTACTCTACTCTTCGTGTTCCTCCTAATGCCTTTTACGTTTCGTTCTCTTTCGAACGAATTCAGCACCCTAGCAGGCCCCGTCTTCCATGCTGACCGATCCTTGAAGCGCGCGTGGAACACAGCGCGCCGCTTACTCGGGCTTAGTTCTGATCGGACGGCGAGCCACCCAATTCTCACTGTCTTCAGGCCCGCTTCTACGGTGGCCGGAAATCGCCCTGCGACCCCCGACGCCTGGGGCGTCTTCTTCTGTTGCGGCGGCTGGGTCGTGAGGTTTCCCTCTCTCTCACACGTTCGGTATCCTCCTTTGCTAGCATTATTGCTTCGCAGAAGGAGGTGACTGCTTCCCATGTCTCCTCGTTCCGGACCATAGATTGAATCAGGGCCGGTCGCTAGAGGTCACCGCCGCCGATCGCCTCAACGAGGACCCGGTGTTTCTCCGCCCAAGCAGGGCAGACCTCCACCGTATGCTCCACCGTGTCCTCCGGGCGATACTTGCAGTGTTGACACCCGGGCGTATCCTCCCGCCAAATCCGAAACAGGTATCTCCCGAAATAACCATGTCCGGTGAGTACCTGCGTAAGGCGGAAGGTGAGGACGCCGTGGCGCCGCTCCAGCCACTCCTCAAAGAGCCGGAGCTCCGTCTGCCTTGCTGGCAGAGGAGTCTCGCCCCAGCGTTGTGCCTCCACGCACCACCCGTAAATGAGCGCGAGGGCTCTCGCCTCCGGATCCCATGGCGGCAGTCCAGCAAGGAGGCTCACCGCCTCGCCAGAGACCGTACGGTATCCCCAGGCCAGCCGGATGGCCATGACCCTCTGGGACGTGTAGAGGAAACGGGCAGGTCGCTTCCTCAAAGTAGGCGCCCATACCGGCGCCCCATAAAGGGCCATGGACCGCACAACCTCCGCGTAAAGCCTCAGACAGGAGACGTTTGCTCCCCCTAGATTGGGCAGAAGCCGATTGAAGGCAGCCCCGGCCCGCTCCAGTCTGGGAGCCAAACGTCGAAAATGCTCGACGAAGTTCCACTGGCTATCGAGGACGAGACCCAGGTATTTCATCGTCGACCCGACCCCGATGTGAACCCTTCCTATCGTTGTTTGGGATCCCGATAGTGGCCTATTCCGAGAAAAATGGAAGCACATGGTTTCGGACTTGTGTAGGGCCACTTCGAGACCCAACTGCTGGATTCTCTCAACTACCGTCGCAACCCCGCGTATCATAGCGTCGGCCACCGCCTGGTATGACCTCCCATGCATCAGGACCAGCGTGTCGTCAGCGTAACAAACCACACTGACGCCACTAGGGAGGTCGGCGCGCAGCACCCAGTCGTAGCCGATGTCCCACAGGAGCGGCCCCGGAACCGAACCCTGTGGAATACCGCACGACATATTGATTAAAGCCTTAGGATGCGCTTATATGGTTGATACTCAACGCCCATAGTTGAAAGTCCAGTGTGCATTTTTGATTTGACACCCAGCGAGCATAAAAAATACCTGAACACTGATGAGTGGGGTCAAACCTGCAATCTTTAGATAACCTTAATTTATTTACACTAATGAAAGAAACCGATAAATACTCATCAAGTACACATGATGCAAAACGAGCCTAACAGGGCAACGTGAGGGCCAAGTTTGAAGACCTGTCAGTGCACCAATTAACTAGCGATTATTGTAAGATGCTAAGATTTCACTTAGATAATAATTATTTTATACAACATACATGTTTAAAACAGCAATGATGTTGCTAGCAAAAGGTGATAAAAATGACGCCTTCCATTTTCTATTTAAATCTCAATGAGCCCCCGTAAGTGGGTTCGTGTCCTTATAAAGGTTAAGGATCACTAATATCATATATCCATCATTGTAGCATGAGTGAAGTATGATAGTATTTTTTGCCTTTGCCGTTAAATCCATGTTAAAACCATGTTGTTAAGTCCATATAATCCTATTTGCCAATTAAATAACGATTCCAATTAAATTTACGTGACATCGTCATTGTAGCGTTACCAGAAATAAGCCAGATTTGACCCCACAGATCCGCCAGATTTGGCCTTTAACAGCTGAGCCGGTTTTAAAGAATGTAGATGTAAATTAAGCGTCTTTATTTATTGTGCGCAATCAATATTGAGTGTAGTGTCTATGTAGTCTACTACTTTAAAACCCTTTCCTGTGATTACAATATGAAGTTTTTAACATTAACAGTTTTAGTTTGGTTTTACGTGCAAAATGTGCTGACGTTGGAGTGTTTTTGGAACTCTGGATGCAAGTACAAATATTTTGCAAGTAAAACTCCATATGAAATTGTTAGAGGCGATATAAGGGATTCGATCGTAAAACAGGAAGGTAAGCTGGTTCCCATTCGAGTTGATTATGCCCCTTTTTTCTGAGGAATGTTTTAAAAGGTTAGTAAAGGTTAGTTAAGGTTAACTCTCATTCCTTATTTTTGAGTTGCTGCCATAAAAACATTGTAGTGTGGTTTTATAGTAAAATTAAAAGACGGATTTTTCTTTGATTATTAAAATATCTATATTAACATTGTGTCCTTTTTAGAGTTGCGTCCCCGAAGAGTAACTAACGGAAACCTATAACTAAGCCTCCGCTATCCGTCCGTCCGTCCGTCCGTCCATCTATCTGTGAGGGGGCTGTGCTTATCTCAAGAACCATAACAGGTAGACAGTTGTAATTTTCACAGTGTGTATTTCTATTCCGCTGTTACAACAAATAATAAAAGTTAACTTAAAATTTAAAGCGAATTTCCATACCTACAAGAAAACTGTTATTTTTCGGTTCGAGCGAGTGCGACTCGCACTGGACCGGTTTATAAACAATTTATTTAACTTTCCTTAGGATGCGCAGCAGTCAGTGTCTGGGCTATATTTAGGCATGGAAAGAGAACTCCCAGTCAAAATTTTGCACAAAACATGAAGAACATCCTCAAGTACAAGGATTTTTTTGTATCCAGTTTTGAAATAGGAAACAGTTCGTTGTGTGCGCAAGATGTTGAAAATATAAAAAATTGGGAAATTGAAACAGGACTGCTAGATAATCCTTTCGAAATCACTAAGGAAGGGCACCAAGAGTCATTGCGTATTGGAAAAAGAATAAATGAGACTTTTGCCGATCTGCTGAAGGAACTTCAAGAGAAGGATTACTTATTTCTCCACGGGTTTAACAGTCGCTTAGAACGGAGTGCTATGGCCTTCATTGAAGGTTTGAATCAGACTAAGTTGGTTACAGAAAATGGCACGGATGATTACCATATTGTAGCAGTAAGTTAAAGTTAGTGTTTAAAAATGTATCGGTTTACTAATCTGTCGAGAAAGTACCGGGAAAAGATCAATAATACACAAAATGTCTGTTATTCATCCAAATTTATTTTATCACCTTCAAAGTATGCTCCTTTAGAAACGATACACTTGCGCCAACGAATAATCCATTCATCAAAACATTTTTTAAACGCTGCTTCCGGAATTGAGTTCAGTTCTCGCCGCGAATTCTCCTTTATGTCTTCTATCGATTGAAAACGGGTGCCACGAAGTGGTAATTTGAGTTTAGGAAAAAGATAAAAGTCAGCAGGAGCCATATCTGGTGAATATGGTGGTTGCTGGATGGTATTTGTTGAGTGTTTGGTTAAAAATTCGTTCACAATGATAGCCTTGTGCGAAGGCGCATTGTCGTGGTGCAAAATCCAAGAATTTTCTTTCCACAAATCTGGCCTTTTTCGTCGAATTTGCTCTCTTAAACGCCGCATAACGCTCAAATAATATTCTTTATTTACCGTTAGTCCTTCCGGTAAGAATTCAGAGTGCACAGTACCGCGATAGTCAAAGAAAACAGTCAACATGACTTTGACTTTTGATCGACTTTGGCGTGGTTTTTTCGGTTTCGGTTCAGTTGGAAGGCGCCACTCCGAAGCTTGTTGACTAGTTTGCATGTCAAACTCGTAAACCCACGTCTCGTCACCAGTAACAATGCGTTTCATGAATGTTGGGTCCGAACTGACTCGTTCTAGCATGTCCTCAGCGAGTTTCATGCGACTGAGTTTTTAGAGAAAATTCAGATCTTTTGTCAGTTCAGTTCTAGCCGAGCAGTAACATGTTTCATACCCAAATGATTAGTTCAAATGGTACGGATCGACTCGTGAGATACAGAAAGTTCGGCGGCTATCTCTCTCAGAGTTGAATGGGGATTTTCAGTCACTATTTCCTTCACTTTTGCGATGTTAACTTCAGTTGCAGACGTTGACGGCCTACAAGAGCGAGGCAAATCTTCCATCACATCTCGACCGCTTTTGAACGCTTTGAACCACTCATAAGCACGAGTTTTTGATAAAGTCGATTCACCGTAAGCCTTCTGTAACATTTTCAGTGACTCCGAACACGAAATTCCATTGGCGATGCAAAATTTAAGACAAACTCTTTGTTCGATATTTTTGTCCATTATGAAATTCGCAATACACAGTATTTATGATATTACTAAAACCAGCACTGTATTTAATATAAATAACAGATGCAACTCAAACTCCGCGCCAAAATGGAAAACAGTTGTGCCAATCTAACAACTACAAAAAAACAAAAATTTGAATTTGGAACCATAAACAAATCATCCATTCCCGATACTTTTTTGACTGAATGTAATTTATTTACTGTGGTATTTCGTTAATAACTATAGTTTAATATTTCAGCCCTATACAACATGTGGCAAATATAAAGCAGAAGTAAGACACAATCCAGACTTGTATGATGCTGAAAAAGAATATAAGAAATCTGCAGAATATTTAAATGTGAGTTTTAATCAACCTTTTTAGGTTTCGTAATTTCGTAATTTTTCGGCAAGATTTAGCACCCTTTTTAAGGATGGGAAATAATCAAATGACTCCTCCCGCTTTGGGTAAAGCAGAAGGGAGTGTCAGACTCTTACCGACTAAAACCCATCTGCGTTCCTCCCAGTGCCCTTTGCGTTCCAGGGCACTGGCCCTAGCGGGCCCCGTCTTTTACGCTGACAGCTGTTTGAGGCACGCGTGGAACACAGCGCGCCGTCTACCCGGGCCTGGTTCTGATCAGACGGCGAGCCACCCAATGCTCGCGGTCCTCGCTCCGGACTATAGCTTGAACCAGGGCCGGACGCGAGAGATCGCCGCCGCCGATCGCCTCGGCGAGGACACGGCGGTGCTCTGCCCAAACAGGGCAGACCTCAACCGTATGCTCCACCGTGTCCTCCAGGCGATCCTCGCAGTGTTGACACCCGTGCATACGTGGTACCTCCCGAAACAACCGTGTCCGGTGAGACCTTTCGTTTTTGACATAATATACCTATATATGTACTAGTTGACCCGCGCAACTTCGTCTGCGTCACAATTTTCATTACTGCTCCGCTCCTATTGGTCTTAGCGTAATGATATATAGCCTTCCTCGATAAATGGGCTATCTAACACTGAAAGAATTTTTCAAATTGGACCAGTAGTTCCCGAGATTAGCGCGTTCTAGCAAACAAACAAACTCTGCAGCTTTATATATGGCTTGTGTTTAAACACCGCCCAAAAAAGTACCTATTTTACTACCAAAAAAGTTCTAAACGGTTACCAAAATAGATAAATGGTCACCAAATAATATTCGAGAAGTAACGCTCACCGGCCGCTGCCGCGGCACAATTCTAACCTAACCTAACCTATTTTATCCAGTTTGTAACCCCAAGCCTACATTTTATGGCAATCACAGTTGAGTTGGATAGAATTTGGTGACCATTGATCCATTTTGGTGCTTAAAAATATTATTTTTGGTGACCGTCTAAATTATACCCTTTATATATTAGTATAGACGTGTATAATATTTATAGTTATGAATGTAGGTTTATGTATTAATGTATACATGTAATAAAACAGTCATAAATTAAATGTAATAATGTGCACTGGATCCTACCCTCCATTGTCATCTTTCTCTATCGCTCAAAACAAAAAACAAAACTCAAAACTCATTTCTGAGTTAAGCTCGCCTTTGTACATGAACTTTCATCACTGTGTTTAATATGAGCTGTTTTGGTGTACAATAAAGAATTAAGAATTACTTACTAACACCCCGCCTCGCGGACTCAGTAGATATTAGGAATGCGCGAGGTAGACCGAATATGGATACAAAACCTATGTATTGGCACAATTTCCAATACCTTTATATTTGATCGCACTGAATCAATATTTATTAGTTGTATACTTTATTGTACATCTCATAACAAGCACAGGAAAAACGTTTATAAAAAACCGACTTCCAAAAACAAACAATACGGTGTTCAAAAACGAAATAACCAAAATCACCGACTTCCGAAATTAAAGTTATTTTGTACTTTGTATTATTTGTTTTTGGAAGTCGGTTTTTTATAAGCGTTTTTCCTGTGCTTGTCATTTTTCACTTTTCACAAACACAGCGTGCCGGCGAGATGTTATGTTATGAACAAACAATCAACAGACATGCGATTTCAGAAATCCCGATCCATTTGCTAACATTTATTGAAGAGTTCCGTTGCCTACCTCCGAAGTTCTTCATCAGATCTTCACCAAATTTAAATGGGACCAGACCGAGGAAATACTCTTCTTTAATCATCATCTCATGTTGCTGAGCATCTGCTGATGCTCAGCAACATGAGATGATGATTACCAGGCACAAATATTTGAATTGCGTTAGAAAGTTTATGAAAAACAGTATGTGCTTATAAAACTTGAGGGTAAATCTAACTTGGTGTAAATGGGACCACCTCAAGAGTATAAGCTTTCGAATATTTTTTTTTTACATGTAGTGTTATTTTTTGGAAGTCGGTTTAATTTTTTTGTAAAAAAGTTTTTTATTTTTCACTTTTCATTAACACAGCGTGCTGGCGAGATGCTATGTTATGAACAAACAATCAACAGACATGCGATTTCAGAAATCCCGACCCATTTGCTATCATTTATTGAAGAGTTCCGTTGCCTACCTCCGAAGTTCTTCATCAGATCTTCACCAAATTTAAATGGGACCAGACCGAAAAAATACTCTTCAAAAAAAAAAAGAATCATCCAAATCAGTTAAAAATTGGCGAAAATATCGCTGAACAAACATTTTTCATGAGATTCCATCAGCAGATCTTGACATTTATACCTTCTATCATCAGCTAAGCAACATGAGATAATGATTGCCAGGCACAAATATCTGAATTTCGTTAGAAAGTTTATGAAAAACATTGTATGTGCTTATAAAATTTGAGGGTATCCCTCGATTTTCATGGGATCCTATCATCAGATTCTAACTTGGTGTAAAAAAAAAATGTTTCAAATCGGTCCAGAATTGGCGGCGAAATCGGTGAACATACACAAAAAAATATACATACAGCCGATAAAAGTCGTTTAAAAACAAGTGTAGTCTATATAGTGTGTGTCTTGGAGTCCTTGATTCAAGAGCGAAAAGGTTATTTCTAGGCAAGCGATTGCGATACGAGCGGGACTTCGTTCAGTATACAGTATAAAAAATACAATGATATACGTAAATCGATAAAACCGAAATCTAAAAATCATAGTATCTTATCTACCACTTCCGAGTTACACATAGATTCAGCCAATAATGTGTTGAAATATAATTATAACTAGATGCGATATTCGATATTCTAAATGCCCATGCCTAGTGGTTAATGTCTTTTTTATTTCAACGTCATTCTGACGTTTACAGATTTTACCTTTTTTCAACATGTTTTGATATTGTATTGTAATGATATTTTGGAGTGGAGCTGTACAGTAGCTAAAATTGTAATAAAATCTTAAAGATTTAATAAAAACGGAAACTTAAGCCACATTAAAAATAATTATATTTTATAGAAATTAATGAAAAAAGTCTGTGTCTTTTGTTTATACTGAAATGTTTTTTCTTTTTTTCATAAACACGCGCCTGAAAAAATTATATATAACTTTAAACTTCACTATAAAGGCAAAAGTCATTTATTATTCAAATTAGGCTGAGTGCCAGCACTTTTTGTACGTCACCGTTTACAAATAGACAGTCCCCCGAAACGCCCGCCCGTCACCACTTTCTAGTGTTTTAGCTGTGGAGAAGGTGTGGCCAACCAACTCCCCAGCAACACCTCTGTCTGTTGAGTTAGAAGAACTCGCATTTATACAATAGTATGCAAAGTTTTATAACAAAGAAAATAATATGACATGGATAACACGTACAACCTAAAAACGAAATCATTTGCCGCTTGTAAGCTAAACTCCACTGCACTAACTCCATTGCGCTGTCATAATCAGACACGTCAAGCATAAAAACAATGCTATCCAAACTTAATAGGTAAGCCTCCAGACATAAAGGGCATGCCCGCCTTACACGTGCAGGGGTAGAATCTAACATTTTATCTGTAACTCGACGCCGCAAGTGATAAACTTGGGTCAAAACAATTAAACAAGCAGCAGTTAATCGTTAAACAATTGTGTAAGTCACTAGTTAATCACATGTTGTAATACACTGAATTATAAAAAAAAACATTGTGTTGAGAGTATTATGTCAACACATAAAAATATCACAGAAGCATTTTAAAACAGACTAATTAATTGCGTTAAACGTGACTCGCATGTTATGCCATATTAAATTTGCGCCATTAGTACATCTGACGTTTTGTGAGACAAGGATAGAAGAATGAACTCAAAATTCTCTGTATGGTAATTATAGATGGTCGATGGGGCCGAAATGTTCTGTAGTGGCGACCGCGTACCGGAAGACGCAACGTCGGAAGGCCTCCCACACGGTAGACCGATGACCTGGTGAAGGTCGAGGGTAGCCGATGGATGCGAGACGCTCAGGTCCGGTCATTGTGGCGACGCTTAGGGGAGGCCTATGTCCAGCAGTGCACGTCTTTTGGCTGATATGATGATGATCTACTATGGTATAGTATTTTATTTGTTAAAATAAGTTCAATTCAATTAGTTTTTTGGTAGGAGTCAAATACCCTATATTACACTGGTTGCAGTTTCAAATGTTTGCACATTTGGAACTATGAGGAATAACGAAAAACGCTGAAATGAGTCTCGAGCCCAATTACGACGTAAACTAAAACTGCATTTTTGGATTTTTGTTCCCAACAGAAGTGACGATCATCGATGACTATTCTTGCTATGCGTGAACGCATTTAAAATTGTTTGCTATCACTGCACGATTTCATCACCAACATCATTGAGTATTTGAAATCATTGAACCTAATGCTTTGAATTTCAGATGAAAGAACGTGTCGAGAGAAAGTTAGGACTAAATTTTACACTCTCGATTGAAAACATCACAGCCTTATACGACTTATGTCGTTACACATGGGACGGGATCGACAATAAACCAAGTCCGTGGTGTGCTGTCTTCACTGTAGAAGACCTGCAAGTTCTTGAATACGTTGAAGACCTCAGACATTACTTCAGAAATGGTTATGGAGAATCACAGTATAACAAAAGGTTTGGCCAGATGCCTTTGGCTGATTTGCTAAGAAACTTCGAACAAGCAAAGAACGGCAAAGGCAAGAAAATAGTGTCATACTTCACTCATGCTACAATGCTGGATATGATATTAGTGGCGCTTAACCTTTATAAGGACACGAACCCACTTACGGGGGCGCATAGAGATATACATAGAAAATGGAGGGCTTCATTTTTATCGCCGTTCGCTAGCAACATGATTGCTGTATTAAACAGGTACGTTGTATAAAATAATTATAACCTAAGTGAATACTTGGTATAATTATGATAATCTCTAGTTAATTGGTGCACTGACAGGTCTTCAAACTTGGCCCTCACGTTGCCCTGTTAGGCAAAAATGCACACTGGACCTTCAATTATCGGCGTTGAGTATCAATCGCATCCGACTCTAATCAATGTGAGATTGTTGAAATATAAGGGATTGACCTCATACAAGAAGATATTTCAAATTAATGGAGTCTCGACTCGTCCATGTATTTGTATAAATATAGAGAAATTGAGGCTTTCCACGGACTGCGAATAAGATGTGAATGAGAACGTTGCTTTAAAGTTTTAGATATTTTTATTTTCGGAAGCGCATGATCATCAAGTCTTTGAGAACTAGACCAACCGTTTCCTATCTGGTTGTCAAGTGATTAAAGTCTAAATAGTGTGTCCAGTTTTTATCTTTTCACACATTCACTTTGTATCTTTCTAAGATAAGTTCATTTTGCGATGCTTAAAAGCTTTTATAGAATTGTGTCTGTGCATCTAAGTAATGCAGACAAATGTCGATGTATTTTTTTTTTTTAGAATAAAGTCTGTATCCTGTGGACTCACTACAATGCTCAGCCCAGTTTCCTAGTAAATGTTATTGTAATAATAGAAACAACGCAACAAAGTGACCATTCTCGCGTTTAAGAAGCTTCTGCGCAACCGTTACTTTAAAAATATTTTTGTCTTCAGATGCAGTAAACAAGGGCAGGACGACCATAATTATAAAGTAGCCTTTTACTGGAATGAGAAACAGTTATCAGACATTTGTAATGGAGGAATATGTTCGTGGCAAGAGTTTGAAGACAAATTTCAACCGTTCCTGACCGCAAAGATTGACTTCTGCGAATTTAAGTCAACGCCAGATAATTTTAAATAAATATATGTAATATAAAAAATCTCGTGTCACAGTGTCATCTACATATTCTGTTTGAAGATAAAAAAAGCTAGCAAATTAATTTAATAGTTGATAATACTGTGGAGTGCTCCGGTTTAGTTCAGACCTATACGCGCAAAGGAATTTCTCGCCAATTATTAGATACATGAGTGACCATTTGACTTCTCCAAAACGGTTTGACTATTTTTATGATTTTTTTTGTGTATGTTTCGTAGGTCTGAAAACAGGTCGTAAGCTATAAAAAAAATAGCTTACGACTCGTCAAAGAGCTCTCGCATGACGGTCAGTCAGTGAGCACTTCTGAATGCATTCCTAAGGCAATCGTTCACCCTGTACATATATAGGGTGACAGAGATAATAAACCTCATAACTACAGACCCATATCAACATTTTCGCAATATAAACTGCAAGAAAGTCTCATGAAGAATAGGCTCGTAAAATACCTTGAGCAAAATCATTTTTTGTCTTCGAGCCAATACAGTTTTCGTTCGGGAGTTACCACCAGGAATGCGGTTTTAGATCTCACAAATAACATTGTGTCATCTAGAAAATAAGCAGTGCCTTTTTGGTATCTTTCTAGATCTGGCAAAAGCATTTGATACAATCTCAATTCTCACTCTCATTACCTAATGCATTAAGCTTGAGAAGATTTGTATCAGAAGCGATCAGCTCTCAATGTTTACGAGGTATCTTTCAAAAAGATCTCGATGTGTCAAAATAAGTGTCTGAAAGAGCGAAAAACTCCCTATAAACTACGGTGTGCCTCAGGAAAGTGTAATTGGATCTAACTTTTTTCTCATTTATAATAATCACCTCTGTCGTCAAGAACATTCTAAAGGATCCATCTACCTTTTTTTTTTATGGATGGGAAATCATCAAATGACTCCTCCCGCTTTGGGTGAAGCAGAAGGGAGTGTCAGACTCTTACTGACTAAAACCCATCCGCGTTCCTCCCAGTGCCCTTTGCGTTCCAGGGTACGGTGCCTCTTTCGAACGAAGTCCGCAGCCCTAGCAGGCGGGTCAGTGCCTGCTAGGGCTGCGGACTTCGTATCGGGCCCCGTCTTTTACGCTGACAGCTCTTTGAGGCACGCGTTAAACACAGCGCGCCGTCCACCCGGGCCTGGTTCTGATCAGACGGCGAGCCACCCAATGCTCGCCGTCTGCAGGCTCGTGCTTACGGTGGCCGAAAATCGCCCTGCGACTCCCGACGCCCGGGGCGTTTTCTTCTGTTGCGACGGCTGGGGCGTGAGGTTTCCCTCTCTCTCACATGTTCGGCTTCCTCCTTTGCTAGCATTACTGCTTCGCAGAAGGAGGTGACCGCTTCCCATGTCTCCTCGCTCCGGACCATAGTTTGAACCAGAGCCGGACGCGAGAGATCGCCGCTGCCTATCGCCTCGGCGAGGACACGGCGGTGCTCCGCCCAAGCAGGGCAGACCTCAACCGTATGCTCCACCGTGTCCTCCGGGCGATCCTCGCAGTGCTGGCACCCGGGAGGATCTATCTACCTACGCCGATGATACTGCCTTATCGGGCATTCCTGGGAGTCAACCTTGTAATACGCACAACTACAACTTGATATTGTTACTGACTGTTTGTAACAAAATCTTTTCACTCAAAATGTAGACAAGTTTTAATATCTTATCATTTTTTTGTGAAAATTGGTAAACTTTCATCATCCCATTTTCTATTCACTGCATGTTCTTGTAATGTATCGCTACAAACACCATTGATTGTTCTGATAGATGACTCATTATCATTTTATAATCATGTAGACTTACTTACCTCCCGACTGCGCAAATTTATATTTATTTCCAAGAATCTCCACAATGTGGCCGACACACAGGTGCTTAGATAAGTCTCTGTCTGTGTGTGTGTATGCACGGTACTGTATATTTGTTTGTGGTTGGGCAACAAAAACACATTTGTTAAAACTGGAATGTGTCCAAAGCGCGATACTTAAAGTTCCTTCCTTATCAATTTCCTACGACTGAACTGTATAAAACTTGTAAAGTCCTCTCTATTCGGAACTTGTTCATTCTAAATTTAATTCTAACAGTCCACTCCCTCAATTCCTAAGCCTTGACAAAGACAACTGATAGCCGGCGCCGATCTACCAACACTTATCGGCACTGGTCCATTCTGGTAATAGTAATAAAGCAAACAGATTGAAGCCTGTTGTTCATTAAATTTAAATGACGAACGCGCCAGCGCTGACCGGCGGCGCGTGTCGAAGATTGCCGGCACTTGTCGGCGCCGTTCGGCGCTTATTCATATATATGCTTGCGCCGGTGACCAGCATGGACCGGTTCCTATAAGCGCTGGTAGGCTGCCAACTTTGTTACTGTATACAGCCTAAGATTACAGCGTGTTTTTTTGTTAATGAAAAGCTAGGTCAACGATTCTTTTATTTGCTTGTATACAGCAAAGTTAACACAATCTTACATGTAAGTATGTTCAATGGTTAAATTTAAATGCAAAACTACTGTTAGGACTTGCCTGCTGGATTTGGACTATGAAGGTATAGAAAGTACAATTCAAACCATTCAATATTTTTTAACATACATCGCACTCATTATTAATACACGAAAAACCTTCACTCATTGCCGAGCCCGAATGATCGGCAAACTGAAGTTGTAGTGGGCGATGTATCCTTACATTGCTCGCAGAACAGATGGTCGATGGGGCTGGAAACTTCTGGAGTGGCGACCACGTATCAGGAGACGCAGCGTCGGAGGGCCTCCCTCAAATTGGACCGATGAACTGGTGAGGGTCGATGGATGCAAGACGAATATAACTGGTTATTGTGGCGGCACTTGAGGGAGGCCTATGTCCAGCAGTGGACGTCTTTCGGCTGATACGACTACTGATAACAGTTTTCTTATAGATTTACCTCTCTATCAAAATTGTTTGCTAATAGTGATTCGTATTTTTTTTTTATGATACCGTATGATACTGTTCCTAATTTAGACTCCAGCTCACACAAAAGTTCTAACATAAGGTAAAATTGTATAAGTAGATTACTGTGACAATGTACCTTTATGAGAGAAATAAACGAAGTTACGTTTACGTTTCGTCAGAAACGAAAAATACGTTCATTTAATTTCTAAACTTATTTTCAAATATTTATTAAAAAAATATATATATATTAAACAGTAGCACGCCGGTATCGGCTCCAGAGAGAGGAATCTCATAACATTACGAGCCGTATAAAGAAGTGCTGTTTTCTGAATCAAGCTTTTGATCCAGAATTACATTATACCTCTTTAAATTATTAAAATATCAAACAACACCGTATGGTTAAAAAGTCTTATTCAAATACAAAAATAAAGTTTCTGTTGCACAATATTCTTTAAAGTTTGGTAAACTTTCATCATGACACAAGGAAACAGAACATTATAATTACTTTGCTAAATCCTTATTTATTATTCACATTGTAGAAGCCGCAAAGTAGTGCATTCTAAGAAATGCACTTAATTTCACCGAGCATTTGCCCCGTATATTCAACAAAATCGTAATATCTTAAGTTTGTTTAAGCACTTAGCGCGGGCTTGCCTAACGAATCCCGAGAGCGTGGGGATGAATATGTGGGTCTGTCGTCATGAGTTCCATACGTACGCACACAACACATACAAATCTCAACACTTACCATGTGTATTATGGTTACAATTTCGAACACCCTGTCAATAATATACAGACCACCGTCTTCCAAATTTTGCCAAATTAATTCGCTTAACATATTTAAAAAGTTTAGGAAGAGCGCAGATTTATTTACAAATGCGGCGTCTTTTTTTACATCACGATATGATATATTTATGGGCTTAATTTCATTTGGTTCGCTTTAAGGCCCTTTATTAGATCATGCGGAGAGATTTTGTGATGGAAATTACTTCCTTTCATTAAGATTTAACTCAGCTATTTCATTTCAGTTATCTTGAAAACTTTCACCGTTCAAGTCAGTTTCTATCTAAACGTTATTTATGGCCTATGGATCTAAACTTAGTATTGGTTATTTAAGGGTTGAAATTATGAAGATATAAAGGTAGCTGTTCCGATCATGTAAATGATAAGGATCGTTGGGTTGCATATAATAAATAGTGGCACTATGTTAGCTTGACACTCAGAAGTACCTTGATAATTTGTTACCTTTTTTTTACTATTGATAGGCACGCGTTTGACCACTATCTCACCTATTGGTAAGCGATGTATGTTGATCTCGTAGCGTACAATCATCATAATCTGCAGTGGCGCCCACCAGAAAAACACCAAGCCAATGAAACCCGACGAGTCCCGGAAAAACGATTAAAATGTCTTGGATCCTGCAATGAAATTAATCAGAAAAGTACAGTGGGGGAGTATGTAAAAAAGTATATATAACTAGCTTCTGCCTAGCCTATGTCCTTTCTTAGGCTCCAGACTACCTGTGTGCTAAATTACATCCATCCTGTGCAATCGGTTCAGTTGTTTTGGCGTGAAAGCGCGACAGACATACAGACAGACTGTGTTACTTTCGCATTTATAATATTAGTAAAGAAGTAAAGATTTCCACTCCCCTCCGTATCAAGCAGGAGACAGAATAGAACTAGACCAATAGGCACCAAGGGATATATACAACTGGGTTAAGCCCAGTTGCCAAGCACCACGAATTATATCTTGCCACTAAAATTAATAGGTCCTAAATGAGGACTATCGCTTTTGGGCTCACCAGTTGGTGCCAGTGGCGAGTGAGGACCGTATAATCATATCATTAAAAGATGTTATTACGCGTGCGACCAAAGTTAGAGCTAAGATCATTATAACGCCGTAAACGTGCGATAAAATACAACATAGATAGTGCCGCAGTGTTACGCAGACACATTTTGTTCGGAAAAAAGGACATAATACTTATTATTTTCGAAGACCTCACGCCTACTAGCGGCTTTAGCAGTGAATCCAAACGCGATAGCCCTGATTGTGAGCTACTTTTGATTTCAGTAATAGGTATGGCAAAATCGCATGAACGCACGGAATTTTTTTCTGATTTCTCAAAAGTTCGTATAGTAGACTACCCCAGATGTAACCTGAATACTATCTAACATAATATTGCGTTCCGTTTGCCAAAGACTACACTCCTATAAGATGTGATATGCAGATTGTTCGTATTCATGGTCATCTGTAGAACATTGACATAAAGGCGAAGCCACAAGCTTAAAGGAAAGTAATTTACTCTTAAAGTTACCATGACCTGTGAGAAATTGGGCGACACAGCGATCCACCTCCAGCTATGTCCTTTCCAGCCGTTCACAAACAGATGGTATGATGTAGTATCTATCTATCTATTAGATATATATATATAGAACATACCGAGTTTCCTCCGTGCCTCGGAAAGCACGTTAAGCCGTTGGTCTGGCTGTCATTTGAAGATCTTTGGCAGTCGTTACGGATATTCAGAAGCCAGTTAATCTGACTCCAGTCTTACCAAAAAGTACCGTGTTACCCAGTTAATGGGTTATGGAGGTCTGGTAGGCAGCCACTCCGCGTAAAACACTGGTATTCAGCTGAATTCGGTTTGATTGAAAGCCGACCCCAATATAGTTGGGAAAAGGCTATGATGAGTATAATTATATCTATTAGAATTTGGTTTTGCACTTAGTCCTGATTTTGGACCATCGTGCATGAGTCATGGCGGCCATTACTCCAACCAGCCAATCTCCTTCCAGAAACAGATTATTTTTCCTGGTGTGTTCAAAACATCTGTAAGCGAGTTCTGTGAACCTATTGTTTGACTTCGTATTTCGGTAACGCATGTGAGTTCGTGCGAAACCGTTTCCTCCACCTCCATGTATGCTCTGCATAAAGGACTGTCCGTAATAACTATCGTGTGTAAGTGTTTGTTCAAGGATGGCATAGCCTCCCTGTACTGTGGGTGCCAATGCCGTTTAGTGTTCCGCTTATTTATGGGTGTGCTCTTGTGTTCTATGGGTTCGGGTTCAACAGCCACAGTATCAGATCCTCTCCTGGCCAGCTTATCGGCCACGTCATTTCATTGCCTAGTGATTAGCTGTGTTTTTTTATCTACTACAGCGTCACAGTGTTGCGGTTGATCACCGTTATGCATTCTAGTGCATAGTGGCATTCTTGTATGAGTTTCGTGGTAGTGTGATGCTTCCTTAGGGATTCACGGATTGAGGTGCTGTCGGAGAGTATGCGAATATGGGTATCCGTGACTTCCCTGGCTTCTATGGTATAGAACGTCAGGATAAAGCCCACGCATGATAGACGGTCATTGGAGTAAACTCCAACTTCTTCGTTCGCTCAAGGTGGTTGATTGTCGATAGGGACTTTTAGGATTTTATTAAAATTTATGATCGTGTTTTGAACAATCCTATCAACTTTGAGCTGGATGCGAATTTTTGAACCCTCGGATGTCTAAATTGACCGGACTATATTGACAATGCTTGCCGTTTCAAAGCCTCTGGTTTGTACTCTCGGAATGTGGAAATGTAAGTTGAATAAAACACAACAAAACTCAGGTAGGTATTGCTAAAGTTCATCCGATGACCGATGTGTAGAAAAGAATCTATTTGGCTGTTCAGCTTCTGCTACAAGTCTGCGATGTCTTCTGGTTATTTCAATAATTAAATGTAGCAACTTGCCATTTTTGTCAAAACCGCGTCCAACCCGGTCCATTGAACCTGTCTCAATAAAGACGGACACGAACCTAGCGAACGGTGGGCGGCGCGAGCAGTTACATTATGCATCTCTGCATTTGATGCGACCAGCACTGCAGTGGTTCGTTCAAATGCAGAGATGTAGGAATATAATGAATTCGTGCCCGCGACCTAACGCCTTTGCACACGGCATTTTTAAAGCGCCGCGCCGACGACGTGCGTGATGTGACGTAATGATGCGCGCTAACGCGCTTAAACAAAGTTCAGGTGCAGATAGGTAATTTTATTTTATTTTCACGAACTTGATATATTTTTACTTTGGTAAACTACCTAAATGGGTATTCCTACCATTACTTGATCGTTTTTATCCTGAAACACACTGTAACATATTCAAGTAATGGTTGAAAGCGACGAAATTAAAGATTTATTCACGTTCAAGATGTCCTTCCACAAAAAATTGCTACACTTGCCAAAGAAGTTATGATTAACATAAAAATTAAAGGTTGCTAGTCCTGTTGACCTTAGACTCTTCTTTATCTACATTCGGCACATGTTTGTAGTCGAACGAGGTCGCATTAATTCAATAAAATCCTCTAGTTTTTAGGGTTCCGTACCCAAAGGGTAACCAACGGAACCCTATTACTAAGCCTCCATTGTCCGTCCATCCGTCCGTCCGTCCGTCCGTCTGTCTGTCAGCGGGCTGAATCTCAAGAACCGTAATAGGTAGACAGTTGAAATTTTCACAGATTATGTATTTCTATTGCCGCTATAAAAACAAATAATAAAAATTAAAGTTTATGATACGGAACCCTTCGTATGCGAGTCCGACACGGCACTTGACCGGCTTTTTAAATACAGTTGTTTTTTTTAGATTGATACGTGTATCATACTGTCCTTTATATGAACTTGCTGAACTGCATTTTTGCACGCTTTTTGTATATTTTGGAAGGATTTGTCAATAACGGACAATGACACGGAATCTATAAAACGTGTTTTAGATGAAAGAATATTATTATTTTCGTAAAAATAGATTTTAGTGCTACACAATAAAAATCGTTTTGTTAAAAGACTTTAAAATAAATCCCGTGTCTCGATAGTAGGTCATAAAAGGATATACTCTCGTGGAGTCCATAAAAGAAAGAATATCTTAAAGGTTTTAGGGTTCAATACAGCAAAGGTGAAAAAGAAAAGTTTATGATGCGATTCACTTTTCTTTCTAACTTAAAAGGCAACGGGTTGTACTAAAATAGAGATGTAAAAAAGAAACTGTCACTTTTGCACCAATGAAAGGAAAACGCGAAAAAGAAACCTTAAATAAAGAAATAATTCTCAGGGTGAGAAACATGCTAAGATAATTATAGAACAATTTTTGGATGTCGACATGTGGGATGTGAATACAAGCCGCGATCACATCATCATTTCCATTTCTCCTTCAAGATTTAAGATTCATTTATTCGTGTGATTTCTGGTACATTTTACATGAGATCTTTATAATAATAAAACAATCAGTTCCTCAAAAATCTACCCTAGAGGTGTACACGCACGAGTTGTAGATAGGGAGGGTTTGCCATAGTTACCACGCTTGACAGGCGGGTTGACGATCGCAGTGTATGGAGTTGAGATTTGCAGAGAACGCTGCTACCCATTCACTGGCGAGTCACTTAGTTGCCTCTTGCGACACCCACGGGAAGTGATGGGGTGGTATTATTCTTTTCCGGCACCCTACGGCACCAGCCGACACCATACGGCTAATCACATCAATGGAAGTTATCGGTGGGCAGTGGGATCAAGGGCTTGATCAAGAAAGCAGTAGGTCCTTTCGGACTCGGTGCGTTAGTGCGTATAGTAACTAGATTCCTGTCTCAGGATCCCTAACCACCGGTAACTTGGACCCTAGCTGTTACCAATACCGGTAAAGCTACTATTTTATTTTAGATTTCTAAATGTTTTACATCTTTTTTACTTTTAAAAATGTAAACCTTATGTAAATAGAATAAATAAATGGAATTTATTTATTTATTGATAGACGGAACCCTCTTGATAGTAGAGAATAAAGTGGCTTTCACTTTTCCATTCATAGGCGGCCCTTCCACGTGCTTGAAAGGCTCTCGAGTGAAGTGCTGTGTTGGCGACTTTGGTTCTGCTATCAAATTCATTACTCTGGATACTGTCTTGAGGAATATGTAAACAATCACCGTTTCTATATCCATTAAGTCAAGTCTGTTTGGAATGTGTCATTTAATTTTGGGTTTCTTAATACAATAATACATATTACTTTCAACACCGTCTCGAAAACGTTAGATTATATGTCATGCAAACTCAACCTAATGTGAGTCATTATTGCCCGGAGGTCAATAATGTAATTTGTATTTGGAATTCAACTTGGAGACCGACGGAAACCGCTCGCGGCCAGCTGCCTCTCTTCATGACTTGCGAACAGTTTTCTCGCATTAGGTAGGAAAAGCAGAGTATGCTCCTCAGGGATAAAGGTGTCTTTGGCTTGGGCTAGCTTGAATCCCTCGCTGTATTCAGGATTCTTGTAATATAAACTCTAAACTCCCTCGCTACGCTTGGGAGTTAACTTTCAAATCCTACATTAGGTTCGGGATACAATATGACGACCGAGACATAAGACACTGCTTTATCCCCTCGGTACATAATCTACTATTAATTTTTGCTCTAGTGTTGAAACTATCTCATGTTGTTGCAGTGTAGTCAAGTAGGACATGAGTAAGGGTTTCAGTATTGTTATTACAAGAAAATTGTTAGTATAAATGACTGATGAGTAAGGCCCTGTATTTTAACAACGTCCTTACCAAATCACGCAGCTAAAACTTCTTTTTTTTTAAACGCAGTGTTTAATATTCTATCCCTCAACGACCAAAAACATGGCAGCCGCCAATTTTTTTACAATAAAACTATTCAATTGTTGTAACAATAGATATGTAGTACCTGTATATTTATGGTTGAGCACTAATTCTGGTGTTAAAAATTTATTGTATCAATATAGTGGTCTTCTTCTTCTTCTTATCGTGTGGACAGTAAGGTCTAACGATCCCACACACCCTAATATTGTGTTTTACTGAGGAGCTCGTGGCTAGATAATAACAGCCGCACGGGTCGATCTTGAAGGTTAAACCACTCTTGCCAAGGTTGGTCTGTGTATGGGTGACCATTTTAACATACTGAGTTCCCTCCGTGCCTCGGAAAGTATGTTATTTGTAGATCTGTGGCAGTCGTTACGGATAGTCAGAAGCCAATAAATCTGAGTCCATTCTTGCCATGAAATACCGTGTTACCCAGTTAATGGGTTGTGGAGGTCTGCTAGGCAGCCGCTCCTCGTAAAATATGGTATTCAACTAAATCCGACTGGAGGCCGACCCCAATATGGTTGGGAAAAGGCTAGGCAGATGATGGGACAGTTGTTAGTTTTGAGGAGCGTTTATGTGAGTGTGTTGTGAGGGGTAATTCTAAGGGGTTTATGTGATGCTGTTTTACAAATGATGGCACACGTGACATTGAGTTCACCACTGAAAGTCAAAGTTAAGTGTTTGGCCAAATCTGTGTTCAATATTAACAGCCATCGATATTGTTTCGATGGCTAATATATATATTGACTTTAGATTTTAGAACTAAAAACATGTTTTCGCCAACAAAACCTCAAAAATTAACAGAATGCAGGGTCAATTTAATCGCCTGTCAAGCTCACCCAGTGTAGATACTGATATGTCTTACTCTTTACATAAAGTCAAGTCTTTCTTGCATAAGCATTATCATATAGACGAAAATAGTACATTGTTCACCGAGAGGAGAAAGTGACCGATTACCGTCGAGGGTGTCGTTTGAAGCCCGAGCCGTAGGCGAGGGCTTTAAAACACCCGAGATCGGGAATCGCACTTTCTCTCGAGTGATACATAGTGCTTTATACTATACCTACGAGGAAAATAAAAAACTAAATCTTTACTAATTGAAATTTATATTGAAATTGTTGCAGTTAGTGAAGCTTAATGTAACACTTTTTCCTTCACTTTTCCATTGCAAAAAATCGTCATAAGTTTTATTATATTTTTTTATTGATTTCTGTGGTAAAAGGTTATCAATCAGTATTTTTGCTGTTTCCTTCAACTGCGGCGGAGTTAAAAAATCTTCATCATCACTATCACTACTTATCATTTTGATAGTTTTATTTTACTTTTCTACGAAAACTGAATCCTCAAACAACACACAAATTGAAAATGGCGCCAATGGCGTCTGCAATTTTCACATGTTCTTTTTTCAAATTGTTTGACACCATCCAACACACAGCTAGTGGCCAGTGTCATTTTGCGAACTTGGAGATAAAAACTCACTGTAAAAACTTTTTGGCTTTTGATATTTAGGTTACCAGCGCATAGTCTTACCCAAAATTAAAAAAGAAAAACCACGTAAGAAATGGATTTTCATACACTTTTCTCTCCCGCTCAGATGCGTTTTCTCGCCGCATATTTGTTCGATATGCAATGACGTACTTTCTACCGTAAATTTGATAAAGTATCAAGGTACTTTCCGAGCAGGTGTAGTATAAAAGAATATTGTAAGTTTCTTTTGTTTTTTCCACTTACGTAATAATTCAAAAATATTATTATTTCTTTTTTATTGGTACACGCAGAACAAATTTGATTGACTTGATTCATCCAACCTATCTAAATAAGTCAAATCTGTTATGTAACTACACTATATAAATATCCTAATCCTATATTTAATGCATACCGTGGCAGCCAGTAATTAAGGCTACACTATAAAATGTACAAATATGTGTACCTCAACATGTATTCTGGTGTATGCTTTGTTGGTTGTCCTTTTTATAAAAAAATAAAAAAAATCTCTAGCAATGAAGTCTTAAACTTAGAATAAGATTGATGGGTCATACATTTCCATTCCATATAAGTATCCTAGAAAAATAAAGCAGTGTAGTTAATTCTATCTATCACAGAGAAAAGAAATCCCGCGTAGCGTCTATGAATCAAGAAGTAATTGTTCTCCACTTTAAAAGACATTCATTAAAGTGAGACTCCTTTATTTCTCTACAGGATATCCGACTGTGTGTGTTTATTTCTTTAAAGATTTTTTGTATCAAACTACGGGGCAAGTATAGATTCCATACTAACGCTTTAATCTGAAAGTAATTGTGTCTGTCTCTTGTTTTCCTGCGTTTTAACACCTAAACAGCTATTCCGATATTAATGAAAGTCTTAAGTCTTAAATATTAAGACCTGGAGTAGAGTACAGTGGCATAGAGTATTTTTATCGACTCACCACGTGGACGAAGCCGCAGGCATTATGGAAGTCACCAGACAAACTCGCAATAACTTCGTAGATATCCGAAAGATTATTCGAGTATCTACAAAGTATTATGAACCGTTTTTCTTTACACAAGAAGGTTAAGGATCACGATAGAAGTCGATTCAGGACAGCTTTCCGTCTTTATTTTTGCTTATGATAGTAGAAAAGTCAATAACTGTCGGTCAGTCATCGTTACTACACATTTATCTGGCAACTACCATAACTAGACAAATATAAATCATGGCTATAGAAACGTCTTCCTGTCTACTTGTAAGATATACTGCAATAACCTCTGCTTCGGCTGCCACCATGCATTATGATTGTGGCAGTCTTAAGAAGAACCATTAATCGTGAAGACGATCACGGGTGGTTCACTTTCCGAGGTTGGTCTTGTCCGTGGTTGGACACCCGTTAACGGACAAAATACCTCCATGGCTCGGAAAGTATTTTAAGAGGAAATGCGGGCAGAGAGACTTTTGAGTAAAAAGTCATAATTCGATGTTTGGCTCTCGCCTGTTTCCTCCTTCAATATTGGACCAATTTAAAATAAATTTCATTAACTGAATAAGGAGAATATATACTATGCTCTTACGTTTCCTTTTTTGATGATATATAATCCATATAAGCACTAGAACACTCAGAAATTGCTCGAAATTAACTATTATGATCAATATAGACCGCTGTCAACAGTACTTTCTTATTCAGTTTATGAAATATCTTTTAAATTGGTCCAATATTTGAGGAGGAAATAGGCGAAAAACAAACGTTGAATTATGACTTTTTACTCAAAAGTTTCTCCACCCGCATTTCCTCATAAGCCGTTGGGCCCAGCTTTCATTTGTATATCTTTGACAGTCGTAACAGATAGCCAGAAGCCAGAAAATGTAACACCATTCTTGCCAAGGGGTTACACCGTGTTACACAGTTACTGGATTGAGAAAGTCAGACAGGCAGTCAGTCGCTTTATCTAAAATAGAAACCTGGTAATCAGCTGCATCCAGTAACAAGACGACTGACCCCAGAGTAGCTTGAAAAAGACTATTTAGATAGATAAGCTAGTCTATTTCAAGTTTCCGGTTCTGTCTCTTTTTTACTGTTGATAGGCACGCGTTTGACCACTATCTTACCTATTGGTAAGCGATGATGTGGTCGAAGGTGAAGCACGGTCGCCTAGAAGTGACTTATAGATTCCTATGTTGTAACTATTAGGAAACACAGACTCTGGTAGGGAATTTCACTTCTTAGCTGTAAGAACTATAAATGTGTGCATCTGTGTCTTATCCTTAACTTCTATCGTAGGACTACTGTAATAAAATCTTGTGTAATAAGTACCTTTGTGTCTGTGGTAAGTGTTTTGTGTATAAATAAATAATCTGTAGGTTTATCCTTTCTGATGAAAGCTTAATATCTCTATAGATATTGGTGCGAAGTTAAATGTATACCTATTAAAATTAGTTTTTCCAATGAGATCATAATTGCTGGTGCCTTCAAATAAAGATTTACACAGTTTATCTGTAAAGTTAGGAGATTTGCATGACTTTTGGCGGTCAAACTAGAAAATAACATGAAAAAAAATTTAAACGATATCGTGTGACATATCAAATAAAAGGGCTGATTTTGCTGACGCAGTTGGTGACGACAAGTCTGTGATTTAAATAAAATACATGCCAGCAACTGCATGCCACTGTTTGAAAAGTGCTTCGTTTGAAACTTTTCAGTATTTTTCTGTGCTCTAATTTTTTTCCGTACTGTATATCAAATACAGAACCTTAACCCTTCAATATGACCACGCACTTCTGAAACATCCCGTATATGTGACGTCAAAGAAGGCTTTATATTAACGTTTTGACGGTGTCCAAACCGAAGCACGTGATAGGGCATGAACTGTGCGCACCCAGGGACGGACACATCGGCTAAATGTCACGTTTGCCACACAAAATGATCTTGGCTTTAAGACAGTGTGGTTGTGGTGTGGTTGTAAAACTAATCTAAGCTGTTTGTTGTCTGAGACAAAATACCTAGTATTTTTAGGGTTCCGAACAAAAAACGGAACCCTTATAGAATAACTCGGGTGTCTGTCTGTTTGTCTCAGCCAGTTTTACCCGGATCCACTGGACTGATTATGTTAAAATTTGGTACACATTTGGACTTTTGTATCCCAAACACGGAGTGTTACCTTAATTATATTTTTTTTAGTATGGGTGTCACTTTTGGGGGTCAAACAAGAAAATTTAAAAAAAAAAGTTTTTTTAACAATATCAAGTGACAAATTTAATGACAGGGCTTGAGGCTTTGGATTATATATCCGAAACTTGAAAAAATATGGAGATAATAGATCTTTACCTAGATTATAGAAAAATTATGTGTTTTTCAAGACTATAACCTACCTCTGTGCCAAATTTCATCAAGATTCGTTCAGTCGTTCTAACATGATTGAGTAACAAATATCCATATCTACATCCACGATTTCGCATTTGTAATATTAATAATACAGCATATATATAGATATATATGGCCTTTACCTATGAAATTGTCGTTCTGCGGTACTGGCCATTTCAAATCAAAATAATTTTTGTTTGGCTAAGAATTCTAATTTCAAATTAATTTTATTTTACAAACATGGTTTTTTTTTCCAAAAGTAGTCATTTGTTTATTGATTAGTGTTACATTTTCATCGCATTTCAATCTTTTTTGTCATCATGAATACGTTAAAAATTCGAGTAATTATGGAATATGAATACCGTCGTGGCAGCAACGCGGCACAAGCGGCACGCAACATCAACGACGTTTACGGAGCTAACACTACAAACCAATGCACCACCTGTTATTGGTTTGCTCGCTTCCGTTCTGGAAATCTCGACCTGAAAAATGAACCTCGCGGTCGTCCGAAGACTTTGGTCGACAATGACGAATTAAAGGCGATTGTGGAAGCTGATGATGCACAATCTACGGCTGAATTAGCAGCAGCTTTCGACGTTAGCGTCAAAACAATATTGGTTCATTTGCGTCAAATTGACAGGGTAAAAAAGCTTGACAAATGGGTGCCCCACGAACTCAATGATCGCCAGCGCGAAGTACGCATCTTACCAAACGGGGTGAGCATTACTGCAAATGTGTACTGTGAAGAACTGAACACAATGATGGAGAAGCTGGCACATCTCCAACCAGCATTGGTCAATCGCTCGTCTCCGCTGCTCTTGCACGACAATGCGCGACCACATACTGCACAGCAGACGGTCTCCAAGTTGCAAGAACTGGGGTTGGAAGCGCTTCATCATCCGCCCTACTCACCAGACCTTGCGCCTACAGACTACTACTTTTTTCAGAATTTGGAGAACTTCTTGGCGGGAAAAAAAATCAATACCCGAGAGGCAGTACAAAATGCCTTTGAAGAATTTGTTGCCTCCCGTCCAGCTGATTTCTTTAAGAAGGGCATCAATAAACTGCCACTGCATTGGCAAAGATGCATTGATTGCATGGGTGATTACTTCGATTAATACAAATAAAAAATACATGAAAAAAAATCGTTTCATTTTTTTCATACAAAACGGCAATTTCATAGGTAAAGACCTATTATATAGATATCTATAGATAAACAACTAAAGCAAATCTTCTCAAGGCATTTTCTAGTTGATTTGAGGTCGACTTCCAGTCCAGTATACAACGTATAAGCCAGTATTTTACATGAATTGATCGACTACCTGATTTCTGCAACCCATCAGTAACTGGGTAAAACGTGCCCGTTGGCAAGATTGGTAGCAGACTGTCAAAGATCTAAAAATATCAGCTGGGTTCAATGGCTTCTCGTGCTTTCCGAGGTAAGGAGGAGTCTCGGTAAAAAATGATGATGGCCACTAAACTTATCCATAGACAAACCTCATCAAACGTTGTTTAACCTTGAGAATCAGCACGTACCGTTATCTCAGCCATGAGCTCCAAAAAAAAAAACAAATGATAACATAGTGGCATAGTGTATCAATTGCGTTGACATTCGATATGATTTACAGTACTGTAAGCGTTACGTAATTTTTATTATTTTTTTATATAAACTTTATGTACCTAAAATAGTGTTACAAGGGCGGACTTGCAATGCAACAAGGCGTTCTATACCAGTCAACCTGTGGGTTAAAAAGACTACACTGTGGTAGGTGTACAACAAATAAATAGATATTTGTTTTTTTTTATTTGCATTGGGTTTTCTCTTGACTCTAGTCTATGTCAGAGATAACATAGACTCGGAAAGAATGTTCAAACTTTATATAATAATAAAAAAAAAACATAAAATAAATTTATATGCTTAAATAATTAACTAATGAATATGATATTTTATACTAAATTTTCTGATTAAGAGAACTCATAATAATTATAACGTAGATCAAACTAACTGTTTTCGGATTTATGGGCGTAAATCTAGGTAGGTATTTACTAACCGCCACTGATCGGTTGATAAAATATTGTCTACTGAGAGAGTTTTTCTCAGTTGGAGGAAACACAGCTAGCTAAACTCACTGGACACAAACGTGGTACCAGCTTGCACGTTACAACAGCTTAAACTTGATTGTCATACTCGTAGTTCCCGTAATAATTTAACAGCATTAAGTTTCAATATACATAGCTGGCAACGCCACCATTGTTGTTACTGGGCACTGTTCCAAGTAGTCCAACCACGGCCACTACGGAGAATTTTCCAACTGATAACCCATATTAAACGTGACCTGAAGACCAAACTCCCGAAGATAGCATTCCGTTTAAGAACAATATTAAAATATATCTTCAACAGGATGATACGTATTTTGTATTCTTGGAAATATTTAAGCAAAAGCCAACCTTTTTTTTTACTATTGATAGGCACGCGTTTGACCACTATCTCATCTTGGAGCACGCTTGCCTGGAAGTAACCTATTCACTCTTGACTTATAGACTGGACCCAAAACCAATGTCTATCTATCTATACTAATATATATTAGCTGAAGAGTTTGTTTACTTGAACGGCGCTAATCTAATAATTTTTAAATCGGACCATTGGTTCCTGACATTAGCGCATTCAAGTAAACAAACAAACTCTTCAGCTTTATATATAAGTATAGATATACCCATACATGAGTCAAGCAGTCACTTCTATACATGTATGAATGGCTAAAAACCTCTAAAGGTTTACAGCTAACTTAAAATCTTTATAAGAAATACAACGATTTCAAACAGTCCAAAAAAGTGTGGAATCCCAAATTGCAATTTGGTAAGAAGATTTCGAATTGAAAACCGTAAGTCACCGGGTTCAATAAACTGATTGTAACCTTCCCCAATGGCGAATGATTCTATACCTATTCATTTAATTGGTATTAAATTAAAATAGACTTTTATGACGTGTCGTAAAATTTTAATCGGACCATTTTATATTTTTGTCTAGATAGAACAAGTTTATTTTTCTTCGTGATGCATTTATTTCAAGGTCACATTCTGCTTAGCAACCTTATCCTACCTGGTAAAGTAGTATTGCTTTGCAGCATAGCATTAATAGCATTGATATAATAGCATTGATTTTCTTAGAATATGCTAGCATTTTTATAAATTTCAAGAGAAAAAGGAGCTCGTGGCAAAATATTAGCAGCCAGATGCGTCGATCTTCAAGGTTTAGCATCGCTTTCAAGATGTGCCTATGGATGGGACTCAGACTCCTTCGTGCGTCGGCTGTTATTTGAAGATAATTGAAAATCGACACGGATTGTCAACAGCCAGAAAATCTGCCACCAGTCTTACCAAGAGGTACCGTGGTAATTAGTTACTGAAATGATATTAGTACTGACTATTTGACCCGCGCAACTTCGTCTGTGTCACAATTTTCATTACTGCTCCGGTCCTATTGGTCTTAGCGAGATGATACATAACCTTTAGCCTTTCTCAATAAATGGGCTATCTAACACTGAAATAATTTTTCAAATCGGACTAAAGGTTCCTGAGATTTGCGTGTCTTTACCTATGAAATTGCCGTTTTGTATGAAAAAATTTAAACGAATATTTTTCATGTATTTTTTATTTGTATTAATCGAAGTAATCACCCATGCAATCAATGCATCTTTGCCAACGCAGTGGCAGTTTATTGATGCCCTTCTTAAAGAAATCAGCTGGACGGGAGGCAACAAATTCTTCAAAGGCATTTTGTACTGCCTCTCGGGTATTGTTTTTTTTTTCCGCCAAGAAGTTATCCAAATTCTGGAAAAAGTAGTAGTCTGTAGGCGCAAGGTCTGGTGAGTTGGGCGGATGACGGAGAGCTTCTAACCCCAGTTCTTGCAACTTGGAGATCGTCTGCTGTGCAGTATGAGGTCGCGCGTTGTCGTGCAGGAGCAGCGGAGACGAGCGATTGACCAATGCTGGTTGGAGATGTGCCAGCTTCTCCATCATTGTGTTCAGTTCTTCACAGTACACATCTGCAGTAATGCTCACCCCGTTTGGTAAGATGCTGTGATGAATCACACAGGCGCTAGACCACCAAACAGTGACCATCACTTTTCTAGGGGTAAGTTTTCGTTTAGGGCATTGTTTAGGTGCTGAACCAGTATCTAACCAACTTGCTGAGCACTTGCGGTTATCAAACAGAATCCATTTTTCATCGCAGATAACAATGCGGTTCAAAATTCCTTCATTTGTGTGTCTGTTGAGCAGTGCAATGCACGTCTCGACGCGTACTTTGCGCTGGCGATCATTGAGTTCGTGGGGCACCCATTTGTCAAGCTTTTTTACCTTGCCAATTTGACGCAAATGGACCAATATTGTTTTGACGCTAACGTCGAAAGCTGCTGCTAATTCAGCCGTAGATTGTGCATCATCAGCTTCCACAATCGCCTTTAATTCGTCATTGTCGACCAAAGTCTTCGGACGACCGTGAGGTTCATTTTTCAGGTCGAAATTTCCAGAACGGAAGCGAGCAAACCAATAACAGGTGGTGCGTTGGTTTGTAGTGTTAGCTCCGTAAACGTCGTTGATGTTGCGTGCCGCTTGTGCCGCGTTGCTGCCACGACGGAATTCATATTCCATAATTACTCGAATTTTTAACGTATCCATGATGACGAAAAAGATTGAAATGCGATGAAAATGTAACACTAATCAATAAACAAATGACTACATTTGGAAAAAAAAAACATGTTTTTAAAATAAATTTAATTTGAAATTAGAATTCTTAGCCGAACAAAAATGATTATGATTTGAAATGGCCAGTACTGCAGAACGGCAATTTCATAGGTAAAGACCTAATATTAGTATAGATAGTACTGAATTGTTTATATTTTTCACATTGTTTATGTACCCCCGAATTTTCGATTGAAAAGTCGATGTACCCTTGAAGCATATTTGCGCAGTGAACCATGCCTTAAGGTAAATCTAACATGCAGCTGATAAATCACATCATATTTTACAATATCCCCTCAAAGACATGCATGACATGTTCAACTCAGCGTACTCCTCGCTTGAGATTACATGAAATAAATCAGATAAGCGGCTGAATGCAGCAATTTTCTTTGAACTCCCGAAGCAAAATGATCGGAAGTACAAAGTTAAGGACATGGCTTTCGAATGATTCAATAAGAGGTTATATCACACTCGATATCAGACCGAAGCGAATCCTTTAAGGACCCTAAAAACAAGCCTGGCGCCAGAAAGCGTCGGGACTCCGCGATTTCTAGTATATTTAGGTAATATAAAATCGCGTTCCACTAAAAGACCCGATTCCGTGAGGAGCTCGTGGCTAGATAATGACAGCCGCACGGGTCGATCTTCAAGGTTAAGCAACGCTTGCCAAGGTTGGTCTGTGGATGGGTGACCATCTTAACATACCGGTTTCCTCCGTGCCTCGGAAAGCACGTTAAGCCGTTAGTCCCGGCTGTCATTTGTAGATCTTTGGCAGTCGTTACGGATAGTCAGAAGCCAGTAAACCTGACGCCAGTCTTGCCATGAAGTAGCGTGTTACTCAGTTACTGGGTTGTGGAGGTCTGGTAGGCAGCCGCTCCGCGTAAAATACTGGTATTCAGCTTGTGTACTTAGGACGACCCTTTTTATACAAAAATATCTCAAATCAATGATATCGATAGATGTGTAAGTACACCCCTGGTTCCGGGGTAAGAATAAGTCACCATGATTTGGGGACATGTATCAAAATGCATGAAATTCACAAACGATCATGCAGGTACTTGGATAAATGATTTTCTTATGGGTTATTGGAATAAAACAGCAGGTAGCATTATGAAATGATCGCATTATGAATACAAAATGTGTACCTAAGTGATATTTTATCATGTACCTAAAGTATCAGTCCCTTACTCCAATAAATAATAATAGTTTTATTTCATTTCTATTTTTTTTTGGTATGCGTCATGCTTGGCGCAAATAAACGGTTTTTCTTTCTTTCTTTTCTTTACACGGATTTTTAGGATCATTGCAGGTCATTGACCGAATATTGTAATTGGTACATCCTAGACTTTTGCCCAAACTGTGAAGGGTGCCTTCATATTTCTGGGAACCTTCATACTGTGCAAATTAAACGACAGTTTACAAGAAAATCCGTAGACCTTTTTATAGGTGAATCAATTTGTATCTATAAAGGGTTATTTTTAAAATACTAACCATCTCTGAGGGAATGAGAGTACACATAATTATTTACAACTTTTACTTTGAGAGCAATTGTGAAAACTTGAAAAATAAATATCAGTACATACAGTTCAGTACATTTTGTCTAGTTGTATGGACAAATAAATGTATGAAGGCATCCACTGGTATCCTGGTCTCGGTTTGATCCCAAAGTCATCATCATCATCTTCCTGCCCTTATCCCATGTTATTTGGGGTCGGCGCAACACGTTTTATTCTTCCATTCTGTTCTATCAGTCGTCATTCTATCACTAACTCCCTTTTCTTTCATATCGCTCCTCACACAATCTATCCATCTATTCTTTGGCCTTCCTCTCCCTCTCCATCCATCCACATTTATGTCCATAACTCTTCTAGTTATATGCGTTTCATCCCTCTTCTTCACATGGCCATACCAAGACAAGCGATTCCCTTTTAACTTTTCCGTCACTGACGCCACTTTTAAAGTGCCTTTAATGTACGCATTTCTCACTTTATCCACTCTCGTTACTCCACACATCCATCTCAACATTCTCATCTCCGCTAAATGCAATCTATTTTTATCCGTCTTTTTCGCAGCCCAACATTCTGATCCATTACGACAGGTCTTATCACGGACTTATAGATTTTACCTTTCAATTTGAGGGGCATCCGAAGGTCACAAGTTGTTCCAGTGACCTGTCGCCATTTCATTCATCCTGAGTTGATCCGGTGCGTTACATCTCGGTCTATATCGCCATTTCCCTGGGCAAGCGACCCGAGATACCGAAAGTCGGAGCAAATCGGTATAGGCGTTCCGGTAAGAGCTATAGGTATCGGACTGGAGAAACCGCCGAAAACACAGAACAGGTACTCTGTTTTGGTTCTGCTCAATTTCAGGCCAACACTCTCCAGTCTTTGCCACCACGTCTCTAATTTGCTCTGGACCTCTAGACCGCTTTCTGCAACCAGCACAATGTCAACGTCATCAGCAAACAGCATGCACCAGGGAGCCTCTTCCTGGATGTCCGATGTCAGAGCGTCCATTATCATCAGGAAGAGATAAGGGCTGAGGGCCCTGGTGTAAACTGACTGCTACACCACTGCAGACCGGACTTGAGTACTGCTTCGACTGTACATCGCTCAGATCAACTGAACATACTTCCCAGGCACACTTTTCTCCTTAAGGGCCCACCACAAAACCTCACGAGGCACTTGGTCATATGCCTTTTCGAGGTCAACAAATACCATATGCAGGTTTTTATGCACAGCTCTATATTTCTCGCACAGCTGGCGGATAGCGAAAATGGCATCCGTTGTAAACCGACCAGGCATAAAACCGAACTGGTTCTGTGAGATTTCCTCTTTTCTCTCAACCGCCTTTCAATAACTTTTTCCCAGGCTTTCATACTATGTGACATAAGCTTTATTCCTCTATAGTTGTGGCATTCCAGCACGTCACCTTTGTTCTTGAAGATAGGTACCAACGAACTGTTGCACCATTCATCAGGTATGGCTTCTTCCAGCACCAACTTATTAAAGAATAAAGCTGACCACGTCCATCCATCTACTCTTAATGACTTCAAATGGAATTCCGTATGGACCAATTGCCTTACCATTTATTCGTCTAAGCACGGCACGCTGCATTTATTCGTCTTCTTTTAGTACGTCCGCTAACTCTCTGGCCCTTCCAGTCATAGTCCCAACATTCCAACTAGCATACCTCAATCTCACTTCGCGAGCTAGCTTCTTACGTTGCCCCCGCCCCGCGAGGTGTTGCAACAACCCTTATCCAATTCCCACAGAAGCCGGATACCGCCCCTTTTTTTTTACGGATGGGAAATCATCAAATGACTCCTTCCGCTCTGGGCGGAGCGAAAGGGAGTGTCAGACTCTTACTGACTAACACCCATCCTCCTACTGCCCTTAGCGTTCCCGGGTATGGTGCCTCTTTCGAACGGATTCCTCACCCCGGCAGGCACTGGCCCTAGCGTGCCCCGTCTCCCATGCTGACTGCTCTTTGACATATTTGGACCAGTTTGGCACCATAGCTTACTTTTCATAAATTACTTTACTTACCACACTACACTAACACACACCACACTTAACTCTGACACTAGGGTGTTTGCGGTCGTTAGACGTTACTGCCCAGACGATAACAAGAAGACTTTACTTATTTGTTATTTTTATCACATTTCAACTAAGCAGATAACAACATTATTTTTTTAGATCGTGTAAGTAGAATACAGTACAAACTACCACAGTCAACGTTGTGTTGGTATCTTAAGTAGTGTTCTATTTTAATTATAGTAATCAATCACTATGAAGTTTTTATTACAAACTGTGCTGGTTTGGTTTTACATAAAATATGCACTGAGTTTGGATTGCTATTGGAATACTCGATGCAATTACAAATATTTTTCAAGTAAAACTCCTTATGAATCTGTTCGAGGTGATATAAGAGATTCAATTGTAAAACAAAAAGGTAAGTTGGCATTTATTCCACCTCCTTTCATAGTTGTTTTTTCGAAGACGTTTCAAATTAGCCCAGCTCCGTTGCTGATGATTATTTTATTAAATTATAGATTAAAAGAGTCCCAATTAATAATGTATACATTCCAAATTACTTGTTTTTAAGATTCATTAACGTAGAGCCTTTGGCAGTTGATGCATTTTAAGATTTAAGAAAGTCTCCTCGTAAGGGGGTGAAATCCTTATTTCACCCCCTTACGAGGAGGGGCATACAACCTTTCACCCCTTGGTGAAAGGTTGTATGCAAAATCTTAATCCGGGAGTTAATATACTTGAAACTTGGTACGAATACTGGCTTGAGTGAAAAATTAAGGTTGTCATGATAAGTTTTTCACAAATACTACCAAAAGATGATTTATGGGTATTGAATTTTGTATGGAAGAGTCTTATTCCTACAGGCAATATACTTAAAACTTGGTAAGAATACTGACTAAATTTCAACAGAATTGATCCAGTGGATCCTGAAAAAACTGGCTGTGACAGACGAACAGACATACAGACAGATTTATTCTACCTACAATGTAAAGTGCTTACAATATTGCACAAAAATGTATATTAGTGTCAAAAATTTTAGGTGTTAATTATTTATGCTTATTTGTTATGCCTATAAAAATATGTTTTAATATCATTATGCGTTAATAAATTTATGCTTTAGAATGTTATTCTTAATCATAACTATGAAAAGATAAATTATGCGTAAGCTGTTATGCGTAAATAATGTTATGCGAAAATATAATTAGGAGAAACAAAAGTGTGCGAAGTTATATTAGGTCTTAAAACTTTATGCAAATAGATAGGGAACCGATAAATAGCGGTGTTAGAATGATAATTACGTAACACACAGGAACGAAATCAAAATACGATCGGAAATCTGAGTTGCTTAATAGTTAGAACACCTATAATCATACCTGTGCTCTATCTTTGACCACATCATCGCTTACCATCAAGTGAAATAGTGGTCAAACGCTTGCCAATTAACAGTAAAAAAAAGCTATTGCACTGATTTTTAATTTATCTATTTGTATTCAATAATAATAAAGTAAAGTAAAGTAACAATACACACTGTATTGCTGTGTTGTTAACTTTTTCGATTCCAGGTAGATTCCAGAAATGTTTTTTTTAATGATAATTGTCTTCAGATTGTGAACCAGTTAGTATTTGGGCACTCATACGACATGGACAGAGGAATCCTGGTATTGACTTTGGAAAACCCATAAGATCAGCTTTGTTTATAAAAGATTACATCGTATCTAGCTACGAAAAAGGTAACTGCTCGCTTTGTGCTCAAGATGTAGAAAATTTGCGAAATTGGCAGGTTGATATGGATATGTTTGATAAACCTAGCCAACTTACTAAAGAGGGATACCAAGAATCGGTAGGCATAGGACGAAGGCTGAAACAAGCTTTCCCAAAACTGTTAGAAAAACTTGAAAAAGACAGCTATCTGATACGTCCTGCTCGTGGACAATGGATAGAAGACAGTGCCAAGGGTTTCATTGATGGGCTTAATGATAAGCAATTGACTATACAACCATCTAGAACTGATTTTGACGTAATCACAGTGAGTTTTAACTTGTTGTTTTCATCGTTGTTTCTAGAACAATTTTCAATGCATTTATTTGTACGTTACTCTGTTTACATACTGAAAACATTATATTTTTTCAGCCCTATGACACCTGCCTTAAATATCAAGATGTAAAAAGAAATCCAGAAACCTATGCGCAATCGAATATTTATTTGAGTTCTGCAGAATATCTTGCTGTAAGATAGACTATTGTTTGTTTTTAATTATTATTTTTTTACTTTTTTTTTTCTAAGATAACAAATCATTTCTAATTCCATTTCAGTCAAAGGATGGGATTCGAAGACGTCTTGGTATAGATTACCCATTAACAGACTTAAACATTACATCTTTATACGACTTGTGCCGTTACACTGTGTCAGGGTCAACCAATCACAGTCCTTGGTGTGCGCTATTTACGTCCGAAGATTTGAAAGTTATGGAGTATATTGCTGATTTGAGACATTACTACAGAAGTGGTTACGGAACACCCATAAACCAACTATTTGGCCAGTTTACTCTGGCTGACTTACTGAAAAGTTTTCAAGATGCAAAAACTGGGAAAGGAAAAAAGATTACGACTTATATTACTCATGCTACTATGATGGACATGGTGTATACTGCCCTTCAATTGTTCAAGGACGATGCTCCCCTAACTGGAACGCTGAGAAATCCTGACCGGAAATGGAGAAGTAGCAAACTGTCAGCGTTGTCCTCCAATCTAATAGTCGTTTTGAACAAGTTAGTATTAATCGGTTTCTACTTTAACGCAGCTTTATAACGAAAAGAGTAAGAAGTCCCTCTTTAGGTATTGCGTTCATTCGAAAGTAAGATCCTCACAACGAGTAACACAATTGTTACATGCTGTGAGGATCTTTTGGTGAAATCTGTAATTGTACTCTTATTGCTCACTACTACAATAAAATACTACAACTATAAAATAGTGCTATGAATTATCAGGGATTTAAAAAAATAATGTGTGGGATAAACTTCCTGCCCTGTTTTAAAATTTTCCTTCTTTTATCAGGTGCAATACGGAGACCAACGACTATAATGTTGTATTTTACATGAACGAAGAACCATTACAGTCAATTTGCAAGAAAGGACTCTGCACTTGGAAAGAATTTGAAGATAAGCTGTCACCATTCCTTGATACAAATACCGACTTTTGTGGATAGATTTAAACAAATACAGACAGTGTTTATCATAAATATTTTGTTAGATTTAGTACTCATTTTAGAATTATGAAACACCCTGCTAATCAAAACAGTCACGGATCAAAACTATATCGCCTTTCCGTTCGGCGCCGTTCTCGAAAAAAAGCTCGGATTGCGCTCGCTTCTGTATGTTTCAAACGCCTCATGATAGTGAATAATATTTTACTAGTTGAAATGTTCATAAATTTATATATTTTTGAAATTAATGTGTAAGTCATTGGTTAGATTAAGTGGGCTGCCGATTTCATCATCTGCCTAGCCTTTTCCCAACTATATTGGGGTCGGCTTCCGGCCAAACCGGATTCAGCTGAATACCAGTGTTTTACGTGGAGCGGCTGCCTACCAAACCTCCACAAACCATTAACTGGGTAACACGGTACTTCTTGGCAAGGATGAAGTCAAATTTACTGGCTTCTGACAATCTGTAACAACTGCCAAAGATTTGCAAATGACAGTCGGGACCAACGGCTTATCATACTTTCCGAGGCACGGAGGAAACTCAATATGTTAAGATGGTCACCCATCCACAGACCAACCTTGGCAAGCGTTGCTTAACCTTGAAGATCGACCCCTACGGCTGTTATTATCTAGCCACGAGCTCCAAGCCCATGAAAGTGGGCTGCCGATTTAAGACGACTAAAATGACGCCGTGTATAATATCTGATTTTTATATGTACATATACATATAAAAATTTACGAAGAGTTTATAAGGTAATTTAATTTTATTTTAATCTGTATAACGGCTTTAAAAATTTGTCATGAATAAATACATATTCTAGAGTCATTATAAAGATCATATTCTTAATAATGTTTTAATACGTGCTGTTTTTTATGAAAAAAAAAACCGTTCATTTGAACGCAATTTACGCAATACCTGAAAAAAGACCATAGTAATCATCATTATGAACAAGTTTTAATATAAGACGAACACTTAATCGAACAAAAAAACAACTGTTTAGTATATTTTGTGGAGTTATGCGCACATATATGTATGGGGTAGTCGTCTTTTGTTTTTTGTGCAGGTCGTAAACATATATTAAAAATAATATAGGACCGAGAAAATTACCTTGAAGGATTCCGTTAGTCACCGTTTCAAATATCAGAATCCATTCCCACAGTTTGAGTACGACTTTCCAGGTTATTTAAAAAAATGCTGTGTCAGTCCTCCAATAGGTACCGTAGTGTCCAGTATGCTCCATCTTTTCAGGGAGAAGAGGAGATGGAAACGGTATCATACCGTTTTAAGAGGTTTAGTACAATGCCGAAACATATGAGTTTTTTGACAATTTTTTTCTTTTAGTTTTATAGTTGCATGACAGCATCCCTCGTAGTTATTGATGATAAAAATATTGGTCCAAATTGGTATCACCACATTTATTTCCATTTTTGAAAATAAGGTTTTTTATTTATTTTTAAAAGACTTGGGGAAAATGCCGGTGGTTAAAGCAAGGATACATAATTATGTAGAGTCTTTAATGATTTTTGTCGAGATCTTATATCAACTTTTACTTAAATTACTCAATTCCCTGATTATTTCCTCGACATATTCAAATTCTACTAACGTATAACAAGACTGTTCAGTGTTGAAACCTTCCTTGTGTGTGTGCTGTAACTGTGGTTAGGTGAGTTTACTTAACTACTTTTTTACTTTATTTCTAGTTTTTAAAAGCTTTATTTAACTTGCAATGTATGTACATATTATATTATTTTATTCTTTTTTTTAACTTAATTTTGAAGCAGATATTTTGTAAGCTATTATTTTATTCTTTTTATTAACTTAATTTTGAAGCAGATATTTTGTAAGCAAGTTTAGTTTGGTATTAATTAAGCTGTGTGGCGTCGAACTAAATCCAAAATGGCGGACTATTTAAGATGGCGGAATAGTTATTTTTAATGCATTTCGACAATATAGATATCAAATGAAAGGGTTTGTTGAAAGTAACCCGAAAAATAATGTGACGTCATTCTAAATCCAATATGGCGGAACATCCAAGAAGGCGAAATAGTTATTTTTTATGCACTTCTACAATAAGAGTATCAAAATCAAATGAAAGGGCTTGTTGCGAGTTATTCGAAATAACTAAAAAGTAAAAAATAAAATAAAAGCAAAAAAACTTTTTTTTTAGATTTTATTTAAATGCTCTAAAAAGAAGAAAAGAAAATCTTCTTTTTAGAGCATTTCAATAAAAGCTTTTTTAAAAAAAAGGTTTTTTTTTATTTTAATTAGAAGTTTAGAAAATATAATAATATTCGTCTGTATGTCATCATCATCATTAACGGGGACGTTAACAAAGGTATTTAAAACTTTTTTGAATAGGTAGTTTTACAAGTGGAAATACAGTTTGATGAGTTTGATTTCGGTTTTTTTATGATTTTTTAAATAAATTTGGTAAGCATCGTAAAACAAGTTTTCAAATTTCTCCTTTTTAGGTAGCTGGATTGAAGCTATTACGAAAGCCATAATAACTTAAGTTGAATGTACAGCAAATGCTCGTTAAAATTAAGCGCATTTTTTAGATTGCCTTATGTTACAAATACAAAATACTTTATTTCAAATATACCAGTTACAGGCACTTTTTGGTCTGTCAGTCAAATAGATGAAGCTAATTTAGCCACAATAGCGACAAGAGCAGCAATTTTCTCTGCTGCGAGGCCTCCCTTATGTTCTCACTAACAAAATATGTGAAATGTACTTTAAAACGCATTCCTGCTAGCTTGGCCCGACTGCCATTTTTTTTTCTTTGTGATTTATCGAAGATACAATACTACCTCCTTGACTACTGAATATACCAAAGGTGCAAAACTATCTTCTTTACTACTGAAGTAGTCAAGGAGGTAGGTAGATGAAGCTAATTTTGGCACACAAGTGAAAAGAGCAGCAAGTTGCTCTGCTGCCAGGCCTCCCTTATTTTTTCACTAACAAAATATGTGGATTATCTAGAATAGTGATAGAATGTACTTTGAACATACGCATACCTGCATGCTTGGGCCGACGGGCATTTTTTTCCTTTGTAATATGACAAAGGTGCAAAACTACCTTCTCGACTACTGAAGTAGTCAAGGAGGTAGGTAGTTTTGCATCCTCCCAAATCCTGTCAGACTTTAGCTTTCGTTATTTGTACCTAGTAAATGGACTATGTCCAAATTACAGCCTTGTTATGAATCACGATCGTACTTTAAAACAAATAAAAATCAGTAAAAATCACTAAATGACCTTTGCCGCTTACAACTTGAAAATGGTTTAATTACGTCATATGCGGATCACACCGCTCTACTGTTCTCAGGTAAATCAAGAGCTGATGTCTATGAACTTGTTCAGAATGGCTTTGACATTGTGTGTTATTGGCTACATAATAATATTTTAACGTTAAGGCTTTGTATATTTGCCAATGACCTTGTGCATACAAACGGAGCTAACTACACCTCGGCGCACCACTCCGCTACCCGTGTTTTTATTTTTTTATAATAAAACAAATACATATTTTAAAAAAGTAACAAAACCAAGTTATTTTCGTTTATATTGCACAGCAGTAGATATTTTTTTTTGTCTTTTGTTAAAAAATGAAGGAGTAAAATGGTTTCATATCAACGATTTGGAGGTGATTTGGTGTTTTTTTTTCCTATTATGTGATACCATTACATGAATTCTGGCTAAACCGAGTTACGTGCAATATTATGTAGATTACTATATATTTTTTCAGATGTTATTTCTTAGTAAATGCCGACGAAAAACTGCTTTATCTGCGCTCTATTTTAAAACCTTTTCAAGAGAGCACCCTTAAATCCAGATAAAACCAAGTTTATTCTATTTTCAATAAGAAATACTAACACGATGCTTACTAACCAAAACATTCGCGCGCACAATTGTAATACAAACGCTGACATAGCATGCACTTGTCCCACTTTAACTAAAGCTGACCACATCAAATACCTCGGAGTCATGATTGACACAAATTAAGTTTCCGAAAACACATCGATTTATTATGCACTAGAGTGCGTAAGTTAATTTATATTTTTAAGAATTTACGTGACATAGCCGAATTAATCAAACAGGTTTATTTGGCTTCGTGTTCTATTCTTACATACTGCATAACTTCTTGAAGTAGTGCCGCAAAATCAACCTTAATACTGCTAGAACGTGCTCAAAGAGCAATTCTAAAAGTCGCCACCCGTCGTCTATTCAGATTTCCCACACACCAGCTTTATATGGCATGCACGGTGCTAACAGTTCGACAGCTTTTTGTTCTAAGTACAGTTTTACTGCAACACAATCAACTCGATTTTTAACCTGTACCTTCAGACAAGAGAAGAAAGGATCTGCACGAACCTTCAGACTAAACATGCTTTCTCAAAAAGATTTTATTTATTTCTAGGACCTTTCTCATCATCATCTGCCTAGACTTTTCCCAACTATATTGGGGTCGGCTTCCAAGTCAAGCCGGATTTAGCTGAATACCAGTATTTTACGAGGAGCGGCTGCCTACCAGACCTCCACAACCCATTGACTGGGTAACACAGTACTTCATGGCAAGACTGGAGTCAGATTTACTGGCTTCTGACAATCCGTCGACAGCAGGTACAAACGGCTTAACGTGCTTTCCAAAGCACCGAGGAAACTCGGTATGTTAAGATGGTCACCCATCCATAGACCAACCTTGGCAAACGTTGCTTAAACTTGAAGAACGACCCTTATTATGTAGCCACGAGCTCCTCATCAGCAGACAATGTAGCAGTTGACTTAACTGTATCTACATAATTAACCTAATACCTAATATTTTATAATAATTTTAGTTATAGATATAATATATACCATAAGCCTAGTTTATACTAAGATCACGCAAAATATTGTATAGCTTAGATATAAAACAAATATGTTTACTTAATTCAATGACTGTTCTATTTAATAAGTACTTTCGTAGAGAAATGACCTGAAACACAGGTTTCACACACAGGTTCTATATCAGGCAACGCACTACATTTCCTTTAGAGTTCTATTTATGTCTGTAATCTCATAATCATTTGTTATACCATAGTTTATATTCAGATTATATTTATATTTCTATTATAGGCCTAGATTAATATATACCTACTATTCAACCATATGTACCCTTTTTTTGTGAACTTATTATTTCAATTAATAAAATTTATTATTTACATACAAATTATGTTTTTAAATATATCTCTAAAAACGCTTAAAAATACATTACAAAATATAAAAAGTAGTAGTCCGCCGGGGTCGGGAGCTACTGGTGGTAGCTTGGACCCTGCTCAAAAAAATAAAGTAGTAAATTTGTTTATCATTATTATTTTTTATTTTTCTAGGTACTCTCAGACGTAAAAAAGTTATTTAATGGATTTTGCACCTGATACCTGGAAATCGGCCGAGGGCCTAAGCTACCACGTTTGTGTATATTAAAAGAACATACTAAAGGTCATGGCACATTATAACGGCACAACATTGGCTCAGCAGCAGCACGGCTACGGCTAGCTGCCAGCGCGTTAACTACAGGTGCGAACTCGCAGACCGACGTTGTTTCGCGATCAACTCGTTTACAGCGCGCTGACTGCCCTCCGTTAGCTTTTTCATTTTGACATTATGAAATATGTTTACGACACACGATGTAATTCTCTAATTTAAATGAGAAGTAAATCGCTGTGCTGCTGCTGTACCGTTATAATGTGCCATGACCTTAACGCTACTCTATACCACACATTTTGTTAGTGAGCAAATAAGAGTGGTCTGGCAGCTGGTCTTAGTCCATTTGGTATGTTTCTATTGGCATTATTAAAACCTCAAAATCTGAAAGCAGTTTGAATTTTTTATAATTATCAGATTTGAATATGTATGTATATTTAGAACACAAAAAGTAAATTCACGTCTCTGCCGGTTCTTAGGAAATCGAGCTATGAACGCATAGCAATGTCCTTTAAGTTGTAATAATTAATAATTTACGGAGCCGAAACGTGAATATTCGACACCATAGGCCTGGTCTACAAATTCAAGGTTGCCCAACGTGCAATCGAGAGAGCAACGCTCGGGTTTCTTTGGTGGATAAAATTTGTAACGAAGTCATTTATTTGCCAGAGAATGAAAGTCACCGACATTCGACATAAAATCAGCATGCTGAAGAAGATGTGAGCCGGCCATGTCTGTAGACGGACAGATGTTCGATGGAGCAGACATGTGTTGGAGTGGAGGCTGCAAATGGGCAAACGTAGTGTTGGAAACCATTTTTTTTTTTTTTTAAGGATGGGTAATCATCAAATGACTCCTCCTGCTTTGGATGAAACAGGAGGGGAGAGACTCTTACTGACTAAAACCCATCCGTGTTCCTCCTAGTGTCCTTTGTGTTCCAGGGTACGGTGCCTCTTTCGAACGAAGTCCGAAACCCCAGCACGGGCTCCGTTTTTTGTGCTGACAGCTCTTTGAGGCGCGCGTGGAACACAGCGCGCCGTCGACCCGGGCCTGGTTCTGATCAGACGGCAAGTCACCCAAACCTCGCCGTCCGCAAGCCCGCGCCTACGGTGGCCGAGAATCGCCCTGCGACTCGCTACGTCCGGGGCGAGTGTTGGACACCCTGCAACACGATGGGCCGGTGATTTGAAGAAGGTGGCTGGCAGCGGATGGTTGCGGACTACTCAAGACTGGGATGGTTGGCGCTCTTCGGGAGAGGCTTATGTTTAGCAGTGAACGGCAATCAGCTGACATGATGATGATGATATTTTAATATAAATATGATGTGGTATTTTATCTTGAAGATGTAATAAAATAGAGAGCTAAACCAATATTTAAATTTAATACTTTTACTTAAAAAAATCAGTTACATAGGCCTTCTAAGATTTTAAATCACGGGAGGATTTAAATACAAATCATACATAAATTTTAAAATGTATTAAGACACGTTTGTCCACTTAAATTCACAGAAGTTAACAGTTGCGTTCAGAAAAGGTTTAAATATGTCTTCAAACTCTTGCCACGAACATACTCCTCCATCACACATTTCTAATAAAGGCTTCTCATTCCAATAAAACGCTACTTTATAATCGTTGTCTTCCTGACCATGTTTACTGCATCTGAAAGCAAAAATATTTTTATCCCAAGTTAACACGGACGCTTTTTAAACGCGACGGCTTTTAACGAGCTATAAAGTTCGAAACGAAGGGATATTTTTTCTATGATGACGATTGTCGAAAGATAACGACTGTCGAGGTTTTGAACTAAAACTTGGAGTATAGAATTGGACTGAGAACCGTTAAACATTGACTTATCTAGATGCAAAGCGAATGAACTTTTTCTGTTGATCGTAGTGACGATGATACTGTCAGCCTGTAACGTAATCCAATCAGAAATCGACAAAAAGACAATAACTGACTGCTCGATCGCTTTGCTTACTTACCTATTATCTGACCGTATTTACAGCCAAGCAAGGAATGCTTGTTACAGTTTCCACCGTGTATGGGATTGTTATGCTCTAATAAAATGTCCCAAATTAATTTATCACTTTTTGTCATCTCAACATGACTTCAACAGTCGCAATCACCTATGGATTCGCTTAATACTATCGTTTCGCAATTTAAGTTAAGGTTTGTAATTTTGTAAGCATGTCAGTTCAGAGATAAAAAATGTCTTTTATTTCCTAACTTTGTTTGGAGTCCAAGGAAGCGCTCTATATTCTCAAGGCCGATCGTCGAAATTCCAGCTTACGTTTTTCTGACGCCGCGCGTTTTTATAAACGCCCGTTCGATGGCAACCACCTAAACATACGTACTGAAAATTTTTGTATAACACTGATCGGGGTCGAACGTGCAATCATTAGATAACCTTGTATTCCTTACATTAAACAAAAGACAAGTACCTACATTGTAGAACAGTAATAAATAATAAAAAAACACGATAAACAAAGAACCTATCAGGATAACGTGAGGGTCAAGTTTGAAAACATGCCAGTGCACAATGATCCGGCGATTATAATAATCATCTTAGGCTTCGCCGATGTTTTATATGATCCTTACAACAAACCTGTTTAATACAGCAATCATGTTACTGCCGAACGTCGATAAAAATGAAGTCCTCCATTTTCTATGTATATCTCTATGAGCCCCCGTAAGTGGGTTTGTGTCCTTATAAAGGTTAAGCGCCACTAATATCATATCCATCATTGTAGCATGAGTGAAGTATGACACGATTTTCTTGCCTTTGCCGATCTTCGCTTGTTCGAAGTTTCTTAGCAAATCAGCCAAAGGCATCTGGCCAAGTATTTTGCTAAACGGTGACACTCCATACCCATTTCTATAGTAATGTCTGAGGTCATCAATGTACTCCAGAACTTGCAGGTCATCCACGGAGAAGACAGCACACCATGGACTTGGTTTATTGTCGATTCCGTTCCATGAATAGCGACATAAGTCGTACATGGCTGTGATGTTTTCATCCAAGAATGTAAAATTTAGACCTAACTTTCTTTCGATACGTTCTCTCATCTGAAAATCAAAGGTTCAACCTGCATTGATTAAATAATCTGAAATGATGAACCCTAATACAAGCGTTTCTTTTGTTAGGAGTAAATGAGCAGTGAAATATACCTACAAGATATTTATCCTATCGTAATGCATTCTGGGCTGGTTTATCTTAGCAAAAAACTTCATACTCACCTTAAAGTAGTCTGCAGTTCTCTTGTATTCATCTACTTCATGATAGAGATCTGGATTTTGCCTAACTTCTACTTGATATTTTCCACATGTTGTGTAAGGCTGAAATATAAAACTATACTCATAAACGAAATATCGCACTAAACTAATTCAAGTGATTAATGTCAAAACACTTATTATTACTTACTGCTATAATCTGATAATCATTTGTGCTATTTTCTATAACCAAATTAGTCTGGTTTAGACCTCCAATGAAAGCTCTAGCACTCTCTTTCAAGTGACGGTTAAACCCTGCAAGAAAAAAGTAATCTTTGTCTTGAAGATCCTTCAGCAATTTTGAAAAGGACTCATTGATCCTGTTGCCAATACGCAATGCCTCTTGATATCCTTCCTTATTGATTTCATATGGCTCATCCAGCATGGCCGTTTCAACTTTCCAATTTTTAATGTTTTCAATATCTTGCGCGCACAGCGAACTGTTTCCTATTTCATAACTAGATACAATAAAATCTTTAAATTTGAGAATGTTTTTCATGTCTTGTGCATACTTCTGGCTGGGATTTCTCTTGCCATGTCTCATTATTAACCAGACACTGACTGCTTCGCATCCTTTAAAAGAAAGAATAAAAGTAATGTTTTGAAAAGGCCACTCATAAAAAGTTGGATTTATCAAATATAAACAAACAATATGACTGTGTTTGGAATTATGTACCCATTCAAAATAAAAACACCCGTATTTTAGTATTTCTAAAAATAGTAACAAAACTTTCATGGAAGCAACTTACAAGTAAAGAAAGAGATTGCTCTACTTTTAGAAATATTCCACAGAAATTAAGAAATATACGTCAGACCAATCTCCGAATGAAAACCAACTTACCTTCTCGTTTTACAATCGAATCCCTTATGTCGCCTCTAACAATTTCATATGGAGTTTTACTAGCAAAATGTTTGAATTTGCACCCAGTATTCCAATAACACTCTGAGGTTAGTATATTTTTGATGTTAAACCAAACCAGCACTGTTGATATTAAAAACTTCATTATTTTGAAACACAAGCAATGGTTTTAAAATAGCTAGACACTGCAATCAACGTTGACTCTCGTACGATAAATAAACATAATTTAGAATTTTAACACTTATCTTGTTACTTTAATTATTGTGATTTATCATTAATGTCAATGTCAACATAATTAAGTGGTTAACTGCGAAATTATCAATATACAGGCTGGCCAGAACATTGGCGCCAAAAAATAAAATTTAGATACTTTGTATCCTGCGGTATCCGAATCAACTCTATGTATTTTCCGCGATTTTTCATAGTTTTCGATCTATGAATTTTTTTTCTGAATTTTTGAGAATTATCTGACCAACTTGTACAAATTCTAAAAATAAAAGTAGAAGACTTTGTTGAATTTTCCTTTTTGCAGTTGAATCTTCATGAGCTGTACTTTTATGCATGACATTATCAGCTTTGCAACTGTCTTGAAAGTTAAGTTGTGAAAAACAGGTGACTTCATGATTCCTAAGTTAGTTTCAAAAATGCGCCAGACTTTCAGCTTTCGTTTCCTTTCGTTTCGTTTACTTTTGCTGAAATTGGTCTCCAAAGACGGCGAGGTGGAAAATTCTGAAAATTAGTCATCTGATTAAAAACATTTTTTTGGCGTACGTGTGTCAACATAATTAAGTCATAATGACAGTGATTAAAAATATTTCGCTTCGGGACATTGCTTACTCCGCCAGGACTCTCACTCGCGATATCGTCGTGATAGTGGAGCGCCTATGCTGATAGTCAAACTGGCATTCGAACCGGTCAGGCCCCTCTCCGCACAAGTTTGGGGGCCCAGTCACCCGCGTCCGTAGGAGAATACCCAAGACCCTACACGTGGTCCCCGGGTGGTGCTAATCAGGTGACACTAACTGGTGATAGGCTTAGGCCGATGGCTTGTGACCACCCACTGGGCAAAGACGTACCGCCAAGCAGCCTAGCCGCGTTCCGGTACGATGCTCAGTGTAGCCAATTCAGAGGAGTTGGGTCGAAAAAGTTGTTCCAGTCCAGGCAGACCGACCAGGCTCGCGTTGATATGGGCGTATCGGGAGACTAGTTGCGGAGGGTAGCGGGATCCAAGGCACGGTGCGCCGCTGACCGACCGCAGGAAGTTGGGTGCCCAAGTAATGTGCTAGCCACACATGAAAGGCTGCCCCGCAAACTGTCAAAAAATCCCGGAATGTGCCTTCGTGCTGGTTGGCGACCAGACGGGAGGACCCGATGGACATTTCCGGGGGGGCTCGGGCATCTCCACAGTCTCCAGACTAGTCCCCCAATGATGTCGTGCCTGAGGGTTAGCATCATGGAACCTCATTTCACTTCCTTCTCCTCTCCATCTTTTACTTAAACCAATGACCAAAGGGAACAAAAGACGAAAAGCAGCGGCAGCAAATCCTCTCTTTCAAAGTGCACCTCAGCAATATTTGAGGTCTGCACTCAAATCTCGCCGCAGTCCATCACCACCTAAAGACTGAGAAACCAGCGCTCTTATTCCTTTCTGAAACGCAGAGCGTATGTCCGTCAGATGTGTCGTATTTTCATACCCAGGGCTTACCCTGGAGCACCAGTTCAACCCACGCGCGGGCGTATATATGTATGCCCGTGACGACATTTACTATCGACGTATTCGCAATCTTGAGAACTCCAGGTTCTCAACGCTATGGGTTTTAGTAGGTTGGAGTGGCTCTTCTCATACCAGTGCACAGACCATGCTAGACGAGAGACGCGAAAGTTTGCTCTAGCATTCAACCTTACCCAACTAGTCCAGGGGGCAATGAGAGTGCCGCATGTTGATTCGCACACTGCCAATTGCTTGGACCTTCTGCTGACAACAGATCCAGATCACTATTCCGACCACTGTCTGGTCAAGTCCGTGTCGGTTTACTCCCCGCCCGATCCTAGCCCAAGAGGCACCCGGCGGGTATGGTGATACAGGTCAGCAGATTGGGATGGCATGCGATCTTTCTTCGCATGTCATCCTTGGCAGCCTATTTGCTTTTCTTCCACTGATGCTTCGTCGTGCGCGGATGCAGTGACGGATGTGTTGCGAAAGGGAATGGAATACTACATTCCGTTCTCTGACATAAGAATGTCTGGTGAAGCTCATCCATGGTTTGGTGCCGAGTGCAATCGCGCTGATGCGCTTAAACACGCAGCATACCTAGCATGGGTCAACGCTCGTACGCGCAAAGCAAATGACGTGAGTCAGAAGAAGAGAGCCTTCAACAGGGCTGCTTAGTCCTGCAAGAAGGTGTTGCGGAGGGTTTGACCATATTAGCCGAATAGGGATCAAACTTGCTTCATACCCAGCAGATAGTAAGGCTTTTTAGTCCCTGGCTAAGTCGGTCAAATCAAACTTCTGCCGCCCCTCATTACCACCTCTGCTGAAATCCGATGCGACGCTGGCCCACTCTGCGAAGGAGAAAGCGAACTTGTTTGCTTCTTTGTTTGCGGAATCTTCGCGTCTAGATCCTGGTGGCGCGAGGCCCCCTGCTTCTGCTGGTGGATTTTTTTTTTGGGACAAGCCCGCCACACATTCCCAACCACTGCAACTCCTGAAAGCCAGAATCAACAGTGGCGACCACCAGAAAAACGCCGAGCCAATGAAACCCGACGAGTCCCGGAGAAACGATTCAACTGTCTTGGATCCAGCAACGAAATTAATCAGAAAAGTACAGCGGAGGAGTAGGAAAAAAAAAACAAAAATATAATTTTCACTTCCCTCCGTATAAAGCAGGAGACAGAATAGAACTAGGCCAATAGGCACCAAGGGACAAATACAACTGGGTTAAGCCCAGTTGCCAAGCACCACGGATTATATCTTACCACTTAAACTAATGGGTCCTAAATTGTGAGCTACTTTTGATTCCAGTAATAGGTAGGCAAAATCGCTTGAACGCACGGAAATTTGTTTTGGTTTCAACAAGGTCCGCATAGTAAACTACCCCAGATGTAACCTTAATACTATCTAACATAATATTGCGTTCAGTTTGCCAAAGACTACACTCCCATAAGATGTGATATGCGGATTGTTCGTATTCATGGTCAGCTGTAGAACATTGACATAAAGGCGAGGCCACAAGCTTAAAGGAAAATAATTTACTCTTAAAGTTGCCATGACCTGTGAGAAATTGGGCAAAACAGTGATCCACCTCGTTTTTCATTTTAAGTAGTAGCATCGGCCACCATGCGTTATCAAAAGCGCAAGAAATGTCGAGAAAGATTCCAACCACATGTTTATGTTCCGATAAGTTAATAATTTTACGAACAGAGAGCACCGCTCCTGGTGGATGCAAGTCCAGTATGTCGAACATTCGCATTCATCAGAAGGACGTCCGTAGGGTACTGCGTAACCTATGGACGTCCTTCTGATGAATGGGTACTGCGTAACCAAGACGTGAACAAGGCTAGTGGCCCCGACGGGATACCGGCAACTGTTCTGAAGACTTGTGCGCCTGAGCGTTCTCCAATCTTGACATGCCTATTTCGCCTTTCGTTTGAGACTGGCAAAGTGCCGAAGGTTTGGAAGCAAGCTAACGTGCAGCCTGTGCCCAAGAAGGGTAGTCGAGCTGACCCGTCGAATAATATACCCATCTCGGTAACGTTCATACTCTGTATGACTATGGAATGCGTGCTGAATCATAAGCTCCTGTCATACCTAGAAGCGAATGATATCCTTAGCGACCGACAATACGGGTTCTGCCGAAATCGGTCAACTGGGGATCTTCTAGCGTATGCCATTTACATCTGGAGTGAGGCCATAGAGATGCACGGGGAGGCACTAGCGGTCTTCCTTGACATCTCGAAGGCCTTCGACAGGTCTGGCACGATAGCCTTATTAGTAAGCTTCCTTCCTTCGGTCTGCCCGCCGGTTTGCGTGATTGTATCGCGGATTTCCTGAGAGATTGGTCTATCCGAGTGGTCATAGAGGGCTGCTCGTCTGGTCTGCTGGATATTAATGCCGAGGTTCCTCAGGGGTCGGTGCTTTCGGCAACACTGTTCTAGCTGCATATTAATGATCTGCTTAAACCCGGTACTTTTGGGTATGCAGACGACAGCACTGTTGCTGAGAGATACGTGTCCGACGTACGAGCTGGTGGGTTGTAGATCCGGTCTCTCCGAGAGGCTATGGTTGAGTGCCTGAATGTGTCCTTACAGGCTGTCTCTAAATGGGGCGATGCCAATCTGCAGTGCGATTCTGTAAACATGTCGAAGTGAAGACTCGGGTGAAGTGATCGTAAAGTGACTTGTCGATCCATTTAATCAAGATGGAATGATAGCTCAGACCACTTCACCCAAACCTTCACTTCGACATGTTTCAGAATCGACCGGCTGGTCAAGTTCAATGCTGCTAAGACCCAAGCGTGTGACCCTATTTTGGCCCTTTCATAAAGGCAAAAGCTCAAGTGGCTAAGAAGTTGGGGATCCTGGCAAAGGTGAGACGGTACTTACGCCGGAACAGCTGCTTAAACTCTATCAAGCGCAGGATCGATCGTGTATGGAATACTGCTCTCATCTTTGGGACCAATCTGCCAGATACCAGCTTGATGTCCTTGAGTCAATTGAGAAACGAGCCAAGAAGATCATCAGCAATGAGAGGCTCGTCGCGACGAAGCTCCAAAGTCTTGAGCATCTACGACAAATTGCTAGCCTGTCGGTTTTGTACCGGTTGCATTTTGGGGAATGTGCGACGGAATTGCATAATTTAATTTCGCCAAGCCCTTTCGTGACTTAGAGTGCTTTCCGAGGCACGAAGGAAAATCGGTATGTTAAGATGGTCACCCATCCACAGACCAACCTTGGCAAGCGTTGCTTAACCTTGAAGATCGACCCGTGCGGCTGTTATTATCTAGCCACGAGCTCCTCGTCATCATCTGCCTAGCCTTTTTCCCAACTAAATTTGGGGTCGGCTTCCAGTCAAGCCGGATTTAGCTGAATACACGAGCACCGCAAAAAAAAATAATCTTATTATCAAATAATAGCATACGAGTAACTATAACGAATCTACCACACTCTCATCACTTGTTCACGAATCTACTAACCTAAAAATCTTAAATCATACTTTAAAGATTACAACTGGTTTACAAATTTGGTGTACATTACACCATATAAGTTACAGAAAAGATAGATGAAGAAAACATCATATAGGGTGACACAATGGGCGACCATTAGTTTATAATAGATTCTTCACATTTTGCTGAGATCTAAATATAAGTAGGTCATCAACACACACAGCAATGTAAGTTTCTGTATTGTAATATACACACGGGCCGGACTTACATTGTTGCATTCCAATGTTTTGTAGTACATTGTTCAATTTTATGTTCCATAATCGACTAGCCTGCTTCAGACCCTATAAAGATTTAAGTAAATGACATACTTTGGATCCTTTCACATACATTTCAGGTAGATATTAGTGTTTAATTCCCCTTGCAGGAATTTGGAGAAAGCGTCCATCTGCTGAATCTCTAAGTTATGTTTAGCTGCTGAACTAAGCAAAAAGCGTATGATCTGATACCTTACAGCCGGAGAATAGATTTCATCGTAGTCAGTGCCTTTCTTCTGGACAAATCCTTTTATGACTAAGCTAGCCTTGTTTCGAACAACATTTTCATCCTGGTCAGTTTTTATTTTGCACATCCACTTTGACAGTAAAGTTCTTATATTGAAGGGAAGATCAGTCAAGTTCCATGTAGAACTGTATTCTTTACCCATGGCTCTCTTCCATTGCATGACAGGGCTTCTTCTATTGACTGTGGGTCAGACAGATTAGTGTACAGGCAATATAAACTATTCTCATCTTTTTGTTTATTTATTTTATTACGTGGCCTTAGAGTAATATTACTGACATAATCCTGTGGCGTACATGCTTGTCTAGGAGGTTGGTAAGTCTCATCTTAATCATCTGTACCTGATTGATATTCACTAGAATCTTCATCTTGTCAATCAATTTTATATTGATTACCAGTGGCTGTTGATATCCTAATTTTATTGAATTTAACTGGCTTGAGCTGTCTTGTACTGATAGACTTGTGCTTTCTGAAGGCTGGTTCTTTTCATAAATATCAACTGAAACATACTTGTTACATGACAATCAATAATTATCAATTTTTTCATGAAAAACCACATCTCCACTTTTAATTATTTTGTTACTTTTGGTGTCTAGTAAGCAATACCCTTTACTATTATCACAGTATCCTACTAATATCATTTTAATTGACTTTTTGTCCCATTTTTGTCTCTTCACCTTCGGGATGTGGACCATGGTATCGAAACCAAATATTCTCATCATCATCTGCCTAGCCTTTTCCCAACTATATTGTGGTCGGCTTCCAATTAGGCCGGATTTAGCTGAATATTAGTACGAGTATTTTACGAGGACTTATTCGGAACCAAATTTTCTAATATGTGATAAATTAGGCGTATGTACAATGTACATTGTACATGCCACATTTCATATGGAGTCTTACTCTTCAGGTTCTTTATGGGACAACGATTTGTGACATAAAATGCAGTAGCTACAGCTTCTGCCCAGTATTTCTTTTCTAAATTGGCATAGAACAACATACACCCAGAACGCTCAACTAAAGCGCAGTTCGCCCTCTCTGCTAGACTACTGTGCTGTGGAGTATAGGGAGTTGATGTCTGATGGGTTATTCCATGATTAGACAAATAATTCTGAAATTGGTGATTACAGTACTCTTTACCATTGTCTGTTCGGAGGGTTTTTATTTTCTTGTCAAATTTAACTTCTACTTTTGCCTTAAAATCTTTGAAAATCTACAGTGCATTAAGTTTGTCCTTCATTAGATAAACATGAACCATACGGGTGTAATCGTCAACAAATGTTATAAAATATTTCATAACTGAGCACGACTCGTTTTCCATTGGGCCTCATAAATCTGAGTGAACAACCTCCAGAAGCTGTATGGCTGTAGATCCGATATTGTTGAATCAATTTATTCATAAAACTTTTGCAATAAAATATAGTAAACTAAAAATCTTATATAAACGTTAATTAGTGCCTAACTTAAAACTAGTGTATGGCTAATATTAATTCGAGCTACAAGATATTTAACTAGGAACTTATAATGTATGTAGCAACCTGCCCGATCTAGGTTTATTTAAACCTGTGTTTCAGGCCATATTGGTCAGTTATATATGTTAACTTCTTCTTCTTCTTCTTCTACCTGGCGTTAATCCCGGCTATTGCCAGGGTCCGCCTTCCTACTTAGCTTCCTCCACTTTGCCCGATCTTGAACATCCTTCTCAGTTAGGCCATTGGCTCTCATGTCGGACTTAACGACGTCCAACCAGCGCTTGCGAGGGCGACCACGGGACCTAGCCCCAAGAACAGCCATATTCATGCATCCCCGACCAACGTACTCCATAGGGCAGCGCATGATGTGGCCATACCATCGCAGACGACACTCTTGCAGTTTTTCCCCCACGTCACGGACACCAAGACTACCTCTGATGAAAGAGTTGCGTATGCGATCGGATCGCGTTACGCCACTCATCCACCTCAGCATCTTCATGTCCGTGACGCGAAGCTCCTGGGTGTGTCTGCTTAGTGCTGACCAACATCCACCGCCGTACAGTAGGACAGGCCGTATGATGCATTTATATATCTGCCCCTTGAGCTTAGGAGGCATTTTGCGGTCGCATACAACGCCCGTTACCTCGTGCCACTTCGCCCAAGCCGCGCCTATACGTGCTTGGACATCGTCGTCCACGTTGCCAGACTCGTGCAGCACGGATCCAAGGTACCTGAACGTATCGGACTTTCTGATCAGGTCCGAACCTATTCGGATGAACCTATTTGAATCCGTGCCGCCACAGGACATGTACTCAGTCTTCGCCACATTTAGTCTCAGACCACCGTTTTCAAGCGTGTCCTTCCAAATGTTGACTTTGCGCTCAAGATGGGCTTTGTTCTGATTAACGAGGGCGATGTCATCGGCATACATCATTAGCCATGGGGGCTTAAGGATGTTTGCCGTAACTACATCGAGCACTACGTTAAACAAGAACGGGCTAAGAGCCGAGCCTTGGTGAACGCCAACAGATATTGGGAAGCCATTCGATTCGCCAACAGCGGTCTGGACAGAGGATACGGAATCGCGGTACATGTCTCTGATAATGTCAATATAGGCCTCGGGAACGCCTTTGAAGCGCAGTGCCCACCAGATGGACTGCCGAGGTATACAGTCGAAGGCCTTCTGAAGGTCTAAAAAGGCCATATGCAAAGCTCTCCTTCTCTCTCTGTAAGCCTCAGCCAGATTCCGTAAGGCGAATACTGCGTCCATGGTGCTGTTACCCGCCCGGAAGCCATATTGACACTCAGAGACAGTACACTCGCTACGGAGCCGTGTGTCAATGATGCGCTCGAAGAGCTTCATGGTGTGGCACATGATCTTGATACCGCAGTAGCTACTACAATCCTGTACGCTACCTTTGCCTTTGTATATAGGGATAATCAGGCTAAATCGCCACTGGTTCGGCATTTCTTTGGTGATCAGGATGCGGTTAAAAAGATCCGTCAGAAGGTCCACGCCATGTGGGCCCATCGCCTTCCACACCTCAATTGGCACATTGTCAGGCCCGACCGCTTTCCGGTTCTTCATGTGGCGAAGAGCAATGCGGGTTTCGTCGGGGGAAATAGGGGAAATAAGTCCAAGGTTAGGAGGCGGTTCGGGAGGAAGGTTATGGGGATGCTGTTTGTTAGACAGCTCCGCGAAGTATGTACACCATCTCTCCTTAACAGAGGGGGCATCGTAGAGCAGCTTACCCTGGGCGTCCCTTACACAGAGACATTTGCTAATGTCCCGTGCAGCTTTCTCCCGGGCACGCGCCAGCTTAAAAATAAGCTTTTGCCCCTCCGCAGTTTCCAGCTTGTCGTACAAGGGCGCCAGACTTTTGCTGCGGGCTCTGGCTACAGCTTTTTTGCAAGCGCGCTTAGCCGCTCCATATGCCTCTCTGTCATCCGGAGAGTTGGACCCTTGCCACTGTTTAAAAAAAACCTTCTTCTTCCGAGTCGCCTCCTGCACCCCGTCATCCCACCACCACGTCTCCTTTTCTATGGTGCGGCCACCACGAGAAGTGCCAAGGACGCGCTTACCCGCATCGGTGATTGCTGAATGGATCCTACTCCAGATCTCTTGAGCGGACTCATGCGGAGCACTGATCTCGAGATGCTCGAGCTCCGCGATGAAGTCCGACTGCCTAGGACCATCAAGCAACCACCACTTTGTGCGGGGTTTGCGTTCCTCGGTCACTTTCTTTTTCGGTACAACCGCAAAGTCCAGGACAAGGAGGCGGTGTTGAGCCGTTAGGCTTTCACCTGGGATGACTTTGCAGTTGGTATCCTTGCCAATGTGGCACCGTCTCACCAGCAGGTAATCTATTTGGGTTGAGTAGGCACCACTACGGTACGTAATAAGATGCTGGGGCTTCTTCTGAAAGAACGTGTTCGCGATGGCTAGGTCAGACAAAGCGCAGGTGCTGAGTATACTGACTCCCTCTGCATTTAGCTGGCCATATCCAAAACCACCGTGAACACGTCCGTACTCTCCAGCAAACTGACCTACGTGACCGTTGAGATCCCCCCCAACCAAAACACCTTCGGAATTCGGAATAGCGCGTAGTACGTCCTCGAACTCATCCCAGAAGGCCTCCTTTCCAGACTCACAGCAACCAGTTTGAGGAGCATAGGCGCTGATTAGGTTCGTTACCGACCCTTCGATCAGCACCCTGACTCGCATCAACCGGTCGCTGCATCGGAATACTTCAAGGAGTCCATCCTGGAGGTCCTTAGACAGCACCACGGCCACTCCGCCCCTGCCCGTTGGTGATCCGGTGTACACTAGCCGGTACCCCTGCCCGATGTCACGTGACTTATTTCCCTTCCAGCGCGTCTCCTGAAGGAAGGCGCACTGGATCCGACGCTTCGCAAGTACGTCCGCGAGTTCTCGGCAACGTCCGGTTAGGGAGCCAATGTTCCAGGTGGCAAAGCGGAACTTCTTCTTGGTTACTATCCTCTTTAGCCGTGCCCGTACTCGACACGGTAGCCCTAGCCCACTTATCGCAGGTTTAGGGCGATGTGCCTGCGCGTCGTTATGCGGCGACGCCCTAGCCCGAGTACCCGTTATCAACTTCTTGTCCATTTTATTTGGCTGAAGTTGGTTTTACGTGGGGCGACCAGCCGTCTGACCCCCACAACCCTACGAGAGGGAAACCAGGTTCGCCAGAGCCTCGTCCTTTGGACAGCAGGGTGCACCGCTAGCAGGTGAGGTTGGCTTGGGTCTTAAGATGGTAACAGACCCCATGCACCCCCACCAGTTATATATGTTAACTAGATCAATATAATAAACCTTAATCGACTATTTAAAATAAGCAAACTGTACAATCATTAATTAATACTAGTCTAAAAATAAACAAAAATAAAAATAATATAAAAAAAATGAAACGATAAACATCATACTAAATTTTTTTGCAGTTTTTCTGTGTCAATGTAATTGAGTTTCAATAAATATTCCGCAAGCGTTGTACTAAATTTTTTTATGATTTAAACTATATATGTTAAGTAGCTTGTTGAGCTTGTTACATAGGTAAGGTCCTAAAAACACAAAAAAATATATTTGCAAAAACATATTTGGTTTGAGGTTTATACAAACCAAATCTTTCCTTCTCTTGTCTGAAGGTACTCGGTCATAAGGAAGTTCAATGTACTGATGCAGTACGATGTTTAGAATAGCTAGTTGACGCATTGGTAGTACCTTATATGCCATGAAAAGTTGGTGCGTGGGAAATTTAAAAGGGTGAAAGGTAACCTTTAGAATTGCTCTTTGAGCACGTTCCAGAGGAAGTAAAATGGACTTTGCGGCGGCACCCGAGGAAGTTATGTAATAGGTTGGAATGGACTGACACAAAGCCAAATAAACCTGTTTAACCAAATCAGAGTCGGCTAAGTTACGTAAGTATTTAAAAATGTATTTTAATTTCCGCACTCTGCTGCATAGTTTTATCGATATGTTTACGAAAACTTAGATTTGTGTCAATCGTGAAACCTTGATATTGCACATAGTCAGCTTTAGCTAAGGTGGAACATGTGCGTTGTCAGTGTAAGTTCTACAATAATGAGCAAAAATGTTTAAGTTAGTCAGCGGAATGTTATTTTTCCTAATCGTAAGTAAAATGTAGTTTGTTTTATCTGAATTAAATGTTAACTGACTGACTGTTCTTTTTTTTTTTACTATAGATAGGCACGCGTTTGACCACTATATCACCTGATGGTAAGTGATGATGTGGTCGAAGATGGAGCACGCTTGCCTAGAAATAACCTATTCACTCTTGACTTAAAGACTCCCAGGTTGTAGCTATCCGGAAACACAGACTCCGGCAGGGAATTCCACTCCTTAGCTGTACGCATTATGAAAGTGTTACCAAAACGTTTTGTGCGTATGGGTGGGATATCCACCGTGTACCGGTGGTCTTGTGGTCCGATGATGAAACGGGCTTGGCGGAATTAAATTATGCAATTCCGTCGCACATTCCCCAAAATGCAACCGGTAAAAAACCGACAGGCTAGCAACCCGTCGTCGATGTTCAAGACTTTGGAGCTTCGTCGCGACAAGCCTCTCATTGCCGATGATCCACTTGGCTCGTTTCTCAATTGACTCAGGGGCATCAAGTTGGTATCTGGTAGATCCATCCCAAAGATGAGAGCAGTACTCCATACACGATCGAACTTGCGCTTGATAGAGTTTAAGCAGCTGTTCCGGCGTGAAGTATCGTCTCACCTTTGCCAGAATCCCCAACTTCTTTGCAGCCACTTGAGCCTTTCCCTCTATGTAAGGGCCAAAATTGAGAGTAGATGTTAATGTAACCCCAAGAAGCTCAAGTTGGTCGGTTATCGGCACGGTTAAACCTCGGAAAGATGGAGCTGGGTGGAATTGGCTCCTTTTGGCGGAAAATAGACACACTTGGGTCTTAGCAGCATTGAACTTAACCAGATTGGCATTGCCCCATTCAGAGACTGCCTGTAAGGACACGTTCAAGCGCTCAACCATTGCCTCCCGGAGAGACCGGATCTGCGACCCACCAGCTCGTGCGTCGGACACGTATGTCTCAGCAACAGTGCTATCGTTTGCATACCCAAAGGTACCGGGTTTAAGCAGATCATTAATATGCAGCAAGAACAGTGTTGCCGACAGCACCGAACCCTGAGGAACCCCGGCATTAATATCCAGCAGTCCAGACGAGCAGCCATCTATGACCACTCGGATAGACCGATCCCTCAGGAAGTCTGCTATCCAATCACACAAACCCTGTCGAAGGCCTTCGAGATGTCAAGGGAGACCGCTAGTGCCTCCCCGTGCTTCTCTATGGTCTCACTCCAGATGTGAATGGCATACGCTAGAAGATCCCCAGTTGACCGATGTCGGCGGAACCCGTATTGACGGTCACTAAGAATATCATTCGCTTCTAGGTACGCCAGGAGCTTATGATTCAGCACGCGTTCCATAGTCTTAATAAATATGGACGTATGGAAAGTATGAAGACAATTAGCGCGTATTCATAAACCTCAATTTTTGATTTAGCTGAGACTAACACTAGAGCCGTGTTATCAGCATATGACAGTATGATACCATTTTTGAGTGGCAAGCTGCACAGGTCATTTATTTAAATTAAAAACAACGTAGGGCCCAAAATGCTGCCTTGCGGAAATCCATAACAGTTATTTTTTAGCTCAGAACTTATAAATTGACCAATTTTCACATTGGAATTCTTGTCTGCTTTTCCTACGAACAATGTGTGCATCTAATAGTGTCACTTTTCCCTTCGTTCAGAGTCACTCCCTCAGCTTCTGAAACATTTAAGGGTGCCATCCGCAGATGCCATAAATAGGTGTTATTCATATTTTCATTATAAGATAATAAGTGGGCAGTCTCAGAATTATTTACTGTGTTCAGCACATAAAGTTTATTATTGAGTGTTGCTGAACAAACTATTTATTACTACTATCACGAATATAGCAACCTTGCTCATTAAATGTCATTACTCATATGTAGCCATTTTTAACTATACTACGGCAGATAATAGATTGGCTGCTTAACCAGGAACAGACATCTACTGACAATTGCTCTCTATTGGCTACCGTTATATTTTTCACTGGTGGTTTGGTAACGTTTTACATCTAATCTTATTTTCTAGGCATGTGCGTAGATGCACCTGAGTCTACAAACCACTTGTCACTTAATCCATCCAATGTAGCTGAAAACGCTGCAACTACATTATTACTGTCTGCATCTTTTTGCTGTTTGTTTGTCGTTTTCTTGGGACTTCTGCAGAACTTTGCATAGTGACCATGCTTGTTACAATTGTAATACCTCGGTCACTTTTGCTTATTAGGCTGTCCATTATTCTTTGTCTTTGTGTTCTGAGATTTTATGTAAAGGGCTTTACTTGAATTCGTCGATTTTACTTCTTGTATCAACTTCGTTTTGACCAAGTCAACGCTAATCTGTACCCTTGAACTTTCTAGCTCCATTATAATAGGTGCATTCACATCAGGAAGACCTGTTTCTGTGTAGGTCCTGAGACAATTTTTCCAATTACCGGTTCTGGCGTGCGTCGAAAAATTTTCATAACCTTCAAATGTTTTGCCGGTATACTTTTATTTCCTGATATCTTCACGATCCTAATAACTGATTGCAAAACCACTCTGCTACCATGAATCTTGTGGTGCAATTTATATGATAAATAAAAGAGAAGACCTACTTGAAATACTGAAAGTACTCGTACATTGCAAAGAAACGTTAACAACAAAAGAACGTTCACCATTGACAAAAGAGCGCCCAAGCATAGAGTAGAGCTGAGGCCTCTATAGATAAAAAATGTGTACAAAGTAGGTTGCGTTCACTAAAATACTTAACACATACATATTATCAAAATAAATAAAAAAATCAGAAACTTCTTTCAAAAACCAGTCAAAACCGTGGATTAATAAAAAAATCTATAAACGGAAACATTTAATTTTATACACAGGAAAAAACTTGTCCAGTACACAGAAATTTAAACTTAGATACTTATGAAAAAAAGTTATTAAGTAAATGTAATTTAATAGATAATTAAGTGCAAAGATTATCTATAGTAGCTTTCAAGAACGGTTTAAATATTTTCTCAAACTCTTGCCATGAGCAAACTCCTCCATTGCACAGTTCCAAAAATGGTCTCTCATTCCGATAGAATGAGATCTTGTAGTCATATGACGTTTCATCGGACTGTTTGCACCTGAAATAGACAGAAACTTATATTGTGTTGTGATATACCCTTTTTAAAGCAAAAAAAAAACGTGTGGGATAGAGTAGTGTTAGTACGTGCTTTGGACTTGCTAGCTTGGGCTGAAGGATTTTTTTTTTTTCGAGCGTCCCTATAGCATACGGAACCCTGAAAGTATAACCTTATGTGTCTGTCTGTTTCTATGTCTGTGTATACGTGTTTGAGTCACAGAAGATAATGAACGCATAACGTGGCATAATGACGCGTAACGTAAATAAATGGATAGGTACCGAGTATGGTGTGTTCCTTTTGGGGGAAAAACGGGATGAAATTTTTGTTTCAATTTCTGCCGTGTGACGAATCAAATGAATAGACTTATTTTTTTTCGTAAATTTAGAATTAATAAGTTTAAGTTTATTAAAGAAAACATACCGAAATTGACCATTATTTACTTTCGAAACGCGCAAACACTTATTCCCCCTCTCAGCTCCTTCTTCCATCACTCTCGTAGTCCAACGTGACGGCAATATATCACTATCAGAGAGATATCTGGAGCAGTCGTGACACGGGGGTATTCGGAATGTGACAGAGAATTTTTAAGTAACATACACAGTGAAACATTTTGTGAATCGAACGCAGGACCCCCAGCAGGCGCACTTGCGGCTGCAAGACTAACGAAGCCAGTATGATATATTTTATCTCTAACTAGCTTTCCGCAGCTTCGCTCGCGTTAAAGTAGACTGGAAAAGTCAGAGGCCATGGTCTTTCACGGCCTCGACGGGCGCCGCCATCAGGGTCACATACGAGGTCGGGGGGGTCGAAATTGCTGTCAAGTCTACCATGAAGTACCTAGGATTGGTGCTCGACAGGCAGTAGAACTTTGGCCCCCACTTTCGGCGGCTAACGCCCAGGTTAATGGACGCCGCGGGCGTGCTTGCAACGCTGCTTCCCAATCTGGGGGTCCCGAGCACCGTCTGTAGGCGGTTACACTTAGGAATCGTGCAATCCATGGGCCCTTTACGGGGCCCCAAGGTTGGTTGTGCACTGGCAAGATCACCGCCCTGGGACTTACAGGCGAGGGTTCTCGCCTCGCTGAACCAGTGGCGCGAGGAGGTGCCGACGCGGGGCAGTGAACCGATGCAGCACGAGATTGAGTTGTGTCGGTCACAGCTCCGCGAGGTCATCGTGAGGTAATGGCGTGAAAAGCTTTCGCGACCTACCGCCGGCCTCGCCACTATCGCGGCCATCCGGCCAGTGCTCGACGAATGGTTCGGGATAAAGCACAGCTTCCTATCGTTTCGGGTGACGCAGGTGCTCTCGGCATGCCTGCTTCGGGATGTACCTGTGTCGCATAAACAGGGAGCTGGACGCTCGGTGCCATCATTGCACCGACTGTCGGGAGAACACGGCGCAGCACACACTGGCAGGGTGCCGCATGGGAGGAGCAGCGCCGTGCCCTCGTATCCGAAGTGGGACCCGACCTGTTGCTGCCGGCTGTCGCTCGTTCGATGGTCGGAAGCGCCGAGTCCTGGGATGCGGTGATCTCTTTCTGCGAAATCGTAGTTTCACAGAAGGAGGCTGCGGAGAGGGAGAGGGAGGCCGTAGCCACTCTCCAGTGCCGCAGCAGGTGAACTAGGAGTCGGTGGAGCCCCCGTAGAAAGGTCCGGAGGAACGGTGGACTGGTGGTCGTCCGCCGCCCCTCATACTCCCCTTGACGCTTCCCTTTTGGACGTCGCAGGGGGAGGACACCACACTCCTCCCGCGGGCCTAAGGTGGCCTGCATAGGCGGGTCGGCACTGCCGGGGATTATGGTTGGCGCACTAGCTCTCACAATCCTCGGCCAAGTGTGAGAAAGAACACCGGGGTGGTTTTTAGTCAGTAAGAGTCTAACAGACCCCTTCGCCCGCCCCAGGCGAGAGACATCCATGAGGATTTTCCTACCCGACAACAAAAAAACCGGCAAAAAAAAGACTATAACTATGTCTAGGGTTGCATCCATCTCTTTATAAAAATTCGTCAAAATCGGTTCGGCGAATTAGCCGTGACAGCATAAATAGTCCATTCATCTAAGTCAAAATTAGGTAAGTATCTCGGTATTTGAGTTACCCAGCTATGAACTTGTATTTTGACATTCTACATATGTAGGTGTACGCGACTATCAAAATCTAAGGTCAAAGGTCACAAAATATGATTTTTGAGCATTTTTTGCAAATATCTCGTTTCCCATGGATTTTTTGCTATTTGTATTAATTATCCATATTGTAAAAGATTAAGTACCCTGCAACTTTGGTTTCAAAAAAAAATTATACGTTGAATTGTTAAGAGATGTAGGGCAGAGAGCGCGTGGTTAGAGCATTATTTAAGGTGAACCGGTAGTCCCGGTCAGAAACACGACTTATACAGTTAATAATTGTTGATAAACACATAATTATTAATAAATTTCATTTCGTATTAACTATTATATTGTATTTTTTTCATTAATTGAATATCTTTCTATTCAATAACACTTATAACCGAATTCAAAAATTAAAAAAATAAGGGACAAACTTTAATTACATTTTAATTATATTCTCATTTCCACTAATTGCATTTTGTATTGAAAATTATCAAGTATATTTAACGGCAACAATGCCGCCACAAGAAAAACCAACGGACCAAATCTACATCGCAACAAAAAGAACCGCGACGCCGTCTATCCAACTAGCTAGATTTGAAAATATACAACAGCCCGAATATCGACTATCGCCCGCCAGGCGAAATAACCGCCTGGTCGGAGGATCCTGCCTTCTCAATGGAGGTTTGCGGGATTTTACTCTCTGTACCGCATACCCTATATAGGGTGACTGGTAATTAGTGACCGATACTTAAATATGTGATTGTACTCAACTTCAGGTTTGGTCCTTGTACCGGACGGGCGTGATCGACTGGAACGGGGTTGTGATGGGGTAGGTCTATCCTTTTTCTTCTCCTCCGAAGTGAACTGTGACCGACCGACGACGTCCAGCCGCGCTGACGTCCTGTGCCGGAAACTAAGGCTCTTCCGCACCTAACGTACAACGTTCTTCTATCTTGCCAAGTACTTGCTGTCTTCGGGGTAGATTGGGGTGCAGGGTGAATGCTTACCAGGGTTAAACAATAGGCAGGAATTTGAGAACACTGCAGCTAATGGTTTAAGGGCAAAGTCGCGAGTACTGTGATTCTATTTATAGATTCTAGGGTTTCTTCTGCCGGTGACTACGAATTGGCTATTTTTTACCATTTACTAAGGTACGAGGTTACTTTACCGTAACGAGGCCCAAAATCCGCTAACTGCTTCAGTTTATTTTAACTGTGAATTTTAACTATAGTTCTAGAACATTTTTGGCTATATCTAGGTCTATTCTAGGTCTGGATGGGGGTTGACGCACCTCTATTCGAATCCCCCGAAATTCCCCGTCGAACGGGTTGGAAATCAACCCCTCAACCCTGCCCACTAGTGGGCTTGTTGCATTTAACTATCAAAAATATCACAAGTTTCGAGCTTGCTTACTATTTGGGGTTGATTCCCCGGAAAACTGTGCCCCATGGGCTATGAAACTATCTATATTCGGGTAGGTGCATCATCCCTCCATCCAGCTACACAACTTACCAAGCCACCCCTCCAAGGGTGGAGGTACTATAGGTCAGGAACCCGGGAGAGGATAAAAAACTATGTTTATCTTCTTATCTATTTTGTGGCTTTATGCCTTGCCTGACCATGAAGATGTGTACATATCTGGATAGGGCTGAGTGCCAGCTTTCCAGTGCCTATGGTTTAAGACCTAAATTCCTAGATGCCCTAAAAACTTAGCACTGAAGGTGCGTGTGCATGGTGGTTTTCTTCAACCACCCTACTATGTTCGAATGTGAAATGACTATTTTGTGTATACCTTCGATTAGGCTGATTTCCATCAGCCAATCAGAACACGCCCTCAGGGTGCTATCGGGAATGTGTAAGGGAAATGTGTAGCCCTACCTATTGACTATAATTTTCCTTGAAAATATGTTTTCCCCAGAACATCTTTTACGTGTTTGGGGAAAACGACAAACATATGACTTCAAATTGATTACATAGCTTACAAACTATCACTATGCAAGTACATAAGCTTCTAAATTCAGTACATAGGCCTACGACTATAGGTACATAGGTACTATCTATGCGAGTTACACAATGTTAAATGCGTCTCCGCGAACATTTCTATTGCTATTTAAGTATATAAGCTTCTAACTTAAAAAACATATAAGCTTACGAATATAAGTACATAAGGCTGTTTATGCGAGTTATATAAATCAAAATGCTCCGTCGCGAACATTTCTCCCGCCGTGCAGCGCAGTGACGACTCGTTGCGATGTCGGCGCGGCGCTGCATCTCGCCGGTGAGCGACGACTGTAGTTGCGTCGCCCGTTGCCACGGTGACCGTTGTCTCGACGCGACCCTCGCCGCCCCGGCGACCGTTGCCTCGATGTTCGCCGACGCGACGCCCGTCGCTCCGGCCCGTAGCTCCGACGCTCTGGATCATTTCGGCAGCGGGATCAGCTTCTTCGCCGGACGCTTTAGAGTGCCGCCAGATGTGCGCACCTCAACGGTCCGGACCTCTCCATCCGTCCCAGGGAAGACTGCGGTGATGCGGCCTCGCGGCCACGTGTTGCGAGGCAGCTGGCCGTCTGCGATGAGCACAGGGTCGCCCACCTGCAGACCAGGGCCACGGCTGTGGGGCTCCCGCCGGTGTTGGAGCTCGGGTAAGTACTCCCTCACCCAGCGGCGCCAGAACTGGTCGGCGAGCGCTTGCGAGCGCCGCCAGTGCTTCCTGCTGTCGACGTCTTGCTCGGTGAACACGCCGGGTGTTGGCAGTCTGGCCGAACCACCGAGTAGGAAGTGGTTCGGCGTGATGGATTCGTCGTCTTCGCTGTCGACTGACACATGTGTCAGCGGGCGGCTGTTTACCGTATACTCTGCCTCACACAACAGTGTGGACAACACCTCTTCGTGTAGGTGTTTCTCTGTGAGTACGGTGTACAATGCGGACTTCACGCAGCGGACTAGGCGCTCCCAGGCGCCTCCCATGAATGGCGCGGACGGAGTTATGAAGCGCCATGTGATGCCTCGACGACTAGCCTCTTCTCTGCAGGCGTCTCGAAGCTCGTTGTCGGCGCCGTGCATGTTGGTGCCGTTGTCGGAGTATATTTCTGTTGGGCAGCCCCGGCACGCAGCGAAGCGGCGCAGAGCTAGAATTGCCGAGTCTGCGCTGAGGTTGGCAGCAATTTCGAGATGTACTGCCCTGGTGGTGAGACACGTGAATAGGGCCACGTATCTCTTCTGGTGCTGGCGACCGACGGTGACGGACAGTGGACCAAAGTAGTCGAGTCCAGTGTACGTAAATGGTCTCTGGTGATGAGCCAGGCGAGTCTTCGGATGGTCGCCCGTGGCGGGCACAGGAGCGTGTGCCTTTCGAATGCGACACTGCAGACAGCGTGTCACCATCATCTTCGCTGTGGGCCTCAGCTTGACAACCCAGTAGTGTTGACGTACCTCGTTGATTGTCATCTCGGTTCCACTGTGTTGCAGACTTCTGTGTGTCCAATCTATGTATAGCTGAGTGATGCGGTGATCGCCGTGTAGTATAGGCGGACGCTTGACTTCGTCGGCTATCTCGTCGGTTTTTTCTATGCGACTTCTCAGATGTATGACGTCATCTGTGAGTTCTATTTGCAGCGGACGCAATCGGCTGTCGTCTTCTATCTGTTTGTTCTCTCGCAGACTCGTCAGTTCTCCGTTGAACATTTGTTCCTGTACTGTTTGCACGAGTAACCTCTCCGCTTGTCGGAGGTATTCGGCTTCTATTATATTATATTTTGACGCCACTGTGGACGTCACTGATGCTTTAGGAGGGGGCTTAGCCGTCTTTGTACGTTTCCTCTAATCTGGATCCGATTCCTTGCCTTTCTGTGTTCTTTTATAGAACGTTTTCTCTGTCGGTCCTCGAGTGATTGAGACGAAGCGCAATACGTTCGCTGTCGCTCTTAGGAGTCGTTCCCACTTCGAGAATCTGGCCGGATCGGGTATGACCTCGGAGAGTCTTCGGTCTGTTTTCTGTTTGACGTTGACGGTTAGGGTTCTCTCTTCACCCGTCTGATCGTCAATCGGCGGTTTTTCTGTTGGCCACGACATCGGTTCTTCATAGAGAAAGCTGGGGCCACGATACCATTCATGCGATGAATTGAATTCTAATGGTACGTCACGAGTGGCAATGTCTGCCACGTTCCTTTTCGTGGGTACCCATCGCCAGTCTTCGACTTTGCTATTTTCTTCTATGGCGGCTATTCTGTGGGCTACGAAGGGCTTGTACACTCGAGCTCCTCTTCTAATCCAGGTCAGCACGGTTTTGCTGTCTGACCAGTAGGTTACGGAGTCCGGTTTTACTCCGTGCTCGCGTATCACAGCTGCAGCCACGCGGGTTCCCATCACCGCGGCCTGCAGTTCGAGTCGAGGTATCGATTGCAGCTTGAGTGGTGCCACCTTTGCCTTTGCCATGACGAGGCTTACGTGCGTCATGCCATCTGACGTGGAGATCCGCCAATACACTGCTGCGGCGAATGCTTTCTCGCTGGCGTCGGTGAAGACATGGACTTGGGTCTCTGTTGCTTCGCTATATCCCGGGTAACATCTCGGTACTGTGATGTCTTTGAGGTTTTCCAAGTGTCGGATCCAACCTCTCCATGATGTGGCCAGGTCTGTATCGAGTGACTGATCCCAGTCGACTCCTCTTCTCCATGCTTCCTGGAGTATTTGCTTGGCGCGTACTGTGACTGGTGAGGCTAAGCCAAGCGGGTCATATAATGACATAACTATTCTGAGTGCCTCTCTTTTAGTGGGTACGTCTTTCTCTAAGACTCCACTCGGTAGACGCGCTAGGGCCAGGTTGAAACCCAGCGTGTCTGCACTTGGTCTCCAGATTAGACCAAGTATCTTTTCTATATTTTCTGTGTCGCCGATATTGACGACATCTGTTGGCGTTTGCGACGGCTCTATTTCTTTTATGACGTTGGCGTCATCCGATACCCATTTCTTAATTTCAAAACGGGCCTGTTGGTGTATCTTCTTCACCGCTTTTGCTATGCGCGTCGCTTCTTCTGTGGTCCTGTAGCTATCCAGGTAATCGTCCATGTAATGATTATGAATGATGGCTTCAACTGCTTCTGGTTGCTGTTCTATGTGCATCTTCGCGTTCCAATCTTTCGCGAAGATAGCTGTACATGGTGAGCTGGCCGCGCCGAATATGATTGACGTCATTCTATATTCTTCGGGAGCTCCCACTCTTCTGTCGCCTCTCCACAGATATCGGAGGGCGTCTCTGTCCTCTTGTCGGACTTTCACCTGCATAAACATTTCGGCAATATCGCCCGAAATGGCTATGGGGTGTCTACGGAACCTCATCATGACGCCGGGCAGCGACTGTAACAGGTCTGGTCCTGTGAGTAGGAAGTCGTTCAAAGACATTCCATTCGATTTAGCTGCGGCGTCGTGCACTATACGGAACTTCTCTGGCTTCATTGGGTTGAAGACATCGAAATGAGGTAAGTACCAGGTTCTTCCTGGTGTACTATTTTTGGGCGCCTTCTCGGCGTACCCTTACTGTAGGAGCGAGTCCATCTGTTCCGTATATCTATCTCGAAGAGTCGAATTTTTATCGAGTTTCTTCTCTATAGAGACAAGCCGCTTGTGGGCTGTCCCGTAACTATCGGGCATTTCAAATTTTTCTTGCTTCCATAGCATTGCGGTTTCTATGTGCCCATTTTCTATTTGTTTGGTGTGTCGTTTCAAGATGTCTTCTGCCTTCTTTTCGGGGTCAGAAGTTGGACGTTGCGGATTAACTATTAACTATTCTAATGCGAAATATTTACGGAGCTGTTCATCAAGGTTTTCGTCTCTTGATGCTGTGTTGTTCACATAGTGCACCTGTTGACCGAGTATTCTATTGTGCGCGCCATGTAAGGTCCATCCCAGAGTCGTGAGTGACGCTATGGGCTGGTGTTTCGGGCCTCTTCTTACTTCACTGGCTAACAATAAGTGCCAGTTGTCTTGGCCGATCAGAATCTTGGGCGCGCCGACTTCGTACACCAGCTGTTGTTTCAAGTCGCTGAGATGCTTGCAGTATGTGACATCTTCCTCTTTAACTGTTTGCGGCGTGAGGTTGAGCTTAGGTATGGTGCGCGCTCTGAACGGCACCCTGTTCTTTAGCTGGCTCGCGAGCTTTACTGTCACTCTGCGTGAGCAAGGAGTGTCGATCATGGTGTCACCGATCGCTCCAATCTTGAGCGGGTCGATGCGTCCTTCGGCTCCGACTTGAGTAGCGAGGTCCTCGTCTATCAACGATACGGTTGATCCATCGTCGAGAAGGGCGAACGTAGACGCCTCTCCCGCCGGTCCAATCACCCGGACCGGTACTATCTTGAGGTAGGCGTGACTCGACGATGTTCGCGAACTGGCAACCACTTCTTTGGTATCTTGTGGTTCGAGGATCTTCGGCTTTTCGGCGGCCGCTGTAGCGAGCTTCTTCTCATAATGGAGTAAGCGATTGTGGCTGGCTGTACATCCCTTGATGCCACATCTGTTCGATTTGCACTGGTGTCGCTCGCGTCGAAACTTCATGCAGCGATAGCACAGATTGAGCTTCTTTGCTAGCTCCCATCTCTGGTAGCTGTTGCCCTCCTTGAACTTCCGACAATCGCGTTCTATGTGCCCATCTTTCCCACATACGCGGCATCTATCGGCCGGTTTTTCTGTTGTTGTGTGGGTTCTCTGTGCCGTACGTCTGTTTGATGGGCCCTCTGTTGCGTTGATGTTCTCAGCGGGAGCAAATGCGCTGCAGAAGCGAGCTTGTTCAGTGATGAATTCGCTGAACAACGATAGATCAGGTAATGACTGATACTTCTCCGTGTATATTCGGTACCACTGAACTCGAATAGAGTTTGGTAGCTTCTCTGTCAATGTTCGCATTAGTTCAGCATTGATCAAGTAGTGATCCTTCTTCAGTGCTCGTAACGTGACGATAGCACATCTCACTCGACTTGCGAACGTGCAAATGTCTTTCGGATTCTCGCTGCACCGTGTCAGTCCGCGCAGTCTATCTGTTTCGGCTTGCGCTATCGAGTCCGGTCTTCCGAATTGCAGCTCCAGTTCCTTCATAATATCGTCTGGTCTTGCATGTCCGATGAGCTCTGAGCTCACTGTATCGAGTGCACGTCCGTGTAGGCTCCTTCTGAGCCTTGCTGTGTTCTCGACATCGTTGAAATATCTTCGAGTTGTCTCGTAAATGGCTCGAAACGACAACCATTCTGTGTGTGCACCACTGAAGTTCGGTAAAGTCATGATGACCTTTGACGGTGAGGACGAATTCTGTTCTGTTTTCCTGTCAGCTAGCGATGCTATAGCTGCTGTTAAGTCCGTTATGAACGGCTGTAATCTATTTTCCCCATTGTCTTCTATTTTCTTCGGTGGTGCTATCTGTTTAGTCACTTCATCGACTTTCGGCTCTTGCTCCGGTACTTGCGCTCGACGAGAGTCCACTATCGGTACGGAGTCCACGGGGGGAGGCAATTGCTGCTCGCAGCTTCTATCTATTCTATTCTGTATGTCTCCCTCGGCGGCGTTGGTCTCTCTCTGATCAGGAACAGGTTCCGGTGCCTCTTCCAGCCAGGAACGCACGTACTCGTCGTTCGAGTTTCTATCTTCTATGTAATCGTCGTCCGATTCTTGTTCGGCTCTCTGAAGTGCTAACTGTGCAAGCTCCAACTTAATCTTGAGTAAGTCTTCGCGTGCTTTCGCGACTTTTCTATAAGACCGCGTCGTCCTTCCCACGGTCGACGGCGGCTTGCTAGGTTCGATACGTTCAATACGGGCGTCACCCCGGGTAGTCACCGGCAGGATTCGGCTGTATGTTCTATCTGTTGGCCTCAGTGTACTGTCTGAAGGCGCTTCAAATCTGGTTCCCTTCTTTGAGGTCGCTGGTGGTTCTGTTCGCTCCTCCTGTTCAACTGGAGCGGGGGATGAAGATAATTCTTCGCTGTGCGACTGCAACGGCTGTGTTCCTTCAGTCGTGGATGGTGAACGCGGCGGTAACTGGTGACGGGTGATGGGAGCCCTTTCGGTTGGTTCCCTGTTTAGGTCTACCACCCACGCCTCAGGTGTCTTCCCACGCGACCTCGTGATCGGCATGATTCAAATCTTCAAGTCGATTCTTCTTCAAAATTTTCAAAGTTCAAAATCTTCGAAAATTTTTCTATGTTCTGAGTCGGTCTATGTTTTCTATATGTAGAATCTTCTCAAAATTTTCAAAGTCCAAAATCTTCAAAAAATTTCTATGTCCCGAATCTGTCTATGTCTTCTAAGTGTAGAATCTTCTCAAAATTTTCAAAGTCCAAATTCTTCAAAAATTTTCTATGTCCCGAAACCGTCTATATCTTCTAAGTGTAGAATCTTCTCAAAATTTTCAAAGTCCAAAATCTTCGAAAATTTTCTATGTTCAGATGATCAAAATTTTCTAAGTCCCAGTATGAATCTTCGAAATTTTTCTAAGTGCCAGCTTCTATGTTCGAAAATTTTCTAAGTGTCGGGTTCAATCCTCAAAATTTATTCTAAGTCTCAGGTTCTGTCTTCAAAAATTTTCTTAGTCCCAGCTTCTATGTTCGAAAAATTTTCTAAGTGTCGGGTTCAATCCTCAAAATCTCAAAAAGTCCCAGGTTTGGTCTTCAAAATCTTCCCAAGTCCAGGTTCAACTTTCAAATTTTCTCAAAGTCCAGGATTCCTTAGAAATCTTCTAAGTCCAGACGCAATCCTTCAGTGTTTCAGGAAAATTTTCAAAGTCCAAAGTTTCGGGGTGAGTCCTTAAGGGTGGCTCCCGAAGGGTAGTTCTCTCCAAGGGCAGTCCTCACGATGAACCACGATGCTGAGCTTGAGGCTTCTTAACTGGAACGTATGTTGACGGATAGCTTCGGATCCGCCTCAGGGTGAGTCCTTAAGGGTTGGTTCTTGAAGGGTAGTTTTCTTCAAGGGGTAGTCCTCACGATGAACCACGATGCTGAGCTTGAGGCTTCTTAACTGGAACGTATGTTGACGGATAGCTTCGGATCCGCCTCAGGGTGAGTCCTCAAGGGTTGGTTCTTGAAGGGTAGTTTTCTTCAAGGGGTAGTCCTCACGATGAACCACGATGCTGAGCTTGAGGCGTCTTCACAGGAACGTCAATCGACGACTAACTTCGGATCTGTTTCGGATGAGTCTTCAAGGGATGATTCTTGAAGGGTTGATTCGGGAACGGATACCAATTGACATACTGTTAAGAAACAAGATACGGGGTGCGTATGTTTGGCTCTTGTGCCAAACTATATCGCAGGGGCTTCGGCTTGAGTCTTCAAGGCTTGTTTCTTCAAGGGTTGATTCTTCAAGGGATGATTCGGGAACGGATACGTTTTGACATACTGTTAAGAAACAAGATACGGGGTGCGTATATTTGGCTCTTGTGCCAAACTATATCGCAGGGCTTCGGCTTGAGTCTTCAAGGCTTGTTTCTTCAAGGGTTGATTCTTCAAGGGATGATTCGGGAACGGATACGTTTTGACATACTGTTAAGAAACAAGATGTACGGGTGCGGAGATCCGGCTCTCGAAGGACCAAAAAATGTACCGGACGGGCGTGATCGACTGGAACGGGGTTGTGATGGGGTAGGTCTATCCTTTTTCTTCTCCTCCGAAGTGAACTGTGACCGACCGACGACGTCCAGCCGCGCTGACGTCCTGTACCGGAAACTAAGGCTCTTCCGCACCTAACGTACAACGTTCTTCTATCTTGCCAAGTACTTGCTGTCTTCGGGGTAGATTGGGGTGCAGGGTGAATGCTTACCAGGGTTAAACAATAGGCAGGAATTTGAGAACACTGCAGCTAATGGTTTAAGGGCAAAGTCGCAAGTACTGTGATTCTATTTATAGATTCTAGGGTTTCTTCTGCCGGTGACTACGAATTGGCTATTTTTTACCATTTACTAAGGTACGAGGTTACTTTACCGTAACGAGGCCCAAAAACCACTAACTGCTTCAGTTTATTTTAACTGTGAATTTTAACTATAGTTCTAGAACATTTTTGGCTATATCTAGGTCTATTCTAGGTCTGGATGGAAGTTGACGCACCTCTATTCGAATCCCCCGAAATTCCCCGTCGAACGGGTTGGAAATCAACCCCTCAACCCTGCCCACTAGTGGGCTTGTTGCATTTAACTATCAAAAATATCACAAGTTTCGAGCTTGCTTACTATTTGGGGTTGATTCCCCGGAAAACTGTGCCCCATGGGCTATGAAACTATCTATATTCGGGTAGGTGCATCATCCCTCCATCCAGCTACACAACTTACCAAGCCACCCCTCCAAGGGTGGAGGTACTATAGGTCAGGAACCCGGGAGAGGATAAAAAACTATGTTTATCTTCTTATCTATTTTGTGGCTTTATGCCTTGCCTGACCATGAAGATGTGTACATATCTGGATAGGGCTGAGTGCCAGCTTTCCAGTGCCTATGGTTTAAGACCTAAATTCCTAGATGCCCTAAAAACTTAGCACTGAAGGTGCGTGTGCATGGTGGTTTTCTTCAACCACCCTACTATGTTCGAATGTGAAATGACTATTTTGTGTATACCTTCGATTAGGCTGATTTCCATCAGCCAATCAGAACACGCCCTCAGGGTGCTATCGGGAATGTGTAAGGGAAATGTGTAGCCCTACCTATTGACTATAATTTTCCTTGAAAATATGTTTTCCCCAGAACATCTTTTACGTGTTTGGGGAAAACGACAAACATATGACTTCAAATTGATTACATAGCTTACAAACTATCACTATGCAAGTACATAAGCTTCTAAATTCAGTACATAGGCCTACGACTATAGGTACATAGGTACTATCTATGCGAGTTACACAATGTTAAATGCGTCTCCGCGAACATTTCTATTGCTATTTAAGTATATAAGCTTCTAACTTAAAAAACATATAAGCTTACGAATATAAGTACATAAGGCTGTTTATGCGAGTTATATAAATCAAAATGCTCCGTCGCGAACAGTCCTATAGTAAAAGTTGTTTGTTATCATGAGTACAATCACGTGTTAAAGTATCGGCCACTAATTACCAGTCACCCTATGTATATATATATCTTCGTTAAAATCCGTAAACTCTTAAATTCTTCTGATGCTCTTACCGCGCGCTCTCCGTCCTTTATCACCAAAACGATTCAACAAAAGTTATTGGGAATTTAATCCTCTACCACATTATTAATAAATACATCATCTGCCTAGCCTTTTCCCAACTATATTGGGGTCGGCTTCCAGTCAAGCCGGATTTAGCCGAATACCAGTATTTTACGAGGAGCGGCTGCCTACCAGACCTCCACAACCAATTAACTGGGTAACACGGTACTTCAAGGCAAGACTGGACTCAGATTTACTGGCTTCTGACTATCCGTAACGACTGCCAAAGATTTACAAATGACAGCCGGGACCAACGGCTTAACGTGCTTTCCGAGGCACGGAGGAAACCCGGTATGTTAAGATGGTCACCCATCCACAGACCAACCTTGGCAAGCGTTGCTTAACCTTGAAGATCTACCCGTGTGGCTGTTATTATCTAGCCACGAGCTCCTCAACATTTTTAATAAATACAAATAGCGAAAAACCCAAAGGAAACGGGATATTTGCTAGATAACTAGATGTAATAGTTCCGTACACCCTACCATATGTAGGTTTTGAGACAACTTTTAGGAGGTCAAAATTCAAGTTTATAAGGGTTGGGAACTTAAAATTCCGAAGTGAACTTACTAAGATGACTGGATTAAAACTAGGAACAAACAAATACATCACATTCCAATTTACAATATTAGTAAGGATATTACAGACCTGTTCAGAACTGCAATGAGATTCACGCCAAAAGTCGATAAAAATGTGGATCTCCATTTTCTATTCAGGTTTCTACGAGTCGCCGTAAGTGGGCTCGAATCCTTGAAAACATTGAAAGCGACCAGGATCATGTCCATCATTGAAGAATGGGTGAAGTATACAATAGCCTTCTTGCCTTGCTTATTCTTAGCTAGTTCCAAGTTTTTGAATAAATCTGTTAATGTTATCTGGCCAAAAGTGTTGGAATACTTTGCTGCTCCATAGCCACTTCTATAGTAATGCTCTAAGTCTCCAACATATTCAATAATCTCAAGGTCTTCTTTAGAGAACACGGCACACCAGGGGCTGTATTCATTAGCGATTCCATCCGAAGTGTATCGACATAAATCATAAATTGCTATAATGTTTTTGTTCGTCAAAGAAAAACTTAAGCCTAACTTCTTTTCAATTCTTTCTTTCATCTAAAATAAAAAAAAATATAAATAAAGATATTTATATAGGTAATAAATAACCCTAAACAATGTTAAGATAAATTAAAATTACATCTTACGTTTATGAATTCTGGATTTTTCATATATTGAAGTGACATTTTGTAAGTATCTGGATTGCGAAAAACTTCTTCATGATAAGTTCTACATGCTCCGTAGGGCTGCAACAAAGTTTTTAAATCATTTGTCTTATAGCACGGAGAATTTGCTCCGTGTCTTGTAGATAGTCTGATAGTAGGTATCGACTTTAATACACTGTTATTCAAAAATAATCTGCTACTGCTTTTTTTTTAATATGAACCCCTACCAGAAATATGCAAAAAGCGATGCACCGTCATGCATACTCGTATAGCTTACACAGACTTTTCGTTATAGTTTAGAATAGACTGACAACTTATTTGACCTGAATTCGGACGAATACCTTTATGACATATTAATCAGTGATTTATTTAAGAATACTATTAGTGCTATCCCGCACTTTGCTGGAGGTGATTCGCTTGCGCATTGAAACTCTCCGCAAACACACCTACACCAGCGTTATAAAATTGGGGCAGCCCTAGCAGTATCCTCAAACCATTGTTTAGGTTTATTTATTTATTTACTGGACGTGGACGCGATTGATGTCCGAGTACAAACAAAACTAACCAGTAATCTTCTTCTATAAGTTATTAGGTTATGACATTTTATATGTGTTCATATATTTTTTTTTATTTACTTTTGTTTCTTTATTCACTCATAGAGTGTGCTAGCTAACCAGTGATAAATAATATCTATTTTTTTTTTCGTTCATGTATTAATTACTTTGCATACTTAGTATATAAATTCAAGTTTGTAACAGATAGATTTGTTGCTGGGGAGTTTGTGGGCTACTTCTTCTCCACAGCTAAAACACTAGGAAGTGGTGACGGGCGGGTGTATTGGGGGACTGTCTTTTGTAAAACATGACGTTCAAAAAGTGCTGGCTCTCAGCCTAATTTGAATAAACGAATTTTGATTTTGATTTGATTTTATAAGTGGAAAAAGATAAGGCAAAAAAATTGTCAATCTGCCTTGGTTTTACCCTATTACATTTACAAAGCAATTCTATAATCTATACATATAATAAAATCGTAAACCAACCGTGTCTGTACATTGAATATTTTTGCATAAAAATTACATAGAAAAGTTAGGAAAAAGATACAAAACACAAATATGCTATTTTTGAAATGTTTGTCTGTTTGTCTGTTTGTCTGTTTATCTGTTTGTCTGTTTGTCTGTTTGTCTGTTTGTCTGTTTGTCTGTTTGTCTGTGCGTTTGAGGCAGCATCACGCATAAACTACAGATTGGGCACATCTAGGTACTTAAAAATATTAAGTGATAATCCGAGTAACATTTAGCGTTCATTTCATCAAAATCGACCCACAAAATAAAAAGATATTGAATTTTTAAGTTTAGGAAGAAACTTCATCGAGCGCTAAAATAGGTAGTTTTCATTGAGTCTCCAGAGACTTGCAATGCCATCTATTGAGAATAATAGTAGTAACAAATGTGTGAAACGAACTTCAAAACATATTGTTGAGTTATTTGCTAAACTCTTAATATTATGTAGCAAGCAAAAGAAAAGTGAACATGTTATTATCATAATATTATTATTTATCGTAACATGTGGGCTCCTAAGTTCAAACTCATTTTTGTCAGTTTAACTACATTGTCAGTAGATGGCGATTGTCTAATGACGCGTTTTTCTGAATCGCGGTGTTAAGATTCTCCTCAGGAATATGACCTCAGCTCATGGCATAAAAGTTTTATTGAAATTGTTATCCCACGAGTCGATCAAGGTTAAGCTACGCTTGCCGAGGTTGGTCTGATGGATGGGTGACCAAGACCATTTTTAAATTTAAACAATCTGTTTCTGAGACTCCGAGATTTTAGGCGTGCCTTGAATATAACAGTGAACCAGTCACACGGGTCGATCTTCAAGGTTAAGCAACACTTGCCGAGGTCGGTCTTAGGATGGGTGACCATTTTAACATACACACTGGTTGATTGACACTCGAATATAATTATGTGGATGGATGGAGAAGGAGAGGAAGGCCGAAGAAAAGATGGATGGATTGTGTGAGGAGCGATATGAAAGAGAATATGGGAGTGAGTGATAGCGTGATAACTGATAGGACAGAATGGAAGAAAAACATGGGATAAGTGCAGGAAGATGATGACGACGGGTCCATCAACCCGTGTGACAGCTACGAGCTCCTCATTCAATCAGTCTCCTCAATCAGTACCTACTAAATATCTTTTAAAAAAATCGATTATACCTACACAATAAATAGATTCTATGAAACCGGTTAAACTGTAATTCTAGTACATAAAATACGCCTCTACTGAGTGATTGCCAGAAATGCCTTGCCAGACAACGCACTGCCGAAACTACTGGTCGTAGAACGCTGCAATTTGGCATGTAGGTTCCTTAGGGAGTGAAGGCGAGAACTAAGAGAGAATTTCCCGAAATTCTTACAGGAATGGGAAAAAACGGTATATGCGCGTACGAAGTCGCGGGCAAAAGCTAGTTATAAATATAGATAATCTTTATAAAAAACATTTCGCGCCAAGTTGTGCTATTTACGTATTATTGTATTTACTATTTACTGTTAAAAAGCATGGTCGAGAAAATGTAGAAAAAAATTGCTTACTTACACTCCCTGTGCTAACGTTTGTTGGAGCTTTCTCTATTAACAAGTCCTTATACCCAAGTCCTTCGATTAGAGCATCTGTAGAGACTTCGCCACGAGGCCCAAATGTTGGACGAAAAGCATACTCTTCCTCATGAAGGTCAGCAAACATCTCTGGAATAGCCTCTTTCAACCTGCTGCCAAACCTAAACATTTCCTGATAACCTTCATTTACAATTAAGTTCGGCTCATCAATAAAACTTGTTTTAATTTCCCAGCCTCGTAAATTATCTACATCTTGAGCGCATAGGGAGCTGTTTCCGTCATCGTAACTCGATATAATATAGTCTTTGATATAAAGGACCTCCTTTATATCGTTCAAAAATTTTAAACCAGGATTTTTTTTTCCGTGCCTCATTATTGTCCAAACACTTATTGGCTCGCATCCTGATGAAAAACAATGATATTTGTATTGTTGAATCAAGGTATTTTGATAAGCCAAGAAGAAGTTGTTACAAAGCCACATACAATGCAAAAAGATAGCCAACTTTTGTAATAGTGAAGCAGGTTGGCTTCACTATTACAAAAGTTATGATGTTAAGGGATTGACAACTTACCTTCTTCATTTACAATCGAATCCCTTATATCACCTCTTACGTTTTCATATGAAGTTTTACTAGAAAAATATTTGTATTTGCATTCAGTACTCCAATAGCAGTCTATAGGCATAACATTTTTTGTAATCAAGCTAGCAAGCACTGGTATCAACATTAAGAGCTTCATTCTGATTAATTTACGATAAATCGCACATGTAATCACATACACAAAACTATAAAACACGCACTACACTCATCGTTGATTCTGATCGTCCCAATAAGCTAGAACATGATATTAACTAGCATTGTATTAAATTAAAGTATCTGACGGACATAATGTTGGACTGGTTTTTTTACATTAATTTAAATTTTTAAATCAACAATCTTAATTCTTCTTCGTGTGTACCATTATTTCATCAATGAAACATTTCTGGCTGTAATCCATATAAATACCTACTTCTTAAGAGGTCGCTTAGTTATTTAACCAATTTAATTTTAAAAATAATGCACAGCTCCCCGGCGCGTAAATCGCAAGCTATGTCATACCTGAAGTTCGTGCCCAATTTACTGCGTTTTCTCTAAAATTATATGAAAGTATTGATTGCCAGGAAATTGTCTATTAAAATTAATTTACAGTGCCTGAAGATTTTGAGGAGCTCGTGGCTAAATGATAACAGTCGCATGGGTCGATCTTCAAGGTTAAGCAACGCTTGCCTAGGTTGGTCTGTGGATGGGTGACCATCTTAACATATCGAGTTTCTTCCGTGCCTCGAAAAGCACGTTAAGCCGTTGGTCCCGGCCGTCATTTGTAGATCTTAGGCAGTCGTTACGGAAAGTCAGAAGCCAGTAAATCTGACTTCAGTCTTGCCATGAAGTACCCAGTTCATGGGTAGGCAGCCGCTCCTCGTAAATGGGCTGGCCTCTCATTGTACGGTAAGTCCTATGCGATGCGAGGTTGGCCTGTGCTGGGGATGCGTGGCTCAGTGTCTGGTCATGTGTGGGTACTCGCAGTCTGTCAGTGTCCGGTATCTGCGGCTCGTCCTCGATCTACTCGTGCCGGTGTGACTAATCTTTGAGCAAAATAATGCATAGTGGGTAGTTTTAAGGTTGTTTTTTTTTTTTTTTTTCAATGTAAGTGTGTATATTAAACAAGCGCTTCTCGCCATCAAACTCATAAGTTTGGCGAGTATAATTGTATGTAAAACAAAATGGTGTACCTATCTATGTTTAATAATAATAAAAAAAAAATACTGGTATTCAAATCCGGTTTGACTGGAAGCCGTCCCCAAAATAGTTGGAAAAAGGCTAGGCAGATGATGATGAGTGCCTGAAGATTTTGTAATTAAAAATTGGCCAAATACGAGTAGGATCCAGGGTTACGAACGCATCATATTTTTTATCATGTTAGGTACTTTAAAACCATAGACTATTTTAATTATTTAAAAGGGTGTCCGTGAAGTTTATTGAACGTCGTTATCCATATAAATTAGTACGCTTTGCAACGTGCAAATAGCTTCATCTCCTTAACTGAACGACCTTGACGATTCAAAAGTACCTGTAAATTAATTGAAATACATGCTTCTCAGTTTCATTTTTAGTTTTGCATTTGCTGTTGGTTACTCTTTGGGGTAACCAACAGCAAATACAAAAACAAAATGCAAATGCAAATTTGGGACGTAACCCTAAAAATGTCTATTTCCCAAAGTGTAACCAACGAAATACCATTATTAAGCCTCCGCTGTCCACCCGTTCATCTGTCTCAGTGGGCTGTATCTCAAGAATCGTAATAAGTAGACAGTTAAAATTTTCATTTTTTGTGTTGCCACTACAACAACAAAAATAAATTAAAAATCAAAGAGACCTCCCATTCAAGAAACGTGTTTTTCCCCAGTTTGTGGTACTCTTAGTGAGAGCCCGACTCGCACTTGGCTGGTTTTTGTTTATGCAATTAGAATGAACGTTTATTCATTGATAGCTTTCGTTGGTACTCTAAGAACTACATAAAAAAAAAACCTTTATTTCAATTTGGCCATTAAACGACACTTTTGATCGTCATCATTACATTTAAAATAAGATAGAGCCTCTACTGTCCATTTGGAAGGGTAGATTCTTATGGAGAAGAACGGACAAGAAACTCCATAGTTACTCTTTTCAAATCAATGTTTTACATGTGCTGTGGTATACAAAACTTTTGTTAATATATGTGAGGACCATAAACCTAGAGTACGCAGAGGTAGACTTAATTGTCCTATGGAGCAAGACCAGCATGTTTCCAAGCATTCTTATCCTGAATGTAATCTTCTAATTTGTAATATGCTTGTTTACAAACTGTGCTTTTAATATAGGTTTTAAATTTTCTTTCATTTAGTCCTAATATGTCACAAGGTATTTTATTGTAACATTTAACACAGTACCCCATGAAAGATGTGTGTACTTTAGCTAATCTATAAAATGGTTGATTTAATTTATCTTTATTTCTAGTATTAATATTATGTCTATCACTAATTTTACTAAAAAGATGACGATTTTTCCGTACATACATAATATTATCAAATATGAATTGGCAAGGGACTGTCATAATATTAATCTTTTAAAAAAGTTCCCTTAGAGAATCGCGGCAACGCAGATTATAAGGGTTCTGACAGCTCTCTATTGCAAAGTAAATATGGATTTAATGTCAGCAGCCCAACCCCACAGCAAAATACCGTACGACATAATGCTGTGGAAGTAGCTAAAATAGATTTTAGATGAATTCCCCATAGTAATTTCTCGTCTAAAGTGATTCCCAGGAAAACCGTGTGATTAATAAACTCCAGTTTTCTTCATTCAATATGATGTCACATTCGCTACTTCTAACATTTGGTAAAGTAAATCTAATACATTTGGTTTTTTTTTTCAATTTAATACCAAGTTGTTTGCCGCAAACCAATTTTGGACCTGAAGAATAGAGTTATTGACGACGTCAAGATTTTGTGAACGTCGCTCTATTTTAAATATCAATGATGTGTCATCCGCGAATAACAGCATCTTTGGGTGATTTTGAAATAATTGGGGCAAATCATTTATGTAAACTAGAAAAAGGAATGGACCCAATATTGAGCCTTCCGGAACGCCTATTGTCATTTTAGACCCTAGTAAGTTTACACCGTTTACCTGAACTTTAACCTGTCTGTCCGTCAAGTATGACCTAAGTAACTCAAGGGCTGTATTTCTAAGGCTTGTGTTTAAACACTGCCCAAAAAAGTACCTATTTTACTACCAAAAAAGTTCTAAACGGTTACCAAAACAGATAAATGGTCACCCAATAATATTCGAGAAGTAGCGCTCGCCGGCCGCTGCCGCGGCACCGCTCGCTTCGCTCGCTCGGCTCGCGCGCGGTTGGTCACAATTCTAACCTAACCTAACCTTTTCATCCAGTTTGTAACCCCAAGCCTACATTTTATGGCAATCACAGTTGAGTTGGATAGAATTTGGTGACCGTTGATCCATTTTGGTGCCTAGGCTTAGAGTCTTAAAAATATTATTTTTGGTGACCGTCTAAATTATACCCTATTTCTAATCCCATACTGCTCAAGTTTCAATAAAAATGTTTCATGGTTAACGCAATCGAATGGCTTCGAGATGTCACAGAATATTCCAATGGCGTCTTGCAATTCTTCTCAGGCGGTAAAGATGTTCTTGAGTCTCAGAAGAAGCCAGTAAATCTGACGATTTACTGGCTTCTGACAATCCGTAACGACTGCCAAAGATCTACAAATGACAGCCGGGTCCAACGGCTTAACGTACTTTCCGAGGCACGAAGGAAACTCGGTATATTAAGATGGTCACTCATCCACAGACCAACCTTGGCAAGCGTTGCTTAACCTTAAAGATCGACCCGTGCGGCTGTTATTATTTAGCCACGAGCTACTCATCAGCAGACAATGTAAACAAGTCTAAATCACTAAAACTGTGTTAAAATTGTTTGCCATACGACGTAGAGGGGCACGAATTCCAGCGTTGGTGTGGCAGGAGGAAACCGTGAGAAGCGGACGTGCGCGCACCTCTCGTCTTATGACAGTTCTCGGGACAACGTAGCTAAGCCTGTTAGTAAGATCCATGCAGTCATATCTGTTGTTGTACAAGTCATAGAGAAACATAATTTCAAGGTAGAGACGTCGAGATTTTAAGCTTAACATCTCAATATTCCTGTGTGATATATTGATGGAAGATAAATCGTGGCGACAGCGATATTTCAAGGCCTTGAAGAACTTAGACTGCACTTTTTTCATACTGTTGATGTATTTTTGATAATGGAGATTCCAAATTAGCACAGCGTATTTTAGCTGTGACTTTATTAATGACTTATATAAATGTATGTAGGTGTCGACTCGCTTGAAGTCATTTGACAGTTTAAATGATTTAAAGAGACTCAATAACCTGATACTATTCGAGTTTGTTTCTAATAAGTTAATATTAAAGTCGCCACAAATAATTATCGAATTACTAGTAGTACTGACTTTTTTCAACACATCTTCTATTACAGAATCAAACACAGATAGATTCTGGTAACTTGGAGGTCTGTAAACGCATACCACAACATGCCTATCAAGCTCAACACAAGACAATTCAATGGTGTGTTCAACTGACAATTTCACAACATCCTTTCTTTCTTTAGATTTAACTGAAGTTTTAACTAGAATTAATGAACCACCATGTATCATCTCTACCTACAAAATAATTTTCATAATTAATGGAAATTAATTTACTTGGTAGTGTTTTAACCAATGTTCTGTTAGACAAACTACATCAAACTTGTTTTTTTCTAAAAACAATTCTATTTCCAACAGTTTGGAAGAGCAACCTTGAATATTTTGATTAAATAATTTTATGGTGTGTTGCCCTTTTTAGGTTTCTTACAGTTAACTATATTGCCAGAAGATACCTTGTTATTATTCACTAATAATAGTTGGTTGTTTAAAGGGGTAGCTCCCGTTGTCTCGCAGTTTAGTTTAAAGAGTTATCCGGAGTGATCTCCACTGTTACAAATGAGGAGTCTGAAATACCTGTGTCTGTTTCATCAGGAAGAGAACACTCAATATGATTGCTAGTGGCCTCTAACAATGTTGATATCGTAGGTGGATCCTCCTTCGGACAACACATACAAAGTTGATACGACAGTAGTTTAGTCGCAATAGTTTTTAAAGTTTTTGCACCGTTTGAACACGATGTATCTTTCCTAACAGCTGATTATGTCTAAGCATAGGTCATGCACCTTACAACGATAAATCTACGATGCGTTGTTGCCGCTCTGACGCACGTTGGAAATGCAAACAAGGAAGCAATAAATACACACACACTTGCACTTTCACTACGAGAGTGACAAACATAGCGCGAGTAAGAGAAACATAAATAGGTCAGTTTGTTGCATCCTAGTTTTTTGCGATCGGTAAGTGGGGCCTCTAAAAAACTTGTTTTTTCAGTGCGCCGACGCTGGCCTTTCGGAACGTACGATTTGTCAAATTCGCGTGCTGACAATTGTCATTTTGTTTTGTTATTGTGATAGGACACTAAATAAGTTTAACATAGTATTTCTTATTTTTATTGTGACAGGACACGTAACTTGGGATTATTATTATTCAGTATTAGTGTTTTTTTTTGTAATTGACTATTTTTATGGTGGTAGAACACGTAATGAAATTTTGGTTGTGTGTGTGTGTAATTAAAGTGTTAAACAATGCCTCGTGTAACTTATACGGCGTCAGAATACACTGACATTATTTTAATTTACGGCGAATGCCGTGGAAACGCAGCTTTAGCTCTGCGAACGTAGTCAGTGAAAGGTATGGTAACAGCCGCAATTGCTCACAAAAGTGCTTGGCGACGGACAGTGATTTAATTAGAAAAATAAATAAAAATATTCTCACTCAGTATACTTTGTGCATTAATGTGAATGAAGGACACATCGAGAATTTAAAAATTTAATGCGTTTGTTTTTGTACGCGTACTTCAAAACCTTACCAAACATAAAAGCCAGCGCGAGCTAAGTCGCTGGTGGCCGCCACACCGCCCCGGCCCCCTCCTCAACACGAGATAACGCACACCGCGCTCCGGCGCGCGTGCGACGTTGCCATTGTGTTACCTAGGTATCTACGGTCAGTCTAATATATTTACAAAGGATGGTTGCGTTTTATTCTGATTTGTAAGCTATTTAGTTTGTTTGGAATAAATATTTTTTTTTATTTTCGGCACTTTTTATTTTTGTACCGTATCGAATTATTACTAAACACGTATAGTATACGTAGTGTCATTTTATGCCCCTCTGTCGTATCAACTCTGTATAATCTACATCTATACTAATATTTATAAAGAGGAAATATTTGTTTGTTTCTTTGAATTGAATAGGCTCCGAAACTACTGGACCGATTTGAAAAATTCTTTCACAATTAGAATCCTACATTATTTTTGATGAACATGGGCTATAGAATATTTTCAAAAAAGTTAGGGATCCGTATGAAAACTTCGATAATGTAACCCACGGTGTGAAAAATATACCAAAAAAACACTACAAAGTAAAAAAATTAATTTCGGTTTTCAATGTCTTTGATTATTTTGTTTTTGAATACCGACTAAAATTATTTTTTACTTTGTAGTGTTTTGTTTTTGGAAGTCAGTTATATATTTTGTAAAAAAATATTTTTAATCCACAAACACAGCGTGCCGGCGTGATGTTATGTTATGTACTGGTGTAAACAATCAGCAGACATACGATTTCAGAAATCCCGATTCATTTTCATCAGATCTTCACCAAATTTAAAAAGGACCAGTCCGAGAAAATACTCTTCCAAACAAAAAAGAATCATCCAAATCAAACATTTTTCATGGTCCCATCATCAGATCCTGACTTATTTCCATTATCAGCTCAGCAACATGAGATGATGATTACCAGCACACATATCTGAATAGGCTGAATAGGTAAATTTGGTACATTTTTACTAAGCCATATGACGTCACGCGTGTCTTCAACTTTCTGTATCCTCTATATTATTTGTTTACGTGAAGAAAGAAAAAATACATGTCTAATATTTTTTGAAAATCTATCAGACGGACTAATTAGATTTCTTTAGTAAAATACCCCATTGCATTAGAAAGTTTATGAAAAACATTGTATGTGCTTATAAAATTTGAGGGCTACCCTCGATTTTCATGGGATCCCATCATCAGATTCTAACTTGGTGACAATGGAACCACTTCAGGAGTATATTATTTTTCAGGAGTATATGAATTGGTGGAGAAATCGGTGAACATACATAAAAATACATACAGCCGAACATAGAACCTCCTCCTTTTTGAAGACGTCGGTTAATAAAAACTTCCATATATCACGTACGCTGTGGAAACTATTGAGAATAGAGCATAGTAATGTACTACAGTTTTATAGAGGACATAAATATCTAAAATAAGTCCGCGAGGGTATGTATCTTCTATTATGATTAAGTCACAATGACCACTTGTTGATCAAATTAATCAATTAAAACCAGGGTGAAATGGAATAGTGGTGATTTTGGTATCATAATGTTAATACTTATCTATTTAAATAATTAAAGTTAGTTATGTGTGTGTAAATTACAGTTTGAATTATGCAATCTTCAAATTATCATTTTTTTTAAAACCGTAGTATCTTTTAACCTTTCGTTTAAATGTAACGACGGTTTTAAAAATACTCTAACTAAAAAAAATCTTGCGAGTGAACGAACTGCCCTACGTTTAGTTACTAATAAGTAATTTTCATATACCCTATATGAGATTAGATGGGAAATAAAGTTCGTGGAGTACTAACTAAACCCACGCAAACGAAGTCGCGGGCGAAGTGCTAGTCACAATAATAAGCCCCTATGTTGTTAGTGTTACTAGTAGTTACTAGACAACATTGGCTCGTCACTTATCCTAGTATTTGTTATATCAGCTATAACCTCGTTAATATTGTATGCTATCAACATAGCAATAATATGTCTACATCTACCAGACAGGGATAAAGCTCCCTGAGTTAACTTAAAACCACGAACAAACTTATTAGTGTCAAAATACAATGATTTGTCACTATGACGACATGTCAGCAAGTGAATAGTACGTATTATTCAAATTAAAAATATGATTATTTTGATCAATTGATAAATTACCAGAATTGGGAAATGCACACAACATTAACTTTCCTATGTTTAAATTTAATAAGGAGTTAACGCCATCCACTATGTCCTTTCTGGTAATACCAATACTATAACCTAACAGAAGAAACATTGATGAATAATTATCAAGATTTGTATTTATAATTCTTTTAACCATTTGCTTAAAACTCATAGTATGATAACTATGATTGGTAAAACTATGGCTTAAGTAGTTATGTAGTATTTTTCTAAAGCCAGAACCTAATTCATCGCAAAAAAATATAGTTTTATTTCTCCCCTCTACCCTCTTAATAGGGTAAATGTGTAAATTACTTCTTAATAGACTCAACGTTTCGATCATACCGCAACATTTTTCTAACTTAGAGTAATTTATATCCGTCGTTACTTTTAAACGAAAGGTCCGATATGAATAATTTAAAGTTTTATTTACATCTACATAATCAACCTTAATTATCAAAAAAATTAAATGGATAAGGATTAATATCATGATACCAAAATCACCACTATTCCATTCCAACCGGGATCTGAGTGAATAATTTTAACAAAAAACGAAACACTACAAAGTAAAAAATAACTTTAATTTCGGAAGTCGGTGTTCAAAAACGAAAAAACCAAAAACACCGACTTCCGAAATTCATATCGGAGCGTTCGCGATATAAGGATCTTTTTTGGTATTTTTTTTAACCTTGTGATAAATTATAGAAGTTTTCACATGAATCCCTAACTTTTTTGAAAATATTCTATAATTCATGTTCATCAGGCATAACGTAGCATTCTATGGTGAAAGAATTTTTCAAATCAGTGCAGGAGTTTCGGAGCCTATTCAATTCAAACAAACAAATAAATCTTTCCTCTTTATAATATTAGTGTAGATAAATACATCATCTCATATCAGTCGAAAGACGTCCACTGCTGGATATAGGCGTCCCCCAAGTATCGCCACAATTATTTATTTATTTATTTAATTTCAACCAACAACCGGTCCTGTGCGTGTCGCATCGATCGGCTACCCGCAACCTTCACTAGGTTATAGGTTCACCTTGTAGGGGGCCTCCAAACGCTTCTTCTTCCGGTACGCGGCCGCCATTCCAGAATTTTCGGCCCCATCGACCATTTGATGTATTGATAAATTAGGCATTCATATTAATAGTCAAAGTTTTTAATTGCGTTTATAGATATACGGAAGCAGCTTATGGCCATTTAAATAAAGTCGCCTATATAATATGCTTCGATATTTTGTTTGACAAAGTAAGAAAAGATCTCATTCTAAAGACCTGTATTCATGATTCTTTAAAAACCTTTATGAATATTTTAAACAATTCAATCTCAACCTGTTTACTGATTGATATTATAATTTATATTCATACTAGAACTTCGCCCGCGACTTTGTCCGCGCGGAATATACACATCTAACGCACAGATTTAGAAGAAGGAACAAGAAAATAGGTACAAAAGTGATAGGCAAGCTACGACGCCCCCTCCACCCCTTTTATAAGATACTTTTGGAAAATTAAGTACAACGATTTTTAATTATCCCACAGCCATTATTGCAGCTGAAACTACAGGGTCATACCTTCACCCGTTGGGGGTTGATTATGAAGAAATCGTTAGATCTGTTTGAATTATATCAATTTTAGATAGGTCAAACCAATTTCCAAGTATATTGTAGCAATATCCACCCCTATAATCGTCATCACCCCTTTACCTTTCAGGGGTTCATTATATAAAAATCCAAAGACACATTTTCTAATATTTTTTTTTTTTTTTATGCCGATTTTCAACTTAATGGAACCAAGCGTTCTTCCTTCCAAGTTTTAACATTCCCTAAACCAACATTGGGTAGGAGTTAAAAAAAAATGATTATGAAATTATTTATTATTAAATTAGGTCAGTATCCGTACCAAATAACATCCTCTAAATCATCTTTTGGGCGTGGTTTTGAAAAACGAACAATGATAACCTTTATAATTTACGTATTCGAGCCAAATTTAAATTATGTCGGCCCAAGGAATAAGATTTGTTTCCTAAATAAAATACATTCTTAGCTGACGTCTCCTGCTCAGTATTTACCTCCGTGCTTCATTTATTCTTCATAATAATTATATCGAAAAGATTTCGGGAATTTAATTACATTTGATTTGATTTTGATTAATCAATGCGTGAATGAATGAATGAGTGAGTGACTTTTGGCCTTTATACAGAGATATTCACATATTAGGTTAAATTTAAATTAAGACGATTAGTATTTATTTATTGTGCGTGAATCAACATGGAGTGTAGTGTCTATGAGGTCGACTACATATTTTAAACCTTTTTTTGTGATAATACATAATATGAAGTTTTTAAAATCAACAGTTTTGGTTTGGTTTTACGTGCAAAATGTGCTGACGTTGGATTGTTTTTGGAATACTGAATGCAAGTACAAATATTTTGCAAGTAAAACTCCGTATGAAATTGTTAGAGGCGATATAAGGGATTCGAACGTAAAACTGGAAGGTAAGTTGGTTTTCATTCGGGTAATTGTTGATTTTGGCACCTTTAGTTCTCAGAAATGTTTGTACAAGTAAAGATATCTCATTCTTTATTTCTGAGTTGCTGCCATGAAAGTTTTGATTTGAATTTATAAAAAATTAAAACACGAACTTTTACTTGATAAAAAAAAAACAATATTGCTTTTGTGCCTTTTTTGAACTATGTTGTACTATTTTGATTAGGATGCGGAGCAGTCAGTGTCTGGGCTATATTAAGGCATGGAAAGAGAACTCCAAGTCAGAATTTTGCACAACACATAAAAAACATTCTCAAATACAAGGATTTTATTGTATCCAGTTATGAAATAGGAAACAGTTCGCTATGTGCGCAAGATATTGATAATATAAAACATTGGGAACTTGAAACGGGCCTGCTAGATAACCCTTTCGAAATTACCAAGGAAGGGTACCAAGAGTCATTGCGTATTGGAAAGAGAATAAATGAGACTTTTGCTGATTTGCTGAAGGAACTTCAAGAGAAGGATTACTTATTTCTCCACGGGTTTGACCGTCGCTTAGAACAGAGTGCTATGGCTTTCATTGAAGGTCTGAATCAGACTAACTTGGTTACAGAAAATGGCACGGATGATTACCTTATTGTAGCAGTAAGTTAAAGTTAGTGTTTAAAAGTGCATCGGTTTAATTTATTTATTAAGATATTTTCGTTTGTAGCTATAGTTTTGAATTTCAGCCCTATTCGACATGTGGAAAATATGAAGTAGAAGTAAGACGCAATCCAGATTTGTATCACGAAGAAGAAGAATATAAGAAATCTGCAGATTATTTAAATGTGAGTTTTAATTTAACTTTTTAGCTCATGTTCTTTCGTAGTTGTTGTTAACAGTTACCGCCATAGAATTCGTAATGATTAATTAAATGATCAGCTTATATATTACTGGAGCTTTTATCATATCATAATTAGGGAAAGACAATACAAAGCAGAAAAGTCAATTTAAATGAGACTGTTTAAATTTGTATGGACAATGGTCTATGAACCAAAAGCAATATTGTAGTGGTTCATAGACCACTTTTGATTAGTCTCCTTTATTATAATTTATTTATAATATTAATTTATTTGAAGCGAGCTTTGCAAAATGTCAAAAGCGTACTATTCTCTATTTCTCACTGATTTTGTTTGATTTTTCACAAATCGTATTATGGCAGAGTATATTTTTATCAAAAAAAGTATTAATTCATGTTGTGTTTTAATAATATTAAAGTAGGTACCCTATTATACAAAAATTTTGAAGTGTGTGAGGATCGCCAAATCAGGAACTATGGGAAAAATCGAAAAATATCGGATACTTGCTTTGCGTGAACGCATTTTAATTGTATGCTGTCATTGCGCAATTCCACCACCACCATCATTGAGTTAATTGAAATCATTGAACCAAATGCTTTGAATTTCAGATGAAAGAACGTATCGAGAAAAAGTTAGGTCTCAATTTTACATTCTCTAACGAAAAAATCACAGCCATATACGACTTATGTCGTTATACATTCGACGGGATCGACAATAAGCCAAGTCCGTGGTGTGCTGTCTTCTCAGTGGAAGACCTGCAAGTTCTTGAATATGTCGATGATCTCAGACATTATTATAGAAATGGCTATGGAGTGTCCGAGTATAGTAAAAGGTTTGGACAAATGCCTTTGGCTGATTTGCTAAGAAACTTTGAAGAAGCGAAGAACGACAAGGGCAAGAAAATCGTGACATACTTCACTCATGCTACAATGATGGATATGATATTAGTGGCGCTTAACCTTTATAAGGACACGAACCCACTTACGGGGGCTCATAGAAATATGAACAGAAAATGGAGGACTTCATTTTTATCGGCGTTCGCTAGCAACATTATTGCTGTATTAAACAGGTTAGTTGTATGAATAATTAATACCTAAGTGATGTCTTAGCATATTATTATAATCGCCAGATAATTGGTGCTCTGACAGGTCTTCAAACTTGGCCCTCACGTTGCCTTGGTAGGTTCTTTGTGCATCATGTACTTGATGCGTAATTATCTTTCATTTGTGTAACGAATTTAAGGTTACCAGCTAAAGATTGCATGTTCGACCCCAATCAGTGCTCAGGTATTTTTTATATTCGTCCGGTCAAATTAGACCTAAAAAAAATAGGAGTGAAGGTATAGTAATTCGCACCCAGCTCAAAATTGATAGGATTGTTCAAAACACTATCATAAATGAAACCTAAAAGGTCCTGAAAACAAAAAAGTCGTAAATCGATCCGATACGTAGAAAAAAAACTTGTGGTCTAAGGTAACAAACTCGATTGTCAGCAAAACTATAAGTTTTATCATAAAATTAGTTGAGACAAAATTGTACATCAGATAATGAGCTATAAAAAATGTTGCAATACTTTTTCCTAAGAGCCGTTTCTGAGTTATAACGATTTAAAAAGTTGGCATGGAAACGTGTGCATACTATGACAATTACAACCCTTCCTTTGATAAAACGTACCGTTTTGCTGAAAATTGCGTTTGTTACGTTTGAGCCCAAGTATTTTTATTTCCACGTATCGGATCGATGAGGACTTTTTGAAAGTGTTTTGAATAATCCTACCAATTTTGAGCTGGGTGCGAATTATTGTAGCCTCGGATGTCTTTAAATTGACCGGACTATACTCACAGGGTGTCCCGTCAAAAACGCACACTGGACGTTCCAACCGTCGCCGTCGGCGCGCGGCGTTGAGAATCAATCATAGCGCATCCTAGGCACTAAACAATGTGACATTCTTTAGGCAATCGTAATTTTTTAAATGTCAAAATTAAAGAGGTTGACCTCGTGCAAGGAGATGTTTTAAAATATGGGAGTTTCGGCCAAGTCTTTGTGTAAACGTAGGGAAATTGAGCCTTTTTTTGTGGCCCTCATGCCTGATTTAAAACATCTCTTTTCAGAAGCGCATGATAATCAAGTCTTTGAGAATAAGACTAAGCGTTTCCTATCTAGCTGTCTAGTGATTAAAGTAAGTTAACGAAAAAGTAGACGATAGTTTGTACGAAAGTGTGACCTAAAAATTTTTTTTCTTTCAGATGCAGTAAACAAGGACAGGATGACTATGATTATGAAGTAGCGTTTTATTGGAATGAAAAACCGTTATTAGACATGTGCAATAGAGGAATATGTTCGTGGCAAGAGTTCGAAGATATGTTTAAACCTTTCCTGAACGCAAAGATTGACTTCTGTGACTTTAAGTTAACCCCTGGTCAATGAACGTTATAATTTATTTATTATGGATCTATTAAACTGACTTTAGCATTAACTTTTCAAATAACAATATATAAAATTGTAAACAGTAGACATTAAAATCCTACATTCTTCTGGTTCTAGTGGTAGGCTTCGGCCGATGGCTTGTTTACCCTGGCATGGGCGTATCGGGAGACTAGTCGCGGAGGGTAGCGGAATCCGAGGCAGGGTGCGCCGCTGGCCAACCGTAGGTAGTTAGGGGCGCAACTAACGTGCTAGCAACACATGAAAGGCTGCCCTGCCAACTGTAGAAAAATCCGGGAATGCACCATCTGGTTGGCGACCAGATGAAAGGGCCCGATGAAAATTCCCGGGGGGGGAGAGAGGGCTTCCCCGCAGCCTCCAGACTAGCCCCCAAAGATGTCGTCCTGTCAGGGCGTGCCTGAAGGTTAGCAGCATGGAACCTCATTTCACTTCCTTCTCCTCAACATCCTTCACTCATTTTTTTTTTATGAACAGGAATAAAATGAGCTGTACAGCGGCAGCACGCCCTTTCACACAAAATGCACCTCTCTAATATACGAGGTCTGCACTCAAATCTCGCCGCAGTCCATCACCACCTAGAGACTGAGAAACTAGCGCTCTTATTCCTGTCGGAGATGCAGATCGGAAGTCCGTCGGACGTGTCATACCCAGGGTTTACCCTGGAGCACCACTCCAGACCATGCGCGGGCGTATGTATGTACGCCCAGGACGACACCTTCTATCGGCGTCTCCGCAATCTTGAAGACTCCAGGTTCTCAACGCTGTAGGCTATAGTGGACAATACCTACCTGAGTTTTGTTGTGTTTTATTCAATTTGCAGTTCCACATTCCGAGAATACGAACCAGCTTGAAATTTTTAAATGGCAAGCATTGTCAATATAGTTCGGTCAATTTAGACATCCGAGGGTACGAAAATTCGCGCCCAGCTCAAAGTTGGTAGGATTGTTCAAAACACCATCATAAATAAAATCCAAAAAGTCAACACCTTGAACGACCACTCAGGTCTCAAAGACGTGAGAATCTACACTGGATCAAAGACTTTGAGTTTACTGACCTTTACATCAGAATATCCAGACCGCTAGGTAAACTCAACGCCGTCTACCATGCGTGGGCTTTATTCTGACGGCCCATGCCATAGGTTACGTACAAGTGAAAGTGACGGATACCCATATGTGCATACTCTCCGACAGCGCCTCAATCCTTCAATCCCTAAGGAAGCATCACACTACCTCGAAACTCATACAAAAATGCCACAATGCACTAGAACGGTGACCAACCGAAAAGAACACAGCGGATAACTAAGAAATGACGCGGCCAATGAGCTGACCAGGAGGGAATCTGATACTGTGGTTGTTGGACCCGATCCCATAGAACACACCCACAAATAAGTGGAACACTGAACGGCTGCAGGCAGTCCAGGGAGGCTATGCCATCCTTGAACAAACACTTACACACGATAGGTATTACGGACAGTCCTTTATGCAGAGCATGCTTAGTGGAGGAGTGCACATGCGTTACCGAAATACGGAGTCAAACAACAGGGTCACAGAACTCACTTACAAATGTTTTGAACACACCGGGAAATCTAAAGGTTGGTAGGAAGGAGGTTGGCTGGTTGGAGTTACGGCCGCCATGACTCACGCACGATGGTCCAAAATCAGGACTAAGTGCGAAACCTAATCCTAATAGAATAAATATAAATAGAATAAATACTATATCAAACCATCAAAGGCCGTCAGCGTTTCAACTTCACTGTTTCACTTATTTGTTTTGATTTTTGTGAATATGTTACTAAAATGGCCTAACTATGGCAGATTAAGCTATGGGCCTATTGACCACCGCTTTGAGTTTTTTTTGTGTCGAAAATAATAAGTGATATGGCCTTTTTTTCGAACAAAACATGTCTGCGTAACACTGCGGCACTACCTGTGTTGTATTTAATCGCGCGTTTTCGGCATTATAATGATCTTACCTCTAACTTTGCGGATTACGGACCTCACTCGCCAGTGGCGCTATCTGGTGAGCCCGAAAACGGTAGCCCTCATTTAGGACCCATTAGTTTTAGTGGTAAGATATAATCCGTGATGCTTGGCAACAGGGCTTAACCCAGTTGTATATGTCCATTGGTGCCTATTGGCCTAGTTCTATTCTGTCACCTGCTTGATACGGAGGGGAGTGGAAATTACATATATTTTTTTCCTAGTCCTCCACTGTTCTTTTCTGATTAGTTTCTTCGGGACTCGTCGGGTTTCATTGGCTCGGCGTTTTTCTGGTGTTTGCCACTGTTGTTTTTTCGTACGCTGGCAAATTTAATTACATACTTGACATAATATGGATGTTTAACGCACATCAAAGCATGCAATAATTAATTAAATTTATTTTAACCTGTTTTTCGAGATAAAATGTGAGATAAAAGCTATAAAAAATACCGCTCCTGTCTAAAATCAAACGGTATGAGTGTTGCTGTCTGAAATAAATGATTTATTATTATTATATTACTTTACGTGAGGGAAAAATAAATGTTTGTGGATGTTTTTTACGCAGAAGTAAAAGTGATGATCTTATCATGATTTGCCGGTGTATTAGCCATCATTAATTTCCTGTGATATGTATCCTTTGTTGCGTTCATGTGTGTTCCCAAATATTGTGCTTTAGGCACTTTTGGTCTTTTATTTCATAACGTTTTTGTAAATAATTTCAATGTTGGTACAAATACAAAATCACTATGATTATAAACTGTCCAAAAATACACTCGAATGGTGGAAATAATTTTATATCACTAATTTTAACAAATAAATTTTAAGCTGCTGATCTATGTAAAATATTGTTATGCAAAAAAAGTGACATAGGTATTACCTCGACGAATGACGTTTCGATAACATAACACATAATCACTAACGCTCAAATGCAAAATAATGATTAGACATTCTAAATATTAAAACAATGTTTTAATTCATCATCATCTGCCTAGCCTTTTCCCAACTATATTGGGGTCGGCTTCCAGTCAAGCCGGATTTATCTGTATACCAGTATTTTACAAGGAGCGGCTGCCTACCAGACCTCCACAACCCATTAACTGGGTAACACGGTACTTCATAGCAAGACTAGAGTCAGATTTACTGGCTTCTGACTATCCGTAACGACTGCCAAAGATCTACAAATGACAGCCGGGACCAACGGCTTAACGTGCTTTCCGAGGTACGAAGAAAACTCGGTATGTTAAGATGGTCACCCATCCACAGGCCAACCTTGGCAAGCGTTGCTTAACCTTGAAGATCGACCCGTGCGGCTGTTATTATCTAGCCACGAGCTCTTCCTTTTAATTAATTGTGTATATTTAAGCCAAATATATATTAAAATCCGTAAATATATATTAATAGATGCGCGTGTATGCGTACTACGTAACGCAGATGGTCGCTATAAAAACAGGAAATAGGACTTGTGTTTTTAATTCCTTTTATCTGTAAGTTTTTATCCGCAAGTGTAACAGAATTAAGCTAAGTAATCAAGGGTCCTAATTTAATTCCACAATTTTGGTTGATCTACATTTTTTTTTAATTAATAAAGGGTGGGGCAGGATCTGGCATTGTCTTTTATACGTCGACGTATAGTTATTAAAATGTTCTTAGATGTTTTATGCAAAAAATAGTTATATTTTTTAATAGGTAACAGGCAACCGCCTGTGACATAAAAATTAAAACTACAATTTATATCTTTTTGGGAAAATATAGCTGTGTTTGAAATGCTGTACCTCAACACCTATTAAATCTACAGAGCTACTGTTACATTTAAATTATAGAAAACTTTATCTACTTTAAAAGAGTCCTGAGTGATTTTCTCCGTTTAGAAGCATTAAGCTTTAATCTTAAAAAATGACTGAACTGAGCACCACGCAGTAAGCACATGTCTTTTGTAGGGTAAAGAATTGGGTGGACACTACTGGCATCTATCCTAACAACCACCCAAAAATCAGGACAGTGCTGTTTACTGCGACGGTGACTGGCCTAGTTGTTAAGGTCGGTCAGTCAAAAGAGATAAAGCTCCAAAGCGTAGAACTCTATGAAGAAGAACGTGCAAGAAACTCCACGGACACTCTTTTAAATCAATCACCTTTTTTACATCATTCGTGTGATAATTATACAAACATATATAACTATGTAGAAAGACTTGCACGATCAAACGTATCGATTAAAAAAAGCAACAATTCAAAAGACAAGGCAGGTATCTTCCTTCCTAACACTATGTTGTACGCTACGAGACCATTAAGGTAACAAATTATCAAGGTACTTCTGAGTGTCAAGCTTACATAGTGCGACTATTTATTGTATGCAACCCAACGATCCTTGTCATGTACATGACCGGAGTAACTACCTCTATCCTACATAAATTCAACCCTTGAATAACCAATCCTAAGTATAAAAACACTACAAAGTAAAAAATAACTTTAACTTTTATTTCGGAAGTCGGTGTTTTTGGTTATTTTGTTTATAAGTTATTTTTTACTTTGTAGTTTCTTGTTTTTGGAAGTCGGTTTTATTTTTTTTGTTAAAAAGTTTTTTTATTTTTCACTTTTTAGTGGTACGCAGGTACCACTAAAAAGTGAAACCACAAAGCACAGCGTGCCGGTGTGATATTATATAATGAACTGGTGTTAACAATCAACAGACATCAGATTACAGAAATCCCTATCCATTTGCTATGATTTATTAAAGAGTTCCGTTGCCTACCTCCGAAGTTCTTCATCAGATCTTCACCAAATTTAAATGGGACCAGTCCGAGGAAACTCTACTCTACTCTTCTAAACAAAAAAATAAACATCCAAATCGGTTAACAATTGGCGAAAATATCGATGAACAAATATTTTTCATAGGAGCTCATCATCAGATCCTGACTTATACCTTCCATCATCAGCTCAGCAACATAAGATGATGATTACCAGGCACAAATTTGAATTGCGTTAGAAAGTTTATGAAAAACAGTGTATGAGCTTATAAAATTTGAGGTTTCCCTCGATTTTCATGGGATCCCATCACGAGATTCCGACATGGTGACAATGGGACTACTTCAGGAGTATAGGCTTTCGAATAAAAAAATAATTTTTAAAATCGGTCTAGAATTGGCGGAGAAATCGGCTTTCGAATAAAAAATATTTTTTAAAATCGGTCTAGAATTGGCGGAGAAATCGGTGGACATTCATAAAAAAAAAAATACACACAGCCGAACATAGATCGCTTACCAACAGGTAAGATAGTGGTCAAACGCGTGCCTACATTTACATGATCGGAACAGCCAAATACAAAATTTAGATCACCTAAAAAAAAATTCTCCAAAAAGGTCATTAATAACTTTAGATAGAAACTGACTTGAACGGTGAAAGTTTTCAAGATATCCGAAATGAAATAGCTGACTTAAATCTTAATGAAAAGAAGTAATTTCCATCATAAAATCTCTCCGCATGATCTAATAAAGGGCCCGAAAGCGAACCAAATGAAATTAAGCCCAAAAATATATCATGTCGTGATGTAAAAAGGACGTGGCGCATTTGTAAATAAATCTACGCTCTTCCTAAAAATATGTTACGCGAATGGCCCTTTGAAGATAATCATATTATACTGTATCTTAATTAAAAATACGAATCACTATTATTAGCAAACAATTTTGATAGAGAGGTAAATCTATAAAAAAACTATTATCAGCAATAGTATCAGCCAAAAGACGTCCACTGTTGGACATAGGCCTCCCTCAAGCGCCGCCACAACAATGTAGTTATATGCGTCTCGCATCCATCGGCTACCCTCGACCCTCACCAGATCATCGGTCCACTTTAAGGGATGCTCTCCGACGCTTCTTCTTCTGATACGCGGTCGACACTCCAGAATTTTTCAGCCCCATCGACCATCTGTTCTGCGAGCAATGTAAGGGTACATCGTCCACTACAACTTCAGTTTGCCGATCGTTCGGGCTCGGCAATGAGTGAAGGTGTTTTGTGTATGTGAATGGAAGTCCTGTGCGAGTGTTTGTGCTTATTATTATTAATGAGTGCGATGTATGTTACGTATATAGAAACAACCGGCGCAGGCATTTATATCAACAAGCGCGGATAAGCGCCGAACGGCGCTGATAAGTGCCATCAATCTTCGATACGCGTCGGTCAGCGCTGGCGCCGCCATTCAAAATTAATGAATGAGAATGTCACAATATGCACTTATCTGTAGATAGATACAAAGTGAATGTGTGAAAAAATAAAAACCGGACACACGACTTAGACTTTAATCACTTGACAGCCAGATAGGCAACGCTTAGTCTAGTTCTCAAAGATTCGATGGTCATGCGCTTCCAAAAAGAGATGTATCAAATCAGGCCAGAGGGCCAATTCTAGTAACTTTTAAGCAACGTTCGCATTCGCATCTTATTCGCAGTCCGTCAAAAAGCCTCAATTTTCATATATTTATATACAAATACGTGGCCGAGCCGAGACTATATTATTTTGAAACATCTTCTTAAATGAGGTCAACTCCTTACATTTCAACAATCTCTACTTGATTAGAGCCCTTTTTGTTTTTTTTTTAAGTATGAGAAATCATCAAATAACTCCTTTCGCTCTGGGAGGAGCGTAAGGGAGTGTCAGACTCTTACTGACTAAAACCCATCCGTGTTCCTCCTAATGCCTTTTACGTTTAGTTCTCTTTCGAACGAATTCAGCACCCTAGCAGGCCCCGTCTTCCATGCTGACCGCTCCTTGAAGCGCGCGTGGAACACAGCGCGCCGCTTACTCGGGCCTAGTTCTGATCGGACGGCGAGCCACCCAATTCTCACTGTCTTCAGGCCCGCTTCTACGATGGCCGGAAATCGCCCTGCGACCCCCGACGCCTGGGGCGTCTTCTTCTGTTGCGGCGGCTGGGTCGTGAGGTTTCCCTCTCTCTCACACGTTCGGTATCCTCCTTTGCTAGCATTACTGCTTCGCAGAAGGAGGTGACTGCTTCCCATGTCTCCTCGTTCCGGACCATAGATTGAATCAGGGCCGGTTGCTAGAGGTCACCGCCGCCGATCGCCTCAACGAGGACCCGGTGGTTCTCCGCCCAAGCAGGGCAGACCTCCACCGTATGCTCCACCGTGTCCTCCGGGCGATACTTGCAGTGTTGACACCCGGGCGTATCCTCCCGCCAAATCCGAAACAGGTATCTCCCGAAACAACCATGTCCGGTGAGTACCTGCGTAAGGCGGAAGGTGAGGACGCCGTGGCGCCGCTCCAGCCACTCCTCAAAGAGCCGGAGCTCCGTCTGCCTTGCTGGCAGAGGAGTCTCGCCCCAGCGTTGTGCCTCCACGCACCACCCGTAAATGAGCGCGAGGGCTCTCGCCTCCAGATCCCATGGCGGCAGTCCAGCAAGGAGGCTCACCGCCTCGCCAGAGACCGTACGGTATCCCCAGGCCAGCCGGATGGCCATGACCCTCTGGGACGTGTAGAGGAAACGGGCAGGTCGCTTCCTCAAAGTAGGCGCCCATACCGGCGCCCCATAAAGGGCCATGGACCGCACAACCTCCGCGTAAAGCCTCAGACAGGAGACGTTTGCTCCCCCTAGATTGGGCAGAAGCCGATTGAAGGCAGCCCCGGCCCGCTCCAGTCTGGGAGCCAAACGTCGAAAATGCTCGACGAAGTTCCACTGGCTATCGAGGACGAGACCCAGGTATTTCATCGTCGACCCGACCCCGATGTGAACCCTTCCTATCGTTGTTTGGGATCCCGATAGTGGCCTATTCCGAGAAAAATGGAAGCACATGGTTTCGGACTTGTGTAGGGCCACTTCGAGACCCAACTGCTGGATTCTCTCAACTACCGTCGCAACCCCGCGTATCATAGCGTCGGCCACCGCCTGGTATGACCTCCCATGCATCAGGACCAGCGTGTCGTCAGCGTAACAAACCACACTGACGCCACTAGGGAGGTCGGCGCGCAGCACCCAGTCGTAGCCGATGTCCCACAGGAGCGGCCCCGGAACCGAACCCTGTGGAATACCGCACGACATATTGATTAAAGCCTTAGGATGCGCTTACATGGTTGATACTCGACGCCCATAGTTGAAAGTCCAGTGTGCATTTTTGATTTGACACCCAGCGAGCATAAAAAATACCTGAACACTGATGAGTGGGGTCAAACCTGCAATCTTTAGATAACCTTAATTTATTTACACTAATGAAAGAAACCGATAAATACTCATCAAGTACACATGATGCAAAACGAGCCTAACAGGGCAACGTGAGGGCCAAGTTTGAAGACCTGTCAGTGCACCAATTAACTAGCGATTATTGTAAGATGCTAAGATTTCACTTAGATAATAATATTATTTTATACAACATACATGTTTAAAACAGCAATGATGTTGCTAGCAAAAGGTGATAAAAATGACGCCTTCCATTTTCTATTTAAATCTCAATGAGCCCCCGTAAGTGGGTTCGTGTCCTTATAAAGGTTAAGGATCACTAATATCATATATCCATCATTGTAGCATGAGTGAAGTATGATAGTATTTTTTGCCTTTGCCGTTAAATCCATGTTAAAACCATGTTGTTAAGTCCATACAATCCTATTTGCCAATTAAATAACGATTCCAATTAAATTTACGTGACATCGTCATTGTAGCGTTACCAGAAATAAGCCAGATTTGACCCCACAGATCCGCGATAACGCGCCATTTGGCCTTTAACAGCTGAGCCGGTTTTAAAGAATGTAGATGTAAATTAAGCGTCTTTATTTATTGTGCGCAATCAATATTGAGTGTAGTGTCTATGTAGTCTACTACTTTAAAACCCTTTCCTGTGATTACAATATGAAGTTTTTAACATTAACAGTTTTAGTTTGGTTTTACGTGCAAAATGTGCTGACGTTGGAGTGTTTTTGGAACTCTGGATGCAAGTACAAATATTTTGCAAGTAAAACTCCATATGAAATTGTTAGAGGCGATATAAGGGATTCGATCGTAAAACAGGAAGGTAAGTTGGTTCCCATTCGAGTTGATTATGCCCCTTTTTTCTGAGGAATGTTTTAAAAGGTTAGTAAAGGTTAGTTAGGGTAGGTTAACTCTCATTCCTTATTTTTGAGTTGCTGCCATAAAAACATTGTAGTGTGGTTTTATAGTAAAATTAAAAGACGGATTTTTCTTTGATTATTAAAATATCTATATTAACATCGTGTCCTTTTTAGAGTTGCGTCCCCGAAGAGTAACTAACGGAAACCTATAACTAAGCCTCCGCTATCCGTCCGTCCGTCCGTCCGTCCATCTATCTGTGAGGGGGCTGTGCTTATCTCAAGAACCATAATAGGTAGACAGTTGTAATTTTCACAGTGTGTATTTCTATTCCGCTGTTACAACAAATAATAAAAGTTAACTTAAAATTTAAAGCGAATATCCATACCTACAAGAAAACTGTTATTTTTCGGTTCGAGCGAGTGCGACTCGCACTGGACCGGTTTATAAACAATTTATTTAACTTTCCTTAGGATGCGCAGCAGTCAGTGTCTGGGCTATATTTAGGCATGGAAAGAGAACTCCCAGTCAAAATTTTGCACAACACATGAAGAACATCCTCAAGTACAAGGATTTTTTTGTATCCAGTTTTGAAATAGGAAACAGTTCGTTGTGTGCGCAAGATGTTGAAAATATAAAAAATTGGGAAATTGAAACAGGACTGCTAGATAATCCTTTCGAAATCACTAAGGAAGGGCACCAAGAGTCATTGCGTATTGGAAAAAGAATAAATGAGACTTTTGCCGATCTGCTGAAGGAACTTCAAGAGAAGGATTACTTATTTCTCCACGGGTTTAACAGTCGCTTAGAACGGAGTGCTATGGCCTTCATTGAAGGTTTGAATCAGACTAAGTTGGTTACAGAAAATGGCACGGATGATTACCATATTGTAGCAGTAAGTTAAAGTTAGTGTTTAAAAATGTATCGGTTTACTAATCTGTCGAGAAAGTACCGGGAAAAGATCAATAATACACAAAATGTCTGTTATTCATCCAAATTTATTTTATCACCTTCAAAGTATGCTCCTTTAGAAACGATACACTTGCGCCAACGAATAATCCATTCATCAAAACATTTTTTAAACGCTGCTTCCGGAATTGAGTTCAGTTCTCGCCGCGAATTCTCCTTTATGTCTTCTATCGATTGAAAACGGGTGCCACGAAGTGGTAATTTGAGTTTAGGAAAAAGATAAAAGTCAGCAGGAGCCATATCTGGTGAATATGGTGGTTGCTGGATGGTATTTGTTAAGTGCTTGGTTAAACATTCGTTCACAATGATAGCCTTGTGCGAAGGCGCATTGTCGTGGTGCAAAATCCAAGAATTTTCTTTCCACAAATCTGGCCTTTTTCGTCGAATTTGCTCTCTTAAACGCCGCATAACGCTCAAATAATATTCTTTATTTACCGTTAGACCTTCCGGTAAGAATTCAGAGTGCACAATACCGCGATAGTCAAAGAAAACAGTCAACATGACTTTGACTTTTGATCGACTTTGGCGTGGTTTTTTCGGTTTCGGTTCAGTTGGAAGGCGCCACTCCGAAGCTTGTTGACTAGTTTGCATGTCAAACTCGTAACCCCACGTCTCGTCACCAGTAACAATGCGTTTCATGAATGTTGGGTCCGAACTGACTCGTTCTAGCATGTCCTCAGCGACTTTCATGCGACTGAGTTTTTAGAGAAAATTCAGATCTTTTGTCAGTTCAGTTCTAGCCGAGCAGTAACATGTTTCATACCCAAATGATTAGTTCAAATGGTACGGATCGACTCGTGAGATACAGAAAGTTCGGCGGCTATCTCTTTCAGAGTTGAATGGGGATTTTCAGTCACTATTTCCTTCACTTTTGCGATGTTAACTTCAGTTGCAGACGTTGACGGCCTACAAGAGCGAGGCAAATCTTCCATCACATCTCAACCGCTTTTGAACGCTTTGAACCACTCATAAGCACGAGTTTTTGATAAAGTCGATTCACCGTAAGCCTTCTGTAACATTTTCAGTGACTCCGAACACGAAATTCCATTGGCGATGCAAAATTTAAGACAAACTCTTTGTTCGATATTTTTGTCCATTATGAAATTCGCAATACACAGTATTTATGATATTACTAAAACCAGCACTGTATTTAATATAAATAACAGATGCAACTCAAACTCCGCGCCAAAATGGAAAACAGTTGTGCCAATCTAACAACTACAAAAAAACAAAAATTTGAATTTGGAACCATAAACAAATCATCCATTCCCGATACTTTTTTGACTGAATGTAATTTATTTACTGTGGTATTTCGTTAATAACTATAGTTTAATATTTCAGCCCTATACAACATGTGGCAAATATAAAGCAGAAGTAAGACACAATCCAGACTTGTATGATGCTGAAAAAGAATATAAGAAATCTGCAGAATATTTAAATGTGAGTTTTAATCAACCTTTTTAGGTTTCGTAATTTCGTAATTTTTCGGCAAGATTTAGCACCCTTTTTAAGGATGGGAAATAATCAAATGACTCCTCCCGCTTTGGGTAAAGCAGAAGGGAGTGTCAGACTCTTACCGACTAAAACCCATCTGCGTTCCTCCCAGTGCCCTTTGCGTTCCAGGGCACTGGCCCTAGCGGGCCCCGTCTTTTACGCTGACAGCTGTTTGAGGCACGCGTGGAACACAGCGCGCCGTCTACCCGGGCCTGGTTCTGATCAGACGGCGAGCCACCCAATGCTCGCGGTCCTCGCTCCGGACTATAGCTTGAACCAGGGCCGGACGCGAGAGATCGCCGCCGCCGATCTCCTCGGCGAGGACACGGCGGTGCTCTGCCCAAACAGGGCAGACCTCAACCGTATGCTCCACCGTGTCCTCCAGGCGATCCTCGCAGTGTTGACACCCGTGCATACGCACGGGTGTCAACCTCCCGCCGTATTCGAAACAGGTACCTCCCGAAACAACCGTGTCCGGTGAGACCTTTCGTTTTTGACATAATATACCTATATATGTACTAGTTGACCCGCGCAACTTCGTCTGCGTCACAATTTTCATTACTGCTCCGCTCCTATTGGTCTTAGCGTAATGATATATAGCCTTCCTCGATAAATGGGCTATCTAATACTGAAAGAATTTTTCAAATTGGACCAGTAGTTCCCGAGATTAGCGCGTTCTAGCAAACAAACAAACTCTGCAGCTTTATATATGGCTTGTGTTTAAACACCGCCCAAAAAAGTACCTATTTTACTACCAAAAAAGTTCTAAACGGTTACCAAAATAGATAAATGGTCACCAAATAATATTCGAGAAGTAACGCTCACCGGCCGCTGCCGCGGCACAATTCTAACCTAACCTAACCTATTTTATCCAGTTTGTAACCCCAAGCCTACATTTTATGGCAATCACAGTTGAGTTGGATAGAATTTGGTGACCATTGATCCATTTTGGTGCTTAAAAATATTATTTTTGGTGACCGTCTAAATTATACCCTTTATATATTAGTATAGATGTGTATAATATTTATAGTTATGAATGTAGGTTTATGTATTAATGTATACATGTAATAAAACAGTCATAAATTAAATGTAATAATGTGCACTGGATCCTACCCTCCATTGTCATCTTTCTCTATCGCTCAAAACAAAAAACAAAACTCAAAACTCATTTCTGAGTTAAGCTCGCCTTTGTACATGAACTTTCATCACTGTGTTTAATATGAGCTGTTTTGGTGTACATAGAATTAAGAATTACTTACTAACACCCCGCCTCGCGGACTCAGTAGATATTAGGAATGCGCGAGGTAGACCGAATATGGATACAAAACCTATGTATTGGCACAATTTCCAATACCTTTATATTTGATCGCACTGAATCAATATTTATTAGTTGTATACTTTATTGTACATCTCATAACAAGCACAGGAAAAACGTTTATAAAAAACCGACTTCCAAAAACAAACAATACGGTGTTCAAAAACGAAATAACCAAAATCACCGACTTCCGAAATTAAAGTTATTTTGTACTTTGTATTATTTGTTTTTGGAAGTCGGTTTTTTATAAGCGTTTTTCCTGTGCTTGTCATTTTTCACTTTTCACTTTTCACAAACACAGCGTGCCGGCGAGATGTTATGTTATGAACAAACAATCAACAGACATGCGATTTCAGAAATCCCGATCCATTTGCTAACATTTATTGAAGAGTTCCGCTGCCTACCTCCGAAGTTCTTCATCAGATCTTCACCAAATTTAAATGGGACCAGACCGAGGAAATACTCTTCTTTAATCATCATCTCATGTTGCTGAGCATCTGCTGATGCTCAGCAACATGAGATGATGATTACCAGGCACAAATATTTGAATTGCGTTAGAAAGTTTATGAAAAACAGTATGTGCTTATAAAACTTGAGGGTAAATCTAACTTGGTGTAAATGGGACCACCTCAAGAGTATAAGCTTTCGAATATTTTTTTTTTACTTGTAGTGTTATTTTTTGGAAGTCGGTTTAATTTTTTTGTAAAAAAGTTTTTTATTTTTCACTTTTCATTAACACAGCGTGCTGGCGAGATGCTATGTTATGAACAAACAATCAACAGACATGCGATTTCAGAAATCCCGATCCATTTGCTATCATTTATTGAAGAGTTCCGTTGCCTACCTCCGAAGTTCTTCATCAGATCTTCACCAAATTTAAATGGGACCAGACCGAAAAAATACTCTTAAAAAAAAAAAGAATCATCCAAATCAGTTAAAAATTGGCGAAAATATCGCTGAACAAACATTTTTCATGAGATTCCATCAGCAGATCTTGACATTTATACCTTCTATCATCAGCTAAGCAACTTGAGATAATGATTGCCAGGCACAAATATCTGAATTTCGTTAGAAAGTTTATGAAAAACATTGTATGTGCTTATAAAATTTGAGGGTATCCCTCGATTTTCATGGGATCCTATCATCAGATTCTAACTTGGTGTAAAAAAAAAATGTTTCAAATCGGTCCAGAATTGGCGGCGAAATCGGTGAACATACACAAAAAAATATACATACAGCCGATAAAAGTCGTTTAAAAACAAGTGTAGTCTATATAGTGTGTGTCTTGGAGTCCTTGATTCAAGAGCGAAAAGGTTATTTCTAGGCAAGCGATTGCGATACGAGCGGGACTTCGTTCAGTATACAGTATAAAAAATACAATGATATACGTAAATCGATAAAACCGAAATCTAAAAATCATAGTATCTTATCTACCACTTCCGAGTTACACATAGATTCAGCCAATAATGTGTTGAAATATAATTATAACTAGATGCGATATTCGATATTCTAAATGCCCATGCCTAGTGGTTAATGTCTTTTTTATTTCAACGTCATTCTGACGTTTACAGATTTTACCTTTTTTCAACATGTTTTGATATTGTATTGTAATGATATTTTGGAGTGGAGCTGTACAGTAGCTAAAATTGTAATAAAATCTTAAAGATTTAATAAAAACGGAAACTTAAGCCACATTAAAAATAATTATATTTCATAGAAATTAATAAAAAGTCTGTGTCTTTTGTTTATACTGAAATATTTTTTCTTTTTTTCATAAACACGCGCCTGAAAAAATTATATATAACTTTAAACTTCACTATAAAGGCAAAAGTCATTTATTATTCAAATTAGGCTGAGTGCCAGCACTTTTTGTACGTAACCGTTTACAAATAGACAGTCCCCCGAAACGCCCGCCCGTCACCACTTTCTAGTGTTTTAGCTGTGGAGAAGGTGTGGCCAACCAACTCCCCAGCAACACCTCTGTCTGTTGAGTTAGAAGAACTCGCATTTATACAATAGTATGCAAAGTTTTATAACAAAGAAAATAATATGACATGGATAACACGTACAACCTAAAAACGAAATCATTTGCCGCTTGTAAGCTAAACTCCACTGCACTAACTCCATTGCGCTGTCATAATCAGACACGTCAAGCATAAAAACAATGCTATCCAAACTTAATAGGTAAGCCTCCAGACATAAAGGGCATGCCCGCCTTACACGTGCAGGGGTAGAATCTAACATTTTATCTGTAACTCGACGCCGCAAGTGATAAACTTGGGTCAAAACAATTAAACAAGCAGCAGTTAATCGTTAAACAATTGTGTAAGTCACTAGTTAATCACATGTTGTAATACACTGAATTATAAAAAAAAACATTGTGTTGAGAGTATTATGTCAACACATAAAAATATCACAGAAGCATTTTAAAACAGACTAATTAATTGCGTTAAACGTGACTCGCATGTTATGCCATATTAAATTTGCGCCATTAGTACATCTGACGTTTTGTGAGACAAGGATAGAAGAATGAACTCAAAATTCTCTGTATGGTAATTATAGATGGTCGATGGGGCCGAAATGTTCTGTAGTGGCGACCGCGTACCGGAAGACGCAACGTCGGAAGGCCTCCCACACGGTAGACCGATGACCTGGTGAAGGTCGAGGGTAGCCGATGGATGCGAGACGCTCAGGTCCGGTCATTGTGGCGACGCTTAGGGGAGGCCTATGTCCAGCAGTGCACGTCTTTTGGCTGATATGATGATGATCTACTATGGTATAGTATTTTATTTGTTAAAATAAGTTCAATTCAATTAGTTTTTTGGTAGGAGTCAAATACCCTATATTACACTGGTTGCAGTTTCAAATGTTTGCACATTTGGAACTATGAGGAATAACGAAAAACGCTGAAATGAGTCTCGAGCCCAATTACGACGTAAACTAAAACTGCATTTTTGGATTTTTGTTCCCAACAGAAGTGACGATCATCGATGACTATTCTTGCTATGCGTGAACGCATTTAAAATTGTTTGCTATCACTGCAAGATTTCATCACCAACATCATTGAGTATTTGAAATCATTGAACCTAATGCTTTGAATTTCAGATGAAAGAACGTGTCGAGAGAAAGTTAGGACTAAATTTTACACTCTCGATTGAAAACATCACAGCCTTATACGACTTATGTCGTTACACATGGGACGGGATCGACAATAAACCAAGTCCGTGGTGTGCTGTCTTCACTGTAGAAGACCTGCAAGTTCTTGAATACGTTGAAGACCTCAGACATTACTTCAGAAATGGTTATGGAGAATCACAGTATAACAAAAGGTTTGGCCAGATGCCTTTGGCTGATTTGCTAAGAAACTTCGAACAAGCAAAGAACGGCAAAGGCAAGAAAATAGTGTCATACTTCACTCATGCTACAATGCTGGATATGATGTTAGTGGCGCTTAACCTTTATAAGGACACGAACCCACTTACGGGGGCGCATAGAGATATACATAGAAAATGGAGGGCTTCATTTTTATCGCCGTTCGCTAGCAACATGATTGCTGTATTAAACAGGTACGTTGTATAAAATAATTATAATCTAAGTGAATACTTGGTATAATTATGATAATCTCTAGTTAATTGGTGCACTGACAGGTCTTCAAACTTGGCCCTCACGTTGCCCTGTTAGGCAAAAATGCACACTGGACCTTCAATTATCGGCGTTGAGTATCAATCGCATCCGACTCTAATCAATGTGGGATTGTTGAAATATAAGGGATTGACCTCATACAAGAAGATATTTCAAATTAATGGAGTCTCGACTCGTCCATGTATTTGTATAAATATAGAGAAATTGAGACTTTCCACGGACTGCGAATAAGATGTGAATGAGAACGTTGCTTTAAAGTTTTAGATATTTTTATTTTCGGAAGCGCATGATCATCAAGTCTTTGAGAACTAGATCAATCGTTTCCTATCTGGTTGTCAAGTGATTAAAGTCTAAATAGTGTGTCCAGTTTTTATCTTTTCACACATTCACTTTGTATCTTTCTAAGATAAGTTCATTTTGCGATGCTTAAAAGCTTTTATAGAATTGTGTCTGTGCATCTAAGTAATGCAGACAAATGTCGATGTATTTTTTTTTTTTAGAATAAAGTCTGTATCCTGTGGACTCACTACAATGCTCAGCCCAGTTTCCTAGTAAATGTTATTGTAATAATAGAAAAAACGCAACAAAGTGACCATTCTCGCGTTTAAGAAGCTTCTGCGCAACCGTTACTTTAAAAATATTTTTGCCTTCAGATGCAGTAAACAAGGGCAGGACGACCATAATTATAAAGTAGCCTTTTACTGGAATGAGAAACAGTTATCAGACATTTGTAATGGAGGAATATGTTCGTGGCAAGAGTTTGAAGACAAATTTCAACCGTTCCTGACCGCAAAGATTGACTTCTGCGAATTTAAGTCAACGCCAGATAATTTTAAATAAATATATGTAATATAAAAAATCTCGTGTCACAGTGTCATCTACATATTCTGTTTGAAGATAAAAAAAGCTAGCAAATTAATTTAATAGTTGATAATACTGTGGAGTGCTCCGGTTTAGTTCAGACCTATACGCACAAAGGAATTTCTCGCCAATTATTAGATACATGAGTGACCATTTGACTTCTCCAAAACGGTTTGACGATTTTTATGATTTTTTTGTGTATATTTCGTAGGTCTGAAAACAGGTCGTAAGCTATAAAAAAAGTAGCTTACGACTCGTCAAAGAGCTCTCGCATGACGGCCTCCATTGCTTCTCTATCAGTGAGCACTTCTGAATGCATTCCTAAGGCAATCGTTCACCCTGTACATATATAAGGTGACAGAGATAAACCTCATAACTACAGACCCATATCAACATTTTCACAATATAAACTGCAAGAAAGTCTAATGAATAATAGGCTCGTAAAATACCTTGAGCAAAATCATTTTTTTTCTTCGAGCCAATACAGTTTTCGTTCGGGAGTTACCACCAGGAATGCGGTTTTAGATCTCACAAATAACATTGTGTCATCTAGAAAATAAGCAGTGCGTTTTTGGTATCTTTCTAGATCTGGCAAAAGCATTTGATACAATCTCAATTCTCACTCTCATTACTAAGCTTGAGAAGATTTGTATCAGAAGCGATCAGCTCTCAATGTTCACGAGGTATCTTTCAAAAAGTTTTCGATGTGTCAAAATAAGTGTCTGAAAGAGCGAAAAACTCCCTATAAACTACGGTGTGCCTCAGGAAAGTGTAATTGGATCGAACTTTTTTCTCATTTATATTAATCACCTCTGTCGTCAAGAAGATTCTAAAGGATCCATCTACCTTTTTTTTTATGGATGGGAAATCATCAAATGACTCCTCCCGCTTTGGGTGAAGCGGAAGGGAGTGTCAGACTCTTACTGACTAAAACCCATCCGCGTTCCTCCCAGTGCCCTTTGCGTTCCAGGGCACGATGCCTCTTTCGAACGAAGTCCGCAGCCCCAGCAGGCACTGGCCCTATCGGGCCCCGTCTTTTACGCTGACAGCTCTTTGAGGCACGCGTTAAACACAGCGCGCCGTCCACCCGGGCCTGGTTCTGATCAGACGGCGAGCCACCCAATGCTCGCCGTCTGCAGGCTCGTGCTTACGGTGGCCGAAAATCGCCCTGCGACTCCCGACGCCCGGGGCGTTTTCTTCTGTTGCGACGGCTGGGGCGTGAGGTTTCCCTTTCTCTCACACGTTCGGCTTCCTCCTTTGCTAGCATTACTGCTTCGCAGAAGGAGGTGACCGCTTCCCATGTCTCCTCGCTCCGGACCATAGCTTGAACCAGGGCCGGACGCGAGAGATCGCCGCCGCCTATCGCCGCCGCCTATCGCCTCGGCGAGGACACGGCGGTGCTCCGCCCAAGCAGGGCAGACCTCAACCGTACGCTCCAACGTGTCCTCCGGGCGATCCTCGCAGTGCTGACACCCGGGAGGATCTATCTACCTACGCCGATGATACTGCCTTATCGGGCATTCCTGGGAGTCAACCTTGTAATACGCACAACTACAACTTGATATTGTTACTGACTGTTTGTAACAAAATCTTTTCACTCAAAATGTAGACAAGTTTAAATATCTTATCATTTTTTTTGTGAAAATTGGTAAACTTTCATCATCCCATTTTCTATCCACTGCATGTTCTTGTAATGTATCGCTACAAACACCATTGATTGTTCTGATAGATGACTCATTATCATTTTATAATCATGTAGACTTACTTACCTCCCGACTGCGCAAATTTATATTTATTTTCAAGAATCTCCACAATGTGGCCGACACACAGGTGCTTAGATAAGTATATCTAACTCTCTGTCAGTCAGTTGCACGGTGCTGTATATTTGTTTGTGGTTGGGCAACAAAAACACATTTGTTAAAACTGGAATGTGTCCAAAGCGTGATACTTAAAGTTCCTTCCTTATCAATTTCCTACGACTGAACTGTATAAAACTTGTAAAGTCCTCTCTATTCAGAACTTGTTCATTCTAAATTTAATTCTAACAGTCCACTCCCTCAATTCCTAAGCCTTGACAAAGACAGCTGATAGCCGGCGCCGATCTACCAACACTTATCGGCGCTGGTCCATTCTGGTAATAGTAATAAAGCAAGCAGATTGAAGCCTGTTGTTCATTAAATTTAAATGACAGGCGCGCCAGCGCTGACCGGCGGCGCGTGTAGAAGATTGCCGGCACTTGTCGGCGTCGTTCGGCGCTTATTCATATAAATGCCTGAGCCGGTGACCAGCATGGATGGTTCCTATAAGCGCTGGTAGGCTGCCAACTTTGTTACTGTATACAGCCTAAGATGTGATTTTTTGTTAATGAAAAGCTAGGTCAACGATTCTTTTATTTCCATGTTGCTGAGCATCAGCAGATGCTCAGCAACATGAGATGATGATTAAAGAAGAGTATTTCCTCGGTCTGGTCCCATTTAAATTTGGTGAAGATCTGATGAAGAACTTCGGAGGTAGGCAACGGAACTCTTCAATAAATGTGATTTCGGTTCAATAGATGGTTCCTATAAGCGCTGGTAGGCTGCCAACTTTGTTACTGTATACAGCCTAAGATGTGATTTTTTGTTAATGAAAAGCTAGGTCAACGATTCTTTTATTTCCTTGTATACAGCAAAGTTAATACAATCTTACATATAAGTATGTTCAATGGTTAAATTTGAATGCAAAACTGCTGTTAGGACTTGCCTGCTGGATTTGGACTATGAAAGTACAGAAAGTAAAGAAAAGAATAGAAAGAAAGTATAGAAAGTACAATCCAAACCATTAAATATTTTTTAACATACATCGCACTCATTATTAATAACAAACACAAACACTCGCACAGGACTTCCATGCACATACACAAAACACCTTCACTCATTGCCGAGACCGAATGATCGGCAAACTGAAGTTGTAGTGGGCGATGTACCCTTACATTGCTCGCAGAACAGATGGTCGATGGGGCTGGAAACTTCTGGAGTGGCGACCGCGTATCAGGAGACGCAGCGTCGGAGGGCCTCCCTCAAATTGGACCGATGAACTGGTGAGGGTCGCGGGGAGCCGATGGATGCGAGACGCATATAACTGGTTATTGTGGCGGCACTTGAGGGAGGCCTATGTCCAGCAGTGGACGTCTTTCGGCTGATACGACTACTGATAATAGTTTTCTTATAGATTGACCTCTCTATCAAAATTGTTTGCTAATAGTGATTCGTATTTTTTTTATTATGATACCGTAAACTATAATTATGCTCCTAATTTAGACTCCAGCTCACACAAAAGTTCTAACATAAGGTAAAATTGTATAATTAGATTACTGTGACAATGTACCTTTATGAGAGAAATAAACGAAGCTACGTTTACGTTTCGTTAGAAACGAAAATTACGTTCATTTAATTTCTAAACTTATTTTCGAATATTTATAAAAAAGAATATATATTAAACAGTAGCACGCCGGTATCGGCTCCAGAGAGAGGAATCTCATAACATTACGAGCCGTATAAAGAAGTGCTGTTTTCTGAATCAAGCTTTTGATCCAGAATTACATTATACCTCTTTAAATTATTAAAATATCAAACAACACCATATGGTTAAAAAGTCTTATACAAATACAAAAATAAAGTTTATGTTGCTCAATATTCTTTAAAGTTTGATAAACTTTCGTCATGACACAAGGAAACAGAACATTATAATTACTTTGCTAAATCCTTATTATTATTCACATTGTAGAAGCCGCAATGTAGTGCATTCTAAGATATGCACTTAATTTCACCGAGCATTTGCCCCGTATATTCAACAAAATCGTAATAACTTAAGTTTGTTTAAGCACTTAGCGCGGGCTTGCCTAACGAATCCCGAGAGCGTGGGGATGAATATGTAGGCCTGTCGTCATGAGTTCCATACGTACGCACACAACACATACAAATCTCAACACTTACCATGTGTATTATGGTACAATTTCGACCACCCTGTCAATAATATACAGAACACCGTCTTACATATTTTGCCAAATTAATTCGCTTAACATATTTAAAAAGTTTAGGAAGAGCGCAGATTTATTTACAAATGCGGCACGTCTTTTTTTACATCACGATATGATATATTTATGGGCTTAATTTCATTTGGTTCGCTTTAAGGCCCTTTATTAGATCATGCGGAGAGATTTCGTGATGGAAATTACTTCCTTTCATTAAGATTTAACTCAGCTATTTCATTTCAGTTATCTTGAAAACTTTCACCGTTCAAGTCAGTTTCTATCTAAACGTTATTTATGGCCTTTTTGGAGAATTTTCTTTAAGGTGATCTAAATTTTGTATTTGGCTGTTCCGATCATGTAAATGTAGGCACGCGTTTGACCACTATCTTACCTGTTGGTAAGCGATGATGTGGTCGAAGATGTAGCACGCCTGCCAAGTAGTAACCTGTTCACTCTTGATTTAAAGACTCTCCAGGGTGCTTACTCTGGAATATAATTCCGATAGATCGACATTGGTCAAACGTCAGTTGGTTGATTTAATGGTCAGGGATTGGCTGGACTCACTGAGTCTAGCCAATCCCTGACGTTTGACTGACAATTCCAATGTCGATCTATCGGAATTATATTCGAGAGTAAGCACCCAGACCTAAATAGTCTCGTAGCGTACAATCATGATAATCAACTATGGCGACCACCAGAAATACGCCAAGCCAATGAAACCCGACCAGTCCCGCAGAAACGATTCAACTGTCTTGGATCCTGCAACGAAATGGATCAGAAAAGTACAGTGGAGGAGTATAGGCACCAAGGGACATATACAACTGGGTTAAGCCCAGTTGCCAAGCACCACGGATTATATCTTACCACTAAAACTAATGGGTCCTAAATGAGGGCTATCGTTTTCGGGCTCACCAATTGCTGCCACTGGCAAGTGAGGTCCGTAATCATATTATTAAAAGATGTTATTACGAGCGCTTGAACTAAGATAATTATGATTCCGTAAACGCGCGATTAAATACAACATAGATAGTGCCGCAGTGTTACGCAGACACATTTTGTTTAGGAAAAATGACATAATACTTATTATTTTCAAAGACCTCACGCTACATTAGCGCCTCTAGCAATGAATCCAAACGCAATAGTGCTTATTGTGAGCTACTTTTGATTCCAGTAATAGGTATGGCTAAATCGCTTGAACGCACGGAAACTTGTTCTGGTTTCTACAAGGTCCGTATAGTAAACTACCCCAGATGTAACCTGAATACTATCTAACATAATATTGCGTTCCGTTTGCCAAAGACTACACTCCCATAAGATGTGATGTGCGGATTGTTCATATTCATGGTCAGCTGTAGAACAATGACATAAAGGCGAAGCCATAGGCTTTTAAGAAAGTAATTTACTCTTATAGTTGCCATGACCTGTGAGAAATTGGGCAACACAGTGATCCACCTCCAGCCATGTCCTGTCCAGCCACTCACGAACAGGATAGGTATTAGGATTTGGTTTCGCACTTAGTCCTGATTTTGGACCATCGTGCGTGAGTCATGGCGGCCATTACTCCAACCAGCCAATCTCCTTCCAGAAGCAGATTAGTTTTCTTGGTGTGTTCAAAACATCTGTAAGCGAGTTCTGTGATCCTATTGTTTCACTCCGTATTTCGGTAACGCATGTGCACTCAATGAGTTCGTGCGATACCGTTTCCTCCTCCTCCATGCATGCTCTGCATAAAGAACTGTCCCTAATACTTATTGTGTGTAAGTGTTTGTTCAAGGATGGCACAGCCTCCCTGGACTGCCTGCAGCCGGGTGCCAAGGCCGTCCAGTGTTCCGTTTGTTTGTAGATTGGAGTAAACCCCAACTTCGGTTCCGGTGCTTGTCTTTGATCCAGTGTAGATTCTCAGCTCTTTGAGACCTGAGTGGTCGTTCAAGGTGGTTGATTGTCGATAGGGACTTTTTGGATTTTATTTATTTATTCCTAAAATCCACAGCTCTTTAATAATTTTACTTATGATGGTGTTTTGAACAATCCTACCAACTTTGAGCTGAGTGCGAATTTTTGTACCCTCGGACATCTAAATTGACCGGACTATATTGACAATGCTTGCCGTTTCAAAGCCTCTGCTTCGTATTCTCGGAATGTGGAACTGTAAGTTGAATAAAGCACAACAAAACTCAGATAGGTATTGTCAAAGTTCATCCGATGACCGATGTGTAAAGAAGTATCTGGTAGGCCGTTCAGCTTTTGCTGCAAGTCTGCGATGTCTTCCGGTTATTTCAATAATAAAATGTAACTTCTCACCATTTTTGTCAAAACCGCGTACATCCCGGTGCTTTCAAAACAGTCCGTCCATTGAACCTGTTTCATTAAAGATAAAAGACTTTAAGGCCACGGGTCGAACTCAGCGGGCGGTGGGCGGCGCGAGCAGTTACAATATGCATCTCTGCATTTGATGCGACCAGCACTGCAGCGGTGCGTTCAAATGCAGAGATGTACGAGTATAATGAATTCACGTCCGCGGCCTAAGGCCTTTGCACACGGCGTTTTTAACGCGCCGATGACGTTCATGATGTGACGTGATAATGCGCGCTAACGCGCTTTAAACAAAGTCCAGGCGCAGATAGGTAATTTTACATTCATACGCACAAAAATTTCGCAGAAAGAGATAACCACTTCCCTTGCCTCCTCGTTCCGGACCATAGATTAAACCAAGGCCTATCGCGAGAAGTCGCCGCCGCCGGTCGCCTAGACGAGGACCCGGTGGTGCTCCGCTCAGGCAGGGCAAACCTTCACCGTATGCTCCACCGTGTCCTCAGGGCAACCCTCACAATGTTGACACACGAGCGTGTCCTCCCGCCGAATCCAAAACAGGTATCTCCCGAAACACCGTGTCCAGTGAGTACCTGCATCAGGCGGAAGGTGAGGACACGGTAGCGCCGCTCCAGTCACTACTCAAAGAGGGGACTTATTTATTTATTTATTTAAACTTCATGTGTTACATAGGCGGACTTATCGCCTGGATTGTGGCGTGCCCAGCGCTGGTTTACGACAGTCGCTGTCTCCATTTCACCGGAGCTCCGTCCGCCTTGCTGCGATTTGCCGTGGCAGAGGAGTCTCGCCCCGGCGATGCGCCTCCACGCGCCACTCGTAAATGAGCGTGAGGGCTCTCGCCTCCAGATCCCATGGCGGTAGTCCGGTACTGTGCGGTATCCTTGAGCCAGCCGGATGGCCATGACCCTCTGCAACGCGTTGAGGTAACAGGCAGGTTGCTTCCTCAAAGTAGGCGCCCACACCGGCGCCCCATAAAGGGCCATGGACCGCACGACTCCCGCGTAAAGCCTCCGGCAGGAGGCGTTTAGTCCTCCTAGATTGGGCAGCCCCGACCTGCCCCAGTCTGGGAGCCAAACGTCGGAAATGCTCGACGAAGTTTCACCGGCGCGATAGCCCAGGTATGTCATCGTCGACTCGACGCCAATGGTTCACATTGGCGTCTCCTACCGTTATTTACCGATGGTGGCCTGTTTCGAGAACCATGGAAGCACACGCCTTCGGACTTGTGTAGGGCACTTCGAGACCCAACTGCCGGACTCTGTCGATTACTGTTGCAACCCCGCGTATATGTTACTCCTATTAACTAGTTCGAGAGATTGTTGTAATATAGACTGCTGTTTGTTGTCCCTAATAAAATAAAATAAAAGTAATAAGACGATACCACGAACGAACGATTATCAGTCCCCTGAACCACTCAAATCCACAGCGTTTCATCTTTTGTTTCCATATTCTGCAATTTTCCTGCACCAACCGGTAACCCAGTTGAAATAGACGCTAAAAAAGAGGAATTTTGGGACTTTTTTTACTCAAAATAAAAACAATGCATTTTCGATCAGTACAATTCAATAATCATATCAAGGCACCTAAATTTTCAGTTATTCAATTTAACCCAACCACAGCTCTTTCAACCTTATAGTGACCAAGATATGGCTCTACAAAGATGCTAACTTTTTCTCGATAATTGTAAATTTTATTTTTTGCTCCCGTCCGAAGCAAACTATTCACAAATCGCTCGACGCGCTCGTCGTATGAGAAAAGATTGAAGAGGAAATTGACGGTAGTCGTCACGGTAACAATATTCTCTGCCAGAAAATATTAAAATAAAATATTTTTAATGTTCATAAGTGATTAAAACTGAGTGAATCAGGTGACGCATAAACTGATACTTAAGAGACAATGTTATCTGCGTGTATTGTAAACAAACAGTGAAGTTACAACAAAAAAAAAAACTAAGTTCATAAACCACAACACTACAACAACAACATCAGTGACACTACGACTTAAACAAACAAACAATAAACAAGTGTATAGTGTAAACTGCAGAAGGACCTTCTGTAAGTACTTGTGACCGAAAATAGTACCAGTGAAATAATTAATTAATTGTGGACCAAAGTGTGACGGTTGTATTATTATGGAACACTAATACCCACCGTGTTTCATAATCTCACAAACTCATTTTTGAAAATCGCTACCTAATTGGCCCGACGGTTGTGGGACACGATTGCCAAGCAGGGGTCTCGAGTTCAAATCTCACACAGATCAAGTCTTTTTGAATTTGTTTCTTCGATACTATTTCAATTTAAACTGAGTTAAGTAGAACGACACAAACGGAAGAACAGAATTATAAATGAACAATAAAATGGATTGCGAAGCATGTAAAAAGCAGATAGGACGCGGTGAATTACTACGTTGCTCGACTTGCAAAACTAATGTTTACCATTATCGATGCTTAAGTATGACGACATCATTCTACACCGAAAATAAACATAAACTAGCAATGTCCTGGAGCAGTCCGACATGCGAAAACGGCTTAAAAATGATGATACTCCCATTCGGCGTCAACAGCAACCTACGTTTAATGATACTACAATGTCCATTGACGAACAAATTGAAGACGATCACAGTATCTTAGGCCATACCATGAACAATATTTCTCCCGCGCGCACAGCAAACTCGCAGTTGTACCCACAAGCTACTAACTCGTTCACCTTATTACAAATAAGCCAACTACTAGACGAAAAACTGGAAAAGAATAAAGCAGTAATTTTAAACGAAATAAGAGGAACAGTACAGAGTGAAATAAATACAGCAATACACAAACTTCAGCAAAAAAATTACCCAAAAAACAGAGACACCTGGAGTAGACTTCATTAAAAGCTAACCTAGGAAACGTGAACGAAAAGATACGGAAACTGGAAATTGAAAACGATAAGCTTAAAAAGGAAATAGAAAAGCTACAAAACCAAGACTTACGAAAAGACGACAACACAAAAAGGTTTGTTATTTATGGCCTAAAAGAATATTATCCAGAGTAAGAAAGAGAACTTGAGGACAGAATAATATACGCATTTAAAGATACGCTGAACGTAGACCTAATAGGTTATATTGAGGAACTGCGCCGCATAGGTAGAAACGGCTTAAAACGCCCAATACAAATAGAGCTCATCAGCAAAAAAATGACGCAGTATATTATAAAACAGGCAAGGTTTTTGAAAAGGCAAGGACTTTATATCTCAGAATACCTCAGTTCGGAAGCATTAAATGAAAGAAGAAAATATAGAGAAGGACAAAACAACAATGAAACTACACATAAAAATACATCCTTAACCCACAACCTGACTGCATCACAAATCACATCTGGTACTACAACATCAGCTACTCCACAGCGTAAAACCAGCCAAGATGTAAGCCCTAAAAATCCCGCAGACCATACATTTCGACTTTAGAATAATGATCCAAAACGTGCAAGTCTCAAAAATAAGACATATATTATTGAGAGCCTACTGGATAAAGAACCTTATAATGTAGTCTGCCTTACCGAGACATGGATACGAAATAACCAAAAACAAGTGATTACAGTCAATGGATACGACTTTAGTTCGGCTTACTATCGAAAAAAACACCGAGGCGGTGGGGTTACCATTCTGACACGGAAAGGAATAAATTGCAAGGAACTGCCCGATATTACAAATCTGTCTGTCGAATATGTTGTGCTATAGAAATAGAATCACCTAAATTAATTATTGTTCTTGTATACAGGCCTGACCGAAATATAGAACAGTTTTTTGACTTCCTAAATAAACTCCTAAAGCTAATTAGACTAAAATATAAAAACAAACGCCTCATAATTACCGGAGATTTCAACATAGATTACTTTAAAAAATCAAAGGAATACCAAAGACTTAACAATATTATGACAGAGCTAAACCTGTGCCAAATTATCAAAACTTCTACAAGAGCTACAAAATCAACATCCTCTTGCATAGATCTTTTATTTACAAATGATAATAGCACGGAATATCGATTATCGGTTAATAACAATGGTATCTCCGATCACAATTGCCATACACCATACTTCACGAAAATAATATCTAACTCGCTTATAGTACCGTTTACACACACATAGACATGATTGAAAGTATGATTTGAAGTATGGCGAATCAGAAGGGTTTCGCCATACTTCACGAAAATAATATCTAACTCGCTTATAGTACCGTTTACACACACATAGACATGATTGAAAGTATGATTTGAAGTATGGCGAATCAGAAGGGTTTTTATGCCGTATTTTGACTAATTTCGATAAAGTGGAATATCCGATTGTCGCACCATTATTTCTGCGACTTAATATTGTTCCAATTACACTCGAAACAAAATAAAACTGAAAATGTTGACTTCAGTGCCATCTCGCGGGAAAATGGCAATGAGCAACCCGTAATATTCACCTTAATATACAAACTAAGAAATAGGAACGCGCAAACTATTAGACGGACACAGTACATTACTAAAAGAATTTTCAACAATGTTAATTTGACTAATTTTCAAGCGGCATTAAATAAAATTAACTGGAATGACAATTTTAATCAAAACTTGGACATAAATAAAACTTATAACAGATTTCATGACATTTTACAAACAATTTTAAATAAGTACATACCAAAAAAACGGATAAAAATAATTCTGAATAAACCAAATAATTATCTTACTAAGAGACTAAGAAATTCATGTAAAAATAAAAGATTGACTAGAATTATCGCGGCTCAACTGGATAGCACCATATTTAAAAAACACTACAAAGAATACTCTAAAATGTTAAAAAGGTGTATTAAAATTAAAAAAAAAAAATTCACTAAAGAAATGAACGCATCTAATAACAAAACAAAGACAATGTGGTCAATTATCAATAACATCACTAAACATAACAAAACTAAACAGAAGCAGAAGAACATCAGCTTAAAATTAAATAATACGGAATTAAAATCACCACAACAGGTCAGCACCGCATTTAACCATTACTTTGCATCGGTAGGTACAGATAACAAAAGTGCGGAAGCACTTGACCTTGCGGTACATTCGGTGCACACGCCTGCAATAAACTCCATGTATCTCGAACCAGTAACCGAGCGAGAAGTTTATAATATTATACGCGGTATGCAAAATAAACGTAGCTTTGGAGTGGACGACATACCGCCGCTCTTAGTTAAAACATGCGTTAAGGAACTAGTGTCACCTCTAACAAAACTTAATCAATATTTCTTTTATCGAGGGACGTCTCCCAGAAAAGCTTAAAAATGCAAAAATACGCCCAATTGCGAAAAACAGAGGAAGTGCGGAAAATCCCTATGATTACAGGCCCATTGCACTACTACCAACCTTCTCAAAAATCTTCGAAAAAGCCATGGCGATTCGAGTCAATAAATTTTTGGAAAAATATAATATCTTAAATAAAATTCAATTTGGTTTTAGGAAAAAATGTTCAACCACCTTAGCGGTATACAACTACCTACAAGACGTTTACAGCTGTATAAATGAGCGTAAGTACGCCATAGGACTATTCCTAGATATGACGAAGGCGTACGAAGGTGTCGCATAAAATTTTATTACAAAAAAATTATGGATCAGGCGTAAGAGGGCAAGCTTTTAATTGGTTCAAATCATATTTAAAAGACAGAATGCAGTTTGTAGAAGTAGAATATTTCGATAGCGCTAAGTGTGAAACGTACAACATAGGATCAGACATGATCACGATAAATGCTTCAATACCTCAAGGAAGTGTTGTAGGATGTACCCTCTTTTTATTATACGTAAACGATTTACCAAAACATATAAATTCGTCGTGTATACTATTCGCTGACGATGTTTCCTTATTATTTAAAACGCCAGCAAATGTAAACCATCTAGCTATTCAAAAAACATTCACCGACACTGAACAGTGGTTAAACGACCACAATTTAGAGATAAATCTGTCCAAAACTAAAATACGTCAATTCAGAACTTACCAAAGGCCCCCACTAAACTTAAATATACTAACTCAACATCTAAATTTAGAAGAAGTAAATGAATTCACACTTTTAAGATTAACGTTAGACTCAAATTTAAATTGGAAGAAACATATAGAATATACTAGTGCTAAACTGTCTCAATTTATATATGCGCTGAGCGTATTGAAACGTAACACCGATTATAAAACCGCCCTGTTGGCCTATTATGCGTATGCCTACTCTTGGCTGAACTATGGCATTATTTTGTGGGGAGAAAGTACCGACTTTCCTGACCTCTTCATTCAACAAAAGAAATGCTTAAGAATACTAATGAACATACGAGTAGATCAGCGAGAAAGTTGTAGACCGCATTTTATAAAGCAGCGGATCCTTGCATTGCCAGCTATATATACTATATACTCTAGGGTTGCATATTTGTCCGGAAAAATCGGCACCTCTTTAAATCAAATGACGAAGTATACGCAAACTATAACCGACGGAATAAGAATAGACTGGTATTACCACTCACGACGTTAAAACTGATCAGGAAAAGCCCTTATTCACGGCTAGTAAACATTTACAATAAGTTACCGGAAAATTTTAAATCCCTAACAAAAGACTCACTATTTTGTAAGCAGTTGAAATCTCTGTTAATTAAGAAGGCCTACTATACTGTTGACGAATTTAAGGCGGACAAACTGTGATCTGATTGACATTGTAACATAATGACATAAATGAAACAAATAATGACTATTATTTATGTATTTGTACTATTTTTTTTTTTATGAGTAAAATTAATGAAAATTGACCAATAATCATCAAAATAATTTAAATAACCTGTTTAATGTATATTGTAAACTGATATAGTATTGAATTTGAATTAAGATATGGAATTGAATTGTAATAGTATTGAGAATGAGCATTACCTATATAATTTATTTAATAATTTGACATACTTAAATTTGCAGTGCCCTTACAGGGTGCATTTACCAGTACTAAGACATGAAATTTTAATGCATGCCTACTAATTATAGTATTGTGTATTTGTAAGCAAGAAATAAATAAAAGATAAACCACCGAATTGAGAACCTCCTCCGTTTTTGGAAGTCGGTTAAAAAGTTGTAGTACAAGTAATTTTCCTTTATGATAGCATAGAACGAAGTATGTGAGACTAAAAGTTCACTCACAATCTCGAAAAAACGAAAAGAAGGTAAATTAGCTCAGTGGAAATTAGCATTAAAACCGCAAAGCGCGATGTAGTTCTTGTTTTATATGTTTTAAACGTATTTGTCGTATATGTGCAGATCCTGTGGATTTTTGAGATATAACAGAAATTACATCCATGACCTTTTTGGAACTGTCTCGCAATTAAGTTTTGAGTTTTCTGAGTAAGAGTTTCAGCTACGTAAATCGGTTTCGGTTGGTATTGTATTGAGCTTTTCTCCCTTTGGTTTGGATTTATTGAAGCTTTTAACTGCTTTCAAGACCTTATCAGCAGTACCGTCGTAAGGTCCAGAATAACTGGGTTTGAGGAGTCTTTTGACTTTAGCCTGTAAATGTCCTATATTGACAAGTAATCAATATCATTATCATGTAACTGATGGTAGGCTTCGGCCGATGGCTTGTGAACACCCACTGGGCAAAGACGTACCGCCTAGCGGCCTAACCGCGTTCCGGTACGATACTCAGTGTAGCCAATACACAAGAGTTGGGTCGAAATAGTTGTTCCAGTCCAGGCAGACCGACTAGGCTCGCGTTGATATGGGCGTCAGAATACTAGTCGCGGAGGGTAGCGGCATCCAAGGCACGGTGCGCCGCTGACCAACCGCAGGTATTTGGGGACCCAAGTAGTGTGCTAGCCACTCGGAGAATGCACTATCGTGCTGGTTGGCGATCAGATGAAAGGGCCCGATGGAATTCCCGGGGGGGCTCGGGCGTCCCCGCAGTCTCCTGACTAGTCCCCCAATGATGTCGTCTTCTCAGAGACTGCCTGAGGGTTAGCAGCATGGAACCTCATTTCACGTCCATCTCCCAACCAACCTCCAACCGTCAACCTCCTTCACTCAAAACATGAACAGGAACAAAAAAGAAAAAAGCTGTTCAGCGGCAGCATTCCCTCTCACACAAAGTGCACCTCTCTAGTATACGAGGTCTGCAATCAAAACTCTTCGCAGTCCATCACCACCTTGAGACTGAGAAACCAGCGCTCTTATTCCTGTCGGAGACACAGATTGGATGTCCGTCAGACGTGTCATACCTGTCTTACCCAGGGTTTACCCTGGAGTACCACTTCGGACCACGCGCGGGCGTATGTATGTACGCCCGGGACGACATCTGCTATCGGCGTCTCCGCAACCTTGAAGACTCTGTCCAGCTTCCCAACGGTATAGGTTTTAGTGGAAACAGGCCTGGAGGAAATTGTCTATGCTTGTGTTTACCGTTCGCACAGCGATTTGGAGACAACTGGGCTCACACAGCACCTGAGAGAAGCGGTAGATGCGGCTCAGCAGCGGTACCCTTCTGCCCTTTTGGTGTTGCTGGGGGATTTCAACGTCCACCATCAGGAGTGGCTCTACATGGGTATGGACCAGTGCACAGACCATGCTAGACGAGAGATCTGAAAGCTGGCATTAAATCTTACCCAGCTGGTCCAGGGGGCAACGAGGGTGGATGTTTTCGCACACTGCCAATTGCTTGGACCTTTTGCTGACAACAGATGCAGACCGCTATTCGGTGTCGATTTCTTCACCACTGTCTGGTGAAGTCTGTGTCTGTCTACTCCCCGCCTGATCTCAACCCAAAAGGCACCCGGCGGGTATGGCGATACAGGTCAGCAGATTGGGATGGCATGCGATCTTTCTTCGCATGTTGTCCTTGGTAGGCTACTTGCCTTTCTCCAACTGATGTTTCGTCGTACGCGGACGCCGTGGCGGGGGTGTTGCGGATCCCTCCGCAACACCCCCGCCACGGCGTACTAAATTCCGTTCTCTGATAAAAAATGTCTGGCGAATCTCGTCCATGGTTTGGTGCCGAGTGCAATCGCGCTGATGCGCTTAAGTACGCGGTGTACCTAGCGTCGGTCGACTCTCGTACGTGCAAAGCAAATGAGGTGAGTCGGAAGAAGAGAGCCTTTAACAGGGTTGCCAAGTCCTACAAAAAGGTGTTGTGGAGGGCTCGATTAGCCGAATAGGGAACAAAACTTCTGCCACCCCTCAGTACCACTACTGCTGAGACCCGACGGGACGCTGGCCCACTCCGCTGAGGAGAACGCAAGTTGTTTAAGCTTAAATGTATTTCTTGCCCTTTTTAACCGACTTCAAAAAAAGGAGGAGGTCCTCAATTCGGTTGTATTTTCTCTTTTTTTTTGAGAATAAGGTAAACATTTCCTTGATCAGTGCCGCATCTAAATCAGCATTTAATTTTTTTTTCGTTAAATCGGTTTACTTTTTCGATTTTAAAGCTCACACTACGCAAGTCGGGTCGCGGTAACCGAAAAAACACGTTTTTTATTTTGAAACAATTCACTTGATCACTTGATTCTAAACCGAACACTACAGTTATTAGATCTCTTTGCGTGGTTTAGTTTTCAGGCCTTGCAAAATTAAAAGACAATAGCCTGGGGCCTGACGGGTTAGCATCTAATATTAACGGATAACTGGAACGCTTAGCGAGATAAAATTCCGTTCCTGAACTGAGATTATAACCAGTATTAGAAAGAAAGAAAGAAAAAAAAATTATTTGGGACTCGCACACAACAGATAGATGTAAATTCAATTAAATTAACAGAATTAAGTAGTCTAAAAACATTTTAGTCTGTGCGAGGCCAAAAAGGTCCCTATCTAACATAGGCTGCGAAATTTAAAAATAAATAACACAGCGCTGGTTTTATGATAGGGCCTGTGATACCACGAACGCAGTCACGTAACACATACTTAATATAATAGATACAGATAAAATATACAATTGATGAAAGAAAATGAAATAAAAAATACAATTACATAAAATACACACAGTCAATAATAATTAACAATAAAATCGACCCATGCCCAAAGGCCCAGTGCTCCAAAGTCATTTGTGAATGTCACAAATGACGGAACGCGCGGGCGCACTAGGCAGCTGTCATGTTGGAAAGAAAAACGCAAACATAAATAATAATGGCAGAACTTATTAGGATTTTATAGCATGATATTTTAGGGTAGGTACAGGGAATTTGTACAAGAACGTGGGGACAGTAGCAAAGGAACAGAGTCAAAATTTTCCTTTAAAATCTGAAAACACTACTTTAAGCCTGACATTCTTATTTATTTATTTATTTATTTATGTACACACAATATACTTCAAACACGAAAATTTATACAGTGAGAAGAGCACAAAGTTACTGCTTATTTCATAAGAAATTTCTTCCAGCAGACCTGCGACAGGAGAGTGGGATAAGATACGTAGACACAGTGTGTAAAGAGAAAAAGAAGGAAACTTAAAATAGACTAAGCTAACTTAACTTAAACATACAGCTATCTTATTATTATATATATAAAAATGAATCCCTATTTCCCTTGGTCATCGCATCAGGCTTGAACGGCTGGACCGATTTCGATAATTCTTTTTTTGTTGTGTTCGTTCTGGTCAGGAGAAGGTTTTAGGCTATATATTATCACGCTATGTGCTTTGGAGGATAAGCAATATTCAAAAATGACATTTTAAACGAATGGCACATGGTTCGGTCCCCGGCCAGCAACAGCTTTTATTTTTGTATTTATTTTATCTCTTGAACTGTAGTTTAACACCATAATTTTGTAAAAAACATATTGAAATAGATTTTTGTGCACTTAAAATAACATTTAAGTTTATAATCCACGTTTTTTCCAAACAGTTTAGTAAGAAATTGTTATAAGAAGCCACTACATTTTAGGTCTTTACCTATGAAATTGCCGTTCTGCAGTACTGGCCATTTCAAATCAAAATAATTTTTGTTTGGCTAAGAATTCTAATTTCAAATTAATTTTATTTTAATAACATGATTTTTTTTTCCAAAAGTAGTCATTTGTTTATTGATTAGTGTGTCATAGCATTTCAATCTTTTTCGTCATCATGGATACGTTAAAAATTCGAGTAATTATGGAATATGAATACCGTCGTGGCAGCAACGCGGCACAAGCGGCACGCAACATCAACGACGTTTACGGAGCTAACACTACAAACCAACGCACCACCTGTTATTGGTTTGCTCGCTTCCGTTCTGGAAATTTCGACCTGAAAAATGAACCTCGCGGTCGTCCGAAGACTTTGGTCGACAATGACGAATTAAAGGCGATTGTGGAAGCTGATGATACACAATCTACGGCTGAATTAGCAGCAGCTTTCGACGTTAGCGTCAAAACAATATTGGTCCTTTTGCGTCAAATTGGCAAGGTAAAAAAGCTTAACAAATGGGTGCCCCACGAACTCAATGATCGCCAGCGCAAAGTACGCGTCGAGACGTGCCTTGCACTGCTCAACAGATACACAAATGAAGGAATTTTGAACCGCATTGTTACCTGCGATGAAAAATGGATTCTGTTTGATAACCGCAAGCGCTCAGCAAGTTGGTTGGATCCTGGTTCAGCACCTAAACAATGCCCTAAACGAAAACTTACCCCTTGAAAAGTGATGGTCACTGTTTGGTGGTCTAGCGCCGGTGTGATTCATCACAGCTTCTTACCAAACGGGGTGAGCATTACTGCAGATGTGTACTATGAAGAACTGAACACAATGATGGAGAAGCTGGCACATCTCCAACCAGCATTGGTCAATCGCACGTCTCCGCTGCTCCTGCACGACAACGCGCGACCTCATACTGCACAGCAGACGGTCTCCAAGTTGCAAGAACTGGGGTTGGAAGCTCTCCGTCATCCGCCCTACTCACCAGACCTTGCGCCTACAGACTACTACTTTTTCCAGAATTTGGATAACTTCTTGGCGGAAAAAAAATTCAATACCCGAGAGGCAGTACAAAATGCCTTTGAAGAATTTGTTGCCTCCCGTCCAGCTGATTTCTTTAAGAATGGCATCAATAAACTGCCACTGCGTTGGCAAAGATGCATTGATTGCATAGGTGATTACTTCGATTAATACAAATAAAAAATACATGAAAAAAAATCGTTTAAATTATTTCATACAAAACGGCAATTTCATAGGTAAAGACCTATTATTACAATATTGCAGATACTTATGCGTCTAACTTTAGCAATGTTAATCATCACGCTATACTTTCAAGGAACTGAGCAGCAAAAAACCAACACTTACATAACATCGGCTATTTCAATCGACTGACAACGGTACTCATAGACCATAGGTTTAATGAGTGCCTACTGCCTATCAAAAGACTTGGTGTGGGTTCGAGTCCAAACAGTTATGATTATTTTTTGATTTTGTGTATATTTATAAATTAATCTTTTCGTTCCTTTTTTTTATTTTTACTAATATTTATTACATAAATAACATGTTATTATTGTATTTAGTTTTTTAGCAAACATCTATGTCAAAATATAATGGCCAGGATGTTAAAGGATAATGAACAAAACGCATCACGTTCAAAAGTAGATAATTGCAAAACCAATTTAGATATTTTTTACACATTAACCGGATAGGAATTGTGGCAATGTACATGAAACCAACATTACGTAATGCAGATACCGTAATGCCATCTATTGACCCAAATAATACTCAACACAGCTTAAGATTTACATCAAAACCTATTTTTTAGTTATTCGTGGTACTTTTAAAACGTCTTAAAAAAGTGATTCTTCTAATACCTTTAAAATATCGTTCTGAACCAATTCCTATTAATAAAAATAAATCAAACTCCGAAATAATATTAAGACAGTTCAACTTCAGATTCCATAGATAGCGTTATGCATTTGATCTCATTTTTTGGATCGTCAAGTCGATGCTAAGCTTAACATGAGTTGCTAAAAAATTAATCTTTACGGGCCAGGGGTCACGTCATACCACCCGCGAGCAGCTATCTTGCGAAGTCCCATGATAGAGGAGTCGCGAAAAGAGTTGAATTAGATTGGTTAATCGGATGTCTAACTGAGTTCTAAAAACTTAAATCGTTTCGATTTGCGTTCCTCCTTCGAAATAAATTGAGAATAAAATTAACTTGATCAAGTAGTTTCTTAACTCTGTAGTTTGAAGAATAGCCATTCATATAGCGCAAAATAATATCAGCATACTAAAGATCAAATATGCAAACATATGACCTCTTTATGGCCCGATGCCATAAAGAAGGCTGGTAAAGGTAGCATGCACAGAGTGGTCCACGCAGCAAAAGACCGCATGGATACGCGTCGTGTGTAGTTGCAATCCTCAGCATTGAAGAGACGACGGAGAAGAAGAAAAATGCGAACATGATATAAGAAGGCCACTTAAATGCGCATTATTTTACGTATTTTGTTAAAAATTGACGAAGGCATACACCACAATCAAGAGATGGTTAGGTTACTTTAGAAGATAGCCTAAGTTGTTCCGTTGCTTCAGCATTAATTCATTACTTCTGTGAACGGGGAGCCCACCGACCAAGCAGACCATCAATACGTAAAAAAAAAAATAAAGAAATTATTTCCATGAAAACGCAAAGGAAGAAAATGTTTTCTATTTAAATGATTTCTATTTAAATACGTAATTTCTAAAAAGCTTTGCAAAGGCACTCGGTTGAAAGTCACACGTATCCAACAAACTGTCATAGTAGCCGAAATAATATTTCAGCTGATTGCTCCGGCATGGCTAAAAACTATTCAATTCCCAGTGAAGCAACAGCTCAGGGCAAAAATTAACCGTTGCGGGTTTCACCCTCCAGTGGATCATGGGAAACTGTAGATCCCCAAGCAATGACGTCAGAGACGAACTTGCGAAGATAGTTTCCGAAACGGTACTGCTGGACCTAAACCCATTTCTTCTCTTACCTTTCTTACTGATTCGTACATGAATTTTCCAGAGATCAACTGAACTTCAAGACAACCAATGATCACGGGCTAAAAATTACAGTCAATGTTACAAAATTGTCAATGTTAAGCCTATACATGCGACTAACAATAATAAACAATATAATTCCGGGTCAATCCCCCCTGAAAAAATATCTTTTCAACATAGGCAGTTCGGCACGATGGATCGATGATTTAAAAAAAGTGGCACAAGACGTCGGTTGGCGCTTTTTGGGAGGCTTACGTTCAACAGTGGACGACAATTGGCTGGCATCATCATTTGATGATGACAGTCGCCATAGACAGCCAACGTGCAAAAATACTCGGAACGATGAGGACGCTCAGCGAAACCTGTATGCGTAGCTTCGCTTGCTAAACTAGGACGCTCAGGGCTCCTAAGCACAACGGCGTGAATGGGAGCTTAAGTGTGGATAACGGAATTTCAACTGTACTCTCTCCGTTACGGGGGTAGTCTTTTCATCTGGATAGAGTTTCTCATTTCAACTTTATGTAGCTCTATCGCGTTAACAACCCTAGCAACTTTCTTCAACATAGTGTATAGAATCACTCAAAAAAAATACTAAGGTTGGTCGGTGTTTTGAATAGAAGAGATGATACAGCCAATGCCTTGCATTCTAAGTGGGTCAAGTTCAATGCTAGAAGTTGACTGTTCGTATATCTTATGCCACAATGGTTGCTGGTCGCTCACAATGGGCCTCATCAGAAGGCTTAAAGTCACTCAAAGGGCAATGGAGAGGGAATAATTGGCAATGTGAGTGAGAATTGGAAGCAGTAGCGGGAGGATAGGGATTATCATTCTCGAACACAAATTGTCATGGCCAACAGCAGAAGAAGAGATAGAGAGAAGGGATTTTTTAACATCGTCTTCTGAAACAGAACTAAGATTAAAAGTAGGACATTTTGGTAATGGTAATTTGGAGAGCTCAAGCAGAGTAGCAGTTTTTACATTAGGTTCCAGAGAGACAGGAGGAAGAGAAAAGTGCCTATTTAGAGCAGACAAGTCAATATCTGCACAGGTGCTAATAGGAGATTTACCGATACCAACTGACTTAAGAAACTTCCAGATATCGGAGGATTTGCGATTTACAAGAGATTCGTGGAAATAGCGTCTCTTAGCATCCTGACAGACGATTGCAGCTGTTACGCAGGGCTTTGAAATGAGCAAGATTCTGCTACGTGGATCTACGCCTATACCTACTCTTCGCCTTGTCCTTACGAGCAATAGCGTTTTTTATTTCGGCAGTCATCCACGGAGCAGGATTGTGCTTAATTTTAATTTTCCGACGCGGAGCGTGTTTGTCATATAGACTCAATAGCTGGGAGGAGAAACAGTTCACTTTTTCGTTGATACAGGAGCTTTCAGTAACCGTGGTCCAGTCAATATTACCTGCATCACGCGCCAACGCAACCAAATCTAAACCATTATAATTGCGCAGAAAACAATAGCTTGGTTTACGTTTAGGAGAACGTTTACGATAAGATAAGTAGACAAGGTCATGGTAGGAAAAGGTTGCAGTGAGCCCAAACTCAGCCACTTTGTGAGGCGAAGAGACAATTATTAGGTCTAAAAGAGAAGGTGTACAGTTAGGAGAGTTATGAGTCGCAGAGAGAGGAAGAATTTCGAGATTAAAAGAAGATAAGAGAGAACGAAGTTTGAAAGAACGAGTATCATCTTTAAGTAAACAAGTATTAAAATCACCCATTAAAATAATATGCTCATACGATGGGCAAAGTTGATTAAGAGTAGATTCTAAGAAGTCAAAATAGTTAATGTGTAGATTAGGGGAGTAGAATACCCCAAGTAATACTTTAGAATGATTTAATATAATCTCCAGGAACAAGAATTCAGCCGACCCTGAGTACTGAGATGGAGATGCACTAACAATTTGATGTGGAATATCAGCGCGTATGTATATGGCCACGCCACCACCACCCTTACCAGTCCTGTCATTCCTGACCAGGACATAGCCAGGAAGATCATAGTGCGTAGAAAGGAGAGAAGGCTTAAGAAAAGTAGTTAGTTTATTTATCTCGTTTTTCTAGTCTTGTTTGTGTGTAGTTTGTCTACCTTCATAGTCCATACCTATCCAACAACCAGTTCCTAACTGTAGTTTTCCATTTACATTAAGGGCGTATATTTGAAATTTATGGTAGCTCGAAAGCGCCGAGAGGCACCGCGCACCCAACTTGGTCCCCCTTTCCACATGGAAAGTTCGAAACATCGAACCTAGCGCCAAAACATCAAATTAATTCAAACCGTCAACTGATTCAGTGTTGCTCGCACACAAACTTCATAAGTTTCTGCTGTCAAAATATTAACAAACAGTAGCACTCTTATAAACAGTGATTAGACGTAGAATAAAGTAAAATATTGAACGCAGACAAATAATAATTATTTATTTTTAGATTTTTTTTCAGTCGTTAGTAAATTATGTCATGTTTTGTATGCCCCCAAATTATTTTGAAAAATACTCATTCAGTAGATTTTTTAAGCATTTGGCCACAATTGTGCGATAGAGATAGCAATAGAGAATTTTTAGCACTCGGAAGCTATGGAGTAGATCAGTTGTAAAAAAATCAGCATATCATAATTTAACTAAGTATTTTATGGAAAACAATGAAATGATAAGTAGTTAATTTGTTTCTTTTTTTGCCGTGGATTCGAACACGTACACTCTTTCTCAGAAACCGTGCATTTTTCGGAGATGGTTTTTTATTAGTGAAAAAAATTGTTTCTGAGTATAAATAAATTTTAACTCTTTATCATATAACGTTACTTAAATACTTAGTTAACCAATACCCAAGAACCTAAATCTGATGCAACGACCTTATCAGTAAAATTCCGATTGAGTTTTACATGAGCGCCGCTGCTATTATATGCGGCACGCCGCCGTTGTTAAATGCGTAATGTCCTTAGTGACCGACAATACGGGTTCCGCCAAAATCGGTCAACTAAGGATATTCTAGCGTATGACATTCACATTTGGAGTGAGGCCATCGAGAAGCACAGGGAGATACTAGCAGTATCCCTTGATATCTCGAAGGCGTTCGACAGGGTCTGGCACGATAGGCTTATTAGTAAGCTTCCTTCCTTCGGTCTGATTGGATTGCAAATTTCCTGAGGGATCGGTCTATATGGGTAGTCATAGGTCCGGACTGCTGGATAATAATGCCGGAGTTGGCAAGCGTGCTCCATCTTCGACCACATCCTCGCTTACCATCAGGTGAGATAGTGGTCAAACGCGTGCCTATCAATAGTAAAAAAAAAAAAGAGTTCCTCAGGGATCGCTGCAACATTGTTCCTATTGTATTTTTAGAAACCAGAAGCAGGGAAGTTAAAAAAAACAATGCTACATACAACTAAAATCATACAACTCTTTATTTTTTAATTAAGGAACAAAATAAAAATAACTGAAAACTACTACAAATCGTTAGTTTAAATAATTAACACGTAAAAGTCTAAAGGTTACCAGTAGGTAAACGAAATAGAAAAATATAAGTCTCACGGTCCTTGAACGATGTTTCCGCCGCAAACGACATCCGCCAAATGAGAACAGAAACGGCGCGCACGCCCCTTTTATAGACCATTCAAAGCTGTCAATCCTTCTCTCTTAACAGTGTATAAATGATCTGCTAAAACCCGGTACCCTTAGGGTATGCAGACAACAGCACTGTTGCTGAGAGATACGTGTCCGACACACGAGCTCGTGGTTCGCATATCCGGTGTCTCCCACTCCATCATATCTCACAATTCCACCCAGCTTCATCTTTCCGAGGTGTAACCGTGCCGATAACCAACCAACTTGAGCTTCTTGGTGTTACGTTAACTTAACACCAAGAAGCTCAAGTAGGTTACTACCCTCAATTTTGGACCTTTCATAGAGGTAAAGGCTCAAGTGGCTGCCAGAAATTGGGATCCTAGCAAAGGTGAGACGATACTTGTTCATGAAGCCCTATTGAATGGTTATTTCATGAAAAAGTCATTCAATAGGGCTTCATGAACTTAGAGGGCTATATTGATGATTAAAATGGTTATAATTTTTTAGACAAATACGTGTTACGGTCGCGAATCGTATTTTGTTCAACAAACACTTCACACTGACCGGCAAATTGCAAAAAAACATAAAATATTTGAATGTCGCGGGCTACCCTTGCGCTTCCACCTTAATAGTATTTTGTAATTTGTATTCATAATTAAAATAGCTGAAATACTGTTTTTATTTTAATTTCAAATACTTAAAGATATTTTATATTTCTTATTTTAAGTACTTGCGAGGTAGTACCTATTTTGTAATTTGTATCTAGCGGCTGGAGTGGAGCCATTGGCTCCACCTGACGCCACTGATTGAAACGAAAATAAACCATAAGGACATAAAAATAAAGTTTTAAATCAACGACGTCGGGTGGAACCAATGGTTCCACTCCGGCCGCTAGAGGTTAAAGAAAAGTATGCATTTTGCCGAGCCCTGGACTGGAATAATGAGGGGTAATGACTAACCAAATATCAGGAGGGTACAATTATGAGGAAGTAAAATTGGAGCTAGCAACTATTATTATTATTTTTTTATGTTTTTGATATTCTCGGGTCCCTAGAGACCCGGTCCTTTGGTAGGCGTACGAGGGGCCGATGCCAACTCGCAGAGGCCTCTTTAGACATTTCAAATGGAATGGGACACCAACCGACGATTATTATTATTATTTCCTTTATTCGATAAATTACCTACAAATTGCATTTTTAAATATTTGAAAAAAAAAAAATATAAAAACATTTAAAAATATAATAAATAGTAGCCCACCGGTATCGGGAACAGGGTCCAAGCTACCGGCGGTCAGGGCTCCAGAGAGAGGAACCTCCTGACAATACGAGCCGTGTCCAGAAGTACCGCTTTCTGAATCAAGCCCTTGATCCAGCAGCCTAACGAAAGCCTCTTGAGGTGTTATTATTATTATTATTATTTTTGTTGTACATTTGTTTTCCTCGGCGAACCGGAAAGAATTGATGGCACGGGCCTAAGCCAAGTGTTCTTCAATTGGGATAAGAGTAGATGTAGTAGTTTGTATCATAGATGGAGGCGTATTGGTGTAACTGTTTTGTTGCGGGTTATCAGATTCACATTGCAGGAATTTTCTTACTAGCCTGCATGTGTTTAATATCACTGCTTTTTGCAGTAGCTGCTAGGTGTTGGAAGGAAGGTTTAAAGAGTTGTGGGATTGATGAATTTGTTTGGGTATTACTCCAGTTGTAGATAACACTATAGGGACTATTATAACCTTTTGTAGATGCCAGAGTCGGGTTATTTCGTCTTTTAGTTCAATATATTTGGATAGTTTTTCTGCGAATGTCGTCTGTAAGTTATGTGTATTTGGTACCGCTATATCTATTAGATATCCTGTTTTATTTATTTTATTTATAACTGTAATGTCCGGTCTATTGAAATGGATTGTGCGGTCGGTGAGAATGGCACGATCAAAATACAATTTCGTGGTCGTGTTTTCCAACACAGTTTCGGGGTTGTATTAGTAGTATGGTACTACAGTGTCTATTAGTTTGAGTTGATGAGCTAGTTTTTGGTGAATGATGTTGGCAACCTGATCGTGTCTGTGTTTATAGTCTGTCTGGGCTATTGACTTACACGCGCCTGTAATATGTTGGATCGTTTCTGGAGAACTATTACATTTTCTGCATGTGTCAGTGGTTAAATTCTTAATAATAAACTTTCTGTAATTTCTAGTTTCAATAACTTGGTCCTGTATTGCAAGCATGAAGCCTTCAGTTTCCGGGAAAAACTCACCTCGATTAAGCCACGCGTTCGACGCCTCTTTATCGACATTTGTGTGGCATAAATCTTGGCGATGCCTTCCTTGTAGAGACTTCTGGGTCCATTCTAGGATTTTGGTTTGGTCATTGGTCACCTTTTCATTCTTTTGTTTATTTTTATCTTTTAAATTGAGAGGTGTTAAGAGTTGGTCTTGTTGTGATATTAGTTTGTGTAGTATGGAAGATGCAGATTTGGTAAAAAAGTATTGTCTCAGACTTGTAATCTGTCTGTTGTGCAGGTTTGGCACGTCAATAAGGCCCCTGCCTCCTTCTTTTCTTGATAGAGTCAATCTTTGCTGGCATGATCTAGGGTGGTGTTTGCGAAATTTTGTCACTGTCGTGTTAATTTTACGTTGTATGGATTTTAGGTCTGTTTTGGTCCAGTTGATTATGCCGAAAGAATAGGTGATACAGGTATAGCAAACGTGTTGATTGCTTTTATTATGTTTCGTGAATAGAGTTGTGTTTTTAGTATTGTATTTAATCGGTGTTGAAATTTTAGTTTTAGTTTTTGTTTGGTGTCTTTAGAATGTATCTGACAGGATTGTGTGAACCCTAGGTATTTATAAGTTTCCTGTTCATCTAATGCTTCTATTTGCTCTCCTGTATCTAAGGTATATTGGTGCTTATAGTTCTGTTCTGCTCTAACTGAATTTATTTTGCATTTGTCTATACCGAATTCCATTTTTATATCGTTTGTGAACTGTTCTGTCAGGTTAGCTAATTCGTTTAGCTGACTCTCGGTTTTTGCATATAACTTAATATCATCCATATACAGCAAGTGATTTAAAATGTTTGTTTGTGTATCAGTCTGTTCGCTATCGGTGATTGTATCTGTTGTTTTTAATGTAATTCCTAATGATGTTGTATTTAAAATATTAGAGAGGGGGTTAAGAGCAAGGCAAAACCATAGTGGGCTTAGCGCATCTCCTTGGAAGATTCCTCTCTGTATTTTTATTGGGCTGGTATCTACTGTTTCGGTTGGGGTAGTGAGTCTAAGTACAGTGGTCCAGGTTCTCATCATGGCTTTCAGGAAAGTAATTAATGTTGGGTGTATTTTGTAAATTTCTAAAACTTTTACAAGCCATGAATGGGGCACAGAATCGTAAGCTTTTTTGTAGTCGATATACATGGTAAATAGATCGGATTTGGTTTTTTGGGTTTTCTTCAGAATTACGGAATCTATGATTAATTGTTCCTTGCAGCCTTGGCTAAATTTTCGACATCCTTTTTGTTGTTCAGCTAAGATGTTATTCGCATCAATGTGTTGATATATCTTATTATTATTATTATTATAGTGAGTTCTTTATTTTTCTTCTCTTTTGAGAGAGGAATGACCTTACACACGGGCAGTTAGGTATTACTATATCTATCAAATATACAGTTTTATTAATTTTGTCGTGAACTGTAATATCAGGTCTGTTGTAGTGAATAGTTTTGTCTGTTATTATTGTTCGGTCCCAATAAATTAGGTAACCTTTACTTTCTAAAACTGTTTCAGGTTTTTATTTATAGTATCGTATAATTTCATTAACGAATTTATATTTATATGCTAAATGTTGGTGTATAATTGAAGCGACTTGATCATGGCGGTGTTTATAATCAGTTTGTGCTAGTGATTTACATGCTCCAGTTATGTGTTGGATGGTTTCAGAGGCACTGTTGCAGTGTCTGCATGAGTCAGTCGGCTGATTCTGAGTCTTTCATTATATATTTCCTGTAATTACGAGTGGCTATTATTTGATCCTGTATGGCCAGCATGAAACCCTCTGTCTCTGGAAACAATTCGCCTCGTTTGAGCCATTCGTTCGACTTAGTTTTATCGACGTGTGACTGGTTCAGGGACGCTCGGTGTCTTCCATGTAGAGCTTTTTCCGACCAAACTGCATTTTTTTGTTGATTACTTACAATGTTTTCATTAATTTGCGTATTTGTATTTTGTAGATTTAGTGGCATAAGTTTTTTATCTGTTTCCGAAATATGTTTGTGTAATAATGAGTTTTCTGATTTGCTATGGAAGTACGCTCTGAGTGAATGTATCTGTTTGTTGTGTAAGTTGTGTATATCTATGAGTCCTCTTCCTCCTTCTAGGCGGGGAAGTGTAAGGCGCTGAATACATGATTTTGGGTGGTGTTTTCTGTGCTTGGTTAGGAGTGTATGAACAGTTCGCTGTAATTTTTTGATATCAGTCTTGGACCACCGTATTATTCCGAAAGAATACGTGAGAATAGGTACTGCAAAAGTGTTTATGGCTTTAATCGTATTTCTAGAGTTAAGATTACTTTTTAAAATAAGGTTAAGGCGGTGTGTGAATTTTTTGAGTAGTTCTTGTTTTGACAACTTTTGCTGTATCTGTCTCGATTGCTTAAAACCTAAGTACTTGTATGTACTCAATTCGTCCATCGGCTCAATCGCTTCACCAGATCCGAGTGTGTAACTATTATTTTGTATTTTACCTTTATAATTGACAAGATTTTGCACTTATCAACTCCGAATGACATACAAATATCATCAGAAAATTGCTGTGTTGTATCGGCTAGTTGGAAAAGTGCTTCCTTGTCTGCTGAATATAACTTTATGTCATCCATGTACATTAGGTGTGTTAGTTTGTATTGTGTATTGCTGTTTTCTAGTGTAAACCCTGCGTCTGTTTTATCTAGCAAATGTGAGAGAGGATTGAGTGCCATGCAGAACCACAGAGGACTTAGGGCGTCTCCTTGAAAAATTCCTCGTTTTATACTAATTGGTTCAGTAGCTACAATCGTTGAGGATGAATTAATTTTAAGAACAGTTTGCCAATTCTGCATAGTCGTTTCTAAGAATTGCTTCAGTACTGGATGAATTTTATAGAGATTTAATACATGTAATAACCAGCTGTGCGGGACTGAATCGAAAGCCTTTTGATAGTCGATAAACATAGTGTGAATATCCTTCCTACTTTTAACAGCACTGTTCATAGTGATTGCGTCGATGGTAAGTTGCTCTTTACATCCTTGGCTATTCTTACGACATCCTTTTTGTTGTTCTGCTAGAATATTATTTTTAGTTAAATGCTCATATACAACTTCGCTTACGCAGGCTGTTAAAATTTTGTACAGGGTTTGTAGGCAAGTAATGGGTCTATATTTGGCCGGGTTTATGGTGTCATTCATATCTTTAGGTATCATGTAAGTTACTCCGTGTTATATATGTTGGAAGTAAGTGAGGTGAATGTATGAATATATTTAAATGGTTATGTAAGAAAGGATGTTTGCTAGAGAATTTTTTATACCAGTAATTGTGGATATTGTCAGAACCTGGCGATTTCCAATTATGTGTGCGCTTGATAACTTCAATAAACGTATCTATAGGAATAAACTCAAATGCCATTTCGGGAATTTCTATTATTGCATCGCTGACCCAGTTCGCGCAATCGTTATGGTGTACTGGATTTTCCCAAATATTGGCCCAAAATTGTCTTAGTGATTCAGATGAAGGAATGTCTATAGTCTGGTTAGTCTTGTCTCTATTACTAGAAGTAAGGTTCCTATAAAATATTTTTTCATTGTTTTTAAATTTTGTGTTTTCTACTTTGCGATTTGTGCATGCTATGTATCTTTTATGTCTACTTGATGCTGCGCTCAATTTTTGTTTTATTGTGTCCAAAAATTGTTCTATTTGTGTATTAGAATTTTCATGTTGAGCGTGTAATTTGTATTTTTGCTTTATTTTCTCTATTGCTGCTATTAATTTTTTACTTCTGCTACCATTGATGAAATGTGTCAGCCTACCTATATTTGCTCTTAGATGTTAGATTTTGTTTTCTAATCTGACTTGCCATTTTGGTTTTCCTTGTTTGTATTTGCGGCGTTCATTTTGCGTACAGTCTGATATCTTAGAGCCGTTACATGTAGCTGCCGTCCATGCTGCACAGTAAATAATAGTTTGCATTTCGTTGAACTCGGTATCGACATTGACGTGCTTAGGAAGAATAGTGGTATTTATGTAATTAACTATGGCAGAAAACTTTCTAGATGTCTTCTGCTTGGGAATGTATGGCCTATTAGTGGGGTGTGTGTTGTTAAAATTTTGTTGTGCTTGTTGAAATGTGGCATCTATTTCTGCATTACTTTCTGGTATAGGATCAAAGTTGGTTTTGTATTTTTTAGGTATTGATTGAGATAAATCTATGTTGTTCAAAAAATTGTAATCTTCGTCAGTATTTACGAGTGATTCCAGAACGGTATCAGTACCTGTGTGGGGTGTGTCAAAGAAGCTAATATCTTAGCTTATCTCTCTTGGTCTGGCTCCTCACCCTAGACCTGTCCGGCAAAGTAAACTCCACCAGAGCAGATCTAGGGTTCATCGAAGCGCGCAAGCCCCACCACGACGTCAACGTGGAGATACGGCGATGGGGTTATTATTATTATTATTATTATATACTTTATTGTACACCTCATAACAAGCACAGTAAAAACGCTTATCAACTAGTGTACAATGGGCGGTCTTATCGCACAGGGCAATCTCTTACAGACAACCTTTGGATGGACTGAACTAAATAAGCTAGATTTAGGGCGGTCAGTGTACAAACATCATAAATAATATTAATAGAGATAATATTAGTCTTCTTCCACCTGGCGTTAATCCCGGCTATTGCCAGGGTCCGCCGAATTAGATTAGATTCATAATATTAGTAGGAAAACATAATTTATCAATTATTTCTAGAACTTCTGAAACCCACTCAGACAAGTCGGGGGAAAAAGCTAGTATTTACTTAACACTATTCAAACTCGACTCCTTTTCATTTCTAGGCTTGTAACCTTTGAAATTTTATAAAATTCTTGACACGTTGATGTTTGACGTATATAAATCTTAAAATGATTACATTTATTTTAGCGTGTGATAAAATGTGAAATTAACGTTGTAAAAACAGACATTCCAATATAGAAAATAAAATGTTTACCCAATATTGCTTTGTGATATGAAAACTTAAGGTGGATGCTCCAGGGTAGCCCGCGAAATTCAAATATTTTTATGTTTTTTGCAATTTGCCGGTCAGTGTGAAGCTGTATGTGGACCAAATACGATCCGCGACCGTAACGCGTATTTATCTAAAGAATTATAACCATTTTAATCATCAATATAGCCCTCTAAGTTCATGTAGCTCGACAGAATGAATATTTCAGAAATAATAATTCTGTAAGAGGTAAGTAAATCTACATGAATGTAAAATGATAGTGAGTCATCTGACTGAACACCCAAATATTATTCATTATCTAACAACTTAGACGAAGACAGCTGCATGATGTTTATAGCGATGCATTTAAGTGCAGTCAATGAAAAATACGATGATGACAGTTAACCAACTTTTCACAGAGAAGAGGCAAGATATTAAGAATTGTCCACATTTTGAGTGAGTCAATTTTTTGATAACCAGTCAGTAACAATATCGAGAGCTTACGCCTTGTGGCGCCACTGAGGACAAGTTGTTACGGTGCGCCCGGTCGAAATTGCGCGATTTTGCCGCGTTCACTAAAACTACTATATCTCAGAAATTAAGCACCGTAGCTCCACAAACTCTATGTTATTGAAATTGGTATGAAAAAAGCTAACTGATTATATCAAGTTTAGTACAGTTTTATCTTGTAATATATTGCTAATTCGAAGTTGAAAGTCGGGTAAGCGACTTTTTCCCAGTTTTTTTTACAATAGTCGTCATATTTATCAAATAAAAGCATTTTTTTCGAAAGTTATGGTTTTAGTTTACAAAAAACTCATTATTTTACATATATCAATAAAAATAACAGCCATAGCAATACATTTTTTTAAAATAAAAGACTACTTGCAAAATCGTAATGGACGCGCGTCGTCATAGATTATATTGAGTGATACATTCCGTAACTAATTGTTGTTAGATGTTAAACATGTGATGTTATATGCCTTCCCTTATCTTTTCGCAACACTCTGGAGAAGTTAGAGCAGGAACGGTACACTTTTGACAGGAAATATGTCGTATTAAATCCGACCCGACTCACGTCGACTCCAAGAGTCGACTAGCGCTTTGGCAACTTTAAATGTCAAACTCCAAGAGTCTGGCGTGCGGGCGAGTGGCGCTGTGCGTATTGAAATGTCGACTCCCAGGAATACCCGTGGAATATTAAGGCAGTATAATCGGCGGAGGCTAAGATGGATCCATTAGAATTGTCTGACCGAGGTCATTAATATAAATGAGAAACAAGGTTGGTCCAATGTTACTTTCCTGGGACACGATGGCATTACCTAAGTAACCTTAATAAATGTCATCCGCACGCAGCTATTTATACCAAGATAATGTATAGTAGATTTTATCGAAGGAATTTCTGCAAGTTTGAACTGTGTATATTTTATTTTATTTATTTATTTAATTTTTGTACTGCATCGTTTCACTCAGATATACCACTAACTATAGGCCATAACATTCACAACGGATAACAATATGTCTAAAGTACAAAAAGATTTAGACGATACAACAGTTTCGGAATCAGCAATAGTGGAGCCCAATGACTGTCCTCATCCACTAAACACCTCGGGTAGTAACCTAAAATTGATAACACACAACATCAGAAGTATTTATCGGAATTTAGATCTCTTTCTTGTATTTCTTAAACGCATAGACACCCACTGTGACATTTTAGTTTTTACGGAATGCTGGATATCGGAACATAAGCCTCTACCACAAATAGATAATTACAGACTATACTACTCCACTACTAACCATAATAAAAGTGATGGCGTCGTTATATACATTCATATGAATTTATGCCATACTGTGGAGGAACCAGTACTCGTTGACGCTAGCTGTCTACTAATAAAAAGTAAGGATATTGCCATTCTTTGTGTGTATCGGTCGCCGTCTAACTATGTTATAGACCCCTTTCTTACATCTCTTGAAACAAACCTGCGATCAGTCCGAGAGTCTCATACAGTTGCTGTTGTTGGTGATATCAACATTGATATCAAACTCTTCAACGACGATCAAAAAAGCGAACAGTATCTCAATCTTTTAGCTGAAAACGGCCTTCTGCCTGTTCACCTTTTTCCTATACGCGAGTCTAACTGCTTAGATCATATTATTCTTAAAATAAATTGTAAAGCTCAAACATGTGTAATCAAAACTAACATCACTGATCATTTACCCGTCTTACTTAATTTAATACAACCAAAGCAAAACAAAGGCCCAAAATTCAAACAAATTATTGACTACGATAACGCGGTCAATACACTTGTGAAAACTGATTTATCAAGAATACTTAATATAGATGATCCAAATAATGCAATTGACATTTTGATAAAGTACATCAAAGACGCTTTAGATAAAAACACTACAGTTCGTAAAGTTCCTAAAAGGAAGCAAATACTTAAGCCATGGATTACGGCCGGTTTACTCAGACGCATCACCCATCGTGACGCCCTGCACAAAAAACTAAAGGCTTCTCCTTCAGATGAAGTTCTAAAGATTTCCTATTATAGATACAGGAACTTTTGTAATGATGTTCTAAACACGGTTAAGGAGAAACATGAAACCTCGACGGTTGAAAATTGTAAGAATCCAAAACAAACATGGCAAATGATACGAAAAATCACAAACACCACTAAAAACAAAAATCCAGCGGAAGAATTATTAGGTTCTAACCCACACGAAGCCCAACAATGCGTAGTCCAGATAAATCAGTACTTTGTAAGTACTGGTCAAAAACTTGTAGACACTATTAAAAAATCTTGCGTCATAACTCAAATAAAATCTAATATTCAAACCCAGCGTAGACTAAATTCCATCATATCTTAAAAATGACTCGGCTACTGGATGTGATGGTATACCTTCCACATTCCTAAAACGCATAAAACATGCAATAAGCCCTATACTGACTTATATTTTCAACCTATGTATAAACAAAGGTATTTTTTCAAACTGCTTCAAACATTCACTAATTTATCCCATTCATAAAAGTGGGCCTAGAAGCAATTTCGAGAATTATCATCCGATTTCGGTCTTACCTGCAATGTCCAAGATATTTGAAAAGCTAATCAACAAACGCCTAGTGAATTTTCTAAAACAAGAACATATTATATCAGATTCCCAATATGGTTTCCAACCTAATAAATCTGCAGAAGATGCGGCGATACAGCTTACAAATTTTGTAGCAAGTAACTTAAACCAGGGTAAAAATGTGTTGGGGTTTTCCTGGATCTAGCCAAGGCCTTTGATTCTCTTTCAATTAACCTACTCCTGACGAAACTCGAAGCGATCGGCATACGCGGCCTGCCTCTGCAACTCATGCAAGATTTTCTTACAAATAGGTACCAATCTTTGAAGATAGGCGACTACATTAGCTTTCCCCTCCCCACCACCTGTGGAATTCCCCAGGGAAGTGTTCTTGGCCCAGGTCTCTTCTTGATATATATCAACGAACTTTGCCAATATGAACCGTCAAAAGGAAAAGTTTTCTCATACGCGGATGACACTGCGCTCATATTTCAGGGAGATTCCTGGGCTGAGGCACAATACCTTGCAGAAAAAGGACTTCATCAGACATCACTGTGGTTAAATAAAAATCTCCTAACATTAAATGTAATAAAACGAAATATATAACATTTTCGATAAATAAAACAACACAACCACTAGTAAAAACCACCAATATCAGATATCTCGGCACTCAAATAGATGATACCCTTTCATGGCAAGCACAACTAGATATTCTGTCTACACGTACGCGGAAAACGATATGGATTTTTAAAAAGCTCAGAAACGTACTCAAATTGAGGATGTTAAAAACGGTTTACTTTGCCCTGGTTCAGTCAATCTTAGGTTATTGTATTCCGGTATGGGGTGGTTCCTGCAAGACAAAAATCATAAAAGTTGAACGCGCACAAAGGTTATTACTCAAGTAATGCTTAGAAAACCCTTTCGTTACCCCACAATGAGCCTATACAAGGACTGCAATGTCTTGACCGTGAGACAACTATTCATCCTTCACACCACACTTCGCAAGCATAAAGAAATAACCTACGATGCTAACTTATCTTATCCTGAAAGAAGAAATAACAGAATATGCAAGGAAACTAAACACAACACTGCTTTCTTCAGGAGACACTCATGTTTCCTTGCACCTTATTTATATAACAAACTTAATTCTCTCTTAAATATATTCCCAAAAATCATGCATGAATGTAAATCTATTATCCAAAATTATCTTCTGAATTTAAATTATAATGACACGGAATCTTTAATTGTAATTTCTAAATAACTTTCCTGTTCTATTGTAGTAAATAAAGAGCAGTCAAACCAAGTACACTCATATACAACCATGCACACATACATACATACTCCCACAATACACAGATGCGCGCAACTGTACTCTCTCACATATCACACACACGCACGCACACACACAACACACACACGCACGCACACACACAACACACACACGCACGCACACACACAAGACACACACCATAACATACACACATCACAATCACACTTATTCATTAATAAATTGTACCAACTTACTCGCCGCGGGAGGAAGACCTGGAGCACTCCATTTATTTTAATGTCTGTACTGTATTTTTCATTATTGTGGAAAATAAATGAATTTTTACTTTTACTTTACTTTACTTACATGAAACACAATAATATTCGTGAGATCTAGAACCGCATTTCTGGTGGACACTCCCGAACGAAAACCGTATTGGCTAGAAGACAAAAGATGAATTTACTCAAGGTATTTTACGAGCTTTTTTAGCAGTTTATATAGTCTAAGTAAGATAAATATGGGTCTGTAATTATGAGGTTTATGTCTGTCACCTCATTTGCGTAAAGGGTGAACGATTGCCAGCTTATTTAAGCTGGCATCAGGAAAGATCTTGTACTGAATGTCAGGTTATATAAATATGTAAGTTGGGGCATAAGTAAATGCTTTTTTTTAATGTATCCGACACGTTATCGGAGCTTACCGCACAATCAGTCCTAAGTGCGTTAGTTAAAAATTCCATCTCAAAATTGTCAGTATGTGCGAGGACAAAGATTTTGTGATTCTGGATATTGTCCTGTTGTAAGGATGTAGGATTTTAATGTCTACTGTTTACAATAGGAAAGATGCAGATTTAATATTTATCAATAATTTGTGACTAAATTGTAAAAAAAGCATAAGAGAAGGGCCAGAGCAACGTTTTTATTCCAGTTAATATTGATTTTTAACAATAATTACAAATTTAAAGTTACGTGAAACGGAACGTGTTACGTGAAACGGAAATTTGAGTATCGAAGTGTACACCAATCAGCGTCTGGTGACGTCACTCGTGTTAGTTTTTAATCCAGCAGTATAAAAATATTTGAATAGAGTAGTGCCAGTGTAATTTCAACGTACGCATAAGTATCTGCTAGCTCCATCCACTGGGCAATTTTTTTTTAGTGATGTATGTAGGTACTCGTATGACATATTTCATAAGTCTATAGGAGATAGTTTTGCAGTTTTCTTTTTATACTTAGTAAATAAACTATGTCCAAAAGATACATGTGAATAGGATCTCAATTCTCAGTGGAGATAGCGATTAGATCTTACACTATTACAATTACTAATTAGTCTTTAAATTTTCACTAAATTACTAATTATTTAAGAATATGTATTTTGTAAAAATCTTGAAATTGATCTAGTCGTTTTATAGCTAGCATCTGATGATGATACTTACAAACTGGCGGTCGCGACAACTCAAACTAGCAGGTAAGCGAATGTTCAAAGAACCTACATACTAACACTGTTCTATTCCACACATTTTGTTACTGAGCAAATAAGTAAGTTCTGGAAGCACTAGGATCTTGCTCTATGACTTTGAATTATGACAGTTCTTGACCAGTGACAAACATGAGTGACGTCATCGTGCGTTTTGGCGCGAAAATTTAAACTGTCTGTTTAAAAACGCAATTTTAGCAATAAATTAAAGCGTTTCATTTTTTATTATGTGGCGGTCTATTCTAGACGAAATTCTTTAAAATGAAAGCAAATATAGAAATATCGCATGTTCCCTATTGTACAAATTGTTATTTGAAAAGTTAATGCTAAAGTCAGTTTATTAGATCCATTTTTTACAGATACACTAGATTCCTAGGAAATGATTTCATTAATAAACTGTACATCACTATATCAAACATTTTGAAAACTCAGGAAGAATTTAGCCTATTAATAAAATTAATTAATTATAACTTTCTTTGACCAGGCGTTAACTTAACGTCACAGAAGTCAATCTTTGCGTTCAGGAACGGTTTAAACATATCTTCGAACTCTTGCCACGAACATATTCCTCTATTGCACATGTCTAACAACGGCTTTTCATTCCAATAAAACGCTACTTTATAATCGTAGTCATCATGTCCTTGTTTACTGCATCTGAAAGCAAAAATAGTTCAGGTCACGTTCTCAAAGGAACTTTATAAACGCGACGATTGTCATGTTGTCGCGTTGTTTCTATAATTACCATAAATATTAACAAGGGAACTGAGCTGAGCATTGAAGTGATAGAAGACCATGTCTAAAAAAAAATATCTGTACTGCTTAGATGCACAGACAAAATTCTATAGAAGCCTATGGAAGCCTGTCTGGAAGTCTGTATCGTGTGGACTCACTATATATTAGTTAATTTTGGGTCACAAAATAAAGTAATCTGTAGAAAGATGTAAAGTGATGTAGAAAGATAAAAACTGGACACACGATTCCACAATTACTTTAATCACTAGATAGCCAATAGGAAACGCTAAGTCTAATTCACAAAGACTTGATTGTCATGCGCTTCCGAAAAGGGATGTTTCAAATCAGGCCTGAGGGCCAATTCTTTTACCGCAAATTTCGCAATGGCATCTCATTCGCCGAAACTCCCATGTTTTAAAACATCTCCTTGCAATCCTTGGTCAATCACTTACAATTTTGACATTACAAAAATCACGATTGCCTAAAGAATGTCACATTGTTTAGTGCCCTAGGATGCACTATGATAGATTCTGAACGCCGCGCGCCGACTGTTGAACGTTCAGTGTGCGTTTTTGACGTGACACCTTGTGAGTATAGTCCGGTCAATTTAAACATCCGAGGTTACACTAATTTGCACCCGGCTCAAAATTGGTCGGATTGTTCAAAACACTATCAAAAAGTCCTCATCGATCCGATACGTAGAAAAAAAATACTTGGGGTCAAAGGTAACAAACGCAATTTTCAGCAAAACGGTAAGTTTTATCAAAAAGTTGGAAGAGTTGTAATCGTCATAGTATGCACACGTTTTCACGCCAACTTTTTGAATTTTAAAAACCCCAGAAGCGGTGGCCATTAGGAAAAAAGTACCGGGACATTTTTATAGATAATTATCTGATGTACAATTTTGTCTCAACAAATCTATCTATGTATATAAAAATGAATTCCGATTTCCCTTGGTCATCGCATCACGCTTGAACGGCTTGACCGATTTTGATAATTCTTTTTTTGTTGTGTTCGTTCTGGTGAGGAGAAGGTTTTAGGCTATATATTATCACGCTATGTGCTTTGAAGGATAAGCAATATTAAAAAAATGTCTGTTTTATACGAGTGACACATGGTTCGATCCCCGGCCAGCAACTGCTATTATTTTTGTACTTATTATATCTTTTGAAACGTATTTTTACACCATAATTTCGTAAAAATAAAATAAAATGGGTTTATGCGCACATTAAAGTAGTATTTAAGTTTATAATCCACATTTTTTTCCAAACAGTTTAGTGAGGAATTATTATAAAAAGCCACAACATATTACAATATTGCAGATACATATGCGTTTTAACCTTAGCAATGTTAATCATTACGCTATACTGTCAAGGAGCTGAGCAGCAAAAAACCATGACATAAATAAGAACGGCTATTTTAATCAACAGGCTAATTTGTCAACAGTACTCATAGAGTATCGATTTAGATACTGCCTTTCAAAAAACTTGGTGTGGATTCGAATCCGGAAGTCGCGGTTATTTTTTAATTTTGTACATAATTTTAAATTATTAATTTCCTATCTTTCTTATTTTACTAATATTTTTATACGTTGATAATATGATATTGTTATTTGTATATTTTTTTTGGGATTTATGTATGCCAAAATATAATGGCCCAGATGTTAAAGGATAATTATTAGAACGCATCACGTTCAAAAGTACAAAACCAATGTAGATAACTTTAACACATAAAACGGATAGGAATTGTGGCAATGTACATGAAATCAACATTACGTAATGCAGATACCCACAATACCATCTATTGACCTCAAGATAGCATTAGAATTACATTAAAACATGTTTTTTAGTTATTAGTGGTACTTTTAAAACGTCTGAAAAAAAAGTGATTCTTTTAATAACTTAAAAATATCGTTCAGAATGAATTCCTATTAATAAAAAAAAAAACAAACTCCGAACTAATATTTAGATAGTTCAACTTCAGATTCCATAGATGGCGTTATGTATTTGATCTCATTTTTTGAATCATCAACAGGCGTGCGCTTACATTTACTAAGCTTAACTTGAGTAGCTCAAAAATGAATATTTACGGGCCTAGGGCCTGGGGGGTTACGTCATACCACCCGCGAGCAGCTGGCAAAGTATATTGGTAGAAGAGTCGCGAAAAGAGTTGAATAAGATTGGTTAATCGGATGTCTAACTGGGTTTTAAAAACTTAAATCGTTTCGATTACGTTCCCAATTCGAAATAAATTGAGAATTAACTTGATTCATTAAGTAGTTTCTTAACTTAGTAGTTTGGAGAATAGCACCATTCATTTAGCGCAAAATAATATTAGCATAGGTACTAAAGATCAAATATGCAAACATATGGCCTTTTTTATGGCCCGACGCTGTAAAGAAGACTGTTAAAGGCAGCATGCACAGAGCGGTCCACACTGCAGAAGACCACATGGACACGCGGCGTGTGTGTTCGTGATCCTCAGCATTCCAGGAACGACGGAGAAGAAGAAAAATGCGAACATGATATAAGAAGGCCATTCAAATGCGCATTATTTTACGAATACTGTTAAAAATTGCCGATAGCATACACCACAATCAAAAGATGGTTAGGTTATTCTCGAAGATAGCCTATGTTGTCCGTTGCTTCAACATTAATTCATTACTTCTGTGAACGGGGTATCCACTGACCAAGCAGACCGTTAATACGGATAATATTGACAAATGTTTTTGAAAAAAATAAGTAAAATATTTCCATGAAAACGCAAAGGTAGAAAATGAATGATCATCCGATCAAATTTTATGATTTCTATTTAAATAATTAATTTATAAAAAACTTTGCAAAGGCACTTGGCTGAAAGTCACACGTATCCAAAAAACTGTCATAGTAGCTGAAAAAAGATTTCGGTTGATTGTTCCGGCATGGCTTAAAACTGTTCAATTCCCAGTGAAGCAACAGCTCAGGGCCAAAAACTATCCGTTGCGGGTTTCACCCTCTAGTGGATCATGGGAAACTGTAGAGCCCCAGGCAATGTCGCCAGAGACGAACTCGCGAAGAGAGTTTCCGAGACGGTACTGCTGGACCTGTACCTTCCAAATAATAATAGGTATAATTACGGGTCATTGCCCCAAAAAAAATATCTCTTTACCATAAGCACTGCAGTATGATTTAAAAAAGACGGCTGGCAGCGGATGGCGTGAACTGCACAAGACCGGGATGGTTGCTTCGATACCGAGAAATCAGTCGTCGACTTTATTCTGGAAATGAGACCTTTGCTATCCAAGGTGCAAAAATCCTCGGAACGATGAGGACGCTCAGCACAACATATGTGCGTAGCTTTGCAGGCTAACCTAGCCAGGACTCCTAAACACAGCGGCGCGAATGGGAGTCTAAGTGCGGACAACGGAATCTCAACTCTCTCCGTTGCGGGGGTAGTCTTTACTTCTGGATAGAGTCTCAGATCTATTGCGTGTTAACAACCCTAGAAACTTTCTTCAACATCGTGTATAGAAAAGCGTTATCATTAAAACGTTTCTCATTACGAAAAATGACGAAGGTTGGTCGGCGTTTTGAATAGAAGAGGTGAAACAGCCAATTAAAGTTACCTAGCAACATCAATTTCTTATACGACATACACGCAAACGACTTCGTTTGCGTGTATAATCAGTATCGCATGCAACAGCTATCTATCTTTTTCTAATCTTCTAATGTATCAAAATCTCGGATCACAGTGTTTGTTATAGAACTCCCCCAAAACGGCTTGACCGATTTTTAAGAAATTTTTGTATGGCAGTGTTTATTTATATGGCAAAACAACGTTTGCCGGGTCAGCTAGTTTTATGATAAAACTTACCGTTTTGCTCACTCATCAAGTACATGATGGACAAATAACCTACCAGGGCAACGTGAGGGCAAAGTATGAGGACCTATCAATGCTTGGTGCATTCTATGGCGATTATAATAATATGCTAAGTTTTCACTTAGGCATTAATTATATTCATACAACTAACCTGTTTAATACAGCAATAATGTTACTGCCGAACGTGGATAAAAATGTCCTCCATTTTCTATTCATATTTCTATGAGCCCCCGTAAGTGGGTTCGTGTCCTTAGAAAGGTTAAGCGCCACTAATATCATATCCATCATTGTAGAACGAGCGAAGTATGTCACGATTTTCTTGCCTTTGCCGTTCTTCGCTTGTTCGAATTTTTTTATCAAATCAGCCAAAAGCATTTGTCCGAATCTTTTACTATACTCGGACACTCCATAACCATTTCTATAATAATGTCTGAGATCATCGACATATTCAAGAACTTGCAGGTCTTCCACTGAGAAGACAGCACACCACGGACTTGGCTTATTGTCGATCCCGTCCCATGTATAACGACATAAGTCGTATATGGCTGTGATGTTTTCGTTAGAGAATGTAAAATTGAGACCTAACTTTCTCTCGACACGTTCTTTCATCTGAAATTCAAGGCATTTGGCTCAATGATGTCAATTAATCGATGATGGTGGTGGTGGAATCGTGCAATGACAGCATACAATTAAAATGCGTTCGTAAAGAATGGTCTTCTGTGGGAGCAAAAATCCGATGTTTTTCGCTATTACTCATAGTTCTAGATTTGGGTATCCTGACACACTTGAAAAATTCATATTAATTTCTATATAACCACGTACTTAACTGTTATCAGAACACTACTTTAATTAATTCTTAATTTAATAATAAAATACTCTGTCGTTATACAATATGCGAAAAATAAACAAAATCAGGGAGAAATAGAGAACAACACGCGTTGGACCTTGTCGCACAAAACGTCGGATGTACTGAATGATGCAAATTCTCTATAACATGATGTACAAGTGACGTTACACAAAATATGTGCTGCCTCTATTTATCTTACTATTTATAATGCTCGCTTCAAATAAATTAAAATTATAAATTAATTATAATAAAAGAGACTGATCAAAAGTGGTATATGAACCACTGCAGATCTCGTATTGCTATTGGTTCATATACCATTGCCCATACAAATTTAAGGTGAATGCTCCAGGGTAGCCCGCGAAATTCAAATATTTTTATGTTTTTTGCAATTTGCCGGTCAGTGTGAAGTAACGCGTATTTATCTAAAGAATTATAACCATTTTAATCATCAATATATCAAAATAAGTTCATGTAGTTCGAAAGAATGAATATTTCAGAAATAATCATTCTTTCGAACTACATGAACTTAGAGGGCTATGTTGATGATTTAAATGGTTATAATTCTTTAGATAAATACGCGTTACGGTCGCAGATCGCATTTGGTCCACATACAGCTTCACACTGACCGGCAAATTGCAAAAAACATAAAAATATTTGAATTTCGCGGGCTACCCTGGAGCATCCACCTTAAACAGTCTCCTTTAAAGTGTCTTTTTTACTTTGTCTTGTCTTTACCCTAGGTTTTTTTTAATATTATACAAGAATCAGTAATGTATTAGCTGAAAATTTAATTTATCATTATGAATTCAAGGGTGGTAACTCATGCCAAAAAATTACGAAAGAGCATGACCTAAAAAGTTTAATTAAAACTCACAGTTAAATAATCTGCAGATTTCTCATATTCTCCTTCTTCGTGATACAAATCTAGATTGCGTCTTACTTCTACTTCATATTTTTCACATGTTGAATAGGGCTGAAATATAAAACTATAACTACAAACGAAAATATCACAATAAATAAATTAAACCGATACATTTTTAAACAATAAATTTAACTTACTGCTACAATAAGGTAATCATCCGCGCCATTTTTTGTAACTAAGTTAGTCTGATTCAGACCTTTAATGAAGGCCATAGCACTCTGTTCTAAGCGACTGTTAAACCCGTGAAGAAATAAGTAATCCTTCTCTTGAAGGTCCTTCAGCAAATCGGTAAAAGTCTCATTTATTCTATTTCCAATACGCAATAACTCTTGGTACCCTTCCTTAGTGAATTCGGAAGGGTAATCTAACAGACCCGTTTCATCTTCCCAATTTTTTATATTTTCAATATCTTGCGCACACAGCGAACTGTTTCCTAGTTCATAACTGGATACAAAACAATTCTTGTACTTGAGAATGTTTTTCATGTGTTGAGCAAAATTCTGACCCGGAGTTCTCTTTCCATGCCTAAATACAGCCCAGACACTGACTGCTTCGCATCCTAAGGAAAGTAAAAAAATTGTTTAAAAACCGGACAAATGCAAGTCGGACTCGCACAAACAAAAAAAAAACTTTTCTTGTATGGAAGTTTGCTTTAAATTTTAATTTAATTTTTATTATTTCTTGTTACAGCGTAAATAGAATTATACACTCTGTGAAAATTATAACTGTCTACCTGTTATGGTTCTTGAGAAAAGTACAACCCCCTGACAGACAGACGTATGGACGGACGGACGGATAGCGGAGGCTAAGTAATAGGGTTCCATTGGTTACCCTTCGGGGACGGAACTCCAAAAAGTACACAAAATTAGTATAGATGTTTTATTAATCAAAGAAAAATCAGTGTTTTAATTTTATTATAAAACCACATTACAAAATTTTCATGGCAGCAACTCAAAAATAAAGAATTAAAGTTCTTAACTTTTAGAAACATTCTTCAGAAATAAAGGTGACATAATCAACTCGAATGGGAACCAACTTACCTTCCTGTTTTACGATCGAATCCCTTATATCGCCTCTAACAATTTCATATGGAGTTTTACTTGCAAAATATTTGTACTTGCATCCAGAGTTCCAAAAACACTCCAACGTCAGCACATTTTGCACGTAAAACCAAACCAAAACTGCTAATGTTAAAAACTTCATATTGTAATCACAAAAAAGGGTTTTAAAATAGTAGACTACATAGACACTACACTCAATATTGATTCGCGCACAATTAATAAAGACGCCTAATTCAACCCTATCTATATTCTTTATAAAGGCGAAAGGTCACTCACTTATTCAGTGCCTGAACACTAATAAATCAAAATGTAATCTAATCAGAAACTACAAAAATACTTGACATATCATCAACATAGATATAAAATTAAGTATAAAATTCTTCCGTTACTGACTGATTGCGTGACTGACAGATAAAGCACAGTCAAAACTACTAGTCGTAAAATGCTGAAATTTGGCTTGTAGCTTCCTTGGGGAATGTAAGGGAGCACTTAGAGAGTATTTTCCGAAATTCTTACGTGAACGGGAAAAAACAGGATATGCGCGTAAGAAGTCGCGGGCGAAAGCTATTAATGGAGATAAAATTTGGCGCGGAGGTAGATCGTGACTAGGAGTCGTCAGCTAAGAATGGATTTTAGGAAGCAAATCTTATTCCTTGGGCCAATATACTTCAAAGAATATCACCAAAATATATGTAATATATATATTAAGATTGATAAATCTATACGTTTTTTTTTTATTTGTACTCGATTTCATTTTAAATAATAAGAAACATTTTCTACTGAGCTATCTTTCATTTCCTTGTCGAAATTCCTGCAACTCGCAGGGCTCCATTTTTTAAACAATAATTTTGAATTTCTGATAAATATGATTCGTGTTTGAATTTGTATATGTCAATACTTATTAAACCAATTATTTATTTATTTATTAAAACTTGATGCACTAGTAAAAATACTGTACAAAGGCGGACTTAATGCCTTAGGCATTTTCTACCAGTCGACCTTAGGATGGTGCAGAGACAACATGGCAGGTGCAACAGGAAAGACAAACAGAGAGGAAAAGAAATACATCATAAATACATAGATACATACATACATATAAAATAATAAGGACGTTTAGAAAAAAACAAATTCAACGAATTAACGCTGTGTTGATTCTACCAACTTCTTGCGAATGTGCTCACGTGCCTTCACCTTAAAGGACAACCGACTGGTTGCCGTCCTGATGTTTAGAGGAAGCGCATTCCAAAGGAAGATTGCTTGGACAAAAAAAGAGGAATGGATAAACCCAGAGCGGTGTGTGGGACAGCGTAGAAGGAGATTATTTGAAGAGCGAAGATTTTTACTGTGTGCAGAGCAGATGAATTGAATTTGTGAAGTTAGATAAGAGGGAGAAGAAGGATTATTAAGAAAGGAAAACAGACTAGTCAAGGCCCTCAGCGCTCTGCGCTGACGAATGGGTAACCATTTTAATAATGAACGATGCGCGGACACATGATCATACTTACGGAGGTTGAAGACGAATCGAATGCAGTTATTTAGAAGGCGGTCAAGTTTATTGAGGAGATCTGGATCTTTTTGGAGCTGCATTTGCTTTTTAATGTTTGAAAATTTTGTCTTTTTAATAAGTAGACTTAGATTTTTTACGTCGAATTCACCGTTTAGAAGATATAAGCCAAAGTCTAAAAAAATACCAAATATTTTGATTTTTTCAGAGCACCACGCAGTTAGCACGAGGTTGAGAAATTAGGTGTACACTAATGGCATCACGAACTTGATATATTTTTACTTTGGTAAACTACCTAAATGGGTATTCCTTCCATTCATTGATCGTTCTTATGCTGAAAAACACTCGTAACATGTTCAAGTAATGGTGACCAGAGGGCTGGCTCGTTCTTTGCTCAAAGAATTAGCATTGCCATTCAACGTGGCAATGCTGGCAGTCTTCTGGGCACGTTTCCGGATGACGGCGATGCGGAGGAATTTTTCGACGCCTGATTGTATTTGGTTTTGTATATTCATAATGTATATTGTTATTTTTATTAGTTATTTTGAAATATATTATATTTAGTAATGGTTGAAAGCGACAAAATTATAGATGTTATTCACATTCAAGATACCCTAAAAATTGCTACACTGGCCAAAGAAGTTATGATTAACATAAAAATTAAAGGTTGCTGGTCCTGTTGACCTTAGACTCTTCTTTATCTACATTCGGCACATGTTTGTAGTCGGACGAGGTCGCATTAATTCAATAAAATCCTCTAGTTTTTAGGGTTCCGTACCCAAAGGGTAACCAACGGAACCCAATTACTAAACCTCCGTTGTCCGTCCGACCGTCCGTCCGTCTGTCTATCAGCGGGCTGAATCTCAAGAACCGTAATAAGTACACAGTTGAAATTTTCACAGATTGTGTATTTCTATTGCCGCTATAAAAAAAAATAATAAAATTAAGGTTTATGGTACGGAACCCTTCGAGTGTGAGTACGACTCGCACTTGACCGGTTTATAAAGTTGGTTTTTTTAGATTGATACGTAGATGTATCATACTCTCCTTTATATGAACTTGCTGAACTGCATTTTTTGCACGCTTTTTGTATATTTTGGAAGGATTTGTCAATAACGGACAATGACACGGAATCTATAAAACGTGTTTTAGATGAAAGAATATTATTATTTTCGTAAAAATAGATTTTAGTGCTACACAATAAAAATCGTTTTGTTAAAAGACTTTAAAATAAATCCCGTGTCTCGATAGTAGGTCATAAAAGGATATACTCTCGTGGAGTCTATAAAAGAAAGAATATCTTAAAGGTTTTAGGGTTCAATACAGTAAAGGTGAAAATGAAAAGTTTATGATGCGATTCACTTTTCTTTCTAACTTAAAAGGCAACGTGTTGTACTAAAATAGAGATGTAAAAAAGAAACTGTCACTTTTGCACCAATGAAAGGAAAACGCGAAAAAGAAACATTAAATAAAGAAATAATTCTCAGGGTGAGAAACATGCTAAGATAATTATAGAACAATTTTTGGATGTCGACATGTGGGATGTGAATACAAGCCGCGATCACATCATCATTTCCATTTCTCCTCCAGTATTTATGATTCATTTATTCGTGTGATTTCTGGTACATTTTACATGAGATCTTTATGATATATCTATATGATAGGGAGGGTTTGCCATAATTACCACGCTTGGCAGACGGGTTGGCGATCGCAGTGTATGGTGTTGAGATTTGCAGAGTACGCTGCTACCCATTCTCTGGCGAGTCCCTTAGTTGCCTCTTACGACACCCACGGGAAGTGATGGGGTGGTATTATTCTTTTCCGGCACCCTACGGCACCGGCCGACACCATACGGCTAATCACATCAATGGAAGTTATCGGTGGGCAGTGGGATCAAGGGCTTGATCAAGAGAGCAGTAGGTCCTTTCGGACTCGGTGCGTTAGTGCGTATAGTAACTAGGTTCCTGTCTCAGGATCCCTAACCACCGGTAACTTGGACCCTAGCTGTTACCAATACCGGTAAAGCTACTATTTTATTTTAGATTTTTAAATGTTTTACATCTTTTTTTACTTTTAAAAATGTATACTTAATGTAAATAGAATAAATAAATGGAATTTATTTATTTATTGATAGACGGAACCCTCTTGATAGTAGAGAATAAAGTGGCTTTCACTTGTCCATTCATAGGCGGCCCTTCCACGTGCTTGAAAGGCTCTCGAGTGAAGTGCTGTGTTGGCGACTTTGGTTCTGCTATCAACTTCATTACTCTGGATACTGTCTTGAGGAATATGTAAACAATCATCGTTTCTATATCCATTAAGTCAAGTTTGTTTGGAATGTGTCATTTAATTTTGGGTTAATACAATAATATTACTTTCAACACCGTCTCGAAAACGTTAGATTATATGTCATGAACTCAACTTAATGTGAGTCATTATTGCCCGGAGGTCAATAATGTAATTTGTATTTGGAATTCAACTTGGAGACCGACGGAAACCGCTCGCGGCCAGCTGCCTCTCTTCGTGACTTATAGCAACAAATATCTTACAACTTGCGAACAGTTTTCTCGCATTAGGTAGGAAAAGTAGAGTATGCTCCTCAGGGATAAAGGTGTCTTTGGCTTGGGCTAGCTTGAATCCCTCGCTGCATTCAGGATTCTTGTAATATAAACTCTAAACTCCCTCGCTACGCTTGGGAGTTAACTTTCAAATCCTACATTAGGTTCGGGATTCAATATGACGACCGAGACATAAGACACTGCTTTATCCCCTCGGTACATAATCTACTATTATTTTTTGCTCTAGTGTTGAAACTATCTCATGTTGTTGCAGTGTAGTCAAGTAGGACATAAGTAAGGGTTTCAGTATTGTTATTAGAAAATTGTTAGTATAAATGACTTATGAGTAAGGCCCTGAATTTTAACAGCATCCCACATGCCTTACCACATCACGCAGTTTAAACTTCTTTTTTTTTTAAACGCAGTGTTTAATATCCTATCCCCCATCGACCAAAAACATGGCAGCCGCCGATTTTTTTACAATAAAACTATTCAATTGTTGTAACAATAGATATGTATATTTATGGTTGAGCACTAATTCTGATGTTAACAATTTATTGTATCAATATAGTGGTCTTCTTCTTCTTCTTATCGTGTGGACAGTAAGGTCTAACGATCCCACACACCCTAATATTGTGGTGTAATAGTATTATTTTTTTAAAGGGCATAGACAGTTGTTAGTTTTACTGAGGAGCTCGTGGCCAGATAATAACAGCCGCACGGGTCGATCTTGAAGGTTAAACAACTCTTGCCAAGGTTGGTCTGTAGATGGGTGACCATCTTAACATACTGAATTCCCTCCGTGCCTCGGAAAGTACGTCATTTGTAGATCTGTGGCAGTCGTTACGGATAGTCAGAAGCCAATAAATCTGAGTCCAGTCTTGCCATGAAGTACCGTGTTACCCAGTTAATGGGTTGTGGAGGTCTGCTAGGCCGCTCCTCGTAAAATATGGTATTCAACTAAATCCGACTGGAAGCCGACCCCAATATGGTTGGGAACAGGCTAGGCAGATGATGTGACAGTTGTTAGTTTTGAGGAGCGTTTATGTGAGTGTGTTGTGAAGGGTAATTCTAAGGGGCTTATGTGATGCTGTTTTACAAATGATGGCACACCTGACATTGAGTTCACCACTGAAAGTCAAAGTTAAGTGTTGGGCCAAATCTGTGGTCAATATTAGCAGCCATCGATATTGTTTCGATGGCTATATATATTGACTATAGATTTTAGAACTAAAAACATGTTTTCGCCAACAAAACCTCAAAAATTAACAGAATGCAGGGTCAATTTAATCGCCTGTCAAGCTCACCCAGTGTAGATACTGATATGTCTTACTCTTTACATAAAGTCATAAAGTCAAGTCTTTCTTGCATAGGCATTATCATATAGACGAAAAAAGAATATTGTAAGTTTCTTTTGTTTTTTCCACTTACGTAATAATTCAAAAATATTATTATTTCTTTTTTATTGGTACACAACCTATCTAAATAAGTCAAATCTGTTATGTATCTACACTACATATCATATACCTATTATTAATGCATGCCGTGGCAGCCAGTAATTAAGGCTACACGATAAAATGTACAAATATGTGTACCTCAACATGTATTCTGGTGTATGCTTTGTTGGTTGTCCTTTTTATAAAAAAAAAATCTCTAGTAATGAAGTCTTAAACTTAGAATAAGATTGATGGGTCATACATTTCCATTCCATATAAGTATCCTAGAAAAATAAAGCAGTGTAGTCAATTCTATCTATCACAGAGAAAAGAAATCCCACGTAGCGTCTATGAATCAAGAAGTAATTGTTCTCCACTTTAAAAGACATTCATTAAAGTAGGACTCCTTTATTTCTCTACAGGATATCCGATTGTGTGTTTATTTCTTTAACATTTTTTTAAGTTAAACTACAGGGCAAGTATAGATTCCATACTAACGCCATAATCTGAAAGTAACTGTGTCTGTCTCTTGTTTTCCTGCGTTTTAACACCTAAACAGCTATTCCAATATTAATGAAAGTCTTAAGTCTTAAATATTAAGACCTGGAGTAGAGTACAGTGGCATAGAGTATTTTTATCGACTAACCACGTGGACGAAGCCGCAGGCATTATGGAAGTCACCAGATAAACTCGCAATAACTTCGTAGATATCCAAAAGATCATTCGGGTATCTACAAAGTATTATGAACCGTTTTTCTTTACACAAGAAGGTTAAGGATCACGATAGAAGTCGATTCAGGACAGCTTTGCGTCTTTATTTTTGCTTTTGATAGTAGAAAAGTCAATAACTGTCGGTCAGTCATCGTTACTACACATTTATCTGGCAACTACCATAACTAGACAGATATAAATCTTGGCTATAGAAACGTCTTCCTGTCTACTTGTAAAGATATACTGCAATAACCTCTGCTTCGGCTGCCACCATGCATTATGATTATGGCAGTCTTAAGAAGAACCATTAATCGTGAAAACGATCACGGGTGGTTCACTTTCCGAGGTTGGTCTTGTCCGTGGTTGGACACCCGTTTACGGACAAAATACCTCCATGCCTCGGAAAGTATTTTAAGTGGAAATGCGGGCAGAGAGACTTTTGAGTAAAAAGTCATAATTCGATGTTTGGCTCTCGCCTGTTTCCTCCTTCAATATTGGACCAATTTAAAATATATAAGAAGTTTCATCATATCATTAACTAAATAAGAAGAATATATACTATGCTCTTATGTTTCCTTTTTTGATGATATATTATCCGTATAACCGCTAGAACACTCAGAAATTGCTCAAAATTAACTACTCGTATTATGTTCAATATACATTCAGTCAAAAAAGTATCGGGAATGGATGATTTGTTTATGGTTCCAAATTCAAATTTTAGTTTTTTTGTAATTGTTAGATTGGCACAACTGTTTTCCATTTTGGCGCGGAGTTTGAGTTGCATCTGTTATTTATATTAAATACAGTGCTGGTTTTAGTAATATCATATAGGTATAGTGTGTATTGCGAATATCATAATGGACAAAAATATCGAAAAAAGAGTTTGTCTTAAATTTTGCATCGCCAATGGAACTTCGTGTTCGGAGTCACTGAAAATGTTACAGAAGGCTTACGGTGAATCGACTTTATCAAAAACTCGTGCTTATGAGTGGTTCAAAGCGGTCGAGATGTGATGGAAGATTTGCCTCGCTTTGGTAGGCCGTCAACGTCTGCAACTGAAGTTAACATCGCAAAAGTGAAGGAAATGGTGACTGAAAATCCCCATTCAACTCTGAGAGAGATAGCCGCTGAACTTTCTGTATCTCACGAGTCGATTCGTACCATTAAAACTAATCATTTGGGTATGAAACATGTTGCTGCTCGGCTAGTCCCAAAAGATCTGAATTTTCTCCAAAAACTCAATCGCATGAAAGTCGCTGAGGACATGCTAGAACGAGTCAGTTCGGACCCAACATTCATGAAACGCATTGTTACTGGTGACGAGACGTGGGTTTACGAGTTTGACATGCAAACTAGTCAACAAGCTTCAGAGTGGCGCCTTCCAACTGAACCGTTTTCAATCGATAGAAGACATAAAGGAGAATTCGCGGCGAGAACTCAACTCAATTCCGGAAGCAGCGTTTAAAAAATGTTTTGATGAATGGATTATTCGTTGGCGCAAGTGTATCGTTTCTAAAGGAGCATACTTTGAAGGTGATAAAATAAATTTGGATGAATAACAGACATTTTGTGTATTATTGATCTTTTCCCGGTACTTTCTTGACAGAGTAGTAGACTGCTGTCAACAGCACTTTCTTATTCGGTTTATGAAATATCTTTTAAATTGGTCCAATATTTGAGGAGGAAATAGGCGAGAAACAAACGTCAAATTATGACTTTTTACTTAAAAGTTTCTCCGCCCGCATTTCCTCCTAAGCCGTTGGGCCCAGCTTTCATTTGCATATCTTGGACTGTCGTTTTGGATAGCCAGAAGCCAGAAAATGTAACACCATTCTTGCCAAGAGGTTACACTGTGTTACACAGTTACTGGATTGAAGAAGTCAGATAGGCAGTCGCTTTATCTAAAACTAGTTGACCCGCGCAACTTCGTCTGCGTCACAATTTTTATTACTGCTCCGCTCCTATTGGTCTTAGCGTGATGATATAGCCTATAGCCTTCCTCTATAAATGGTCTATCTAACACTGAAATAATTTTTCAAATCGGACCAGTAGTCCCTGAGATTAGCGCGTTCAAGTAAACAAACAAATAAACTCTTTAGCTTTATATATTAGTATAGACATATTAGATAGAAACCTGGTAATCAACTGCATCCAGTCACAGGACGACTGACCCCAAAGTAACTCGAAAAAGACTATTTAGGTAGATACGCTAGTCTTTTTTAAGTTTCCGGTTCTGTCTCTTAAACCTCTTTTTCTACTGTTGATAGGCACGCGTTTGACCACTATCTCACCTATTAGTAAGCGATGATGTGGTCGATGGTGGAGCACGCTCGCCTAGAAGTGACTTAAAGATTCCCATGTTGTTACTATCAGGAAACACAGACTCTGGCAGGGAATTCCACTTCTTAGCTGTAAGCACCATGAATGTGTGCCTCTGTGTCTTATTCTCACCTTCTATCGTAGCACTATTGGAAAAAAATCTTGTGTAATAATTACCTTTGTGTCTGTGTATTTTTCTCCTGTAAGTGTTTTGTGTATAAATAAATAATCTCTTGGTCTATCTTTTCTGATGAAAGCTGAATTCCTCTATAGATATTGGTACAAAGTTAAAAGTATACCTATTATAATTAGTTTTTTCAATGAGATCATAATGGCTGGTGCTTTCAAAAACAGATTTACATAGTTTTACAGCTATATCTGTAAAGTTAGGAGATGATTGTAGGGGGTCACTTTTGGGGGTCAAACTAGAAAATAAAATAAAAAAGTTTTTGAACGATATCGTGTGACATATCTAATAAAAGGGCTTACTTTGAGAGTTTTAATTATATTTTTTTCATAATTGTAAAATAAATGGTTTTAAAGTTATTCATAAATTAGACGAAAAATGACCATGCCTGTTATCTTCGAAACTACCGAGCCTAAAATTTTGGAAAAATGGACTTAATAGATTTTACTTTATCTATTACACGAAAATCTATAAGAATTCTATAGTTTTAAAATAAAATGTTAAATAAAAAGAAATTCCTTCGGAACCCTTTTCACACTAGTCCGACTCGCACTTGGCCAGTTTTTTTAAACATCCCGACCGCAAAAATCTACTAAACTTTTCAGTATTTTTCTGTGCTCTAATTTTTTTCCATACTGTTTATCAAATACAGAATCTTAACCCTTAAATATGATCTCGTACTTCTAAAACATCCCGTATACTATATGTGACGTCAAAGAAGGCTTTATATTAACGTTTGGACGGTGTCCAAACCGAAGCACGTGATAGGGCATGAACTGTGCGCACCCAGGGTCGGAGACATCGGCTAAATGTCACGTTTCACCTAGTATTTTTAAGGTTCCGAACAAAAAACGGAACCCTTATAGAATCACTCGGGGGTCTGTCTGTCTGTCTCAGCCAGTTTTACGCGGATCCACTGGACTGATTATATTCAAATTTGGTACACTTATGGACTTTTATAACCCAAACACGGACGCGATGGACGGATAACTTTTGGGGGCCAAACTAGAAAATTAATTAAAAAAGAAGTTTTTTGAACAATTTCAAGTGACAAATTTAATTTAATTTAATTTAATAATACAGCATGTATATAGATATCTATAGATAAACAACTAAAGCAAATAATCTGTCAAGCCTTTTCTAATTGATTTGAGGTCGACTTCCAGTCCAGTATACAACGCCAGTATTTTACATGAATTGATCGACTACCTGATGTCTGCAACCCATCAGTAACTGGGTAAAACGTGCCCGTTGGCAAGATTGGTAGCAGACTGTCAAAGATCTGAAAATATCAGCTGGGCTCAACGGCTTCTCGTGCTTTCTGAGGCGAGGAGGAGTCTCGGTAAAAAATGATGATGGCCACTCAACTTATCCATAGACAAACCTCATCAAGCGTTGTTTAACCTTGATAATCAGCACGTACCGTTATCTCAGCCACGAGCTCCAAAAAAAACAAATGATAACACAGTGGCATAGTGTATCAATTGCGTTGACATTCGACATGATTTACAGTACTGTAAGCGTTACGTAATTTTGATTATTTATTTATATAAACTTTATGTACCTAAAATAGTGTTACAAGGGCGGACTTGCAATGCAACAAGGCGTTCTATACCAGTCAACCTTTGGGTTAAAAAGACTACACTGTGGTAGGTGTACAACAAATAAATAGATATTTGTTCTTTTATTATTTGCAATGGGTTTGCTCTTGACTCTAGTATAAGTCAGAGATAACATAGACTCGGAAAGAATGTTCAAACTTTTTATAATAATAAAAAAAAAGAACATAAAATAAATTTATATGCTTAAATAATGAACTAATGAATATGATATTTTATACTATACTTTTCTGATTAAGAGAACTCATAATTGTTATAACGTAGATCAAACTAACTGTTTTCGGATTTATGGACGTAAATCTAGGTAGGTACTTACCTACTAACCGCCACTGATCGGTTGATAAAATATTGTCTACTTGAGTTTTTCTCAGTTGGAGGTAATACAGCTTACTAAACTCACTAGATACAAACGTGGTACCAGCTTGCACGTTACAACAGCTTATACTTGATTGTCATACTCGTAGTTCCCGTAATAATTTAACATCATTAAGTTTCAATATACATAGCTGGCAACGCCGCCATTGTTGTTACTGGGCACTGTTCCAAGTAGTCCAACCACGGCCACTACGGAGAATTTTCTAACTGATAACCCATATTAAACGTGACCTGAAGACCAAACTCCCGAAGATAGCATTCCGTTTAAGAACAATATTAAAATATATCTTCAACAGGATGATATGTATTTTGTATTCTTGGAAATATTTAAACAAAAGCCAACCTTTTTTTTACTATTGATAGGCACGCGTTTGACCACTATCTCACGTGATGGTAAGCGATGATGTAGTCGAAGATGGAGCACGCTTGCTTGGAAGTAACCTATTCACTCTTGACTTAAAGACTGGGCCCAAAACCAATGTGTCTATACTCTATCTATACTAATATATAAAGCTGAAGAGTTTGTTTGTTTTAACTTGAACGCGCTAATCTCAGGAACTACAGGTCCGGTTTGAAAAATTATTTCAGTGTTAGAAAGCCCATATATTGAAGAAGGCTATAGGCTACATATCATCACGCTAAGATCAAAAGGAGCTGAGCAGTAATGCAAATTGTGACACAGACGAACTTGCGCGGGTCAACTAGTATACTAATATATTAAGCTGAAGAGTTTGTTTGTTTGTTTACTTGAACGCGCTAATCTCAGGAACTACAGGTCCGAATAGAAAAATTATTTCAGTGTTAGGTAGCCCATTTATCGAGAAAGGCTATATATAATCACGCTTAGACCAATAGGAGCGGAGCAGACGAAGTTGCGTGGGTCATCTAGTAAATAATATTAACACAATGCATTAGGTGTCAAATTAGTTGAGGCTAATCGTTGTTGACGACACAATACACGTACAATAACGATAATCTACTTGTAAATTGATAGAATACTTGCTACTGGCTGCGGCTTCGCCCACATGTTAGTCGATAATTATCCAAACAGAATATAATTTCGGTAAAAATATCCTATGTCTTATTCAAGGCTATGGTCTACCCGTGTGCTAAGTTTCATTCTAATTCGTACAGCTGTTTAAACATAAAGAACTAATAAACAGACAGATAGAAAGACAAACAGAATTGCTTACGCACTTACAAAACAATTAGCTGACTTGCGCAACTTCACAAACGTCACATCTTTCATTAATGCTCCGTTCCTATTGGTCGTGGTGTGATGTAATATAGGTAAATAATAATAATAAAATATAGCCTATAGCCTTCCTCGATAAATGAGTATCCAACACTAGAAGAATTTTTCAATTCGAACCAGTAGGTCATGATGTTAACGCGTTCAACCAAACAAACTACTCTTCAGCTTTATAATGTTACTAGTTGACCCGCGCAACTTCGTTTGCGTTACAATTTTCGTTATTGCTCCGCTCCTATTGGTCTTAGCGTGATTACGTATAGCCTATAGCCTTCCTCGATAAATAGGCTATCTAACACTGAAAGAATTTTCTAAATCGGACCGGTGGTTCCTGAGATTAGCGCGTTCAAGTAAACAAACAAACAAACAAACTCTTCAGCTTTATATATTGGTATACATACAACGATTTCAAACAATCAAAAAAAGTGTGGAATCCCAAATTGAAATTTGGTAAGTAGATTTCGAATTGAAAACCATAAGTCACCAGGTTCAATAAACTAATTGTAACCTTTCCCAATGGCAAATGATTCTATACCTATTCATTTAATTGGTATTAAATTAAAATAGACTTTTATGACATGTCGTAAAATTTTAAGCGGAACATTTTATATTTTTGTCTAGATAGAACAAGGTTATTTTTCTGCGTGATGCATTTATTTGAAGGTCACATTCTGCTTAGCAACCTTATCCTACCTGGTAAGGTAGAATTGCTTTGCAGAATATTTGCAACATATTCTAAGAAATTCAAAGTAGGTAAGGTATTACTTTGATTTTCTTAGAATATGCTAGCATTTTTATAAATTTCAAGAGAAGGAGGAGCTCGTGGCTAAATATAAGCAGCCGGATGCGTCGATCTTCAAGGTTTAGCAACGCTTGCAAGATGTGCCTATGGATGGGTTACCATCCGTTACTTATCTACTCAGACTCCTTCGTGCGTCGGCTGTTATTTGAAGATATTTGAAAATCGACACGGATTGTCAACAGCCAGAAAATCTGCCACCAGTCTTACCAAGAGGTACTGTGGTAACTAGTTACTGAAATGATATTATTACTGAATAGTTGACCCGCAACTTTGTCTGCGTCACAATTTTCATTACTGCTCCGGTCCTATTGGTCTTAGCGTAATGACACATATACACCTATAGCCTTCCTCAATAAATGGGCTATCTAACACTGAAATAATTTTTCAAATCGGACCAATGGTTCCTGAGATTAGCGTGTTCAAGCAAACAAACTCTTCAGCTTTATACATTAGTATAGATAGTACAGAATTGTTTATGTTTTCACATTTTTTTCGTACCCCCGAATTTTCGATTGAAAATTCGATGTACACTTGAAGCATATTTGCGCAGTGAACCATGCCTTAAGGTAAATCGAACATGCAGCTGATAAATCACATCATATTTTACAATATCCCCGCAAAGACATGCATGACATGTTCAACTCAGCGTACTCCAGTCTTGAGATTACATGAAATAAATCAGATAAGCGGCTGAATGCAGCAATTTTGCTTTGAACTCCCGAAGCAAAATGTAAGCAATATGATCGGAAGTACAATAGTAAGGACATGGCTATCGAATGATTCAATAAGAGGTTATATCACACTCGATATCAGACCGAAGCAAATCCTTTAAGGACCCTACAAACAAGCCTGGCGCCAGAAAACGGCGGGACTCCGCGATTTAGGTACCTAATATAAAATCGCGTTCCGCATTTCGCTGAAATAGATTTCACAAAGTCGCGTCGCAAAGTGGCGTCGTGCTTTTCTGGGTGTCAGAATCAACGGTTGTAAACAGTTTGTGTACTTAGGACGACCCTTTTGATACAAAAATAACTCAAATCATTGGTATCGGTAGACGTGTAAGTACAACCGTGGTTCCGGGCTAAGAATAAGTCACCATGATTTGGGGACATGTATCAAAATGCATGAAATTCACAAGCGATCATGAAGGTACTCGGATAAATGATTTTCTTAAGGGTTATTAGAATTAAACAGCAGGTAGCATTATGAATACAAAATGTGTACCTAAGTAATATTTTATCATGTACCTAAATTTATCAGTCCCTTCCTCCAATAGATTTCGGAAATTGATGAAGAATATGTTTTACACGGATTTTTAGGATCGTTGCAGGTCATTGACCGAATATCGTAATTGGTACATCCTAGAATTTTGCCCAAACTGTGAAGGGTGCCTTCATACTTCCGGGAACCTTCATACCATGCAAATTAAACGACAATTTACAAGAAAATCTGTAGACCTTCATATAGGTGAATAAATTGGTATCTATAAAGGGTTATTTTTAAAACACTGACCATCTCTGTGGAAGTGAAAGTACACATAATTATTTACAACTTTTACTATGAAATCAATCCTGAAAACTTGAAAAAAGTATCAGCTGTTCGGTACATTTTGTCTAGTTGTATGGATAAATAAATGTATGGAGGCAGCCACAATTTTCCTGGTCTCAGTTTGATCCCAACGTAAAAGCTGTATATAATCATGTGTACTTTCACTCCCAAACAGTATTTAAATATAGTGTAGGTTTTCGTGCAGGCTGTCTAGCAGCAGTGATATATGGAGTGTAACGGCTCTTCCTCGAACGGCGGGGAAGCTGAAACTGCAAGGTATACTCGCCAAACTTGCACTAATTTAAACTAACGTATGTCCTGCACATCTATCAGACTGAAGACGTCCGTTGCTGAATAAGGATAAATGAACATATTCGACTTTGGTAATGCCGCCAAATTTTAGACTAAATTATACCAAAAAATCTATGTTGACTTCATATAAGTCAATATAGATTATTGACTTTCTGATTTTTCTCTATGCAAACTTTTTCGTCAAAAGTACAAAACCAAACGGCCTAAAAAGAAAAGGTGTTAGAGAATTTGCAATTAACGTCCTTCCGCTCTGGGCGAGGCGGAAGGGAGTGTCAGACTCTTTCTGACTTAAACCCATCCGTGTTCCTCCTAATGCACGAAATGAACACGGATGGGTTTTAGTCAGTAAGAGTCTGACACTCCTCCTGCTTCACCCAAAGCAGGAGGAGTCATTTGATGATTTCCCATCCTTAAAAAAAAAAAAAAAAAAAAAAAAAGGGCAGGGTGTTGAAGGCATTAGCGATGTCTCGAGACACCGCCAAGACGACCCCGCCCCGGGAAACCGCGTCTACCGTCGAGAGAGCTCTCACGCGCATGATGGCATCCACTGTCGAGCGGCCCGTGCGGAAACCGAACTGGTTCTCTGCCAGATCCGGCCCCACCCTCACTAGGTGCTCGACGAGGCGGTTTGCAATTACTCTTTCAAAGAGCTTGCCCACCTCATCGAGCAGCACGATGGGCCGGTATGCAGACGGAGAGTACGCAGGGCGCCCCGGCTTCTTAATGAGGACCAGTTTCCCCGTCTTCCAACGAAGTGGGAACTGGCCCCTCTCCAAGCATGCATTTAGGAACCCTCTTAGTCGAGGCCCGAGAGCCTCCAAGGCCAGGAACCAGGCTTTCCCAGGTAAGCCGTCGGGTCCTGGGGCGGTATTTTTGGCCTTCAGCCTATTAACCGCCACTCTCAGGTCTACCTCAGTCACCTCAGGGGCATCGTCTTCGTCGTAATCGGTGTAGTCCGCATCGGGCACCGAAGGTGGTGGAGCCATAGACGGGGGAGTATGCTCCCCTCGCGAGGGGAACAGAGCGCTTACCACGTCCTCCACCAGCTGGGGCCGAAGACTCTGCGTCAACGGGGGGTCCCAGGTGCGGAGCTTATTCCGCACCATTTTGTAGGGTCTTCCCCAAGGGTCCCCGTTCAGAGACTCCAGCATCTCCTTGCGAGCCAGATTCTTGGCTTGCAGGATACCCGCTCGGAGGGCGGCCTTCGCCACTTTGTACCCCTCGTACAGCTCCGCCTCTCTGACCAGCGCATCCGGAGGGCGGATGCGGAGCCTGCGATGCCTGGTATACCGGCGCCGTGCAGCAACGCATTCCTGACGCAGCGTCGCCAGCTCTTGCGACCACCAGTACACCTGACGGCGGGCGCGTCCTGGCTTAACCCGTTGCATTGCCACGTCACAAATATCGGACATGGCCTCCCGGAACCACTCCGCTTCGTCATTGATGTCAGCAAGCCTGTCCGGAGGTGACACCCAGGCCTGCACGATCGAAGCTTCCAGGAGGAGCTCCCGGTCAAGCTGCTTCAGCGCCCACCGCGGACCACTCGGTGCCTGCCGGACTGGCGCGGTTGTGGTCTAGGTGGAGACGTCAAACCGGATATACCGGTGATCAAAATAGGTCTCCACCTCCTCTAATACGCGCCAGTCAATAACACGCGGTGATAGAGCAGGGCTGGCGAACGAGATGTCCACCACAGACTCCCCCTGCATCCGCACACACGTTGAGACAGAACCCCGGTTTAAGACGACCAAGCCTGTCTCAAGAGCCCAGTCCTCCACCATCCTGCCCCGCGTGTCCGTATAACGGGAACCCCAAGCCAAGTGCTTGGCATTGAAGTCCCCGAGAACGAGCACGGGGAGGGAACGATACCCGGCGACGACGACGCCCCACTCCGTAAGGGAGTTTTAGAACTCGGCGAGAGTTCGGTTCGGGGAGAAGTACACTCCTACCACGACAATCTCCCCGAACCGTGCTGCTACGCACCCCTGTCCTCTCCTGACGCTTCCGAGAGATCAAGAGAGAATAGGTTATTTCTAGGCAAGCGTGCTCCATTTTCGACCACAACCTCGCTTACCATCAGGTGAGATAGTGGTCAAACGCGTGCCTATCAATAGTAAAAAAAAAAAAAAAAAAGATGTGGTACCGGCAGCGGCCGACGAAATTAGGGCCACCGAGCCGTTCAGGTCCTCCACCCAGTCATCCCTGGGCGGGACAAAGTACGGCTCAGCGACCACGGCGATGTTAATCAACCTCTGCGCCATGCTCTGGACCAACAGGTCCTGAGCGGCAGCGCAGTGGTTGATATTCGCCTGGAGGAAGCGTAATGGAGCCGTTATTGACACTCCATTTCAGCCTCCTCCTGAGTCCCTTGTGAGGGCTCTCTCGCAGCAACCGAAGCGGCGGCGGCGGCGGCGGCGGCGGTGACGGCGGTGGTGGAGGGCTTCTTTTTGTCCCTGGTCTTGGTGGGTGGAGCGCAGGCTTTACCCCCAGCCCAGTGATCGGCCGGCTTGCCAGCTGCCGCACATACAACGCAGTGCGGCGTGGCGTTACACGTGCCGGCCCTGTGACCGGGCTGACTACAGCGGAAACAAAGACCGCTGCGATCCACCTCCGAGGTGAACCCACATGCCCTAGTAGCTGCATTTCCGATTTTTAAGAACCCCATCCAGTCGCTGTTGCAAAAAAAAAATATATATATAAATTTTTGTTTCTTTCTTAGTTGCAAAATCGTTAAGCAAACGTTTAAAACTATTCAAAAGGGCATAGAATCACTGTGGCATAGCATAGCATTTTTAATGATACTCATGATTGTCACATGGTGAATTTACCTCAAATATCTCGGCAACTTGACACTTTAGGGCACCATGTTGCTAACAAGGGCATAGAATCACTGTGGCATAGCATAGCATTTTTAATGATACTCATGATTGTCACATGGCGACTTTACCTCGAAATATCTCGACAACATGACACTTTAGGGCACCATATTGCTAACAGTTTGCACCATGTTGCTAACAGTTTTTACTTGTTTAAGATATCCAGCTACAACAGACGGACAGGCTTAATCACTCCATAAGGGTTCCTTCTTACCGTTTTGGTACGGAACCCTAAAAATTGAAAAATCCAGTTTCTTTTTTAATTTACAAATACCTAATGTTACAGCCAATCTGATAAGATAGAAAATTAACTACATTCGCTGTTTTTGTTTTTTCTTTTCTTTATGTGTCTTACAATAGACTATTTCATTGCCCGATAACCCCGATAGCTTTGAAAAAATAATTTCACGTTCTGAAGAAAACGGCCTGGGTGCTCGTCATTGTCGTTTCGGCAGTTTTCATGAATGAAGAAGAGGTATGGTATGTAAATGATTATTCAGAGACATCTTGACACCTCTCACTTCCAATTTATATAATAAATCAGCAACTAATTGTTGGCAATTTTATTTAAACAAAAATATACCTGCCTAGGTTCTCTTAAATATCCAGTCGTAAAAAACATAGTTCACTTCAAGGACTTATTTTTTAATAGGAAAACAAGGCTCGATGTTTTGTTTTGTTGTTTGTTTTATTTGTGTGTTTTTGATGTGATGTTTTGTTTGATGTTTGTTGTGTTTGTTTGATGTTGTTTTTAGGCGATCAAAAAAGGGAACCTCTATAGGATCACTTGGGTGTCTGTCCGTCTGTCTGTCCGTCTGTCACAGCCAGTTTTCTCCGGATCCACTAAACCGATTCGGTTGAAATTTAGAACACATAATTATGGACTTTTGTGACCCAAACACGGACGTGTTATTTAAATTATATTTTATTTAGTATGGGGTTCACTTTTGGGGGTCAAACTAGAAAGAAAGAAAGAAGAAAGAAAAAGCGTTTATTTGCGCCAAGCATGACGCTTACCAAAAAAATAAGATAGAAATTAACTAATACTTAATTATAAAAAAAATTGGGAAGATATGCGTCATATTCGCGCAAAACGGCCATCGCTCAGCATAATGCTGGGGCTCGTGTGCGAGACAGAGCCACAGCGCTGGTTTTCAGCGACAGCCGGCGTTAAGCATGACGTCGATCGGAGCGGCATAAAAGTAATTTAAACGTGATAAGTAAACAGAAAAAATAAATACATAAGGGTAAAATATAATAAATAATGGCAACAATGTGAATGTGGCTGATTAGTAAAGGTGCGTACAACTCTAAAAAGTAATAAAAAAATAAAAAAGTAAAAGATTAGCTATGTTATCTGTGCGCACCAAAGACAACAAAACTAAAGTCCATGCAATGCGCACGCCCACAATATGGCTGACAGACAAAGGAATGCGTCCTGACATTACAATTATTATGCAATGAAGTTCTTGACCTGCGCAATACACGTAATATTCGGTAATGTTTCTGTTATCACTTAGTAAAATGTGTTTAAAGTGAGAGATTTGTAATGCGTTGTTAGATTGTGTTGGATAGTGTTATTTGTGATTCATTTTGGTGTGTAATAAGTGAGTGTGGCGTAAATAGCTATGTTCCTAGATGATAAACACACCAGAATGAGTACCCAAACCAAGCAAAAGGAGAAGATCGCTATTAATAAATGTATAAAAATCAGTCAATAAATAAATGTATAAAAATTTAAAATTAGTCAATGTAGTTATTGTATTACATAGGTATATGTCAGATCAAATTAAATAAAATTTCTTAAATTTTTACAGGCGTGAGTTAAATACCAGTCAAAGAGAAAGTGGAACCGAGCACAGAAAGGAACAAAGGAGAGGAAAGTGAAAACTAGAAAATAATATAAAGTTTTCTGCACAATATAGTGTGATATATCAAATGAAATGGGTTACTGTGAGGGTTTTAAATATATATTTTTCATAATTTTAATATAAATGGTTTTGAAGTTATTCAAGAAATTAGATGAAAATTTACCATTCCCCCCTCATCTCCGAAACCTAAAATTTTGGAAAAAAAGAAATGGAGATAATATATATATTTCATAGATTTTTCTGCAATATTTAAATATTACAGAAAAATCTATAAGAATTCTATATTTTTTAAACAACATGTTAAATAAAAAGAAATTCGTTTGGAACCCTTTGCACGCGAATCCGACTCGCACTTGGCCAGCTTTTTTATTGTATTTTTTAATTATTTATATACATATTTTTTAATGTGAATTAAATGTTTATAAATATCATCTTTTTTGTTTGTATTGGATAGATGTAGTGGACTACCACTGTAAAACGACTAAAATGGCACTATGTATAATAGGTATTATGAATCTTTTCAAAGCGAGTCATATTTAAATATGTTGCAGAAAGCAACATTCCTCTAATACATTTGGTCATTAGTATCGGGTATCGGATAACAAAGAAGTCGAAAGATGCATGAGCTTCGGATAAAATTAACATATACATGAAGAGTCACTTAGCATAACACGGACTCATATTTTTTGTTTGTCATCGATGATAATACTTTATCATAGCCAACCACAACGAATGAGCAAAAAAATGATACGAAAAAACCACGCGTCACTTTAATGTTGTCACCTTTAAAAGTAACAAACGACTGATATAAACTCCGCCAACTTTATGGAAGGAATCCGGGGTGTCGCACAAAATAAGATAAAAAAGAATAATACCGAGAAAAGCCGATTTCCGCATAGAATGCACGGTGTAAACTTAGTTCGAAACTTAGTGATAAAACGTAATAATACCCGCGCGTGACATACTCCTATTTCAACTTAGAAGTCCAATTGTCAGAAGATAAAAGTTTTCTTTACATTGTTTCAAAGTTTTTCACAAAATAAAAATGGGAAAGAAGATGAGAACATTGAGGATAAAAAATGTGTTTATTTCTAAACATGTCCTGTTTACAGTGTTGCGAATATGTATAAATAGAACCGTAAAACGTACGCACGCTGTATATCTGAGCTTTGAGTGACATTTCGCTGATTAGCCGGCTTCCCTTGTCACGCAATCACTAAGTGAAGGCTGGTTGACAAAAACAGAGCGGTAGGTAATTTATGAAATTGGGTTTTTCACGCACGGCTTTGTGGGCGTCGGCCGTCATAAGATTATTTTTACAACACTCGCGGTTTAGATAAAAATAAATTACGTTTGAAAGGATAACCAATACATGACATAATTTCATGGTCACATAGATGCGTCCTGAGTGCGCTTTTTACCCGGGAAATCAAAGATTTTTCCCTAGTGTTAAGATATAACAATCCTAATATAGTCTTGTAAGAACAGGCATAAATACATTTTCATGTAGAGATCTAGGAACAGAGATAGAATTCGCTGTTATAATCATCGATCGAGCTCAAGTTACAAGTTCCAAGGTACTGAGGGGGTTTGGGTTGTTAAACTAATGACGAGCAATCTGATATTTATGTACTATTGATTAATGTCGCACAACTGTGAACTATAACTATTGCAATTACTCGTATTTTCATTTTTGGAAATAATCCAGGCTCAGTTTTCATACCATCAGCAATTGTAATGATTTACGTACGATTTGAAATGGATTGGAAAAAAATATTCATGTATACTTCTCTGAGGAAGCAACAGAATAATTATGAGTTGATGACGGCTTCGCTGGAAAAATAAAGCAAAAATATAAATAATTCCTTTAAAAATGGGAAAAAATGTGCTGCTTTCTAAATCAGAGATATTATAGACCTCTGCTCCCCTCATGTACAACTTTCTTTGTACCAAAGTTTTTTACGTCAATTTGCTCAAGAAGGACTTAAAGACCATTTTCAGATACTCGAAAATTAGAAAACTAAACATCAAGCGCTAGTTTTTCATTCAAAGACCCATACTGAATATCGTCAGACGGAAACATTAACAGCTACGAGACGTAAACTGTACGTATTAATATGCAACTGTCTCCATCAACGAAGGCTCTACCATTGGCAGGGGCAGTCGCTTATTAGTTGAGATTATATTTTAGAAAGCTAAAATTTTTGCTCGCCCAAATACGCCACATATCAATACGTAAATAAAGTATTTTCTCGAGAAAAATAAAGTTATTATATTGTATTTTTGGGGTTCCGTACCTCATAAGGAAGAAACGGAATCCTTATAAGATCACTTCGTTGTCCGTCAGTCTGTCTGTCAAGACCCCTTATCTCGGGAACGCGTAGAGGTATCGAGCTGAAACTAAAACCATATACTCAAGTATACAGTCCCCTGAAGCTGTGAATAAACCAAAGTTCTAATAATAAATAAAATAAAGATACGGCTGTTTATGCCGCATAGAACGTATATTTCGACTCTCTCAATTGAATCAAAATGTATAAGGTATTTCCCGTTGACCTAGAACTATGAAATTTGGCAATTAATATCGTCTTATACTACAAGTGTAGGAAAAAGTCTGAAAACTATACATTTATGATCAAATCATAAAAAATAAAGTCTTTATTTAAGGTAAATATGTACCTTCAAATTTGTATAGAACCCTCGGTGGGCGAGTCCGACTCGCACTTGGTCAGTTTTTTTTAGAACCATTGCTGATAAAAGTTTGTACCAAAGCGTAAAGCAATAAAGCCAACAATATGACATTTATAAACAAAAAACTTCACACCAACTTTTAATTTTCTTTGTTTTGTTTACCTACATACCACATACACAAATAATAAAAAAGCGAATGCATTTAAAAAAAAAACACAAAAGAATCATCTTGCCAGCTAGCTCGCTTCGTAGAAAGGGAACCGCTATTTTTTCCACGGAGAACTATAATATTTTTAATCCAAACAAATTTATTCTTTGACCTTTGTAGAGGAATATATTACCAATGTACTATACATGTATATGTAGCCATAAAATCTTTTGTTTTATAAACAGGGTGGCGGATATACCTTCGTTTACATGTCATGTCGTATCTATAAAATGTGTCTTACACCGAACTAGTTTTTTCCTTGTTCTTACAGTCTCTATAAAAAGAAAACAATGGTCGACCGCATTGTTATACCTAAGATTCCTTCTCAATACCAAATGCTTTATTTTCTTAGCGCAATATTTATGGTAGGTGTTGATAAAAGTAAATCTACATTGCTTATTATTATTAAACCACCACTCTGTACATAGTACTTTTTAATAAAACTTTATCATGGGAAATCATCAAACGATGGACTCTGGGTGGAGCGGAAGGCAATGGCATGTCTCTTACAGACCAAAACCCATCCGTGTTCCTCTAGTTGCCCTTTGCGTTCCAGGGCCGTGGTAACTATTTCGGTCAATTTCACAACTTTGGCATACACTGGCCTTCGGCACCGCGACTTCTCTTTGTGGCGTGGAACACAACGCGCCATCGAAACGGGCCTGCAGTACGATTCTATAAACACGTCACCATCAAGGCTTCGGTGTAGTGAATATGAAGTGAGCTAGCATTGACGACGGGTTGCTAGCTTGTCGGTTTTCTACCGGTTGCATTTTGGGGAATGTGCGACGGAATTGCATAATTTAATTCCGCCAAGCCCGTTCCATCATCGGACCACAAGACGAACGGCGATGCGCCACCGGTACAGTTAGTGATAAAACGTAATAATACCCGCGCGTGACATACTCCTATTTCAACTTAGAAGTCCAATTGTCAGAAGATAAAAGTTTTCTTTACATTGTTTCAACGTTTTTCACAAAATAAAAATGGGAAAGAAGATGAGAACATTGAGGATAAAAAATGTGTTTATTTCTAAACATGTCCTGTTTACAGTGTTGCGAATATGTATAAATAGAACCGTAAAACGTACGCACGCTGTATATCTGAGCTTTGAGTGACATTTCGCTGATTAGCCGGCTTCCCTTGTCACGCAATCACTAAGTGAAGGCTGGTTGACAAAAACAGAGCGGTAGGTAATTTATGAAATTGGGTTTTTCACGCACGGCTTTGTGGGCGTCGGCCGTCATAAGATTATTTTTACAACACTCGCTGTTTAGATAAAAATAAATTGCGTTTGAAAGGATAACCAATATATGACATAATTTCATGGTCACGTAGATGCGTCCTGAGTGCGCTTTTTACCCGGGAAATCAAAGTTTTTTCCCTAGTGTTAAGATATAACAATCCTAATATAGTCTTGTAAGAACAGGCATAAATACATTTTCATGTAGAGATCTAGGAACAGAGATAGAATTCGCTGTAATAATCATCGATCGAGCTCAAGTTACAAGTTCCAAGGTACTGAGGGGGTTTGGGTTGTTAAACTAATGACGAGCAATCTGATATTTATGTACTATTGATTAATGTCGCTCAACTTTGAACTATAACTATTGCAATTACTCGTATTTTCATTTTCTGAAATAATCCAGGCTCAGTTTTCATACCATCAGCAATTGTAATGATTTTTATAGGTGTATCGTAGTTTCCCAAAAACGTACGATTTGAAATGGATTGGAAAAAAATATATGCATGTATACTTCTCTGAGGAAACAACAGAATAATTATGAGTTGACGGCGGCTTCGCTGGAAAAATAAAGCAAAAATATAAATAATTCCTTTAAAAATGAGAAAAAATGTGCTGCTTTCTAAATTAGAGATATTATAGACCTCTGCTCCTCTCATGTACAACTTTCTTTGTAACAAAGTTTTTTACGTCAATTTGCTCAAGAAGGACTTAAAGACCATATTCAGATACTCGAAAATTAGAAAACTAAACATCAAGCGCTAGTTTTTCATTCAAAGACCCATACTGAATATCGTCAGACGGAAATATTAACAGCTACGAGACGTAAACTGTACGTATTAATATGCAACTGTCTCCATCAACGAAGGCTCTACCATTGGCAGGGGCAGTCGCTTATTAGTTGAGATTATATTTTAGAAAGCTAAAATTTTTGCTCGCCCAAATACGCCACATATCAATACGTAAATAAAGTATTTTCTCGAGAAAAATAAAGTTAAAATATTGTATTTTTGGGGTTCCGTACCTCATAAGGAAGAAACGGAATCCTTATAAGATCACTTCGTTGTCCGTCAGTCTGTCTGTCAAGACCCCTTATCTCGGGAACGCGTAGAGGTATCGAGCTGAAACTAAAACCATATACTCAAGTATACAGTCCCCTGAAGCTGTGAATAAACCAAAGTTCTAATAATAAATAAAATAAAGATACGGCTGTTTATGCCGCATAGAACGTATATTTCGACTCTCTCAATTGAATCAAAATGTATAAGGTATTTCCCGTTGACCTAGAACTATGAAATTTGGCAATTAATATCGACTTATACTACAAGTGTAGGAAAATATCTGAAAACTAAACATTTATAATCAAATCATAAAAAAATAAAGTCTTTATTTAAGGTAAATATGTACCTTCAAATTTGTATAGAACCCTCGGTGGGCGAGTCCGACTCGCACTTGGTCAGTTTTTTTTTAGAACCATTGCTGATAAAAGTTTGTACCAAAGCGTAAAGCAATAAAGCCAACAATATGACATTTATAAACAAAAAACTTCACACCAACTTTTAATTTTCTTTGTTTTGTTTACCTACATACCACATACACAAATAGGTAATAAAAAAGCGAATGCATTAAAAAAAAAACACAAAAGAATCATCTTGCCAGCTAGCTCGCTTCGTAGAAAGGGAACCGCTATTTTTTCCACGGAGAACTATAATATTTTTAATCCAAACAAATTTATTCTTTGACCTTTGTAGAGGAATATATTACCAATGTACTATACATGTATATGTAGCCATAAAATCTTTTGTTTTATAAACAGGGTGGCGGATATACCTTCGTTTACGACTCTGAATGTCATGTCATATCTATAAAATATGTCTTACACCGAACTAGTTTTTTCCTTGTTCTTACAGTCTCTATAAAAAAGAAAACAATGGTCGACCGCATTGTTTTACCTAAGATTCCTTCTAAATACCAAATGCTTTATTTTCTTAGCGCAATATTTATGGTAGGTGTTGATAAAAGTAAATCTACATTGCTTATTATTATTAAACCACCACTCATGTACATAGTACTTTTTAATAAAACTTTATCATGGGAAATCATCAAACGATGGACTCTGGGTGGAGCGGAAGGCAATGGCATGTCTCTTACAGACCAAAACCCATCCGTGTTCCTCTAGTTGCCCTTTGCGTTCCAGGGCCGTGGTAACTATTTCGGTCAATTTCGCAACTTTGGCATACACTGGCCTTCGGCACCGCGACTTCTCTTTGTGGCGTGGAACACAACGCGCCATCGAAACGGGCCTGCAGTACGATTCTATAAACACGTCACCATCAAGGCTTCGGTGTAGTGAATATGAAGTGAGCTAGCATTGACGACGGGTTGCTAGCTTGTCGGTTTTCTACCGGTTGCATTTTGGGGAATGTGCGACGGAATTGCATAATTTAATTCCGCCAAGCCCGTTCCATCATCGGACCACAAGACGAACGGCGATGCGCCACCGGTACACGGTAGACATCCCACCCAGGCGCACAAAACGTTTTGGGAACACATTCATAATGCGTACAGCTAAGGAGTGGAGTTCCCTGCCGGAGTCTGTGTTTCCCGATAGCTACAACCTGGGAGTCTTTAAGTTAAGAGTGAATAGGTTACTTCTAAGCATGCGTGCTCCATCTTCGACCACGTCATCGCTTACCATTAGGTGAGATGGTGGTCAAGCGCGTGCCTATCAATAGTAAAAAAAAGGTGTCAATTCATACAAACAAGATGAAATGTCAGTTCACTTCATGAACTTAAGTATACATCATCTGCCTAGCATTTTCCCAACTATATTGGGGTCGGCTTCCAGTCAAACCGGATTTAGCCGGTATTTTACGCGGAGCGGCTATCTGCCAGATCTCCACAACCCATTAAATAGGTAACACGGTACTTCATGGCAAGACTGGAGTCAGATTAACTGGCTTCTGACTATCCGTAACGACTGCCAAAGATCTACAAATTACAACCGAAACCAACGGCTTAACGTGCGAGGCATGGAGGAAATTCGATATGTTAAGATGGTCACCCATCCACAGACCAACCTTGGCAAGCGTTGCTCAACCTTGAAGATCGACCCTTGTGGCTGTTCCTCTGAACTTAAATGTACACGGTTAGATATTGACAGAATATACCGGCTGATCCGTTTACCTGATTTGTTCTAAATGCTTTATTTTCTTAACAAAATACTGTATGTGTTGACAAAGTAATTCCACGTTACTTAAACCACCAAACCGTACATAAACTAACCAATATAACATTACCATTTAGGTCCCTAACAGCGTGCGCAGAGCAACCATTAGTGGCAAAGCATTACTTCTAAACTACAATAATTGTACATGATTCTGCGGGTGTTATGTAAATAAGATCACAGTCACAGTGCGTAGGTAGAGGGGTTGTCAGCCCTCTTTTGTCTAGCTCTATTGATCCCGGTTTTTGTCAGGGAGATCTGATAGTCAGACTAATACATAGTGACCTTTTTCCTCAGATGACTTTTCAAATGTTATCTTTTTGTTTGTCTTTGTTAGAGAAAGGTTTGTTTTATTTGTAAATTGATCGTACACAAGTCGATTTTATGCTTTAAGGACAATATAAAGTAACAGGTTTACTCGGCATAAATTGTAAAAGAATATTTGAAATCGATTGTATACTAAAATAAAATAGATTCTCATTGCCTTGTATAAAAGTTATGCTTTCATAAACTTGTACCGTAAACTTTTATAGCTTTCTTGTGCTTGTAAAGAAACTTATACAGCAGGCGTGAGACATGTGGGAACAATATGGTTTCGCGACCCGTAGCGGAATAATTCCAGAAGGATTTGAAGATTTTGAACTCCAGTGTACCGTGTACCCACGTCTTTAGAAAACCGATTATACCGTCCAATTAGGTTCTTATTCAAAGGCATGTCAATTTTTTTGCGGTTGCTTCAACAACAATGTTTTGCAATATAAAAGGATTTAAAGGTTGGGGTTCAATGAGGATGTCTGTTGATTCGTATAAGCGAGGGATGCGGGAAACCTTATGAAAGGAAAATTTAGCTTATTTAGAGGGGTCAAACTCAATTGTTGTGTTTTACGTTTCAGTAATTATTGTAGGGTTTGAAAGTTATTGTGGATGTAATATAAATACGGTATTATATTAATTCTGAATTAATTAAGACTCACTTTAATTTGGATATAGACAAGAGCGTGCTTACTCGTACGTCCTTAATTCGAAATTCCTTGATTGATGAGTAGATTTTATTTGATAAAAAGAGAACGATTCCATTTACTCTACTCTGAGACATGTAACAATAATTCTTCTTGACAGTGCCGCAAAACAATGACGTCGTAACTTTCCTTTCTTAATGAAAACGTTACAGTGATTTATGTAGGAGCCCTACGTCTAGGCTACAATATCTTTGATTTATCCATACATTGGAGTAGAATGCCTACTGTACTTAGCTACTGTACCGTCCGCTGAGTTAGATTAATTGACGTACATTATGTCCTTCATTCTTCTACACTAATTTGGAGGAAAAAGGAAAATCTCGCGCGTCTGCAAAAAGTTGACGACGGAAAAGGGTTTCTTTGAGACGTAATTAAACGTTTCTGTTTTTACTCAATCATTGATTCATCCAGAACTTGATTTTACAAGTGGCTTCGTTCACTTGAAGTCGAAAATATTGCACATACTGCAATAAGTATCATAATTAATATGTCCCAATCCGGGCGTGTTCCTATTAGAGTCCCATGAGTCATTGTCCTTTAACCAGTGATGAAACATGGAACAGTAACGTGGTCATTCACAATGGACCTCAGAAGGCTTCAAGTCACCCAAGGGGTGATGGGGAGGTCATCAATGCTACCGACATAGCCCGGAGAATCACCCAACTTAAATGGCATGTACAGGAACAGTCGATGTAGAGACACATGTGGGAGTCCCAGTATGACCATAATTGTTTCGACAGAAATGATAATTATGATAATGTTGCGGCGTGATTATTTAACAAATACCTTTACCTACATACTGACTTTCATAAGTAGGATAGGTTACATAGAACAAAGTTAGCATGTAGACTATAAGCGCTTGTTAAGTACCCAGTATGTCTATGTAGGTACAACGTAGGTTGTGCGTAGTATGAAAGCGGTTAACCACCAACCATAACAGAACCTGTCATACTTACAAACAAGTATAGATAGTTACCTACTTAGTTTCCTGTATTATATAATTATAATACAGGAAACTAAGTAGGTATATTGTAGTTTGTACTAATGTACAAACTACAATATTGTCTACATTAGATACCGATTTACAATATTGATTTAATCGCCAGATACACACGTATGTACCGTTAATGTTATGCGGAGATTTAATCCAGTTTTTCAAATATACAAATTGTGGGTAAATATTATAGTTAACACACGAATTAACGTGACTACTCGTCCAAGTGTGATTACCAGCATAACTGAAGTACGTTATAACACATTTCTGTACCAATACACTTGTGAACTGAGGAAGTTTCGAGAGCCAAACAATGGGCTCTCCCGATTTCGCTGGCCCGAACAGTTTCACGGAAGTCGAGTACTTTAGCTGCTTCGAATAGTTTTTTTTTTTTTTACTATTGATAGGCACGCGTTTGACCACTATCTCACCTGATGGTAAGCGAGGATGTGGTCGAAGATGGAGCACGCTTGCCTAGAAATAACCTATTCACTCTTGATTTAAAGACTCCCAGGTTTAGTGTTATAGTGTTTTTTGTTGAACTTTATTAAATTTTGCTTTTGTGTACTTAGATATTTTGTTTTTTTTTATAAATGAGCAGCAGTTAAATCCACATTTACCCATAACGACACATCTGTATTCATCGTTTGGTTATGCTTAGAATAGCTGCCATTTAGAATTCCCAGTAACTCATCCTTAGCAGTTGTCTACTTCTGATGTGCATGCGACCACTAGGTAAATGTAACACACATCTATACTAATATATAAAGCTGAAGAGTTTGTTTCTTTGTTTACTTGAACGCGCTAATCTCAGGAACTGCTGGTCCGATTTGAAAAATTCTTTCAGTGTTAGATAGCCCATTTATCGAGAAAGGCTATAGGCTATATATCATCACGCTAAGACCAATAAAAGCGGAGCAGTAATGAAAATTGTGACGCAGACGAAGTTGCGCGGGTCAACTAGTAATGGATACGAGTGCATGAAGATTATGAGTAGAAGTGTAGGGACATACATTTATTTATTTATTTATTGATAGCAAATAGGCGAGGTTCCCCGATAGTATTAGGGTCCGCGCAAACGGGCCACCGACCACAGCCACCGGTGGCTGTTTTTTAATATTAATATTGGCTATTTTTAATACGTTTTGTATCGAATTGCCGCACTCGTGTAGCGAGTGGCTTCCACTCGCGACTAAGTGTCCGCGACACGCCACTGGTGGCGGCCACTCGTGATTAGTGTCCGCGACTTCTCACCTATGGTGGCCTCTCTCTTACAGCTGGAGAATGTTACAAATTGTAGCGGCCACTGACTACTAATGCTGGCCATCTACCACTTGTGGCAGCCATCGACCACTCGTGACAGCCAACGACCATCTTCGTTTGCGCAGTACCAAAGAACGTGGCGCACGACAGCCACCGGTGGCTATGGTCGGTGGCCCGTTTGCGCGGAGCCTTAGGGCCTATGAAATTGCTGTTTTATTAAACGGGCAACTTATAAAATACCTATTGACTTATAATAAATTCGGTTTGATTTAAATTGCCGGTCTATCCTGTCAACATCTCACCGTGTACACTCAGGTGGAGTGAACGACAAGTGAGCGGTCATTCCATCTTGTATGTACGGTTTGACAGTTCACTTGTCGTTCACTTCGCCAAATTATTCACTTCGACATGTTTACTGAATCGCTCTGCTGTATCTCTGAGCCATGTCATTCCTATTTCGAAATCAGTTTTTTTTTTGTTTGTGTAGGTTTGGTTTCTTCTGTCATATACAGGGTTATTTGTAAAACACCGACAATCTCTTAGGGGGTGAAAGTACACATGATTATAAACAATTTTTACTTTGAGACTAACCCTGAAAACTCGATAAAAATATGTAGGTAACATAAATATTTGTAGGAGACAAACAAACAGACAAAAGTAAATCTCTGAGAATAGTGAGACCTGAAAAATGTGTGGTTTCTGTGAGATAGACCATAGGAAAGAGCTAGTTATAACTAAAATTATGATTGACTTCTAGATTTGATTAAAAATTCTTCTTTAATTACCTTAACAACAACATTAACAATTACTACAAGTTACCTAATAGGTATTCCACCTGTCTACATAACCTGAAGCTTCAACTCTTAAAGCGCAACTGTGAAGACACTTTTAATATTCGAATAATGTAACCCCGACAACTTGTCGCCTCTATGAGGCAAGCGCTTTAGAGCGTTAGTCGCACCTTGTGTTATGTGCACCGCACACTTCGCATACAAAGTCAAGCAAACCTGGTAACTTAGAAATAACTTACATTGCGTGCTCCTGTGACTGTTGCAGTTATGTTGAATGTTTCCACTTGTGAATTAATTTGATCGTTATCATCTGCCTAGCCTTTTCACAACTATATTGGGGTCGGCGTCCAGTCAAGCCAGATTCACCTAAATACCTGTATTTTACGTAGAACGGCTGCCTATCAGACCTCCAAAACCCACTAACTGGGTAACACGGTACTTCTTGGCAAGGCTGCTGTCAGATTTTCTGACTTGTGACAAACCGTAACGACTGCAAAATATTTACAAATGGCAGCCGTGGTTTCTGAGGCACGGAGGAGTCTGGGTATGTTAAAATGGTCACCCATCCACAGGCCAACCTCGGCAAGTGTTGCTTAACCTTGAAGATCGACCCGTACGGCTGGTATTATCTAGCCACGAGTTCTTCCTATTTTGATTGTTATAATAACTCTTTTAATTTTCATAAACAAAAAAAGTGATGGCAGAAATGTGGCTTGTCTGTGGACGATGCTGTAAAGCTAAATAAATGGCGAGGACTAAGAAGAAGAAAATAAAATATAAGTAAATTCTACGATTTTTCCAGTGATCTAATTAATTGATATTATTGTGCTGTTAAGAAATAACAGCGTACCAGGAAATGCAGATCAAGAAATAGGTACTTACAGTAAATGACTGATAGTGGTTCCCTGTTACAAATTATTATTGTTACAGAGAATTTACTTAAACAAGAACTATAAGTAGGTTTCAAAAATAAAAAGATTGGGTATAATGTACAAGATAAAAAAACCGGTCAAGAGCGAGTCGGACTCGTACACCGAGGGTTCCGTAGCATCATATAAAACGGGAAATGTTTTCAAATTTCATCAGCGAGGCCTATATTCTTCAGAGAATTTTGCCCGACAGTGGAACTAATATAATTTTTGTTGATGATTTCTGAAAAAGTATGCAGGAAAAATAAATTTCTATGAAATAGAATAATTTCAGATTTTTCTCAGTGCAAACTTCGGAGGTATATTAAAAAAAAATGTTTGAGAATGTGCAAATAGTGTTCTTTCATATCATACACCAAATGCCCTAGTTATAAAAGACTTCGACTTTTTAAGAACCTCTTTCAGTCGCTGTTGCAAAAAAAAATGTATACATTTTTACTTCTTTCTTATTTGCAAAATAGTTTAACAAACGTTATCTAAAACTAGTCTAAATTTCAAGAACTACTAATGCTATCTAGCATTAGTAGTTCTTGAGATATCCAGCAGTGACAGAAGGACAGACTTAGTCACACCATATGGGTTCCTTTTTACCATTTTGACACGGAACCCTACAAAGACGCATTATTAGTCCGTACAGTAACGCGGTAAACGTAAATAGCAAACAATTTGTTTGAAATTGTAAATCTGTGGGCAAACCACTGTTATTAACAGAATAGGTCTTCTCGATCTTTGACCAAGGGGCAATTGAATGATTGACAGCATTAAATGTAATGAACCGTTAAATTCAAGGGATTTAAGTCGTTTCGAAAATTATTGTTCCTGTTCTACTAATAATACAAATGTGAAAGATGTTTGTGTAACAATCACGGCTCAAAGGATATGGTGAAACGGCTAAATCTTGTTCTGATTCAGGACAAAAGAGAGTATCTTCTGCCCTGAATCAGAACACAAGATACTCTCTACTTTCGAATTTGTGTCGGTAGCACATTCCCATTGGATAATTTTTGACCAAGCGACGAAGCCAGTATTGATATAATGGTCATTAAGAAATTGAACTCTAATCTTGCCAAGAGAGGGGGCAGATATACAGTCACTGCATATAAAATACTGGTAATCAGCTTCCCGTTAGACTGGAAGCCGACCCAAACATAGATGGGAGAAAGCTTAGCAGATTGATTTACTAATTCGACTAAAGATATTGTATCATGTAAAATCCTTTCTATTATTATAAATGCAAAAGTGAATTTGATAAACTTTGGTATCTTTTTCTAAAATCACGCGGGCGAAGCCTGTGCCAGACTTGTCACACTTTATTATAACACTGGCTGTCCCGTGCCCACTTCGTTGGGCGGTATTTTTCAGGTTAATATATAGCATATGATACTCACAAATAACGCAGCTGTGTAATGGTAAAAGAATTTTCAAAATCGGTTCAGTAGATCCAGAGATTACCCCCTACAACCTCATAAACTCACAAACTTTACCTCTTTATTAATAACCCGAACCACAAATTAAATACCTACCAAGTACAAGTTCTAAATAAAAGTTATTTGTTATCCTAGCTTGCAGAAACAAAACTAAGCTAGGTACTAAGTTAAGCTTTAGTGGAAGAAAAGCTTTATTAAAAGAAAGCTTTGCTTTGACACGAACATAATCTTTCTTAACTTACGAAATACCGTTAAGGCAGCGCCATCTGTTACCGCTATACTAAAACTAAAAGGACACTGGAGATAGAATTTAAATTCATAGCTTAGCCTGCATGAAACATAATTTAGCCATCTTTTCCAACGTTCCTAGGATAGCTGGCGTGTTACTAAACTGAAAATTATTACTCAATGCTCATTGAAATGCCTTCATAGAATCTACTTACCAATTCCAAAATAGCAAAAGTTAAGACAATTTGAAAACGTTTTGTTCTCAATAGTTTTCAAAAATAGCCGTTTTTACCGTTTTCCATGTTTCGAAATATCAAATGAATAGCTCGTTTGAGGTCACAGCCTGAAACCTCATTTACTTCAAAATCTACGAAAAACATGCAGTTGTACTGCAAAGAAAAGTGGCTTTTAATAGAAAAATAAATATTAAATATGAGGGGGTAAGAATCTTCTTCTTCATATCGTGTAGGCAGTAAGGTCTAACGACTCCACACACCCTAGTGTCAGTTTAAGAGCCTCTGACATGGTTTATTTGACGCCCGCCATTTAGCGGCCGGGACCATCGGCTAATACGTGCCTTCCGAAGAAAGAATAAGAAAAAATGGTAAGAATGCATAATATCACAGCACATTCTGGATTAATTAAACTCTTATTAATTAAACTTAAGGACGAAAGACTACCACTAATGTTGACGTTAGCTCCAAAAGTAAATAAACTAGGTTCTTATTTGTATACAAAAGCAGTCGGTTACCGTCCGCCAGCCTTGACACGATCGATCGTATGCCCCACATCAAATAGTGCTGGAACTCTTTTTTACTGTCGTACTAAACATTATAATAACGTTTTACGACTTCCCTTTTAGGGTGATAACAGGAATATAATATACTATGAGTAGTGAGAAATATTGAGGTAAGCTTGAGGAGCTCGTGGCGAGATAATACCAGCGTCACGGGTCGATCTTCAAGGTTAAGCAACGCTTGCCAAGGTTGGTCTGTGGATGGGTGAACATCTTAACATAGCTAGTTTCGTCCGTGCCTCGGAAAGCACGTTAAGCTTTTGGTCCCAGCTGTCATTTGTAGATCTTTGGCAGTCGTTACGGATAGTCAGAAGCCAGTAAATCTGACTCCAGTCTCGACTCAGCCAAGAAAGTATCGTGTTACCCAGTTAATGGGTTGTGGAGGTCTGGTAGGCAGCCGCTCCTCGTAAAATACTGGTATTCAGCTAAATCCGGCTTGACTGGAAGCCGACCCCAACATAGTTGAGAAAAGGCTAGGCTGATGATGAGTAGTTGGAAATATATGTATAGTCACATGGTGGTGTAGTTTAGGCAGGTCAAGTTTTTTTTTTGAGATCTGTGTGCAAAATCATAATAAATCATATTAAAAATAAATTAAAACTGAATAAATAAAAACAAATGTATAATATTTTGTAATATATATTTTATTCGTGAATCTTTACATCATGGGTGTATCTTTAAATAATTCCTTTATTTAACACACAACAATAATTATAACATACATTTACATACAGCTAATCGATTATAATTTCAGTTTTGTGAGCCAATATTTTGGAATGAGATGAAAACATCAAATGCGTTTTAGCAGTTCCAGTCGAGTCTAACATCTGTGATTTAGAAAATAAGTATAAAAACAGTGTTATGTAACTACGCAAAATGCTAAACATATGCTACTAAAGCCTGTCACTACGATATGCCTTTCCGCGCCCTACAGGGCTCATACACACGGCTAGTTATACAAATACGTCTACGTACACCTTCCAGTATATTTTATATTCAATAGACATGGGACACGCTTTTTCATACCAGTATAGGTACTTTATTACGAATACCTGGGAATACTGGAGTGTTGTAGTCGAACGTTTCGTTTATATTTTGGCCCGAATTTGTACCTGCTTTCACTGAATTAACTTTATCATAAGACTTCAAATATTTGTATGATATATTTGTTTTATTATTGACTCTGTCGGTGGGCAGTCATAAATGGGTATACTCAACGGTTAGTGAAGAATTTTTTGCTAATATTGTAGTTCTACTCAGTGGTATTTAAAATTACTAGACAGTATCAATATCATAGTGCGGTCCCCATGTTCTAGACAGCTATTATACATTCCTCATTTTTAACACAATTCTATATCAAGTGACTTTGGGTCCATAGGATGCTCTTAATTGATTACGTCAAATTGACTTTTTATATTCATTTAATATGTATAGACCGCTAATTTGATACTATTTTTAATAATAAAGTCAGTTTACTGAAAAGAAAGCCTTTCAATACGAAATCTAAGTATATTGCAATTAATTAAACGCAGCATGAGCAAAGATAAGCTTCCTATGAAGTCTAGGGACAAATTCCATCAAAATATTATGTTCATCAAAATAGTCATAGTCACTTATAGTACAATACAATTGTAGTTTCCGATATATAATATTCATATTTTAATAAATTTGGCGTCATAAGTATTTTTCATAGGTTTTTGTGATAGGTGATACTTTACGTTCCGAAGAAGCAATGAATATACGAGTTACTGATTCAGTTAAGGTAGTATTGTAATAAAATTGTGTACGTATATAAGTTTATATTCGATCGAGCAAACGTCGACACGTTTTATCTTAACTAATTTACCTAATAGTTAGATTCTAAAAATATAATGTGCTCATGTTTCAACAGAATTTGATATAAATTGTATTGTCTATGTCGTCTACAGATATATATGTAGATATAGTGTCTCCGGTACAGACAGACACTATGAAAACTTTAAAAGTTCCTCGTTTGACGTAGGTACGTGTACGCTACCCGAAAGCTGCGATCAAACTAAAACTGTAAAATGTACTTACTCCTAAACATAGTGATTGAAATAAACACCTAAAGTTATATATTAACATAGCATAGGAGGTAACAAGAATACAAACAGATTTATATGTAGGTAGATATAATACTATACAATTATTTATTTATACATTTTTGTAAACGTATTTACAAACACTTTAGGTAATAGATTATACCTGATTTAGTCGAACTTTTATATTCAGGCCAAGGGGTATCGAAGCACACATGAAGTTATATATACCGAAGATAACGTTAACTTCAAGATTACGCCAAAGTATAACAACGAACTTTGATCAATTAATCTACTAATAATGAAGTAACAATTCTATTAAATTTAGTGTATTTGCGATACATCCACACAGAGAATACGAAGCAATATAAAGGCGGAAAACATGCACCTACATACGAAACGCAACCATCAAACATATTACTCGTTATATTTTAATTTTAACTAAACATATTTGCGCCTTCTGAACTTTTTTTGTAAATAAATAGTAAAATCTGTCTTTGGTCCAAATGGTAACATTACACTTTGGGATAGGTATCTTTTTAAACTTATAATCGCGCATAATAATACTCGGATATCACTATTAAGTTTAATCCTTATCAAAATATCTCGTTGTAAATCTTGAATACTATAAAATAATATCCAAATGACGTAACGTAAATAAATAAATGTAACACATTTACGACACAAATTCATTATAGATAAAATTTAACAGCTATACGAAGTATCAGATCCCTACTCCAGCTCGCAGTACGTAGATAGCTAACTAACACCTATAGATTTAATAATACTAATACATATTTTTATTGTTACACATGTTTTAACAATTATTCAATTTTGTTACTTAAATTAACATTTATGCTTGAAACCGTAACAAAGTAAACAATATAAGAGAGTACAATTTATAAAAATCATAGATTAACATTTGGTTGACTTACTATTGTAAGTATACTCGGGGATCGCAAATTTTTAGTAAAATTCTAATTAAAAATACAACAAATATGTAGAACGTTAACCGTAACATGAAACTAAAGCTGCGAACAGACAGTTGCTTAAACAAAACAAAATGGTTTTGAAAGAAACGACCCCGTTACAACAAAATTTTCTAGAACGTAAAAGGATTGAAAAGTACTACTCTGTCCTGGTGGGGACATTAACAGTTACAATTGGTGTTGGAGCTACCTTGCGCTGGCTCTGTGAGACGCTGGCCACGGGCGCCTCCGGCAAGCATGGCGGGTTCAGAATCCAGGCTCTCTGACATTTTATCGCAGATGATGTCCACCAGTCGCTCGAATACAGCCTGCAAAAACAAATATTTTGTAAGTTGGAGCTCTGTTTCTGTCTTCCTTTTCAATGAATTTCATCTAATCATGCATACTACACTTTTCAGTTGAATACTTAAGAAATAAGAGTGGAAGAAAAAAAAGACACGAAGAATTCTTCCGAAATGTTACGAAGCTTTCGAAAGATTTATAACATAAGACATCACTCTCTACTCTCCGTTTCTTCGAATACTTTAATAAGTAAACTGCTAAAGATATAGAACAGCTTGACGTTTACAGGGCAAATAAGTTGGATATCTAATAGTTTTAAAGGATAGGGTGAAACTTATTTTACCAAGAATTTACAAACTACCAGCCTTGTTACTAAATTGTACGAATAAATTATTGTCCCCGTGCAAGACTAGCCGGTGGATTGTTAGAAAAATTTCGCCATGAGAACTTAGGTGAATGGAGCCTAAAGTAAGGTGCCGCTCTAGGTAATTTATGGACATGGTCAAATACACCCACACACACAAAACGTTTTAAGAACACCCTGCCGGAGTCTGTGTTTCCTGATAGCTACAACCTGGGAGTCTTTATTTCAAGAGTGAAATACTTCTAGGCAAGCGTGCTTAATCTTTGACCGCATCATCGCTTACCGTCAGGTGAGATGGTGGTCAAACGCGTGCCTATCAATAAAAGTAAAAAATAAAAATTGATGCCAGAGATTGACAGTTTACCTCGAGATAGAAAGAATACAATTTATTTAGCACATACATGAAACACACACGGTACATAGAAATAACAAGCTCACTTCATCTAAGTTCATCATCATCATCATCTGCTTAACTTTTTCCCAACTACATTGGGGTCGGCTTCCAATCAAGCCGGATTTAGCTGAATACCAGTATTTTACGAGGAGGGGCTGCCTACCAGACCTCCCCAACCCATTAACTGGATAACACGGTAGAGACTGGAGTCAGATTTACTGGCTTCTGACTATCCGTAACGACTGCCAAAGATCTACAAATGAAAGCCGGGACCAACGACTTAACGTGCTTTCCGAGGCATGGAGGAAACTCGGTATATTAAGATAGTCACCCATCCACAGACCAACCTTGGCAAGCGTTGCTTAACCTTGAAGATCAACCCGTGAGGCTGTTATTATTTAGCCACGAGCTACTCACTTCATCTAAGTTATCATAGTGAAATTATTACAGAATATCATACGGTCATTCTTGCTTGATTGAACGGATTGGCAGCTCGTTTTGTGTTCACTTGACTTGAATTTTTACAAAAGACATAAATATTTTTACAGAATAGTCCGACAGTTTTGTCCATACCTTGACGTATATGTTCTCCTTAGCACTGGTCTCATAGAACTCGACGCCCAGCTGTTCGGCCAGCTGCATGCCACGCTCGGTGCTGACCACACGTTCCTCCTCCATATCGCACTTGTTGCCAACCAGGATCACCTGTGCGTTGTCCCATGAGTATGTCTTGATTTGTGTCACCCTGGAAATTGGAAAAATCGTGTTTTGAGTTTCAGCAACCATTGTGTGGACAGGTAAAAAAACAATTTTAAACAGGGTGGAAGAAATATTGAATGTTATCATGAATTGAGTAGCTTCGGTCTATATTATTTAAATTTTGAATTCATGGTAACAGGTTGTAATTTTCCACCTATCATGATTAGATGGTATAAGAACAGGGTAGTTTATTTAGTAATCAAATTATGATCAATACAAACATTTACATATACATACATTCGTATTGAAGTCAGACTTAATTTTACACCTACTAAAAACCCTTTAACTAAGGAATGTATGTGTTCGATGCAATAATTACTGGCGAACACGGATTGCTGATCTAGCTATTGAATTCCGTTGCACTGGTGCACAAAGCCAGTGCATATTCGAACAGCAAACCGCGTGCATTCGCTAGCCTATCATTAGCCATCATTTTAGCGTAGCTTTTCAGTACTTTAAATAAACTGTTTTAATCAGTGAAACAAAGTGTTTTAGTAGCCATCCAAATAGTCAATACCACGTAGGAGTCGACCCCAACAGTAGCCTAGTAAGTGCCTAAACAAATTTATAAGCGCTACTATAGAGCATATTGAGTGATCTATCATCTAGTAATCAAGGAGATAGATAATTAAATACTATATATTGACGGAATATGAAAGCTTTTGCCCGCCACTTCGTACGCGCATATCCCGTTCCCATAGGAATTTCGGGAAATGCTCTCTTAGTGCTCCCCTATGTTAAAAAAACTACAACTCAGGAATAGTTCATAGTTCTCTCAATTACTGTGTAAATCGATCGCTCCTAGCGAACAAGGAGCCGCGTCAGATATTGAATGTAGTGTCATAACTTGATCCTGCGGAAATTGGGGAAAATCCGGAGCCGTCATATTTTCTTTTATAGCCAACTTATTATTACAGAATCCATAAAAACGATGGTAGCCTATTTTAAGTGGTGTCTTCTATTGTCATAGTAGAAACGATCTTATTTATAGGAAAAATATAGTAGTTGCGCTGTTTTCTATTTGTCTATACTATAATAAATAATGTCTGTACTATATATCTATACTAAGTTATTATAAAGCTGAAGTGTTTGTTTTGTATCTCAGGAACTTCGGGTTCGAATTGTAAAACTATTTTAGTGTTGGATAGCCCATTTATCGAGGAAAGCTATAAATATAACATCACGCTATGGCCAACAGGAGCGAAGCATTAATAAAAACATATTATTGCATGGATCAGCTAGTCATGTATTTTTTGATTTTGTTTTATTTCCTATTTCTCGGTCAAATAACTCTAAAAAATGTTAAAGGTCAACATTGAAAAAGAATAATATTTAACTAAAACACTTCGTGTTTTTCATGATAATTTTAATGAAAAGGTCAATTGCCATGATGGTTAATTATAACTGAACAATATTTTAGTAGCAGTTTTCTTATTCTTTTAATTTTGAGTGTGGCTTTTTGTAGATCAACTTTTAGATTTTTGGTCGCTTAAATATAAATTAAGTTGATAGATAGAGAGGGAAACCAACTATTAGATAGAAATATTTTGGAACACCCAAATCTAAAAAAAAAATGTCGTGCCAGCGACACGAAGAAGAAGAATTAAAAGGAGATGGAGATGAGTAAGAAAAAAAAGTCAGTGACAGCGTGTCAGTTGAAACGACAGAATGGCAGAAAAAAAGTGCTGTGCCGACCCCAAGTAATATAGGATAAAGGCAGGAAAATGATGATTGACTGGATATTTGTAGTGCCTTGCGATTACCGAAACGATAAGTGCACCCCTGTTTTTTTTGGATGCGATATCATCTCTCGGCGGAGAGAGATGGAGTGTCAGACTCTTACCGTCTAAAACCTACCTGTGTTCCCTCAAATGCCCTTTGATTTTCAGGGCCGCAGTAACTCTTAGGACGAATTCTGCGAAAAATGTGCCCTTAAAGGGTACCTTTAAAGCCTCAAAAGGCCATTACTCACCAATCTTGGACGCTGTTGAAACTCTCCTCGTTGGTGATGTCATACATTAAGATGAAGCCCATGGCGCCTCTGTAATAAGCTGTCGTGATGGTGCGGTAGCGTTCCTGGCCTGCAGTGTCCTGCAATAGAAAATACCAGGCTTGAGTAGAGTACCTCTAGAATATATAGTACATTATTGTAAACCAATACAGTTAGTTAATTTTAAGAATACAATTGCGGTCGCTGACAGCAATATTCCAAACCTTTATTTTTCCATTGATTAATTATTAAAATTGAGTTAGATTATTTTCACTGTTTATTTATTTTTGACTGGCCTGTTGGTCTAGTGGTTAGTGACCCTGACTGCTATGCCAGAGGTTGTGGGTTCGATTCCCACCCAGGACAAATGTTTGTGTGATAAGCATGATCATTTGTTCTGTGTCTGGGTGTAGTTTATCTATAATATGTATGTATTTAGAAATATATAAGTATGTTTATCAGTTGTCTAGTACCCATAACACAAGCTCTGCTTAGCTTGGGACTAGATGGCGTTGTGTGATAGTTGTGTGGAATATTATTATATTATTATACAACGTTGATACGACAGAGGGGCTTTCCTTGAAACTGCCTATACTAGGTACCATTTTCAAGCTCTGTACCAAAAATAAATTAATTAGGAGCAGTAGTTTAGTCGCAAATGATTTTTAAAGTTTTTGCACGGTTTGAACACGATGTATCTTTTCTAACAGCTGAATATCGTCTAAGCATAGGTCATGCACCTTACAACGATGAATCTACTATGCGTTGTTGCCGCTCTGACGCATGTCGAAGGACATTCACTAAATATTGGCAATGCAAACAAGGAAGCAATCAATACACACACACTTGCACTTTCACTACGAAAGCGACGAACGTAGCACATTTGAATGAAACAGAACTAGGTCAGTTAGTTGCATCCTTGTTTTTTTGCGAGGTAAGTGGGGCCTGCGGCCTGCTCAGTGACGCCGACGCTGTCGTTTCGGAACGTAGGGTTTGTGGAATTCGCGCGCAAAGAATTGTGATTTTATTTTGTTATTGTGAGAGGTCACGTAACTTGGGATTATTATTATTTAGTATTTGTGTTTTTTTTTTTGTGATTGACTGTTTTTTATGGTGATAGGACACGTAACTTGGGATTATTATTATTTAGTATTAGTATCTCCGGACCTCACTCCCATGGATTTCTTTTTGTGGGGGTACATTAAGGGTGAAGTGTATGCCTCAGAGGTAAATACAATTGATGAGTTAAAAATAGGATTATTTTAGCATTTCACAAATTAAAGTGCTTAGCGACGGACAGTGATCTAATTAGAAAAATAAATAACAATATTCTCCGTCGGTATAATTTGTGCATCAATGTAAATGGAGGACACATCGAAAATTTTAAAATTTTGTGTTTGTTTTTGTGCGCGTACTTCGAAACGTTACCTAACATAAAAGCCAGTGCGAGCGGAGGCCTAAGTCGCCGGCCGCCACCCGGCCCGGCCCCCACCGAGCACACGAGATACCGCACACCGCGCTCCGGCGCGCGCGCGACGTTGCCGTTTTGTTACCTAGCGGTATCTAAAGTCAGTGTCTTTTTTTTACAATGGGTGGTTGCGTTTTATTCGGATTTGCAAGCTATTTAGTTTGTTTGAAAAAAATATTTTCTCATTTATGGCGCTTTTTGTTTTTGTACCGTATCGAATTAATACTGTACACGTATAGTATACGTAGTTTAATTTAATGCCCCTCTGTCGTATCAACTCTGTATATTATTATTATTAATTTACTCAGATTATTTCATTGTAGTCAGAAGCCAGTTATTTGGATTCCAGTCTTGCCATGAAGTACCGTGTTACCCGGTTAATGGGTTGCGGAGGTCTGGTAGGCAGCCGCTCCGCGTTAAATTCTGGTACTCAGCTAAATCCGGTTTGGCTGGAAGCCGACACCAATATAGTAGGGAAAAGGCTAGGCACATGATTATTTTAATGTAATTCTAGTTCTCCACCGCTTTTAAGAGTTAAAATTCTAAACAGTAAATTGACCTTGAGAATAAGATGAGTATAGATTGACAGTCCCATAAAAAAGTGTTTTTTTTTTTCTAGCTGTGTATTATCCAGATCACTGAAGGAACTACCGTGATGCTTACTAGTTGAGCCTAGGCTCCCCTAATTTGTTATTTTGGCCCACAGATCATTTGACGTACGGCAGTCGTGCCTGCCCAATTTGTAGATCGGTTTCTGAAAGTGGGCAAAGCCTCTGCTCAGTAGTGGAATAAAACCAGCCAACAGTAATCGATAAAGCTGTGTTTGATAACATTTTACTCGGCCATTTTAATGTAAAGGGAAACCCCCTAAACGATTAGCAATAATGGCTTCCCCACTTAATCTGTAGTAAACAATTTACCAACTGTAATTTTATTGTAATTTAGGAAACACAATACCTACGAACGTTAATTTGGTTATTCACATTACAGCCTAATAACAGCAATCATTTTCAAAATCAACGCTTTTACATGTACTCTTTTACATACATAAATCAATTAATTTTATATAATAAACAGGTTGTTTCAGAACTGTGAAGTCATGTTTAAGATAAATGTTCAGTACCTATCTTTATATCTACGGTAAAGAAACACAAGTAGAAAATTAGGAACATCAAAAAACCCGACTGCAAAAAAGCCAAACACTTTTCTGAACGAAAACTATTTCCTTATTGAATTCATACATATATACCTTATACGAGTATATATTTTTGTAACCTCCATTAAATTTCCTTCATTTTGATACCCTACTCGATAGTTTGGTTAAAAAAAATATATATTAACGACTTCCAATTATGCGCCCAAAAATCTACAGATTGCTTTTTTTAAACACCTATCTAAAGACACTTAAATTGGGTTTTTGAAATGAATCTAACAACACTTTAATAATCGAAATGCATTCAGCTGTTTGAAGGGTACGAGGTAATAAAGAAATTTTAAAGAAACATATGTAAAAAATACGGGCGAAAAAAAAGTAAAGAGCGAAATTTACTTGTTTAAAAAAACCCGACGGTAAATAAGACTAAACATTTCCAAACAAATGGTGGCATCAAATCTATGAGTGAACTAATGCCACAAACTGCATCAGGCTGCTTGAAAAGTGATTTTTGTTTATCACACTTCTGGAATACCCTTTATAGACTGCCTCAGAAATAACGACGGTTTATCGTGTCTCGCCTTATAAAGTATAGAAAAATTACCGAGCGCCTTTTTTTCATCGAGACCTTTCCGGAAAAAGGCGTTCAGTAAGATGTCATTACTGAGGAAGCGAGAGTGGTCTTACAAGAAAAAATACTCGTTCGCGTAGTGACAGCCGATTCGTTTCCAGAAATTAGAGCTTAACTGTATAACCTGCAAAACATTTACTGACTACACTCTCCTTTTTATTTTAAGTTCGCCAAGTCCATTTGTAGTTTTCTGGTAGATTTCGCAGCCACAAGACTGCCATTGTACCGATAAAAATTATAATACGTATTATAACACGTGTTTTCAAAACAGTAAGACGCAGATCCAGACGTACTGTAACTTACCATCCCTACCTTGTTGCTATTCCACCAATTTGCACTAAGCGTTTCCGAACGTCTTTTATAATGCGCACAGCAAAGGAGTGGAATTCTCTGTCTGCGTCTGTGTTTCCGAACGCTTACAACTCTAATTTTTTCAAAGCTACAGTGAACAGGCCCCTTCTGGGTAAGCTCACTCCATCGTAGACTTTGTCTCCGTCATCTCTGACCTAGACTAGAGTCAAGAGCAAACCCATCGCAAATATAAAAGTTGTGTTACAATTCTGCTGTACAATAAACGATCTACCTATTATATTTATCTTATTTATTCGCCTTCAAGACTCAGTTTCCCCGAATCGCTTGATTGGAGCGGCCTACGGCTGCCAAAATGAATCAACCTGCTGAAAATCGACTCGAATCGAGAGTACAAAAGCATCGGATCCAGAAATCGAGTTCAATTAGAGTTTCGTACGAGAAACTCCTAAAGCGAAAACATAACTGTCGCAAATGTTAAGAGAAAGGTCGTACGTTTTAACTTCTGGTGTTCCAGTAACCTCTCTGAGCCGGGAAATGAAAGGGAAAGGAGCAACTAATTAGTAATGATCCTCCTTAAGAGGTAGGAGCCAATTGAGGAAAACGGCTCAATGTAGGTCGACGGAGATAGACCGTTTACTTCTAACTGTTTTATACTGTGCAGTGGAACTTATCGTTTTATTCCTTTTAATATCATGATTTTTTTTTCTCCATAAACGTGTAACGTGTACGTGTTTGTATCATCATCATCTGCCTAGCCTTTTCCCAACTACATTGGGGTCGGCTTCCAGTCAAACCGGATTCAGCTGAATACCAGTGTTTTTACGTGGAGCGGCTGCCTACCAGACCTCCACAACCCATTAACTGGGTAACACGGTACATCTTGGCAATACTAGTCAGATTTACTAGCTTCTGTCAATCCGTAACGACTGCCAAAGATCTACAAATGACAACCGGGACCAACGGCTTAACGTGCTTTCCGAGGCACGGGGGAAACTCGTTATTTTAAGACGGTCACCCATCCACAGACCAACCTTGGCAAGCGTTGCTTAACCTTCAAGATCGACCCGTGCGGCTGTTATTATTTAGCCACGAGCTCCTCAGCACCGTTTGTATGGATGTTTGTTAATCAGTCATAAGAGCTGAATAGATTGGGATGAAATGGCGTCTCGATCCAGGCCATAGTCTATCCGGAACTTAGGATGCTTTTCATCCTTGCAATAGGTTCCAGTTGGATAATTTTCGAGTTTCACGTGGCCAAACCTGCGTGCAGCAGTTCCAGTATTATTATGTTTTTGACCTCGAAAGTCGATCAACAGCGCACTGGTTAATTAATCGTGGTTTGATGTTAAAAGCATTAAACCACTATATTAATGTTGTATAAAGATTTGATTTAATGTTTTTAAACGCTTAAATTAACGTTTTATAACTAATAAGCTTTTGCCTGCGACTTCGCACGCGCATATCCCGGTTTTTCTAGTTCCCGTAAAAATTTCGGGAAATCCTCTCTAAATGCTCCCCTACATTCTCCAAGGAACTTACGTGCCAAAGTTCGGATTTCTACGACCAGTCGTTTTTACTGTGCATTATCTGTCGCCCACTCACTCAAACAGTCAGAAACGGAAGAATTTTAGTTACCCAAAGGGTAACCAACAGAACCCTAATAATAAGCCTCCGCTGTCCGTATGTGTGTCAACGGGTTAACGGGTTGTATCTCAAGAACCGTAACAGGTAGACAGTTGAAAATTTCACAGATTGTGTATTTCTATCATTATATTATCGTGCCGCTATAACAACAAACAATAACAATTAAAGTTTATGATATTAATAGTTAACCCACGCAACTTCGTCTGCGTCACAATTTTCATTGCTGCTCCGCTCCTATTGGTCTTAGCTTGATAATATATAGCCTATAGCCTTCTTCGATAAATGGACTATTTAACACTGAAAGAATTTTTCAAATCGTAACAGTAGTTCCGAACATTAGCGCGTTCAAGTAAACAAACAAACAAACTCTTCAGCTTTATATATTAGTACAGATAGAGTATAGATGGAACTCACACTTGGCCAGTTTATTTATATATTAGGATTAACCATATTCTTGATCACTTACCTTTCCCATTTGAGAAGAGCAATAATGACAAATAAAGTGTATGAACCAACCGCATAAGGTGCGTACGTGCTGGTACGATAGCTACGCAAAATTTATCTTCCTAGCCTACTTCTTCATCTTACCCATAAAATCTTTTGTAATATGATCAAGTTGAAGTACATCCTATTTACGTGGGAAAATCCTCGTGGATGCTTTCCGTCTGGGGAGAATGGAGGGCTATGTCGGATATAATACACACCTTTTGGTAAGAGGGGGAAGTTCTCAGATACAGTTAACGGTCTGTCACGTTTCAATGGGCCCCGTCACCATATATGTGCCATGTACTTGTCTATCAATTAATTCTAATATATTAAATTTAATTCTTCCGTTCCTGACTGAGAGAGTGACTGACAGAGAACGCTCAGCCGAAACTACTGGTGGTAGAAAGCTGAAATTTAGCATGTAGGTTCTTTGGAGAGTGTAGGTGACTATGAGAGATAATTTCTCGAAATTCTTACGAGAACCGGAAAAAAAACGGGATTTGCGCGTACGAAATCGCGGGCAATAGCTAGTTAAAAATAAAATGGCCACATTTTGACTATGCCACTTAAATGTAACAATACCTAAACTAATCGTCTGTACGGCCCTTGAACACAATTGAAACATAGAGTTGTTCACTCAAATGTCTCAACGATCTTGGCGCTTTCTGGATCATTGACTTCCCAACAAAATGTTTGAGCTCATGAGCTGAATGGTGTTAATCCACACGTCATGTTTTGAAGGGGCGCCGTCAATTGACACCTGTCATCTCTAAATTACAAACAAGGGTTTATCTTCAATCTTTATAATTAGAGGTACTTATGTTGTTTTTTTTTGTGAGTAAAAGTGTGTTAATATAGTTTTCAGACATCTACACACGTTTTGGACGGACAAATAGCTTCTGACTAACTGACCAACTACTACTTGACAGTTCAAAACTGTCAAGTAGTAGTTGGTAATTGGTAATTAATCTGCCTAGCTTTTACCAAAATATTGCGGCTGAATACCAGTATTTGACATATAGAGACTGCCTATCTGACCTACACTACCCAGTAACTGGGAAATGTTACCTTTGGTTAGAATATTTACAGATTTTCTGACTACCTCCAAAGATGTAACAACTGTCAAAGATGGGATGAACTGTCATAACAGGCAGGACTAATGGCTTGACATGCATTCCGAGGCACGGAAGAAACTCAATATGTAATGGATGGTGCGAAAACTGTCAGTAAATTGAAATAAATGCATTCAGTTTGAGTTACTCACCCATATCTGTAGTTTGACGCGTTTGTCATGACGGAAGACAGTCTTCACCTTGAAGTCGATGCCCACGGTGGACACGAAAGCTGAAGTGAACGAGTCGTCCGCGTAACGGAATAAGAAGCTGAAAGTTTTAAACATAGATATTCATGAGTATTAGCTGTTTGATAACAATAATGACCCAGCGCTACGCGACAACGAACTGAAATTGACTTTTCATAAAGCTGATACTAACTGTACGGATAAGATTATTTTTAGGGCATGTTGTTGTCGCACTGTCGCTTTGCGCTGTCTTTGGAAGCTTTAACTTTATCGGTCAGTACTGTAATTTCTGCTAGTTAAAAAAATAAATCCACGTGATATCGGTTAGTTTTTGGTAACTATCTTATAATGTAGAGCCTAGCTATACACTAACAATTTTGTTTTTGAGCATTTGAATTTGAAAATTTCTAAAACTCTATTTTAGCCCGAAAATTTGGCAAAATAATCAATCCAGAAATCCGCTGTTGGTTAGACACATAGGGAGAGACACATTTTAACTCAAACATTAGAACAATGGTCTTTTATTTGGTGTAAAAGAGTCCCATTAATCAGCTGAGCAACATCTCTATAACTACAACTCTTTCTAGAGTTATCTAACGAAGTATTTTAAACTGCCATAGGTGCTCTATAGCGTATTGATGGTAGATATTCTAAGTTATATTAGCTAGCCTTTTTAGTAGATGTTTTTATAAAAACATCTATTTAATTTTTATCCCTTTTTAAAACACGAAAGTAATTACTCACAAAGTCATAAAAATGACCTTAAAGTCTTAAAAGGTCCGCCATGTTTTAAAACTTTCTATAAGCGTGGCCATACTTTCAGGGCTCGACGAATATAAAACGTGATAGCTGTTAATACGTGCCTATATATAGGGTGCGTTTAAACAATAGGTGCGCGAAGAGGAGTATCAAAAGAATCCCTACAACCCCCAAGTGGTACTGGAAGGTTGGAACAAAGTAATGATCCCTTTATAACCGTTATACTGTTTGAAATCTGCTATTTTTAGAAGTCTTTATTTCCAAATTAAGTTCCGAAACGACAATGCCAAAAATACACACAATTAAACACGTGCTCCATCTTCGACCACATCATCGTTTACCATCAGAGGTGCGATTGTGTAAGCCAATCGTATTCATTTGATATTTCAAAACGTACGGTATAATCTGTCAAACGGCTAATTCTAATTGTGTACGGAGTTCATTTATCGATAACGATTGGGTCGTTAATTTTAAACGATGAGTGAATGATGTACAAGTTTTTGACACATAATTCGAATTGCGTATGTTTTTTGAGCTCATTGCTAATGTCAAATGATTGCGGTGACTTGTGACTCATGACAATCGTGAATTATAGTGCTCGTAATAAATTGTTTTATTATTTTCTTTGAAAGAAAAGGGTAAGTAATCGAAACTATCGAAAGAAAAAGGTTGGTGGGTTGGTTGGAAGTGAGTCCAACCAAACGTCGTAGTGAATAATGTATAGTGTTTAGTGTTAAATGGAAATAAAATAAAGTGAGTCACAAGAGTTCAACCAGTTCAACAATTCATCCAGTTTTCAAGGGAGGGGAGAGGAACTTACCAAATAATTATCGTCCGATAGCCGTTCTGAGTGCATTATCTAAGGTACTCGAACGTTTGAATAATAAGAGGCTTACTTACTACCTTGAACATTACAACTTAATATCGTTACAACAATACGGTTTTCGGAAAAACTAGTTAACCTGTGACGCTGTTCATGATTTGACTAACTATGTCGTAGAGAACTTAAACCAAAGCAAAAAGGTGCTAACTTTATTTTTAGATCTCGCAAAAGCTTTCGATACTGTTCCCGTCCCCACTCTTTTACTCAAGCTTGAGAGGGTGGGTGTCAGAGGTATACAACTGGATCTCTTTAAAAATTACCTCACAAATCGCTCCCAGACAGTTGAGTACAGAGTATGGTATTCTGTGTTACTATTAGTGATAAAAATATATTTTCTACGAACAACAACATCACAGACTACAAAGATGACAGATTTAATGTCAATCTTCGTCTTGTCACTGGTCTTCTTGACAGGCACAGAATATAAAATGCTTGTAATTATAGCCCACTAACGCCACATAGTGTCGAGTAGCAGAAAACTTATGGCGCCACCTGGGGCCGAATAGCCGAAGCTCTCTTTCATTCTTTCCTTTGCGTTTGGTTACTTGAGTTGCAACATTTGCGTAGACAAATTTTCCATTATAATTCAATGTTTATAACAACCAAAGAGTTATTTTTAAGATGTAATAACAAAAAATAGCGGCATTTTTTAATGTTAATTATTAAAATAATCCTAAAAAAATAAAGATTTTCTGAATATTTTGCATAATTAAACGCAATCTTCTGATACGTTTGTTTACGATCCAATACGATCGTTCACTCATTGGATGGACAGTTTTACACAATTCGAATTTTTTATTTACGATTAATGACTATCGTATTCATTATTCATCATGAACTAAAGTTAGACAATCGCACCTCAGGTAAGATAGTGTTCAAACGCGTGCCTATCAACAGTAAAAAAAACCTTTATCTGATAATTTATTATTTCGACTTCAAAAAAAGGAGGAGCTGTCTCATCTGAAAGGGTATACTTCTCGATTGGTCCCATTGTCACCATGTCAGAATCTGATGATGGGATCCCACGAAAATCGAGGGCAACCCTCAAATTTTATAAACGCATACAATGTTTTTCATGAACTTTCTAAAGCAATTCAGATATTTGTGCCTAGTAATCATCATCTCATGTTTCTGAGCTGATGACGAAAGGTATAAATTAGGTTCTGATGATGAGATCCCATGAAAAATGTTTGTTCAGCGATACTTTAGCCAATTGTCAGCCGATTTGGATGATTCTTTTTTTGTTTGAATGAGTATTTTCCTGGACTGGTCCCATTTCAATTTGGTGAAGATCTGACGAAGAACTTCGGAGGAGGGCAACGGAACTCTTCAATAAATGATAGCAAAGGGATCGGGATTGCTGAAATCGCATGTTTTTTTAGTGTTTATACTAGTTCTTAACATAACATTGCGCCGGTACGCTGTTAATGGGTACGCAAGTACCTAGATACCACTAAAAAGTGAAAAATAAAAAACTTTTTTACAAAAAATACAACCGATTTCCAGAAACAAAACACTACAAGGTACAAAATAACTTCGGAAGAAAGAAAAAACTTTAATTTCGGGATTCGGTGTCAAAAAACGAAAATCCTTCTTCCGAAGTTATTTTGTACCTTGTAGTGTTTTGTTTTTGGAAGTCGGTTGTATTTTTTTTAGTCAGAGATTTATGTAATCCAATCCTCGCTCGCTAACTTAAATAATTTTCCAATGAAGGAGAAAAAATTGTTGAAACACTTTCGTTAGCAAATGAAACTAACTTCACGATATAAGGTACCTAAGTGCTAAGTCAGATACAGACAGCTTATCATCGTTTATATCATTGAACACTGTTTTCATATTATACTTCTGAAGGGTCCGTTTAACGGGTAGGTATTCCTTTATGTTCCACCTATTTGTACCGTCGAATCTTTTAACCGATCGAACCTATCCACCACCCTGAATGTTTAGCGGTGAACTATTCTGCATAGCACTGGTTTTAATTAAATGTAATACAAAATATGTTTACTTACCTAGTTTTTCCTACGGAACTGTTTCCTATGATGAGCAACTTGAACATGTAATCGAAGTTCTGATCCGCCGCATCCTTCTGCCATTTTGCATCTCCAGTCATCTGTTTCAAAAAACAAAATCGTTTTACTTAAAGATGAACAACTTCATAAGAATTAAAACGATTATCTACAACTGCAGCAACCTCATCTTCCACTTCAACACTATTGTTATTCGAATGTTCGTGAATAGTCTCCATTATATCACAATATAATAAATTAAAAAACGTTGTCACCACTAACACAGCCACATCGCTTTAATGCACTAACAAATATATCGCAAATGCAAAACACGATACGTTTCCCGTACGTAGTATTGATTAGCAAAAATCGACTTTGCTATAATAGGTACCAACACGCAAGTAAGCCCACATTAGCTTAACATCGTTCCGAGTCATCGAAAAGCCTTATCAGTAATTTCTATGAAATGCAAAATCAAACTTAATTTCGTTTGGAATACCGTTTGTTTTAGGTTGGTCGTTATTTTTAAATTATTCAAAGCCGGGAAACAAAAATTACTTTTAGATAATGCCACCGTATCGTCACATCCTACCGATAGGGCAATTTTAGTGTGTCCTAGACACAGACATGAGAGATAAGCATAAACAGAATTGCTTTATGTATTATGTAAGCGGGCAGTCAAGTACTATATTACAAAAAATACAAATGAAAGTACTGCAAACTTTAATTTGGCCGTTCTAAATTCCCAACTCCTACATTTCAAGTACACTAATTGCCTGACCGTACCAATTAGCGCTTGAAAAAACCAGGATGCACCGGAATTATCCGGTAATAAAAAGAACCCGACCACAAAGTAGAAAGCAGGAACCCGACAGAGAATAGACAGTAGCTGATTCAATAAAGTTTAATTTTCAAGTTCTGCAAGAAACTCGAAAAAAGGTTCGAAGAGAGTGGGTATATATATAATTCAAGGATGTTCAGCATGGTTACGTCGTGCAATGTGGTGTGAAGCTGTTATATTCAAATAAGTGTACGTTCTATTCAAGACGGGGTTGGCGTCAACTGGCCTATATTCAGATGATTTCATCTACGACTACGTCTATTAACTCCCCGTTATGACATCAATAAGATGACGTGTGGGTGGTCCTTTGTACGCTCTTCAATTAAAGCCTTCTTGTCCCAGAAGAGTCGACAAATATAATTGGAAAAGGGACTGTCCTAAATACAGGGTGTGACAGTAGCTAAGCTACATCTTATCTCAATAAAAATAAGTTAGCTATCAGCAGTGTTGTTAAGTCCATAGAATATGTAATGATTAGATCACCTAGTTTTCTAGATGCACGAAGAACATATTCCAAACAACGGAAACGCGAAGAAAATGTAGTCGATAACAAATAATCTAGAACAAATTTCCTTGAGCATACTTCAACGAGATAAATCAGATTCTACATTGAAAGTTTGTAGCAGCAACTCAGAGGTACACCCGTAGTATGTACGTATGTAGGTAACCAAAGATATTTTATTCACAGCTTTTACTCCGTGGTAGGAAGGCATAAATTCATGATGTGTTAATACCGTTTGTAGCCACTTACGGTAGTAAAGTGCCGAGTATATTTTATGTCCGTAGCTGTTTTGGTAGTCATCGTATGATTCCTGGCAAAACCCACCCTTTTACCAGGCGTAGGTGTCTCCCCTAAGGTATTGTCACAATTACTCGCAAGTGGGTTTTTTTATCAAGGGGCAAGGTACATCTATATTACTCGATCGGCATATACAACATTAGACCATGGTTCAATAATCTATGAGAAAGCGGATTATGACCTACAATCTGTTTCATATGAATGAATTTCCATTACAGAACGATTACAGGATACAAGAAGGAACTACCTTAATTGACATCTATGTCATTTACATATTATTATATGTAAATAAATGAGTGTGATACAGAATGAAGTATAACTATCATCTTAGAAAATAAAAGCGCCGTTATAATAAACCTGGTTTTAATAGAGTGAAGTGGAAGGTACTGCACAAACTAGAGCGAAGTTCTAAAGTGAGAGACGGCCAATATGAAAAGTTAAGACACTGCTTGCTGAACTGAATTAGCAGTATATTTTCATGGTTTTTTAAGACAAATAATTTCATTAAATTTTAGGGTCACCGTCCAAATTTTTTACAGTATTAAGTCAATACGACCTATGTGAAAAAAACGATGTTTAGAACATTTTTGGCCGCGTAACTCGCTAATATGTAGGGAACAGCTGATGTCTTTTCTCTATTTTCTTTTTTATTTTTCACACAAACCGTTCATCATTCAAAATTCATACCTTAAGTGCTGGTTTTTCAATAGTCAAATTAATTTTGAATAATGCATAAATTGTCTGATTGACATATTTTCTTTTACAGAAGCGAAACCGCTATTTTTATACGCCAGTTAAAAGTGATGATGAAGAGTGAAAAATCAGCCATAAGCCTGGAAAAATTGTGGATGGTGATAAAAAACAGTTGGTATGCTGTATTCTTGGGAATAAGTATAATGCGCTTGTTATCCGACTACAGCAAGGTTCTACTAATGAGGGTCTTTGGCAGCTTCCTTTATCTGGAAACATCCGATAGTTATCCTCTTATATTACTTGTTTCAAGGAACAATGCCTATAAATATCTTAATGACCCATTTTCCTTAGTAACCGTATAACTTGCTGAGAAAACTTAAAGGTATAACTTTTAACAAAAAGTTTTAATTTTGATATATACATACATCACTTAACGATACGGTTGGCTGGTTTTTCTAGTTGAATTGTTCTTTGAAACAACCGCAGATGTAGAACTTTGAATGCTGAAACTGGAAATACCTAAATGAAGTTCCATGAGACTTGGGTTCAATTCAATCAATCAAGTTCGTTAGGAGACCCGAACAGAATATGAGTCTCATTCATTTGAATAATGAGAATAACATAATAAATTATGTCACAGATATCAAATAAATTGCGTTTACTCCGAACTAAGTCGAAAGGTCTTAAACATGTAAACGCCTACTTGTTTCTTTGCCTAAAGAAACTCCCTGGGGATGATTTCTTTCAAGTGAACATCAATCTTGTGGCGTGTATTTACCTTGTTTATGTATAATACATGTATTCGTTCTTTTGCATTAAGGTACGTTTTATAGATGTCTGTGGAACCGTAAACACAATGGATTATCAACATTTAAAATGAAGGTCTTACCTGTTCTCGTAAACCACAACTATGCAATAGCAGGAATCAATAAAATACATTAAACCAATGCCACAGATTGCTGGGTGATAACAATAAAAAGTATAACAAATATCAATACATACCTTTTATCAGTCTTCGTGTATCAACCCGAGTAAGGGACGTCAGGGGCGCCTATCACTATTATTTTTATCGGTCGAACGAGTCCAAGCTACTTTATAGGGACACGTCGCTGTAGCTATCTCTCTTCACATTCACACCACGCAACAACAGCGGGTGCAACTTATACTTTTATCGATTTTTCTCCGCTGTTTCCCAAGCAATGCAACACTCGATTATCTTTCTAAAACAATATGAACAAACATCCTCAACCACCGTGCCACCAGGTTTGTCGATTTGAAACATACAAAATCGATAATTCGGTAATGTTATTTCGTAACTCACTGTTTTAATCGTCGACACTATCGTGAACTGAACGTGACCTCCTTCTGTTTCATTAACTTTGTAACTGTGCGTTTAGAAGTCCTTTTTTCTACTCAATTGTTTAAAAAAGTAACCCCTAATATAGGGATGTGCTGTGTTTCGCGCTCACAGCTGTTACGAGCTCCCTCTTCTATTGAAATGGGAATGGGATGGAAAGCCAAGATGGCGGCCGGTTGCGCGCGCACTCTGCCCGCGCAGCCTGTCAAAACTCTACACACAAACAAATCTGTCTTATTGCCCACGAATCTGAAATATGAATCACAATTTAATGTACTTATATAATATAGGGCGTTTATGATTATCAAGATGAGATAAAAAAACTTTGCAACCCCTTGTTTTCAAGTTTAATTGAATTTAGGATATCTTGGGTTTTTCTTTGTGAATAAATCAAAGCGCTGAGGAGGCAGCGCTCCAGAACGTTGCTTGTATTTTGTGTTACAAATACAAGCAAAAAAATGTTGTAGGTACTTATTTTACATAAGCACAAAGCTGTCCACGCGATGTTCCAAGGCTATTTTTGGATCACAAGCCTCCCAGTCTTGACAGTTATTCGATTTATCTCCGCTTTTCTCATAAGTTTGTGTTAGATACTACAAGGATATTTTGATCGTTTTAACTTATTTTGTACGCCAAAGAAATGTTTTGTTATTCTTTGACATTGTATCGAGATATTGTAAAATTAAACGAATCATATGCAAGGCTCGGAGAGAAAATTGCTGTAGAACCCTTGTTAAGAGCCTTGACCCCTGCGTGACCCAATTACCTATATCGGGGCTCATACATTGATCATGCACTTCGGGTATCTGTGGTCGTTTAGTAAATCTTTTAAGATTATTTCACACCGTTTATATAGGTAGGTTTAAGTGTTCTTAGATAAGTTGGCATAGCAAAATTGAAAGTTCCGGAGCAGTTTCGCTTGTAAATAAATCTTCACAACTAATGTATCAACTAATGATTCTGATTTACACCTAAATCGCAGGACAAAATCGTGTCAATCCGATCAATCCTGATTTATTTTTTTGAGGTAGTATTATGTACTTCTTTGGATAAGGACAGGATTACCTACTTCTTAGTACCTATATACTTACCAAATAATTACATCAGTCAAAATATATTTATTTAAACTGATTTTGTAGCGGAAATTTCGCCCAATGATGTAAAACTTTCTTGTTTCTTTGAACATCAATTTGATCTTATTCTACCGATTAAATATCAAACATTAATTCATTAAAAACTCAATACTATTAAGTCTGCAAAAATAAAAGCTCAGAACGGTCCAACTTGTCAATAAAATTTTAACTGAAAGACAAAACAACTGAGCTAAGAATAAACTGACCTAACCAACCCTTTCCATTCTGTCCTTTCCATGTGACAGTGCCAGACAGCAGAGGAAATAAACGGGCGGCATCCATTTGTATGCTTATATTGTCATGTAACCCACAATCCTCGATTCCTTGTCTTGTTCTACGGAGCTATATTGGTTCACAGGCTTAGGCACTATTACTGTTTCTTCTACTTGAAAGAAAAAGGACTACTTGAAGGTCAGATTCGTTTGTAGGATGTTGGAAAGGATAGATTCCGCGCAAAGGAGAAAGAGCAAAATGGTCTATGAGCGGCCAACAACGAAATAGGTATTAAATGAAAGTACTATTACTAAGGAATAACTTTTACTATGAACGTAACATTGCAGCTCATTTAGAAAAAAAAATACATATAGGTAAAATACTTAGATAATAAGTGCAAGAAAATGTGCAAACCCATTTTATAAAATACTTATTAACATTAGTTTATGTCTTCAAAAGTATTTCAAAACGTTGTCAGCATACCGTTTACAAGACTCAGCTCAACAATGGGTTTACTACATGGACTACCTGAGTTCGAACGGCCCAATCAGCTTCGAGTGCAAACAAAAGAGCCGAGGTGTGGGGTGCGTGTGCGTCACTCGGCGCAGTCCTTCGCTTACCCTTGTGACGTTGTGTACTGTGCGCTCATCTACGGATTCTTTTTCAAACGTTTTGACCCTGGCTACCCTCTGGACTGTGTTTCTTCCTAACCTGATAACCTGGCTATTAACTCTGAACTTCTGTACGTTTGTGCTTGTGTACTTGGACTCTGGACTTGTGTACGCCAACGGAACATTATTGAAAAATGGCAGAAAATCGACCTATATGTGTTTTGTGCAATCGATCAGTGGTTAATAGAAGAAGGTTAGAAATAACCCATGCTCTTTTTGAGGAAAATGCTGCCAATGCTCAATATATTATTGAAGCTATAGCTCCACAGCAAGTAAGTATTTTTAGACTATTTTTTGGTTGTTTTTACCCGTATGTACGCACCCTATAGCGGTGATGGCCTCATAATATTGTGTCACGATGTGCATATGCGACACATCGTTGGGTGAAGTGTGGGCTCTTTATTGAAAGTCCACGTTACAGTTTTGATTGTATTTTTATGTACGTCCTTTTAGTGAATTATGTTATTTCCTTAAGCGTATGGTTCTTTTCTAACAATACTTAAGTTATAGTCAAAACAGATCTTCTCTCTCTTTTACACACATGGTGCATATGGAAACAGAGCCAACGTTATCTAGCTTCGAAATATAATAGAGGCCAACCACTCATTAACAATGCGTATGAGCATGACTCATTCGTCACGTTGAAAAAGAGCTCGGCATGTTCTACTATACAACTTATGATTTAACTGAAACTGCTGTGAGTTTTAAATACTATGTTATAAACTATTTTCCTTTTCAGGTTGAATACAACGGCCGAGAATACGTTTGTCGACCCTGTTGGCAACGAGCTCAACGGGCTGTGCAGCCAAACAATAACCCTGCCCCGCACGAATGTGTTCTTCAAGTGGAAGAATATTCACGAGTGCCTAGCACCTCGGCAAACTGTATGTTTGACAGATGCCGTAGTGTTTCACGTCGTCGAATGCCTGAGAATGTAAGGATTACTCTTATGTTACATTCTAACTTATTCATACCAGACAGTGCCAGAATATGTGATGCACATTTAACATCAAATGATTGGGAAGAGCTCATTGATAGTCCAAATCTCAGACATGATTTTAACAGCTCTCATTTTGTGCAAATACTAGAGCTTTTTAAAAAAGCTGTTTTAAAAACACAGCACACACATGTTTGAGGACTTTCAAAACGCAGCGGCACTCATCAATGCGTTCCAAACACCAATACAAGATAGTATTCATGCATCATCGTTCGTAAATATAATTAATGAACGTTTTGAAATACCGAACCTCTTAGCGGACTATGTTATCCGTCATAACATAAATAGACAGAGGGCATCATTTGAAAGACTCAGCAGCGACCAACCTATTTTTGAAGACTTTCCGGTTTTTTCTGAAGAAGACCTAATTCTGTTTGCACTTGGCACATACCAAATCAAGTTGGCTCGCAGCTACTACGCTGAACACTTAATTGAAGGCTTATACAATATCGAAGTATACCGGGAGCGACAAATAAGTCAGCTCAGAGATTTTATTGAAGAAGAAGATATTTGGTTATTACGTGTGCGAATACAATCTAGACATGTAAGGTCCAGAATATATTATTCTTATATTGTAATTAACCGACAAAGACAAAATAGAGAAGCAATTGCTCATTATTATTGCAGTTGTTTGAGTGGAAGGCGCACAATCGGTTGTTGCGCACACGTTATGTGTGTAGTGTGGTATCTGGCATGGGCTAGACATCAAGACGAGGATATTTTATTACCGGCATCAGAACTCAGTGCTATTATTGTACATTAAATGTATGAATGTGGACGAGGCAAAAGGAGTATGTAAGGATCGTAGCAAGTGGCGTTCTGTGGTTTCTGCCTACCCCCATGGGAAAAGGGCGTGAGTTTATGTATGTAAATGTATGTAAAATAAATGTATTGAAGTAAACAAGTCATTTTATTTTATTTCCTTATTTTTAAGACTAAATCTTAGTAATTAATACGCTAAATCACAGGCTTACATATCTAAAATAAAAATGTATTTAGTTCCATTAATAATGACACTACAGATATAAAACTTCTTGAACCCGTTATTGTAGGGTGATATTAAACCAAAAAAAAATAAAATGTTCCTGGCCGCTGATAGACCAAGTGCCGTACGATTTTGCCCATTCTCCTTTATGTTTAGGTAGGTAATCTAAAATTAATCTCAAAGATTAAATACATACTAATTATAGGGATATTTTGCGGAATAGTATGAGACCCTTCACACCCAACACACTTTCGCACTTGCTGAACAGAGAATGCTAAACTGTTGTATGAGTTAGTGGATTGTAACAATTTTATGATTTTTCTGTTCTGGGCGATGAAGGGTAACCAACGGAACCCTATTACTAAGCCTCCTGTCCGTCCGTTCGTCCGTCTGTCTGTCTGTCAGCGGGCTGTATCTCAAAAACCATAACAGGTAGAGAGTTGAATTTTTCACAGATTGTATATTTCTTTTGCCGCTATAACAACAAATAATAAAAATTAAGGTTTGTGGTACTTAGCCGGTTTTCTTGGTTATCCATAATAATGAACACATGCACTTTTCAAAAAATCTGCATTATAACTGATCTTTTGTGAAAATATAAGCGTTTTCAAACTTATCAAAACCAATAAAAACTTAAATAACAATTTCAACTCTACATTTAAATTACAATCGGCAAAGTAACTCATTGTTTTAGTCGAATAAACAAACATCAAAGTACAGCAGCCTCGTAGGGTAGTTGAGGAAAACAAACGAGACGTAATAGAATTTTTTCGGTAACATTTTTAGAATTTTAAAATGTTTGTTAAGATATTTATATCAATTTCGTATACAACAAAAAGCAAAAAAATTGAAGCCAGTGCTTTTTTCTTCTAAAAAAAGGAAGATTGAATGCCCACTCGTACCTAAACGTTTCCGTGTACAGGAAAATTATTAGCTATGAACGCTTTTGAGAAGCCATTGTTAAGAATTGTCAAATGATTCCTGTAAAAAACATAAAAATCTGTTTCTGTTTTTGAAAATAGCATCAAAGGACCACGCTATTAGATGAATCTACTGATCCTACTACTGTTATAAAAGTCTGTACTTTTGTGTGTTTCTTATTGAATCAGACTTCAACGGATTTGGATGAAAGCATCCAAAACCGTTCAGCTAAGGGAGACGATAAAAAACCCTGTTCAAACCTCATGGTCATTGTCTACCCGATCTTTTCGGTAGCACGTTTCCGATTTTCAGAGCAAATCCGTTAGAATGAGCTAAGCTATGGTAAACGTCAGATACCCGTGCAATTACGGTTACCTATATACATTTTATTGACTTTCTAAATATAAGAAACTGGCCAAGTGCGAGTCGGACTCGCGTGCAAAGTGTTTCGAACGAATTTCTTTTTTTTTAACATGTTGTTTTAACACTATAGATTTCTTATAATCTATTACCTCCATATTTTTCAAAATTTTAGGCTCAGTAGTTTCGGAGATAAAGGGATTTTAATTATATTTTTTTTCATAATTTTAGATATATGAAAAAAAAATAATTAAAATACTCACAGTAAGCCCTTTTATTTGACATGTCACACGATATTGTTTTTATAAATATTATAAATATTAAAAATGTAATAATTTACGTAACGCTTTCGTGTTTGGCTCAGAATTCCATATGTGTACCCAACAGAATCAGTCCAGTGGATCCGGAGGAAACTGGCTGTAACAGACGGACAGACACAGACAGACAAATAATGACATAAAGCTGTCCTGGATTGACTTTTATCGTGATCCTTTACGATTTTTCATAACAAAAATAGTTCATAATTTATTGTTCGAGATATTATGGAAAAATCATAGTCTTTTATCGCAAGTTTGTCTAGCGCCATACTTTTAATTTTCCTCCTAGCTTTTTCAAACCTCTCCTAATCTCACGACTCCAAGACGTTCTGTGTAGGGTTGTCAGGTCAGATTTCTTCTTCTTGAGAAATTTCATCATACTGGCCGAACATGTAAAAGGAGGTCGTCCTCGACCTCTTTTGCTGACTCATAGGCTCAGAGACAACCTCATTTTGTGTTGTTCAAATAATGTCTGTACCACTCTACTTTCCTACCTGCTACTTTGTCCTGTATTAGAGCTACTTTAATTAACATATTATTAAGTATTTCAGGAGTGAGCACATCACCACGCTAGCTGAAATACTCTCCGTCATTATTAAATCTCCGGCAAAAAACATTCCTCTCTGGCCAATGATTAATTATTCCGAAGTGGACGAGGGACACACAGGTATGTAATGAGCCAAAAATCTGGGTATTTTAACCACAAACGCCAAACTAATCAATAATGTTCTAATGACACATTCCATTAAATTTACCACCTGAAAACTACTGCAAACATATAAATCGGCAGTACGCTCTCGTTCTCATCAGTCAGAGGCAAAACGTGAGAATATATTTTTTTTTAGTAAAGTTCACTGGGAACTATGCACTTTTTAAAGATTTGCCCACTGTCCAGATGCTTAGTTTACACGTCGCGTGGGCTAGCTTTAACCTTGGTCAGAGGATAAGAATTTCATACAATGTGGCAATCCCCGGTCTTTTGGGCACACTTGCAGTCGACAGCGATGCGGATGAACTTTTTGACGCTATATTTTAAGATTATGTCAGTTAGAAGTTCTTAACTAAAATTTTACACATGTGTTAATAGTTTAGTAGGTAGCTACTTATTTGAACAGGTGTGAAGGTTAAACGGATAAAATTAATATCCAGTTAAATTCTCGTACGTGCTATAAAACTAACACTAGCACATACGAATTTTACTGACTTTCATGGGCAAAACCTTCATGGACATTCACATGCAGACTTTTATTTCGGTAGGTTTTCGAACGTGTTATGCCATCTGTGTATAGTTTGAAGAAATAAATGGGTTACGAAATTCGTAGCTGCGTAGTAACGTAGCGCATCCTCGTAACGGGCCTCTACGAAACTTCGCAATCGCGTCCGCGAAGTCGTTGGGTTGTTAGCTCCGCATACTGTTTATAGATGGCGATAAACACAATGTGTTTAAGTTTATAATGTGATAACAGCGAGTGGAGCTCGCGAAGCGTAGGTACGTGTGTTCGATTCTCAGGCGAAGTAAAGTGTTCAAGAAAGGTTTTTTTAATGTGATGAACAGTTACCAAATCTATGCCGCTAGGTTTTATAATGAAATGGGGAGTCCGTGGTGGACATTTCGATCGCCAGCCCTGCTTGTCACCGCGTGTGACAGAGCAGGTGGAGACCTATTCCGATCACCGGTATATCCGGTTTAACGTCTCCAACCAGACCTGAACCGCGCCAGTCCGGCAGGCCCCATGTGGTCCGCGGTGGGCACTGAAGCAGCTGGACCGGGAGTTCCTCCTGGAAGCTTCGATCATGCAGGCCTGGGTGTCAACTACGGACAGGCCTGCTGAAATCAACGACGAAGCGGAGTGGTTCCGGGAGGCCATGTCCGATATTTGTGATGTGGCAATGCCCCGGATTAAGCCAGGACGCGCCCGCCGCCAGGTGTACTGGTGGACGTAAGATCTGGCGACGCTGCGTCAGGCATGCGTTGCCGCACGGCGCCGGTACACCAGGCACTGCAGGCTCCACATCCGCCCTCCAGATGCGCAGGTCAGAGAGACGGAGCTGTACGAGGAGTACAAAGTGGCGAAGGCCGCCCTCCGAGCGGGGATCCTGCAGGCCAAAGATCTGGCTTGCAAGGAGATGCTGGAGTCTCTGAACGGGGACCCGTGGGGTAGACCCTACAAAATGGTGCGGAATAAGCTCCGCACCTGGGCCCCCCTGTTAACTCAGAGTCTCCGGCCCCAGCTGGTGGAGGACGTGGTGAGCGCTCTGTTCCCTTCGCGAGAGGAGCAAACTCCCCCGCCTATGGCTCCGCCACCTGCGGTGCCCGATGCGGACTGCACCGATGACGACGATGGCGATGCCCCTGAGGTGACTGAGGTAGACCTGAGAGTGGCGGTTAATAGGCTGAAGGTCGAAAATATCGCCCCAGGACCCGTCGGCTTACCTGGAAAAGCCTGGGTCCTGGCCTTGGAGGCCTTGGGCCTCAACTAAGAGGATTCCTAAGCGCATGCTTGGAGAGGGGCCAGTTCCCACTTCGTTGGAAGACGGGGAAACTGGTCCTCATTAAGAAGCCGGGGCGCCCTGCGGACTCTCCGTCCGCATACCAGCCCATCGTGCTGCTTGATGAGGTGGGCAAGCTCTTTGAAAGAGTAATTGCAAACCGCCTCGTCGAACACCTAGTGAGGGTGGGGCCGGATCTGGCGGAAAACCAGTTCGGTTTCCGCACGGGCCGCTCGACGGTGTACACCATCATGCGCGTGAGAGCCCACGGGGGATGCGGTTTCCCGGGGCGGGGTCATCTTGGCTGTGTCTCTAGACATCGCCAGTGCCTTTAACACCCTGCCTTGGAGTTGCATCAGGGAGGCACTTCGGTATCACCGGGTGCCGAACTACCTCCGTAGCGTAGTCGAGGCTTACTTGACGGACAGAGCCGTCATCTACCCCGGTCACCTGGGAGAGTGGAACCGGCGAGAGATGTCGTGCGGTGTTCCACAGGGTTCCGTTCTGGGGCCGCTTCTGTGGGACATCCGCTACGATTGGGTGCTGCGCGCCGACCTCCCTGGCGGCGTCAACGTTGTCTGCTATGCTGATGATACGCTGGTCCTGGCGCAGGGGAGGTCGCACCAGGCGGCGACCGACGCTATGACACGCGGGGTTGCGATTGTCGTTGAGAGTAGAGCAGTTGGGTCTCGAGGTGGCCTTACACAAGTCCGAAGCCATGTGCTTCCATGATTCTTGGAACAGGCCACCATCGGGATCTCAAATATCGGTGGGAGGGATTCACATCAGCGTCGAGTCGACGATGACGTATCTAGGTCTCGGCCTTGGGATCCGCCCGGAGGATACTGTGGAGCATACGGTGGAGCTCCGCCCTGCTTGGGCGGAACACCGCCGGGTCCTCGTCGAGGCGATCGGCGGCGGCGACCTCTCGCGACCGGCGTTGGTTCAATCTTTGGTCCGGAGCAAGGAAGCATGGGAAGCGCTCACCTCCTTCTGCGAAGCAGTAATGCTAGCAAAGGAGGAGGCCGAACGTGTGAGTGAGAGAGAAACCTCACGTCCCAGTCGCCGCAACAGAAGAAGACGCCCCAGGCGTCGGGAGTCGCAGGACGATTCCCGGCCGCCGTAGGCGCGGGCCTGCGGACGGCGAGCAGTGGGTGGCTCGCCGTCTGATCAGATTTCGGCCTGAGTCGGCGGCGCGCTGCGATCCCAGCGCGCCTCAAAGAGATGTCAGTGTGGAAGACGGGGCCTGCTAGGGCAGGTGCCTGCTGGGGCTGCGGAATCTGTTCGAAAGAGGTGCCGTAGCCTTAGAACGCAAAAAAAAAAAGATTTTACAATGAAGCCTACGCTACAAAAAAAAAATTTTAAAAATAAATCTTTTAACCGTTTTTTTTTTTACAAAATAGTAACGTGATATCACGTCTGTGACCACGTGATTTTCCTTATAATGTTACCTTTGTGTCTCGGCGAAACTGAAATTGGGATTGAGCCCACATAAGTACAGTGAGCTAGCGCAGTAATGAAGGCTAGTACATTATTAGTGGAACATAAACACATTGGTACGAAAATAAATGTATAGTTAGTTATTATTACTAATAAATAATTCAACTAAATCTTTTCCAAATAGTTAATCTATTCGCACAAGACGAGTAAACACCTAGTATGCAATAGTTGTTTGTGAAATTGACCTTTGAATGTCGTCAAATATTTCTGGCTTTTGTCGCGTCGAAGCGCGTGCGTCGAGCGACGCGGCCGCGGAAATGTCACGACGAGAATAGACGGCACGTCGACAGGCGTGACGTCACTTCACGACACGTCAACTCTTGCGCATACTCAATTTTTCCTACATCTTCCTTCCGAAAATTATTTTGGTATACCACATCACTCCGCTGCAATTTATGCCGAGTTAACTCGCCCATTTGTAGGCGATCATGAACTAAATTAGTTTTATGACAGGTGTTATAAAACTGAATTATTCTTTTATTTTTAGTTGATACAACGTTTATGAAACGGAGTGATGAGTTAAATTTTGAGCACGATCTTTACTCATTGCATTGTTCACGTGGATCCTCTCCTATTACAAAGATTCTAACCTTCTTTGTTAGCTTTACAAGTTATGCATTAAAAGGAAAAAAGCATGAAAAAGCTGTTTTTTAATTTTCAACTTTTGACTAAAGCGACTGCATCGATGTGAAGCAGCCGTGCGAAGTGATGTTCTGAGATTCAATAGTAAGTACTCACTTTGGCGTAACGTTTTGCATTTATTATCCGTTAACTTCAATCTTGGAACAACGTGAGGCGTCCGTAATTTAAGTACCTAATATACGAGTAACTTGAGTAATGCTGTGAAAATGGCGTTGATTAATTCCATGCTAGGAAAATGTTATGAAAGTAAATCTTTCTTAACATTTTTTTTTTCGTAAAATTCTGGTATTTAGCTGAATCCGGTTTGACGGGAAGCCGACCTCAATATAGTTGGGAAAAGGCTAGGCAGATGATGAATATTACTAGCTTTTCTTTTTCGTAAAATTCTGGTATTTAGCTGAATCCGGTTTGACGGGAAGCCGACCTCAATATAGTTGGGAAAAGGCTAGGCAGATGATGAATATTACTAGCTTTTTTTTCGTAAAATTTTGATATTTAGCTGAATCCGGTTTGACGGGAAGCCGACCTCAACATAGTTGGGAAAAGGCTAGGCAGATGATGAATATTACTAGCTTTTTTTTTTCGTAAAATTCTGGCATTTAGCCGAATCCGGTTTGACGGGAAGCCGACTTCAATATAGTTGGGAAAAGGCTAGGCAGATGATGAATATTACTAGCTTTTTTTTTCGTAAAATTCTGGTATTTAGCTGAATCCGGTTTGACGGGAAGCCGACCTCAATATAGTTGGGAAAAGGCTAGGCAGATGATGAATATTACTAGCTTTTTTTTCGTAAAATTCTGGTATTTAACTGAATCCGGTTTGACAGGAAGCCGACCTCAATATAGTTGGGAAAAGGCTAGGCAGATGATGAATATTACTAGCTTTTTTTTTTCGTAAAATTCTGGTATTTAGCTGAATCCGGTTTGACGGGAAGCCGACCTCAATATAGTTGGGAAAAGGCTAGGCAGATGATGAATATTACTAGCTTTTTTTTCGTAAAATTCTGGTATTTAGCTGAATCTGGTTTGACGGGAAGCCAACCTCAATATAGTTGGGAAAAGGCTAGGCAGATAACGAATATTACTAGCTTTTACCCGTGACTTTTTTCCTGTTCAGTTAAGAATTTCGGAAAATCCTCTCTCTTGGGGTTTCTACACTCCCCAACCCCAACGAATCAAATTTCAGCTTTCTCAGACCAGTAGTTTCGACTGTCCGCTGATTGGTGCTTGTATTATAATTTTATAGACTCGGATTATTTAGGTAGAGTTATATTTACAGTTGAAATTGTCACTGATTGTGTATTTGCTGCAATAACAAAAAATAATAAAAATTAAGGTTTATGTTACGGAACCCTTCGTGTGCGAGTCCGACTCGCACTTGGCCGGTTTTTTTTTTCTTTTATTTTAATTTAAAAACGTTGTCCCACACTAGAAATTTCTCCTGTATCGTGGGAGCGTTCACAAACTACAGACTCACATACACAATCAGCCAGAGATCAGTTGACAGCCGTTGCAGTCTTACAATGTGTGTCAATTTTTTGCTTCACTATTTTAGGCTTGAGTTTGATCATAGTACCTCACAGGGCCGAAAGCAATGATTTAGTGGATGAGGAGCACGCGAGTTTTCCAGTAACAGAGTTGTAGCCGTCAGATGAGCATTTGTTTAAAAAATCTGCATCCGATAAGATTGGGATCCGACCCCAAACATAGTTGGCTAGGAATAGACCACGCAGACATGAGAATTATGTCTTCATTAATAAATAGATAGTGTAATCCTCTCACTATAATTTTATGTGTATTTACACGCACCTATAAACGAAGATTTAATCTTGTAAACTTGCATTGTCTGATTGAACTAGGCTAATGAGTTGTACTAAGTATTGGCGACAGAACAAAAATACGGCGACCTTATGAGATTGCACGGAGTTTGCATGTCGGGAGTCGGTTGAGCGGAGTGCATGTCAGCCAGGGTTGTCGGGCGCTCGGGAGCACGGGCTCGCCACACGCACCTTGCCGCCCGGAGCGCCGAGCCAGTCCGTCGTCGAACAGCGCGCCCGCCGCCCGCCGCGCAACGCGCTCGCTCGCGCGTCACCAACCCATGGACTACGATCGACCAAGCGAACTCACAATTTATTTTATCATCACCTCCTTAGCACCCCCCGAAACCCATCGAACGAATCCTACGAGCTTAAAATGACAATGAAAAGTCACTTGCAAAAACTTTTGTCGACTTTCCAAAACTCTTAGTGATCGTCATTACCCGCTAAAAACCCGCTTCAAAGTTGTTTTATTATTCAAAAATGCTTCTCAGAGTAAAATTATATCGGAACCTATTTATACACAAGAAACGACTGAAATTTTCTGATTGCAACCTTTGAAAAGTTTACACACGGTTTATGAACTATTTACACTGTTTTACATAGTTTTGGACATTACTTTATCCTTCGTAAAACTACCCCTAGAACATTAAGCAAATATGACCAAAGACATTTAAATAAACATAATTTTAGTGTGCGTTTTAAATTTCATAATTAGAAGTGTTGAAAGACAAACAATTAAGTGTGTTATCAATATATTAGTTTTATTGTAAGACTAATTAGTGGGTGTGTTAGTGTATTTATAAAATAATATATAATCATCGGTTTTTCATAATTAAATTGGTAAGTATTTTATGAGATCTTTAATAGACCTAAGTACACACCATCATTGACTGAAAACATGGAAAATACTTTACAGCTTGAACAGGTACCAAATACCGAGCATTTTGCGATCAGGTATTCAATTCAAGCAATTAAACCGGACGAGGTGCAGTCAAACAAGTGGCTGTTCCACTATTCAAATAAGACTTTTAATTACAGTGCACTGGCATTGCATACACAGTTCAAAATGAACGTAAGACCACTCTTACACGAGCATATTCCACGGAAGTTAAAATTTTACAATTGTATCTTAAAATAAAGTTGTTTTCGGGCGAGTGCCAGTACTCGCATGCTATTTTTTTTTAATAATGAGGACACATACAAACTCTTTGAACTGAAAGAAAAACCAGGTCATACAGATATATTTAAATGTAATTTTGACAATGTTTTTGAGTAGTCTCATAAAGAGGATTATGTTTTGTAACCAAGCGTGGTACATAACACGTAAGTAGGTGTTTTATATAGTGGTCGTAATACCTATCTAGTCGGCTTGTGCCAAGTCCAATGACATCGTGAAATATTTATAAATAATTTTATAATGCCAAACGCCTTCTGTGGCTTTAAGAAAGTAAGTGGTACATTAATTCACGTAGATTCTAATATACTGAAGTTTTTATTTCTCTTCGTGCATTACATTACTAATTGAAACAGAATAAATTGCACCCTCGTAACAAATGAATTTGAAATGAAAATGTATGTTTCATGTCCTACGTTTTCACGTACTACGTTTCAAATCCATTACAAAAATTACAAATATTTCAATCGGCAGTAAAAGCTACACATACTATAAATTCGCGAGCCGATGAATTCAGCCATTTTATAAATAAATCGGCGACAACCAGCTAAATAGATAACAATAGTCGTGGAGGTTAGATGTCAGAGCGACTTACATTAGTTTTAATACTTTTACAAATTAAACGTCGCGTAGCAGCTGAAATTACAATACATTCTTTGGTACCTACAGAATAAGGTACATATGTTTCAGGCTTTTCGATTGTAATTTGCAAAGTCATCCAAGCGCAGAATTTTCAATCGTCACTTAACTTTTATCAGCGGAATGAAAATGGTGGTTGGAGAACTTTCGTACGAAAAAATATGTCAAACCAGCATATTATTGTATATTGTAGAATATCCTCCTTGGAAAGGAGGAGGCTGCACCTCAATGATATAAGCCTTGGAAGATTTAAGAAGAACTAGATTAGGTTTGAATTCAAATATAATGACCTAAGAATGTGTTAGTCTTTTCTAAGAGATTATGTAAGAAATTCCTTGAAAGCAGACATAAAATACAATTATCCTTAAAAGTTCCATCAAATTTTCATTTTCTATAACAACTACCGCTACGTCACCATCCTGGTACTATACAATATTTATCAGATTAAAGTAACCTAACAAATCAACCCATTGGTTAAATTAGGTTGTTTTTTTTATAATTAACTAGTTGACCCGCGCAACATCGTCTGCTCCGCTATTGGTCTTAGCGTGATAATATATAGCCTATAGCCTTCCTCGATAAATGGTCTATCTAACACTGAAGGAATTTTTCAAATCGGACCAGTAGTTCCTGAGATTAGCGCGCTCAAGCAAAAAAACAAACTAACAAACAAACTCTTCAGCTTTATATATTACTATAGATAGTTAGTCTCGCGTTTGAACACAATCTCCGCTACTGTAAAGTGGTGACGTGGTCGATAATGGAGCATGCTTGCCTAGACGTAACTTATTCACTCTTTACTGAATAACCCACAGGTTCAAAACGTAGTCTACAATACATACAAGGCCGTCTTTTGCCTATCAGTGGTCCTGGGCATATTAGAAATATAAGAGCTCTATGACTTTGGCAGAGAACTGCTTTGCAGGAAGCAGGTGAAAAATCTAGATTTTTTCAATGGTATACAAAGTCAAATTAAATGAAAAGATAAAGACTATCAAAACACAAAAATGAGCTTGCTGTCGGACTGAGTGGAGATCAAGGTCTTCAATCATCATCATCTGCCTAGCCTTTTCCCAACTATATTGGGGTCGGCTTCCAGTCATGCTAGATTTAGCTGAATACCATTATTTTACGAGGAGCGGCTGCCTGAAAGACCTCCACAACCCATTACCTGGATAACATGGTACTTCATGGCAAGACTGGAGTCAAATTTACTGGCTTCAGACTATCCGTAACGACTGCCAAAGATCTACAAATGACAGCCGGGACCAATGGCTTAACGTGCTTTCCGAGGCACGGAGGAAACTTGGTATGTTAAGATGGTCACCCATCCACATACCAACCTTGTCAAGCATTGCTTTACCTTGAAGATCGACTCGTGCAGCTGTTATTCCAACCCTTAAAAACATGGCCATTACCAACTCTTAAAAACAGATTCGTCAGGATGGAATGGAACACTCATCTGAGAAGTGTCTCTCCAAGCTAAAAGCCTTAAACAGATGTAAAATATCAGATAAAACAGTGGCTTATTGTTGTGTACAACAGATTGCCATGGAACAGATTTAGACAAAAATAAGCAGTTTATAAAGTCAAATTAAATGAAAAGATAATAATAATGTTATCCGGAAAAGTTACTTTAATAGAAATTTCACATATGTGCTTAAAATCTATTGAGATAAATCAAGCCAAACCGTCAGTCACTTGTTGTAAGTTGATTTTTTTGGTTAGTTGTCTTAAATAAATATATATATTTTTAATATATCACTTATCAGTAGGTTGGGTTGCTGAATATAGGGAGCCCGCATCGATCGCGGCCCATCTTTTCAACTGGGCAGAGGAAAAAAACGATATTGTTTAATTGTTAGATAGTTATCTAAATTATAATAAGCCGGAACTAGAAAATTAACGTACGAAACTAACTTCTATTTTCTAAACTTATCTACATTTTCCGTAAATATTTATTTATTTATTTATTTATTTATTTAAGGGCAACCAACAAAGCATACACCAAAAAAGACATAATTTCGGAACACCTGATTTAACACATGTTATAGTGTAGCCTTAATTAAAGGCTGCCACGGCATGCATTACATAACTATAGCTATAGGAAATGCAGTTCTACATTTTTGGTTAACTGTTGCAAAAAATACAAGGGAAAACTTACTAGTGTCGGTACAGTTATACAATACAAATACAATATGTTATTTTGAGGTTGTGCCTACGCCAGCCGACTTGCAAAGAAAAGAAAAAAGTAAAGTTGCAAACATTATCTTAAACTTAGCGCAATGGAAAAATGCAAATTAAAGTTTCAATTTTTTGATAGTGCCTTATGCAACATAGACTTAACTTTATGTAAAGGGTAAGACATATCTATATCTACACTAGGTGAGCATAACAAGCGGCTAAATTGAGCCTGCATTCTGTTTATGGTGGAAAAATGACCAAGATTGGTTTTAAAGCTCTTAGCACTAAACAACCGATATCTAGACTTACGAGCAAGTTTGTATGGCACATTTACATTTACCTGACTCAGTAACCGCGGACAATCTATTTGAGTATTTATTATTTTGTATAGGAACATTTGATCTAGAACCATGCGGCGATTTTCTAGACTCATGAGTTTGAAATATTTCAAGCGTGAGCAATAACTAGCTAATTTCTTGACCATATTGCAGTGATATGACAAGTGCCAGAGGAATCTTTTTTGGACTGATTCTAAGCGACGTTTATGTACCTCATAGAAAGGAGTCCAAACTATGCTACAATATTCTAATCCTGACCTGACAATTGAGTTAAAGATAGCTATTTTAGTTGAAGCGCGTTTAAAATCTTTACAGTTACGGAGAATAAAGCCTAACATTTTAAAGCTCTTAGTAGCGATTTTATCAACGTGAATATTAAACCGAAGCTTGTTATCAATATAAACACCCAAATCGCGAATCACTTCTTTCTCATGAATAATTTGGTCATTAATACTGTAATTTCGAAAATACGGTCCCTTTTTCCTAGAAAAATGTACGTGATTGCATTTGTCAGCATTCAGAAACATCTTATTATCCAAACACCACTGAGAAAAACGGTCCAAGTCATCTTGGAGTTTATATGGATCCTGATTGCTCTCTATTCGTTTTATAATTTTTAGGTCATCCGCGTACAAGTATATATTTGAGTGTAAAAAACAAGATGCCACGTCATTTATAAATATATTGAAAAACAAGGGTCCCAGATGGGATCCTTGGGGTACGCCTGAGGGTATCAGAAATGGGTTAGATTCGTAACCGTTGACCACAACTTTAGAAGTGCGTTTCACAAGGTAAGACTTACACCACTGCAGTAGGTTTCCTGCTATTCCGATGTTGTGTAATTTTTTAACTAACAATGTGTGGTCCACCCTGTCAAACGCCCTACTAAAATCTGTGTAGATTACATCAACAGGTGTTCCACGGTCTACTGAGTCTACTACATCCGATATAAAGCACGCAAGATTTGTTCCAGTAGAACGGCTTTTCATGAAGCCATGTTGTTCAGGCATCAATGTTTGTTTCACATGCCACGCAAGTATAGGGTATACTAAAGCTTCGAACACCTTACCAAATATGGACAGAATGGATACTGGTCTATAGTTATTCGCTGCGGACTTGTCACCAGACTTGATGATCGGTACTACTCGTGCTTCCTTCCAAGCTGTCGGAAAACAACCTGTGCTCAATGATTTATTATAAATCATAGAGAGCGGCTCCCCCAAAACATCACAACATTTTAAGGCAAAAATGGCAGGCAGTCCGTCAGGCCCTGGCCCCTTGTAAGGGTCCAGTCTCTTTAAAGCTTTAATGACAGAATCTGACGTTAATGCTAATTGGGTCAAAGAATCAGTATGCTGACATTGCGCGGTCTCGAATCTAGCCATATCGTTGACCATATTGCCACCACAATTATTATAAACTGAAGAAAAACTTGCAGCAAAAATATTACAATTTTCTGCTCCGTTTCTGCCTTTGACATCGCCGTAGTGTATTGATGAAGGGTACGTACTACTACCGTTCCGTTTATGCTTTAAAAATGACCAGAAAAGCTTAGGGTTAGACGTGATCGAAGATTCGATTGACTTTATGTATTGTCTATAGTTAACAGGTATTAATTTTGAGACTCTGTCTTTCAGTAGACGATATGAAATTTTATCTAGGGGATTTTTAAATTTAGAATAAAGTGTATGGTACTTATATTTTTCTTGTAGCAGGCGAACAAGATTCTTACTATACCACACTGGATATTTGCTAGTTTTAGGCTTAGTCTTAGGTACGTATATCTCAATAATATTATAAATAATTTTGTAAAATGAGTCTACCATTGCATCAGCATCGCAACACTGTGAAAACACGTCTTGCCATGCTATCTTACTTAATTCTTGAATAATTTTGCTGTAATCAGCTCTATAGAACTTAAATTTTGGCTCCTGGTTAGGGCACAAAGTTTCCTCATGCAAGTTGCACATTAGTTCGAATTCAAGGGGCGGATGGTATGAGTCTATATTACTTAGAGGGCTCTCGGACATACTTATGCTATTTACCTTGATATCGGTAAGCACAAGATCGAGTATTTTATTTTTATGATTATACATACAATTGTATTGAGCTAAGTTATTTAGAGAAATAAAGTCTAACAGATTCTGCTCAAAAATTCCATTCTTCTTTAAATAAGAGGCAAGCGGTGTGCCTGGTGGACCCGTCCATTCAATACTACTTAGGTTAAAATCGCCTAATATTAACGTGGCGTCAAAACTTTCCAAGGCATTATTAGCATTATTAATAAAATTTTCTAAGATATGCTTTTGTACTGGAGAAGGAATGTAAACTGCACAGATCAAAAGTTTAGCTGGTCGTCTGTTTAGGCTAATATCAACACCCACCCATACGTCTTCGCATTTACTCTCGCAATTAGTTACTCGATATGATCTTAACCTTTTAGAAACCGCCACCAGCACCCCGCCGCCGGATTTTTTATTATGAAAGCCACTGGACTCACGATCTCGTCGATAGACCAGATATCGGCTGCAAAATAACTCCGAGTCTAATATGTCACCCGCCAACCATGTCTCACTCAATACAATTAAATCGTAGTTACACGATAACACATTCAAGTAAAAATCAACAGTTTTAGTCCTCAAACCTCTGACATTTTGATAATAACATTTAATTATATTAGAGAATGAAAGTTAATTAAGTACAGTTTCAAGATCTTAGTTTTAAGTAAGTAAATTATTACACCGAAGAATGGCAATAAAAATGTATCAAGTTAATTTATTCAAAGAGTCCATGTTACGAATAAATACCGTTTCCGATTCACCTGATTTGCGCACATAAACTCGTCCTCCGCGTACCCACACAAATTTATAATTAAGTTCTTTAGCTCGCAGTCGGGCTGCGGCATGTAGGTTTTTATTTTCCACCGTGAGATTCTCAGTTACAAAAATCGGAATCTTCTTATCATCCAGACCCAGTACACTGGTGTTCACCTTCTCATTCGGGTGATCCTTGTTATATTGTATGGTAGCCGCAAGGAGGGAATCCCTGGTGCGTGGGGTGTTGAGCTTCACCAGAATTATACGTGGGCGAGAAGATTTAGGGTTCGACTTAGCAACGCGTGAACAATAAGATATGTCGCCATCGTGTATGGGAAACTTGACCACCTGGCCCAGTTGTTTAACAATGCTCACTACATTCTCAGCCTTGTGCTCAGGTACACATTGAAGTTCCAAGTTAGTAGACCTAGACAGCTGGTCCATCTGCCTGACACGAGTAGATAAGACGTTGACCTCCGAACGAAGCAGCTCGTTTTCATTTTTTAATTGTTTCGTTGAGGAGTCATGAGCGACCATATCGTTATTTAAACTGTCAAATTGTGCACTCAAAAAACTGAGAGAATCCTTAAATCCAGTGATTTGATCTTTCAGTTCACGCACTTCAGCATTCAAGGTATTCCTCATTTCAGTCATAAAATCTTTCATAACTGAACGCATCTCGTCGCGTATTATAAGCTGTATTTCGGAGCGCGACACACCGTTTGGCATTCTAGTCACAGATTCCTGCTTGTTTTGTAACTTACGACGCGTTACGTTAAAAGTTAAATCAGCCATGCCTGTTGGTGTCGAAGGGCGAACGGGATCATTACTTTTGGGCTGTTTGTTCCCACAACTGGGGCATATCCATTTCTGTTTTGAATCTAGAACTTTTCTTCCTTGTTCCGGCGAGATATCGAGGCAAAAGTAATGATATTTATCACCACAACGCTGGCATTCCAAATAATCCTTATCTATTAAGTCATTACAAAGTGCACATTCACTCATGCTTATTCGGTGCACGCGCACTACCGCGGAGAAGACCAGGACGAAAAATCGCAACTGTCTCTTATCGCAGGGGAGGTGCGGCACGTCCCCGCGCTCGCTGTTAGCACTCGCACCGAGGTTTTTTCCACAAAAATGAATTTCTATGTCACTCGAATGTGTGATTTACTTGTTTATACTACGGCACTGATTAGCTTAACTGAACAATAAGTTTTTTAGTAAATACGGATAATAAAGAACGACACGTCTGCCTCCTATAGCGACTTGGACGCTTTAAATATGGGATTTCATGTCTGAAACTTTATTCATTAGATACACAATTAAAATCTGACGCTGAAATTGTGTCTAACTTGTGTTTCATTTGTTTTGTTTAATGCGGAAGTCATAAAATATAAATATGTGTTAAGAATTTAATAACTTTCGACCTATTTCAGTAGTTTAGGTCCTAGGAGTACCTATTCCTAAGACTTAAAATATTTACATTCATACTATTATTATTAATAATAAATTCAATAATTAATAATAATTCAATTAAAGATATTATATATATATATCCGCAAGGCAGTTTTGTGGCGAACTGTTGGGCACTAGCGACCCCACGGACCTGATCTCCAGGGAGAATTCTTGTTCCTCATCTCCGGCTTGCCTTTATTGGCTGGCCGGAGTGAACACTGACGAGGAACAGAGCTCCCACCTCTTTCTAGCCTTAATCGGCCGGTCTGAGTGGAGATTCGCAAGAGCAAACGTGCTCGGGAGAAGGACGTATAATCCAGTAAGGTGCTGGTAGGGATCTTGACCGTACTTCCGGGATTGTCCTGATAGCCGTGGTATCCCAACTAACATTTTGGTGTCAGTTACAGGCTTTTTTATGACTTTAAGTAATATAACAGGGTTATAATTATCTCAGTTATTACTAAAGACGATATAGAGGAATTAACAAACAAGTTTTAGCTCCAATCGCAGCACTATAGCGTTAATGGATGATGTAATACAGCTTTGAGAGTTATAATGGCGCTAGTAGCAGCAAGTATACTTAATACGTTATAGCTTTAACCTTTTTGTGAGACCTAAGTCTTTATAAAAGTGTTCGCCGACCCCTCTTAACACTTATTGTTGTATAGTTATTGCAATTAACTCTTTTATACCACTTAAGGTGCTATATTGATTATTATTGCAGTCATAAGCTATAAAATAGAGTTTATCGAGAGTTTAGTAACACGAGAAACTAAAGGTGTCAAACAACTCCTCTATCTAGGTTTAACCTGTAATAAAGGGTTTAACTAAAGCTTATTGTCTTAGGCAGTCCTCTTTTACAGACGTTCTAAAGGTATTGGTATCAAACAATTCAAGTATGGGTCGTTATTAACACTAACCTCACTTTTGTAAAGTTCGCCATTGTTTTGGTAACCTAACAATTAATATTATTTCGAGTTATTCAACATTTGACTACAATAAACAAAATTTCTTACATTATTTGAAGCATTCCATGAATGCCACTTAATTTTACATACCACTGCTCAAGAAGCAGGAATGAATAGTAATGTTTAGCTTGAGGTACCTATTTTGTTATCATAATTTTTCTTTTAAATCTTTAATAAATCCTAGGCGCGTTAAAATTGAGATGAGAAACATGGTATACATTTACTGTGAAATCATAAGGGCAGTCATTTTTCACTTCACATACTTAAATAACATAATATTCCATAATATTATTCTGCTGTGTTGAATAATGGATGACATAACACTTCCATTACGAACAGATTTAATTTTAGTAAGGTTACAGGCTTTTTTATCTTGACGTGCGCTTTTTACCACCTGTAGTGCTCACTATCGCGGTAATACCGGTTAAAGTAGTAGCTGACGATGAATAAGCGCTCTTGTGGAGCTTTAAGATCTTTTTGACACCTTACTATAGGATTTATAGCACCTGTAGCGTTTACCAACTCTATTTTACAACGGTAATACAGATTAAAGTAGTAGCTGACGATGAATAAGCGCTCTTGTGCAGCTTTAATATCTTTGTGACACCGTACTATAGGCTTTCTATAACTTTTACCTGTAAAACTGTGGGCCTCTTTCGTGGTTATAAGTGAGTTAGAGCATGCTCTAACTCAGTTGCACAGGTATGCGTTAACACTTTTATACTCAAATGGAACTGATATACGAGTCTTATATAGGTTTTTTTAACGCTTTGGTGCTAGTTGGGATACCTCTCCACTCCTCTAGCACCTCAGGATATGTTGCCCCCTTGGCGCTACGTCACTTTGTGCTAGCGACCCTTTTCGGGGGGCCCATTTATTGAGTGTGCAAGTCACCCCCTGCTATTTTAAAACCGTTTTAATTGTCAATGGTCAGGCAGGGGCCAATAGTTCTTCCATAGTAAACGATTATTAGTCCACTAAACCAGCCAAACCCATAGCGTGTCATCTTTTGTTTCCATATTTTGCAATAGTTTTGCTCCAACCGGGGATTGTCGTTGGGTATACTTTCACAGTGCATACAGGGATAATCGTCGGTTGGTGTCCCATTCCATTTGAAATGTCTAAAGAGGCCTCTGCGAGTTGGCATCGGCCCCTCGTACGCCTACCAAAAGACCGGGTCTCTAGGGACCCGAGAATATAAAAAAAAAAAAAAAATAGTTTTAATTTATATCCATGACAGAAGCAGCTCATCAAACTATCAAGAGGCATCTATTTTTCAGTCAGTGTAAAGCTTCATTAGGCTCTAGAAAAGCCACTAAATATATAACTGTTTTTTTTCCAGTCTATGAGAAAACATCATTTATTATCTCTAGTTTTATTTTTATACATAATCTAGACCGGAAATACATAATAGTCATGAATAATCCTCGATCGTTGTTTCGTAAAATATAACTGCAAAATGATTTTTTTTTTTAGACACTGAGTTTAAAATTGTACAAAACATAATGTTCCAATTAGACGTTCTCGGATGGCGAGCGAGTAATGAGTCTCATTTCTTTTGCTAACCTTCACATTGTTTGAAAAAGGACAATTTCCATGGGCCTACAAAAATGAGAAACATTTTGTTGAAAACGCTTCAAAGAATAGCTGAAAATTGTTTATTAATGTTGTTTTTATGAGCACAATTCATGAAAGACAAACAGTAATCATTTTGTGTTAACCGAGACTTGCACAAATTGCTCTTTTCCGCGTTTTGAATTACGCTGTTCTAATAACAGCATAATTCATAGATTTATAAAAAAGCTACTGTATTAAGATAGCTAAGCTACCCTAATTCAGTAGCTTTTTTGATAAATTTATGGGATCAACTCAACACCAGTTATTTTCTCTTAGATGTTAGTATTAATTAAAAAATATCTATATTTACTAATATATAAAGCTGAAGAATTTGTTTGTTTGCTCTAACGCGCTAATCTCAGGAAATACTGGGTTTGATCCGAAAAAATCTTTCAGTGTTAAATTAGCCCATTTACCGAGGAAGGCTATCATCACGCTAAGACCAATAGGAGTAGAGCAGACGAACTTGCGCGGGTCAACTTGTTATGAATAAAAATAAATGTAGGTGATAATTTATTTAGTTTCAGGAATAAAATAATTTCCTTACGAGTATCATGGTACACATTCAAAGAAGAAAATAATATAATTTCAACAGAACTGAAATTAAAAAATGCCGATGCATTCCATGAACTTCGTCGATAAATCCTTTAACTATACGGGTCGTCTACGGAATGCATTTCGCATTATACCGACTTTTATAGAACATAAGGAACTACCCTATTTATTTCGTTAAGTGCTATCTATACTCTATACGTTTGGCGATTCTTAAATATAATTTCAGTACATCTTGAGCTAATTCAAAGTGTTCGAGTACCTGATTGGATTATACTTTTACAACAGTAGTTTAGCAACAATAAATTACTTTGAACCTGGGGTATAATTTTGGCCCAAACTTTTATTCAATAGGAAAAAACAAAAAAATCTTTTATTCAAAACAAAAAAACACAGCGCCATGTGTTCATATTGGCTAACGAGTTGGGTCAAGCGATACAAGAAAATAAATCGCAACTTTGGAAATTCACTATCTATTATTTTTGTATGCGACAAAATATTGGCGTGCTTAAAATAAACATTTTCCATCCTTTCCCATGGGAGTCGTAAAGAGGGATACATTCGCCTGTAATATTTATAAAAGCGCCTTTCAAAATATATCATGACATGTAGACTTAGAGAAGTAACGAAGCGTCTGCTTGTTACAGAATGCAAAAACAACACCTTTTAGTTATGCGGAACTTGGCAATAGGCCGGCCAGCGTTATTTAAAGTACTGTCACATATAGCAGTATCCTAAATAAACACAACATCAAACTATCATTGTACATTCGCGTTGGTATCTAATCTTGTAACGTAAAGTGGCTGGGTCGATACGTTTGAACTGATTCCGGGAAAAACCAGAATAGGGACTTATATCCGGAGTTTTCGTTTGACACATCCGGTCTATCTTCTGGGGTTTAACTATGAATGGGGCATCTCTAACGATTCAGTCTGATCTGTTGAAAAGTTATTTTTGTTGTCATCTCGTTTTGGAAGAGGTCTGCCGTCTAGACTGCTATTTTTGCCTGATGGTCTGTGTAGTTTTCGTACTGGGCTGGGAATAGAAGAGAAACATTGTCTAAGTTCTTTGCAACCTCTTAAGTTGAAAGTTCATTGGAGTAAAAAGGGTGCGTTTCCACCAAAGATGTGCGAGGATGCGAAGCGAGGGATGCGTTTGTTAAAAACCTATAGAATCGCTTGCGCTGAGCGAAGCTAGGTAAATTAAGCGATTCTATTGGAAACACAGCCTTACTCCATTACTATTAAAGAGGGCTTGTGTATACAGGCTACTGATTTTTAAATAGTCGAGAGCAACAAAAATACCGGCCAAGTGCGAGTCGGCCTCTCACACAACGAGTTCCGTACCATAAACCTTTTTTTTATTATTTGTTGTTAAAGCGGCAATAGACAGTTGAAATTTTCACAGACTTTGTATTACTATTGCCACTAGAACCATAATAGACGGTTCTTGAGATACAACCCACTGACTGACAGACGGACAGACGGACAGCGGAGGCTTAGTAATAAGGTTCCGTTGGTTACCTTATAGTTACGGAACCCTAAAAATCTTCAATTCTATAGGAACTTAGTACTAAGAAAAAATGGTATCCCCGGAGAGTAGTAAGATCAGTCGGCAATATCTCTGACTTTAATCAGAAAGTCGTTATATCGTAGATAAGGAAACTAATCGAAGCAATTCCAAAGGGACGTACGTTGAAAACGGTTTAATAAAGAAGATGGAGCCCATGTGGGGTCGGTAACTTGAAGTAAGTAGATTGTGGAGGTTCCTTAGTCGACCTCGGATTGCTTTCCACAGAGGCTATGAATGAAGACGTTTTCCATGTAACTGCAATAATAAATTATATATTTCTTCAAGAAAAGACGAATCTTCAATGTATTATATACAGGGTTATTTGTAAAACACCAACCACCTCTTAGGCAGTGATAGTACATAATTATGATTATAAACAACTGTTACTTTGAGAACTCGAAAAAAAAAATCAGCTGTTTCATACATTTTCATTGGCTTAAAATTGCATTTTGTATGAAACAGCTGATATTTTGCAAATAACCCTGTATAAATTACGTTACAAACGTGGGGTAATTTAAACTATGATGAAAGTTATTTTCTGTATAAAATGATAATAGGTTTTTTTTAGGTTGTTATTTGATAAAGAGGAGCTCCTGGCTAATAGTGGGTTGATCTTCTTAAATAACCGTCTTGGGTTTAAACGCTTAACTGTAACAAATCTATATACTAATATATAAAGCTGAAGAGTTTGTTTGTTTGCTTGAACGCGCTAATCTCAGGAACTACTGGTCCGATTTGAAATTTTTTTTCAATGTAGATAGTCCATTTATCGAGAAAGGCTATAGGCTATATATCATCACGCTAACACCAATAGGACCGGAGCAGTAATGAAAATTGTGACGCATACGAAGTTGCGCGGGTCAACGAGTATAGTAGATAAACTACAATTCATTATCCTACTTTTTCACCCACAGTGTAATGTAGGGTGCGGTTAGCGGTCTTAAATGTGGTTGGCGGTCTTTTCTCACTTATTAAAATGAATAATTTTAAATCCGCGGTCAGAGCGGTGTGGCGGGATTTTATAACCTTAGTGGTAGAGAGACTATGTCAGTAATAAAACGAATAGTTGGGTAGAATTGTTAAAATAGTGCTTTAAAATATTCTACACGAGTGACGATAAACTCACCTGTTATCATAATACTAGCAGGCTAAAATTTTGACCATGTTATGTTCTATTCTATTTTATTCTAGTGCCGATAAACTTACCTTTTGATTTCCATTTTAACCCGGTTCCTAATCAAGAATTTGATGTTAAAAACCCATCAAAATCTCTGTTGTTGTGAAAAGTTTGGCACTATAGTTGAGCTTAACACATTTTGAAGAGCGTTTACGACGTACGGCACTTCATACAAACTTTTGAGTCCTTGTTTTGCGAAATTAATTAAACGATTTTAATGAAAATTCAAATACATAAGCAGGATACATAAGTCTAAAACTTAGTTACTTAACATTTCCAGCTCGTATTTAAAAAGCTTTCAAACTCAACTCGCATTCTTATCTCAGGAATCAGGTATCATCAGGTGAGATGGTGGTCAAGCGCGTGCCTATTAATAGTAAAAAAAAAAAAGGAACAGTCAATGACAAATGCAATCTGTGTCAAAATGTAAGGAAATTAAATGAGGTGTTTTTGTCAATTTTCAACTGCAATGCGAGGCGAATGCCTTTGAGATTCAAATCAATTGTCTATTCTCTTCAAAACCTTTTTGAAGAGAATAGAAAGCTACGAAAACTATCCTGCATTCAAAAAAGGAACACAGATAAAGGTGACAACCCAGATAAAAAACAAAAGAATGATAGCCTCGAACGTGAAAAACTCCATTTGGTAAACGTCACTATTCGACGAAACGTCCTGCCTGTGGGTCGTTGTAGGTAGTTATACGTTTTTACCTCTGAGTGTTAATTGCAGTATGATCGAAGCTCAATCAATCGTTTGTGAAGGCAGACAAAGACAGGTGGTGCTACTTAGAGTAGTTCTCAGCGCTCTCGACGGTGGAATGCATTATTAACGTGTAGGATTTGTCTCTGTTTTCCTTCTCGGCTTTAAAGTTTGGTCGGGAGATAACTTTGTGGGGCTGTTCTTGTGACTTGTATGTAGGTCAGCGGTTTGTAAAACGATAGTGACATTTTTGTAGTTAGCTACCGTGCGGCGCACCGAAAAATGTAGTTTTTATTGTCTAGAACAGGCTATGTAGAAACACATAAAAGCTGATGATGCTGCAAAGTGGCTGAATAACCGAAAAAACCAGCCAAATGCGATTCGGACTCGCACACGCAGAGTTGCGTACCACAAACCTTAGTTTTTATTATTTGTTGTAATAGCGGCAATAGCAATACACAATCTTTGAAAATTTCAACTATCTACGTATTACGTTTCTTGAGATACAGTCCGCTGACAGACAGACGGACGGACGGACGGACAGTGGGGGTTTAGTATAAGGGTTCCGTTGGTTACCCTTCGGGTACGGAATCCTAAAAACCGGCCAAGTGCAAGTCGGACTGACGGACGGACGGGTGGACAGACGGACAGCGGAAGCATAGTAATAGGGTTCCGTTGGTTACCCTTTGAATACGGAATCTTAAAAAATATGTAACAATTCTCAAACGCTAGGTATTCAAAGTTATAAGACAAATACGTAGTAGACCGGCTCTAGATAAATCAATTCCGAACTATTACTTTATTACTTATTATTCATAGGCTCGCGTTTGACCACAATCTCACCCGATGTGAATTGGAAAACAAAGATGTGGTCGACTGTGGTCCTTGCTTACCTAGAAGTAACCTATTCACCCTTGACTTAAAACTCAAAATTTCTTGCTATCAGAAGTCTTAGTTAAGTGTAAAATTTATGAAGCACTATTGAACTACTTTTTAAGACTACTTTTCAATTTTATGTAGGTAGTTTTTCCCATCTCCTATTCCCATTAATAGAAATGATCTGAAATCAAGCTCGAAGTTACAGTTCAATGAAACTTTATAACTCAGTCCTAACTTTAATGTTACGCCATTGTTGGATTCACTACACAATATTTTAGTTTGTAGTTTTGAATAAACATTGCTTGTTATGAAGACTGTTTTCTCTGCTTGAATTGATAAATAACTCACAATAACTTCTTGTGCTCAGTTCAGTATAATTTTTGTATCAATTATTCCGAAGGCATAAGGGTTAAGGGGTAAGGGTTTGGCTTAGCGTTCAAAATGAGTATGTACGTATTGTTGGGCATATTATTTTCCTAAATATAATTGCACTGTAGATATTGGCGTTCCATTTAGACACTAACTTAAATATAACCTAGGGTTAGTAAAAAGGGCATTATTTCCCTGGACTTAATCTCCAACTCTTTTCGGTTACCTTTGATGTTGCGAAGGAGTCGACACTTGCACATTTATTACATAATTTATCTGGCCTACCCACATTCGTAACTGTTTATTCGTTACCGACTATTCGCAATGCATACATGCAAAAAAGGCTTGGACGTAAATGAAGTGAAACAGAATTAAAATCGGACCTGATATTATTAACTTCCAGGTGAAAAAAACAGCCCCTGTAAAATCGTTTAAAAATGTTGAATTTTCCTTCCGAAAATATTAATAATTGAACACGATGAGCTGCCCGTGGTTCGGAAATAATGTCCGATAAATTGTTTACCCCCATTACTAACTTTACCAATATTCCCTTACTATTAAAGATGAAGTTGATATAATTTGTTTAATGGCCATCAAATTTTACAAAATACAGTATTTTAAAATATACTTAAGATGCCTATAACAAACTTGCCTTTTCACTCACAAGACTGCTGACTCATTGCATTATGTAGAAATTAGGCAGTTGCAATTTTATTTTAGGTTTTATTAATGTTATGACCTATGGTTTATTTTAGTATAAATTTTACGTGATAATATTAATGTATTAATGAGAAAACAATTTCATTGAATTTGGTTTGTACATAAGTTCAATACACAAGCTCGAAAAAGTGCCGTCGCACTTTTCATGAGAAACTTGCTTTGGAATTTTATTTTTTACAAATAGATAAGATAAAAATGCGAAAAGTGAGGCCGCTATACACTAAACTAATAACTATTCTCTACTATCCAATAAGCCAAAGTTGTCTAAATATTTAATTTCAGTTTCTGAGAATAAGAAAGCCAAAGTTGGCCATTTTACGCAAAAAATACTGTCAAATTGTAATAGGCCTCTTAAGCATAGATAGAGAACGATGGTTGAGCACCTCTGGTCAGTTTCTGTTAGCATCGCTCTCATTTTGCGGTCTCAAAGTATTTCTTTGTTAATGTATGAATAATTTTCTACATTTTGTCTAGTTTTTGACATTGATTTTCGCTGAGATGATATTGCGACTTGAATGTTACCGCTGGTTAAGGGTGTTCTCTCGAAAAGGCTTAAAAATAGCGTGCAGATGAAACAGTTTTTCGTCGGCATTTACTGAGAAATTACATCTGAAAAAAATAGATGTAATCTAAATGATATTGCACGTAATTTAGTTTAGCCAGAATTTATTTATTGGTATCACATAATAGGAAAAAAAATCACCAAATCACCTCCAAATCGTTGAGATGAAACCATTTACTCCTTCATTTTTTAACAAAAGACTAAAATAAAAATGTCTACTGCTGTGCAATACAAAAGAAAAAAACTTGGTTTTGTTTCTTTTTAAAATATGTATTTGTTTTATCCGTTTCGCTCCGTTTGTATGCACAAGGTCATTGGCAAATATACAAGCCTTAAGTATGAGAATTGGCATTCTGAACAGAGTTTTGTTTACAGTTTCATCCAAAACTGTTGAAACATATTGATGTGAGAAAAGAAATGTTTCAAAATACGATTGCACAGTGTATGTCATCACACAGGTACCTACCTACACAGTTCGCACCAGATGGTAGTAGGTAATATGTTTATCGCATCATCACTAGAGACTTGTCGTGTCATAGCTGTCTCATATATTTCCGCGTACATCTTAAAATGTTCTAAACACGCGAAGTGCATCATGTGTGCTCATAATATTTCGCCTTATGTGTGCTGTAAGACCCGAGGCTCGTGCTAGGCTGAAATAACAACGTGTTATGACGAACGGAGTGGAGGAAATACGTTTTCCTTACATTTTCTTTTATGTTTAAAGCATAATAATCTTATAACCTAACTGAAAGCATGTCAAACCTTACTACGGGACAACATTATTTAGTATTTGTATTACGTAGTAGTGATTCTAAGGCATAACAATGTAGTGTGGTTTTGAAAGTCTTGTTATACCTTTGATAGACAATTTTTTAATAAAACAAAGTTACACGGAAAGTTGTCTTTGGACGAACATTTTGAAATTAATTACAACAGAAGAGTTAAAAGTACCTCAAAGGATGAAAATTAATACCAGGTATTCATTCATTTCCATCCTTTGAGGTATTTGCTACTCTATCATACTATGACAAACTTTTTTAAAGAAATGCAAGCATACATTAACTTAAACTCGTCTAGTTTGTATGAGAGGTAGTGTTTTTGACTAAACATACCACTACCAAAAACTAATTATGAAAACATAGACCACGAATCCAATTAAAGGGTTCCTTCATAATATTTGTGGAAGCAGATCTTTGGGGTACCAATTAGTGTTTAAATAATAATCCCATAATTGCATACCGTTATCAAAACACGGTATCTAAGGTAAACATGTAATTGAATTTGTTCTAATCGATACCTGTATAAACAGTTTTTCTATTCGATTAAGTATAGTCACGAAAGGTGAATGACCAAATTAGTATGGGCACTGGACCAAAAAAAAAATTGCTGCCCCCAGGGTTGACTCTTTGTTGGTGGGTTAATACTGTTGGACTAACTATGTGTGCAAATGCGAATCAAATTCAAACCCACAATTACAAAGTAATTCGACGTTATATAATACTGCAACAATACACTTTCGCTTGCACCAATTTTTTTTTTTGTATATTATTTCTGCTTGTTAAAATGTTGTTAGAAGGATTCACTAAATAAAAATAGATGAATAATGAATTAAAAAAACGACATAGTTATTTAATAATTGTTTATTTTCGAACAATTTATTTTAAATGTTATTCATGACTCACTATTCTGCACAGATGGTAATAATTATAGAATGCGTATTATAAATCATTTTCATCTATTACAATACTGTCTAAAAACTGTGCTGGATGGTCAATATTTTCGTACCGCGCATATGCCAAAAACCATACTATAGACATTACATGAGCACATGTGCCCAAAGTACGTCTGCCACTCTTACACGAACAATAATAATGATTTAAAGCCTCCAACCCAAGGTGGTCTGAGTTTACAAGTATATATGTATGATAAATTCGGCTTCGGGTATGCCTAGATTGGACTTTACCTCTTAATAGCCAGAAGTTATTACCAGTTATATTATAATTATTTAAAAGATTATTCAAATCATCATTTTCTCTGTACACTTCTATTGTATATACGCCATTACGAGCGTGTTCACTATAATAACTCCTGGCTAGTTTTATTTGGTACGTTCCTAACGCAAACATAACAAGTTCTTCCTCAGACAACCTTGGAAATCCTCTTACATCAGGTAACTCGGCAGACATACTTTGAAACGGAATTCGCCGGCTATTAAGATTATAGTCAATGACATACTGTGCGAGACAGTTTTCCATATTGACCCTATTATTAATTCTCTCCATAAAACCAGAAGCATTAACATTATCAGTGATTGGGTCGTGGAAAGCATTTGTGATGGCCGCGGCATTCCTAAAATCGTCCTGCATGTGAGGCAGAGCCCTGTTAAAATAATCTTGCCTGAAAATCTTAAAATCTCTCTTGAAGCGGCCATTTACTACTTCCACGACCCATAGACAAATCGTCACTAATCGAGACTTATTGGCGTCAGCCGTTGTTAATTGAGTTTCGCCCCTTGAAACAGATTTAGGCATATGGGCATCATAGCCACAAGACTCTACGTTTGGTACGGCATCTCGGAAACCTCTATCCAAAATGAGAACATCTCCTTCTTGGAAAAACCAATTAAAAACACTGTCCGCACCATCAATTAATTTATTTAAAATGCTTGCATCGGATGTAGTCGCTGAATAGGGACCTGCTACTTCAATTATATAGCCATCACAACAGACTATTAGGAATGGTTTTAGTAGATTTAAGAACTTGTGATGGCTATACGTCAATCTTTGGAAGAGGAAGTTGCTACTTTTTTGTATGTATACATAGGTACCATCAAGTATAATTATACACTTGTTTTGTTCTTGGTTTCCGAACAGAGTTTGAGGTATTAAAAGGTTTCGCCTAAGCACTTGCTCCCTTGTGATGTGATCCCAACCCAAATGTAGAGGTGTAAATTCTTCTTTTATACAGTCTCTTGCGGTTTTCATTTCTCTTTCTAAAGTTGTTCGGCTTATGTGAAACATATCTGCCAGTCTTGTATTGGGTTCACCAGTTCTTAACTTAATCAAATATGCTGCTAAAGCGGTTTTGGGTCTTTTGCTCCTTCTAGACAAAGATGGCGTTTCTACAAACATTCTGTTGAACTGTTCGAAACTTCGACCAGTCAGAAAGTAAACTTCATTTGGATCCATGGTTTCTATATTTTCAAAATCCACCCTTCCCTCTTGCGGCATAGTTTTCAAAATCTGCATCATGTCCATGATGTGAGCTTCGTTAAAGTCATGACTTACATTTCTGGCTGACAATAAAATCTCAAAATCATTTAAAAGCAAATGTTCTTCACAAACGCGTGCAAAAGGTGGGGCGTAGTAGTTAAAATCTTTCAACAAACGGATTTTCATGTGCTTTGGTATTCGATGCCTTGTCTCGCCTGTACATCCGAATATAATGCAAGAGTTTGAAGTGTTCGGTGCCCGACTAATATGTGGTAAATGTATAATAGAATGTTGAATGTCTTGTTCGTCAACTACTGCTCCACGTTGATCACCAGCATGCGGTACCACAGCTAGATCTGGTTGTACCTCGGCTTGATCTGGTTCTATCACAGGTTGATCTGCTGGCTGCTCAGAAGCGCGTACTGGTGGTTCTTGTTCTCGTTCACTGGACGTACGACGTCTTGGTGGGTACGCCTCGCGTCGCCAGCAACGCTGACAGATAAACTCGGCGTTGTTAAATTGTATCTGAAAGAAATAGTTTCAGATACAATTACACATCACAAATACACATCTTTTTAACAAATGTTATTCAGTACATGAATATACCAATGAATGAATAGCGCCGCTACTGAAGTCCCTTTGACGCGGCGCTAGTGTCTATGTCATTACATTACATTGCATAAAAAAATGTAGTTCCATTTCCGCGGGCTTTCATTCGTGATATGCACTCTATGCATTATTACATGGTTAAATAAGTCATTATTGCAATCATTTATGTAAGTACTCACATGATAAGGAAGAACTCGTTCAGTTATATTATTTGCAGCGATTGGATATTCTTCAAAAAGCTGCGTAGTTAGTGTTATTCTTCTGATCGACCGCACTGATCTACCACACACTAGACACACTTGTCCAGCAGATGCACGAAACATCTTTAAAACTGTATCCAAATCACAGGGCTTAAAATCAGGTCCAGGTAACGTAATGCAAGGGTCAAACACGTAATCACAGGATATCCACAGAAAATATTCGCACAGTACACAACTATAAGCGAAGAGAGTTACAGAAGGACTGCACAGTTGCAATGCAAAGCGCATACATGTGTGAGCGAGAACGTAGCTCTATCGCCTTCTCGCTCACACTACTATTGAACAATGTTCAAAGAAAGCAAACTCGCGTGTAAGCTCATTATCTGCGATAAGAAAAGGTCACCTACCTGTGTAAAGAAGTAAAATATGCAACTTTTTCATAAAATCACATTTTAGGTTATATTTATGTTTCTGTGGGACAGATTTTTTCGGTTCCATAGAATAAAATGTTGCATTTGAACTCTTCTTTCAAATGAGCTATGTGGCAAATCTGGGGGCAGACTTTGACTTTTTTTACCAATTTTTGGTCCAATTTGGTCATTCTCCTTTCTATCGTTCACCTAGTAGTTGTTTAGTTAGTAAGTTAAACAACGTATAAAAGAATGAACGTAATACCCGGAAAGGGGCATTGAACTCATTATTATGAACACCTTTTATTATGAGAACAACCAAGAAATCGCGAAAAAAAAAACTGTAAATAACACGTTGTATATTGGTAATATATTGACCGCTACGTTGGCAGCAAGTATTACTTGTCTAAGGTAGTTCATGCTACCGTTTGTCCACGAAAACATTTTTATGGACGTTGTACAACATTTATGATTAAAGTTGTACCGTAAGTTGGGGGAATACCGATGTGATTGATAACCGCGTTACCTAAATATTTTTTTCGTATCATGACAAGCTATAAAAATCAAGTCAAAGATAATCTGCTTGATAAAGGACTTCACTCATTACTCATTAACTCATACAATAATAGGCACCTCTGTGACAAAAAAACTAAATTCAATTGTTACGATAAGAAAAATATGTTCAATCATAAGATAAAAAAAACGCTACAATATGTTTGTAAGAGCAAACGTTTTTAAACACGCTCTCTTTTTGGCTTTACATAAGTTTACGAACGTACACCTTTCTTGATAGCTGAACGCGTACTGAACTGAATATTGCATGTGTCGTGGAAAAATGTACGGTTGCATCGTATGCTCCCAAGCGGTAAGATGAATGTGAGATGAAAATATTAATATTAATACGGTGATTTCACTTGGTCCTTATTTTATATTTAGAACCTCTGCTTGAACTCGGTTTTACGAGCCAAAGACATAATACACTTGTCTAACATTTATATAAACGCTTGTGAATTTAGACGCTGAACCAACGCGACGAAACCGCCGCTTTGACGCTACGTTAGTTATGATACAATCATGAACTATGTCTATGCCGAGCGCATCAAAACGATGTCCCTGCAAGAAAACGACGTAAGACTAGGCAATATGGTCAAAAAACTATGTAGCCTTCCCTTCGGGGTAAATTAAAAAAAAAACGAAACGATGTCGAGGATCGTCATTAAGGATCTTATTTGACAGTCTGAAACAGTAATATAAACAGTAGCATTTTCTCACTTAACTATTGTTCTAAGACTATGAAGTAGTAAGATTATTCTCAGCACCGTTAAGTTTTGAAAGTTACAAAGAAGGCAAATATTGAGTATTAATGTGCAAGCAATCACATCGACATCTGCTCAAGCACTGATAGCGGCAGCGGAAATGAGACGCGTGACGCCATTCCAACGATCGTTCATCGACAGACGCTTCTTTGATGAGGGCACACAAGTACATACATACCTACCTATACTTATATTATTTATATTTATCAATTTTGGAGTAAGAATGTTATTTTATAAACGGGTTCGACCGTTAAAGACAAACTGGAAGCTTTTTGAATCACACCAAAAGAGCACATCTTTGAAGATCTTTGGATTTTTCAAAGTAAAAAACTTAATGTAGTGTAGTTTTTATCAGTAAAAGAATTTTCGTAATCGGATCAGTCCTTGCAGATATTAGAAACTTATTAAAAAATACCTATATCTTGTTTTGTTAAAAAGATAGTTTATTTATAAGAAAATAAACCACAATATTAAGCTTTATTATTAGAGTACTAAACGGCCGACTTTAAACTACAACTTCAGTTTGATTGGAATTATACATTCATATCCATTCCTTTCTCAACTGATTTTGAAAAAGTAATGGATATGAATGTACCTATAATTAATTTGTTTAATTTTCTTCATCATTTATTTGTTTATGTGGGTTTACAGAAAAGGTAGCAGTATGCCATGCTTTAAATATATATATATTTTTTTATTTAAAACTTCAAGTCCTACCAAAGTTATCAAAGTTCAAAGAGCCCTATAAAAATACAGCAATAACATACCCAATAATATATTAATTTAGCTACAGTAAGATTGTATTCAACAACGCCATACTAACCCATGTCGTAAACGAGATCATAAGCCGAGGCTGAGCCGCATCGCCTCGCCTCCTAATATCTACGATCACTAATCCTCCGTTATTATGGCAACACCTATATGACCGTTTGTTGTGGTATGCTATGTGGGAAACTGGTATGTAGATGTAGCAAAAGCGATATGCATTCTCACTCGTATTGACTACATTCAAGAAACGTCCGTCTGAGCTTTGGGTGACAATATTCGAGAACACAGATGGCATAGGTAACAAAGGCGTCTTCTATTTTTTTTAAATCTGCATCGGTCTTTTATTCCAAATAAGCTGTACTATTATGATTCCGTACCGGAAGGGTAACCAGCAGAACACTATTATTAAACCTCCGCCTCCGCTGTCCGTCTGTCTGTCAGCGGGCTGTATCACATGAACCGTAATAGGTAGACAAATAATAAAGTAATTAAATTCAAAAGCATTTTATTTCAAATAAACCATTCACAGGCACTTTTGAAACGTCAAGGTCGGTCAGTCAAAAACATGGAAGCTATTTGCACGTTCCAAAGCGTAGATCTCTATGGAGAAGAACGTGCAAGAAACTCCACGGACACTCTTTTAAATCATGTTCTGTTTTACAACATTCCAAGTTACATATACTTGTTGCTTCTGCATGTGAGGACAATGCAAAGGAAAAAAAAAAGGGCTTATTATAAGAATTTTAAATATAAAGATTAAAATAAGCCAATGGCAGTTAAGAGATGACCAGTCTCAACCGATGGCGCCTGTTCACGAACATGACGCGTGAATCGGCACCTTTCAGCTCAACCATTTCGAAGGGAACCGAATGATCAAACCCACGCGCCGCCATCAGCGAGACATTTGAGCGAGCATGACATGCTCTCAACCACCATGCTCGTTCATGTCCAACAAGTAAAACTATAACTACTCACATAAAATGTAAATGGTTTCATGGTACTCACATTTACAAAATTTGAAAAATATGCTTCTACTTTACACAAAACTATGGTTGTCAATGACCAAATAATGAAAAATAAATTAATAAAGAGAACGATTAAGTTCTTACATCAAAAATAATAAATAAGTAATTAATATAATAATATAATTTGTATGTATATAAGAATAAATAAACGAAATAATTAAGAACCTCTAAAAGGAGCGAGTATCTCTTCCAAATATAAAAACATAAAAACCTAAAAAGTGGACCTAAGCAGCTGTGACTGTGGAGCAGGACCAGCATTTAGCCAAGCGTTTTTATCGAGGATATAATCTTCCAGTTTATAATACGCTTGTCTACATAGTGTGCGTTTTATGCATGCTTTAAATTTTCTCTCATTCAGTTCGAGAATATCAACTGGTATTTTATTATAAAATTTAATACAGTACCCCATAAAAGAAGTGTGTACTTTGGCCAATCTGAATCGGGGTTGATCTAATTTGTTCCTATTTCTAGTATTAAAATTATGCCTGTCACTAATCTTGCTAAAGAGATGAAGATTTTTCCGAACATACATAATTTTTTCGTAAATGTATTGACAAGGTACCGTCATGATGTTGATATCCTTAAACAGTTCTCTTAGGGAATCACGCCGACGGAGATTGTAAATGGCTCTGATGGCTCTTTTCTGCAGGATAAATATAGACTCGATGTCTGCAGCACGTCCCCATAATAAGATACCGTAAGACATGATACTATGAAAGTAACTAAAATAGACCAGCCTCGCGGTATCTATATCGGTAAATTGACGGATTTTTCTGACAGCATATGCTGCTGAACTTAGCCGTCCCGCAAGAGATGTTAAATGAGGACCCCATTGTAACCTTCAGTCAAGCGTAATCCCCAGGAAAACCGTGTTTTCGACGAATTCAAGTTTCTCCTTGTTCAATACTATGTCGCAATCATTTCTTTTAACGTTCGGTAAGGCAAATCTGATGCATTTAGTTTTTTTCCCATTTAATACTAAATTATTAGCAGTAAACCAATTTTGGACCTGCTGTAGGGCGTTATTTACGTCGTCAAGATTTATGGAACGTCTATCTATCTTAAAAATTAAGGACGTATCGTCAGCAAATAATACCATATGAGGTTGATTTTTTAAAAGATGGGGTAGATCATTAATATATACTAGAAAGAGGAAAGGACCCAAAATAGAGCCTTGTGGTACCCCCATTTTGACTTTTAAACCCCGTGAATTGACACCATTTATTTGAACTTGCTGCTGTCTATCATTTAAGTAAGATTTTATTAGACTGAGTGCAAGTTTACCTAGTCCGTAATGTCCTAGCTTTAGGAGCAAGGTTTCGTGATTTACACAATCAAATGCCTTGGAGAGGTCACAAAAGATTCCTATGGCATCTTGTGCCTCTTCCCACGCTGAGTATATGTGTTTTAACAACGTGGCACCAGCGTCAGTCGTACAACGACCCCTGGTAAAACCATTCTGTTGATCGTGTAAAATTTTATTGATGTTAAAATGATTGAGCATCTGATTGAGCATTACTTTTTCAAACACTTTGCTAAAAACCGGCAAAACAGATACAGGTCTATAATTATTGGTGTCTTTGCTGTCGCCCGACTTAAATAGTGGTATAACCTTACTATATTTCATTATATCCGGAAAGACTCCTTGGTCCACACATAAATTAAATATTAAAGCCAAGTATGGTGCTATAGTTTCAATTATGGACGTGCACACTTTAATAGACATTCCCCATATGTCTTCGGTCAATTTGATTTTGATTAGCCGGAAAGCTTTTATGACTGTCACAGGTGTGATATGTTTGAACTGGAATTCAACCGTACAACCTGGAACGTTAGCTTTTAATAAATTATATGAGACCTCAGGTGAAGAATTTAAATATTCCGTAGTTTTAGTTGGTATATTTGTGAAAAAATTTACAAATTCTTGAGCTACTTCTAAATTAGAGCTTTTGGCACCATGTGTAGTCTCCAGTAATTAATCAGTGTTTCGTTTTTTATTTCTATTAGTTTCATTATTAATAACTTTCCAAACTGTCTTTATTTTATTTTCTGACGATTTGATCTTCTTGCTAATATATAGGGCTTTAGCTACCTTGCAAGTATTTCTGAACACTTTAGAATATTTGTTTACAAACTTATTAAAAGAATCAGTGTTTATGACAGGCTTAAGGCCATATAGCTCATATAGTCTTTCCCTACTTATCCTAATGCCTTTAGTCGCCCAGTCACTAAATACATACTTAGGGAAAGTATCCTTAGACTTCTTTTCAAAAGTTGCATTGAATTCCTTAAGAACCACTGAAAATAAATTATCATAAAATTTATTAGCATCTTCAATGTTATGGCCTACAAAATTTAACTTATTTTGTAAGGTACCATTGAATTTAGCTAGTTTGCCATTAATTAGGGACCCCTGCTAAAGCCGGGTTTTTGGCGATTTTTGCTCGATCACAATAATGGCATCAGGTAAACACTTGAAAAACTCACAAAATTGGTATTGCTATATTCACAAAAAAATATAAACCCCGTACAAGAGACGTGATTTTTGGAGTTTTTTCGATTTTAACGGCATAAGTGTAATATTATAAAGGCACGAGTCCGACTCGCATATGACCGGTATTTTATATAAATTTGTGTACTGCCATCTTTTTTCTTGTATACTGATCTCCATCATAGATATTCATGTACCTAGCTAAACAGTACCTAGACTGCTATTAAAGATCCGTTCTATTTGAAATCGCTATTATATGAAAAGTTTTATAACTGCGGGATGGCTTGATAAATTAATAAGATGATCCTTATTAGAGACGTGGTGCGTAAAAAGACATCAAAGCTTAGCTTCGGCACTAATTCAATCTCAGCCTCATAAAACGGTACGAAAGAATTTTATCCTAACGTGGCTCGCTCTCTGTAAACTTTTATTTAAACCTTTTTAAGAAAAAATCATTAAACTCAGATCGGCATTTTTTTTTGCTGATCGTTATGATATGAGTTGATTAAATTGATTCCATTAATATTTCCACTTCACTCGCTGGCTTTCTAAGAATATCCTCACACTTATTTTCACTCCGTTCTCACGATAAAACACAAGACAAAGAGTTATTTTTAAAGGTTTAGGGTTAAATTGATTATAGATATTAAATCCGAACGTTGCCATGAATAAATTACAAAACATTTTCTTTGTAGTTATTTAGAGTAAACTCATTTATCAGCTGAACGAAACCTCTGACGTGAATTGTTGTAAGAAAAATCTAAGAAAATCGTACAGCGAAGCTTACAGAAGTGAACGGAAGATCGCAAATAGAATGGTTAATTCTAAAAACCCCGAGATAATTTCACTGGTTATTTTAATGTAGTTCTAGTGTCAATCCGGAAGACATACAATCATCTGGCGCTTAGAGATTTTAAAGGTCGTGGCTTGAGGAAACCGCTGGGCGGCCAAGAGTACGTCATGAACAGCTGAGCGTCAAGCCCCGGCCGCAGGTGGACCGCCACACTTATATTTAGCCAGTGAGTCGTTGTGCGTTCATTGTCACCAACACGAGCCAAGGCCCAACTCCAAATTGTTGGCCCATCCGACACACCACACACTAAATTAGCGTTACATAATTTTGGCATTTAGCGTCACTATAATTGTTATTCCGTTTTTTCGGGCGAAGAAAGTATACGGAATTTTTCGACAAGATAATAATTATATGATTTACTGGAGCAATATTTTTGTTAGTTATTATACAGATTTGTTGCACTGAACCTATTTCTAGTGTCTACTGGTTGGTCGGTAATAAAATAATCCATAATAAACACAATACGTTTGCAATTTCGTTTATTTATTGCAATTGCCCTAGTGCTGGCAATTTTATGATAAGTAATAAAAAAGTTAATGTGTGCTGTTACACAATTATAAAATATTTAGGCCATATTTGAACCTTTTAACGACACAATAAATCGATATATCAACACACATTTTTCGAATCGTTATTTATTATAGTTATTTTCTTTTTCACATAAATTCTAAAAACATTTAATTAGAGATCTAATCATTAAAGAACTTTTGTCCCCATTTATTTTTTAATTCAATTTAATGAAGTTGGTTCATTTATGCCGAATTATACGCGCGAGGTTATTATGTCACGGGAGATGTAAAAATATCTAGTGTGCTCATCTTTTTGTACTTCTGAGTGGCTATAATTAGCTGTCTGAGTAAATCTGCCTATATTTACTGAACTTTTGTTAGTCACAACATCATATAAATTTTTATACTACTTTACAGTGTCCTTGGTGCCTAATGTATTTTCTTGAACGAAACGATTTAGCAAAATGATACGACGAAATTAGGTTCGACCAGGAAAATATACTGAAGTGACTAAACCGCAACAAGCCCCTCTATACATGAGAAGCAAAACTAAGCCGGTACCTAATTTTGAACAGACGCTGTCTGAAACTTTGTTAGGAAACACAACAGACGATCCACACAAATGACTGAAAATTGGCCACACGTGATCGAAGTTCCTGAGCGTGTACGACTACACGTATGTATAATGGAACTTGCTGGGTAACAACCACACTCGTTTTGTGCGTGTGAGTGGAATGTCCACCATGTATCGGCGGCGCATCGTTGTTCGTCTTGTGGTCCGATGATGGAACGGGCTTGGCGGAATTCACACTCCCCAAAATGCAACCGATAGAAAACCGGCAGGCCAGCAACTCGGCGTCGATGCTCAAGACTTACTCAATCACGCCAGAACGGCTGAACGGACCAGCTAGTCTATTCTGTAAGTAACCATTTCGATATCGAGCTTCACCTGAGTGACTTAGCTCACAAAGTGTTCTTTATTGCACACAACATAAAGGTCTTATGTTTATACTCACCTCGAATTCCGCTGTCGAGACTCGAAAACGTTGTTACAGAATAGCACTACTGGATGAAATTTGGCACAGAGATAGATTATAGTCTTGGAATAGCACATAGACAACTAGGTTTTAATTTTTAGAGTCTTCCTTTCGGATAATTTCCGAGATTCACGCGGGTAGAGACGCTGGCAGAAAACTCTAGTACTAAATAATGATGAATGACCTACATCGTTATATATTTGCAACACTGTTGTCTTTACTGCTTGGCGGTATTCACTCAAAGTGTTAATACACTTCGTTGGAAGCAGCTTGTGAGTCTGTTTACAATCTTCCTAACCGTAAATTGGTCATCATGTGATCATCAACGTAGTTCTTGGCACAATTAACTTCATAACCAACGAGATATGATTATTAGGTTAGCTGATTGCAAATTATAATGCAATTTTCATGGGTAGTAGGTGTTAAAAATGATCTGATGCTAGTGAAATTTACCCAATATAACACCACGCCTGTTTTCGCAAAAGGGGTAAAGACGTTCTTCCAGTTGTATTTTACTACTATTTACTAGAGAACGAACCTTCAGCCAACCTTTGCTTGCATTTGATGCTTTTTTAGTTTCCTTGATGGACAAATTCCATTATACTATTTCCAAGCCAAACATTGAATGAACGTATTACAGGTTCAAACTCTGGGTTAGGCTGAAAAACTCAGAAGTCAAAGTCGGTTTTAACCGTTGTGACTACTTCAAACACTATCGCATTATCATTATCATATAGTAAGGATAGTTTTAAGTTGAGAATAAAATCATGGCTCTAATTCTTTGCCTCCGGTAAACTATCATCGCTCTTTAGACTCGGGTCTAACCACAATATAATAATAATAATAATATATAATATAATATTCCACACAACTATCACACAACGCCATCTAGTCCCAAGCTAAGCAGAGCTTGTGTTATGGGTACTAGACAACTGATAAACATACTTATATATTTCTAAATACATACATATTATAGATAAACTACACCCAATAGCGCTAAGTTCCGCAAAGCGGCGTCAATTCAATCAAGGGGAGTCTAATATACAAGCTAAATCAATCAAAGTCGTCTCGAGTAAGAGCAGTTTAAATCACTGTCCACTATAAACTTAAATGGCACTGGCTAACGTACAAGTCTTACTAATGTGTAATGTAAGAGTGCTGTGGTAGGCGTCAGATAAAAATGAGCGGTCATTGACCCACGTACATTTATTGACTTTCTGAATATCAAAAACAGAAACAAATACATAAAGCTGTCCTGTATCGACTTCTATCGCGACCTTTACGTACTCTTGTAATGAAAAACAGTTCATAATTTATTGTTCGGCGGGTATCTACGAAGGGATATTAGGAAAAGATTATTGTATTTTATTGTAAGTTTAACTGGCACCTACCATTGTTTTTGCTCGGAGTAAAGCACCATGCAGCAACCTTCTGGAGAACAGCACCAGCGATAAGCAATAGGACACAGCAATACTGCCTCTTTGATCTCGAGGTCGGTTGCAAGGGCATTCCAGGCTCAAGCAAAATGTTATTGGCTTTTTTCAGTTTGGTCTCGCCCTGGAGTTTGGACCTAGGTGCGATTGACGACAATAGTCTTGCTCCTGGGTACATGGTAAAGTTTCAAAACATAACTGGTGAAATGAAGATTTATTATACAACTCTTGCTCTGACCATGGTCGACCCTTTTACCAAACTTAACCATGCAGTTATTCAACAGGGGTTATTTTTCAATAACCAGTCAGTATTTTTCCAGGCATCAGGTATAAATTGAAGACAGAGTATGAAGATAATGAAGATTTATGCAAAAATACACCCCCAAAAGAAATCAGCTGATTTTTTATGAATCCTATGTTTGATTGACAATATGCCTGATAGAAATTTGGCTGGTAGTTAAAAAATAACTTTGTATATCAGACTCGGAAATCCTCTTATACTGCTCCCCATGGAAACTGCAATATGTGAAATTTCAGTTATCTACGATCACTAGTTTCGGCTGTACGTTGTCTATCAGTCACTCAGTAACGGTAGAACTTTATTTATTAAGATTAAGGCTTGTATATTTGCCAATGACCTTGTGCATACAAACGGAGCTAACTACACCTCGGCGCGCCACTTCGATATCCGTGTTTTTATTTTTTTATAAAAAACAAATACATATTTTTAAAAAGTAACAAAACCAAGTTATTTTCGTTTGTGTTGCACAGCAGTAGATATTATTTTTTTAGTCTTTTATTAAAAAATGAAGGAGTAAAATGGTTTCATCTCAACGATTTGGTGTTGATTTGGTGATTTTTTTTCCTATTATGTGATACCAATACATAAATTCTGGCTAAACCAAGTTACGCGCAATATCATGTAGATTACTACCTATTTTTTTCAGATGTAATATCTCAGTAAATGCCGACGAAAAACTGCTTCATCTGCACGCTATTTTTAAGCCTTTTCGAGAGAGCACCCTTAATAATAATTGATATTACATTCTGATATCTGATACTATATTCACGAAAAGTCTAAACATCAGTACGTTTATTAAAAAAACTTTTTAGCTCATAATATTTAGGAACCGTGAGTTCGTTGTCTCCAAAGTTATTTCGGTCAGCTGCCGATAATTAGGTAATCGCACGATTCTTCGCACGTGACGATGCTGTCTTTGTTTAATTATTTCTAGATCAATTAGAAATTATTTGACACTTTTATTTACATTCTAGTGTGTCTGACAAAGTAATTTATTGATCGAACATTAACGAATACTTGGAAAACGTAGGTAGTCTTGTAGGTGTCTTGTGTAATCCAATAACAATTGGGTACTTTGTTTTGTCTGCTCAGACATAACTTTTCTATTTATGTTGAGGTGGGACTGATTTCTTTATATCGTGTTGCTTTTCTTCAGAAATCTTTAGCAGTAGGTGGTAGTGACTGAAAAGATTATTTTGTCTCCTTTTAGATCATTTTCACCTTGTGATTATTTGTCTGGGTTGTGTTGACTTACGTGGCACGTGCCCACCTGTATTTATATTTAGATATTTTCTTAATAACCTGTGATACAAAAAATAACGTCTATCATAGTTATTATGTAGGTAGGTAGGTACTCATCATCATCATCATTTCAACGTCCACTACTGGACATAGGCGTCCCCCAAGATGGGGGTTTGCCGTAATTGCCACGCTTGGCAGGCGATCGGGTTGGGAGGTAGGTACTAGATAAAAGTAATTTTCAAACAGCGCATTACGCATTCAGAACTAAATAAGACAACAAGAACAAGTTTTGACTAGGTCAAACTTAATGCTTGTAGCATTAAGTGTGACTACAAAGTTCGAGATTTTCAAAACGTAAAGCTGAATGAGCTAATAAACTCTCGCACCTGACTGTTTATACGAACTTCACTGGTAATTAAGTTCCTAACAAAACAGTAACGAGGTGTCGTGGTCGTTTGTGATAATTCATAACTTCAGCTGAATGAGTTTGCCGCAACAATCGGTCATTACTGAACGAGTGAACTTTATTGCAGCACATAATGTTGCCAGCCGTAAATAAAGTCGTTTAACACAAACAATGCGACCAATCTACTGAATTGGATCGATAGCCTTTGATAATATGTAAATTATAAACGTTTTTGCAAATTGAAATGTAACAGTGTTTGTCAGGTGGGTGGGGGAGCCCATTGCGCTGTTCTGGCATGAATCAACCCCGACTGTGGTAAATTGAAGACTGATACGTACGAGTATGTATAAATATTCGGGTACTTATGTTGCATTGACCAAGTAATTTTTACAACTCGACTTTACTTCAAATCTTCCATTTGTAAATTAGAATTAGAATTAAAAAATCGGTCAAGTGCGAGTCGGACTCGCCCACCGAGGATTCCGTACAAAGTAGGTATATTATTACTTTAAATAAAGACTTTTTTTAATGATTAAATTCCAAATGTATAGTTTTCGGATTTTCACAGTTTTGGGTCAACGGGAAATACCCTATACATTTTGATTCCTTTGAGAGTGTCGAAATATACGTTTGTAGCGGTATAAATGGCCGTATCTTTTTTTACGTTAACTTAGAAGTTTAATTTTTTCACAAGCTTCAAAGGACCGTAGACTTGAGTATATGGTTTTAATTTCAACTCGATAACTCTATGCGTTCCCGAGATAAAGGGTCTTGACATACAGATAGACGGACAACAAGGTGATCCCATAAGGGTTCCGTTTTTTCCAGTTCAGGTACAGAACCCTAAAAATGGCATGTAACACCTCGAAAAGGGTTTTTTTTTTCGGATGTCATAAAAAGTCTTGATCTGATTTTGAATAAATAACTAAGTGCACCTAGTTACCTAAGCAGCACCTGAATATTCCCCTCGTAGCTCTCCTCGTACAAATATAAATTCTTCGAGCTACCGAGTAAAATGAGCTAGTTTGAAGAGTCTAACAAGATTACAAGGCAGTTAGCAGTCAACGAGCTCGATCGAATCGAACATAAATCAGATTTGGTGACGAAGCTCACCTACAGCATGATCAAGTTTACTATTTTTGAACACTAAACTAACGTAGCTTGTTCAAAAATATCCAAGCACTACTACAATAATTGCGATTTTCAACTTTTCACTTTAGCCAAGACTGTATCAATTTATTTCGAACTAACGCTTTATTGTCTCAATTTAATCTTTAAAATTCGACCTGTCCAAACCAAAGCAAAATTGTATATTCAAGTAATTAGAAAAAAATAAAACGTATTTTCTTTTGAAAGTCTGACAGAATCAACTAAAAATTACTGAGTCTCGGGTTAAGAAAGAAATTAAAAGGCTATTCTTTCTAACCTTACTTGCAGACGGCAATCTATGCCTTTAAAAACCACTGTTTTATTCACCTTTGTGGCATTTCTTATTTACACTAGACGAAAAGATATTTTAAACGGCTTTTTATTTTATTAAATAATTAAAATCTCTTCGCTCATCAATTTAATAAATATGCATTCGGGGTATTTCATTGTGGTAGCGTTTAATAGGTTTCACTCGTATACTCAATCATCATTATATTGTGGTAAAAGCTTATTACTGAATAGTGGACTTTCCGGTAAGCCACTTACATCAATGGTACTGGACAGTGAGGTATTTTCATTTTTTTTTTTTTAACAAATACAATTATTTTAAAATATCTTTTGCACTCGGCTTCACTTACATTTATATACATTTTCGCAAAAAGTAGCCTATATCTATATCTGAACTAAAATTCATCAAATTGGTTCTGCAATTTAGGTGTGAAAGCGTAACATACCAACGAACAACACTCTTTCGCATTTATAATATTAGCAAGATTTGAATTTCAATACTATACTTCAGCTGATTTACGATCCGCGATCCTAGTAGTATAAGTAGTTTTGATTGAAGTAACTATTTCGCAACAAAATCAGACAAACATTTGCTTTTCACGAAAGCTCCGCTTCTAAATCTATCTCTGTAAAGCTTCCTTTCAGCTACAGCAACACGTAATAACACGTCAACGTTTCACAAATATTTCTGTAAAGTGAAAAATACAATATTTTCAGTAAGCGAGAACGGGACGCGATCTCTTGGAGATCTCGTGATACGGACGCATCTCCACATGTCCTCGTTTCGCAAATAACATTATTAAATTTAGAGGGCTCGTTTAAGTGTTGCAAAGCACGCGATGCCCCCATTTTAAACCCGGTCTCCTCAGCTTAAGTGCCACTGTTTACATTTTCGGACACTTGTTTAGATTTCGCTAAATGTAAGGAAAATTTAGGCTCACCGTTGTTATTTATGTCTGTTTAAATACTCGTGAACAAAGTTCTCTCTCAGGTATAAATAAAAACTTGTGGAATCTCTGCTTTGGGAATGTAGTCGTGGTGTTGAAGATAAACGGAGCCGTTTCTTGAGTAGGTTTCAGTATACGGCTTTAAAAGGTACTATGTTACTTACACACTTTGTCAATTTAATGGCTTTGTTTGCTCCAAGTTACTGTGGCACGTGTTTGAGTCACACTTCATGGTTGATACATTAGCATTTTCCAGAATTACACTAGTTTTATTTAAACTTCAGATGACACAAATACCTCATGGTTACGTCTTTATATATTGCTAAAGTGAAGAAGGGTCCGGTGTAGCTTTCATCTGATTTATACTAACACTGGCTTAAGTTAAGAAAGTCGCTAAATGCTTCACATCTGTATGGCGGGACGGCGCAAGTTTATTGTGGCTATAAAATATTTTATTGTTCCACGTGTGCTGTTCCTGTATTGCCTTCTAATGGCAAATGTATTAACTGTACAAGTCATATAAGCCAAGCTTTTATCAAACAAGGCAGTTTGCACTGAGCAATTTTATAGACTTCGAGTTGAAGAGTCGTTTTTTTTTAATTACTCTTCTATTTTATACTAACGGACGTCACGCGGTTTCACCGACGTAGTTCCCGTTCCCGTGGGAGTATGGGGATAAAATATAGCCTAATCGCTGATAATGTAGCTGTCGATTGCTGTAATCATTTTTCAAATCGGGTTTGTATATTTTAAGTTATTTCGTAACATACAAAAATACAAATCTTTCCTCTTTATTTATTTTATTATTTATGTACACACAGAAAAATAGTGAAATTTAACATTATAAATATTAGTACAAAGGTACTGCTTATTTTATAATGTTATAAGTTAAGTATAGACTAGGTTTTGTTCGCGACTTTGTACGCGCATATTCCGTCTCATCCCATTTACGTAGGTATTTCGGAAAGTCTTCTTTTGGTGCTCCTCTGCACTCCCTTAGGAGTTAGGAACCTTTTTTTTTTTTTTTAAGGATGGGAAATCATCAAATGACTCCTCCCGCTCTGGGTGAAGCAAGAGGGAGTGTCAGACTCTTACTGACTAAAACCCATCCGTGTTCCTCCTGGAGCCCTTTGCGTTCCAAGGCTACGGCACCTCTTTCGAACAGATTCCGCAGCCCCAGCAGGCACCTGCCCAAGCGGGCCCCGTCTTCCACGCTGACATCTCTTTGAGGCGCGCTGGGATCGCAGCGTGCCGCCGACCCGGGCCTAGTTCTGATCAGACGGCGAGCCACCCACTGCTCGCCGTCCGCAGGCCCGCGCCTACGGCGGCCGGGAATCGTCCTGCGACTCCCGACGCCTGGGGCGTCTTCTTCTGTTGCGGCGACTGGGACGTGAGGTTTCCCTCTCTCTCACACGTTCGGCCTCCTCCTTTGCTAGCATTACTGCTTCGCAGAAGGAGGTGATCGCTTCCCATGCCTCCTCGCTCCGGACCAAAGATTGAACCAAGGCCGGTCGCGAGAGGTCGCCGCCGCCGATCGCCTCGATGAGGACCCGGCGGTGCTCCGCCCAAGCATGGCAGACCTCCACCGTATGCTCCACCGTGTCCTCCGGGCAATCTTCGCAGTGATGACACCCGGGCGCGTCCTCCCGCCGAATCCGAAACAGGTATCTCCCGAAACAACCGTATCCGGTGAGTACCAGTGTCAGGCGGAAGGTGAGGACGCCGTGGCGCCGCTCCAGCCACTCCTCAAAGAGGGGACTTATCGCCTGGATTGTTACGTGCCCACCGCTGGGTTGCGACAGTCGCTGTCTCCATACCGCCATGAGATCCTGCCGGAGCTCCGTCCGCCTTGCTGCGATTTGCCGCGGCAGAGGTGTCTCGCCCCGGCGTTGCGCCTCCACGCGCCACTCGTAAATGTGCGCGAGGGCTATCGCCTCCAGATCCCATGGCGGCAGTCCGGCAAGGAGGCTCGCCGCCTCGCCAGAGACCGTGCGGTATCCCCGGGCCAGCCGGATGGCCATGACCCTCTGAGACGCGTTGAGGTAACGGGCAGGTCGCTTCCTCAAAGTAGGCGCCCAGACCGGCGCCCCATAAAGGGCCATGGACCGCACGACCCCCGCGTAAAGCTTCCGGCAGGAGGCATTTGGACCCCCTAGATTGGGCAGAAGCCGCTTGAAGGCAGCTCCGGCTCGTGCCAGTCTGGGAGCCAAACGTCGGAAGTGTTCGACGAAGTTCCATCGGCTGTCAAGGACGAGACCTAGATACGTCATCGTCGACCCGACGCCGATGTGAACCCCTCCCACCGTTATTTGAGATCCCGATGGTGGCCTGTTCCGAGAACCATGGAAGCACATGGCTTCGGACTTGTGCAAGGCCACCTCAAGACCCAACTGCCGGATCCTCTCAACGACTACCGCAACCCCGCGTATCATAGCGTCAGCCGCCGCCTGGTGCGACCTCCTCTGCGCCAGGACCAGCGTATCGTCAGCATAGCAGACAACGTTGACGCCGCCAGGGAGGTCGGCGCGCAACACCCAATCGTAGCCAATGTCCCACAGAAGCGGCCCCAGAACGGAACCCTGTGGAACACCGCACGACATCTCTCGCCGGTTCAACTCTCCCAGGTGACCGGGGTAGATGACGGCTCTGTCCGTCAAGTATGCCTCAACTACGCGACGGAGGTAGTTCGGCACCCGGTGATACCGAAGTGCCTCCCTGATGCAACTCCAAGGCAGGGTATTAAAGGCGTTGGCGATGTCTAGAGACACAGCCAAGACGACCCCGCCCCGGGAAACCGCGTCCCCCGTCGAGAGGGCTCTCACGCGCATGATGGCGTCCACCGTCGAGCGTCCCGTGCGGAAACCGAACTGGTTTTCCGCCAGATCCGGCCCCACCCTCACTAGGTGCTCGACGAGGCGGTTTGCAATTACTCTTTCAAAGAGCTTGCCCACCTCATCGAGCAGCACGATGGGCCGGTATGCGGACGGAGAGTCCGCGGGGCGCCCCGGCTTCTTAATGAGGACCAGTTTCCCCGTCTTCCAACGAAGTGGGAACTGGCCCCTCTCCAAGCATGCGCTTAGGAACCCTCTTAGTCGAGGCCCAAGAGCCTCCAAGGCCAGGACCCAAGCTTTTCCAGGTAAGCCGTCGGGTCCTGGGGCGGTATTTTTGGCCTTCAGCCTATTAACCGCCACTCTCAGGTCTACCTCAGTCACCTCAGGGGCATCGTCATCGTCGTCATCAATGCAGTCCGCATCGGGCACCGCAGGTGGCGGAGCCATAGGCGGGGGAGTATGCTCCCCTCGCGAGGGGAATAGAGCGCTCACCACGTCCTCCACCAGCTGGGGCCGGAGACTCTGCGTCAAGGGGGGGGCCCAGGTGCGGAGCTTATTCCGCACCATTTTGTAGGGTCTACCCCACGGGTCCCCGTTCAGAGACTCCAGCATCTCCTTGCGAGCCAGATCCTTGGCCTGCAGGATCCCTGCTTTGAGGGCGGCCTTTGCCACTTTGTACTCCTCGTATAGCTCCGCCTCTCTGACCTGCGCATCTGGAGGGCGGATGCGGAGCCTGCGGTGCCTGGTGTACCGGCGCCGTGCGGCAACACATGCCTGACGCAGCGTCGCCAGCTCTTGCGACCACCAGTACACCTGGCGGCGGGCGCGTCCTTGCTTAACCCGGGGCATTGCCACATCACAAATATCGGATATGGCCTCCCGGAACCACTCCGCTTCGTCGTTGATGTCAGCAGGCCTGTCCGGAGGTGACACCCAGGCCTGCACGATCGAAGCTTCCAGGAGGAGCTCCCGGTCCAGCTGCTTCAGCGCCCACCGCGGACCACTCGGGGCCTGCCGGACTGGCGCGGTTGAGGTCTGGGTGGAGACGTCAAACCGGATATACCGGTGATCGGAATAGGTCTCCACCTCCTCTAATACGCGCCAGTCAATGACACGCGGTGACAGAGCAGGGCTGGCGAACGAAATGTCCACCACAGACTCCCCCTGCATCCGCACACACGTGGGGACAGAACCCCGGTTTAGGACGACCAGGCCTGCCTCCAGAGCCCAGTCTTCCACCATCCTGCCCCTCGTATCCGTATAACGGGAACCCCAAGCCAAGTGCTTGGCATTGAAGTCCCCGAGAACGAGTACGGGGAGGGAACGACACCCGGCGACGACGACGCCCAGCTCCGTAAGGGAGTTTTGGAACTCAGCGAGTGTTCGGTTCGGGGAGAAGTACTCTCCTACCACGACAATCTCCCCGAACCGTGCTGCTACGCACCCCTGTCCTCTCCTGACGCCTTCGAGGGATGGGGTAGGAGTTAGGAACCTACATGCCAAATTTCAGCATCCTACTAACAGGGCCCCAAGTATGCTATTTTTTATAAATTCGTCATTCCAACACGATCCCATTGTCATTTTGCTAAAAGTTCGTAATCTGCTAATTCATAATGGTCGGTCAATGGTCTCGTAATAGAATCGTGGTAGAAAGACATTTTCGTATTGCCATTATTTTAAAATCTAACGGGTTTTGACATGATTTTCGAAAAACTTCTACTAAATTTGAACATTAAGTTATGCCAGATTTCTTTTATATATAAATATTTTTACATATTATTATTTATTAATTTGCCATTATGTCCGAGATTACCATTCTATGCCATTTCTTTCAATGGAGTGTCAGTGGTTGACCATTGGAAAGTCATAATGACGCTTTTATTTTAGTAAATTACCAAACTTGTCAAAATCAACAATTATGAAATAAATGATAGACCATTCTGACACTATTGTAATAGCAGACTCGAGGCCCAGGAGTTTCAGTCACTCAGTTACGGAAGAATATTATATATTAGGTAGGATAAAGAAAGAAACTTTAAAGGTTTATCTATGTACTTCTGAAGGAATCAGATGCTTGTGTAGATATCTTATTCTTGGTGTAGAGAATTCAAACATTTATGAGCTCGACTAATTACTATTATACCTCTAAATGTGAAAGTTTGTGATGATGAATGAATTAACGTATTCATGGATGTTTGCAACTTGCATCCTTTTATACTGTTTATAGCCTGGGTTTACACCAATAACAACAACCTGGGAGTCTTTAAATGAAGAGTGAATAGGTTATTTCTAGGCAAGCGTGCTCCATCTTCGACCACATCCTCGCTTACCATCAGGTGAGATAGTGGTCAAACGCGTGCATATCAATAGTAAAAAAAAAATAAGAAGATTAATGCATTTAGGTACGTAATTTTTTTATTTCATTTAAATAAATAAACAATAAATCCACCGTAAACTTGCAACGCTATCAAAGGCTTGTAAGAAGTTTAAATTGCTCTCTATTTTCCAACTTTGTAGGTAGCATTTCAAAACAAATAATTGTATTTCACAAACACACCTTGTTATTTTTATATTGCAAAAAAATCATTTTAAAATAAACGGTTCTTATAAAACCTTTTACTTTCATATTTTATTTACAGAACCATACTGAAGCCGTATTGTTTTCGTTACAGTTAAATAACAAGAGAAAGAATATAGAATCCCCTTGTAAATACGGCATGAATCGTGTCGGTATACTTAAAATAAAACATTATTATGACCTTAAATTATGAGGATAATAAATCTGGCTAGAATAACGGAGTCTTTGTCAACAATGGCTTGGATGATATCGTTCGTACTTTGCACCATTATCGTCTAATTGTTGTGTTTCGTATATTTTCGCTTAAATTAATGTTTTTGTTTGCTTCAGCCAGTTTGTTTATAATCATATTTGAATATGTTACGACTTGAAACTAACGAGCGTTTGGAAAAGTAACTATTTGTCAAATGCTCGTTATGTTTTCAAACCTTTGAAAAATAGAAGATATTATCCCTTATTTATAGAGTAATCAAATGATTTGCTACAAAAATAAATTCCGAGATATAAGTGGAACCACATAAATGCTATGTAGTTAAGTAATTTGCTACGCAAAAACGTGAAATGAAAAATAGAAATACCTTTAAAAACGCTTTATTGTGTTAACTTTAACCCTCAACCCTCGCCACGTGTTTTCTTATTCTTCTATTAAAAAAAAAAGGGTAAAGTAAACCTTCGTGTCGAACACGCTTACCACCTCTCCGTAATTTCTTATTAATGAGTGGTACGCGTGCTGTGGAATTATTAATCCGGGACGCATGCGGGCCGGGCCGACGACGCGCGACCGTGCCGCTGCCGGCCACCGGCTCACGCCTGTCGTGACACGGCACTGCTCGGTCATGTAGAATTTCACTTGAATATTCACACATTTCACTCAACTTTTAATGTATTCCGAATAAAGGAGTACCTATAGTTGGACTTGTTTTAGAAGTATCATTAAGGGTTCAGTGTTTAAAGTTAGACGGTCAATTGTTTTCACAGACCCTTGTTTGGCTATCGGCAATCGAATACAATCAAAACTTGTCCTTTAATAATAATAAAGTGCCTGAAATATAAAGTGTACAAAACGTTTTCTTTAAACTGGGCTGCGCGACATTTTTTAAAAGGACTTTGACCAAATAAGCGAGGGGACATAATTACCTATTCGAAGCTTCTAAAGTAATTTAAAATTGTGTTTAAGTTATGTTTAACTTTGTTATTTTTGTAATTCGGTGTTTAAATTGGAGTTCGTATTAAAGCTTTATAGACAGCTAATATCAAACTCAACGACGTATTTTCAGGGACAGTTTGCGAGATCGACTTGCTCTTGGCACGTTTTTTCCTCCTCATAAAACATCAAAGTTCTTGATAAATGTGGAACTTATTGCATTAAATAGACGAACGCGTGTTAATTAAATTGCTCATACATAAAACGTATCCTGTAAGCCGGTTATTCTTGCTTTAATCGAGCCTCTGGATATGCTGGTCAAGTCCCTTCCGTAATAATTTCATTTAGAAGAACATTGGTCAGTTATTTTCTATGGGTTGTGGTGATTTATAATACGATTTGGAACAGAACATTTTACACAAAGCTCTACTGAAGTTATGTAGGTATTTCCCTCTTCGAGAACATTAACATCGTCGTCCAAATAACCCATGTCCATTGAGAAAAAAAGTGTAAACCATTCGCTTTGATGTTATTTTAATACACGAAGACATTTCCCATTAATAACAACCTAATAAAAAATGTTGTGTAAAATATTTCAGAACTTACTGTAACACTAAAATAATTTATCTCGGCATCGAGATAAAATAATGTTCAGTTGTCAGTTGATAAAAAAAAACAGTTCCACTACTCCAAGAATCAATCAAGAACAACATTTTGACAACACTTTGATCCCTTGTTAACTTAAGTTAAAAAGGGCCTTTTCAAGACCGATGCTCATAATTTTCCTGTATGTAATACCGCGTCGGTCAAGTAAATACACTGACAAAATGTATCCACCCAAACGTAACTGTTTCTTCAAAGAAAAGCAATTGATGTTGAGAGAAAACTCACATTAAAGTACAAAAAAGATTTCCATTTGGACATTTGAAGTATGTACTCTCATGCTCCAGTACAAAATTGGTTACAGTTGACCGTAAGTTCAATAATCTTTTCTTACTACCTATTATAGACATGGAAAAATTTGGAAGGATAGATGGTCGGATGTTTGTTATTCAATCACGCCAGAAAGGCTGGACGGATCTGAATGAAATTTTGTACAGAGACAGATTATAGTCTAGAAAAGCACAAAGACTTCATGAGCGAACCAGTTAGCAAAAGCTAGTAAATATATAAAATTGACGGAACCGTTGACGACTTCTATTTTATGAGTTTTTTTGCCAGCATTGACTTTTCCAATGCTATTGGCCCCATGCGTTGCTTGTCAAAAATTGGCTTACATATCAGCATGCAAAGCTTCGTGTATCGTATAATTTCTCCAAATAAGCTTTTCATCAACGCCCTTGATGTGGTCGCATCAATGAAATATGCTGATTAGCACACCGGTCCATAACGCCACTCTCGTGTTATACATTCATAGATTCTGTTGAAAGTACCTATAAAGGAATTTCTAATCATAGCATAGTATATCGTAGGTGTCAATGAATATGTTCTAAAGGAAAGGTATACCATACCTTGTATCGCTAACCACGAAGCCGCAATGAAGTGCCTGTAAATTTGGAGTCAGTGATAAGAGTATCATTTATATGACTAACATCACACCATTTCTTTATTTCTCTTAAGGTTGAGTAGGGGTGTACTACGCATAGTAAGTATCACAACCAGTAGCTACATTTCACCAGTTATAGTTACCAATGCCCCTTGCGTCAGGCATATTTCCAAAAACCGCACATGAATACAGTCTGCGGGTTGGGGCTGGGTAAACCTTATGCTGAGCAATTGCGCACGCAACCACTATGAATCTGGACGTCTCGTTGCCTAAGTCATAATAAAATAACAATAATAGACAGCCAAACAGATGGATTTATTTATTACGACAAGAATGTGACATTGTTCTATTCATAGAATCGATTAGTGCATCGAATGCTTCGGGATGTTTAAATTCCCAGTCTCTATAATTTTAATTGGTGATCGCTATTTGTTTATTTAGGGCCGTTATGAACGACTTTGAGTTAGGAATGTGTCAAATCTTACTTTATTGCCAAAGTTTGACAAATTTTCAATCTATACATAACATTTTTCCGTAACTAACTGATTGAGTGACTGACAGACATCGCACAGACGAAGCTACTGGTCGTAGAAAGCAGAAATTTGGCATGTAAGTTCCGTGGGGATTGCAGGGGAGCACTGAGAGAGGATTTCCCGAATTCTTAGGGGAACGAAAACGGGAAAAACGGGATATGCACGTACGAAGTCGCGGGAAAAAGCTAGTTTCAAATAATTCTCAATTTAAGAAGCCAATTCCCGTTCTTAAAAAATTTCAATTTCAAATCGCACTATCATCTTGGTCACAATTAAATGTCAAAAATTAAAGTAATTTAAGTAGTTTTTGACAGTTTGCGACTGCGATACAAATGCGAACTTTCCTTAAAAATAAAAGAATAGACCCTCTGAAATCAAAAGTTAGTGTACACATGCCGAATACGATATCGAATGTGATGGTTCCCATTTAAAAAAACGATTAAAGAATCGCTACAGCTCATAATCGCTCGTACTTTCTCGATTCATTTACAAACGCTTGTCTCGATTCTCAGAATCTGTAGCCGAGGTTCCTCTGACACGGATAGATAATGAGTTGCCAAAATAGCGGGAAGATCGCGATGCGTGTGACACACATTTTGTTAGGCGGCCAAGAACGGCCCAGATGTCGGTCAAGTTTGGTACAAGTTTAATCGGTGTACTGTTAACATCATAATATTAATACGTGAATGTTTCGTCATACTGTGTAAACATCAACTTACGCAAATGCGGTCAGTGTCGCAGAAAGGCTCCCAGAGACTGGCGCGGATTAACCGGGTGGACCACTTGGTCCCACAAAAGAAACTCATTTAAACTGATTAAAACTTTATTTCTATTCGTCTTGCGTTTTTTTTTTCGTTTTTGAAAGATTAAAATATATTATGATAGATAATATTTTTCAACTCTGGGCAATGACAGAAAAAAAAATACTTGTTAACATTACGACGTCCAAAAGCGAAATTCAAAGGTCCCAGAGAAATTAAGGAGGGACCCAACCGATTAAGCTAAATTTTAACAGCCACACGAAACCATCTTCGAGTGTAAACAACTGATAGTTGACTAGGTCGGTCTGTTTGTATATCTTTGACAGTCGTTACGTGTAGACAGAAGCCAGACAATCTGACCACGGGATCAGTTTTGCCACGGGGTGACCACGGGATCAGTTTTGCCACAGGATGACCATGGGGTCAGTTTTGCCACGTTGTGACCACGGGGTCAGTTTTGCCTCGGGGTATCATATCGCCTAGTTACTGTATTGTGGAATGTGGAGGTCAGATAGGCAGTCGTTCCATATTTAATACTGGTATTTAGCTGCATTTGATACCAGTAAAATCCCATACCAAAATAATTATGAAAAGGCTATGCAAATTGAGTTAGATCAATATCTATCAAAAAAAGTTGTTGTATTGTCGCATCGCGTTTGTTTGTCTCAACCCTTAACGCTGCTCCCCGAACTTACACGCATTTTATTTCTCAAATGTTTCCGTATATCTTCTATACTAATATATAAAGCTGAAGAGTATGTTTGTTTGCTGGAATGCACTAATCTCAGGAATTACTGGTCCGATTTGAAAAATGAATTCAGTGTTACATAGCCCATTTATCGAGGATATATATATATCATCACGCTAAGACCAATAGTAGTGGAGCAGACTAACTAGTGTAATTATACATGGAGATGCATGCACAGATATGCTAAAACATTGTTCTGAATAAATATCAGATTATCGCGTGGTTTTTGTTCTGGGAAATGTACAAATTACACTAACTATGGCGAGGAACAGTAAACCAAAACCACTAGCATTATGGTTACAGTAATATTATTTAGTATTCTGCGGTAACAAGTAACTTTTGCTGCATGCAGCGCACTAGTTCATATCATGAATAACGGAACGTACATGAAAAAGGAAGAGTTCCTTGTTAAATTGCTTCAAGCGCTTTAAAGCTTAAGTTGCTTTTAAGGGTTTAAGTCTCCTTATAGGGCTGCAAGCGATGGAAGTGATGCTTACATTAATAACATTACGACGTCATAACAAAATGCAAACAGAAATCTATACTTAAAAATATAACTTAAATCCAGAGAAATCAAGTATCGACTTTTAAATTGTTTATACAAAGCTGATTTTAATGATTTTCCAAGTGTACTAAAAAACCAAAAAAAAGGAATGGGTTGCAACGGAATTTGAACTTTGTTTTATATGGCGTAGAGTTTATAGTTCCAAAATTCGGTAATTACTCGAATATCAAATTCAAAGATATACTTATCTTCACGCAGATATAAGAATCGAGCCAAGGAAATGGACTACTATAGTGCTCGCAGACGATAGATTGCCAATTTCACTACACCATTATGAATACCTGTATTATCGCTAAATTTAACTTTAATAATCGGATGTACGAACCACTTGAAATATATTCAGCTTGGCGATGTTTCGTAACGTAAAGCAGGTCTGTAAACACATTAAACCAAAGACTTATGGTGCTAATAACACTTACCACTTGAGTTATTTCTGCTATTATTCTTTTCTCACGCATGACTTTAATAAATAAGTGTAATTTTTCAAATGGAGTTAACAAACATTCATTGCGGTCGAAGGGTGCTGGCTGACGGGGAGTCTCATCGGTATTACTGACCGTCATATAAATTTTCATTAGCGAAGCGCGCTGGGAATTCCTTCATTCGTAATAAACACACCGTACGTGGGCATATTTTTCCACTCTTAGGAATGTACCCCCTTGGGAAAATAAATTGAGGTAACTTGAACTTGAATGTTCAACTAGCATTCTTAATGCGATGCGATGGTTTGCAAAGTATCTGGAAATGTGGGTGTGTCTTTTCTCATAGCTCCTACATCTCTTTACTTACTAAGGGCGTCTTCGAGGATATACATGTACCATATGCAAAAACAAAGACTACATATTTTATCTTATTACTAATTATTAGTCAACACAACAGATAGATAGATTCCAGTGGCTGCCTCCTGAAAAATACGAACATTTAAGCTTTTTAATGACCTTAGTACAGGTAATCAAATAGAAGATGATATGCGTTACAATTTTATCTCTCGAAAAAGCCTTTGTAGGTCGAAGTTGATTGTGGTAAGATTAATAATCTCGTAGCTTGCATCCGTAGCCCGTAGCAGCCGCTACGGCGTAGCATCCGTAGCCTGATATTGACGTCCAATAGGAAACAATGTAATTCTGTATTGAATGCATCGATTGTGTGTGTTGAGCATTGACAAACTACTGCCTTTGTTACCAATTCTTGAGCATGTCACAGTTGGATTTTAATTAGGTTGTATTGATGATATTGATTATACCTGTAAAGATTTACTCGGGTATTTCCTGGTACCGCTAATTATATAAAATAAATATAAACTTAGCTATGCGTCATTAAACCAAAGGAGATGGAAAACGGTGGGCCCAGATATAATAAGATGAGATATGATAAAAAAAATTGACATAATTATTTTATTATCTTAGACTATGTAAAAAGCACCTCAATTCTCAATCTGGAAACGTAGAAATATGAGAAAGATGGTTTTCGAGAGAAAATCGATTTTGAGGAAACGATTACACTATTTAAAGAAAAAACCTTTTCACTAGGTAACTAACTTAACGTAATTAAATGCATTATATTTACTTATACATAATATAACGCATTTAATTACAGTTATCTTAGTAAATAAAATAATTCGGAAAAAAGACTCAAAAAAATTAAAATCAAAAAAACCTTTTTAAAAAAAGCTTAAATGCTCTGAAAAGAAGAAATTAAAATTTTTCTTTAAAATTGATCGTAAAAGCTTTTCGCGAGGTTTGATTAATTAAATACTTATAGGTGCCTACGCAAAGCTGGCGACATTTTAATTATTTTTTTACTTTTTTTTCAAATTGCTCTAATCAAGTTCTTTCATTTGATACCCATGTTGAACAAGGGCATAAAAAATAACTATTCCGCCATCTTGGATGTTCCGCCATATTGGTTTTAGAATGACGTCACATAATTTTTACAGTTATTCTTAACATGCCATTTCATTTGTTACCGATATTGTAGAAGTGCATTAAAAATAACTATTCCGCCATCTTGGATGGTCCGCCATATTGGATTAGAATGACCTCGCATCGCTTATCATAAATATTGTCATCCAAATTAAACGTCTATACAAAATTTCAGTTCAATCGGTTGAAGATATCTGCTTCAAAATTGAGTTGCAAGATTCCACCCACACAAACATATACATACATTGCAAGTTACATAAAAGCTTTTAAAATGTAACATTCCAGACAATATTTTGTAACAAATAGTAATTTTGTAAAACATATTAATCTTGTATTGCTCATTCAACTTAAATATTATCTCGGCGATCTATGACAAATGCAGATAAATTAAAAGTGTTTTTACTATTTGCGACTGAAATGGTCCACTTTCACTTCAGTTCTGCAAGACAGGCATGTAAGAATCTTCAAAGTATTTTAGAATATCAAAATTCAACGCCAGACACCATATCCAATATTTCTAACCTTTGAAACATATTCCTGAAGGAAATAACGAACTTTTGTCAATTCGTGCGACGAAAATGCAGGAGCAAAACGAATTTTGAATATCTCCTTACATTTTGGTTTGGAACCTACGAGTCGTTAGAAAACTTGCTGGGTGTATGTGAAACACACTAATGGTTTCGCAAATTGATGATAGGTATGTAATTCAAATTGAAGTTTTAAGATTTTATTTTGTAATGCATGTGACAGTAGTAGATGTGTGTGTGGTTTTTCTTAGGAACTGGGTCAAACATGAATCATAATCATTTCTTTTCGTAGATTGTAGTAGGTTCAGATGTTTTATAATTTAAGTGCATAGACGCCTCCGGACGCGTCCGCTCTGCTAATAGGACAATTTACTAATAGAACGTTTTGAAACGGAGGCGCATAGACACATTCCACCTTTTAGTGATGGCATTAAAATTTTCAGTCATAGAGTTTAGTAACATTAAAAACAATGTTACACACAATTACATTACAGGCAAATTAGCAACTATTTTTGGATAATTAATTCGTGCAATCTATGAACAAATCAATCATAATTATACTATTAAACTTATTACTTCGAACATTATTGTACATATGAAAGTACGTTTGTTTACGTCTCAACGGAGAACGGATTCGGATAAAACTTAGGTAGTATACGGGTCTTGACCTGGATATAGAGACTACATTAATGACAACGCCTTCAGAATGCCAGCTGTTATGAATGCCGCTGCGTTGATTGTTGGTCATACCTAAAAACGTTTATTTTTCTTACTTGATTTCGGTAGAATTTTCCCCTTTAATAATTTCAATGTGTAAAGCCACGGGCAGAAACAAGTATTTAGTAAATGTGTCCACAGATCCAGAGCTAGTATAAGCTACACTATGAACATTTAGCTGTCAAGTAAAAAGCAAACCCAGTTATAATCTCCAGTTAAATGGATAGTGACCTACATGAAGGGTCAGCTTTTACTTGCCGCGCGCCGTCTCCCAAATTTACATTAACTATGCTTGTTCTCTTGCACTAAGCTTTGCTAATCAAACGCTATATAAACTGGTTTATGTCGTAAATGAAGTCAATTAGGTTCTTTACGATTTAAGGGTGATGGGTACGAAGTGTTAGTTTGTCTAATATCACTATCTAAAATGATCATAGTCATTAGCGTTTGTTGACTATTTTCGGATATGTGGCTAAACATATTATTTCTAGCCAAAACAAGCAGAGCCATTAAAAAACCAATCACAATATCATGTTTATAGAAGTATGAGCTGATTATGCTCATTTTCAACCTATGTTTATCCCACTACTGAGAAGCAGTCCTCCTCCCTGCATAAGGGTATCTGCCGTAATTTGCCGCGTGGGCCGAGTATGGTGGATATCATCATGTTTTTTCGATGTGTTCCGTGAAACAATGTGATGAAATTTTAGAAAAAAAAACTATGTCATTGAAAATAAACGCAAACGTTAGTCTTGCAGACTTACTCTGTCATATTCACTTACACGATAATATTTCCTTAATTCTGATACAAGAGACAAACTCTTGGTTTTTTATTAGACTTGCGAACAACAGCTGTTGCCTAAACACAATGATCCTTTTCTGAACCGCGCACAACATCGTGTTAACAATTTCCTGCTCATTTATTTCGATAAAATTGTAACATAACATCACACGTGTGGCCCTAAGGGTTTGGCAAGGTGTACCTTATTAAAGGCTACGGTACTAGTTACGTTTACGTGGACCCATTTTTGGGCGAAAATATTATCATCAAATTAGGCACACATCTATACTGTTTTAACTCTGGTTAAAATAAAGTTTTTTCAGTGGGAAACAGGAATTCTGATTAGTCATTTTAATTAATCGGTTTGATTGCGAGAGAACGATGATCAGGCATTTTCTTGTCAATACGGAAGAGGACAAACAAGTTGTTACAAAGGGCTCAATTTCGTTTCCTCAGTTATTTTAGTCCCAAGAACATAGAAGACATTAAAAGAAATAAATATACCTTTTATTTTTGTTTGTTGAAAACTAATCTCTGTAAGTTCACTGTATGAGTTGCCCGACGGAAAGTGTCTTAAATATTAAAAGTTGAGTTAGGTACATGTAAATAGAAAAAGTATTTAAAATGGAGAACTAAACAAACGCAGACTGCATGAAATTGAAAAATATTAAAAACATTTCAATGAAAACTTTTTTTAATATAACCTTGACTAGATTATTAAAAAAAAATTATTAAACTAAAAAAAAATAGTTAGTTTGACAGTGATTTTACTCGTGAATGTATTTTTGGGGGAGTTAAAACAAAATAACGATTGAGTTTGCGTACAATTTCAATATAATGAATTTTCGCAAAGTAACGCTACTGCTAAGTATCATGGGACAAGGTCAGAAAGATGGTGATGAACGCTGATTCCGTGACAAATTATTATTACCTAGAAAAATACTTAATTTCAATTCACTAATAAAATATAAAGAAAGGCGACTTTCGCAAAAATTTATGGCAGCAATAAAGAAATTTAATGCCTTAATAACGGATGGTTGAAATATTAATAGATGAACTTACGTTGTTTAATGATGACACATCTCTATTTATTGGGTGCGATTTCTCTCAAATATCTCTCGATACGTATTGACAATAACTTACCTGTTTCCGCGTCGTATATTTGAAAGTCATAGTTAATTTGATTGATTGCATCCTAAATCAATAAAGAAGGAAAATAAAGACATGAAGGCTGACTGAGCACTGAGTGTAGAGGTGAGGAGCGGAGAAATATTAACCAATGGAATAAAATCTCCGCTCTACGTCAGTCAATGATAGTAATATTCATCAAAACAAGCTATCAATGCAGCGATTTAGGCGTGAAAGCGTAATAAACAAACAAACTCAGTCGCGGAATAATGATAGTTTCTGGGAACAGGAAATGTAATATAGTTTTTTGCCACACTAATTTTTTACGATATCATCATCGTCGACGTTATGTTATTGTAGCGACTCATTTTAAGCGACGAAAATTACGCAGAGTTGACTCACGGTCCCTAGAAAAGGAGATAAAAATAGAAACACAAAATGAGTTTGCAACCTCTGAGCCTACATTTCAAGTTAGAGTAATGCATTTTTCATGTGAAGACACACTCAAACCGATAGTGTTTCCCAAAATTCGACCCCTAGGGACGAAAGTGGGTTAAATGTGTTTCTATAAAATGTGTAGAGCCTTCGGTCACTTTTAAAGAGAAATAAAATATTAACAAGTGAATTCGTAGAGATACCAAGGGACACATACATTCGCCTTTTTGGGTTGAACGACCATTTATATTTTACTGTGTTTTTTCTTTACCAATGAACAGATGTAATATAACATTTTTTTTACTTCGTATATTTAGAACCAGCGCAAAATATTTTCCTTAAAGCAATTGAAATGAGTGTATTTGTTGATTCGGAAGCGGTGATGAAACGTTTACGCTTGTTTTTGAAAATTATAATATTTTGTACATAGGTACGTCCATAAATATGTGGGTGTATATTATTAGTATTCAAGATGTTTATTCATATTCCTTAAACCCGTGTTTAATAAACTCTTGTGTAAAGAAAACCTTAGTCTTTTGACGTTCATTTTCTCAAATTTGGGTAAACTTGCTTCAAAGTTAGAGTAAACAGGCTCCTTCTGGGTTGGCTCGCTCCATCGTAGACTTTGTCTCTGTCATCTCTGACATAGACAAGAGTCAAGAGCAAACCAAAACCAGTATCATATTTACAAGAGTGTCTTGTAAATATGATACTGGTGCTTATTCGAAAAAAACTGGCCAAAAGCGAGAATATAATGCGGCCGTCTGGAGCCCGAGTGAAATAAAATACAAAAATGTGCTCGAACGAATACAGAACAAAATTATTAGATTTATGTATTTGAAGCGGTATGGGATATACCCAGTATACCCGTTACTATTTCCTACCTGGTTCTGTCTCGGTATGGTGGGCTACTACAAATTAGAAATCGGTCGTGAAGTGGCACTGGCGACGTATCTTTTTAATGTTTTAAGAGGTAGTATACAAAACTCAGGTATACTATCAGAAATAGGATTCTGTATACCGGATGGGTACGTAACGCGACGGCGCAAGCCGCAGCTGCTGGTGGTGCCGCGTGCGCGCACTACTGCTGGGCCACGCACTCTCAACACGGTGGCGGATGCAATCGACATATTCACCTGTACACTGAGTGAGTTCACAAGGGTCACGTACTGTGTAGCATGTAAGATATAGTTAAGTAAAATTTATTTTAAGTTACTTTGTCGCATTAGATTTATTATCTGTAATGGCAAAGGAAACATGTGTCTGATAAATAAATAAATATTGATAAAAATTATCTCCATTGTTCTCAAATTTTAGGATTAGCAGTTTCGGAGATAAGGGGGGATGGTAATTTTTCGTCTAAATATATAAAATTTCTTGAATAACTTCAATAAAATTATGAAAAAAATGTAATTAAAACTCTCACAGTAAGTTTTTTCATTTGATATATCACACGATATTGTTCAAAAAACTTTTATTTCTACTTTTCTAGTTAGACCCCCAAAAGTGACCCCCATACTAAAAAAAAAACATTTACATAGCAAGTCCGTGTTCGGGTCACAGAAGTCCATATGTGTACCTTCCAACCGAATGGGTCAAGTAAATCCTGGCTTTGACAGACGGACAGACCGACAGACAAAAATAAAATAAATATTTTTATTTAATTTGATAAGGCAGCCAATTTATGCCTACAACTAAAGGTTCTTTGGAAAACGGTCGTCTTGGGAAATAAAATAAAATATTTTTTATTATATTTACCTATATAATTCAAGTGACCAAATTATTAGAAATAGTATAGTTTGAAAAGCAGATATTTTTTTTTATCTGCTTTAAGTAATCATTTAGAGTAATCATACTTCATTTCAAGATAATACGACTACTAATACAACTTAAAATTGGCAAGTCTTCATTACTAACTTCCGTGATTTTCCTCTCAGTTTGACACAATAGCGTAATAACTGTTAAAGTTTCCAAGAAGCAAACGTAAAAAGATCCTCTTTGTAAAGTACACAATTCAGCCATCAGCAGATAAGAAAACACAATGCCTATCTTCTCGCTTTTCTGAAAAATGAAGCTGCTTGCTTCCGTTCCTCTTTGAAAACTCAAACAGTTACAAAAATTGAGCTTAGCATGATTTTCTTAGATAGTTCAAAATTCATAAAGGACCTTGAGGTATGTAGGACCAGAAATAGATAAAAAATATTATTCAAACAACACACCGAGAGTCCGAGATGAATATGTCGTAGCCGTATATTGGCCATTTCACATAATGGTGGGCCACTTCATGAAGTGGCCAACCCGAACTTTACCTTACCTAACCTCGACGACGACGAAACCCCGCTTCGTAGAATCCTATATCTGTTTGCATTGTTTAAAGGAAACTACCCTTACCTTGGCCACATCATGAAAATACAAAATCTATGATATAGCTACGACATAGATGTACTACGTATAATTTTGGAAGTCGCGGGTGCTTTTAGTTTTGTTTCTTTGTTTTTTAGCACCGAATCACAGAAATCGGACAAAAAACCTCGGAGTAAGCGGTGTATATACATAAACTGAATCAAATTTTTACGGTATCAAATGAAAAGTATACTGCATCGAAAAAGAATCACAGAAATCGGACCAAAAACCTCGGAGTAAGCGGTGTATATACATAAACTGAATACATTTTTTACGGTATCAAATGAAAAGTATACTGCATCGAAAAAGAATCACAGAAATCGGACCAAAAACCTCGGAGTAAGCGGTGTATATACATAAACTGAATACATTTTTTACGGTATCAAATGAAAAGTATACTGCATCGAAAAAGAATCACAGAAATCGGACCAAAAACCTCGGAGTAAGCGGTGTATATACATAAACTGAATCAAATTTTTACGGTATCAAATGAAAAGTATACTGCATCGAAAAAAAATCACAGAAATCGGACCAAAAACCTCGGAGTAAGCGGTGTATATACATAAACTGAATCAAATTTTTACGGTACCAAATGAAAAGTATACTGCATCGAAAAAGAATCACAGAAATCGGACCAAAAACCTCGGAGTAAGCGGTGTATATACATAAACTGAATCAAATTTTTACGGTACCAAATGAAAAGTATACTGCATCGAAAAAGAATCACAGAAATCGGACCAAAAACCTCGGAGTAAGCGGTGTATATACATAAACTGAATCAAATTTTTACGGTACCAAATGAAAAGTATACTGCATCGAAAAAGAATCACAGAAATCGGACCAAAAACCTCGGAGTAAGCGGTGTATATACATAAACTGAATACATTTTTTACGGTATCAAATGAAAAGTATACTGCATCGAAAAAGAATCACAGAAATCGGACCAAAAACCTCGGAGTAAGCGGTGTATATACATAAACTGAATACATTTTTTACGGTATCAAATGAAAAGTATACTGCATCGAAAAAGAATCACAGAAATCGGACCAAAAACCTCGGAGTAAGCGGTGTATATACATAAACTGAATCAAATTTTTACGGTATCAAATGAAAAGTATACTGCATCGAAAAAGAATCACAGAAATCGGATCAAAAACCTCGGAATAAGCGGTGTATATACATAAACTGAATCAAATTTTTACGGTATCAAATGAAAAGTATACTGCATCGAAAAAGAATCACAGAAATCGGACCAAAAACCTCGGAGTAAGCGGTGTATATACATAAACTGAATACATTTTTTACGGTATCAAATGAAAAGTATACTGCATCGAAAAAGAATCACAGAAATCGGACCAAAAACCTCGGAGTAAGCGGTGTATATACATAAACTGAATCAAATTTTTACGGTATCAAATGAAAAGTATACTGCATCGAAAAAGAATCACAGAAATCGGACCAAAAACCTCGGAGTAAGCGGTGTATATACATAAACTGAATACATTTTTTACGGTATCAAATGAAAAGTATACTGCATCGAAAAAGAATCACAGAAATCGGACCAAAAACCTCGGAGTAAGCGGTGTATATACATAAACTGAATACATTTTTTACGGTATCAAATGAAAAGTATACTGCATCGAAAAAGAATCACAGAAATCGGACCAAAAACCTCGGAGTAAGCGGTGTATATACATAAAAACCCCACCGAATTGAGAACCTCCTTCTTTTTTGGAAGTCGCTTTAAATGACATTCTATCAGCAATATAGCGATTGATAAAAGGGTATAATTTAGACGGTCACCAAAAATAATATTTTTAAGACTCTAAGCCTAGGCACCAAAATGGATCAACGGTCACCAAATTCTATCCAACTCAACTGTGATTGCCATAAAATGTAGGCTTGGGGTTACAAACTGGATAAAATAGGTTAGGTTAGGTTAGAATTGTGACCAACCGCGCGCGAGCCGAGCGAGCGAAGCGAGCGGTGCCGCGGCAGCGGCCGTCGAGCGCTACTTCTCGAATATTATTTGGTGACCATTTATCTGTTTTGGTAACCGTTTAGAACTTTTTTGGTAGTAAAATAGATACTTTTTTGGGCGGTGTTTAAACACAAGCCTTGATAAAATGAGCGACACGAGGGATCGAAACATCACATGGTCAATCTTTATCGCTCACAACACTTTATCTTGTACCAATTACGTTGTAATGTTGTAGTTAGACAAAAATTTAAGATCAAATCATCTATCGGTCTATACCTTTAAAATCTCCGACGCATCAACCACTTCAAAGTACTAGTTCTCAAGTGCGCGGCAGTCCGTCATTATGACTCACTCTGCTGCAACTGACTTACGTAAATTTGATCCCGACGAGGTGGAAGTAACGAGCCAGAAAAATAAACATGAGGAACATAAAATAAGACGTTAAATAGCTTGACTTTGATCTGATTTATTTACCAGTACTGCGATCGCAACATTGATTTAAGATTGACTTTAATGCATATCGTGGTATGGATAGGTACTTCCTATGAGTAGGATTCCCTACCATTCCAAAATTTGATTCAATATGGTCTGTCACCCTGCTTTGTCCCCTTAGAGGTACAAATATTACAGATACAGATTTTCCATTTCTTTATTTAATTTGATATTACAATCAGTCTTCTGATTTCACTTCATATAACCTAATGAAATCAAAACTTTTAATTTTACTAATAATAAACTAGATGTTGTAAATATCTGTTCCTCTAAGAAGACAAAGCAGGGTGACAGATTGGAAGAAATCAAAATATCAAAAGTACGGCCACAAAAGTAAAATATGCTGGACATGAACTATGGGAATTTGAAATCGTATGTTTCAGTGAAAGAACATTCTAAGGTACTTGCGTCTCTTAAACTACACATTCCGAATTTGGTTGCAAATCTCACTTCCTATCCTACTATCCTACACAGAGTATTGTGAGAATGGATGGGTGGATGTTGGTTGTTACGCTTTTACTCAGAAGATAGGCTACTTTTTACCCCCGGAGTATGTTCCTTAGGGATCATGCGGGCGAAGCCGCTGACAGAAACTAGTATTAAAATAATCTAAGTGATACAACAAGCTTTAAGCAGCTAAATAGTTGCTATTTTTCCATCCATATACTTAACAAGATACGCTTAAGCGAAACACGGCCTTTTTTGACCTTAATGACTAATTTGCCATTAATCGCAAACGTAAAACCGCAAGATCAAAATCGTAATATTAAAATATTAATTCACCTACTGTCATTTACAGCTATAATAAAGTCACAAAAGTGATGCCTCGTTTACATTTTATAACCCTCATAAAGTTAACAGCTGCATGTCAGTGTGTGAACATACCTTCGTACTATACTGCTCTGAATATTGGCAATTTTGACTACCTAACTTATCGACAAGTTTCATTGTGAATATACGAGTGTTTCCAGCATTGGCAGATATTGAATTCGTTTGCAATATGCAGGTTGCTAGATTACAATTCCAACTATTGAAAAAAAAACACATCTTTTTATCAATGCAGATATGTTTTATGATATCGTATTGGTATTGACCAACAAACGGAAATTGTAAAAAATATGTGTTTTCTATTCCGGAAATTTTAGGGTTGGTTCTATGTACAAAAATCAGTAACTCTTTAAAAATTGCCAACAAATTCAATGTCAGCTTCTCAGTTTCTTCGTCTTCAAAGTTTTTAACTTGGGACCAATACTCGTAATATCTCGTTAGCTACGTTTCCTACAATTCTTTTTTTAAACAAAGAAAAAGCAACAGTTGCAAATCACAGAATTCAATGCAGCTCCGTCTTTGTTAGAGAAATAATGTTGGTCAAACAATTCTTGTCTATTGAGTAGTATTTTTTATTATTTGCTGGAATATTTCAATAAAGAATAGAGTAATGTAACTACTTCGTTGGTTTTGGTCGCAAGTGTAATGTGCTGAGTATCGTCATAAAAAAAAATCCTTGCATCTTTTTAAGAATAGACGCACATCGATATACATAATTCGCCACATTTACGGTAACCTGCGAATGTGCATTTTCAATGAAATCGATATTTAGATGAAAACTATAGCTTATGTTTATCTGAAACGCAGAATGGAACAATTTGAATTATGTTACAGTCAGAAATTAAAAATAATTTTTTTCCACCATATTAGATATAGTTTTTAATCAAAATATCGAGATCACGGAAACTGGATTTCTAAATTGTCTATTTCTGTTGTTATTGTTTACTTTTTACGTATGTCAAAATGTACTGTCAGTCAGTGCAGTACCAGACGTCACGCCATAGACAACTATTGCAGTGTTGATTCATAGTATAGTAGATTTAAGTTAGTAATTAGTTTATTTTAATTTTGTGTTTTTGTGCGTCATATCTGGTAGAATAAACGTATTTTCTTTCAAAGTTTACCGTAAATTTGACGAATAGAGTACCTTGACCTCTGCTTATTCGTTGAGGTATACAAGCATGACGTTATGAATGTAATAGGTAATGTATGCGATTAGGTGCTAAAATCACAGACACGGTCTACGAAGCCGTATAAAGCCAATCCATACAGGTACTTAGAAGTCTGAGTACCTACACAATCAGGCTAAACCCAGTTATCCTATTTTCGTAGAATGATTTAATGCGCTTACTACATTATTCCCACGTAGAATATGACACATCGATTTTATGGAGACAAGGGGATTTGTAAAGATGCATCGTCGTACCCTATCTCTCCGACTAAGGATTCGGAATATTAAAAAAGAAAATGTTCTTACAATAGTAATTTTCTGCCAATTTCTCCGTCGTTATCAAAGGAGCTTTCTATAAATTTATATCAATATTACAAGGATAGTGGCTTTATAGTCGAATATCAAAGTTCTTAACTTTTTATAACTTTGCCAAGGCTTTTCTCTACTTGTTCTTCCTAGCTTTATTTTCCTCTATGTAAATATCTATTTAACATGTTTTTTTTTACAGCTTGTTTGTTTTTTCTTTCTTTATATAAGGGGCTTAAATAACGGCAATGAATATAACAACCCCTTCATACCTTTAATACAAATATTCTGCTACATTTATAAATCGATATATTCGAGCAATATTCGAGGTCTGCACTCAAATCTCGCCGCAGTCCATCACCACCTGGAGACTGAGAAACCAGCACTCCTGTTCCTTTCCGAGACGCAGATCAGGTGTCCGTCAGACGTGTCTTACCTTTCGTACCCAGGGTTTACCCTGGAGCACCATTTCAAACCACGTGCGGGCGTATGTATGTACGCCCGTGACGACATCTGTTATCGGCGTCTCCGTAATCTTGAGGACTCCAGGTTCTCAACGCTGTGGGCTTTAGTGGACACAGGCCTGGATAAAATTGTCTACGCTTGTGTCTACCGTTCGCACAGCGGTGATTTGGGGACAACTAAGCTCACACAGCACCTGAGTGAGGCGGCGGATGCGGCTCAGCAGCGGTACCCTTCTGCCCAATTGGTGTTACTGGGGGACTTCAACGCCCACCATCAGGAGTGGCTATTCCCATTCCAGTGTACAGACCATGCTGGACGAGAAACGAGAAAGCTAGCCCTAGCGCTGAATCTTACCCAGCTGGTCCAGGAGGCAACGAGGGTGCCGGATGTTGATTCGCACACTGCCAATTGCTTGGACCTTTTGCTGACAACGGATCCAGACCGCTATTCGGTGTCGATTTCTTCACCACTGGGTAGTTCCGACCACTGTCTGGTGAAGTCTGTGTCCGTTTACTCCCCGCCCGATCCTAGCCCAAGAGGCACACGGCGGGTATGGCGGTACAGGTCAGCAGATTGGGATGGCATGCGATCATTCTTCGCAGCCTACTTGCTTTTCTTCGACTGATGCTTCGTCGTGCGCAGACGCCGTAACGGATGTGTTGCGGAGGGGAATGGAGTACTACATTCCGTTCTCTGACATAACTATGTCTGGCGAAGCTCGTCCATGGTTTAGTGCCGAGTGCAATCGCGCTGATGCGCTTAAGCACGCGGCTTATCTGGCATGGGTCGACGCTCGCACGTGCAAAGCAAGCGACGTGACTCGGAAGAAGAGAGCCTTCAACAGGGCTGCCAAGTCCTGCAAGAAGGTGTTGCGGAGGGCACGGTTTGACCACATCAGCCGAATAGGGAACAAACTTGCTTCCTACCCAGCAGGTAGTAAGGCTTTTTGGTCCCTGGCTAAGTCGGTCGAATCGAACTTCTGCCGCCCCTCACTACCACCACTGCTGAGACCCGACGGGACGCTGGCCCACTCCGCTGAGGAGAAAGCGAACTTGTTTGCTTCCTTGTTTGCGCAATCTTCGCGTCTGGATCCCGGTGGCGCGAGGCTCCCTGCTTCTCCTGGTGGATGCGAGTCGAGCATGTCGAACATTCGCATTCATCAGAAGGACGTCCGTAGGGTGCTGCGTAACCTAGACGTGAACAAAGCTAGTGGCCCCGACGAAATACCGGCAATTGTTCTGAAAACTTGTGCGCCTGAGTTGTCTCCGATCTTGACACGCCTATTTCGCCTTTCGTTTGAGACTGGAAAGGTGCCGAAGGCTTGGAAGCAAGCTAACGTGCAACCCGTGCCCAAGAAGGGTAGTCGAGCTGACCCGTCGAATTATAGACCCATCTCGGTAACGTCCATACTCTGTAAGACTATGGAACGCGTTCTGAATCATAAGCTCCTGGCGTACCTAGAAGGAAATGATATCCTTAGTGACCGACAATACGGGTTCCGCCGAAATCGGTCAACTGGGGATCTTCTAGCGTATGCCATTCACATCTGGAGTGAAGCCATAGAAAAGCACGGGGAGGCACTAGCGGTCTCCCTAGACATCTCGAAGGCTTTCGGCAGGGTCTGGCACGATAGCCTTATTAGTAAGCTTCCTTCCTTCGGTCTGCCCGCCGGTTTGTGTGATTGGATCGCAGATTTCCTGAGGGATCGGTCTATCCGAGTGGTCATAGATGGCTGCTCGTCTGGACTGCTGGATATTAATGCTGGGGTTCCTCAGGGGTCGGTGCTTTCGGCAACACTGTTCTTGCTGCATATTAATGATCTTCTTAAACCCGGTACCTTTGGGTATGCAGACGACAGCACTGTTGCTGAGAGATACGTGTCCGACGCACGAGCTGGTGGGTCGCAGATCCGGTCTCTTCGGGAGGCTATGGTTGAGCGCTTGAATGTGTCCTTACAGGCTGTCTCTGAATGGGGCGATGCCAATCTGGTCAAGTTCAATGCTGCTAAGACCCAAGCGTGTCTATTTTCCGCCAAAAGGAGCCAATTCCACCCAGCTCCATCTTTCCGAGGTGCAACCGTGCCGATAACCGACCAACTTGAGCTTCTTGGGGTTACATTAACATCTACTCTCAATTTTGGCCCTTACATAGAGGCAAAAGCTCAAGTGGCTGCAAAGAAGTTGGGGATCCTATCAAAGGTGAGACGGTACTTCACGCCGGAACAGCTGCTCAAACTCTATCAAGCGCAAGTTCGATCGTGTATGGAATAGTGCTCTCATCTTTGGGACGGATCTGCGAGATACCAGCTTGATGCCCTTGAGTCAATTGAGAAACGAGCCAAGAGGATCATTGGCAATGAGAGGCTCGTCGCGACGAAGCTCCAAAGTCTTGAGCATCGACGACGAGTTGCTAGCCTGTCGGTTTTCTACCGGTTGCATTTTGGGGAATGTGCGACGGAATTGCATAATTTAATTCCGCCAAGCCCGTTCCATCATCGGACCACAAGACGAACGGCGATGCGCCACCGGTACATGGTGGACATCCCACCCACACGCACAAAACGTTTTGGGAACACATTCATAATGCGTACAGCTAAGGAGTGGAATTCCCTGCCGGAGTCTGTGTTTCCCGATAGCTACAACCTGGGAGTCTTTAAGTCAAGAGTGAATAGGTTGCTTCTAGGCAGGCGTGCTCCATCTTCGACCACATCATCGCTTACCATCAGGTGAGATGGTGGTCAAGCGCGTGCCTATTATTAGTTAAAAAAAAATAAAAATAAAAAATTTAGTCCATAAACTTACACGAACTTTTCGCTTCATCAACATAAATTATCATCATCATCTGCCTAGCCTTTTCCCAACTATATTGTGCTCCGCTTCCAGTCAAACCGAATTTAGTTGAATACAAGAAAGAAAGAAAGAAAAAGCGTTTATTTGCGCCAAGCATGACGCGTACCAAAAATAATAAAATAGAAATTAAATAACACTTAATTATAAAAATTGGGAAGATATGCGTCAAATTCGCGCAAAACAGCCATCGCTCAGCATAATGCAAATACCAGTATTTTACGCGGAGCGGCTGCCTACCAGACCTTCACAACCCAGTAACTGGGTAACACGGTACTTCATGGCAAGACTGGAGTCAGATTTACTGGCTTCTGACAATCCGTAACGACTGCCAAAGATCTACAAATGACCGGCGGGACCATCGGTTTATCGTGCTTTCCGAGGCACGGAGGAAACTCCCTATGTTAAGATAGTCACCCATCCACAGACCAACCTTGGCAAGCGTTGCTTAACCTTGAAGATCGACCCGTGCGGCTGTTATTATCTAGCCACGAGCTCCTCATCAACATAAATTATCTTTGAGACAGAATTCTATAGAATAACAGTCAACAGCTAGACTGTTGGCATACCTACAAAACACCATCATTTCATCAACTTGGAAAATAAAATAAATTAATACAGGAATTGCCCTTATCAACGTAATAAAAAACTTCCTTATGTTTACTTACCTAACTGCCTAATCAAAAGAAAATTTTATTACCAAATATCACGAGCTGGCACTCAAAGAAACATTCAATTTTATTAAATTGGCCACTCAGTGAGGTCCTATGTTTACATCTATTTAACACAGTGTTTTTCTTTGCTCTCTAATCATGAACGTAAATCAACTTACTTAATTATTTAAAAACCGTAACAAGACATGAACTTAACTATCTGCTTTACTTTTTGGCTAAGGAGATACAAAAGCACACTTACATCATCATCTGCTTAGCCTTTTCCCAACCGTATTGCGGTCGGCTTCCAGTCAAATCGGGTTCAGCTGAATACGAATATTTTAGGTGGAGCGGCTGCCTACCAGACTTCCACAACTCATGAACTGAGTAACGTGGTATGTCTTGACAAGACTAGTGTCAGATTTTCTGGCTGTTGGCAATTCGAACGACTACCAAAGATGTACAAATGACCCCCAGCACCAACGGCTTAAAGTGCTTTTCGAGGAAGAGTATCGGTATGTTATGATGGTCAGCTATCCACAGACCAACCTCGGCAAGCGTTGCTTAACCTTGAAGGTCGGCCCGTCCGGCTTTTGTTATGCAGTCACGAGCTCCATACGCACACTTACAAATTAAAGTCAATTTTATTTACATCAAATCAAAATCAAAAACCTCTAGGATTTAATCCTTAGTGTATTGAACAGCTGAAGATGGACTTCAAAGTTCGGCAGAACTTCTCAACGGCTTAGGGTACCGACGAATACGAGTCGGACATCCAGATTATACTTAGTATTGCTAAGCGAACTTGCTAACAATGGATTAAATGTACCAATCATTAATTAAATACGTTTTATCTTTATTTAAGCCTAAAAAGTATTTCTAATATGTCTGTCTTATCACACCGCAAAGGCTGGTTTGAGGTGGCATAAGATAAGAATTTGGAAAGATATGCGAAAACCATGTGCATGAGAAAGTGAGACGTTCTAGCTAGGCAATCAAAAATAAAATGTCTTTTATAGTTTCACGGTTAAGAAAATTACAGACAATTTAACTGTATTGTCAGTTGTCGTTGGATCCATGAAAAGTCGTTTTCCAGAACTGTATAAAGTAACCAGACCAAACTTTTATCTCCCACCGCTAAAGAAGAATTTATAACTGCGGTACCATCATGACAACAAAGCAGGAACATAATTGTGTGTTCTGCCGAGAATCATGCAAATCGGAAAACACATTACAAATGCAATCGGGCTTTCGACTCGTATCGGGAACCGATGTCCTGTGGGAAATGAGGTGCACCTCGCAATAACCTGTTTCCTGTACTAATGACACCTGACAACAGGGTTGCCAACCTTACCCAAGAGGAAAACTACAACAAACTTATAACATGTCGAATACAGCAAATGTGAATACGTACAATCTACACTTTTAATTCTAATTAGCATATAAACGAAAAAAAATGACAACTTTTTTCTGAGGAATGAAAACATTTCTGCCTTCTGTCAAATTCTCGAAATAAACTCAACCCAATATAGGTACTTAAATTAATTAGCTATTTCCAGCTACAATATCAATTTCTAATAAAATAGATGCGCTTGCATCTTAAATAGAACTGTAGATTTGTAGGTAAAACTGTAGGTTTGACATCTGAGGGCCAAAACTACCAATTTTCAAGCCATTTTCGCATTCGCATCTCAATCGGAATCTGTCAATAATGTTTGAAAATTAAGGCCCATTTGACAGTTTGCGACTGACAATGCGACCGTTGCTTAAAAATTATTAAATTGGCCCTCAGGTAAGATTTCAAAAGCTGTCTAGTTGGTTACCCTGCCTGAAATTTACCTACTCTGTCTGCCATACGATGTTCACGTGTTTTCTAGGTTAATTTTATGCCAGGCGTCCCTGCATTTTCCATTATAAATAATTTTTAGAGTGGCGCTTAATTGTTTCCCTCGGCAGCTTATAAAAAGTGAAAAAAGTGTCCGCTATGATTACATTCCATCATTTTGTACAAACAACTTACTAAGGAGGTTCCCAGTTCTTTTGGTAAATAAATATCTTATTACCAATATTTATGGGCTGTGTTTTTTCTAGAATATTTTGCTGAAGACAAGTACCAACCAATCCAAAACATTAGCTTAACGTGCTTTCCGAGGTACGAGTCTCAGTCGGTATTGGATGGTCACTCATCCACCTACGACCTTGGCAAGCATCGCTTAACCTTAAAAATTGACATTTGCAGTTGTTTCTACAAAATATCTCTTTATTATTAGTAAATTAAAGTTTGGATGTCAGACGGCGCGCGGCGTGATTACCTGCAATCCGAAGGGATAGGGTCAGTAATCTAATACCAATCTAATAAAGAAACGTATTAAGAAAAGATTCGATCGTGATTCGCTATGTACGTTAGAGATTAACTTGATTCCTTTTTCAACTCGACGAGTATAAAAACATTCGTAGAATTTTTTTAATCAGAATTAAATGCTTTATCGCTTTTCGTTCAGTGCATCCTAAGGTTGTCTGTAAGATATTGCCATGAGCGAATAGATCGCTCGTTGCATGTAGTGACTGTCCATATTATGAACTAGACCCGCTTATAATGAGGTATAAAATAAATAAATATTTCACAAAGCTTTCATGCCGGATTGATGGCGTCATGCTCGCCCCCTCTTCAATGCGTCTTAAAAAATTTACTGGTGAAATTTGGGTGTGGTTGGGCTCTTCGGGGAATATAGGTGTCGTATTATATTAGACAAAGCTGAGATATAACGCAAGAAGAGACTTTTCAGAATACCTTGATTCTATTTAGAAGTTTCAGGATACTTTTGAAAAAAGTATGTAAGAAACACTATCGTGATTCTTTCTTCAAATGCGTTTCATCATCAATCAGTCATGATTCTTCCTTTGGCCAACACGACCTAGGTACCTTCTCATAGGATACGCGTTGTGGAAATATTATCCAGTCAGCTTGCTACCGTAAGGTTGACTACGTTAAGTGCCACGCAGGTGTTAAATATTTCGTCGCTAACTGAGGCTCTTTCATTGCACCCTATCCATCAGCGTTAGGCAAGCTCGACGCATTAGATGCCGCTGACATTTAAGAGCACTTTACCTACGAACGCACTATATAGACGTTTTCTACGATCAATCTCGCATTACATGACACTAATCAGCATCTAGAACACACGACACATCATGTACACGACATTTTAATGGCTTCCTTATTTACAAATTAAATTATACCTAAGTACCTTCGTTTAGTTACGATACCGTCATTAATATTAATTATTTCCTCTACGCACCTTTACAAAAACGCTCATGTGACATACGACCTTGTCGTTCTGAAAAATAACATCCGCTGCAACCCAAGTCAAGGGTTTGGGATAAGAATACCGATTTATTGTTGTTCTAATGTCGGTCATTTAGATCATTAACGAAAGATAAAGTCATTATTTTCGGATCGTCTAAATGATGAGGAAAACGTTTGTATGATATTTTGATTCAGTGTATAGTTTGATCAATCATATTTTAAAAGCGTTAAATCATTCATAAATAAAATAAATTAGTTTTAATTATAAAAGTTTTTAGAGAGATACGAAAACGAATTTACGGATTTAGAAATATCCACGACCCAATTTATCAAAAGTCATTTCTCTGTCACTTTCATGGAGATCAGACTCAAGATAAATATAGAAGATTATAAATTTACGAGTAAGATGTTTCCGAGGGCTTCCCCCGCATGTAAAAGCATTCTAATGTTCGTTATCTTAATACAAAGTAGGCATTTTAGGGAAAAAATAATGTTACTCCACAGTATCGAAATGTGTGTAGATCGTACAGGTATGTAAAATTGAGGATATTTAATAATAATAATAATAATAATAAAGAGGCCTCTGCGAGTTGGTTTCGGCCCCTCGTACGCCTACCAAAGGACCGGGTCTCTAAGAAGAGGGACCCGAGAAAGTAAAAAAATAAAAATAATAATAATAATAATACTCTTTACATGCTCCAAAAAGCCACCATTCTTAACACCTGTCGCATCACTCGAAAGTTCTTGACTTCTGCAACACTTTCATCCACCTTCTCAATTTAAATTTCCCCTTACATACTTGGCTCTGGCCCGTGTGTTTTTCCTCTCTCAAAAGAGAAGAAAAATAAAGAACTCACTATAATAATAATTTTCAAAGGTTTTTTGTGTCTACTATATAAAAATCCGTGTCACTGTGGTTGTTATCGAACTCCAGCAAAATGGCTTGACCAATTATTATTAAATTTTTTGTGTATATTTAGTAGGTCTTAGAATAGGTCGTAAGTTATTTTTTTATTTATATGGCAAAACAACTTTTGCCGGATCCAGCTAGTGCACTATAATGTATCTCCAGCACTGAGTATAATTTCGGAAAGAAGAGTTAAATATATTTATTATTTGTACGACTGTAGCTACCCACCGCAAGTAAAAATGAGTTTTAAAAAGCCAAGGTAAGCATTATATGCTAGACCAATTAAAATGAGAAACGATAATGCTAAAATCCCATTAGAAGTCATGTTTAGAGCAAAGATGCTAACTAAGTTTGTTTTGCTTTCACTCTCAGTGCTGAACTCAGGTACTGCAGAAAATGTTAATTAGCGTTATCTAGATTATGTATTCCCATTATGAATGGTAAACATAGTTTGTACATAGCGCTTACATAGATGCTACAGTCAATTTACTACGGTTACCTTCAAAAATATTAAACTAATTAATTGTACTAATTGGGTCATTTTTAGAAGTAAGTACTAGTCTGATAACGCAAATACTTTCCATCACACACTATGCCGTATCTAAATGCCATGAGTGAGGCTATGGAACTGAAGCTGTGGCAAAAAACTAGCTAGCACACCGCTATTAGGCTCACAATGAATTAGCTTTCGCACTCGTGCGGAAATATGCAGCAGGGACCTATTAAATTTAAAATAAAAAAACGTCCAAGTGCGAATTGTACTCGCACACGAAGGGTTCCGTACCATAAACCTCAATTATTTGTTATAGATAATATATATGAAAATTTCAGCTGTCTACCTATTACGGTTCTTGAGATACGGCCCGCTGGCAGACAGACAGACGGACGGACAGCAGAGGCTTAGTAATAGGGTTCCGATGGTTACGGAACTTTGGGTACGGAACCCTAAAAACAGCAAGACATTTCGCCCAATCAATTGATTTCGAATACGTGTGTTAAAAAACATCGTTTGGCACACGAGGGCTTTCGTCTTTTCATCATAATATACTATTTTAATGTAACACTGATGGCCAAAATTATCACCACAAAAAGCAATCGTTCCAACAATGTCTTACACACAAAATTCCATTGTCAGATTTGCTATAGACTCTAAACCATAGATAGGTAACCTTTCCTAATCCAAGAGCCAATACATCTGAATCTTATCTATACTCTATCTATACTTAATATATAAAGCTGAAGAGTTTGTTTGTTTATTTACTTGAACGTGCTAATCTCAGGAACTACTGGTCCGATTTGAAAAATTCTTTCAGTGTTAGAGAGCCCATTTATCGAGGAAGGCTATAGGCTTATATCATCACGCTAAGACGAATAGGAGCGGAGCAGTAATGAAAAATGTGACGCAGACGAAGTTGCGTTGGTCAACTAGTCACAAATAAAAGCTCAGCTTGGGACTAGGTATTGGAGATGGTGTCACGTTGAACCGTCCCCGTCTCAATAATGGGATGCCGAGACGTCTTCGAGGAGGCATGCGCCTTTCACGTCGAGAGATTGGGTACCACTCTATCTTCCATTAAGAGTTTGAGGAGATTATTACTTACTTAACCCCATACATTTGTGTACTGAGAAGCTGTTTTTTTTTCGCGTTAATTCTATGGTAAAAGTTGACCATAATGGTGCGTACAATGACCCCTATTTTTAGGGATTGCGTTTATTATGTTTCAAGTTTTATAAGACTTAATGTGGATTTAAGGGTGCTCTCTCGAAAAGGCTTAAAAATAGCGTGCAGATGAAGCAGTTTTTCGTCGGCATTTACTGAAAAACACATTTGAAAAAAATAGACAGTAATCTACATGATATTGCACGTAACTTGGTTTAGCCAGAATTTATATATTTGTATCACATAATAGGAAAAAAAACACCAAATCACCTCCGAATCATTGAGATAAAACCATTTTACTCCTTTTTTTTTTTAACAAAAGACAAGAATAAAAATATCTACTGCTGTGCAATACAAACGAAAATAACTTGGTTTTGTTACTTTTTGAAAATATGTATTTGTTTTATTATAAAAAAATAGAAACACGGGTAGCGGAGTGGCGCGCCGAGGTGTAGTTAGCTCCGTCTGTATGCACAAGGTCATTGGCAAATATACAAGCCTTAACTTACTAGAAAGACTTGGACTTGGTGAATTCAAACATCTTAAGTAAACCGGGACTTAGTAACTTGAACTACGAGTATATACCAAAGAGATATTTATTGAAATAACAAACTATAAACAATTAAAATAGAAAAATACTCCTAACAATAATAAGGCATCAAAACTATACTTCCCATTTTTACCTACCTTTTTTTTAGGTACTTATTTTAACCAGTACACTGTGAATAAAATGCATTTGATATTTTGAAACAAACAGAACAAATGAAGTTAGCGTCATAGATTGATTGGACATATTGTTTAAGGTACTACGATTCAATTGTAAAACTGAATTTGCGAACGTGTGCAAAGTTACACAAGCCACGAATTTAAACGTATCGCGTTTTGGTTTCGCTAAAAGCGAGTCGTCTATTTATTTTATAACCTCATGTGCATAAACTCTGAAACAACCAATGTAAAGCCACAGTAAATATTTAAAGTAATTAAAAGCAAAAAACAGACTTTAATAGAGATTTTATTCATAGTACTTCATTTATTAATACTATAAACTTTAACCACAGGTATTAATCAGTAAATATTATCTCTTGTAAGTAAGACAAACATCTTTAGTAAACATGAATTCTTCATCAAACAAAAACAACACTAAATTAAACACAGGGAACAAAAGAATAAGTGTAACATTTATCTAAAGTTTTTCTGTATGATTGTACTTAAAATTCCAGGCGCTTCAATAAGCGCTTGAAACTTTTGCAATAGAAAAGTTTTTATAGGGACTTTTGGTTCCGTGCTTGAATTTTTTCGCAATACTAATGATGAAAGGGGTGGTCTCGTGACCGCGGGGTTCCATTGTGGAGAAGCACTCGACCTTTTCATCCGCAACCGGATCCCGCGCCACTAGTGCACTTTTTGCTCCGTTAACAATATTCACACAGTTTTCAACGTCAAAAATTGTAACTCTCACTCCGTTATACAGACTGTTTTGACAAATTGACATTGCTTTGTCCTGAAGTGCGCGAGAATGACTCTCAACGGATTTCGAGTGTCTCTGCGTTTAGTCAAGTATTTTCCTTTCTTACAAGTAATATGCCTAGCTCTTTCTTCATACGAACCTTCTTTTAGAAAGAAACCTTTAAACTTTCTGACAACGCAAAAGCCGAAAAAATATTTTATGTTCGCGCACACTTCTGAATGGTTTAATGACGATCATCGAACACTCTCGATTATTTCTCCATTCTTTTGCTCTCGTTGTTATTCACGAAAACACTGAAACTGCTTTGCCATGTAAAATTCGTTAATTCATTCATCTCTCTGTAAGTATAGCTCCAAATCCGTTTGCTTACATCTACGCAATGACCTACTTCGATCCACTTCTGAAATTTTAATTTCGTGCGGTCAACGATTTTATTTCGGAACCGAGTTTATTTCGATTCCTGACTCAAAATAAAAGTTTATTTCAGTCAATAATATGACGTTTATTTTGGGATATTCTCCAGGAAATGCCAGTTGTTTATTTCTAACAGGACGTTATGAGTCGTCTTAATATACTTTAACCGACTTAAAAAAAAGAGGTTACACATGTATTATTTTTTTTTGTAGCTTTATAAAAAGTTTGTTTAAAATACGTATGTCTGGCTCAGTTAAATAACATTGTAAAAGTTTTGAATACACTCCATGTTTAAAACAATGCCTGCATGGTGTGTGTGTAATTAGATTTTCAGGACAGTACGGTAAACACATAACCAAACTATGTATATTACTTTAGAAAATCATTAAAATTTGACATAACACTATAATTGAATGTCAGAAGTTACCTTACAAAGTTTGGTCAGCATTATTTTGTACAGCAATAGGTATACAACTTCTAAACGATACTTTAAATGGAAATATGAAGTTTAGTAATTATTTCAAAACTTCGAATATTGTTGATTAATGAATTAATATTTCGGCAATGAACTTGAAATTGGTCTGGATTCGTGAATTTTAGATATTGTATTGAAATACGATCAACGTACCTATGTTTTCTTTAAGAATTGGAAATTATCAAATTACCGTTTTGCTCTGGGCGAAGCGGCAGGGCGTGTCCAGACTCTTACTGCCTGATACCCATCCGTGTTCCTCCTAAAGCCCTTTGCGTTCCAGAGCTGCGGTGAATCTTTCGAACAAATTCCACAAACGATACGTATGTTAATTCTAATATCTATGTTAACATCACTCACTGATATTCATAAGCGCCTGAGTTATTTGGAACATGATTATCACTTTCATAACTTAATTACATGAAAATGTTTTTGACAAATCCGTTCAGTAGTAAGATAATATCGTTAAAAGACAAGATGATTGAAAATTTTAGATTTATCGATTAGCTTGAAAATTTAAAATTAGTACATGTTTGGTCTATATCTATACTTTTTACTTTTAATTTATAAAGCTGAAGAGTTTGTTTGTTTGCTTGAACGCGCTAATCTCAGGAACTGCCGGTCCGATTTGAAAATATATGTATTCCAGTGTTAGATAGCTCATTTATCGAGGACGGCTATAGGCTATAATATAATCACGCTCAGATCAACAAGAGTGAAGCAGACGAAGTTTCGTGGGTGAACTAGTGTAATAATAGGTATATTGTTTAACATATTCTAAGAAAATAGATATAGCGTCCTTCATCATCGTCGTCCCATGTACAGAGTATTCCAGAAGTGTGCGATAATAAGGAAAAAATAAAAGATGGACCGATTAGCTGGTGAAGGTCGCAAGTAGCCGATGGATGCGAGACGCGCACGACCGGTCGTGGTGACGACGCTTAGGGGAGGCCTATGTCCAGCAGTGACGTCTTTCGGCTGATATGATGATGATGATGAAATATAAAAAGTTCCGAAGAGACGACTTTTCAAGAAGTCTGATGCAGTTGGTGACATCAAATCCGTGATTGAACTAGAGTAAATGCCAACAACTGTAACAATCTGCTTGAAAAGTCTTTTCTTTGCTTCCCATCCAAGTTTTAAAAAAACAGTTAACAAAACTACTAGACAAGTGTTACTATGCAATTAAAGATTTTCTTAATGACAATACTTTCTATTAATGGGGTGTACGAGTAGGCGGCTTCTTTGTTATCTGATTTATATCTTTACTTTTTATTGCAAGTCTTATTTTATTTTTATTTTTTTGTGATATAATTTATTGACAATTAAGATAATTTTTTAAGATAATATAATTTATTGACATTTTAATTCTTTTATTTTGTTGACATCTTATTGAATTTTCTCACATTTTATTTATTTTGGTAACATTTGTTGACATGTTTTTCGATTTAAATTGTTGAAATTCCTAATTTAATTTTCTGTATTTTTGTTTAAGTGTAATTAGTTGAGATTTGTATTTTAATTTATTAACATGTGTATTGTATTTTCTTGACATTTAGCATTTTTATTTATTGACATTTTATGAAGACACTCTGGAGGAAAGAATTAATTATGTATCATCGTTTAATGATAAAAATTGTAATCTATAATAATTATATGAAAAATCATTGACAATTGCATGTATTAGACATTTGCACACCTGTTGAGGTAAAATATGGCAGAACTTTTGTTGTTTATAACGCCACATGTATGTACCCATATTTCAGCAAATAAATTATTTGAATAATATGTATTGTATTTCTATTTGGAACTGTTTAGTCGTTTTTTTCTGATTTTGGGTATAGCTGATATATATATTATGCTTTTGGAACATAATTCACTTCACTCTTCACTCTTTTACTCTAAAAATCCGATTCTAAGAACGAGAAAGTTGTAAGCAATCCATTAATGGTCCTTGAAATGTTCACAACTTCAGCCATTGAGTACAGCAGTTATAACAACAAAATATTTCCACCAAAATGATTTATTTCGAAACAAGACAGAAATATATTCACACGTGTGTTTCATGGTTTCAGTACTCACTAAATATTATGTTATTGTGAATTATTACTTTGCTGTACCCACGTGATTTCTAGCAAAAAAAAAAACCAACTCTTCAAACACGTAGGTAGACGTCAGTTATTGACGTCAGAATGACGTCTATGTTATGGTATCTCATAATATAATCTGCATATCTCTTGCACATCAATTGTATCAAATGAGTTGCCCAATACGATACCCACAGGTAAAAAGACATTTAAAATTGCATTTTACCAATTTTCCGCAACAATTCCAATTTATTTCACAATCTGGCTCAAGATGTTCTGGAAACCTACTTACAAAAAAAAACTGACATGTGAAAACCAAAATTCAACATGTCAACTAGTGCATTTTTCACAATTTTTAGAACCAAGGTTATGTAGTAATCTGATCTAGCGAGTTATTTAAAAAAACAACAATTATAAATAGCAGTATATTGTATCCGTTATTCAGTTTTCGCAAAAACGTTTCGTAGGCAATTCGCCAAGCCATTCGTTGAACCCTGTATACGAATATTTATTTACGTGGCGTAACGGGTCTACTCGGGATTGCTAACAAAACTGAGGTGGCCATTAAAATGCCGCCAACAGCGTGAGGCTCATATAAATCTCGTACGTCTAATTGCTCTACGTGATTGGAGACTAAATAGGTCAATTAACGATTGAGTCGGAGAAGAAGATAGATGCTGATCCGGAAATATTGGTGAGTGGAATAGGAGATATTTTTCTAAAACCCTTTCATTTCTATAAGACTGAACTGACTATAGACGAAAATAAATGAAAATGTAAAAAAAAACCCGGCCAAGTGCGAGTAGGGACTCTCACACGAGTGAGAACTTAAGACCAAAAGGGAGTCTGTGTACTTACAAAAATCAATAAGTATAAATATAAAACTCTTCCCTTACTTAGTGACAGACAGACAACTCACATCCGAAACTACTGGTCGTAGAGCGCCAAAATTTGGCATGTAGGTTCCCAATTTTTATTATTTGTTGTGATAGCTGCAATAGACATACATAATCCGTGAAAATTTAAACTGTCTACCTATTACGGTTCTTGAGATACAGCCCGCTGACAGAAAGCGGATGGACGGACGGACGGACAGCAGACGCTTAGTCATAGGGTTCCATTGATTACCCTTTGGGTACGGAACCCTAAAAAAGACACACACCTACCCTGCTCTCTAGGAGAGCCCATTAACAACAAATAATTAATAGGGAATATGCATGAAAAACATATGTATCATCTATACAGTTTATCTAAAAATATATAAAAATATATGTAATACTAACAGTGAAAATAGAATCAAAATTACTCGAAAAACGAAGGAGATATAATTATTTTAAACAAATATATCTGTCCCTCTCGCGAAAACGCTGTTTTCTATGGCAGCTGTATACGTCAAAGTTTACATCGGACTTCTTTGAAGCTTTATAACTTCATCGCTGATGAATATATTTAAAAAATATTTCATGATTGTTTACTAGAGCTAATGAGTATTTCATTTTCTTTCCATATTGCACCTACATCAAATAGAAGACTGCAAACGCCAGTGCTCCTTCGAAATTTACGCTAAAATTCTCAACAAAATATCCCTGTACAAAATTCAAATAAAAAGTCCTAGATCTACATGCATATTTTGACCTCATTAAAACGTGTGGCTACAAAGCATTCCCTTATTAGCGTAAGCAAAGGAAAATTTAAATGAATCTGTGGGGAATCGCCACGTTGGTGAAAAATTTCGAGAGGCCCTCCTCTTAGCTCCCCCTCGCCTATTGTGGCGATACTTGACCCGTTTGTCTAAGTTTCCGCCTGGTTTACACTTTAGCTAAACTACACGCCTACATTTTAGAAGCTTTGTTGTTTAGTGAAAACTTTAGTTCATTAGGAACACATCAGTCATATAGTTATGATGGATCAAGTTCAGAGCGTAATGTTTTGCTAACATAGGTAATTAGCGTTCTTTATTGACTTACAAAACTATGTACTACAAAGGACCTGCGCGTTAAAGAAAAACCGTCCTAGTGTGTGTCCGACTCGCACACGAAGGATTCCGTACAATGATTTATTATTATTTTCTGTTGTTATACCGGCAATAGAAATACACAATCTATGAAAGTTTCAACTCTCTACCTATTACGGTCCTTGAGATACAGCCCGCTGACAGACAGACGGGCAGACGGACAGACAGCGGAGGCTTAGTAATAGGATTTTGTTGGTTACCCTATGGGTACAGAACCCTAAAAACAAACGAAAAATCTGCGTTATAAGTATTTAAGTTCAGACAAGTAGGTAGGTCAATGAGGCCGTAAGAGAATAATAAATTTTCAATATTTTCCAGGTGAATATACTCGTAAACAAATTGTGCAACTGTAATATTCAGAATTCAAAATAAATAAAATTCATTTCCCGAATACCTTTCGCATTTTATTGGAATTACTATACAAATAAATTGAGTGTATTTGATATCAGAACTGGTTGAATTTTTCCGTTTCGCAAATCATGACTAAATATGGTGCACAAAATTTATACAGTTTGGTTAAACGGATCACAATTTAAACTTTACCGTTTCCTGCATACATTACGTACTTACGTAGGCACGTAGTATGCGTGTCAGCATATGTCAGCCCTGCGTGTACAGACACTGTTTGTGTTTTTGCTCTATTTGCTACAGACATGACTACGGAACAAAATGATCCTGCGGTGACTTTGTTTCCCACACATTTTTCCTCTTTTTACGCAACACTCATAACTGTTCATGTTGTTGGTCTCCAGGTAATAAGTATTACTTTTTGTTTCTCTAGGTTGAAGATTCGTTGTACGGAATTGGCAGACATTACACGAAGAAACCCTCCTACCCTACCTACTATGGCTCAAGATCCCTTCCATAAAACATTCCTTAATCGTTCTTCAACTTACATTGTAGTACGCAAAAGGCAACTTAACATTTAAAAACATTCCAATCGACGTAAACTTTGTAAGTTATTCCTCTGTTAAATCCGGTAGTAACGGAGCATAGAGTACCGATCAGAGTTACTTGCCACTAGATCTTAGTAGTAGCTCAATCGACGCGCGTATACCTCTTCGGAGGGCGCGAGGGGCCTGCGCGATGCGGTCTCGCCAGGGATGTACGTAATATATCCTGCGGACGAAGTAGTTTCCCTGACATACCGCTCGCAATCGCTGCCTCGGCCACGGCAGCGGCCTACGCTTGACTTAATCTTTGGGCCGCCGCCGCGAGCGCCGTACAGCTCGATACCTCCACCCCGCACCCCTACCCTCAATAAACCCAGCGACAAAACCCACCTCAAAACGGCGCCTCCAGAGCCTCCAGAGCGCGCGCCGGCATCGCCGACGCCGTCGCTCGAGCGCCCCAAGCTGCGCGAGCGCACTAAAGCGAAGCTGCTCAAGAAGCTCGGCCGCCATGAGGACAACGAATTCGGCAAAATTGTTAGAACCCCCGCTCCCGATGAATTCGAACTGCCCGCTCCCCTTCCTACTCCAGCGTTCTCCAGAAAGAATATTTTCGATCGCGACTTCGATGCACTGTTCGAAGTCGCGAACTCACCGCAGTTTGGTGCTCACATCCGAGTTACGACTCCGGAGCCGGACCGGCGCTCGGACCTGTCGGCGGCGCACTTCCCGACCCCCACCGCGTCCACGCTGAGCCTGCTCCCCCCGCGGCCCCAGTCCGAGCCGAGCTCGCCCGCCACCTCCGCTCGCACCTCCACGCCTTCGACGCCAACACCACAACGTTCGTCAGCTGAAGGTTCAGAATGAGAGTGCGGTTTGAGTTTGACAACGCGTGATCATCAACTAACCCGAATCGTCCCATTAATTTAGCATGGTTACTTGGCGAAATAACAGCATTAATGCTTCACTAGGCTCGTATCACGCCCATGAGGTTTTACATAACCGTGTGAGGGTTTTCTTGAACTGATTAATGAATGACTTTCAGAAAATTGCATGTGATTAACACTAAGTTCACTCTGTTTTTCACAGGTCCGAATTCCAAGTCGAAGAAAGTTAGCTTCTTTCGTAAGCTGAGTCGAGCGAAAGAGTCGACGCTGCCGCGTCCACCCACCATGCAGCAGCAGCCGTCCGTCGAGATGGCGCTGCGAGAGCTCACCCACCCCACGCATAACGAACAGCTGAAGAACCAACAGCAAGTGACATTCAAACTTGTCAAAACAGGTGAGTCTAAGGAAATTTTGAAATAAAGTTAAAATCTTTTTTTTAATCTTTATTTTAAGGGACTTTTTAACTCAGTTCATGTCAGCCCCATAGTTAAAATCTTGTACATCGTCTACGATCTGGGTCAAATTCTTTTAAATTACGATCTAGTTTAAATGCGAATCAGCGAAATACGTGAAACATTCCATTGTTCCACAGTGAAATACTCCTAGACAATTCATTTACGATCTGTTAATTGAATTTCACTGCTGCAGCCGTCAGTTTGACTTGACATTGGGATATGTTGAATACATATTGGATAATTCTCGTGCAGCGTGAACTAGATAATACACTATGAGCTGAACTGAATAATACATCTCGGGCCTGACCCTACCATACTATGAATATTTGATTACCTAATAAATGTATTTTGATAAAGTCTTACGCCACAGTGTGTGCTATAAGCTTAACACATCGTCGAAGAAAGGAATGAGCAGTTTATTTAAGCACCCATTTCGTGCAAAGGAAGTCGCCTTTCGTATCACCAATAAAACATTTCTATCACCAATAAAACATTCGAATGGCCGAAACTGAAAAACTTTCGGGTACGAAATGTGATTGTTAAAGAATGTTTTAATCTTATCCAACAAGTCAACAAACAATAGGGGAATGGATATGCAAATGAGGCACGCCTACTTGTAAATAGGCCATAATAATAATATATTTAAGCAATAAAAAAACTATAGCTAATAGTGAAAACTATTATGAATTACTTACAAAATGTTCACTCGCTCTGTTCGATTCGATTAAATCTCGAACCCGAAAACGATGAACGTGTGAACGCAGCCTAGTGAACTAGTCTGCAATGAAAGTAGTTTCGTACTTGGCAGTTTCAACTCGTTTCTTTTTACTTCGCACTTCAAAGTGGAACAATGTCAGTATTTCACGAGCCACGGCTGTTACACAAAGGAAGGCCTATTATTTGAGTTCTCCCGTATAGTGTTAAATCGTCACATGGAACACGTTCCACCGTCAAACTAGAATCATTCACAGGCTTACTTTCTTTGTGTACGTTTTTTTGTGGGTTCCATGTTGCTCAAGCACGCAACAACCGCGGGGCTGGCAGGTGACATAAAGCCAAGGCCACAATGAATTTCCGACGCGTTCGTCGTTCCATAGTTTCGGTACCTATTAGACCTTCGTGGAAATTCTCAGCCAAAACTTTTATAAAACTACGTAAATAACAATTAGTTTCTAAATAACAGTTTTAGTAACGTTAAACGGAGGTATGGATAATTACTAAGTTTCAAAATTTCCAAAGTTCTATGATTAATTTGTAAAAGTTATTTAAACCTTAAATTTCCAAGAAAATTAAGCAAAAACTTTGATTGTATGCTATTTCCAAGCTAAAGTACGTTTACGCTTCCGGAGAGAGAGATCGTGCCATGACTTTGAAATACGCTAACGATAAATAAACGTTTCGGTAAGGTTTGGCACGTTTATAGCGACGAATCGTAAATACCAAGCTGATGAGAGGGTATTTCCATAAAACAAAAAGGAAATCAAAGAAAATTAAGTACAAGTAGGTACCTATCTAGGAAGAAAAATGTCACGTGGTTGTAGGCAAAAACTATCTTGCAGGGCATTCCTCAAGCAAAGTGAAAATCTGTAATTGATAACGGAAATATAATCGCTGATACAATATCGCATTATCCTGAACCAGTGATAGAAAACAAAGCTCTAAAATGCCGAAGTTTTTTAAATCTCGAAATACCATACCATATTACTGCCCTATACCTACTGTAGCAACTAAGTTAGCGTATTTATTTTATGAGCTGAATGCAGCCGTCTCAATTCGCTGGTCGAATCTCGTTGTTTGGTCTAGCAATGCCGAAGTTTTTTTAAATCTCGATGAACCATATTATATCACTGTTATATATGTAGCAACTGAGTTAGCATATTCATTTTATGAGCTGACTGCGGCCGTCTCAATTCATTGGTCGAATCTTGTTGTTCGGTCTAGCAATGCCGAAGTTTTTTTAAATCTCGATGAACCATATTATATCACTGTTATATATGTAGCAACTGAGTTAGCATATTCATTTTATGAGCTGACTGCGGCCGTCTCAATTCATTGGTCGAATCTTGTTGTTTGGTCTAGCAATGCCGAAGTTTTTTTAAATCTCGATGAACCATATTATATCACTGTTATATATGTAGCAACTGAGTTAGCATATTCATTTTATGAGCTGACTGCGGCCGTCTCAATTCATTGGTCGAATCTTGTTGTTCGGTCTAGCAATGCCGAAGTTTTTTTAAATCTCGATGAACCATATTATATCACTGTTATATATGTAGCAACTGAGTTAGCATATTCATTTTATGAGCTGACTGCGGCCGTCTCAATTCATTGGTCGAATCTTGTTGTTCGGTCTAGCAATGCCGAAGTTTTTTTAAATCTCGATGAACCATATTATATCACTGTTATATATGTAGCAACTGAGTTAGCATATTCATTTTATGAGCTGACTGCGGCCGTCTCAATTCATTGGTCGAATCTTGTTGTTCGGTCTAGCAATGCCGAAGTTTTTTTAAATCTCGATGAACCATATTATATCACTGTTATATATGTAGCAACTGAGTTAGCATATTCATTTTATGAGCTGATTGCGGCCGTCTCAATTCATTGGTCGAATCTTGTTGTTCGGTCTAGCAATGCTGAAGTTTTTTAAAAACTCTATGAACCATACCATATCATTGCCGTATATGTAGCAACTGAGTTACCATATTCATTTTATGAGCTGACTGCGGCCGTCTCAATTCACTGGTCGAATCTTGTTGTTCGGTCTAGCAATGCCGAAGTTTTTTTAAATCTCGATGTACCATACCATATCACTGCCGTATATGTAGCAACTGAGTTAGCATATTCATTTTATGAGCTGAATGCGGCCATCTCAATTCGCTGGTCGAATCTCGTTGCTCGGTCTAGCAATGCAATTTGTAGGTCGCCGCAGCGGCGGTCTCGGCACGGGATTACCTTCGTTACAACAAAGAGCAAAACACTTTGTTACACTACCGCTTTTTGGGACGTATTTCCCGTTTGATGATGCCATCCATTCATTTCCGGCGATGGGTATAAAAGCCTCTGCGGTAAACTTACACAGAGTGCTCTATCCAGCGCGAGGTGAAAAATTGTACGAGTCTGGTTAATGTTGTCGGTTATTCCCACTTTTCTGTGGGTTATTTTGTACACGTCATTTTATAAAGGAAACTGTAGGATCAACTGATTAAATGTCCAAACTAAATTAACAACATGGTTTAGTATGAAAATTATCTCCGTAAAAAGAAATAAAAATGGGTTTTCCTCTCCGCATAAAATTGCTGCGAATTCCACCGCGCCGCACCGTTGGCAAATGATATTAACAATCAAGCAGCCCCACTTGTTATTTTTACTAGCGCGTCCTCCTCCGGCTAGCACACACTCATCTTATATTGCTATCTAGAAGTTTTAGTGTCTCATAAATAACAGAGACAGCGATCCAGCCTTCGTAAATTAGGGTGAACGTACAAACTCTCGCAATTAACTTTTAAATACCCATCCAACAAGAATTTATTATTTTTCTGATCAACTTCTTAATACGCTTGAAGAGTTTCCCTGGTGGCCTAATAAATGTTTGATGAAAGTTTACTTTGTTGAAAACTGTTGTTGAATGAATCCCCGGACACAAAACTTGGGTAATGTATTTTGACCTTCGTAACCTCTGTCTCTACCGCAACTTTCCATTTGTACAGTATTCAGCGTAAGTGAATAGAGAAATTAGGAGACAACTTTCCTTAAGTAAAACAAAAGATGTTTAACAGGGATGATCTATCGTGTAGCGCCAAGTTGTATGATTTTATCATTATAATTGTTGTCCTTCACGGCTTCACAGTAATTTCGTACTTACATATTTCCTTTGTTAAAGAACACACACAGTGACTGGTTTGCCATTTTTACACAAAAAGCACCAGATGTACTCATTCAACTGAACATTGATATGTCCAATCGACTGATTACATACAATGAGGATGCAGAGGAAGCGAAAAAAGCGCTGAATAAATTAAAAAATGTAGCCGTCCAAAAAGCAGACGTAGGCAGATTCCAGCTGGAGACATAACTTGTTTAACATCTGCTGAATGCGCTTTATTCCGGCCAGGGAATGTGTGCACTGGGAAGTAGAAACAAGAGCTGACATTGTTGCTATGAGAGTTTTCAAAATTCTGATTGGTGTTCCTGTTAATTTATGACATAGTTTGCCATAACAACAGAATAGCTGTGCTATTTTAACATATACAAACATTTTCCAGGGAACATTACATAGGTAAATGGAGTCGGCCATGCCTTAATAATGCAGTGCTGAACCGCCGCGACTAGTAATAAAGTTGCCAGTTTAGCATCGCGGTTGAATAATGAATTGCAAACTGTGGAATGAACCAATTTTTAATTACGGTTTGACTTGCGAATTTGTGTTTGTGTTTTCATGGTTCGGAAGGAGAGCGGAGATTTTGTTCTCTTAGTAAAATGATAAAATTACAATAGAACTTTCAGTTTAGGTAACGTGCTTAGGGATTCTTAAACCTACCTATAGTCTGTTTATTAATCTCGGAGACTAATTTAAAACTGACTTAAATGCTATTGAAATCTATGTCAGTTTGCCATTTGCACTTGTCAATATAGTCTCCGATATTAAAAAACAGACCTTTTTTTTCACTCGCGTTTTTGGCACACGTTTGATCACTATCTCACCTGGTGGTAAGCGATGATGTGATAGAAGATGGAGCAAGTTTGCCTAGAAGTAACCTATTCACTCTTGACTTAAAGACTGCCAGGTTGTAGCTATCAGGAATTCCACTCCTTAGCTGTACGCATTATGAATGTGTTCCCAAAACGTTTTGTGCGTATGGGTGAGATGTCCACAATGTACCGGTGGCGCATTGCCGTTCGTCTTTTGGTCCGATGATGGAACGGGCTTGGCGAAATTAAATTATGCAATTCCGTCGCACATTAACGGAAGACTTTGGAGTTTCGTCGCGACGAGCCTCTCATTGCCGGTGATCCTCTTGGCTCGTTTCTCAATTGACTCAAGGGCATCAAGCTGGTATCTGGCAGATCCATCCCAAAGATAGAAAGAGCAGTATTCCATACACGATCGAATATAATATCGAGCGCTTGATAGAGTTTGAGCAGCTGATCCGGCACGAAGTAGTACCGTCTCACATTTGCTAGAATCCCCAACTTTTTTGCAGCCACTTGAGCTTTTGCCTCTATGAAAGGGCCAAAATTGAGAGTAGATGTTAATGTAACCCCAAGAAGCTCAAGTTGGTCGGTTATCGGCACGGTTTCACCTCGGAAAGATGGAGCTGGGTGGAATTGGCTCCTTTTGGTGGAAAATAGACACGCTTGGGTCTTAGCAGCATTGAACTTGACCAGATTGGCATCGCTCCATTCAGAGACAGCCTGTAAGGACACGTTCAAGCACTCAACCATGGCCTCCCGGAGAGACCGGAACTGCGACCGTGCTCGTGCGTCGGTCACGTATCTCTCAGCAGGAGTGCTGTCGTCTGCATACCCAAAGGTACCGGTACAGGGTTTAAGCAGATCATTAATATGCAGCAAGAATAGTGTTGCCAAAAGCACCGAACCCTGAGGAACCTCGGCATTAATATCCAGCAGTCCAGACGAGCAGCTATCTATGACCACTCGGATAGAACGATCCCTCAAGAAATCTGCGATCCAATCACACAGACCGGCGGGCAGACCGAAGGAAGGAAGCTTACTAATAAGACTATCGTGCCAGACCCTGTCGAAGGCCTTTGAGATGTCTAGGGAGACCGCTATTGATGTGAATGTTATACGCTAGTATGCCGTATATATATATATGTATAGCCGTATTGTCGGTCACTGAGAATATCATTCGCTTCTTGGTAAGCCAGGAGCTTGTGATTCAGCACGCGTTCCATAGTCTTACAGATTATGGACGTTACCGAGATGGGTCTATAATTCGACGGGTCAGCTCGACTACCCTTCTTGAGCATGGGCTGCACGTTAGCTTGCTTCCAAGCCTTCGGCACTTTTCCAGTCTCAAAAGAAAGGCGAAATAGGCGTGTCAAGATCAGAGACAACTCAGGCGCACAAGTCTTCAGAACAATTGCCGGTATCCCGCCGGGACTACTAGCCTTATTTACGTCTAGGTTACGCAGTACCCTACGGACGTCATTCTGATGAATGCGAATGATCGACATACTCGACTCGCATCCACCAGGAGAAGCAGGGGGCGTCGCGCCACCAGGATTCAGACGTGAAGATTCCGCAAACAAAGAAGCAAAAAAGTTCGCTTTCTCCTCAGCGGAGTGGGTCAGCGTCCCATCGGGTCTCAGCAGAGGTGGTAGTAAGGGGAGGCAGAAGACTTTACCGATTTGTCAAAGAACAATCTCATCTCCCATTTTTTCGTGGCTGTGGTGGACACCAGATAAATGTGCAATATCGGTCATTAACCCACGTACATTTATTGACATTTCTTAATTTCAAAAACAGATATAAAGACAAAGCTGCCCTGAATCGACTTCTATGAACCTTTACGTTCTCTAGTAATGAAAAAACTGTTTATAATTTACTTTTCGGGTATTCACGAAGGGATATTAGGGAAAGGTGAATTGCAATGTACCTTATTGCAAGTTTATTTGGCGCCTACCATAGTGAAGTGATGCGATTATGGTGACTATTATAATTCACAAACAAAAAGATCAGTTATTACAATCTGCCTAAGTTATAACGAGTGTAGGAACACGTGAATGTATGTGGCAGTCGATTTTTCTTTCCGCGACTTCAGTATTGGTCCCATGATAAAAGTTGTTATAATGTCAGAATAATGAGTACAATGACCCTTTTTTAGAGTTCCGTACCCAAAGGGTAACCAACTGAACCCCATTACTAAGCCTTCACTCTCCGTCCGTCTGTCTGTCAGCGGGCTGTATCTCAAGAACGGTAAGAGGTAGATAGTTGATAATTTCACAGATTGTGTATTTCTATTGCCACTATAACAACAAATAATAAAAATTATGGCTTATGGTACGGATCCCTTCGTGTGCGAGTCTGACTCTCACTTGGCCGGTTTCAGGTTTTGCGTTATTTCTGTTACACATTGTATAATAATGCATAGGTACCCATCTACGTATATAATTTCGATTATGGCGTAATGCATCATAATTGACGGGGAAGTGAACGTTATCTAGCCGATATGATAATGATGATGAATGAACCGTAATGAACTTTTAATCGACGCAAAGTTTCATCAAAACATTGTTTTGAGTTGTAAACGGGTTTCTATACCTACTAATATTTTATTTTAATTAAACTTTTATTATTTATAACATGCTAAACTTTAATTAAAATCACTAATTTTATAATTATGCAATAACATATCTATCTATACTAATATATAAAGCTGAAGAGTTTTTTTGTTTGTTTACTTGAACGTGCTAATCTCAGGAACTACAGGTCCGAATTAAAAAAATTCTTGCGGTGGTAGATAGCCCATTTATCGAGGAAGCTTATAGAATATATCATCACACTCGTAACCTCAACGCATCCCAAAGGGTCATGGCCATCTGGCTGGCCCGGGGATACCGCACCGTCTCTGGCGAGGCGGCGAGCCTATTTGCCGGACTACCGCCATGGAATCTAAAGGCGAGAGCCCTCGCGTTCATTTACCAATGGCGCGTGGAGGCGCTACGCCGGGGCGAGACTCCTCTGCCGCAGCAAATCGCAGCACGGCGGACGGAGATCCGGCAGGATCTCATGGTAGTATGGAGACAATTACTTTCGCAACCCAGCGCTGGGCACGCACCAATTGCCGCGAGAAGTCCCCTCTTTCAGGAGGAGCTAGAGCGGCGCCACGGCGTCCTTACCTTCTGCTTGACGCAGGTACTCACCGGACACGGTTGTTTCGGGAGGAACCTGTCTCGAATATGGCGAGAGGATACGCCCGGGTGTCAACACTGCGAGGATCACTCGGAGGACACCATGGAGCATACGGCGGAGGTCTGCCCTGCTTGGGCGGAGCACCGCCGTGTCCTCGTCGCGGCGATCTCTCGCGTCCAGCTCTGGTTCAAGCCATGGTCCGGAGAGAGGAGACATAGGGAGCGGTCACTTCCTTCAGTGAAGCAGTAATGCTAGCAAAGGAGGAAGCCGAACGTGTAAGAGAGAGTTAAACCTCACGCCCCAGCCGCCGCAACAGAAAAAGACGCCCCGAGCGTCTCAAAGAGCTATCAGCATAAAAGACGGGATTCGCTACGGCTAGTGCCTGCTGGGGCTGCGTAATCTGTTCGAAAGAGGCACCGTACCTTGGAACGCAAAGGGCACTAGGAGGAACACGGATGGGTTTTAGTCAGTAAGAGTCTGACACTCCCTTCTGCTTCAGCCAAACCGGGAGGAGTCATTTGATGATTTCCCATCCTTAAAAAAAGTATACATCATCACGCTAAAACCAATAGGAGCGGAGCAGACGAAGTTGCGCGGGTCAACTAGTGTTATCGGACTCAGATAAAAACTTGATCGCATTAATATTTAGGGTAGGTCCAGGGTCCTCTTTGTCCTACACTGCACAGGTTTCGGATAAGCATATGTTTATTTTAGCGATGGTCAATCAAAAATATAAAGTTCAATGAAAATAACAAAGGTACAATATAGTATTAAGTCTCCTTGTTCACCAACTATGTCATCTGGAAGTAGGTCAATATGGTTCAGGACACCGACTGTGTTCTATTTTATGCAGGGTTCAATCTCTTTATGTATTTTTAATTGTGCACGCATGGCTTTAGTAATAGACTATTATAGAATTTTTAATGGAAAAATCGCAGCCTGAAATGTCCCACTGCTGGGCGTAGGTCACCTTCCACTCCTATTGTTCCTGGTTTTGTTATGATTTTTAGTCCGTCGGTTAGATTATCGACAAATGTTGGAAACGTATTCTTTGCTTTATCAAATCAATAAAAATTGATGAAGATAAAACGCATCAAAGATCAGGCGTTACTGAGCTTGTGACGTCACTACTAAGTATAAAGTGTACTGAGATGTGACGCGTCGTGATTTTTCAAAGCACTGTATCGTCTTAATTTTGTGTTTACGTTTAGAAAAACTAGGTGTCCAATATTTTTGGAAACCTATCAGAACAAATACTAGGTTTTTTAGTCATTTACCCTATTCCTAAGGAAGACATCCAAGTCGCCACTCTTCCCGCCATGTCCTTCGTGGCCTGCTGCCGCCCCGTCTGGCAATTTCAAGGCACTAATTTATGTTTCATGGCATAAATGTTTTTGTCATCCTGAAAAATGGACTCTATTTTTATTTTAACCACAACTGTTTACCTATGTACACTATCACAAATTCGTGTGACCCAGTCAGTTGTAACTGACAGCTAGCTGTTGTGGTTTCCCTTCACGCATACGTCACAACATGTCTTTGTACTATAATCCTTATACATGGTGATGTTTATTGTGCGCGCGTAGTTAACGTCTCGGTTTACAGTCAGTGCGGAGATGCGGTTGACACCTTAGCACTCGACGTTGTGGCTCCTAAGAAGCTTCATCTACGAGTGAAAGAGATGGCACTAGGATTACGAACAAATCCAGCACCATTGTGATAATCACTCGCTTGTTATTAAACGAGAATATAATTATATCTGAGCCCCAAATCGTTCAAAGTTTCATCGGAATTTCTAAGTGTGATTGCTTTAAACACTTCTCATTTCCCTCTTCTGTTCAAGGAAATGTTGGCAGATGAATTTGTAGATACCTACGTACTACTTTTAATAACGAAATGAAAGTTTTTTGAACAGTTGCTGTTATGAATTAAGCTCACAAAGAGATGCATTAAGAAATTAAAACGGGAGAATACGTAATGTTTATTTAAAACCTATTGATTTCGAATACTAAAAGCCAGCCAGGAATATTTATTTAGAATTATATTATTTATATAAATACATTTATATTATTAATTTTGTAAATAGGCCATAACTTACACATCAATCTTTTTTCGTCGGGTTAATCTAAATGAGACAGAGGCTTCCGAAAAAGAAATACAAAATCAAAATAGAAGTACGAACGCCGCAAAAAAAAATTGGCTATCTTAACAAATGTTAGAGCATTTTATACTCACCGACAAACGCAGGCACAAACGCAAGCACGCACAAATTACAATGCATGATGCATTGTAATTCGTGCGTGCGTTCTACTGACCAACACCGTTTTAAAGGCAAACAGTGGACTGAACATCCATCACGCTTATTTCTACCACGACCGGGTACTAACGTAACCGGAATGAGGAGATTAAAAGCTCTTGTTGACATAACCGCAGTACGATATTTCGTGCTAGGAATAATTTCTAATAGCATGTAGGGATAAGGATTTACGTTTAGTAACAGGCAATTAAGTTCGACTTTCTGACTTACTAACCAATTTGTTGGCAATTTAGAATTCCTAGGTTTTATCATGGGCGGCCTCAGAATCACATCGCTCTAATCACAATCGGTGCATTGGTGTTGTGATTTGTGAAAATTATTTTTGTATCTTCGCTCCGAGCAACCAACGCTTCAAGTAAAGATATTGTGCACCCCTTTTTTTTGTAAAAACTCTTTCGCAAAGCCAATGTCGAACGATCATTTGAAAAAATCAAATGATCGTTCGACAACACTTATTCGCCCATAGTCACTTGATTTCTGAGCCGATAATATCTAGAGCTTTTGACTTCTGAACGGCCCTATGTTAAACAAGTACTATTTAGATATTACGATGAGAACTCTCATTAATATAACAGCCTCAGGAACCATCATTGTCACATATTATTACAAAACGCATAATGCAGCGTATTCATTGATCCAATTAGACAAATGGATCACCGTTATCGTCATGTTGGTGATCAAAGTTGGACACGTGGGTATTATATAGAACGGGTATAAAGTCGATTATCAAAACATGGTAGATATGTTGTTGGTCACGACTCGATAAAGTAAGTAATGAGTACATCAGAGGCTCTTTTAAAGTTGTTTCCGATGCGAACAAAGAAGGTCGAAAGCCTAATAAGATGGTTGGGTACAAAAGGCGAAACACATTATGTTAGGAAAACAGGAAGATTGCGGGCCACGGACAACCATCACCTATGATGTGGAACGGGCACAACTGAACACAACACATAACTCTGGACAAAGCGTCCCGGCGCCAACAAACTAGGAGAGCCGACCTCACGAAGCAAGTAGGCAAGGAAGAAAGCGATTTTCGGCCACCGTAAGCGCGAGCCTGCGGACGGCGAGCATTGGGTGGCTCGCCGTCTGATCAGAACCAGGCCCGGGTGGACAGCGCGCTGTTTCACGCGTGCCTCAAAGAGCTGTCAGCGTAAAAGACGGGGCCCGCTAGGGCCAGTGCCTGCTGGGGCTGCGGACTTCGTTCGAAAGAGGCACCGTACCCTGGAACGCAAAGGGCACTGGGAGAAACGCGGATGGGTTTTAGTCAGTAAGAGTCTGACACTCCCTTCTGCTTCACCCAAAGCGGGAGGAGTCATTTGATGATTTCCCAAACTTAAAAAAAAAAAAAAAAAAATAAGCCAAGGAAGAAAAGAGTTAAAAATATGTGAATTATTTTATGTAGGAAATAGTGATACTAATCGGAATATCTTACACTGGAAACAACCAGATCATGTCTCAAACAATGTTTTAGGAGATAATTATGCAAAATTTTCACAAAAAAAAACTCTCAGACTCGCACGCGAAGGGTCCCGTACCATAAACCTTTTTTCTATTTTTATTATAGTGGCAACAGAAATACACATACAAAATCTGAAAAATTCAACTGTCTACCTGTTTCGCTTCTAGAGATACAGCCGGCTAACAGACAGACGGACGGATGGACCCCGGAGGCTTAGTAATAGGGTACATTTGGGTACAGAACCCTAAAAAGTCAACTACCACTGCCGGCACTAAAACGGATATTGCCACTTCCAAGGAAGTGGTCTGCAACTAGCAGTGGTTTCATTAATTTTATTACCTCGCGTAGATACATCTAACAAACAGGAAAAGTGGCATTTTATCCGTTTGTACTGTTGATTCTTACTTAGGGCCAGTTTTTAAATAATTTGGCGATAGGTTTACAACTACGGGTACCTATACTTTTTAGGGTTCCGTACCTCGAAAGGAAAAACGGAACCCTTATAGGATCACTTTGTTGTCCGTCCGTCTGTTTGTCAAGACCCTTTATCGCGGGAACGCGAGGAGGTATCGAGATGGAGTTTTCATTGAGACTCCAGAAACTCGCAATGCCATCTATTGAGAAAAATAGTAGTAACAAATTTGTGAACAGAACACACAAACATATTGTTGAGTTATTTGTTATACTTTTAATATGTATTAAATGAAAAGAGAACATTTTATTATCTAATCATTATTTATCGTAACAATTGTGAGCTTCTGAGTTCGATCTTATATTTGACAGTTCAACTACTTTGTCGGCAGATGGCGTTATACTGATGTGTTAAGATTTTCCGCAGAAATATGACCTCAGCCCATGTTGAAATAACCACAAGAAGATCAACATGACCATTATTTTTACAATCTGTATTGCTAGTTGATAAATCATCGCACGAGTCGATTTTCAAGGTTAAGCTACGCTTGCCGAGGTTGGTCTATGGATGGGTGACCATTTAAACATACCGAGACTCTAGCGTGTCTTAGAATATACCAGTCACACGAGTAGATCTTCAAGGTTAAGCAACACTTGCCGTGGTCGGTCTGAGGATGGGTGACGCTTTTAACATTCATACGGGTTAATCGACCCGTGCGACTGTTATTACTTAACTACGAGCTCCTCATTCAGTACCTACTAAATATCTATTTAAAAAATCGATTATTCTTACACCATGCATCGATTTTATGAAACTGGTAATCCTAATATATAAGATACGTCGTAAGAAGCTGAAATTTGCCACGATTTTTTACAGGAACGGGAAAAAATGGGATATCCGCGTACAAGTCGCGGGCGAATGCTAGTTTATAATACGTACCTACAAAATTGTACGGAACACTCGGTGCGCGAGTCCGATTCGCTCTTGACCGGTTTTTATATTGATAGCCATACGTTTGACAACTATCTCACCTGATGGTTAGCGATGATGCGGTCGAAGATGGAACACGCTTGCCTAGAAGTAACCTATTCACTATTGGAAACATTTGATCTAAAAATGCGTTTTAACGAAATGTAACCATTGGATGGCTTAACCACGGGTCAAAAACTTGTAAGTTTAAATGAATTATAGATCCAATTTAATATTTCTGCAAATAGAAACGGGAATACCGTTTCAAAACTAAATGCTCAAAAAAAAAAATCAAACAGCGTGTATTTATCACGAGGAGCTTCGCATCTAAGTTAAAGCCCAATTCTTTATAAATACTTGGTTCCTGGCAGCACTAGTTAAAGTAACCGAAACCGCGCTTATTTGTCTTTTTGTTGCCTAACTTAAATTAACTTAAGTGCGAGTAGGTATGCTCGAACGATGCCAACTTCGTTCTGACCTACTTTATGAATGTGAACCGTACGAATTTGTAATTCATAAAACCCATGGGAAATGTAATAGTATGGGTGACTTTTGAATGGTATGTATTTGTTTATGTAATATTTGTCTGATGAACTAAATTAATTTACTAACAATAAGCTATGTACGTATATACTCGTACCTTGTGACTAAAATTACTGTAAGTAAGTAAAGGTATGTTTAGCAATGACTTCGGTAACTTAAAATCAACGTTTTAATGCTTTTATCATCATCCACTAAAAAGACACTAAAAGACGTCCACTGCTGGACATAGGCCTCCCCCAAAGGGGGTGGGGGTTTACCATAATCGCCACGCTTGGCAGGCGGGTTGGCGATCGCAGTGTATGGTGTTGCGTTTTACAGAGAACGCTGCTGCCCATTCTCTGGTGTCAATGCTTTTCAACTTGAAACAATTATGATGATAATAAAAATTAATCAGTAAGAATAATAAATACTAATCTTCCATAGTAAACGATTATTAGTCCACTAAACCAGCCAAACCCATAGCGTTTCATCTTTTGTTTCCATATTCTGTAATAGTCCGGGGATTGTCCTTGGGTATACTTTCACAGTGCATACAAGGATAATCGTCGGTTGGTGTCCCATTCCATTTGAAATGTCTAAAGAGGCCTCTGCGAGTTGGCTTCGGCCCCCTCGTACGCCTACCAAAGGACCGGGTCTCTAGGAAGAGGGACCCGAGAAAGTAAGAAACCTAATAAATACTAATATGTAAATTTATAAATTGAAACGTTTAAATTCAGTCAAGACCTGGTCCAAATTTTACCAAATTATTTTCATTATAATAACAATGTATTCAAAATTTGGGCCACTCAAGTGTCTCTTCACATGGGATGGCAAGAGACTAAGCCGGTAAATCCTACAATAATTGGATTCATGACAGAATTTTGTGAACACGCTTGACGATGTTTAGAATTTCGTACGTATATTTTATGAGCACACATTGCCTTCATACGTTCCCACGTCGTTGGATCAAATACGTTGTGTGAAAAGAGCTTTTGCCCATGATTTTGATACATTTCTTTTTTTTTTTTAATTTCCGACCTTTCAATAATAATAATAAATATCTTTTTATTGCTATTTCTAGTATCACAGTGGGTGTAGCAATTATTGAAACCGATACCGTCTTTTTAAACATCAACACAAGTAGGCGTTGCAAACATCATTCAAAGAAAACTCAAGTATTTTCTTACATCAATTATGAATCGTCCAGTATTCGAAAGTTAGTCTTCAAAACTCATCCATTAATCATGAAGGTTCGTCTAACTGAAACCGAGTGATTTGAGGGAGGAAATCTAATAACCTCGGTGACATTGGTACTGAAACTGTACGAGTTCCAATCCTACCATAATCTGGCAGAACTACTTCAGGTTAATCCTGAAGTAGTAGCTCGCTCCACCATTCATAATTCTCTTAAATTAATCTTCTCAACAATGCATTCAGGATTCCTTTTCAAATTAATTTTTCACTCTACAGCGTTAGTACATTAGCGTTTTAAAGCTGCACTGTTGTAGCACGCAAATATGTGGTTTATGTAAGCAAGTAATTAGTTTTCATGAAAAAAGTAAGAACGTATGCATTTCCAGTGGACGTAGATAATTTAAAATGGCGCGAAGCCAACATCTTTTATCACCATTAGACATTTAATACTCTTTAATTTTGTACATTTTTCGTGTAGAAATTTAGGTGGAGTGATCATTAAGGTTGGACTTCGAACGATTAAAACCACGCGGTGGCCGTCCTTGGTTCGTAGGTAAGGAGAATCTGGGATCACCGGAGGACGGACCAATGCGGATATTTAATACTAGAAACCGTTGTATTAATAATTGCTGCAAAGGATAAAATTTCTCGTGCATTCCCAGGAGTTAGTATGGCACGGTATAAATGTGGAACTCTGTAGTCGTACCTATTCAGTTGTACATCGTATTTTATTTCAAAAGACAATACAATAATCAAGTTACATTAGGGTCGGTTGAAACATTTTAACCTAAATGTCCACTTTGTGTCCAACTTTATATCTTGGTTAGGGCTACTCTAGAGTAACATTTTTTTTTGTCATTACGGCTTTTGTGAAATGTAAAGACTTTTCAGAACAAAATAGCCTTTACTATGTGAGACTGTTAATTGATTTGTGAAAATAAGAATGTAAAAGTATGATACTCTTTTGTTTATGTTTGTAGTGTGGGGCTGCAACCTTAGTTTGTGACTTAAAGCTCTCTAGGGCATTTGTGTTGAAACTGAATTGAGGTCAATCTTGGGTTTTCCGGGTATAGAATTTCTAAAGCTGAATAGATTTAATATTTTTTATTGATTCGTTAGCTGATTTTCTATTGTGCTAATTTTGCAATAAACTAAAACAACAATTTACAATACGTCGCAAATACGCGTTGCTTTTATTTTGTCAACAAATTTTTTGATACGCTCATCTGTGCGTACCTTTACTTCTATTACGTGCTATTAAACAACATTAATTAAGGTTATGTGTATTATACCACATCTAAAACATTAAGCAAATGGATTCCTTTCGTGTGATCGTTAAATCCGTGCATTATATAAATAACGGCTTTATTTTCAACCCTCCATTCTGACTCTGATTCCATTTCTGTTTAAACGAAATAAAGCTACTGAAAATGAAAGTACTCAGTAAAATGAAGGAACACATGCTGTTGTTTTATCACAGACTTAAATACACTTGTAAAAATCTGACTGTTCATGGGCCCAGCTATCTCGTTCGGAAAGATATACATTTCGTGTACAGATTCATATACTTCGTGATTTACGTGCAGGTGTGGATCATCGCCGTGGCCACCATACGCAAGTATTACGACCATTACCAGGAGAACACCATCCGGTTTACGACGCGCACTGACTACCTTGACTGGAACACTACATTCGCCTCCGTCACCGTCTGTGAACTCGCCAACTTCGAAAAACTTTGGACACTCAGCAAGTTATTTGATATTCGTGACGGAGAAAAGTATGATCGCTTCCTTGCCGAAATAATATTCTTCAGTGGGACATGCCACAGTTGCACTTCCACCTGCAAAAATACTACCTTGTGCTCACGTAATTATTCCGAAATTGTTTCAAAGTTCCGCACTTCCTGCAAGTACCTATTTAGATCATGTAAGTGGAATGGCCGAGACATTAACTGCTGTAAATATTTCAAACCTCTGCAAACAGAGTATGGGAAATGTTACACGATTAACAACAAGCACGTCGGTGGAAATCACAAAATGTTTTCCACGTCCGCGCTTGCAAAAAATCCAGAGGCAGGCGTTCTCGAAATAACTCTATCACAAGATTACGAGTCATTCATTCATTCACCCGAAGACATACCCTTCTGGAATATGGAATATGATCGTAGAATAAAGACGCTATACGGAGCAGAAGCTACAGTGAGGTTTTCAATTATGGATGTGGTGAATGAGCCGGAAGTACCTTTGATCGCTCCCGAGGTACGGCAATGTAGATTCCCCGACGAGGTTCCAGAGAGCTACATTGCGTTCCAACAATACAGCTATTCTGTGTGTATTATTCAATGTCGCATCGAGGCCCAACTGAAGCTCTGTAACTGTACACATCACTTGTCTCCGGTCCAATACAAAGATCGATATTGCGGCTTGGAGGGATTAAAGTGTTTGACGAAACACTACACTACACTAAGAAAGCTGCAAGTTCCGGGCACGAACGAGACGGGGTTGAATTGCGATTGTTTGCCTTCTTGCACGGAGCCGGATTACAATGTGGTGTCAAAGAAGTTGCTGGAGCCTGAGAAGGAGTTAAAAGTTAAGCCTGCGAGGTTTATCCTGAACAACAGACCGTATCAGCGGGTGACGCGGCAGGTCGCGCGCACGACCCTGGATTTAGTTGTCGCTATAGGAAACTGCTTCGGACTTTGCTTTGGCGGATCCCTGCTTTCGATCGTTGAAATAATTTACTATCTATGTTTTAAAAGGTGGAAGTTTGCATAAAAATACCAACATAGTTTCAACCTATAACTTGAGAGCGTTTACTTCTTGTGGTATTTTGTGGAATTTAATAATTCGCATATCCTTGTCCTTAGAAAATAATGAACCGATTTTAATGAATCTTGGTACCCATCCATATGCGTAAATAAAAACAATTTTTTTTTTGCAGAAACTGAAAATAAAATGTGCTTCTCTTTAAACATGTTTTCAAAAAAGTTCCAAACTAACTTTATAAGCCTAGGTATTTTACGTATGTATTTAATTAAAATCATTTCATTTATTTCCAAGAAACTGCAAGTTTCTATGAAAAACCATGAGAAATATATGGTTCTTCAACTGTGTAACTTATTGGTCTTATCTAAAAGAAAAACTCACAAACCGAGAAACACAAGAAGTAGAAAATTCTAGTATCAATAAAGCTTTTATGCATCACGTTTTTCTCAAACACGTGTGAAGGATTGAATTTGCAATAGGAATTTATTGAAGCCAGCTGCTGGCACATCCCGGGTAAGTCCATTCGTCCCAAACTCGAGGTAGACAAAGTCGGTAAATAAGTTTGGAAAAGCGGGAAGTTCTACGTTCTCACGAATATTAGCAACAGAAATAGTTTGTAGATGATGTTTGTTATTAGTTTTTCTTACTTACTGTTGGATGACAGTACTACCAGATGTGTAGTAACTGTCTTTTAGTGAGTAATCATGTTTCCTCGTCCCAAATTGCCTTCGTAAAGGATTTGTGCGTTTTAATAATATCCAAATGTAGGTAAATCCGGTCGACGGACAGCCCGGAAATGGTGGATTTATTGGCATCTTGGGTATAAGGTGGTTTATTTACAAAAATGTTGGTAATAAGGCTGTTTTGTGTTGCCATTTACAGGAATTTACCGTTTAAGTAATGTTGGTACTTTGTTTCATAACAAAGTTTAACATTCACAGTTAATTTTATTTAACTATGGTGTGATTTATGTGACAATGTGAACATTGACCCAATTATTGTACCTATACCTACACGATACGCAAAATGTGTGTACCTGCTAGATTTGTGAAATAAATTCTTAGAGAGTACACTGCTATGAATATTTATTTAAGAACGACAAAAGACATTGAATACTTAAAAATTAAAACGGGCCAAGTGCGAGTTGGACTCGCACACGAAGAGTTCGCCTTATTTTTTTAATTGTTTTTATAGCGGCAATAGAAATATACACAATCTGTGAAAATTTCAATTGTCTACCTAGTACGGTTCTTGAGATACAGCACACTTGCAGACAGCCGGACGGGCGGACGGACAGCAGAGGCTTGGCGTTGGTTACCCTTTGGGTACGTATCCCTAAAAATGGCACCAAATTTAAACATGTTCAAAATGCAGAGGATTTAGCTGTTCCATTTTTCGGTTGTTGGTCACTTTGCCGGGATCCTAATATTATGTTAAATTGTCATAATCACAAAGCAGTTACACTTTGTAATTAAATTTACTGAAAATTTTGTATTTTAATATTATTATTTTATTTAAATAACATTTACACGTTGACGCTGCTTAGACGTCGCATAGGTGTAAGTAATAAATCGCGTAATCGTGGCGTTAGCGTCACACTAAAGTGGCGTAGTTATACGTTTGTGAAACGACGAACTGTTACCCTAAATGAAAAGAATACTTTCATAATTATGTAATAATTTATTTCATAATTAATTAATACATTCTCGTCACTATAGTAGTACGTTTGCCTGTTTTTTTACACATATTTAGTCATCAACTTAAAAGAATGATAAGTAGGTATTAAATCTGAAAAGACGAGTGTTTTCTGTCATGTTTTATTTAAAGATTTCCGACTTGCCATAGCCGATAAATTCATCAAGTTACTATGTAAGATTAAAGACCATACTGTTTCTTTCTATCGCACACATCACATGATTTTCCTAATAAAAAAAAAACCTTTTTCATCAGAAAAATAATTTCAAGATATTCTAAAGTTGTGTTTACAATGAAATATTATGCCATCTCGAATCCAATTTCCGATTTTAAAATTTTAGAATGAGCCAAATATCGATTTCATGTAATCTGGGCGAGCTGTGACTACGTTTGGTTAGACATCATAAACAAGGAAGAGCAGTATAAAGTACATGAAAACTTGATACATCTACTTCCATTTACCAATAGGTATACATGAAAACTTTCAGTACAACAAAATTGAATTGAATGGTGCTTCATTTCCAATACCGTCTTTGTTGCATTAAAACCTACATGCATTTCCACAGAAATTCACCGAATGCTTTTCACCATTTTTCCATTTCCATTCACTGACAATATGTCCCAGAAACAATGTTTTCCCTTTAATAATCCCGTGATACGTTTTCGTATTTCTTTACCTCCATTTGAATTCATTGAATCAAATGGATATATCGGTCAACGTAGTTTCCAATTTCCATCCGTCGTACCGAAAACTTTTTGCTTTCGTAACAAATTTTCGTCACAATATCCGAAGGGTCAATTTTGTCGCTACGGTTTTTTACTTCAGACCCTCATTTTGTTGTGACAGATATCTGAATATCGAAGTATTGACGAAGTAAGTTTGACCTAAGTAATCAAAGTTGAACTCCGCTTAAATTGAATTGCGAACTGTCTTGTTATTCAGGAATATTGGAACTATTTGTGTCAATAGCTTTGGTGGGAATTGAGACATTTCAAATTATGTGTATTCGATCAAGTTTATTCAATTTTTTTTTTTTTTTGGCAAAGCTAATGTATTAAAAACCAAGGTAGAAGCAACGTATCAGATGAATAGGGAATATGCATGCGATTTTTTTATTTGCAAAATGAAATAGTTATTAGCTCTAGTAAACAATTAGGAAATTATTTTATAAATACCTTCATCAGTGATGAAGTTATTAAGCTTCAAAGATTACAATTAGAACGAGAAGTCCGATGTAAACTTTGACGTCATCGTCTATGACGCCTATACAACTGCCATAGAAAACAGCGTTTTCGCGAGAAACAGACAAACATAGTTGTTTAAAATAATTATATCTCCTTTGTTTTTCGACAAATTTTGGATTCTATTTTCACTGTTAGTATTATATTTATGCATATTTTTAGATAAACTGTATAGATGATAAATATATTTTTCAAGCATATTCCCTATTCTGGCTGCTAAGATTTGAATTCTAAAAACTTCATTCTAGTTAGGTAAATAAAACATCAGGTGGGTCAAACACCTTCCTTCGCTGATAAAATGCACCTCTAGGCAGCATTTGGACTTGACGCGTCATAAAAATTGCAATCTCCGCGGAGTCATCGGAAATTTTCTTTAAAATATCTACTCGCTGGCGTTTGCTTGTAGGTGCTAAAATATTTAACGATTTCTGGCATAAAACTTTCAAAACTTGGCATACTTACTGACTTATTTAAGGAGTACTTTCTATTTTCTAAAGCTAAAAAAGATGCCACAATATAACAGGTTGAAGTTGAAAATAAACTTTTGAATGACTGAAATATTGTCATAGTTCGATACAGCGTGACTTTTCTGTCTGGTTGAAGGACTAATAAAGTAGAATGAATGAAGTGACGACGCACAGAGCGACTGTCAAACAATGTCTTAGGTCAAATGCTCGTCATTTGGAAGAATTCAACTACGAAAACCAATCTTGTGACGCAAAACATGCAGTTCAAGACTCCATTCTGACTTTTGTTTGAGGCAAAATTGACCTTATGAAGCTGTCATCTGCTTTGCCCCTTATAATGCGGAAGGACTGTGTGGTCACCTACCCGAACTAGGATCTTTAACATAATTACAAAACTTCACAACCATTTACTTCAATATGCTGAACGTTCAATGTATTTGACAGTAATCCGGAGTGCCGGCTAATTTTATAAGAGGTCGGCTATCTATGTAGACCGGCGTTTTAACAGGCTATCATAATTGAGACAATTTATCTTAATTACGTACTGAAAGCTGAAAACATCGCCTGAATATTAAAACTTTGTTCCTCTGTAGCATTTGTTAATGTAGTTAAAAGTTAGGCTTTTACGTTATGGAAGTTCAAGGCCATCCTTAAATTAGGATTTCATCCATTTTAGGGTTCCGTACCTCAAAAGGATAAACTGAAACCTAATAGGATCACTTTGTTGTCTTTCCATCTGTCTGTCAATACCATTTATCTCGGGAACGCGTCAAGGTCTCCAGTTGAAATTAAAACAAAATACTGAAATCTACGGTCCCTTGAAGTTGTGAAAAAATCAAGCTTCTATGTTAACGTATAAAAAAGATACGGCCGTTTATGCCGCAAAAACGTAAATTTCGACACTTAAATTAAAATAAATAGGATTTTCGCGTTGATCTAGAACGATGCAATTTGGCAAATAATACCGTCTTATACTACAGATATAGGGAAAAGTCTGAAAACTATACATTTGTAATTAAAAAATTAATAAAAATTATTAATTTGTAAAAAATATACTCTTTATTTAAAATGTCATATATATGTACCTACAAATCAGTACGGAACCCTCGGTGGGCGAGTCCGACTCGCACTTGGCCGGTTTTTTTTATATCTGAGGAGCTCGTGGCTAAGTAATAATAGCCGCAAGGGCTGATATTCAAGGTGAAGCAACGCTCGCCGAGGTCGGTCTGTGAATGGGTGACCATCTTACCAAGACTCCTCCGTGCCTCAAAAAGCACCATAAGCCGTAGGTCCCGGCTGTCATCATCATCATCAGCCTAGCCTTTTTCAACTATAGTAGGATCGGCTTCCTGTGTAACCAACCGGATTCAGCTGAATACCAGTAGGTCCCGGCTGTCATTTGTAGATATTTGGCTGTCGCCATTCTCAGAAGCCATAAAATCAGACACCAGACTTTCCAAGAAGTACCGAGTTAACCAGTTACTAGGTTGGGGAGTTCAGATAGTCAGTGACTCCACGTAAAATACTGGTAATCGGCTGAATCCGGTTTGAATGGACGCCGACCCCAACAGAGTTGAGAAAAGGTTAGGTAAATGGGCTACCCACTCAATAATTCAGGCAAATAATTTTACAAAGATAAAAAAACAACTTTCAAAAACAAAACACTACAAGTATATAATAACTTTAATTTCGGAAGTCGGTGTTTTTGGTATTTTTTTGGTTTTTTGACACCGACTTCCGAAATTAAAGTTATTTTATACTTTGTAGTGTTTTGTTTTTGGAAGTCGGTTTTATTTTTATGTAAAAAAGTTTTTTATTTTTCGCTTTTTAGTGGTGCCTGCGTACCACTAAAAAGTAAAACCACAAATACAGCGTACCGACGTGATGTTATGTTATGAACAGGTGTAAACAATCAACAGACATGCTATTTCAGAAATCCCGATCTATTTGCTATCATTGATTGAAGAGTTCCGTTGCCTACCTCCGAAGTTCTTCATCAGATCTTCACCATATTAAAATGAGACCAGTCTAGGAAAATAATCTTTCAAACATAAAAAAAATCATTCAAATCGGTTAAAAATTGGCGAAAATATTACAGCACCACCAATTTTCACGAGATCCCATCATCAGATTCTGACTTGGTGACAATGGGACTTCAAGAGTATAGGCTTTCGAATAAAAAAAAAGAATTTTTAAAATCGGTCCACAATTGGCAGAAAAATCGGTGAACATACATAAAAAAAAATACATACAGCCGAACATAGAACCTCCTCCTTTTTGAAGAAGTCGGTTAAAAATATCGTGAGCTTACTCAAAAATACCTGTAAGTATCATAATTGGAATTCGTCTGAAACTCCCAAATCCACGAACTATAATATCAAGTAAAATATTATTAACTTCCGAGGTATTTTCCCAGTATTTTCCTTATAATTCTCCGCCTTTAACCCGAATCTGAATTGCTTACAAATCAAAGATTTAACAATAAATAATTAATAATAATTGCTCAATTTGATAAGGGTTCTGTAACATTTCAAAATATTCTTGCTGATCTGAAAATTATTTCTATTTTTGATTTTGAACGGGAATATTTCTAAAATAATTTTTAAATTCCGATTTCAGTTTCCTCCAAACTATATTTCGTACCTAAAGCCTGAAAAGTGATCGAGTTACTTGCTAAATCCTATCGAAATTTCAACAACAACCGCTTCAAAACGATGAAATAGACTCCTTTGGAAACTACACTTTGATATAGGTGTTGTTGTTTTGCCGATGTTAGATTAACAAAGTTTGTTGGTAATTTATTTGGAATAAGACGTAGCTGGGTGTCCACCTACGTTAAATAGATACAAAAGTAACATGGTCAAAATCCGACTTTAATAGATATGCCACTTTGCTGATAGACGGCTTGATAATCACAGTAACAAATACCTATTTGCCAAACTTTTTAAAAGACGGCTTAGGCTCAATTTACACCGCCGCGGAACGCAAGTGTCAATCTGAAACTTAACATAGCAAACTCACCCTTATCTCCACAATGTAGTGCACATGTTTCTTCTGAAATACAAAAAAGACGCGCGAATTCTACGGAAACCTCGCGAATTTGCGCTATGAAATATATCAGAAGAAATGTACATTACGTTGCGATGGTGTAAATTGAGAAATACAGAATACTTCGTAATGACACCCACATGACTTTGGAAACCTATTCATAGGTTGAAAAGTACAACAGCGTATACCTAGACCACATACTAGTTGTATAGTTCTATGTCCCAAAATTTCATACCTAAAACAAAAATTGGCGGCATTATCCGACTCGGTACCTATTCACTTTCATTATTTAGGAAAGAATAAACAGCTCTAAGTTAAACAGGAAAAATTATTTGATTAAAAAAGTGCAATCAACTGGCTCACCCCATCTACTGTCAGGTTAACCCTTAACGGCATAATGTATTACCTTATTAGATCGTCTCACGGCGTCAGATTAATTTTACGTCCAGATTGTCTAAACAAGCGGAGTGATTGACCTTAGAACGTTTTCACACTGGCGTAGGCGTCTTCGTGCGCACGTTTCAAGCAAGGTATTTGGAGAACCTGCCAAACTATACTTAAGGCTGCTCTCTCGAAAAAAGCTTAACTTAGCGTGCTGTTGAAGTAGCTTTTCGTCGGCACTAAAAAACAAATTGCATCTGAAAAAAATTGTTAGTAATAGTTAGTTAGTATACTAATCAACATGATATGATTTGTAATTTGGTTTAGCCAGAATTAGTTTATCTCCAAATCGTTGAGATCAAACCATTTTACTCCTTAATTTTTTCAAAAGAGTAAAAAATATGTTTACTGCTTTGCTACAAACGAAAATGATTTGGTTTTATTACTTTTTAAAAACATGTAGTATTTTTATGATAAAAAATTAAAAATGCGGTAAGCTCCGTTTATATGAACAAGGTCATTGAATACAAGCCTTAAAGATCTCACAGTGACAGTTTAAATGAAGTGAATCTGAAGTAAAACTGTTTTTCCAAAGCTAAGGATTGACCTCGCTCAGGTACCTAACTTTGAAAGCAGAGATAACATATAACATATAGGAGGTAACGTACTCTCCTAAACATTTGCAACGTACTTGGCGGGGGTGATCAACTACGACCGGGAAATTGAGTAACACACAATCAATGGCCTTTCATTTGGACACTTAAAAAGTATTGATTTATTCAAACATTTTGAAGCTGAAAGCTGAGCAATTTCCTTCAAATTGCCTTTGCTTCAGTATGTTAAGCAATTAGGTCGTGGATGTAATGTGTATTCTATTTTGTAGTAGCGAACATTCGGTCTTTTTACGCACACGCGTGGAACTCTCTACGAACACGCGACGAGTGCGTTGGCCGCTCGCTTCGCAAGAAAACGCCCCCAAGTCACCAGTGTGATAATGCCCTAACCGTCTGCTCCGACTTATGAACTCTATTATTCAAGCTTTGCCTACCATCTGTTTCGTGGTTCACTTTATACAGAAGATATTGTCGGTTTACTCGGGATCCCTTTGTGAATTGTTTTAAAATTCACAATAGGACAGCTGACGGAAATCGAATTGTTGCGAAGAGAAAGAAGAGATTTTTAGCGATTTGTTTTATAGCGGGACTGTTTCCGAGTATTTGTTTTTTTTTACCGGTGTTTTTCTAAAGTAAACAATCTTTTATATATCTATATACAGGTTTTTTAGGCCAGCGCTTATCGCTTTATCAACCGTATCAAAAAGTGGTTATGAATGTAAAAATAACAATTAAATTAATTAATTTGCATTAATCAACCAAAAACTTTTGAAATTTTAGTTACAATTACAGGAATTCGCGCCATGCATATGCCAAGGTTGGTTTGTGGATAGGTGACCATCTTAATATACCGAGCTTCCTCCGTGCCTCGGTAAGCACGTTAAGCCGTTGGTCCCGGCTGTCATTTGTAGATCTTTGGCAGTCGTTACGGATAGTCAGAAGCCAGTAAATCTGACTCCAGTCTTGCCATGAAGTACCGTGTTACCCAGTTAATGGGTTGTGGAGGTCTGGTAGTCAGCCGCTCCTCGTAAAATACTGGTATTCAGCTAAATCCAGCTTGACTGGAAGCCGACCCCAATATAGTTGGGAAAAGGCTAGGCAGATGATGATCCAGTCTTTTATCACAAATCTCCATTAGTTTTAGATCTTATTTTATAATAGTTAAAATACCTAACTGCAAAATTAAGGTAATTCTTATAGTTAAGTTAAGGTAACTCTTTCTACTGCCACTTTCACTCTTTATGTTGGCAGTAGATCTATACTAAATATAAAGCTGAAGACTTTGTTTGTTGGTTTGTTTGCTTGAACGCGCTAATCTCAGGGACTACTGGTCTGATTTAAAAAAATATTTCGTAGTTAAATAACCCATTTATTGAGGAAGGCTATAGGTTATATATCATCACGCTAAGACCAATAGAGCAGAGCAGGAGCAGACGAAGTTGCGCGGTAGTCGACCCGCGCAACTTCGTCTGCTCCTGTTCTGCTTAGGTACATAAAAATCCCACATACAGCAAAATGCAAGTAAACAAAATGATGTATTTTCTGCAATTAATAGCACATAATATAGGTACAGTAAAAGCCAAATAGCCAATCCGTAATTAATATCTAACTATTCAACTCCAATTAAGCTCCCTCGGCCGAAACTATAATACGTTTGCGATAGTTCTGTTTTGGAACGCAACTTCTCAAAACCGGGCTCCATTTCGATGAAAACTAATTATTAGAGTCCAATAGCCAAATTGATATACCATTAAATTATGACAGCAAACTTGCTGATATTTCAGATCAAAATTCGGTGATTTCTCTTTGCATAAATTAAATGAAACAAATATTCATCCACGAACTGACTGGCTTTGTATTATGGAACTGATGTTTTAAAACTGCAGGCACTAAACTCACTTTAGGTACAGTTTCGTTAAGTTCCATTCATCACCATTTTTAGGGTTCCGTAGTCAACTAGGTACCGTTATAGTTTTGCCATGTCCGTCTGTATGTCTGTCCGCGGTTTAGTTCAGAGGCGCTTAGCACTAGAAGGTTGGAATTTGGTATGGGTAAGCATATTAATCACGCCGCCAAATTGAATAAAAAAAATGGGTAGAAATACTTTAGGTTACCTCCCCTCCACGTAAAGTGGTAATGGATCCTATTTTCATTATCCATCCCATAGTGTTGTTGGATAGGTTATTTAAAAATGTTAAGGGATGACGAAACCCATTTTTCCGTCCAAGGTTCCGTTTGCGAAATATAAGCTATATAGTACTAATTTTTGTTAGAGTCAAGTGCACCCTTCTCTCTCAGCTAAACGGTTGTTTTTGGAAACGAGACTTTATAAGTTAACAAAGTAATAACCAGTCGACAAACCAACAAAATTTTACAATTATGACGTGCAACTTTGGAACCCCACACTGCGCGCGACCCGACACGCACTTGGTTTGTCTATGTATATTACTACGTACATATCCTTTTAATAGTAACTAGTAGTTGCGAATATAATTTAAAAAAATATGAAAAATTTATTTAAGACCATGAGATCCCGTTAATGTTAGAATGAACTTAGCCTAAGTTATTAAAAACAAAATAATAAAATACAGAAAAATAAACATTGAGACCGTGTCAGAATCTACTTTCAGGTAGCTTTACAGGTTTTCAAGCTGAAGTTGAGACTGACAGATATCTAGTGTACTTCAAATCCTTAGTAAAAAAATCAGGGTGGGTAGGAAGTTTTATTATTTTATTAATGTTTGAAAACTTACAGTTTGAACATTTGAGTAGCTATAAATTACATTACATATACGTATAAATGAGTTATGTTATAATCTTCGCTTACAAGCACCAACTGCCTAATTAATAATGTTCCCAATGCTGTAATACGTTTACCGGTAAATTGATGTATTAATTATTATAACCCTGTCAGGGACGACAGCTTGGTTTATGAGATGACTATCCTGAACAGTTAAATAGGTACACTGTTTCGTTGAATTTATTATTACTAGATAGATATCTGCAAGCTCCAAGCATAAACACGAATACACAGTCATCTGCCTAGCCTTTTCCTAACTATATTGGAGTCGGCTTCCAGTCAAACCGGATTTAGTTGAATACTAGTATTTTACGAGGAGCGGCTGCCTACCGGACCTCCACAACCCATTAACTGGGTAACACGGTACTTCATGGCAAGACTGGAGTCAGATTAACTGGCTTCTGACTATCCGTAACAGTCGTTAGCTGTCGTTTGTAGATCTTTGGCAGTCGCCAAAGATCTACAAATGACAGCCGGGACCAACGGCTTAGCGTGCTTTCTGAAGCACGGAGGAAACTCGCTATGATAAGATGGTCACCCATCCACAGATCAACCTTGACAAGCGTTGCTTAACCTTGAAGATCGACCCGTGCGGCTGTTATTTTCTAGCCACGAGCTCCTCTTAACACGAATACACAGTAAATTAATATATATTTCTCATTTTTTCAATACTTTATGCATGTTTAAAAATCACAGTCAGAGGTAAATAAAGATTCACCTTTTTTTAGATCTATCTTTTCTGTAACTTATATGGTGTACATAATAAAGAGTATTGTATTCTATTCAAAACTAGCCAGCCCTTGGTTGAACCTATTAATGATGTACGAATCTGCTAGTATGTATATATACATTTTTTTTACTATTGATAGGTACGCGTTTGAACACTATCTCACCACACATTTACAAAAAACCTGTATATCCTGAAATATTGGCTTTATTTATTTACGATTCCCTTAGGTAGTGGTACCAATGCAGAAATCTTCCTAAAATTCTCCGTTTCTATGCATGACTTTATATTTAAAAAGTTTGTGGGACCGTTCTTGCCTTCGTAGAATATTCAGAATCGAAAGACTTTGGTCGGTCAGGGCCGGCCGTCTCAAAAGTTGGGACTAACTTTTAACTTTATTTTATGCCGGCCCAACTGGAGTTTCAGTTCTCTCACAATTTTGAAAATGTAATGGGAGCCACGGGTACTATTTGTTTACTTTATGATTTCTCATTTAATATTTTTTTCAAATAAAATAATTTAAGTGTCACGATTTGCTCAAATATGTGCCCCATATCATAAACGGTTGCAAAAATATGGAACGAAAATAATTAAAATATTCTTTGGAATGTTCAAATGATCATGTTCGCTTCACGCAGCTTAAGCCTAAATAAAAATAAACCGTACTTGATATAAAAAGGTTCGATTCACTGCATTGGAATATTGATCGCACCGTTGTAATATCTTGACGTTTTACCATATTTTGTACATAATTCATGAAAACGGTCCTTTTAACATAACAGCGCAAAATGTACTCATATTCAATTTGCTGAATATGATTTTTCGACGAAACATTTTTTCCCAAATCTAGTAAGTTTTGCAAATGGTTTAACGCTATCTTCCTTTGGATTTAAAGTAAGTTACCGCAGTAGCTGTGCAAGTGAAATTAGTTTTAATAGTAACCTAGATACCTCTTGGGTTAATAGAAAAGCTGTTTGCAAGTACGATGCGGTGAAATGCGGCGATCGTATTTCTTTGAAAGAATCTCGCGAGAGTCTAATCCCGCTGCGGTAATCAATCATTAAGTTCTGTAATGTATTTGCTATGAATGATTGAATATAAATTATCCTAGTTTATTCAACTTATTACACAGGACGAGCTACTAATTAGCTGGATAATATTATAGTCATTCTGGTTACGATTTTCAAAGGATATTTTTCAGTGTCAGTGAATCGAAAGCAAACGAAATTCTACCTGCATTCACTCGCTCACTGGCCTGAAAGTAATCAAATTAGGTTATAACATATACCACCTACCTATAATATACCACCTGTGTTTCCAAAAGCTTACAACCCTAATCTCTTCAAAGTTAGAGTGAACAGGCTCCTTCTGGGTAGGCTCGCTCCATCGTAGACTATGTCTCTGTCATCTCTGACATAGACTAGAGTCAAGAGCAAACCCATTACAACTAAATAAAAATAAATAAAATACAGTTTACTTATAGTGGTCGTCACGCATTACAAGAACATGATTTTATGAGTTCAAAAATTCGCAAGCAAGAGATTCATATTAGATAAGAAAAAATGATGTTTAATGGAAGAGGTTTTATCACTGCAACTAGTTACACAAAATTATTTATTCATAAATACTATACTCTAAGGTGTTTATGAAATAAAACTTGAGCAAGCACGAGATTCATATTGAAAATGAGTCATGAAAAAAATGAGAGACGTTTATTTACTGCAACTACGATACCTACATTGCAGAAAAATAGAGTGCACTTTAAAACTTTTATGGTGACTCAGAAAGTTCATACTTTTGTTTGATCTATACTAATATATAAAGCTGAAGAGTTTGTTTGTTTGTTTGTTTACTTGAACGCGCTAATCTCAGGAATTACTGGTCCGATTTGAAAAAATATTTCAGTGTTAGATAGCCCATTTATTGAGGAAGGCTATAGGCTATATATCATCACGCTAAAACCAATAGGAGCGGAGCAGTAATGAAAATTGTGACGCAAACGAAGTTACGTGCGTCAACTAGTTGAAAGATAAAGCAAAAAGCAAGCAAGCATACTCGTCGCGTCATAAGTTTCGCGAGTATAGTATCCATTTTCTTAAAAACATTTTGAATAAAAAACTCAGTGGGAAACTCAAATGAAAAGCACGAACTCCAGTAATTGAATCCGTGGCAAGACGTTTTTAATAGAGACTTTCTCATAGGAAACTTGAACATACTCGCAAGGCAGGAAAGATTAAAGTTTTCAGATCAAACGACTGAAAACTAGAAGATCGGAATTCCTACGAATCTCGCGATCCCGCGTGTTTCGTAGACACAACTTTCGCGCGAGTAACTCGAGAACATAGCACAGGTACTTAAAATGAAGGAAAGTTCACTTACTAAGTTATACGTGGCTTTCCATGCTTAAGAGATAGACTAAATAGGCTTTTAATTATTTTATATTGCGGTAAGTCGTAATTTAAAAATAAATAAACATAGGGTATACTGAACTACCTATTTTTTTAACAATTTGATACCTATATGAAAGTTTTAAATTCAACAGGGCATTTTACTGAAAAAATCAAAATACTTGACTTAAAACAAAGTAATTATTTTTAGTAAAGATACTCTCTAATGCGGACATAAAAACGACAAACTGCATGCCAAAATTACCGGGCGTATTTTTATGTAGACCAACTGAAAGACAACTCAATTATGTGTAGCTCAAAATATAGTTTTTATATTTAGTATTTTTTTATAAAAGAATAATATTGTTAGTTTTTTTTTCGAATACTTTCGCGCGTGAGTAAAGGTGTGTCAGCAAGGAGGAGGTTGCCAGCTGCTGTCGCCTTAAGTAAATGTATTAAAATTACCTCCTGGGTACACCTATAATAAACCCATGTGTTGAACCTTCGAGTACAATACACCTTTTTATTAAACTTATAATGAGTTATAATGTTATATCACGTGTATTAGGAGTATGTTTGATGTACAAGTTTTCGACACACATGGTTCGAAAGTTTGAGGAACAAAATATTGTTGTTTTAGCTTCAAACATGTGTTGGATTAACTTTTTCAGTTATACGTGGAAGATTTACCCGACTGCGAAAGAAGGAGGGTTATGTTTGTTTGGGCTATATTGATACGTACAAAGGACCGAATGAGACTAAGTGCCGAAATTGGAGTCCCTATTCTAGGCTATATTGATTTCCAGAAATATGTAAAAAAAAACAGGTCAAGTCCGAATTGGACTCACACACGAAACGTTCCGTACCATCAACCGAAAAAACAAGTTTCTTGTATAAGCCCCCTTTAATTTTATTTTATTATATGTTGTTATAGTGGTATCAGTAGGTATATAATATTTCAACTGTCTACTCATATACGGGCCTGTATACATACTTATATAGGGTTCTGTTTTCCGTCCTTTGAGTACGGAACCTTAAAAGGTTTTACATCATTTAAAGTATTTCATCACCTTGAACCATATTGTGTACTCGTATATTAATATGGCCGAGCAGCGACAGTAAGGATCTAAGGACGCGTGGTGATAAATTCTCGAGCCTTCTCTGTTTGAGAAGATACCTCTATTCTAAACGGGACTGTAACAGGTCTAATATAGAGTTCCCAAATCGGACCCTACTGATATTATTACTACGACTAAATATTGCATCCTCATTTTAAGATTTCTGACAGGTTTCTGTATACTTATTTTATTTTTATAATGTATTTCTTTGCTCCAGTGGCTGATTTCACGACGCAACTGTCTCAGTTATACGAGCACCACTCCACTGAGCTGCAGGTCCTCGTCGCCAGCTTCCGGAAGAGAAGCAGCGAGCTGAGGAAGGAAAGGTAAGCATAGATTTAGACAGGAGCAGAGATAAACAACAATACAAGGAACGTTGAGCATTTCGACATATTTTCACTACGTCCACATGAATTGAAATGTTTAAAACAGGTTTAATTGAGATAAAATTAAAAATTATTTGGATCTGCTGAAGAATGCATTTTCTATCATCATCTATCAGGATATGGTTTCCGCACTTAGTCCTGATGTTGGACCATTGTGCGTGAGCCATGGCGGCCAAAATTTAATCCAACCAGCCAACCTCCCTCCAGAAGCAGATCAGTTTACCTGGTGCGTTCAAGATGTCTGTGAGCGAGCTTTGTGTTCCTATCGTTTGGTTCCGTATTTCGGTAACGCCTGTGCACTCGAGAAGTACATGCGATACAGTTTCCTCCTGTTCCATGCATACTCTGCATAGAGGACTGTCCGTAATGCCTATGGTGTATAAGTGTTTGTTTAATGGGCAGTGCCCGGTGATGGTCCCCGCTACCATTCGCAGGCTGCACCTATTCAGCCGCAGAAGGCGACTGGTCAGTTTCTTGTTTAGGGATGGCATAGCTTCCCTGGATTGCCTGCAGCCTGGTGCCAAGGCCCACCAGCGTTCCGCCTGCTTGTGTGTGTGTTCTTGAAGCCATGTGCGCAACTGGGTGAATGGGAGCGGTACTATGGGTTCGGGTCCAGCCGCCACTGCACCAGAACCTCTCCTGGCCAGCATATCGGCAGCATCGTTCCCTAGTGATCCGCTGTGTCCTTTAATCCATTGCAGCGTCACAGTGTTGCGGTTGGTCACCGTGATGCGTTCCAATGCAATGTGACATTCTTGTATAAGTTTCGAGGTAGTATAATATTTCCCTAGGGATTGGAGGACTGAGGCGCTGTCAGAGAGTATGCGAATATTGGTGTTCGTGACTCTCCTGGCTTCTATGGCGTGGATCGCTAAGATAATGCCCATACATTCCGCCTGGTAGACGGTGTTGAGTTTACCCAAGGAATGATGAAGAATGCATTTTATAAAAAGGTTTGTTACTTTTTTACGACGTGATCCTTTTGTTTTCTCTACAACTATTCATCTATAGTTAAATCTATACAAAACCATTCTTTATTTTAATCCAAAATCAGACAGGGTGTCGACAAAAACAATCTATCGTATTGACAAATAGCTATGGCAAAGCATTCGGGCCATCAGACCATCGCTTTCAATTCGAGCCTTTTTTACAATCCCAAAAGCTTCCATTCAGAGAAAACTAGATTATCCTAGAATAAACTGACTAACCATATCGAGCTGAGTTTGAAAAATTGGTTTATAGTGAAACCGGATAAACATCACACAGCTCAAAATGATAACGATGTGATAGAATCCATGAGCCAGTTTGTGTAACATTGAGTCAGCATCACAAAATAAAGAATATTTTGAATATAAACAGAAAAGCAAGTACAATCCAATAAGCAATCGACAACAAAAGCTACATCCTTCATCTTTAACAAATATTAGTAATGCGAGAATTTTTCTGGATTACCTAATAGAAAATAATTTTAGCACAAAATTTTAAAATAAAAATGCTACTTGAAATTCTCATCTTCCTCGATTCGATTTGCAAATGGAAGGCGTCGCGATAATTTATTTGTGCTAATGTTCGTCAAATTCGAAATCAGAATTTCATTTCGAAGATTCGGTCGTTAATGGCATACTGAGATAGAAATCACACTGGCTGCAAGGAATGTATAGTGTTGCTGTCATCGCGTACTGCGAACTGGGAATATGTCTGCCAAGCGTGGCATCTCTTTGATGTTCATGATAGCCATCAGGGCAGAGCTGGACAGTGCCTATTCAAGCGTTATAATGATGAGTGTATGTCCTGTAACAAATTGAATTTGTGAATGTAGTGTGAGGAAATAATAATAAAATACTGGTATTCAGCTGAATCCGGTTTGACTAGAAGCCGACCCCAATATAGTTGGGAAAAGACTAGGCAGATGATGAGTATACAGTGAGGAAATCTCAGTTAATTGGTAGACTTACAGATATACGTAGAAAAATACTTTATTTAGGCACTTGTCTCACCGCCGGCGGTCAGCGAGTAGCGAGTAAACCTTCAAACTCGAAACAGTTGGCGATCAGCGAGTAGAGAGTAAACCTTCAAACTCGAAACAATTGGCGATCAGCGAGTAGAGAGTAAACCTTCAAACTCGAAACAATTGGCGATCAGCGAGTAGTAAGTGAAAAGTTTCGATAGTTTTGACGCTCGGCTTTCAGCGAGAGTTTTTTGCGACGAGCTTTTACTCGCAATACTCGCTCTGGCCCGCACTATAGGGAGAAAGTAGAAATTACCGCTGTTTGGTCAGTACCGACCGCCAAGCGAGCATCGCCGAGCGATGTTTCTGAGCGAGTACAATCTTTGATAGCTCTTTTCACTGCGATCAACTAGAGGTAAGAGCCGCTCGCCGGCAGTGTGAACAGCCAGCTATCGACTATGAATGTATGTGTCTCTTTTATTCACACGAGATCTATATCTTTTGTCCCTTTCCTTATCGAGCGAATGGCCGATAGCTACTCGCTTCCTCGCCGGTGGTGAGACAAGTCCCTTAGGCTATGGATCATTTTTTAAAAAGAATGATAATAAATCTGTAGAGTTAACAAAAGGCATACTTCTATTATGAGAAACAATAATATTAAAATAATCATCATCATCTGTTTAAAACCGATACGTTCGTTTTGAAAATAATAAAACATTTAAATAAAATCAAACCGTACAGCAGCTTCTTTTCCTTCAAAATAAGGTTAAATTCTCTGGTAAACACATGACCTATGGAATTACATGACTTAATTAAAAATCACATTAAATTGTAAAGTCCGATGTCCGTAAAGTTCTTTTAAAGTCTTCCTTTCCCCAAGGGTTAATAATATTAAGTGTTTAATTAAATGAAGGCCTAGATAAATGAAAGCCATATTTACTCAGCGGTCCGACATAACTCTGCCCGTGACGTCACCACGCACCCAGGTACCTGACCCAAGCTCGTAAATATTACGATACAAATAATGAAAAATGTTGCCATGTGATACCTAAATTCCATGCAAAGATTAGATCTTTAGCAATTTCCTTTTGTAGGCTGAAACTAGTTTTTTTTTACTTTGTAGTTTTAGCAACTGGCCTGCTTTTTGACTTAATCTAGGTTCTGAATGAGAGTGCTAATTTCCGTTGCTTAATTTAATGTTATAAATCAACCTGTGTTTGTAACCTTCTTCTAAAAGGAAGAGGTTCTATGTTCAGCGGTATGTTTATATGCTTTTTTTTATGTATGTACCGATTTCAAAACTCTTTTTTTTTAAAGCTAGCTCCTGAGGTGGTTCCATCATCACCAAGTCAGTATCTAATGATAGGATGCCATGAAAATCGAGGGAAACCCTTAAATTTTATAGGCACATACAACCATCATCATGTACTTTCTTACGCAACTCAGATATTTGTGCCTGGTAATTGGTTGTTGAGCTGATGATGGAAGGTATAAGTCAGGATCTGACGACGGGATCCCATGAAAAATATTTGTTCAGCAATATTTTTGCTAATTGTCAACCGATTTGGATGATTCTTTTTTGTTTGGAGTATTTTCCCAGACTAATCCCATATGAATTTGGCGAACATCTGATGAGGAACTTCGGAGGTAGTAACGGAAATCTTCAATAAATGATAGCAAATGGATCGGGATTACTGAAATCGCATGTCTGTTTATTGTTTACACCAGTTCATAACATAACATCACGCTGGTACGCTGTGAAGGGGTACGCAGGTAGGTTAGGGGCACTATAAAGTGAAAAATAAAAATAAAAACATTTTTACAAAAAAAATACAACTGACTTCGAAATAAAAAACAATTCAAAGAATAAAATAACTTTAATTTCGGAAGTCGGTGGTTTTGGTTGTTTTTTGACAACGACATCTAAAATCAAAGTTATCTTATTCTTTCTACTGTTTTTTATTTCAAAAAAGTTTTTTTGTAATATCCACTAAGAGAAAGATTATGTTAGTGTTTTATTGACAAGCGAAATAAATGGAATAAATACAATTAGTTAGTTTCTCATACATTTCGTCCATTTTCTCTAACGAGTTGAAAGATAGGCAGAACTCCAAAGTTTGCCCACACGCTCATTTATTAAACCTACGCAGGCAATATCTTATAAAACTAATCCGTTACTGGCCATTACTCCAATATCTAGAAGGATGCCATAGATATTGCCTATTGGCTCTCACAAAAGACCGCTCACACACTCATTAGGAACATTACATGTAGGTACATTATCTAGGCAGTAAGCTAGCTAAAGGTAATTAATTCTTTCGGAGTGAGCCTTTGTATACCAATAGTCCGTTACACTGATTTATTTATTTACTAGTTGACCGGCGCGGCGCAACTTCGTCTGCGTCACAATTTTATATATAAATTTGTGTCTATAGCCTGCCTCAACAAAATTAAATGGGCAATCTAACACTGAAATAGTTTTTCAAATCGGACCAGTAGTTCTTGAGATTAGCGCGTTCAAGCAAACAAACAAACTATTCATAGATTTTATAGGCAATAAACATAAAAAATGTGAGCATTCTCTGTAAACAAGTCACTTACAGGAATGCACACCTTTGTCAGAAAAGGTCTGATTAAGATCGATCAGAGATATTTAATAAAAAGAGAGATAACCAAATAGCATGCTTGTCTTGTATGTATGACACATGTTTTAGCAAATAAATGTTATCTTATCTTATCTAATCAAACATTATTTTTTCGGTCTGAAATGTATGTAACCGATATTTGAACAGCTTCATGTATTTGCTACTGAAATAAAGTCTTACATAATCCTCCGATACCTTGAACAAAACCTAAAACATGTCAGATACTCTAACATGTTTTAGATAGGTTCTTTTTCTACTTTTTATCTTCACTGCATAACATACGCAAATACAATTTTCCACCTCCATCATACAAAAATCGACGTACAAAAATCCTCAATGTGATAGACAGACAAGAGCTAACCTTAGGAAAACAAAGAACATTTTTGATCTCCGTACCTGCGTCAACCTTTTTGTATTATCGTTCGCTGTCTCGACATAATATTGCATGAGTATCGATAATATGGATAAAAGCGCATCTACATAATTTGTAAATTGTTTCTGGATTTTATATTTATATTTACTCAGTGCGTATGTTATCTTTGACATTGAATACACGGGTACAGTCACAGACAGAACGAGCGAAACATAATGAACGAAAGAAATAAACTTCTTGAATTACATTCAATATTAATTTGTTTTTTCGCCATTGCTCCGTCTCTTTTGTTTTAAAAAGCGACACGTCGGGAAAGAATGTTCACCACATTTCTATTTATCTTTGTAGCTCATCAATATAACAATTTTTTCACCCTTATCCCAATTTATTAGGGGTCGACACAATTCTTCGACTTCCATACTTCGTAATTGTGAGGAAAACAACAAAACTCAAATGAATTATTCAATAAAAGATGATGAAGATATTATAACACATTTCATGCAGACATTTCGCTCCAATAAGTTTAAGTAATAAGCTTATCCGTTGTGCCGTGTCAGCGCATCTGCGTTTCCATCTCTCAAGTTGCCTTCACTAGTCACATGTTCGCTACCTGCGTCTTATTTCATACACATAACTTATTTATAAGAACAGGAAACTCTTCACAAGATATTGACACAATTTCAATAGGAATAATAGAGTATTTTACTTATACTATCAATATGTAGTAACCTCAACTGTATTTTTATCATCACGTGTTGTACCCATATATATAGATAACATAAACTACCAGCTATTTTACCAAAAACTTATCTATTATGCATTGCATTTCCAGCACAAAAGCTGTTTCCCATCACCCTTAAAATTGAATAAAAATAAAACGTTTTGTTACCCAAACGTTACTGAAAAAAGAAAACGTTTCGTTCAAATTGCTTTCCTTTACAAACAAACATAAAAATAAAAACACGCCGCTTAGAAATTGTGTTCAAAATATGTACCTTTCAAAACCATTTTAATATCAGCGGTATTTTAAGAGACTACGAACTTTTAACTTTACGACTTCATGAAAAACGTATCAAATAAAAGTAACGGACTCGCACGCTTCAAGTTTCCCGTGCGAAATATTTACGAAAACCTTTGGAGCGACGTGCCAAGCCTTTGTGAATCACAAATGGCGGCAGTAAATCAACTCATAATTTATTCATCAGGGAAGAATTGTGAGATCTATTGGAGAAGACTGCCTTCAAACAAGTCCTTCTTTAATTGAAACGAGACAATCCAATTATTCTCAAGGAATCAAATCCGAAGGCACTTAACTCTGCCATTACAGGCAAATAAAAGGAATGTTTGATTCCCCGGCTTGATGCTGTGGCCGACTGTTGAGGGAAGTTCCTCGTTAGCCACAAAGATAAAATAAATCCAAGCAGTACTGATGCAGTAAAATTAACTTTATTGACTATATTGTCTATTCCAATACTGATTTTCTTTATCTATGAGTGGGTTTTTTGTTGCAGTGTAGTTTATTACCAGTTGTGTTGTTTCATCGGTTTGAATAAAATGGATGCCCTATTTATGCCGTTATCGTTTTCGGAACATTTTAGTAACCTGGATAATCTTCTAGTCAAATATTCATTAAAGTACTGTAAGAACTTGTTCTTAAATGATCTTCCATTAACATCAAGAACACTTTTTCTGAACCCTCTAGGGAGGCCGTCTAATCATCTGATCCCTTAATTCAAGGCGAAAAAAGGTTTTAACACGTGTCTCAACTGGGGATAACTGGGAGCAACATCTATTTATGAGTAAGAATATAAACATACTTTATCGTGAAACATGTCTTCACCATCTTCATGTAGCTGTCCCAATAAAATTTACTTACCGCGTCCCACGAGACCACCCCAAACTGTCCAGAAATACGGCCAACATCTTTATCCCTACAAAACTTTCAGTTGTAACTTTCGTGATGATAAATTTTCGAAAAGTAATTTTTGAGATAACTCTTCAAGTTCGTGCTAAAACGTTTTTTGACAGTTGTAGATAAAACTGCTAACTTGTTGTTCTGAAATTCGGATGATTTTAATGAGTGATAAGAGATATTATTATTCGTAGACAGTTATGTAAAGGAATAATAAATATTTATACTCTCTTTTATATTTTATATTTTTTCTTTAATGAGAATAAAAGTGATTTTTCTTATCGGAAAATGAATATGAACCTAATTTTTTTTATAACATGGTAACAGCTGTAGCTTTTTATGCAAAGCTCTCAATTTGTAACTTTAATATTTTTATATGTACTAAAATAACCTACTTTTTTATATTTAATTTTCTAAATTCAAAGAGAACGAGACTTTATTAGGCTTAGGCTCGAAAATAGTGTCCTTGTGAAGTAATAATTTGCACCTAGGGGAATAGCTACTTCTAGACTACTTTCACACTGAACTAATTAATACTGTAACACACAAAAGTGGTTACCTACAGTACATTTGTCAATGTCATGCCAGTGGTCCCCTAAGGTGACGCTTAAATACACTATCGGAGACCTAACAATTTGCTGATGGAGTACGTGAAATTAATAACCTGAAAACGCGATAGCAAGGTCAGACTGTATGGTTTTTTCAATTGTTGCTTGTTGAAAGGGAATGGACTAAAGTAACGGTGGACAATTCACTCATATTTAGTTGAAATGAAATCGCTTTTAGAACTTCCTTTCAAACGAAATCCTCTTAATCTCTAGCATTATGTGACAACTAGCTACCGCCTGTGGCTACGCCCGCATCATCATTATCATCATATCATTCGAAAGACGTCCTCTGCTGGACATACGCCTCCCCCAAGTGTTATGTGCGTCTTGCGTCTATCAACTACTCGTGATCCTCACTAGGTCATCGGTCCACTTCCAACACATAGCAACAACAACAAAAACAGGCCTTCCAACGCTGCGTTTTCAGTAAACGGTCGCCATTCCAGAACTTTTCGATCTTATCGACCATCTGTTCTGCGAGCAATGTGTCCTGCCCACTGCCTTCAGTTCAGTTTGGCGATCCTTCAGGCTATATCGGTAACCATGGTTCTCTTGGCATCATTCCTGATTCGATCACGCAAGTAAACTCGAAACATTACCCCCTCTATGGCCCTTTGGGTGACTTTGAAGCCTTCTGATGTGAGCAACCACGTTTTGGTTCTAAAAGTCATCACTGGCGACTTTCGTCAGAAATCATCACAAAATAACATATTACCGGGAAAATAAGTATTCTACATCCTTCCTAAAATCACTTTTACTTTTACTTTTTTTTTTTGTTTTTCTAAAACATTTATGTAATAAAATAAAATGACATGACGTTACGAATATGTTAATTTCGAAACCAAAGTATCTTTTATTTTATGTACGTATAGTATTTGTGACACAACTACACGAGTACACCTAAAAGTGGCTTTAACATTGTCAGTGCTATAAACAAACGAACTAACTGACTACACGCAACAGTTTCAAAACTATTATAAACACATACTGCAATAAAGAACTAGGTGTGTCCTATGAACAGAAATATTCAAATACTGCGAGCATTGTCCCAAAAGCAAGCCCATATTTTATTCAAAACTAGGTAGCGCTAGCAATCAGAATAAAGGCCCCCACATACAGGTGCTACGCGACTGCGATGTGTCGACGCTTAACATAGAAAATGAATGATCCTCCAGAGGACGAAAATCTGAAATACGACCGTAAATTATTAAGTTAAATATAATTTTAGCTCTTTCCCGTCCTCCTGAAGTATTTTTCCTACTGTTCAAAATCTCATACTCTACCATGCTCGCAATATGCTAGAAACGGTTTTTTTCACGTTAAGATGTTTTTTGGTAAATACTGGTATTCGGCTGAATCCGGTTTGACTAGAAGCTGACCAGTATAGTTGAGAAAAGGCTAGGCAGATGATCATTTGTTGGGGTATTTTATCTGTAGAGCAATTTGAGGACAATAGGTACCTATGAAAAAGCGTCGCACTGTTGCGTTGAACCTGTCTGAGATAGTCTTATGAGAACACACACATAGACAATAGAGAAATATATGAAAAATGCAAAGTGTTGGACTTCATGTAGTTTCTACGTAATTTCACTTCCTTTTGTTGGAAGCTTTTTGAACTTGCTGCTGCAGTTATTCGCTCTTTTATTCAATATAGAAACAATAGAAATCAAACTATAAGAGACTTGAAACGAGCTGAATAAGTAATTGCTGCTTTAAGTTAGAGATTTTGATTGTTCGTATTCTCAGAGATTTTACTTGAATTCAAATCTTTGAATTCAAGTAAAATCTCTGAAGGTGAATATTATGAAGGGTGTTGAGTTGAAAGTCAGTATTTATACGGTGTTCACAACCTATGTAGAACTTCAGCCTTTAGATTGGAGTTGCTAAAAACTATTTAAACGTCAAAGAATACCGTTATTCAGAGAAGACCAATTTCCAAAAGTGGATTTACCTGTACCTAAATGTGGGCTACATAAGTAATTGCCACATTATCAAAGGACACTGCTTTCGATTAATTCGTATTTTGGTCACATAACCAATCAATGGGTGCGGCGCCTTCCTGCCGAAGGCGTACTCCCAAGATTTCCCGACTTATGTTTTCAGAAATTGGACTCAACAGGCTCTTACTGATTATAATTGCGTTTATATATTGGTGTCAATCTTCGCACCAGGCAGCGAGCACCTAATTGAATTTCTGTAAATATAATCTTGGAGTCCAGCAGATTTGATTTTCGGGTCTTTAGAAGTACTCCAAATATTGAAACTTTAATTGTCAGGCACATTTCAAGGCTCTTTTCTCGGAAAACAGGCCTAATTAAATACCAGCGGTCGTAATTTAATATCGCACTAATTACTTTTGAGACAACCTTGGTCATGTCAAATGTCTCAAATCTGCGACTTGATTTCATAAACCTGATATGACACAAAAATAAACGTTTGACCTTTAAAAATGTAATGATATCAAAATAATGTGCACAACACCATAAATAAGCAAAAAGGGTCATTCTAAATATGCTCCAAAATATTTTACGAGTACAACAACCTTAATAACTTCGATTGACGCAATCGCAGGGAAAGCGAAGCGCTATCATTAGGTTGGTACTTTTCTTGTTAAAATGAAATGCTGAAGCAATAAATCATCAATCAACGAATTCACGAACAATTCCGGATCATTTATCATTATTCTGCTAATAACTGCGCAACAATAATACATTTGTAATCAAGAATCGTTTCTCGTCAGCCAGTCAGCTATTTTCATTGCTTTTTGTCGCCTTTTTACACCCAACACGTTTTCTCATTTCTTAAATATTTTATGTATGAAGGAGTCGCTTTTTTGCCCTTACACTGAGCGGTGCCGATACAAAATGTATTAGATCCTTTTATACTTTTAGCATTGTGGTAATGGATTTAAAGATTACGGTGTACAACGGAAACCTTCATTTAACCTCTTTCCACAATTGAATTTTATATGATTTACGGCTCCGTGGCCCAAAAGCCTTATTTTTGGAATGATAACTGCTACGAGTGCTACTGTATTATTCTGCTATGGCAATGCTTCTTTAATGGAAAAGAAGAATCGATAATTCTACGTTCGAAGAGTTCTTAAATCAAAACATCTCATAAAAACAAAAATCCCAAGGCAAAAGGTATTCAATGAAAAATTCTCACCTACAGAATAATATTCAATAGAACTCCATTCCTGGAAACAAAATAAATGATAGAGTGTTCGTTTCCAATGAATATGGACATCCATACTCCATTGAATAAAAAGCTTTTCATATTCGTTTCAACGCATTTCATATGAGTTTTTTACAGGTAGCTTAACAAGGCACAAGAGCTTTGTGCTACAACGGAACGTGCATAATATTGTGTTTCATATTATTATTGTTATTACTAACCCTTTCTGGGCAAAGGCCTCCCTGTATCCCTTTCAATGTTCACGATTTTCTGCCTCTTCCTTTCAATTCTAAAGGAAGCACTCCAGCTCGTCCCACCATCTCCTTTGCGTTGGTTTTGCTGTATCAGGGCACCAATTCTGTGTTTTGAGGGGTCAGTTTTTTTTTTTTTTTACTTTTAATAGGCACGCGCTTGTCCACCATCTCACCTGATGGTAAGCGATGATGTGGTCGAAAATGGAGCACGCTTTCCTAGAAGTAACCTATTCACTCTTGACTTAAGGGTGTTCTCTCAAAAAGGCTTAAAAATAGCGTGCAGATGAAGCAGTTTTTCTTCGGCATTTACTGAGAAATTACATCTAAAAAAATAGGTAGTAATCTAGATGATATTGCAAGTAACTTGGTTTAGCCAGAATTTTGTATTGGTATCACAAAATAGGAAAAAAAATCACCATTGAGATGAAACCATTTTACTCCTTCATTTTTTAACAAAAGATTAAAAAAATAATATCTACTGCTGTGCAATACAAACGAAAATAACTTGGTTTTGTTACTTTTTTAAAATATGTATTTGTTTTATTATAAAAAATTAAAAACACGGGTAGCGGAGTGGCGCGCCGAGGTGTAGTTGGCTCCGTTTGTATGCACAAGGTCATTGGCAAATATACAAGCCTTAAAGACTCCCAGGTTGTAGCTATCGGGAAACTCAGACTCCGGCAGGGAATTCCACTCCTTAGCTGTACGCATTATGAATGTGTTCCCAAAACGTTTTGTGCGTGTGGGTGGGATGTCCACCATGTACCGGTGGCGCATCGCCGTTCGTCTTGTGGTCAAATTCAAATTCAAATTCAAATTCAAATTCAAAGCATTTTATTTCAAATAAACCATTCACAGGCACTTTTGAAACGTCAAGGTCGGTCAGTCAAAAACATGGAAGCTATTTGCACGTTCCAAAGCGTAGATCTCTATGGAGAAGAACGTGCAAGAAACTCCACGGACACTCTTTTAAATCATGTTCTGGTTTTACAAAATTTCAAGTTACATATACTTGTTGCTTCTGCATGTGAGGACAATGCAAAGGAAAAAAAAAAGGCTTATTATAAGAATTTTAAATATAAAGATTAAAATAAGCCAATGGCAATTAAGAGATGACCAGTCTCAACCGACGGCGCCTGTTCACGAACATGACGCGTGTATCGGCACCCTTCAGCTCAACCATTTCAAAGGGAACCGAATGATCAAACCCACGCGCCGCCATCAGCGAGACATTTGAGTGAGCATGACATGCTCTCAACCACCATGCTCGTTCATGTCCAACAAGTAAAACTATAACTACTCACATAAAATGTAAATGGTTTCATGGTACTCACATTTACAAAATTTGAAAAATATGCTTCTACTTTACACAAAACTATGGTTGTCAATGACCAAATAATGAAAAATAAATTAATAAAGAGAACGATTAAGATCTTACATTAAAAAGAATAAATAAGTAATTAATATAATAATATAATTTGTATGTATATAAGAATAAATAAACGAAATAATGTAAGAACCTCTAAAAGGAGCGAGCATCTCTTCCAAATATAAAAACATAGAAACCTAAAAAGTGGACCTAAGCAGCTGTGACTGTGGAGCAGGACTAGCATTTAGCCAAGCGTTTTTATCGAGGATATAATCTTCCAGTTTATAATACGCTTGTCTACATAGTGTGCGTTTTATGCATGCTTTAAATTTTCTCTCATTCAGTTCGAGAATATCAACTGGTATTTTATTATAAAATTTAATACAGTACCCCATAAAAAAAGTGTGTACTTTGGCCAATCTGAATCGGGGTTGATCTAATTTGTTCCTATTTCTAGTATTAAAATTATGCCTGTCACTAATCTTGCTAAAGAGATGAAGATTTTTCCGAACATACATAATATTTTCGTAAATGTATTGACAAGGTACCGTCATGATGTTGATATCCTTAAACAGTTCTCTTAGGGAATCACGCCGACGGAGATTGTAAATGGCTCTGATGGTCCGATGATGGAACGGGCTTGGCGGAATTAAATTATGCAATTCCGTCGCACATTCCCCAAAATGCAACCGGTAGAAAACCGACAAGCTAGCAACTCGTCGTCGATGCTCAAGACTTTGGAGCTTCGTCGCGACGAGCCTCTCATTGCCAATGATCCTCTTGGCTCGTTTCTCAATTGACTCAAGGGCATCAAGCTGGTATCTGGCAGATCCGTCCCAAAGATGAGAGCAGTACTCCATACACGATCGAACTTGCGCTTGAAAGAGTTTGAGCAGCCATTCCGGCGTGAAGTACCGTCTCACCTTTGCTAGGATCCCCAACTTCCTTGCAGCCACTTGAGCTTTTGCCTCTATGAAAGGGCCAAAATTGAGAGTAGAAGTTAATGTAACCCCAAGAAGTTCAAGATGGTCGGTTATCGGCACTGTTGCACCTCGGAAAGATGGAGCTGGGTGGAATTGGCTCCTTTTGGCGGAAAATAGACAAGCTTGGGTCTTAACACCACATTCAGAGACAGCCTGTAAGGACACATTCAAGCACTCAACCATAGCCTCCCGGAGAGACCGGATCTGCGACCCACCAGCTCGTGCGTCGGACACGTATCTCTCAGCAACAGTGCTGTTGTCTGCATACCCAAAGGTACCGGATTTAAGCAGATCATTAATATGCAGCAAGAAGGATGTTGCTGCATATTACATAAAGCATCCTCAGGGGTCGGTGCTTTAACATAAAGCACCGACCCCTGAGGAACCCCGGCATTAATATCCAGCAGTCCAGACGAGCAGCCATCTATGACCACTCGGATAGACCGATCCCTCAGGAAATCTGCGATCCAATCACACAAACCGGCGGGCAGACCGAAGGAAGGAAGCTTACTAATAAGGCTATCGTCCCAGACCCCGTCGAAGGCCTTTGAGATGTCAAGGGAGACCGCTAGTACCTCCCCGTGCTTCTCTATGGCTTCACTCCAGATGTGAATGGCATACGCTAGAAGATTGACCGATTTCGGCGGAACCCGTATTGTCGGTCACTAAGGATATCATTCGCTTCTAGGTACGCAAGGAGCTTATGATTCAGCCCGCGTTCCATAGTTTTACAGAGTATGAACGTTACCGAGATGGGTTTATAATTCGACGGGTCAGCACGACTACCCTTCTTGGGCACGGGTTGCACGTTAGCTTGCTTCCAAGCCTTCGGCACTTTTCCAGTCTCAAACGAAAGGCGAAATAGGCGTGTCAAGATCGGAGACAACTCAGGCGCACAACAATTTTCAGAACAATTGGCGGTATCCCGTCGGGGCCACTAGCCTTGTTCACGTCTAGGTTACGCAGTACCCTACGGACGTCCTTCTGATGAATGCGAATGTTCGACATGCTCGACTCGCATCCACCAGGATCCAGACGCGAAGATTCCGCAAATCTCTGCTGAGGAGAAAGCGAACTTGTTTGCTCCCTTAGCAAACAAGTTCGCTTTCTCCTCAGCGGAGTGGGCAAGCGTCCCGTCGGGTCTCAGCAGTGGTGGTAGTGGCAATGTGTCTGACATGCAGCAAACATGTCCTGCTCACTCTAGTTTAAATAGCTCAGTCTTTACCGTGGTGTGTTTCATGTATCTTAAAATATTAATAAACACAACGTCATCCTATTATGTATCCCTTTATGCACACGCTGGCGGGCCAGACTAAATCCTATACGTAAGCTTCATGACTGCACCACAACACAGTAATCTCCCAAGTTTCTAGCACTCACCGTAAGTACCTGTTTGTTTTTAGTTTATACAAAAAAAAAAGAAATCCTCCAAACAATCTTCAAGAGTTATACGGAGCCCAATCGACTGGTAAAAACAGTTCTTACTAAACTTTTAACGATCAACTGAATCTAAATATATTATTATGTGTGTGGACCCATATTAAAAACATGACTGAACTTAAGGTACTGACAAAGTACTTTACTTATATTGTTCAAAATTTAAAATATTCAACCATGTAAAATTTTGGCATTTTTATATATTTAAACGTCTTAATAAAACAACAAAAAGAAAAATATTCACAGTCCGAAACTTTTTGATTACAAAATACATGAATTCTGCTGTCTGTTAACGTCAGTTTTCTAACGTGGTGTCAAAAGCAAATGAACGGTTTACAGAAACTGCAGGTACGCAGTGTTTTAATCCCGAACGTCAATCGTAACTTCGTTCCAACTAGTAAAAACCGTTAAAATAACCAAAACAAAAATCCGTGCGAATCCCATCTTCAACCTGCACATAACCGACAAAGTAATAAACATTTGAATGTAGAATCTTATTAAGCCTACAAATTACTGCATACCTAATTAGGAAGAAAATACCACATTTAATTTAGATAATAAGAATCCCTTATGCCTAAACGATTTTAATATAATACTGGCCTGTAATAAATTTTAATGCCTTATAATATTTGCTTTCTGAAAATAATTGTCAACATGTTTATAATTCGAACTCGTAAGGGGCATCTGACACCGGGACGTAACGAGACGCAATACTCCGCACACTTAAAATACGATATGTACAGTAAAAAACTTCATTTTCTTCACAAAATGCATATTGAGCTGATTTTTAAATAAAAATCTGTTTTCATTGGTCACACATAAGTTATCCGATTATTCAAAAAAACGATTCGATTATATTCGAAAAATTGCGTGCAACGTGTTGTTTCTATTTGTTTAGTATATATTACAATTTTGTAAGTGTATTTAATGTTACGTCTCGGTGTGTTCTGACCCTATTTTTATATGTGTGACTGCTAGCTCGAGCTTCGAAGCGTACGGTCCTTACATAGTTCAGTGCTTTCTTCACTTTCATGATACAGCTCATTGAAGCATGTCGACGCTCGGAAATTCTGGCGTCATAAGTGTTCACATTTATTTCATGCATTTACGTTTGATATTATTAACATAACTGACTAGGGTTAGTGAGTTTTTGGGAAAACATTGAATGAATTTAAAGTTATTCTTGTTCATACCACGATTTTAAAATAAATCAAAAAATTTCAGGGATTAAAGAATTGTTTTTAGCGGTACCTTGCCAATTGTGTCGCCCTATGTAATGTTTTCTTCATCTTTCTTTTTGTAACTATATATGGTGAACATAAAAAGAGTATTCAATAGAATATACTAATATTATGGACTATCAATGTACCTTCCATTTCGAATAACTTCAATGTGTAATCACCTTTTGGAATGCATTCATAATCAGCCTATATTATTCCCACTGCCGGGACACAGGCTTCCTCTCTTTCGAGCGGAAGTGGGCTAATCCACCACGCGGGCCTATTGGGGGTTTGTAGATGTCACATGTCTTCGAATTTTTTGTTCTAGGATATACCAATTTCCTCACGATGTTTTCCTTCACCGCTTTGAGAGCAGTGGTGATGAAATAATTTACACAAAGTAAAGCGCGTGCCTGGGTTCGAACCTACGACCTACAACTCGTAAGTCGCAGCCATTACCACCGGGCCACTACACTTTAGAATGCATGCATTGCTGCAATTTACGAAGGAAAATTTTGAAAGGCATATCGCCACGGATTACTCTGCATTTTACAATTTTATAAATAAAGCAAATTGACATTTATGTTTATGCTCGCTGTTAATGGTCCATATTTGTGTGCCGTTTATTACAATCGGATGCAGTGGAACCCGCTTGGCCAATCGGTTACGATTATTTAAGAACGTTATTCTTAGCTTAATGGCTTCCTACTTATGGTGGTTTATAAACTGCAAAATAGCTATAAAATCACGTAATTTTGGCTATAGGCATCAAATATCCTACAGTCTATCAATCTGCCTTACCTTTTCTCAACTAGATATGAATAATTATGTTGGGTGTTGGTGTAAAATACTGATAATACCTTCAAATGAATAGGTGGTCTGTATTTTATATCCAGTGACCGCATATCTGAACTCCACAACACAGTAACAGGATAACTCGAAAACAACTGTCAAGAACAGTCAAATTTTCTGGATTCTACCTGCAACGAGTTACAAATATCTACAAATGGACACCGGATCAACAGCTTAACGTGTTTTCCGAGGGTCGCTATGAATGAGCGGTCAACTGGTCATACAACCACGAACCGTCTTCGAGAGGCGTTACTCTACCTTAAGGATCGATCCTTGTAGGTAGCTATTATTATTTTAACAAGTTTCTTCTCGCTAATAAAGCTGTAGATACACTTATTAATTCGTATCTGTTCCATTCCATCCATAGCTCCTACATCAACATATCGTAACCCGCCTCTTAACATTTAACCTTTAACAAGTGCAACGTCTCGCGGCACCTTTGAATTTCCCCAACCCGTGACTTGCCTCCAGTTGTTGAATTTTCGCGGGAAACTAACGCGATAAATGCTTAACTTTGGTGTATCCAACGCGCTACGTAGAGAATATTCAATGAGACATTGTATGTTCTTTTGTACCTAGTTTTACTAGTATAGAAATGGCTTCTTAGTTTAAGTGATACTTATAGTTTTCTTGGATAAATCTCACTATCCTAATTTATAAAATTCTTCCGTTACTGGCTGACTGACAGATAACGCACAGCCAAAACTACTGATCGTAAAAGGCAAAAATTTGGCACGTAGATTACTTGGGAAGTGTAGGGGAGCACTAAGAGAGGATTCCCCGAAAAAGAAACGAATACGAAGTCGCGGGCAAATGCTACCATTAATCATAAATGCGAAAGTTTGGTTCGATGGACGGATGTTTATTACTCAAACACGCTAGAACGACTGAACGGATTTGGAAGAGATTTGCCACAGATATAGCCTAGAAAATAAGAAATAATATGTTCCTTGGTGATAATTTTCGACCTCAAGCAAACAATGCCGCTGGCAGAAGCGTGTCTAAGGTGGTCTACAATTCAGCGTTAGAAGAAGTCCGTTTAAATGTCCAACCATAAAAATATTCACGTGCTAATATTTCAATACAACGCGTTAGAAAAACAGTGGAATAATGGTCGAATATGAACCTCATTGTTCTACTCTGTGTAAAGGTATTCCGTATGGGGTCGCCGACTTGCGTTCTGCATTATGGATGAGGTCAAAGCCTAAATTCGAATATAGTCGCAGTGCGGGATCTAAACCACAAGTCCAATTGGTTTTTCTGTTTCTATTATCATGGCAATTAGAATCACGAATCGACTGACTCTCCCAGAATATTGTGTGCTAGACCTTAAACGTGTTGGGAATCTTAATTTACTGTTGTTTGTTTCATAAATCCGCGTCATTGGTCCAGTGGTCACAAGTGTTCAGCCGAGCCTGATGTCTTGGATTAAGTTTCCGGGGAGGGCAAAGTGCCATGTGAAAGCATTTTTTCATCTGGATTTTTTCTGGTATCTGTCCCTGGCAATAGGCTCGTCTTCTATTACATGGACCTTGGTATAGATACCTACTATAGCTACGTAGTCCTCCGCCTAATCCTTCGGGGAAAACACGCCTGATGTTTTAACATGTTTTATACAGAACGCATCATAATTTTAAATTATGTAGTTAAAGATTTACGAACGCAGCAAATAATGAGAGAGTATGTGTGGGAGGGAGAAGGGGAGGACGAACGAGCTTTACGACAGCAAAAGACGATCTAAGAGGTTAATGCTAGAGACAAACTGGTCCCACGTACGCAACGCATTATGATATCTGGAGTCTTGATTTCATATGAAAAACTATACAGTAGAAAAACACTTATCGTATGGAACGCAACATACGATATCATACAAAAGCGTTGCATACGTTGCGTACGTAGGATCAGTGTGTTTCTCGCTTTAGAAGTTTTTATTATAAAACAATGTCCTCCGCTGCGTCTGTCTGTCCGCGATAAACTCAAAAACCACTGCACCGATTTTCATGCTGATTTCACTAATGGATAGAGTGATTCTTGAAAAATGTTTTGGTATGTAATTTGTCTAGAAAAAAAAAAAGAGATCCTTATGAAAATCGCAGCGCGGACGAAGTCGCGAGCGAAGTGCTAGTTAAAAATAAAAATAAGGATTCAAGAAATGAAAAGTATTTATTTCAGTCTACCACACATCATCATCATCTGCCTAGCCTTTTCCCAACTATATTGCGGTCGGCTTCCAGTCAAACCGGATTCAGCTGCATACCAGTGTTTTACGTGGAGCGGCTGCCTACCAGACCTCCACAGCCCATTAAGAGAGTACAGAAGTACCGTGTTACCCAGTTAACACGGTACTTCTTGGCAAGACTGGAGTCAGATATACAGGTTTCTGACTATCCGTAACGACTGCCAAAGATCTACAAATGACAGCCGGGACCAACGGCTTAACGTGTTTTCCGAGACACGGAGGAAACCCGGTATATTAAGATGGTCACCCATCCACAGACCAACCTTGGCAAGCGTTGCTTAACCTTAAAGATCGACCCGTGCGGCTGTTATTATTTAGCCACGAGTTCCTCACCCACTTACACAAATATATTCAAAAACGAAAACGTCGAGTAATGTATTAATTCAATAAACAAGCAGAAAACATGAAGTAGAATCCTTAGGGTATCAGCTTAACTCAGACAAGAAAGAATTACGTCAATCCATCTAGTACCTCCGTATTCCCTGGATAAGACCGCCACGTGGAAAACCGCCATATTGTTACGAACCATTTGATAAAAAGCAGCAATTCCCAATTGTGTCGGCACACATTGTATATGGAGGCTAGAAAGTTACTAATTAACTTAAGCTGAGCCATATTTAATCACTAGCTTTTTCCAGCGGCTTTACCTGCCTGAAAGTTTAAAATTATTCTAACGTGAAATGTAAAATTGTGAAACATTGAATATGTATATAATTTTTAGGGTTCCGTACCCAAAGAATAACCAACGGAACCCTATTACTAAGCCTCCGATGTCCGTCCGTCCGTCCGTCTGTCAGCGGGATGTATCTCAAGAACCGTAATAGGTAGACAGTTGAAATTATCACAGATTGTGTATTTCCATTGCCGCTATCACAACAAATAATAAAAATTGGGAACCTACAAGCCAAAATAATAGTCATGCCAGTACAGTCTGTGACCATCATTATCAAATTCACTTGACTACTATTCGCTAATAGTCAAATGGGTTAGATAATGTTGTTCACAGACCCTACACAAAACCTTACAAACATTATATAATATATTAGATATTAGGTTAAATGTGTAATCGCGCTTTCGACGTCGGCGTCGCGTCGTTCCGAATACTAAAATGTCAGTTGCATTGAAAGAATCTCTGTCTCCTCGAGAAAATCTCCCCTTACGTACTTATTTGGGATTTTTCTTTCTACTACAGTTTTTCTTCAACTGTAATCGAGTTAACTTCTGTGAAGATTACAATTTTCGTTTGCCCTTAATTTAATTTTAAGGTCTGTCTCCGTTTTGTTTTTCTGTGTCAAAAGGAACCGAGGAATGTAGTTATTTTGTAAAAAAAAACCGGCCAAGTGCAAGTCGGACTCGCACACGATAAACCTGCATTCGGGTTCCGTACCATAAACCTTCATTTTTATTATTTTTTGTTATAGCGGCAATAGAAATACACAATCTGTGAACATTTGAACTGTCTACCTAGTTCTTGAGATACAGCCCGCTGACAGACAGACGAACGGACGGACGGACGAACGGACGGACAGCGGAGGCTTAGTAATAGGGTTCCGTTGGCTACCCTTTGGTTACGGAAACCTAAAAAATGTTATGACGCAGAATATTGCGCCTGCATAAATAAGTACTTAGAATGTTGTCTGTAAGTAAAATTACGAGTAACTTTACATCACCAGTTGCACTGTGGTCGGATTAGAAAGGAATTTGCTTCAAAGTGTGGTAATTTACTTTGTGACTTCCAACCGGATACGGGCCGGTTTACCGAATGCGGGTTGGCATGCGGCATTTGAAAAGCGTCATGAAATTGTAATGAAATTCGAAGTATTTTTTATTATTATTGATAGGCTCACGTTTAAAATTTCACCTGATGGAAAGCAATTAGTTGTCGAGGACAGAGCACGTTTGCCTAGAAGCAATTAATTCACTCTTGACTTAAAGACCCTAGGTTATTGCTATCAGGGAGCACCGATTCCGGCAGGGAATTCCTCTCCTTAGCTGTACCCACAATGAAAGTGTTCCTAAACGTGAGGCAAATCACATACGTTTAGCTTCAGAAACGAATTAAAATCAGCCCAACGTGCCGCGATTCTTTCCCCTCACCCTGTTCCATATCACCCCATTTAACTGTGATTAAGGTTAAATACGCGGCCCTGGTAATTAGGTACGTTTCGACAGCTGTTCGGGGCATCAACGGTGCGTATATATCGTGTAGTATTATATAGGTATCAGTGAAAGGTTAGCTTTGAAGTCTCATTTCAATAGCCTCGGAAAAAAATATATGGATTACCGCTCAATTACACGTTACACATTGACCTTGATTTTTAACTTTTTTTAGTTCCAATAAATCATTAAACACTTTTGACATAGACACATAACTCAAGATTTAAATTGTTCGAATACAAGGCCTTTCGCTCATTCGTGTCGAAAAATGCTACAAAAATAGTTTTACCTAGACATTTTGAACTATCTATATCGAATTTATCATAAAGCATATTTATTTCTGTCAACAAAAGATTTTCATAATCTGATTAATGGTGAAAAATAATTCTTTCTTTTCACCATTCACCCAGATATTTTAAACGGAACACATAACATCTGTATTTAATAGAATCTATGACATCATTAACACTCAAAAGATACGAATATGCAATAGCGTTCTATAATTTCAGCTGCTTCAGTGTCTAGTAAATAAATCACTAGTAAACGAAGCGGAGTGAACACGTCATATAAAGCTAAGCTTACACGGCTATAGTTTTTGAGCAATAATTGGCCAACCATTGGAACCGGAGGTAGTGATGTAACTTGTTTGGTGGCAAGATCAATTCATCATCTGCCTAGCCTTTTCCCAACTATATTGGGGTCGGCTTCCAGTCAAGCTGAATTTAGCTGAATACCAGTATTTTACGCGGAGCGGCTGCCTACCAGACCTCCACAACCCAGTAACTGGGTAACACGGTACTTCATGGCAAGACTGGAGTCAGATTTACTGGATTCTGACTATCCGTAACGACTGCCAAAAGATCTACAAATGACAGCCGAGACCAACGGCTTAACGTGCTTCCCGAGGCACGGAGGAAACTCGCTATGATAAGATGGTCACCCATCCACAGACCAACCTTGGCAAGCGTTGCTTAACCTTGAAGATCGACCCGTGCGGCTGTTATTATCTAGCCACGAGCTCCTCAAGCTCAATTATTAGCTTCAAGCAAGATCAATTTTATTATTCCATAAAAAAACAAATTTTTTCCCCAACTCGTCGACGTAACAGTCATTAGACTTTAGCAAGATAGATATTGCTTACGACCATAGTTGAATAAAGGTTGAGCAACACATATGTGTGAACAAGTCCATATCAAATATACGAACTGATATTTCTTTTAAACCGCTAATCGACCACGGCTTGTTTACGTCCCAGACACGGCCCGCTGGTGTGAATTAACCTTAAGAGGCCTATTGCAATTTGACTGTGTTTTTTGCGTAAAATGACCAACTTTGGCTTTATTATTCTCAGAAACTGGAACCTTTAGACAAGTTTGGCTAATTGTGTAGTTGAGAATGGTTATTAGTTTTGAACATAGCGGCCTTACCTTTCTCATTTTTTTTTATCTATTTGTAAAAAGCCAAAATTCCGAAGTAAGATTCTCATGAAAAGCGCGACTGCACTTTTTGAGCTCATGGTATAGTACTGTACTAACTAATAAACAAGAATGGATCCGTAAAGAAAATCCCAGTCAAATCCATAAAAACTACTAAAAACGTTCAGAATTAACTGTAACATCATCATCATATCAGACGAAGACGTCCACTGCTGGACATAGACCTCCCCCAAGCGTCACCACAACGACCGGTCCTGCGCGTATCGCATCCATCGGCTACTCGCGACCTCTACCAGGTCATCGGTCCACCTTGTGAGAGGCCTTCCAATGTTGCGTCTTCATTAACTCTAACTTAATTAACTATAAATTTCTCCTTAATATTATTACGTTAAATTTATACCAAAATAAACCTTAGTTCATAAGAAATTAAAATTTAACAAATATTCATTAAATAAATTAGTTAGTTATAAACCCTAAAATAAACGTAATTACAACTGCCTAGTTTCTACATAATCCGATGAGTCAGCAGTTTTGTGAGTGAAAACGCAATTATGTGATAGGGCTCTTCACTTACTGCGTCACTTGCTTCATGTGGTATGTGCTACCTCTAGCAGCAATTATTCCTGTTTGGTAGCAATGACATAAATTACTTACTTGATGTGGTCATAGCCGTCAATTTTACATAGCCACAGCACAGCTGAGCCAGGGCCTCCTTCAACCACTCTATGCTCAGCAGCTACCCAATATTGCTCAGAATTGAATACCTGCCCGTGTGGGTGCACCTTTATAGACGCTCTGCCGGAGTGCCGGTACCACACGGCCGTCATAATTAACCTTGTCTACGGAACGCTCTTGATCTTGACAGTACAGTCGCCAGCGCAATAAATAAAACCACTTGAAGAGCCATTTTATTTCACGAAAATTTTAGGTTTTGCGAAAAGTTTTTGCGGTAAACTCAATTTTAGGGCTTCTAAAATTGTGGAGTGGTTGTGATTGATGAGAAACTGTTTGTCAAAACTGTGACGCAGTTGAGATTAGATTTGAATTTTCTTTTAGATTTACATTTTACGCCTACAGGGTTGGTTCCCACGAGCAATCATCAGTGTTAGTTTGCCAGCGTGGAACTATAAACTGTGACAGTTAAACATAAAACGTGTCAAGATGATGATGAAACAAGTCGTCAACTAATTGCTATACCAGTTGTACACTACGAATCTTTCTATTAAATATTGACTTGTAACTCCAGCTTATAATAAATTACTGTAGGTACGCACAAAATTATTATGCTAACCCTTCCAGCAGCAAATTTAATGGCAGAATGATTGCGTAGTCATGTGACATCGCTAATACGATTGGCTTCGGTACTACGATACGGGGACGAACGCCAGCCGTTGGCAATGTCCCAGATTGAGACCAGATGACAGACGAACGGGCATTCATGCATTGTAAACTGTTCACGACATTGAATAGTTAAGCTTTATTTACCTAGATACTATTTAGATACGGTGACCAGACGTATAGGTGATGCCCTGATGTGACGCGTAACGAGTTTATTCATATTGCTGAATATATCCAAAGGTATGGCTATGGAAGTACTTACTACTCTGTCAAGAAAGTACCGGGAAAAGATCAATAATACACAAAATGTCTGTTATTCATCCAAATTTATTTTATCACCTTCAAAGTATGCTCCTTTAGAAACGATACACTTGCGCCAACGAATAATCCATTCATTAAAACATTTTTTAAACGCTGCTTCCGGAATTGAGTTCAGTTCTCGCCGCGAATTCTCCTTTATGTCTTCTATCGATTGAAAACGGGTGCCACGAAGTGGTATTTGAGTTTAGGAAAAAGAAAAAAGTCAGCAGGAGCCATATCTGGTGAATATGGTGGTTGCTGGATGGTATTTGTTGAGTGTTTGGTTAAAAATTCGTTCACAATGATAGCCTTGTGCGAAGGCGCATTGTCGTGGTGCAAAATCCAAGAATTTTCTTTCCACAAATCTGGCCTTTTTCGTCGAATTTGCTCTCTTAAACGCCGCATAACGCTCAAATAATATTCTTTATTTACCGTTAGACCTTCCGGTAAGAATTCAGAGTGCACAACACCGCGATAGTCAAAGAAAACAGTCAACATGACTTTGACTTTTGATCGACTTTGGCGTGGTTTTTTCGGTTTCGGTTCAGTTGGAAGGCGCCACTCCGAAGCTTGTTGACTAGTTTGCATGTCAAACTCGTAAACCCACGTCTCGTCACCAGTAACAATGCGGTTCATGAATGTTGGGTCCGAACTGACTCGTTCTAGCATGTCCTCAGCGACTGTCATGCGATTGAGTTTTTGGAGAAAATTCAGATCTTTTGGGACTAGCCGAGCAGCAACATGTTTCATACCCAAATGAGTAGTAAGATAGTTAAAATGGTACGGATCGACTCATGAGATACAGAAAGTTCGGCGGCTATCTCTCTCAGAGTTGAATGGGGATTTTCAGTCACTATTTCCTTCACTTTTGCGATGTTAACTTCAGTTGCAGACGTTGACGGCCTACCAGAGCGAGGCAAATCTTCCATCACATCTCGACCGCTTTTGAACGCTTTGAACCACTCATAAGCACGAGTTTTTGATAAAGTCGATTCACCGTAAGCCTTCTGTAACATTTTCAGTGACTCCGAACACGAAATTCCATTGGCGATGCAAAATTTAAGACAAACTCTTTGTTCGATATTTTTGTCCATTATGAAATTCGCAATACACACTATATATGATATTACTAAAACCAGCACTGTATTTAATATAAATAACAGATGCAACTCAAACTCCGCGCCAAAATGGAAAACAGTTGTGCCAATCTAACAACTACAAAAAATCAAAAATTTGAATTTGGAACCATAAACAAATCATTCATTCCCGATACTTTTTTGACTGATTAGTATATTTTACAGAGCCCTTTCGTCTAGCGTTCGGTTACCTTTCTTGGCATCAGATGATAATTACCTACGAGGGCGAGTGCCCATTTCAGGTTAAAAAACGCTTGCCTAGGTCACTTCGTGGTTAGTTGATATTCCGAGTCCCCTCCGTGTTTTAAAAAGCAAGTTAGGCTGTTGGTCCCGACTGGCATTCGTAGACCCTGTCTATCGTTACGATGAGGATAGTAAGAAGCCCGAAATTCTGACAACCAGCCTTACTATTTTTCTTAGTAACTAAACTAAGGCACTTGTCCCACCGCCGGTGAGGAAGCTACTTTTTGCTCGCTGAGGAAAGGGACAGAAGATATAGATCTCGTCGAGTAAAAAAGACACATAAATTCATAGTCGATAGCTAGATGTTCGCACTTCCGGCGAGCAGCTCTTACCACTAATTGATCGCAGCGCCAAAAGCTATCATATATTGTACTCGCTCAGTAATCGCCCGCCGCACAAAAGCATCGTGTTTCTGAGCCACGTGCTTTTACTCGCTCCAGCTCTCGTTCTGCGCTTAGGTAGACATTACCGCAGTTTGGTGACTTCTGACGGCCTAGGGAGCATCGTCGAGCGAGTGTGGCTAAGCGAATACCACCTTTGACAACTCTTGTCGCTGCGATCAACCTGAGGTAAAAACCGCTCGCCGGCAGTGTGAACAGCCAGCTATCGACTATGAATGTATGTGTCTCTTTTACTCATACGAGATCTATATCTTTTGTCCCTTTCCTCAGCGACCAAATAGTCGATAGCTACTCGCTTCCTCGCCAGCTGTGAGACAAATGCCTAAAACCTATCGAAACTTTTCACTCGCTACTCGCTGCTCGCCAACTCGTTTTGAGTTTCAAGCTTTACTCGCTACTCGCCGATTGCCGGCGGTGGACCAGTTGTGGTTGTGAAGTTCAGATAGATAGTCGTTCCATATAAAGGGCTGGTATTCAACTGAATCTAGTTAAACTAAAAGGCTTGGCAGATAATGGAGGAGCCCAATTTTACTGATCTTAAAATTGGCACTACAAACATTCCGTAATATTTTTTTAAAGTATGTTTTGACATGTTGTATAAGCATTCTGTTTTTAATTGTACTGATTCTCTGAGTATGATGCGAAACAAACGTCTTCAGTAATGTTTGAATAATAGCAGCGGCTATTTGTATATCGAGGACAAAGCGAAGAATGTTATATGAGCCCGGTATTGTATAAGTGATAACTGATGTTTTATTTACTGTTTGGCTACTTTAGATATTTGTAGACGGATTCGTTATTTGAAAACTCATCACTATCTCTCATGTTACGACCATACTACCGTAATATCACAATAATTATGCCCGTAATTGGTTTTGTTTCAATTATTACGGTAGTGTGGCCGCAGCATTAGAGGTTCATTAAATACAACTTTTTAGGGTTCCAAACCTCCGCATGAGAAAATGGACCCAAACATGGATGCATATCGAAAATTTAAAAGAGGGTCACTTTGCGGCAAATATGAAAAAAAAAAAAAGTCTTCTCAACTATGCCGTGTGACATATGAAATGAAAGGGCTCATTGAGAGAGTCTCAAAATCATGTTTTCATAATTTTAAAACTTCATTCTGAATTTAGTAAAGGAAATCGATAAAATTGACAATCCCTCTTTTCATGCTACTTTAAAGTCTACGGTTTTATAAGTAGCATGTCAAAAAATATATTCGGTACCTTTTGCACGCGAGTCCGACTCGCACTTTTTATATAAATTCCTTAGAACGCGTTTGTCCTTAGACATAGTTAGCCCTTTCCCAACAATGTTGAGGTTCAGTCTAACCGAAAGCAGCTGAATACCAGTTTTTTTCATGGAGCGACTATCTATCTGACCTTCGCAACCCAGTAACTGGTTAAACGATAACCCTAGGAAAGAGTTTACGCGCTTTCCGAGGCACGGAGGAAACTCGGTATGTAATAGATGGTCATCCATCCAAGGACTAGCCTCGCCAAGCGTAGCTTAACCTCGAAGTTTGAGCCGTGCAGCTGATTATTTAGCCACGACCTCCTTAGACATCGTTTGAATCCACTGAAAATGTTCTTCAGACATTTCCTATGCTGGTTTGTATTTCAACGGAGCCAGTAGGTTAATATCGTAATTCTTGTTTGTTTGGCTCGTAAGTTTGGTTAGGAGGCCTAAAATAGCAAACATATGGGACGTTCATTTTCTTAAGGCAAAGTTCAACATGACACCAAATGGTACCGTGCGATGTCACGCACGCCAATAACGTATCGAGTTTAAATATCGAATTAGACGGGTCGGTAACTCTACGCCTTGAGTTACCAAATGATGATACGACGGTTCCGAAGATGGGGAAAATTTAGATTCTGATAAATTAACTTTTAATATATTTATAAAAATAATTATGGTGATGGTACTTGATCTTATTATTATCAAAATCAAAGAAACCAGGGGATATCATAAAACGCGTTGGGTTAACGATACATCTCTATGAGAAACGCTTGGTAGGAAGATTGAGAGACAAGAGCAGGCTTATACCAAGCAGCGAATCATTCCTAGACGAAATTTTGATGATAATGAGGATTAGCAATGTAAGAAAGTTTACATTCTTCTTATTGTCTTATTGCCTATGAGCTTTGAAATCGTCTTTTAGTAGCAGAACACACATTTCGAACATACCTGATATATAGGAAGGTGGTTAGGTGTTTGAATAGATGAATAGCAACAGTCTTCACTGTTTGTTACTCAAAAATAAATTAAACACGTATCTTAAAATAGTACCAAACAAAATTAGACAACTTTCTAAGACAAAAACCAACAACACAGTAACAGTATTTATATTACTTCGCAATAATTGCTTTCGACAATTTCAACCTTTCAGTAAATATCAGCTACAGGTCGATATAATTAATCTGCCAAATGTCAGTCACGCACGTGTTGAACTGCAAAAAATATGCGGGGTAACCTGATTTTAATATTTCTATGGGGGAAACTTTCATTGCTTCATTCTTTACTTGCTTTCATTGTACGATTCGCCTATTTTGTATAGCTATAATAGCTTTTATTGAAATCGTATATTGAAAGCTATTCATGCTCTATCAAAGTCGATTTTACTTTTTTTGACTGGAAGGGAAAACCTATTCGCCTATGTACCACTACAGCTAGTCTATTCTGTAAGTAACCATTTCGATATCGAGCTTCACCTGAGTGACAAACCTCACAAAGTGAACTTTATTGCCCACAACATAAGGGTCTTACGTTTGACGTAATTTGATACTCACCTTGGATTCCAGACACGAAAATGTTGTTACAGAATAGGGGTACAGTACATAAGTTTAAATTAATTTCTTACTTCTTTACTTTGTACCACTAGATGTTACACCAAAGAGCTTATTTTCCCCCTGGGCAGCGTAATAGCCAAGTTTTGGGAGATATTCAAACTTTGCACCCATTAAGATCAATTCGTAAAATGTAAAGTTTATCAAATTCGTCCGCAACAGAGCTCAGTAATTTCTAAACTTTCAAAACTTTTCCTTGCATTATAATCTGTATACTAAGTGAGACTTGTGTTATCTACACTAATATTATAAAGCGGAAAGATTTGTTTGTTTGTTTGAAATGAATAGGCTCCGAAACTACTGGACCGATTTGAAAGAATATTTCACCATTAGAACCCTACATTATTCCTGATGAACACAGGCTATATTAAAAAAAAAAAAAGACCCTTAAGAAAATTGTAAGAATGTAACCCAAAGTAGCAAAGTTTTGCCTATATAATTCATTACTTGCCGTACGCTGAGAAAACTATTGATAATACAAAAAAATGCACTACATAATTGAAGTACTTATTGATCACATAGTATGAAAGCCTGGGAAAAAGTTATTAAAAGGCGGTTGAGAGAAGAGAGTGAAATCTCACAGAACCAGTTCGGTTTTATGCCTGGTCGGGTTACAACGGATGCCATTTTCGCTATCCGCCAGCTGTGTGAGAAATATAGAGCTGTGCATAAAAACCTGCATATGGTATTTGTTGACCTCGAAAAGGCATATGACCGGGTGCCTCGTTAGGTTTTGTGGTGGGCCCTTAAGGAGAAAGGTGTGCCTGGAAAGTATGTGCAGTTGATCCGAGCGATGTACAGTCGAAGCAGTTACTCAAGTCCGGTCTACAGAGGGCACCACTGACAGCTTCAGTGTAGCAGTCGGTTTACACCAGGGCTCGGCCCTCAGCCCTTATCTCTTCCTGATTATAATGGACGCTCTGACGTCGGACATCCAAGAAGAGGCTCCCTGGTGCATGCTGTTTGCTGATGACATTGTGCTGGTTGCAGAAAGCGGCCTAGAGGTCCAGAGCAAATTGGAGACGTGGTGGCAAAGACTGGAGAGTGTTGGCCTGAAATTGAGCAGAACCAAAACAGAGTACCTGTTCTACGATTTCGGCGGTCTCTCCAGTCCGATACCTATAGCTCTCACCGGAACGCCTATACGGATTTGCTCCGACATTCGGTATCTCGGGTCGCTTGTCCAGGGAGGTGGCGATATAGACCGAGACGTAACGCACCGGATCAACTCAGGATGGATGAAATGGCGACAGGTCACTGGAACAACTTGTGACCCTCGGATGCCCCTCAAATTAAAAGGGAAAATATATAAGTCCGTGATAAGACCTGTCGTAATGTATGGATCAGAATGTTGGGCTGCGAAAAAGACGGATGAAAATAGATTGCATGTAGCGGAGATGAGAATGTTGAGATGGTTGTGCGGAGTAACGAGAGTGGATAAAGTGAGAAATGAGTACATTAGAGGCACTTTAAAAGTGGCGCCAGTGACGGAAAAGTTAAAAGGGAATCGCTTGTCTTGGTATGGTCATGTGAAGAGGAGGGATAAAACGCATATAACTAGAAGAATTATGAACATAAATGTGGATTGATAGAGAGGAGAGGAAGGCCAAAGAAAAGATGGATGGATTGTGTGAGGAGCGATATGAAAGAAAAGGGAGTTAGTGATAGAGTGACGACTGATAGAACAGAATAGAAGAATAAAACGTGTTGCGCCGACCCCAAGTTACATGGGATAAGGGCAGGAAGATGATGATGATTTTACCTATAAACAAGTACGCAAGGGTATTCACATAATTGAATCAAAACCCGGGTGGAATGGAATAGTGGTGATTTTGGTATCATGATATCAATCCTTATCCATTAAAATGGTTTGATAACTAAGGTTGATTATGTACATGTAAATTATACTTTAAATTATTCAAATCTGACCATTCGTTTCATAATTACGACGGAGAAAAAGAAAAATGTTGCGGTTAGAGCGAAATGCCCTGCGTTGAATCTATTTATACATCTATACTAATATATAAAGCTGAAGAGTTTGTTTGTTTGTTTGCTTGAACGCGCTAATCTCAGGAACTACGGGTCCGATTTAAAAACTCTTTCAGTGTTAGATAGCCCATTTATCGTGGAAGGCTATAAGCTATATATCATCACGCTAAGACTAATAGCAGCGGAGCAGTATTGAAAATTGTGACGCAGACGAAGTTGCGCGGGTCAACTAGTTACACTATAAAGACGGAGGTATAGGAGATGAAGTTTGTGGAGTACCTACTAAACCCGCGTGAACGAAGTCGCGTGCGAAATGCTAGTTAAAATAATGTTGCAATGATTCGTGCTCGAACTTAAGAAAAAATATCTCACAGTACCTTTAGTACATCAAAAATAAACAAAATGGGAGACTTTAAAAAGTCTCAGATTTTATTATTTTCTAGCAATTATTTCTTTCCTTTTTTATCTCATAATACAACGTATTTTCTATAGAACTGTAAATGACGTAGGAGTACAGACACTCCCACATTATTTTTTTATTGTAAAAACTACGTAAACTTCGCATGACATGTTGCGTTTTCTTTTTATTTTCAAATAAATTGAATATTACGAAACAAGCACAATGTCTAGAGAACGTCAAACGTAGAATAATAAAAACAGAAGAAGTGTTTTTTGCGTAACGCAATTTATTTAAATGAACTGACATTGAATGAGAAAATGTTAAAGAAAGATGTTGATTCTTTGATCTCAAAGTGTAGAAATTAAGGTGAAGAGAGCAAACAAAATTATTTATCACATATTTTTGAAGTGAAAACTTCTTTAGCGGCGCTGTGCACTTTTTTTGTGATGGGTAAAAAATGTTAAACTCGCGTCAGGACACGTGACCGTAAGACGAAAATTCGTTAGATGGAGGGAGAGAAGCACGTATTCAAGGCAACCCGTTTTCTTTTTACTTAGACAATAGCTCTGCAGTGTTAAATAAAAAATATAATTTTGCTCAAAGCGTCCCAATAGTTCATTGGTGTATAGAGGTGACAAATAGGCAAACAAAACAGAGTCAGGAACACAGTGCGCTCAGAATAATAGTGTGACAAAGGCGTTGCCTTGAGGGATTTAAAAAATAAAAATGACATTGTACGCGTATTACTTTGCTTGTTGTACTACGAGGGCAATGAATGCGAAGCGATTGAATTGTTATTTTTCCTGTGCATCGTTGAAATAGACGTGTGCAACAAACGGAAAAGCCTTGAACTATTATGTGATGTTGTAGTCAAAATAATCAATCAAATCATTTGCTTCTACAAAGCAGTGGCATTTTGTTAAACGTCGAATTCGATCACAAAAACATCACATTAAAGTTAAACTGCGACAGCACTTTTTATTTCTTGTTTTATTTAGGTTTAGCGGAAAACAATTTTTTAAGAATATAATATGCGTCGAAAAGAGTCCACCCGTAATAACTGGAAAAAATAATCACTGTTACCAATATTCGACGCATCGCAAAGTATCGCGTAGCATTCCTGTTCTCACAGGACGCTGAAAGAAACAGCTTTCAGTCAACATAACCTGCACAAAGGATAGTGTTTTATTTTTATAAAATGCTCAACTTTATGAGTAGGTAGCAGTAAATAGTATTGACGCTGTTGTTACATCTTTCATGACTCAGGGGAGATTTAGTGTTATTTTTCGCATAGTTTATTTTATTTCACTCACAGTCTGTGCTTACGTTTTTTTTTACCTAAAAATATTTGAGTCATGGTATGTAGACCCTCTACAACGATGCCAATAGCCCAATGCCATGGGCATGGCATTAGCGGCAATAGATTGAAAATTGGTTGGCATTTATATCTTTCTATAAATGCCAATACCATCATACGTGCCTTTCGAAGCACGGAATCATCTTTTTATCAGACAATCAGGTGACTCAAGCCTACAATGTCCTAGCCAAACGGGAAAAAACTTTATTAAGTATGCTTCCCGTGGGAATCGAACCCTCGACTACCGGGTCACAAGGCAAACGCCTAAACCACTCGACCACGGAGGCAGTTAAGCCGGTGGTCGCCCGGCTGCCAAATGGCGGTCGTAAAATAAACCATGTCAGAGGCCCTTGAGGTGGTCTAGAAACTCTGACACTAGGGTGTGTGGGGTCGTTAGACCTTACTGCCCACACGATAAGAAGAAGAAGAATACCATCATCATTACAAGATATAGAGATGGAGACATACAAGACGAACAGTACTATCTCTTTTTCGCAACGGAATGATGGTGGCATGATAGCAACTTAGCAAGTCTTTTTTTAAGGATGGGAAATCGTCAAATGAATTCTATCGTTCGGAACGGAGTGTCAGACCCTTAGTGACTAAACCCATCCGTGTTTCTCCCATGAAAGTATAGATAAAAGTGGAGGCAACACTAAACATATAAGTGAAGCCGACTGTGGTCGGACGATCTCTTTCTGAATGCATATATAAAAACGAGACAGTAAAATCGGTTGTCTTTGAGCTCGTGGCTAAATAATAACAGCCGCACGGGACGATCTTGAAGGTTAAGCAACGTTTGCCAAGCCTGGTCTGTGGATGGGTGACCATCTTAACATATCGAGTTTCCTCCGTGCCTCGGAAAGCACGTTAAGCCGTTGGTCCCGGCTGTCATTTGTACATCTTTAGCAGTCGTTACGGATAGTCAGAAGCCAGTAAGTCTGACTCCAGTCTTGCCAAGAAGTACCGTGTTACCCAGTTAATGGGTTGTGGAGGTCTGGTATGCAGCCGCTCCGCGTTAAACACTGGTATTCAGCTGAATCTGGTTTGACTGGAAGCCGACCCCAATGTGGTTGGGAAAAGGCTAGGCAGATGATGATGATGATGATGAGTATAATCTGTTTTCTTTATCTTATGTATGTATACAGAAAGAGAGCGTCCGACCACAGTCGGCTTCACTTAGGTATTTCGAGTGCTGCCTCCACTTTTATCTGTACCTTCACGGTTTCTCTAATGCCCTTTGCGTTCCAGGGCTGCGTGGACTCTTTCTAACTTATTCCGCAACTCTGGCAGGACCTTAGCTCTTTGGGAAAAAAGCGTATTTATTTTACTCGTGTCTACTGAAACAAAATGCTATTTTATTATGTACCCTTTTTATTTACCTACATTCCAAGGGTATCCTGTGATGTATCGTAAGCCCTACAGTGACTGCGATACACATTATGTCGACATCGCAAGCTGCGCCTTTCGTTTATCTCTGAAGCACCCCATTTCTTATTCACGTCCAAAGTCTATTGTTAAGTTACTCTGATTTAACTCTTGGGATTTAGCAGCTTAACGTAGGTATACAACAATAACATAGCATCAAGATTTTCGTCTTCGTATCGTAAAATTAATGGTACATTATAAACATTTTTTAATATTGACATTATGAAATATAGTATCATCCCGGATTTCACCACTAGCAGCACTGTATTTTTGAGAGATAAGAAAGATTTTTTACGATGTATACGTGCCCAACACTCCACTTGTCATTTAGTTTTTTTTTACACGACACACGCTTTAAAGCTCTAATTTGAATGACGATTGAATAAATTACTGGGTTTGTGCAGTGCGGATAGTGTGCCGTAACCTTAAGTGTCATTTCCACTTTAAATTCAAAAGTGTACATATCAGAGGGACAATTCCCGTATTTTCAAAGAGCATTCGCGTCACAGTCGCAACCTGTCAAAAACACCACTATGGTAGGTATCAAATAAATGTGCAATTAATGGTCATTGACCCTCATACTTTGAATTCACCTATTGACTTTCTTAATACCAAAAAGAGAAATAAAGACATAGCTAGCTGCCCTGAATCGACTCCTATCGTGATCCTTTACGTTCTCTTGTAATGGAAACACGGTTCATAATTGATAACATAATAATTCATAATTCTTCTTTTTTTTAGGGTTCCATACCCAAAGGGTAACCAACGGAACCCTACTAAGCCTCCGCCGTCCGTCTGACTGTCAGCGGACTGTATCTCAAAAACCGTAATAGGTAGACAGTTGAAATTTTCACAGATTATGTATATCTATTGCTCTATAACAACAAATCATGAAAATTAAGTTTTATGGTACAGAACCCTTCGCGTAAGAGTCCGACTCGCACTTGGCCCGTTTTTTTTCATATATATTTTTTTAATTTATTGTTCGAGTATCTACGAATCGATATTAGGGAAAGGTCAATGTAGGTACTTAATTGCAAGTTTATCTGGCGCCTAACATAATTTCTCTACGTTTTGACAAGTTTTTGGTATCGATTGTCGCTAAGATGAAGATGAATGTTTTTTTTTAATATAAGATTTGATCTACTATTCATTAATTTTATTTATTTTTATATTTTTAGAATCAGGTACCTTAGCCGCTTTCCATGGTTGTGGTACCAGAAAATAAAGTCAAAATACCTACCCAGAAAATGAGGTTACCAAAACTTTTCTGAGATTTAAAATAATTATTAGAAATTAGTTTACAGATTATTTTAGATACTACTTCGAGCATTAATTGCTATTACAAAGGGAATCTGGGATAAGAAATTCGCATTGAAATAGTAATGAGTTAAGTACAGTAACTTCGGGTACAATATAATTACATGTGAAAATGAAAAAAGTAAAGGTATAAAACTTTAACCTTCTTTTGCTCACACTCTAGGGCAGATATTACAGAATTATTAATATAACTATCTCGGACACTTTTCACTACCTCTGTGAGTAACATAACTGTGTCTACGCAGTAACAGTAACCCAAAAACGAAAACTTTTAGGCGTGAACTGCTATAAAATTCTATTTCATAAGCAATATTTTCCTTTATAACACACTGAGGAATAAAAATAAACAGTTTGTGAAATTGAAAGTTTTTTTCACAAAAAATAAAGGGATTTATCGTAATATGTACATCGGCAAATGCCATTTGAGGTAGAGCAGGGGTGCTCAAACTTCTGGGGCTGCGGCTTTTGTTCGAAAGGGGCACCGTAGTCCTGGAATGAAAAAAGCACTAGGAGGAACACGGGTGGGTTTTAGTAGTTTTAGTCAGTAAGAGTCTGACACTCCCTCTTGCTTCACCCAGAGTGGGAGAAGCCATTTGATGATTTCCCATCCCTAAAAAAAAGGTGTACTCAAACTTATAGTGTCGGCGATGCGATCGAGACCAAAATATTTAGGCATCATGCGATCGACTACCGGTTTTTTACGAAAGAAAAACGATCTCTTTTAATCACAAATAAACCATGAAATGTAATGACCTTTCTAACTGCCTTGCGTACAAATAATGAACTTAAGCTAGAAATCCTTACAATAGTAATAGTAGCGATGGGTGCATGAAGTGCTGAGTTTGATTACGAAAACCTGCATAAATATTCTAACTAAGCGTAGTAAAAAATAACACTTTTCAATGTTAAATTATTCGGGAAATTCCGGAATTGACTCGGCAAGCTCTCGCGATCAACCTGTCAATCGGTAGTTTGAATACCGCTGGCTTAGGGTCGAGAGTTAATTCCGGATTGCTGACGTTGATGGCTATGAACTGTTGGTGCCGGATAAAGGCTCTCATCTCATTATATCGGCCAAACGAACAGCAGCACCCACTTTGAATAATTAGTGAAATCTCACTCAGTGAATTTCAAATTAATAGTTCAATATAATAAATTTATAGTTCAACAAATAAAATTCATATAGTTAAAATAATTTATAATTAAAAGCGAACACAATCAACGGATTGTGTTTGCTGTTTATAACGGAAACAAAGGGAATGGTAATAGAATGTTTTTGAAATTAAGTTTACTAGCTTGCTCTATTTTATTTAAGGTAGAAATGAGTCTAAACAAGCTTAATTTGCGTAGGTAACCTTATTCTTTGCTTCAGTAAAGCTGGAATGGTCTGGAATTATTAATGTAGTTCCAGACTTAAATTCTATTTCTGAAATTAGAATTGATAGAAAAGCACTTTTAAAATATCAGTCGTTTTTCTGTGATATAATACGATACGAGTTATGTTTTTAAGTTACAAACTTCCTAAACCCGTTATATGCAATCTGTTATCGAAAAATACCCTACCTTAAAGTAAAGAACATAACGAGTTCGTAATAACATCGTTAAAAGGGTCTCCTGAAAATTGATTTACCTAAGTGCCGATTTCTTTCAATAAGCCAGGAGATATTTGAGCTTGATAGAATGAGGCTTTTGGGCCCCACCGCATAAAGGACTCGTTACAGGAAGTAATACATTAGAACATTATTGAGAGTGAGAAATGTACCAAACTGGGGCACGGGGAATCAAAGAGGAATGGGATAAAACATTTGCTTTCAAGGAACGTCTTTCAAGGTACTTTACATTTCTTTAAGCCTAGTTTTAGTTTGTGATTGGTGGATCATTTTGGTACCTTCGATTATTTTTTAAGAAATCACTGATGCCGTTCAAGGGTTGTAAAGTTCAAAGTCATGGCCATTAACTGGCCAGAAATGATGATATACATTGAATCGAAAATATACGAGCCAGCTGACCTTTTATATAATTTTTTGTTTGGTAATTGATACAGGTCCATATTATTTTAGTAGGTAGGTACTTCTAGCTATATATGTATGTAAAATTTAAAATTATTATTATTTTGGTGGTTTGTCTAATACAAGTGTAGGTACAAGGTATGGATGAAAGTATTTGCCTATTTGTAACCATGTGAAAAACTGCACTTATTTTTAGCTTCGGAAAAAAAGAGTAAAAAGCAGTTTGCGAGCATTTAATTGCATCATTTAGCAGCGTCATTTGCTGAATAGGTAATTGCCTAAGAGCATTTAAAATAAATGGATACAACATTTTATGTAATGTTTAACTTTATATTCTTAACCGAAGTAAATTTAACTGCAAAATTTCTGAGTGACAATTCTACTAACGTTGAAGCAACCTTCGCATTCGCATATCATTCGCCAACTGTCCAAAAAGCCTCGATTTCCACAAATTTCTGACAGATCGCGACTGGCATGCGAACGTTAGCACGTTGCTTAAAAACACGTTTCTTGCTTGGGATACTTTAATTAGGGTTCCGTACCAAAATGGTAAAAGGGAAACTCTTATGGTGTGAGTAAGTCTGTCCGTCTGTCACAGCTGGATATCTAAAGAACTCCTAATGCTATCAACTTGAAATTTGGAATAGTTTTAGATGACGTTCGCTCACTTATTTTGCAAATAAAAATATTTATATTTATTTCTGCAACAGCGATTGAAATGGGGTCTTAAAAGTCGAAGTGGGGCTACTAAGATAGGTGTGGTATCTAGCTATTTGCACATTCTCAAACATTTTTTCATATTTCCGCTATGCGCCCTCACATTTTATAAAGTGGTACAGAACCCTCGGTGCGCGAGTCTGACTCGCTCTCGGCCGTTTTTTTTTAGCTTAAATTAATTTTCATTATTTGTTGTTATACCGGCAATAGAAATACATAATCTGTGAAAATTTCAACTGCATGCCTATTACTGATCTTGAGATACAGCCCGCTGGCAGACAGACGGACGGACGGACTGCGCAGGGTTAGTAAAAGGGTTCCGTTGGTTATCGTTCGGGTACGCAGCCCTAAAAAACCCGCCAAGAAAAATACAAAATACAACAATAAAAACCTAATACCTTCTTAATTAAAGTCACGATTACTCACGATCATTTATCTAACCCTTAAAATAAAATGAGGCCAGCTAAATAAAGTTACTTTTTATTTTGCTATCTGTGACAAAGTATCTGGGAATAATTTCAGTTATCTGATGCCGTGTCAGTCAAAATGCTGCGGGTTGAAAGATGCTTTTTTCTCTCGGCACACATTTATTTCGTTCCAGGAAAACATGGAAAAAATCCTCTTAAATACATTAATTTTGGTTTATCTATTCTGGATAAACGTGGATTCAAACTTCTTGCTGGAAAACGAAAATTCAAAATTTTATTCAAAACTTATAATAAAATTAGTTAAACAGACTTATTACACTACTCTATATTTGGCTTATGACAATTTGGGAAAGTGTGATAATAGTGAGGACGAATAAGATCGAAATTACTTAAACAAGGTAGTTTATGTATTTCTGACTTGCTCAAATTAAATCCAATTTTTTTTTCAACTGTCCCACTGCTGGGCAAAGCTCCCCATAGCCTTCCACTCTCCCTGGTGCATTGCCTTTTCAGAACAATTTGTCATCAACGCCCGTAAATCCTTTTTTTATTTAAAAAAAAACGTGCCTCACACTAAACTCTCTCCTGTATCGTGGGTTCGTTTACAAACATACAAACTCAAATATACAAATAGCCAGACCAGGAACAACTATCTGTAGGCCATACAAATATTTGTTCCGTGCGGGAATCGAACCCGCGACACACAGAGCAGGCAGCCAAGCGCTCAACTACTACACCAACCGTGACGTCACGTCAATTAGGATCAATAAATTCAAAATACTGTAATGATCATCTTACCGACCTGAACCCTTGTTACTTGGTCGATGTAACACATTTTTTCCTCCATTCTAACCAGTCAACCAATTCAGAAAGTTTATGGTACCTTTATTTAGGTTGCCTTTATTTTTTTTACCCGACTGCGAATGAAGGAGGGTTAAGTTTTTCGTGTGTATGTATGTATATTTCTTTAGCAAGCCCTAGAGCCCAAACGGCTCGATGGATTCTAGCTTGAGAGGTGTCGTTAGATTTGTATTTACTGTGAGAGTGACACTGGGTATATCAAAATGAAAAAAAAAACAAAGTGGCTGATTTTTGGCGCCAAATTGTCTTCAAAATAAAAAATATTTTTTTCGAAGCCTATCGAGTGGAGTATCAAGATAAAGGGCTCGAGGAGACGATTTCAAAAAAGTTACTCACTAAAATGTAGGAAATAAAAAAAATGACTTTGTCAAATAACCCGACCGCTGAAAACGACTAAAAAGTTGACAAAGTCAATTTTTTTTTATCATTTAGTTTTATTTCTCTTTGAGCTTTAATTGTAATCCTCTCTGAGATACTTTCTCCAAAACAGCCATAGCTCTTTTGTCCCTCTGAACTAGATCCAGTGTGGAACACAAAATACACCGATTAAATAAACAACATCTAAGCGGTAGTGCGGTAACAAAGCGTTATTTAAACAAGAGGTGTTCCGTGTTCCACAAATACCTGTTGCAAAAGGAACAATGTATCGATTTTAGTATAAATAGTATTGTGGGAACTTAACAGCTGTTTAATGCCGCTTAATTTGCTACTGTTATTGCTCCATTACGTTGATTTATTTAAGGCTACATCGATATAGGACTTACGTAAGTGTAGGATATTATGAGGATACAAATTACTAGTGCTGATCGATGCAGTTTTGTACCAACTTAGTCTTTTTCTTGTCGAGTTACACGAGCAAAAATGTACTGAACAGCTTATTTTTTTCGATTCGTTTTGGTGCGCTCGCAAAACGCGTATTTTTATTTTATTGAAGTCAAATACCCAGAAAAAAATGGAAGTCGATGAAAATACTTTGTATAACCTAAATAATGATGTCAAACTCCCCTATGTCTCAACATTATAAATAATTTTAACAAATAGAGTAACATGTTTCATGCGATGGATGTCTGAAATAATTACTCATGTGGAAACTTTTCAAGGATGCTTGAATAGTTCCCAACAGATTGTAGGATTCCTCTTTATTATAAAAGACCATGAATAGTAAATATAATAATCGATTACTTGAAAAGTAGTTTAAAAGATAATTATGTCGTTATGAGACACTTATGGGACCATCGACTTACTCTATACATTGACATAACAAGCCTAACTTGATAATGTCATAAATAAAACGCAAAGCTGTCAAATTGGTAATAGCACTGTAATTGTGTTAACCCCACCAATCACGTCACGTCAATGTCAATCATCAGCATGCTCATTTCATGTTAGACAAATTTTAGACATTCAGAAGTTTGTAGACTAAACTGATCTATTTGCAGACCATACCAAACTGGAAAACAAAAACTAGACATGTTCGAACTTCGAACATGTTTGTATTTGTGTGTACCTTTCAATAACAAATTATCGCTGTGTGGAGACATGTTCAAAACTGTCTTTCGAGATGCACTGTATTCACGTCCGATAACCTCTTTGAATGCAAAATAAGGTAGACGGAAAGGAAAAAATTGCAATGAAACAAATTATGAAATGATGAAAAACTAAGTTGACGCCAGAGAAAACTGTTAAAAAAGAACTGGCCAAGAGCGACCCGGACTCGCGTGCAAAGGGTTCCGAACGAATTTTTGTTTTTTAACATTTTATTTCTTCACTATAGACTTCTTATAGATTTTTCTGTAATCTTTAGGTACTTAAAGATCTATTATCTCCATATTTTTTTTTTAATTTTAGGCTTTGTAGTTTCGAAGATAGAAGGGGGAATGGTAATATTTTTCGCCTAATTTCTTTCATAACTTCGAAAACATTTGTTTTAAAATTATGAAAAAAATACAGTTAAAACCCTCACAGAAATCCCTTTCATTTAATATGCCACACAATATTGTTCAAAATACTTTTTTTAATTTTCTAGTTTGACCCCAAAAGTGACCCCCATACTAAAAATTTAATAATTTACGTAACATGTCCGTGTTTGGGTTACAATAATCCATATGTATACCAAATTTCAACAGAATCGGTCCAGTGGATCTGGAGAAAATTGGGTGTGACAGACGGACAGACAGACAGACAGACACACCTGAGTGATCCAATAAGGGTTCCGTTTTTTGTTCGGATCCCTAATAAACAAAATTAATTAATTTTCATCAAGGGTTTGGTTTCAAGTGAAGATATTATTATCTTACAGTTAAAATCCAAATTTAAAATGAGAACTGTCCAAACAAAAAAAGGCTTATTACATTCTGTTAACAAGTTTTCTGCAGATAATTTGAATTTATCATCATCTTTTCAGTAGAAAAACGTTCACTACCGGACATAGTCTGGAAGAGATCGCGGAATGCGATAAGGCCGCCCATTGTCATCATCATCATCATCTGCCTAGCCTTTTCCCAACTACATTGGGGTCGGCTTCCAGTCAAACCGGATTCAGCTGAATACCAGTGTTTTACGTGGAGCGGCTGCCTACCAGACCTCCACAACCCATTAACTGGGTAACACGGTACATTTTGGCAAGACTGGAGTCAGATTTACTGGCTTCTGACAATCCGTAACGACTGCCAAAGATCTACAAATGACAGCCGGGGCCAACGGCTTAACGTGCTTTCCGAGGCACGGAGGAAACTCGTTATGTTAAGATGGTCACCCATCCACAGACCAACCTTGGCAAGCGTTGCTTAACCTTGAAGATCGACCCATGCGGCTGTTATTATTTAGCCACGAGCTCCTCAAGGCCGCCCATTGTGTGTTTAGTTATAAGTTTCCTTTTTGGTCATATTTTTGGTATACAATAAAGGCCTCCCCCAAGATGGGAGGGTTTGCCATAATTGCCACGCTTGGCCACGGTGGGTTGGCGTTTTCAAGGTATGGTGTTGAGTTTTGCAGAGAACGATGCTGTCCATTCTCTGGTGAGTCCCTTAGTCACCTCTTACAACACCCACGGGAAGTGACGGGATGGTATTATTATTTCACGGCACCGGCCGACATCATACGGCAAGTATAGTGTAGTATTCTACGCTCTACGTAATCCATTCACTAACCTATCAATAGCAGAGTTCCAGCAACTGACAGAGTAATACAAACTCAAACTCGTAACATGTCGGCAAATATTCTCATGTGAGAATCCTATTCTCGAGCAAAGACTGATTGGATTTATAGACAGCGTATGTATTATGTAACCTAGTTCATACAGCGGAAGTGGAGCCTCTCTGGACTGGAACATAATAAGTTATTCTATGCTTTGGCGAAGGATAGTGTTTTAGAAATTGTATTAATAGGTATAGTTTTGCTTAGTTAGCACACCCGTGTGTGATTGTAAAAACTGTGTGTACCTACTCCGAATGTTGTGTTTGTGAAAATAGTGTGAACACACACGTTTGTGTTTGTGAAAACTGTGCTCATACTTATAAACTTGAAAAGATTAATTTTCAAGTACAAGTATAAGGTAAAAACAAGCAGCTCTTGAACAGTTTAACCCGTTAATAACGACCTAGAGAAGTTAATAGGGCCACAGCCGTCGAGAACTTAATAAGATCAATTAATTATGGCCGCCAGACGTAACATGGCTGCCGACTGGCCATTTTCACCTCACTACAACACCGCACTAGATATTTGACTTGCTACAGTAAACCAGGGCCCCTAGTCTGCTAATTTTTATAAATTCGTCATTCCAACACGATGCCATTGTCATTTTGCTAAAAGTTCGTAATCTGCTAATTTCATAATGGTCGATCACTGATCGGTCAGTGGTCTCGTAATGAAATCGTAGTGGAATGTAAGTTACTCTATGGGAAAAGCAATGACACACAATTACGTTCTAAATGGTAGGTCACTGATCGATGGAACTGTCAAAATTTTAGCAGATTACCGCAAACGTCTGTCATTAATTTGTCATTATGTACGAGATTACCATTTTATGCCATTTCGTTCAGTGGAGTGTCAGTGGTTGATCATTGGAAAGTCATAATGACACTATTATGTTATTAGATTACCAAACTTGTCAAAATCAACAATTACGAGATCAGTGATCGACCATTCTGACACTATTGTAATAGCAGACTTGGGGCCCTGGATTACCGAAACAAGCTATTAATGTCCGTCTGTTAAACCCTTTGTTACTTTGAATTTGTGACGTAACAATCTCTCGTAATTACTGTAATCATACTCAAACAATGGTCATAGTCATCAAAGATCCATTTTAGAAGAGAAGAGTCTTGAAACTTTGTTAATTAAAATCGTTTATTAATGATCTATTGTGTTCTCGTCTGCGGTAAATTCATCCTCTGAAGAAATGCGCCTTAACTTTTTTCTGTGCCGTTGTTGGGGACAAGTTGTCCGTCTGAACGGTTCCATTACCTCCGGTTCTTTATAAGTTAGTTATCTCAAGGCTTATTTATAAACTTCCGATGTATAAGCTCTGGCAGTAGGCATTTACTCGACATGAATTCAGCAGAGAGTCTCAGAGATGTAATCTCCCCTGTGGATACGGAATATCAAATCAATTTCGTCTTCCCATTTTAGTCTCGCTATTTGAGTAGACCAACAATATCTAGGTACTTAATAAATGTTTTTTCTTGTGTTCGTGTTTACTATTGTTTAGTGTAATTGAATAATTCATTAAGATTTAATGTACTGACGACTTATTTGATAAAACACTTTACAGCACGTAAACTCTAAATTATGTTTAAATATGTTAGACTTTTTAATTGAATTTATTATTCAAGCTAATTTAATCTACTGTAAAAAAATATATCTTAGTGCATTTAAAGAATTTAAAACCAGAAAAGGTTTTGAAAAATTATAGATTTTTTCCTATACATTTTGCTGTACCCACAAAATATTTCGCTTATTTTTATTAGGGTTCCGTACCCAAATGGTAACCAGCGGAACCCTATTACTAAGCTTCCGATGTCCGTCCGTCCGTCCGTTCGTCCGTCCGTCTGTCTGTCAGAGGGCTATATCTCAAGAACCGTAATAGGTAGACAGTTGTAATTTTCACAGATTGTGTATTTCTATTGCCGCTATACAAAAAATAAAGAAAAAATAAAAATAAGGTTTATGGTACGGAACCCTTCGTGTGCAAGTCCGACTCGCATTTGAACAGTTTTTTTTGTTATTTACCAAGTGTTTCTATTTTCTTTATCGCGGAAAGCAGTGTTTCCCTATCCCCCACATGTGTAAGACGAATTGTCTATATCAATCTGCTATGTTATTTACTTTCGGGCCCGGAGTGATTGTGTGTCCCGGGAGACCAAACAACTTTGATAGCTGTTTGTGCTCGTAAAATATAGAAAGATAACAATAAAACGATTTTGTTTTACGGAGAAAATTACTTAGATAAAATTACGTTTAGCTGCTTATTTGTGATACAATAACTTAGCTTAGCTATAGTGTTAATTTTTAAAGATTATGACCTTGTAAAAAAACCGATCAAGAGCGAACCGGACTCGCGCACCGAGGTTTCCGTACAAATTTGTAGGTACGTATTATAAATAGTTCAGGAATCAAGTCTCGCAGTTTTTTCCGAGCTAAGAACCAGAACAAATCAGAGATTTAAGGTTTTCGACCATAGCAGATACTTTTCAAGCAAGACCTACAACGCTGCGCTGCGCGCTGGTACAAATCGTGTTAGGGTCGTTCTTCAATGGAAAATATTAACACCGTGATTCAGAAAAATTAGTCATCAGTGCAGCGCCATCTATCGACCATTTCGTAAACTAACAAGACAAAGTATTTGGTAGCGGAAGACGTTAAAGAACGTATGTTACGATTAATAACGATAAGATATTAATTAATTAATAACTTCACTATTATTTTGGTACGTATTAAAAGTTTAACAAATAACTCAACAATTTGTTAAGGTGTTATTTCATGCTTTCATGCATTTATTTTTTTCTCAATAGATGACGCTCTGACTTATTAGAATGCATCAGGAAGTTTCTTCATAAACTTTGAAATTCAATATCTTCTGATTTTGTGGGTCGATTTTGATGAAATAAATGTTAAATGTTACTCGAGATATCACTTAATTTTTTTTAGTACCTCGATTTTGAATCCAATCAGTGGTTTATTAAGCTCGATGATTGATTACATACTTTAAATAAAGGCTATATTTTTCATGATTTAATCACAAATGTGTGTGTGTTTTAGACTTTTCCCTATACCTGTAGTATAGACGGTATTACTTGCTAAGTTTCATAATTCTAGGTCAACGGGAAATACCCTATGAGTTTTGATTCCCATGAGAGTGTCGAAATATTCGTTTTGTTTCGGCATAAACGACCGTATCTTTCTTTTATGTTAACTTATAAAAATGTTTTTTACAGCTTCTAGGGACCGTAGACCTGAGTATATGGTTTAAAATCCAACTCGATATATCCACGCGTTCCTGAGATAAAAATTCTTGACAGACAGACGCACGGACAACAAAGTGATCCAATAAGGGTTCCGTTTTTTCCTTTTGAGGCACGGAACCCTAGAAAGGTGCAAAATGCAAGAGGACAGCTGATTTTTAAGGTTCCGTACCCGAATGGTAACCAACGGAAACCTTTTACTAAGCCTCCGCTGTCCGTCCGTCCGTCCGTCTGTCCGTCCGTCCGTCCGTCCGTCCGTCCGTCCGTCCGTCCGTCCGTCCGTCCGTCCGTCCGTCCGTCCGTCCGTCCGTCCGTCCGTCCGTCTGTCTGTCAGCGTCTGTAACTCAAGAACCGTAATAGTTAGAGAGCTGAAATTTTCACAGATTGTGCCTATGGTCGCTATAACAACAAATAATAAAAATTAAGGTTTATGGTACGGAACCCATCGCTTGCGAGTTCGACTCGCACTTGGCCGGTTTTTTCTTATGATTTCAAGATTGAGGGTCATGGTAAAATCTAAATAAAATTACGCGAAGTGGCAGTTATTTCAATTGTATTCAATCGATGTTTTATTTTGTATGGCACGGCGACCTTCAATATTTTTCTACGAATATTTTAGCATGCTGCACTGATTGTTTTCCAAATAAAATAAATTTTATAAAATACGTTGTTCACTTTATTTTTATTTAAACTAAGGTCCAGGTGTCTGTAATTGGTCTTTGCAAGCAATTAGTATGACAAACTGCAAAGTACTTAAGTTTATACATTATCATCTGGAATCCCCGCAATAAATATTGCAGGTATCTAATGTTTCACATCTCATAATGCGCCAGACAACTTTCTAAAATTAGTCACAAGAGCTTATAATTATTGAGAACCTACCCTGATAAATTAAATTAGAGCAAAATATGGAGTTGAGTACGAGTATAAGGTCTTTTAAAAGTAAACGTCAAAGATAGGCATTATTTACCAAGTTAGACAACAGTTTCGAGTAAACTGAAACTTCACTAAAATTTTCACTACCTTTTTTTTCTTTTTTAAGGATGGGAAATCATCAAATGACTCCTTCCGCTCTGGGCGGAGCGGAAGGGAGTGTCAGACTCTTACTGACTAAAACCCATCCGTGTTCCTCCCAATGCCCTTTGCGTTCCAGGGACGCGGCGTCTCTTTCGAACGGATTCCGCACCCCGGCGGGCACTGGCCCTACCTAACGAACAAACAAAGTGACATTATATCAGCGATGACGATTGACATCATCTGCCGAGCCTTTTCCCAACTATATTGGGGTCGGCTTCCAGTCAAACCGGATTCAGCTGAATACCTGTGTTTTACGTGGAGTGGCTGCCTACCTCCACAACTCATTAACTAGGTAACATGGTACTTCTTGGCAAGACTGGAGTCAGATTTACTGGGTTCTGACAATCCGTAACGACTGCCAAAGATCTACAAATGAAAGCCGGGACCAACAGCTTCACGTGCTTCCCGAGGCACGGAGGAAACTTGGTATATTAAGATGGTCACCCATCCACAGACCAACCTTGGCAAGCGTTGCTTAACCTTAAAGATCGACCCGTGCGGCTGTTATTATTTAGCCACGAGCTCCTCAGCGATGACGATTGACAAAACACCTAAAAATACATGTCCAATATGTTTCGATTATCCAACTGACGGACTAAATAGAATAATATTTTTTTACTCAGTAATCATCCCTAGATATTCTACTAATTTTTAAGCAACGTTGGCATTCGCATGTCAGTCATGTATGGAAATGGAGGTTTTTTTCCAGAATGCGACGGCGCGGAGATGCAAAGCGAACGTTTCTTAAAAATGAGTAGAATTGGCACTTAGATAGAATGTCCATTTCTTGTCTTTTTACTTGTCCTTTTATGACGTACATGTGCTTATAACCTACGATAAACAATACATTTCATAACAATACATCAAAAATAGTCCGGTCATTTAATAAACCAACAAAATACCGCATTACAAGCTTCCTTGTTTCCTCAGAACTGTGCACATGATCGCCTAAACCTGTGTATTTACTTTGTGCCCCAAACTGAGCTCTGAATTTCAATTGCACGTCACATTTTGCTCCATTGAGCATTAGTTCTGAGAACAATGGTGGTATACAGTGTATTAAGCAGTGCATACGTTGAAGCTTTGATTTAATTTCGTAGTAGTGAACTTGGTTCTATACTTTACAAATGCAAAAATAAGTTACGGTATAAGTAGTTAGTACTACATTTTATAGAAACTAACCTGGCCAAACCGGTTCTTGGCTTGTCGATGTCGTTTGACAATTCATTACAAAATTTTCGTTCGTGAAACTGGGACTAAGCTGCTGTCCCTTCAGCAATATTTCCAATATTGATTTTGGGAATTAACTTGCAATAATAAAATAAGTCCTTGACTGGATTTTATGGAACAAATAAACTTCCAGCAGATTATAATTTGAATGAAATAAAATATGCTGAAAATTTCTTATGCAGTCGAAAATTGATTTAAAAAAATATAGAACGCACGTAATTATACGTATAGTGATGAAGTACATAAAAAAGTCAAAACAAATAAAGCCTTAAATATCCCAACAGCTCTTTTTGTTACAAGAATCAACAAAAACTCATTTCAGTGATAACGTCTTTGATATGACGTCTCTCACTGGGTCAGACTGGTTTTCCGGAAACTTCGCGGAAATCAAACAAAGCTCTGCAAAGTAAATTCTATTTCACATTTCGTTGACGAATGTTGTCAAATTGTACGTTTCGGAATTTCATATTTCATTATGTTACTGAGGAGCTCGTGGCCAAACAATAACAGCCGTACGGGTCGATCTTCAAGATTAAGCAACACTTGCCGAGGTTGATCTGTGGATGGGTTACCATCTTAACATACCGAGGCTCCGTGCCTCGGAAAGCACGTTAAGCCGTTGGTCCCGGCTGACATGTGTAGATCTTTGGCAGTCATTACGGATTTTCAGAAGCCAGAATCTGACACCAGTCTTGCCAAGAAGTCCCGTGTTACCAAGATAATGGGTTATAATGGTGTGGTAGACAGCCGTTTCAAGTAAATACTGGAATGCAGCTTAATCCAGCTTGACTGGAAGCCGTCCCCAATATAGTTGAAAAAAGGTTAGGCAGGCAAATAATTCATAATGTAACTGCATTACTTATATTAATGATTTGCCGGCTGATTCAAGTTACAGGTTGTTGGCATGGTGCATTGTTTTGTTGCAGCACTATTCGTAATTAAAATTTTGCTCTCGTAAAAATTCCAATAACTACCATTCAATTTTACAATTTTGCCTCCATAAAACCTATCGTAAAATGGTTTAATAGCATAATACTGTACTACTGCGTTCATATATATGATCTTTATAGATACAAATATGTTATACGCAATAGGATTGTACAAATTACAGTTTACGAGTACATTTTATTTTTTTTTCCGAAATTGAAGAATTGTTGTGATAAGAGGTGCAATTAATTTGTCAGAGTTTTCGCTCTCCAGTACAATTCAACTGACTGTTGACGAGAAAACGTGAGATCTTTCGCCTGCATAAAACTTGGCACCGTATAATTGCAAACTTCGTAAGATTACAAAATTTATTGCCAGATAATAAACTCTCGTTGTTTCCAATTTTTATATCACGTAAAAATGTTAACATTATTAAACTGTGCACTGATTGGTCACCAGCTTAAGCCACTTCAAAATTTCTCGGCTTGATACGTAGTACGGTAGTATTTTGATTCGTATCATTGTGTAGACTGTAGAGGAAATGATGAGTTAAATATCTCTAAAGATATTTCAAAATTTTACGGAGCTTATAATCCGGTGACATTTAAAAACTACATAAAGTAACAAAATGAAGGAGCTCTTAGCAAAATAATAACAGCCGCACGGGTCGATCTTAAAGGTTAAGCAACGCTTGCCAAGGTTGGTCTGTGGATGAGTGACCATCTTGACATACCGAGTTTCCTCCGTGCCTCGGAAAGCACGTTAAGCCGTTGGTCCCGGCTGTCATTTGTAGATCTTTGGCAGTCGTTACGGATTGTCAGTAGCCAGTAAATCTGACTCCAGTCTTGCCAAGAAGTACCGTGTTACCCAGTTAATGGGTTGTGGAGGTCTGGTAGGCAGCCGCTCCACGTAAAACACTGGTATTCAGCTGAATCCGGTTTGACTGGAAGCCGACCCCAATAAAGTTGGGAAAAGGCTAGGCAGATGATAAAGTAACAAAATGCACATAAACCTTTTCCATTGTACATGTCCTGATTTCCGCTAGCAGGTATGAGCTAAAATTGAATGTACATAGTTAATAACTGTTAGGTCACTCGCCATTGTCGCCTCGATTACAGGCCGTGGTTGGCGCTAAGCGAAATTAATTTGCGGTCCCTTTAGCCTATATGTTGCTATTCTGATGAAATCGCCCGTTCGAGCGGTAGTGTGTTTAAGCCGGTCATAACTATAATCGGCTTAAATGCAGTAAGACGTAATTAGGGTAGTCTTTCAAGGTAGTGTGTGTACTACTTTGGTGAGCATAACCATGGTTTTAGTAGAAATTAAACTATTAAGAGTACGCTATGTGCCGAGGAAAATAACAGCGGTAAGCATTTAATTTATGAAAAATATTGTTCTCCTGCAAACATGATACTTTAAAATTGATATAACGAAAGTATGGACACCGTATGTATACTGATAAAATATCTACTGCTACAGAAAAAGGTAAGATTAACTGAGACATAAATTATATTTACACGCTCGGCAGTCCAGTTGGTAATTCCAGCAATAATATTGCCATAACTTATAATCGAAAAATGGTTCTTTTGTTTGGCTTAAAAAACGCCTGTTGAATATACGACCAGATTTTGGCCATTTGGCCAACTACCCAAACATTTTCCAGGCAGTAGGTCATGAAGAGCTACTGCCTGGAAAATGTTTGAGTGTGTTGGGCACTAGGAGGAACACGGATGGGTTTAGTCAGTAAGAGTCTGACACTCCCTCTTGCTTCACCCAGAGCGGGAGGTGTCATTTGATGATTTCCCATCCTTAAAAAAAAAGGTCATGAAGAGCTAGGCATCAGAATGACTACAGGCATCAATGGCGACCATTTTATGCGAAAATCTACTTTAAGATAGACCTAGTGCTAAACAGAAAAATGATTCGTAATAATTCAAGCGGCTTGGCAAAGTAACCACGGCACTAGATCAATAACGGACGATGTAAACGATTTCACGGTGATATGAATATTTGTCCGACGTACTGCCGTACGATAGACACGACATACTAGGGCCATTCTACTTTTCGACGGAGAAAAACCTGAAACAGTGAAAGTAACATTTTTCCTATTTAAATGTTTACTTTTTATAACAAAAAAAAAACTGCAAATTTGCAAAGGCCCCATTTCTTGGAAAAAAAAAAGATTACAAAATTATTGTTACGAATTGTCAAACGGTCGTTACCTAGCTGTGATTGGTTGAATGAGTTAAGCTCACCAATCGCAGTACTTGAGTTGCGTGTCGTTGAACGCGTCGATTATTTTTTTCCAGAATCCGGGGTTAAGTAATTTATTTGATGAATCTATTGTCGTGTGAATTATGAGCAAATTTTTTTAGTAGATACAGGGTAGTAGCGATCTTCTTCAATAAAGCAGTCCTTTTTCAGTACTTGCAAATTGTCTCTTGAAAAGCAGAATAGCCCACTACTGAGTTGAATGACCGACGCCGTTTTTAAACTAAGAACGATATCGATTGAGTAAAATAACGACCAGTAGTGGTTTTTACAATTAATGAATTTGTCATAAAAGCAAAGGTCGGTTTACGAGTTTTTCGAATGGTAGATGGATTTTTAATAACTGGCGTTGCATATGAAAGCTTATTTGGTGTTTTTTTTTTGTTTAGTAATTATCTAATATTGTTAAATTATAGACCGGTAATGCCCTTTATGGATATACGTAACGGATGAGGAAAGAAATTAATATGGATGCGAGATACACAAGACCGGTTGTTGTGACGATACTTGGAGGAGGCCTATGTCCAGCAGTGGACGTCATTCGGCTGATATGATGATGATGAATACCAGGAACAGTCAAAGAACAAGCTACGTTTCTATGACTACCACTTACTTATTAAATTGCAAATTAGTATATTCATATTCACCTTTATCCATTTTGCATCCATGTCGTCATTCCTGTGCATAATTAAACTTAGTAATGACTATCGTGCGATAGAAATAAAAAAGACGAATGAAAATAGATTGCATGTAGCGGAGATGAGAATGTTGAGATGGATGTGTGGAGTAACGAGAGTGGATAAAGTGAGAAATGAGTACATTAGAGGCACTTTAAAAGTGGCGCCAGTGACGGAAAAGTTAAAAGGGAATCGCTTGTCTTGGTATGATCATGTGAAGAGGAGGGATGAAACGCATGTAACTAGAAGAGTTATGAACATAAATGTGGATGGATGGAGAGGGAGAGGAAGGCCAAAGAAAAGATGGACGGATTGTGTGAGGAGCGATATGAAAGAAAAGGGAGTTAGTGATAGAGTGACGACTGATAGAACAGAATGGAAGAATAAAACGTGATGCGCCGACCCCAAGTAACATGGGATAAGGGCAGGAAGATGATGAATGACTATCGTGCGATAAAGTCATGACATAGGAAGCGTTTTTTTTTTTTGCAAAAAAAAATAACGCATTAAAAAGTTTTAGGTAAACAAAATGAAAATATTCCACGGACTGCTAGATATATTCTGAAACTTTGCAATTTTTCCTTGTATCTATGTGTATTGCCTTTGTATATGTATAAACATAAATAAAGCACAAATCGCATAGGTCACGAATGGAGCCTGAAAAATATATTTAGCGTGCCCACAGAGCGTGCCTAACGTAGAAAGGTACATATATTACCTATCTATGTGTTGTGTTTTCGTAGTGGTAAAGAAATCGTGCAAACAAATTCGCTTGCAAATCGACAAAGACTTATATGAGGACCTATAGGCAAACCTTGCAATAAGCCACCATATTGCAAGGTTTGCCTATAAGTGCCTTGTAAATATTTGTTTTTGGTATGCACAACAAAAACCTGATGTTTTTTTGAGATTTTGCGAACATTTTGAACTGAGTTGCAAATCTCAATAACTCAAAAAATCAGGTCACTTGCTCTTAAAACCTGAAGTTTTCCAAACTCTTCACAACACTGCCATTTCATTTCAAAATATTAAACCATTTCACTGTTATCGAAACGAAAGCACAAATTTTAAAAATCGAATATGAATTTTCAAACTTCAATTTTATTGTAATCGAGCGTTTACGGCAAAGATTTATGTAGTATTATCTGAATCGCTTTGTGGTAGTTTCGCCCCAAGCCATCGGCAGTCGCCTAGTTCCTACGGAAATGGGACGGTAGACGCAATCTCACGCTTTTTAAGAACCACCAGCGTCTTTTTCCTTTTTAAATTGCTCGGCTCAACACTACAGGCTCAACTACGACTCTAAACGTACTTACAAACTGATCTTTGAGTCAAAGCGCACGTTTGAATTTTATTTGAAATAGGAACGTTTATTTTATAAGTTGGTAACTGCTACAGAAATAAACTGCAGTCGGAAAATGAAAACCTTGACCACATACAGATCTTTGTCGTAACAAGGATTTCAACGACTTGAAACATGATGATAAAGTTACTAACCGCTAGTTTACATGCTAAAATCATCAACTATATATAGTATAGAAAGGTCAGAAGTGATCAAACTCTTTCGTAAAATGCTGTTCGTTTATTTACACCTCTACAAGTACCTCTTTGCGGTAATTTATCAATGTTGAACTTAGGATTAATCATTCAAAGCTCTATTCAAGTTAAAGATATTACCAAGTAGTTAGAAGAAAATAGTTAGGACCCAACCAAACAGAGGAAGTTCAAGTGTCCAAAATTGCTCTTAGTCTAAGTTGCATGCATAATTAGAGCATTAATATTGAAGGAGGTGAAGGAACAACTTCCTACCAAGATTTGGCTTAAAATAGTTTTGATTTTAAGGATTACCTTATGACTACAGTCACGTCTCATGGAAGCTTTGGACACTAAACAGAATAAGTACAGACTGCACTCAGCTCGATAGCACCAATTCATTTGCCAAATACAGTGCATATAACTGTTCTCATTCTATTCTTGACTAGCGACCCGCCTCGGCTTCACACGAGTGTATTTAATAGTCGAGATCAGAGATGACAGAAGGAGAGAAGTCTACGATGGAGCGAGCTAACCTAAAAGAAGCCTGTTCACTCTAACTTTGAAGAGCTTAGGGTTGTAAGCGTTCGGAAACACAGACGCAGGCAAAAAGCAAAATCTGTGGAAGACCGACAAGCAGGCAACATTGCGGCCATGAGCCAAGCTGTGAAGCTTGACATCCACCATTTTACTTCGCTAATGAGCTTTTTAGCTCTGGATTCCATCGAGTCAAGTGCATCAAGCTGGTATTTAGCTGAGCCATCCCAAAGGTGACTGCAATACTCCATGCAGGATCGGACTTCAGACCATCGTAATTCACCACCCTTCTATTAGTGAAACTAGAAGTTGGCAGATAAACAGACAGAAGCGGAGTGACTGTGTTTTATACTATTTATTGTCAAGCATTTTCCCCCCGCTTTTCCACCGAGGTCTAACTCACAAGTACCCTGCATATTCACCCGGCATAAATGCCTATAACTCTCGACGATAGTATGGCTTTCCGCTAGTAATTAAAAAAATATCGTAGTTGGGAATAGTTCCAGGGATTTCCATTTACAAGCATCCCTCTTAATAAAAGTAACTAACTTTTGCCCGCGACTTCCAGTTCCAGAAATTATAGCGTTCATACAAACAAACTCTTCAGCTACATTATATTAGTATATAGATTTAGATGGGTTCACGCATTTTTTTCGGTTCAATTTTTGATACGATAACAGCAGCATTTCATTGATATTTACCGGCACCTAAATCAAGTTCGCAAATGTACCTAAACAATTCCCAAGATTTTTTTAATTTTCCATGAGTAACAAAAGGGATTTATATCTTAATCCTCAATTAAGTCACCCTTCCAGGAAAGGGTTTCGCGTGGTATGAGGACGGAGTCGAGGCGTCGCGTCGTTGTAATTATAAAACACATGCATGCAGAACTCAGATGTACGAATATGTATGGTATAGAGGTATGCGGAACAGGGTTCAAAGTCCCACAAAACTGCATTGAAAACAGCATTCTCCGACCAAAAGGTTGTTGTGTCTGCTCTATGCCTCATATTTGGGCGGTTGTATATGTTCAAATCGCCCGGAAAACTTTGAGATCACGATGCAGGATTTGTATGACGTCAGGTTTTTAGTACGTATCTGGCAGCTTAGATGTCGCTACGTTAATTTTTGTCGCGGTATAGATGTCACTGTGTTAGTCCTTGTAGCGCATTATATATGTCGCTACGCTAGTTTCTGTGGCAGTACAGATACCGCTACATATAGCTGCTGCCAGCGGCTTCGCCTGCGTGAATGTCAAAAATGATCTCAAAGTATGATGATGATATAGGCTTCTTTTTATGGCTTATCCCGAGAGATACCTCATCAGGTATCTCTCGGGATAAAAAGAAACCTATGTGCTATTCCAGACTACGAGCGATCTTTGACCGAATTTCATTTAGATCACTTCAGCCGTTTTCTTGTGATTGAGTAACGAAAACAAAATTGGATGCATGAATGTTTATCCATCCATACAAAGTTTCGCATTTATAATAAATAATCGCATTTATACAAAAAATCGACTTCGTAGAGCGTCGTGTACATATGTCTCTCATGTACATGTGTGACAGTCTGCTTGTAAGTCTGATGAATAAATAATATACGAGTATAACGCCATACTGTACCTACAATGTAGTTCTAATCACGAGCAACCTATATATATATATATATATATAATAATAATATTCTCTATTGCACGAATACAGTTAAACCTATAAGTATTTGAATTGTAGTTGTTGCGTTGTAGCATAGCAGTAGCGGTATACCCACGTATGCTAAAGAAATAAAGAAATATTTTGTAAAATCTTTCATTTCTCAAACGGAAGAGGTCCTATCGTTATGGACAACGTAATCGACGACACGTTATTTAGTTATCAAATTCTTATGAAAAGATCAACGGCAAAAGAGCAACGACCGCAATTACAGTCCTAAAACGCAACCACTATAAGTCCCTGTACGACAATTGATAGTAAAGTAATTAAGGTCGGACTAATCATTCTTGTTCATATTTAATTAAATAGATACCCTACTACCACGTAGTGACGCGACCTACTTTCATAATTTATTAACACTCTTTTCATTGAACTTTAACTTGAACTTTGACCTCAAAATAACAAAAGAAGCATTTTCAATGGATAGTGCTGTTTTTCTGCTAGATCGTTTCAATGAGAGTTCAGCTCCTTTATAAGTACTACTAGCTTTCGCGAGATAGATGGAATATACTTTATCATCATCATCATATTAGCCGAAAGACGTCCACTGCTGGACATAGGCTTCCCCCAAGCGTCGCCACAACGACCGGTCCTGCGCGTCTCGCATCCATCGGCTACCCGCGACCTACACCAGCCTCTACACTTCATAACTACCCCAAAAATAGTTACAAAACTCCCAACTAGCGTCATCGGCCCCGTAAAATCTAAATTTTACCGTGGAAACTACAGAGAGGTCTAACTGTAGACTGAACTAGCTTTTTCATTAATGCTCCGCTACTATTGGTCGTAGCGTGATGTCTGTAGCCTTCCTCGGTAAATGGGCTATACAACATAACAACGTTTTTTTTTTTCAATTCAATTCAGTAGTTTCTGAGATTAGCGCGTTCAACTAAACAAACTCTTTAGCTTTATTAGTATAGATTTCATACAATTCCGTTCAACATTTCAGATGGGATTGATTAACAATATTAACAACATCCCAACATTCGGAGTTTTTAATAACATCTTTATTCTAATAACATTGGTCAGGCGGCATTTTCTTTCCATAGTTTTAGTTATACAGTCTACATACTTAAATCATCCAAAAACTAGAACTTTTTTCTTATATCCTGTAATATTTCCGCACCAACCGGGTGCTCTTGTCGAGCGCGTACGGGGATCATCTTCGATTGGTGCCTCATTTCATAAAAAGCGTCTAAAAGGCTCTGTGATTTGGCTCCAGAAGGCTTATCCTGCAAAGATCCGGAACCCCAGGGAACCGAAAAGGCTAAATGATTTTTAAGATTCCGTACTCTAAGGGTAACCAACGGAAACCTATTACTAAGCCTCCGCTGTCCGCCCGTCCGTAGGTATGTTAGCGGGCTATATCTCAAGAACGTAATAGGTGGATAGTTGAAATTTTCACAGAGTGTGTATTTCTATTACCGCTATAACAACAAATTATAAAAATTAAAAATTAAAGAAGGCTTCCATACAAGAAACGTGTTTTTTCGGTTTATGGTATGGGACCCTTCGTGTGTGAGTCCGACTCTCTCTTAGCCGGTTTTTTCAATAGCATTCGGGTATGTCATGGTCAAACCTTTTCAGTAATTTATAACTTAGTGTAGCTGTTTGCCAGACAATAATATTATGTACGCTTTGCTATTCAATAATTTTAAACGTTATTAACTAGCTTTATCTTTGGCTGTCGTGGCCTACCTCGAAGAGACCGAGCATTCTTCCAGGATTTTAAGTAGTCAGCCATGACTCTCAGCGATAGTGCAGCTTTCTGTCAGCGAAAAATATTGGAAACGAATTTCTAGAGATCACTTGTAACAGACATTAAAAAATAAACAATTTTACCTCGTTGTTTTATAGGTAGTTGACATTTTACATTTACAATGTTAAAAATCCAATCTCACAATATTAAATAACACAGTTCCCAACTCTTCCACGTAATAAAAATTTCGTTCACAACAAATAAAATGTTATCAATATGTAAATATTGGTTTCCGGTCATGATCTCTACGCTAACGCGAAAGGAAAATTTTTGATACACTGAAAATTCATCTATTATTTTATTGACCTACCTGAAAAGATGATTTTGCCATGTAATAGTTGCTTTTCGTAATTTTTCACCCGTTAATATAACTGAAATTTAGAAATGCAAAGTTTTATTCCATTTTTACGAACGTTAGAGTTAGAGGAAACTATAAATGCAGGTATATCATTAAAGAGTGCTTTAACCTCGTACAGCATCCTAGTTACTTACTCCAGATGTAAAGCCTAGAAGTCACTGACCCCATTACGTGTCTTCCCTAAAAGAAAACACTCGCCCAAATTACCCCACGGTTTTAAAAGGAGCGGCTATAAAAAACAGGTCAAAACTCGCAAACTCATATTTTGGCATGCACCTCCTTGGAATGGGGTTAATTAGTGTAGCATATAATATGTAGATCACAAGTATGGCGCTATCAGGCAGGGCCACACGTCGGCACATGCTTAATTGGATGACTCCTGCATAAGTGATACTAGGGGGTAGGTACTTTAGGCACTAGACGACGCGCCGTCGACGTCGCGAAGCCTCTCTCATGTAATTATGCGGAAAGCTTAACTACTTTACAATTCACTAGACAAGAATACCAACGACTAAAATATATTTTCAACTAAAAATCCTCGTTTTTCCAACCCCTTGAACCCCTTTTTCATATTGCAAAAAATACAACGCTTACCCAGCTTTAAATCCCTAGATGCCGCTATAAATATGGACCTAATATCTTTACAGAAACATTATGTCAGCTTCGAACCACAGGGGTCTTACTGAAACCTGCTTTATTTTTCGTAAATGTAATAAGTTTTCGTATAACAATGTGGACATGAAAATAAACACGCAATTTACTTTTAGAACTTACACGAATGTTGTTGGTGTAATTTTTCACACAAACACGACAAAATTGAGTTCATGCAACTGAGGTAATTAAAAGGCGGCTAGGTGTAACAAAGTTATTCCTTTGAAATATTAATTAAAGTTGCCCGTTCGTTGACCTACAACTTAACAATGCAATACCTGTAGTTTAACAATCTTTTTGAGTTCGGTGAGGTAACTGACATGGGACTTCTTAACTTAACTGAAATAAAAAAGAGTAATTGTTTTTTTTTTTGTTGTATTAATATAAAAGGTAATCTCTGAAAGTATGTCATCATCTGCCTTACCTTTTCCCAACTATATTGGGGTCGGCTTCCAGTCGAACCGGATTCAGCTGAATACCAGTATTTTACGTGAAGCGGCTGCCTACCAGACCTCCACAACCCATTAAATGGGTAACACGATATTTCTTGGGCAAGACTGGAGTCAGATTTACTGGCTTCTGACAATCCGTAACGACTGCCAAAGTTTTACAAATGACAGCCGGGACCAACGGCTTAACGTGCTTTCCAAGGCACGGAGGAAACTCGGTATGTTAAGATGGTCACCCATCCACAAACCAACCTTGGCAAGCGTTGCTTAACCTTATAGATTGACCTGTGCGGCTGTTATTCTTTAGCCACGAGCTCCTCAATCTCTGAAAGTATGTGTAGAAGGAAAAAGGTAGTTAAAGTAGCTGCTGATTAGATTACAAAAAGTCTTCATTATTATTCTCTATAAGCCACGAAGGAGAAGCCGCAGGTAAATGCTAGTTACTCGTACAAATATGAAAAAATAACCTTAAAATTTAATGAAAAAACTATTCGACTCCAAAAAATCTATACTAATATATAAAGTTGAAGAGTTTGTTTGTTTACTTGAACGCGCTAATCTCAGGAACTACTGGTCCGATTGCAAAATTCTTTCAGTGTTAGATAGCCTATTTATCGAAGAAGGCTATAGGCTATATATCATCACGCTAAGACCAATAGGAGCGGATCAGAATTGAAAATTGTGATGCAGACGAAGTTGCGCGGGTCAACTAGTCTATAATAAAAATTAAAAAGAAAAACGTAAGCATCTTTACAAGGCACAATTTCTAGCGAAGTCTAAACCCGTTTTTCGCAAATAACCCCGTATTTTGTTGGGCAACTGCTGAAAAGTTTTAAATTTCGCCAAACCCCTCTAAAACGGAGAATGGATATTAATTTATGAATAGTAGCAAGTTGCGCGTACCGAATTGTGTTTATAATTGAATAAATTATTGAAATGTTCAATGACAACATTGCTCCATTTTAATGAACTTTGTAGCCTTTAATATGCCAACTCCATTACGAATGTTCAGCTAAACGTCGCTAATGTGTCATTGAAAAGTGAATAATGTTTGCTTTTGGTAAAATATTTTATGAAAATTAAATTGTGGAAATGTGTCCTATAATATAAGAACTCTCCAACAGGGTATTTGACTACGGGTATAATTTAGACGGTCACCAAAAATAATATTTTTAAGACTCTAAGCCTAGGCACCAAAATGGATCAATGGTCACCAAATTCTATCCAACTCAACTGTGATTGCCATAAAATGTAGGCTTGGGGTTACAAACTGGATAAAATAGGTTAGGTTAGGTTAGAATTGTGACCAACCGCGCGCGAGCCGAGCGAGCGAAGCGAGCGGTGCCGTGATAGCGGCCGGCGAGCGCTACTTCTCGAATATTATTTGGTGACCATTTATCTGTTTTGGTAACCGTTTAGAACTTTTTTGGTAGTAAAATAGGTACTTTTTTGGGCGGTGTTTAAACACAAGCCTTTGACTACTAAGAAAAATAGAGAAGTTACACGCTTTTGAAGTTTTTCTTCTATCCTTGTCACACAAAATGCCGTTTGTTCTAAATGGCTAGAATTTAATTTAGTGGACTATTACTACTTATGAGTGACGTCATACGCCATTAGTGCTGTCTCTGTTTATCACAGAGTTCTCATTTTTTAAGATTTTTAAGCAATATGTTTTACTGCGTCTTGACTGCTCTCTAGGTTTTGATAAATGTAACAAAAAATAAAGACCCTGTTTAATGCAAAAAAGTTTCCAACAAAATACGTTTTAGAACTTTGACTTGAATCCGAATAAAACTCCAAACGAATGCATGAAAATAAATTATGCTGAGTAGTAGAAGTAGTGTAATTTCATTTCACTAAAACCGCTTACGATAATATGACATGTCTGTTTGACGCAGTTAACCAGTTTGGTATTCAAAATTAAATGTAAAACTGTGAGTCCCTACTGAAATTAAGCCGATTACGAAAATTATAATGAAAAGCTTAATGTCAGCCAGTTTTATGTTCCGAATTTTATATTTCGGGGAAAATTAAAAAATTATCTATACTGAAAACGTGTGATTAGTTGAGATAAAAATATTGCTAGAGGTACAATTAAATTAATATTAAATGAAGCACTGTTACAAAATAATTTTAACCGAATTTCATGCTTCGTGGAAAATTAAAGAATTATCTATACTGAAAATGAGTGATTACTTGGTATAAAAATATTGCTAGAGCATAAAAATTACATTTTGAAACACTGTTACAAAATATTTTGTTCAAAATTCTATGCCCTTGATTTTTTTCCGTTTCCTTTTGCCATGTTACTCACTTAATTATCGAGAAAATTTACAGAAGTCTCCTCTTGTTCACAAAATAAAAAACTAATTGTGATGACCAATTAATACGTCAACCATTATAATTACGGCAATTTTCGTTTGATCACACCTATGATAATTTTAAACGTAAATGATAGCAGACACCGAGAGACGAATATTAAGTGGCGGTCATTTTAACTGATACTATAATGGTACGTTTATTATAATAATATAGAGCGTGCAAACAAGCTGTAATAATAAAACAAGTGTTTAAATATGCAAACTGATTGTTTCATTTCACTTGACAGCTGACAAAATAGTGTATGATGAGTTTCTTGCTAATAATTAATTACTGCTAATTAGAGGATGTGTTCGTGGAACTATGATGAACAAATAAGTCATCGGATTTAAACTAACCATTCACTTACAGGAAAAAAACACCGGAATAATAAATACGCAGCCGATTGATATCATATATTGCTCGTAAGTAGGTAAACAAAAAAAATGCATTTTCAAGATAAGATATTTTATTTTCGATTTTAAAATACTATTCAAAGTTTACAGTAGGTAAAGAAAAACTCCATTAAACGAGTAACCAAATTTGTCAATTCGCGGCAATATTTTTCCTCCAAAGAACCATCAATCAAGTATAAAAATCGTTTCGTTGAATAAACGACGCGCGCTTCCAATTTCCAATTTTATGATCAAATTTTAATTGGTAAAAAAATCTTACACCCGTAACTAGAGTTAGGGAAAAAATTAAGTACTTAACGACACCGTTGATCTCGTGTTTGTAGTTATTCATCACTCCTATAATGTAAGATTTGACGCTTTTTTATATGTTCACACATTCAGTCAAAAAAGTATCGGGAATGGATGATTTGTTTATGGTTCCAAATTCAAATTTTTGTTTCTTTTGTAGTTGTTAGATTGGCACAACTGTTTTCCATTTTGGCGCGGAGTTTGAGTTGCATCTGTTATTTATATTAAATACAGTGCTGGTTTTAGTAATACCATATATAGTGTGTATTGCGAATTTCATAATGGACAAAAATATCGAACAAAGAGTTTGTCTTACATTTTGCATCGCCAATGGAATTTCGTGTTCGGAGTCACTGAAAATGTTACAGAAGGCTTACGGTGAATCGACTTTATCAAAAACTCGTGCTTATGAGTGGTTCAAAGCGTTCAAAAGCGGTCGAGATGTGATGGAAGATTTGCCTCGCTCTGGTAGGCCGTCAACGTCTGCAACTGAAGTTAACATCGCAAAAGTGAAGGAAATAGTGACTGAAAATCCCCATTCAACTCTGAGAGAGATAGCCGCCGAACTTTCTGTATCTCACAAGTCGATCCGTACCATTTTAACTAATCATTTGGGTATGAACATGTTGCTGCTCGGCTAGTCCCAAAAGATCTGAATTTTCTCCAAAAACTCAATCGCATGAAAGTCGCTGAGGACATGCTAGAACGAGTCAGTTTGGACCCAACATTCATGAAACGCATTGTTACTGGTGACGAGACGTGGGTTTACGAGTTTGACATGCAAACTAGTCAACAAGCTTCGGAGTGGCGCCTTCCAACTGAACCGTTTTCAATCGATAGAAGACATAAAGGAGAATTCGCGGCGAGAACTCAACTCAATTCCGGAAGCACCGTTTAAAAAATGTTTTGATGAATGGATTATTCGTTGGCGCAAGTGTATCGTTTCTAAAGGAGCATACTTTGAAGGTGATAAAATAAATTTGGATGAATAACAGATATTTTGTTTATTATTGATCTTTTCCCGGTACTTTCTTGACAGAGTAGTATAATCTATTGGGGAAAATTCAAGTGCATCTACATCATATTTCTCTATTTAATAAATTAAATTAAATAAACTACGAGTAAATCAAATTTAAACTACAATACTATCATGTTTTATTCATTCATAAAGACGTTTCTATAAAACGACGCTTGATTTTTTTTTATTTGATCATATAAGCGTTTATCATTTAATATTTAAGAACAATATACCCTAAAGTACCTACAGTAGTGACAAATTTAAAAAGCGATACAAAGTTAATGTTGACATCGTGCTCACCGCAATAGAGTAAGCTCCGCTCGCTCCGCTCTTTGCTTTGTCAGTTGTGGCGAAACTCCATTAAGATACTGAACTCGAATTCATTCAGCTCGTTTAATATTTTATCTCATATTTTACAAGCCAAATTCAATAATGAAACAAAGTGTACCGTAAAAAGTTACACCGACAGGTCAACGAACGCATGTTTTTTTTAACATTTCTTTATCAGAATATAATATGCAACAAAATTAAATACCTGAATATGATTTTCCTTTCATAGTATATATTTTAAAATGCGAGAGTAGAGTTATTTATTTGATTTTAAAAGTTTACTCGTTATTGATATGAAATCTGTGAATTTTGGTCCTAAACAAACAGTCTGGCTACACACGAATGTTCAATCCATTTACGAATATTTGCGTGGACAGATCTGTTAACTGATTATAGCAAGGAACACTAAAATGTACGTCCCTACCCAGAGTATAACTTGAAACCGGCCAAGTGCGAAACAGACTCTCTCACCAAGAAAAAAGACGTTTCTTGTATGGAATATCCCCCTTTAATATTTAATGTTGAAACACAACATGAGATTTTACTCGTTTAATAGAATGAATTAATATCACTTCGTGTGTTTTATACGAGTAACACACACTCCTCAAAAACAATAAAACCCAGGACACCACTTCTTCAAAGCTCTTGAATACTTTTTCTACACATTTTCTTTTCCTACATGGCAGGTAAACCCACCTTTAGAAATTCAAAGAGAAACACTTTGTGTTAAAAAACTAAAGCATTTAAAAGCTTCACGTACAAAACACAAGTATAAGAGTACAATTCATTCAAATGTTACTAGAAATGAAAGTCGCTCCATTACGAACAAAAGCACTTATTGGACACATGAAACAATTATAAGCTTGTCTGACATCAGATCTTGGGTCCATTTTAGGGTTTGAAAGTTCCACATCGTCGGCAGTTACCAAGTAGGACTTAATTTAGTTACTCGGGTTATATTCCCGACATGCCCTTTTAGCGGTAGTCGTTGGTGATTAGTTTCAGGGGCTCTTAACCGACGTGTCGTCCTGTGAACCCTGTAGCTGTCAAACGTTGATAGATGACTTCCATACTAGTTCGAAATTGAGTTGTGTGATCCCTGCTAATAGCTCGCTAATGGCAGAGATAACAGGTAACAGTTTACGTAACAAATGTTTGTTAAACACAAGAAAAATAAAGTTTAAACAACCTGGAGAGCTGAGGTGCAGGAAAGTTTAATCAGATTGACACTAATTTGTTGCAAAGCGTTTTCAAGTGGAAGAACTTTCAGTTGATTTAAATATAAGCGTTTTCGAAGTTCTATAAGAAATTAAGACTCTTTTCTCGGGGTGAATAATAAAAAACCTCTTATAACCACTGAAAAAATCCTTTAACGTGATGAATATTCATTGGCGCAAAGTGGGAAATCTCTAATAGAGCAACACAAAGGGTCTTTTTTTTTACTCTGAAAATTAAGTTCTTTTTACGTCAGTCAAACAGTCGAGAGTGTAAAAAGTGGACCTGAGTGACGGACAGGACAGTCGAGAAGACAAATGGCCATTAAAGTGTTCCTAGGAACGATAAAATGGGTTTCGAAACTACTACTGGTACAGTTAAGCGCAAACTTTATGACATGTTGTGAAACACTAGAGTAAATTGGAATTTAATATTTACAGTTGTTTGTAAAGCCTTTGTCGGAAAGTGGATTATAACATCTAAGAATACTTAATAGAATACAGGATTACATGTTAATATTTAATTGGTTACTGGTCAAGTACAGGGTGAATTAACTAAAGTATTATCAGTCGTTTTTAGCTGATTCATTCAACTTACTATCGGTATCAAATTATTGTATTTATTTATATTTGAACACGATTTCTGACTTTCCATAATATAACTGTCACCATAAATCATCCATTTATCCTTAATTAAATAGGGAAAATCAAAGAAAAGCAAATCCAATTATAGTACCTAAGAGTGCTCAGAGAAGAATTTGCAATTCGTGTTAACAGATTAGCAATTGTTTTATTTTCTCTATAAGGACCCGAGGCGACAGGGGACTTAGCTGTTGTTCGTGTCAATACTGGCAACACTGGCAGTGTTGTTCTTAAGAAAATAAAGTCGCGGAGTGGAATGTGTGCGCACTGAAGTACGTAGAAGATTGTACGAGTAGGGTTTGTGACCAACATTATCTAACCCACTTGACTATGAGCGAATAATAGTCCAATGGGTTAGATAATCTTGATCACAGACTGTACATACATACAATCAAAGTTGTTTGTTAGATTTTTACAGAGGAATTCCAGTGGTTTTAAAATACGTCCGTACGTTAAAAAAAAACATAATTAAGTAGGTTTCGATATGGAAATATCTACAGGACTCTGAAAATAAAAATAACTTGTGTTCTACGCAAAGTCTATAGGCCGTCTGGGGGCCTCATTCGTCACAAGCATTTGTCAACGCTACTAGTTAAAGCGAAGTGCGCTTTAGGATAAAATAGGATTTGGTCAGCCAGGCAGTAAATGGGTTTTTCAAATTTGAAATCCACTTACTTCAGAAAACTGTATTTAAAACCTAATTTTCTTATTTTTATTCCTTCCATTGTTATGATCGTTTTGCTGAATTTTCTTTCTAACCGCCTTTATCTGTGAACTAGTTATGTAAATGGCTTTGGCTGAAAAGGCCTAAATTATTCAACATCAAATAAAACCACAACTGTTCACAAACAAATCTTGATTGTCTGGCCTAAAAATATAGACAAATTCGGCCGAAGCAATTTGTCAAATCAACAAATATTTACATTCCAATTTATCAATAGGCACGGAAAGGCCTGACTAAGGAATCACAATGCCTAGCCTTGAAGAAACGGCCTTTGAAGAGTTCGAAGCAACAAAAGATAATTGAAACTAATCTTTAAGCGATGCCTCGCTTTTTCCAATAATTCCAAGTGTTGAGCGGGGTTCACAATATCCACTCCAGCACGTCTGTGACTGACTGAGGGCCCTCCATGTCGTGTCGTTATCCGCTGTGTCATGTAAACCAAGCTTTAAAAAATTATCCAAAGCAAAATAAAAGACAAAGTTAGGTCAACTGCACAGTGGAACTTTTCGACGAAGTTGTGTTCCTATTTGTCTAATTTATCTTTGCAAATGTAATGTTTTGCATTTTAAGTTCTAATAAACTTTACGAGTAAAAAACAACGTTAGTGGTTCGTGTTTGGTTTAAAAATGACTACAGTTTATAAATAAAATATATTAGGTGAGTAGATGATGCGTTATTTAGGTCATAGGTAGGTAAAACCTGATTTTTAGATTGTCATATTTTTTTCTAATTATCTACTAATAATAGATAAAAATAATACAACGATGATCACGTATTGCTATCGCACTATTCAATTAAAATTACCTGCTACGTGCTAATGTTTTATTACAATCTATCTTCTATACTTATAAATAAAGCTGAAGAGTTTGGTGATTTGCTTGAACGCGCTAATCTAAGTAACTACTGGTCAGATTTGAAAAATTATTTCAGTGCTATATAGCCCATTTATCGAGAAAGACTATAGACTATTTATAATCACGCTAAAAACAATAGGCGCGGAGCAGACGAAGTTGCTCAACTAGTCATAACATAAAAGCCAAAACAAATGATAATAAATGAAACTCAATGATACTCATGTTAAAATTATATTCAATAAACCTTCAATATACGATGAAACAAAGGCCTTTAATCTCCGCCGCTCTCAGTGGCGAGCTTTTACCTAGGCCCGACCTAATTTGGCGAATTTGAAATTCAAATTAAAACTATGTAATTGCCGAGCTTGTTGCCCACTGTGCAAAGTAGGAACGTTTCAAAGTATGTTTTGTTTTATTGGACTTAAGTAACCATATTTTGAGCTGCATTAAATAAATTAAAATAATAATAATTTTAATTTTAACTAAGAGGAGCTCGTGGCTAGATAATAACAACCGCATGGGTCGATCTTCTAGGTAAAGCAACGCTTGCCAAGGTTGGTCTGTGGATGAGTGACCATCTTAACATACCGAGTTTCCTCCGTGCCTCGGAAAGCACGTTAAGCCGTTGGTCCCGGCTGTCATTTGTAGATCTTTGGTAGTCGTTACGGATGGTCAGAAGCCAGTAAATCTGACTCCAGTCTTGCCAAGATGTACCGTGTTACCCTGTTAATTTTGTTTATTTTTGTTTATTTTCTCCACAATATTACTCTTAATTGCTAGCCTTATTTCTATAGTAACATATAGGTGGGGCATTATATTGTGGGAGACTGGTGCCTAAACTAGGCTCAAGGCCTGTATTTCGGGTCACCAGGACTCCTCCATTTAAATTTAATAAATAATGTTAAGTACTCGTACAATCAATTGGTATGCAATTAGGAAATATTAACATTTAGGCATAAATATTATGTTAAGTTTTTTTTTTTTCTTTCTCTCTTTTTTTTCCCTTTAGTTAGTACTGTTAGTATTCAGGATGTGAGTACGGTAGAGTGTGTACTGCGTGAGTGTGTGTAGTTAGAGAAGTGTGTGCAGTGATTGTGTGTTTGGGGGGTCTTGTTGCCCACTGTGCAAAGTAGGAACGTTTCAAAGTATGTTTTGTTTTATTGGACTTAAGTAACCATATTTTGAGCTGCATTAAATAAATTAAAATAATAATAATTTTAACTAAGAGGAGCTCGTGGCTAGATAATAACAACCGCATGGGTCGATCTTCTAGGTAAAGCAACGCTTGCCAAGGTTGGTCTGTGGATGAGTGACCATCTTAACATACCGAGTTTCCTCCGTGCCTCGGAAAGCACGTTAAGCCGTTGGTCCCGGCTGTCATTTGTAGATCTTTGGTAGTCGTTACGGATTGTCAGAAGCCAGTAAATCTGACTCCAGTCTTGCCAAGATGTACCGTGTTACCCTGTTAATTTTGTTTATTTTTGTTTATTTTCTCCACAATATTACTCTTAATTGCTAGCCTTATTTCTATAGTAACATATAGGTGGGGCATTATATTGTGGGAGACTGGTGCCTAAACTAGGCTCAAGGCCTGTATTTCGGGTCACCAGGACTCCTCCATTTAAATTTAATAAATAATGTTAAGTACTCGTACAATCAATTGGTATGCAATTAGGAAATATTAACATTTAGGCATAAATATTATGTTAAGTTTTTTTTTTCTTTCTCTCTTTTTTTTCCCTTTAGTTAGTATTGTTAGTATTCAGGATGTGAGTACGGTAGAGTGTGTACTGCGTGAGTGTGTGTAGTTAGAGAAGTGTGTGCAGTGATTGTGTGTTTGGGGGGTCGTGTGTGTGGGGAGGTTGTGTTTTTTTTTTGTACGTAGTATATTTGCATCTTCTAGTGATGTTTATGTTAAAGCGGTTAACAAGTTCTCAGTGTCATCGTAATTGAGTTCCTGAAGCCAACTATATAGTTTCATTTTGCACTTTGTCTTATTGAGTTCATAAATAGATATGACCCTATTTACTTTATTGTAGAGATATCGACCAAGGTGATAAAAGAAACGTTTTGCAAAAAAAGTTGAAGGCGAAATATGGTATATGGTATGGTAATGGGTTGTATAGGTCTGGTAGCGGCCGCTCCACGTAAAACACTGGTATTTAGCTGAATCCGGTTTGATTGGAAGCCGACCCCAATATAGTTAGGAAAAGGCTAGGCAGGTGATAAAATAATAATAATTATAAATAGATTATACACATGTGAAGGGTACAGGGGCAAAACAAGGGATGTCACAAAAACCAGTTTTTGTCTAATTTACATTTAAATTTTTCAAAATGTATAAACTTTCTTACACGTTTCAAATCTTAGATATCACAAATAGTAGTTAAAGTTTACTTTACTGAGATTATCTTTAAGTACAAAGAAGCTTTGATGATTATTTAATCCAATAAAAGTCGAAATGAATTTTATGTGACATTCCTTGTTTTTCCCCTGTACTCTTCATGAACTTTATTGTACGCCACAACTCATTCACACAAACTGGACTGAATGGGTACGTTGACACTTAACAATGGTATCTATCAGACTACCTTTAGATGAACTGAAAGAACTTAAAAAAGGGCATAGTCTGTTATAATAAGAATCAATTTTAGCAACAAATTAAAAGACACCATTAGCTTCACCAAATAATACATCTACAAAGTGCAAAAATTTCTGCCTACAAATTTGTTCCAAACCAACTTTTGCAAGGAACAATTCCTGATAAACGGGATTAGTCACTGATAAAAAAGTAATATCAATATTCATGCATCAAGTATGTGCCCTAAATCGTGCATATCAAAAGCCTGTGACCCGGTTTCCCGCGCAATGGCTGCTATCTCCTCACTTAGCGCACGTCAACTCAGACCACGTCAAGAGAACTTGCTGCACTTATTGGCTATCGAATATTGATAAAAGTGTTACATTGTGTTACTTTATTTTGATTTTCGAACATGGAAGCTTAGAGGGTCGCTGTGTTTTTTTTTTTTCTAGAAAATACAGGTTGTTTTGACAGTTTAAAAACACACAGTTTTAAAACAGTATGAGGTTATGTTAACTTCAATTTTAATTAATGTACTACTTTTAAGAAAACTCTATTTATACATCTGTGTTTGAATGTTCTTTACTCATAAATTTAATTTTCGTAATTTGCTTCACTATGTACGTTTTACATTGTGTTACTGCCTTTATTTTGAATTTTAGGGTTCTAAACATCAAGAAACGGAACCCTCATAGGATCACTCGGGTGTCTGTCCGTACGTCTGTCACAGCCAGTTTTCTCCGGATCCAGTGGATCAATTTTGTTGAAATTAAATACACATATGGACTTCTGTAACCAGAACACAGACGCATTACTTAAAGAAATAAATTTTGTATATGGAATTATTTAACGCCCTGTATAAATACCTCTGGGGTTTAATATTCTTTACCGTTAAATGTTATATTATTAATTTTTTTCACGACAAAGATGGTTTCGTTACAGCTTATGAAATGCTTAAAAAAAATTAATACACCACTGTGGTCAACGTAATTCAAAATGTAACTGTGCTACGAGAAAACTTTATTTATCTCTGTATTAATATCTTTGGTTTTATATTCTTTATTGTAATATTCGTAATCTGCATCACCATCAGAAAAGCAATTAGTCCCTCGTCATGAAGAACTGATAGACCTGATAGATATCACTTTGTTTGCGCATGGTTTGATGAAAATTTAATCATACAGTGTACACAGTAAGCTGAATTGATTCCTATTTGGTATAAGTGTGTCAAACACAAACGCATAAATGATATCGATTAAAATCATTGTTCCTATTTTCAGCAAAACTCGTACACACGAACGGTTCCATACCATAAACCCTAATTTTTGTTTTTGTTATAGCAGCAATGCAATAGAAATACACAATCTGTGAAAATTTCAACTGTCTTCCTATTACGGTTGTTGAGATTCAGCCCGCTGATAGACAGACGGACGGACGAACGGATAGCGGAGGCTTAGTAATAGAGTTCCGTTGGTAGCCATTTGGGTACGGAACCCTAAAAATTACCATTGATTTTCATTGACAATACGTCGAAATCGTGATTTGGCAAAACTTTCATAAATCATTATCTGCCGAGCCTTTTCCCAACTATATTGGGGTCTGCTTTCAGTCAAACCGGATTTTAGCTGATTACCAGTATTTTACGTAGAACGGCTATCCAAGTAGCATTGGGGGTTCTATAGCGGTTGGCTAATGGTACACATTTTTTCTTTAAGCTGTCTTAGTAAGTTGTATAAGAGCTTTATAGCACTCTATACAGCCCTTATACCACCAGTTTGGGCACAAATTATTCAGCCTAAAGTTCACTAAAGGTATACAGTAGCAGAATAGTAGCACTTTAATAGCAGTTGAAGAGAGAACAGTGGTCTTAAAGCTGATCATCGACACTAATATAGGATTCCGTGTTGTTCTTCATACAGACAAGAGAGTTGAAATAAGTAACGAGTGAACAATTATATAGCCTCTATAGTAATTAACGCTCACAAGTTTACCCTAAAAACTTCGAGTAGGCCACTTTTTCTCTAAATTATTACTTGAGTATCATATTTTGTAAATATTTATTTTTAATATAATACGCGCAACATAGTGGTCGTGCGAGTGATGTCCATATCAATTTAATGTGATTTTATTTTACTGGTAAGTACTTGTGTTTATTATATTCTATTGTGTTAATATTATGGGTATTGTAAATTTATTGTAAAGTATATACATATTTAGGGTTAAAATTTTCACGCGACTCAGGAATAATGCGTTTTTATCATAAAAATAAATCTAAATAAGAAGGGACGAACAAAGCAATTTTTCATATTTGTGTCTAAGTCAGTCTATGGCTTTGTATTTAAACACTTGTTACAAAATTAATCAAGAAAACTGCGTAGTATGTGATAAAATCATAATTAATTTAGAAATATTATAGGTTATGAGTAAACAAAATGGTGAACATTTTCTTCAGCTACAGTGAACCATTGTAGCTCCAAATGAATGCTGTGAACTCTTTGAAGTTTCACATGTGTACCATTATAATGTCGTGAGTCCTAGAAAGATTTACATGTGTACCTGCCCAGCAGCCCTGGGCGGGTATGCAGTTCTTATATACTTAGTTCACGTTTTACCTGTTAGATATTTTTTAGCAAATACTAAATTTTAGAGATCCGCATTGAAAATGTTAATTTTCATTGAATACCACAAGTAAGCTAATGTACAGTCTTCGATAGTAAATGCAGTAGGTGGTATGATTGACTGAATACGTTTTAATCACCATTAAACCATTTTTTTGTTTTTCAGACGCCTAATGACAATAATAAGGGTGATGGTCCATCTTTTGAAGCCAATAATCAAATAATAACGGATGAACCTTTGAATTTGTTACCTACGCCATATGGCGATCAACCTATTGGTAATCAAAACTTATTATTACAAAAAATTAATAACTAGGACAAAATACTCCACGATATTGTTGAACATATGCAAAAACTCACCCAGAAGGTAGCGTTGTTGTCTGTACAAATTAACGAAGGCATAACAACAATTACGGAAAAAAATTATCAACCAATGGCCATTACTTTATTAAAAGACGCTAACCCAGAAGAAAATGAGGCGTTCCGTCTTGAAAAGATTGACGATAAACAACAGCTTGATAGTCTAGAAAATACTTTAAATGATAAAGCTGAGAGAGCAAAGTTACAAAAACAGTTATCATTTTTGTTTCAGCCCTGTGAAGGCAATGGCTTAACATTTGCCTACAAATTGCTCGACTCATTGATTACACGCGATTTTATGTGTAAATGTTCTTGGTCTGGAGCAAGTCGTGGAAATTATTCATAGATTTTAAAAACTTTATTACATTCTTTTGTAACATGATAAGTTCATGGGATCCTACATTTACCATGGGACAGACCGAAAAGTTTTTTTAAATAACCTTAAACTTACTGACTGATTTGAAATTATAATAATAAGTTTATTTCTTAAATAGGTATAATGATCTTTTTGAAAAAGATGGCGATGATTATACATTACCTGACCATTCAAAATACAAAGTATTGTAAAAACCTTCCTATTTTTGAGACTTTTGAACCTTTATCAAAAAGATTCTTATGGGAATTGTGAATTTAAATAAATACAAAGTGTAAGAGACTCAAAGTTCATGTTATTTAAAAATAAAATTGATCAAACATTCGTAAAGTTGTATTATTCTTTATAATGTATGCAACAAAGGTATAAAGTACTGAAATTCTTTATATTCAACACACACTAATTTACACTTAATAAATATAATTTTTCACGAAAAGTTACATGTTTTTCATAATCGTATTCATATTCACTTTTACTAAAACTGAAACCACCACACTCAGTTTCTTCTAAGCTCTGTACGGAACCGTCATACATTATGTTTGAACACACGCTTGAAATCGTATTGCTTGCCTCAGCTTCAGCCAATTTTTTCTCTGTATTACGTAGGTACGGAACCGTCATTAATAAAATTTGAAGTCGCACTTGAAATCGTGTCATCGTAGACGTAACATGTCGTCGTAGACGTAACAAGTTGCTGTTCAATGAGTTGATTAGATTGATTTTTTGTTCTTACTATCTGCAAATATTCTTTTAAGATTTTCCTTCTGGTTCCACCGGTCCTCACTCTCTGCTTCCAATGTCGTCGTCCAAGTGTTAAAGAAAACCACGTTCACATAATTATTAGCTTAGAGGATAATAATGTGGTACTCGTGAACAAATAAACAGCTGTCAGTGTTACTAGATATCAATAGTGGTTCATGTAATATACTTTAAACGTACACGTGAACTCATTAAAGGATCTTTTATATAATAATGTAAAGGCTGATTAATGTATCACAGCCTACACCCACTTACGGCAACAATTTGAATAACAGTCCACAAAAGGTGCTATACAACAGCTTTTGGTTGCATTAATGTTCACATGTGTTGTACTAAAATGCCAGAAATATAACACCATACAAGTGGACCTTTAAATAACCAATGCCGTATTTTTCCCCTCTTAAAATGCTCTTGTTCAGCTTTTAAAATAAACGCTGACTAGAAGACTCATGTTATCCTATTATAACACCAATAGTTACTAAATAGACCAATTTAACACTCTTAAACATGCCTTATACAGGTATAAGTAGAATTGTTCACTTTAATACAACCAATGAACCACGTGTGGCCATTGTTAATACTTAGAAACCACTAGTGAACTGAATGTGAACTATTAAAGAGAACAAAATGCTACTTGGGAGCTACCCACGAGACCTCCACAATCCATTAACTGGATAACACGGTACTTCATGGCAAGATTTAGATTTACTGGCTTCTGACTATCCGTAACGACTACCAAAGATCTACAAATGACAGCCGGGACCAACGGCTGTCATTGCCGAGGCACGAAGGAAACTCGGTTTGTTAAGATAGTCACCCATCCACAGACCAACATTGGCAAACGTTGCTTAACCAGTGCGGCTGTTATTATATAGCCTCACTTTCATAAATAAGAAAGTAAATTGTCTTCTTTAATGTTTGACTCGTTTAGGTATCTGTTCTTGACAAGTTTTAGACTCGTTAACCTTCATCGCAATCATTGTCAATATATTTTAATGATGACATAGCATTCTTTTCCTCATAAAGTTCCAGCTACAGACAGAACAATTTTATATTTCAATAATAACTTACAAAACCAATTTGTAGGCAGTATTGTTTCAAGTTTCATTTCAGTAAAATCGTTGTCTATTTCAACTTTTCAAGCCGGACAGAGTAAAGGTGTACAGGGTTATTTTGTAAAACACCAACCTCTTTGGCAGTGAAAGTACACATGGTTATAAACAACTGTATAACAAACACACTGTATAAAACAATAATACACTATACATTATGTGCGGTCGGATTATTAAAGTGGAAGGTAGATCCTTATTGATGTTTCATTTGCAGGCGGCGGAATGGCGGGAAACTGTACCATACACATACTGAAATAATTACCTTTCATAGTTTGTATGTTTTGCAAATTAAATTAAAACAAAAGCGAGTTTTATTTATAATTTTCAGAATATTACATTTTTGTAAAATTTTCGACAAAAATTAAAGTCTGTAAATTTGACTGCCTTTATTTAATAAGAGCATTGAGTTTCCAATTAGTTTACTCTTGATACCTTTTCGCGTTTTTTCGCGCTCGTGGCAAATGACGTCACAATTCACTACACAATTGGAACGGTTGCATGCACTTTCATACGGACAATTTTATTACTTCAGCTGACAGCTAAAGTGGTTCAGAGTAAATACTGACAGATTATTATGTGTAATAGAAATGTTACTTGATGCTATGCCACTATTGTTTCAAATAATAGATATATAAATAGTAAAATATATACCTTATCTTTTCAATATTGATACAAACTCAAAGCATCTATTTTAATTAAACCATTTACGGGCAATTCGTAATTGTCAAGGTCGGTTGGTCATAGGTGTGAAACTTGCAAGTTTCAAAGACTAGATCTCAGAAAGTTTAAAGAAACTAACTCAGAGAATGTTCTACCTTATAATGCCCCAGATGGGTCAATCATTTTGTATACATATAATATTCTTAAGTAGTGACTAAGTGATTGAGTGAGTGACTGAAAGACAACTCACAGTCGAAACTACTGATCGTAGGTAGCTGAAATTGGGCATATAGGTTCGTTGGGGAGTGTTCTTTACACTCCCCAACCAGCGCTAAAAGAGAATTCCCGAAAGTCCTACGGGAACGAAACAAAAACGGGATTTACGTGTACGAAGTCGCAAACAAAAACTAGCGATACATTAATCACTGAGACGAAAACGTCAAACATATGTACAACAGTTAAACAAAAACAAAATATTAGAGTAAAATAGATTCTCAAACAAATGAAAACATCAACTGATTGAAACCAATTTGAAAATGGAACACCGCAATAAATTACTTGTCGATATTGCACAATAGGCTTACAAAATTGATCCAGTTTCGTAAGCCGCTGATATGCCAGCCAACTGAATTCCGTCATACAGATTACGAGGGCTCTAAGATCGATGACATGTTGAGTATATGAATAGAAACCGCAGAACCCATGGTACGATGCTAAGCTATGGGAAGTAAATTACTTTGTCACCCAGTGATAGATCACTATTGATCACCACTGTCAAGGAATGTCGACGTTCTGGCGTGCTAATTTTGTTGTGCTTTCGAAACAACACTTTGAAACTTTACTTGGTGTTGAATTGTGAATCCGTGATGAGTTATGAGTTACGATGAACTTTACATGTTTTGAATTGTCAATCCGTGATGAGCTATGATTTCAATTTTAAAATTAATGAATTCGTTTTCGATTTGAATGAGAATGCCAATTCTCGTACTTAAAATGCTTTCAAATTCAAGTCTCAAAGTGATCTCTGCGACAATCTATTTCAAAATATCGGTAAATTAGTGGTGTTTTTAACAGTTTGTGAAAGTGATGTGAATGTTCTTTACGATTATTAACCCAGAGATTAAAAAAGTGAACAGTACATTTTTAATATTGCATATTGCAAGCATTTGTTAGGGAAGCATTGTAATAATTCAACTCGATAATCGGATTTAGGACAATATCAAGCAGTCTTCAGACGATCAACTCATTGATTGAATGCCACCTGCAATTATTATGAATTACAAACTTAATAACTGGCACTGAGTAATAAGAGTAAAAGCATGACAGTTTCAAAGACAGGTCAAAGCACAATACGTCGGAACATAGTTTGGCTTTTAAAATGATTAGTCAGATATACGTCAGTCGCTTATCCTAAATCTGAGAGCCTAGCTCGAATATTTTGACGTATAGTAACGTGATGCATAGTGACGGATGACACGACACATAGAGCCGATAATGTACTAAACGCCAACTGTATTTGAAAACAAAAGCTGTTAGCCCTAATGTCTGTTTTTAATCTCGGAGACTAAATTTATAACTTCAAATGTCAAAACTGACTAAATTCTATTGAAATCTTTTTTTTTTACTATTGATAGGCACGCGCTTGACCACCATCTCACCTCATGGTAAGCGATGATGTGGTCGAAGGTGGAGCACGCTTGCCTAGAAGTAACCTATTCACTCTTGACTTAAAGACTCCCAGGTTGTAGATATCGGGAAACACAGACTCCGGCAGGGAATTCCACTCCTTAGATGTACGCATTATGAATGTGTTCCCAAAACGTTTTGTGCGTGTGGGTGGGATGTCCACCATGTACCGGTGGCGCATCGCCGTTCGTCTTGTGGTCCGATGATGGAACGGGCATGGCGGAATTAAATTATGCAATTCCGTCACATATTCCCCAAAAATCTATGTTAGTTTGCCATTTTCACTTGTCAATTTAGTCTCTGATATTAAAAAACAGACTTTAGTAAGGCACTAATGTGTTGATTTTGGCAATGCTCCTTTAAAATATTACTACAAAAAAGTTCAATAACCCCACTTGGCAGACGCATTGGTGACCGGATTTCGCTGTACTTAGTAGACTGGATGGCGCCAGCGACTTAGTCTCTTGATCCCATTTACTATTTACTATCCCACGATGACAGTGCCCTACTACTGGAAGGCAAAGGCTTCTATGTTTGCTTCTATGTTTTGGGAGTCTGTGTATAAAGATGGTTGATATTTGATTTTTTGGTCTAACTTCGGTCCCACTGTTTGACAAAGGTGGGAAGGCTTCTGCCTTTTCTCTTGCCATACCTCTCCATCCTGTGCGATCTCTGGCCACGTTTAACCCACAAAAGTCATCAGATCGTCATACTACCTTCGCAGAGTCCGACCTCGATAGTGACTTCCTGTCTCTGGTATCAGTGGCATCCAATTTGTGAGCAAGGTTGACGATACTAAAATAAATACTTCTTTTACAGAGCAACATGTCCATCATCACTCTTCCACACATGGGAGACGTTGCTGCAAGAGGTGGAAGCAGATGTCCTTGGGTTCAACAACGCTGCACAGTCGCTGGAGAGGCTAGTGGCCACGCCACTCATAGAGAAGACTTTTCATATGAAGGTGCAGGCTCGGAAGCTGTTCGCGCACCGGGAGGGATGCGAAGTGATCCTTGGGAAAGCTGACGATCAACTTACCAAGGTATTTGTGATCTTCGATTTTGGAAGCTTGAAGCTCGTGGTTTAGTAAAGACAGCCGCGTTAAGCAACGCTTGCCGGAGTCATTCCGTGGCTGGATGACCGTCCATGTCATACAGAAACTCCGCCGTGCCTCGTAAAGCATGCTAAGCCGTTGATCCCGGCTATCATTTGCAGATCTTAGGCAATAAGGTGCTCAGAAGCCAGAAAATCTGACGCTAGTCTTGCCAAGGGGTCTGGTATTACCAGTTACTTGGCTTTGGAGGTCAGATAGGCAGTCACTTCATGAAAAATACTGGTCCGTACTCATATAATTGGGAAAAGGCTAGGCAAATCAATCTTGAAGAAAATCATTGCAAGTTATGAACACTTCCCATCATAATTTCTAGTTCACTTGCTTTTAACCACGACAAAATTAAGTAGCTACATTGACACGCATATCAAAGTTGCCCACTTATAAAACAAACAACATAACAATAAGGTGCAGCCCATTCGAAATACTAATAACAATATTTTATGAACTTTCAACAAAGTCACGTTTGGGCACTTAAACAATTTATGTATTGATATGGGTCTAGTAGATAAAACTACTGACCTAATTTGATAGAACCCTTACTAATTTTACTTAGCGAGTCACGCTAATAATTAATTAATTAAGGAACATAACACCACGTCACGCCTAACCCTGAAGGGGGTAGGCAGGAGAGACCACGGAGTTCCCTCGAGCAGTGAGTCCTTAAAAGCTGCTAACCCGATATTGTAGAGTGCTTTTAACTATCGGCTCTTATCGGCCACATTATGTAACTCGAACAAGACTTTTTAGCACATTTTTTAACAATGGAGTGCTTTTGAATGGATAGTTTGAAGTTAGCTCAAATCAATGGTCTTTTAACAGTAGTATAATGTGATTCTGGTTACAATATGACCTTCCACAACTCTTATTTGTGAATATAACTATTTTTCTTACCTATTGATGGGTTCGCTTCTGATGATAATCATGTCGACGATGATGGAGCCCGATTGCCTAAATGCTAACTGTGATGTTGAGGAGTCAAGCCACCCCAAAACCATAAAACTGTTGCAAGAATGTGTTGGAGTCTTTCTATTAGGGTTCCGTACCTAAAGGGTAACCAACGGAACACTATTACTAAGCCTCCGCTGTCTGTCCGTTCATCCATCCATCCGTCCGTCCGTCTATCTGTCAGAGTTCGAATTTTCACAGATGGTGTATTTGTATTGCCGCTATAACAGCCAATAATAAAAAATTAAGGTGTGTGGTACGGAACCCTTCGTGTGCGAGTCCGACTTGCACTTAGCCGGTTTTTATACACTAGCAATTCACAGCTCTCATCAAAATCTTGTAAATTAAACCTGAAATGTACCCAACATAAACCGGAAAACACGCTGATAAAATATAAAAAGGCACATTCACTTGACAGAACATTGATTTTATCTTAGCCTCTAAAAACTATAGCTTGGAAATAGTAGCGAATCTATCCGGAAATACCAAAAGAAATTGGATTTAAGCATCCGTCCAATCCCGGAGCGAAGTGTGAGTGTTCGAATCTATTTGAAGCTCCCAAAAGGACACCGAGATGTGTTAAAACGAGATTACTTGGCAATTCCCTTAAATAATTTTGAAGGACTAACTTCTTCCAACATAGCTTAGACAATTCTGTCATCTTGTTAATGTAAGGTTTAAATTAGGTAAAGAAATAAATTTGACGATCGAGTAGACTTGCAAAAAAATAATCACAAATATAAATAATTCAAAGCTGAATTTGCCGTGCACAAGCACCTAGATATGTAGGTAACTTCTAAATGATGCATTTGAGTAACTTTGAGATCGAGAAAACAGAATAAATGCTGGCTTCACATCTGTTCCACGATCCTTTTTTGGAACATAGACTAATGTCGTTGGAACGACAGTCAAACACGTAATGGAACATAAAATCAAAGCTAAACTCTTTACATAATTTGATGTCGGTAAACCGCGCGCTTCCACCATTTTCTCATTTTATTTTCCCATTCGATAAGTACACAAATAATCACGGGCGCTTTGAATATTTTTCTTTTGACGAATTGCTGTCTACTTTTCGTTTTATAAATTAAAAAAGTGTAATACAATGTGTGTGTGTGTAATATTATTTCGCCCCCTTAGGTAATTTAAACTTAGCAAACTGTTGATTTAAAATTCGCAACTTTTAACTTGGCACCACAATGTAGGAAATCGGAAGTATTCCCTTCATTGTTCGATATTAGTGATAAACTCGCTTTTCACATTTGAATTTATTCAGCCAGCGACACACGCTTTTACGGCCTTTGTTTCGTACTCGGTCAGCTTTAACCGACAAAAAAAAAACACGATCACATCGCGTAGTTGTCTATTCAGGTGGCGCTATGCAAAAATCGCCATCGAGAAATTAATTGCGATCGCATGTGATCTTTGTACGCCTCGCCGGGAGCTCGCTGGAAGCCAATCAGCCGTGTGGTCGGGCGACCTGCTATAGATTGTCGAGTGCCTATAAAATTTATCGCTGCACTAAAAGCAGATCACGTATACATACCTACGTAGGTTTGACAAGCTCATTTTCCAGCGCAAAATGCATTAGTCAATTCCTATGGGATGAATATAACAAAGCCACGCGTTACAATTTTACGAAGGAAAACTAATTTTAAGTGACATGAATACAGAAATATGTAGCTACACAAGTCAGTATTATTTTGTGATCGTTTTGAAACAACTCAAGCATTAATAATGTCCGTGTGAGAATGTATTGCGGGGCCAAATTTTCGTGGCAAAAGTTAATGGAATACGACATTTTAATATTAGAAGCAGAATTTAACGTACGACGAACACCCAACGTTCGTCAGCTGATTGTGAACATTTTAATGTGACAACATACAGTAAGCGGCTTAAGTTCAGTGTGTAAGTCGAAACTGAAACACTCAGCTAATGAAAACTGAAAACTTATTCTGTTCTACATTGTACATTGGTTGCAAGCAATATTCTGATGCAATATTGAAGAAGATAAAGAAACTGCAAGATGAACAGACAATATTGAAAGATGTGGATTGCTATTGTGATCGTACTATTCTGTAAAACTTAATTCTGTGAACTTCGGATGAAACCGCACCGTTTCAAACGTAAACATCGGAACTAGAGATTGTTTGCTTTATGACCATTGTAACACAACTCATTATCATTATCATCATCTGCCTAGCCTTTTCCCAAGTATATTGGGGTCGGCTTCCAGTCAAACCGAATTTAGCTGAATACCAGAATTTTGCGCGGAGCGGCTGCCTACCAGACCTCCAGAACCCAGTAACTGGGTAACACGGTACTTCATGACAAGACTGGAGTCAGATTAACTGGCTTCTGACAATCCGTAATGACTGCCAAAGATCTACAAATGACAGCCGGGACCAACGGCTTAACGTGCTTTCCGAAGCACGGAGGAACTCGGTATGTTAAGATGGTCACCCATCCACAGACCAACCTTAGCAAGCGTTGCTTAACCTTGAAGATCGACCCGTGCGGCGGTTATTATCTAGCCACGAGCTCCTCAACCATTGTAACACAACTATCGAAGTATTTTTACCGGCATAATTTTCTTCTGAATAACAAATTTATTCATTGGACAGTAACTGCGCTGCCCAATCTAGCCAATGAAATATTTCGAGATTAATTTTTAACACATTTGCCGAATAGAAAAAAAACTTTTGATAAACTTTAGACTTTAATAAAAGGTTGGCCTTAATCAGGCTTATTCAAAAAACATAAAAATTAAAACGAAGTATTTATTTGAAAAAATCTGCTAGTTTAATATTTGAAATAAGCATTTGGTTATTTTTTGTGAATAATCCTCAAGGTGTTTACTACATTTTGAATTGTTTCAATTTAAAATCTAAAGATTTTTTTTCAATGATAAGAAAATACAGGACCGCTTAAAGGAGCAAAAAGTAAAAACATTATTCAATTATCTTTCTAGGTACATCATAGATATTTCATTAAATTAATTAGACCTTTGCGAATAGCTCAGTTTTTTTAACGCACAGGGCGTTATAAAAACTGAGCTCTTTTCTACTTTAGTGTAAGTAATTAATATTTTTCCTTAAGCATTCGTTCTATTGCTAGGAGCGATATTAATTACGTATGATGATGTCTTCATAATATTTCCTTTATAATATTTATGAGTAAGTGACTATTTGCGACCCGTCCGACCCCGACGGTCCCGACCAGTAACTCAAACAAACTTTTCAAAATTTATAAACATGCCAATGATAGGAAGGTCTTCCACCGTCTCTTCTACTATAGCCTGTATTAGAATAGAAGTATAGACTTTACATGACGACACGTAAAACTGTAAACCATAGAGTCACATTCCGTGTTGTCCTAAATTGTCAACATAAAACACAAGACAATGGTAGCGCACTTACATAAAAGCGGAAGGTACATAAAATGGCCCGTTTTATCGTCTACTTTGGCCACTTCACTTAGGTAGAAATATTCATCGCGAATTGCTTCGAAACATCGCATCGTTTATGAAAATAGTTGGTACTTGTTTAATGTTTGTTATTCTACTACTGACTATGAGGAGCACAATCTACCAAAAAAAAACTAAATTTATTGCGTAAAAGACAACTTAAAAACTGCAAAATGTGCAAAAACCGGCCAAGTGCAAAGTCAAAGTCAATACGTTTATTCCAATTAGGCCATTAAACAAAAAAAATATAAAAAATTCTGAAGTGAATCTACTGTCCATTCGGAAATGTACATTCTTATGGAGAAGAATGGACAAGAAACTCCATAGTTACTCTTTTCAAATAAATCTTTTACAATATTTGGTAAATATACAAAAATTTAGTTATATGTGAGGACCATGCACCTAGGGTATGCAGAGGTAGACTTATCAATTTTCTAAATAAGTAGGTACATGATACTCACACATTTACAAATATTGGAATCCCTAATTAACAGTGTGTGAGTTAACAGAAAAGTACAAACACAAAAAGAAACAGAATATCTATAAAGTTAATACATAAAGCAACCAGTTTGATTTTGTCCACAACATTGACCTACTATTATTGACACCGGTATTTAACTGCATCCAGTTAAACTGGAAAGCGACACCATTGTTTTTTTTTAAGGATGGGAAATCATCATACGACTCCTCCTGCTCTGGGCTGAGTTGAAGGGATTGTCAGACTCTTACTGACTAAAACCCATCCGTGTTCCTCCTAGTGCCCTTTGCGTTCCAGGGCTGGACTCTTTCGAACGAATTCCGCAATCCTGACAGGGGAAAACGACTCCAACGTAGTTGGGGCTAATCTAGGCAGACGAAAATAAAATACGTTTAAGGGCTTTCACACTTATAAGTGATGTCATTCCAAATTTCAGAGTCGTCAAGACTACAGAGGGGCTTTCCTGACGTACTGCAACAACCCGACTCCAGCCACTTTGGCCACGTACTACGACTCCCACAACACGTACGTGCAGCAGCTGACAGCCACCAACGCCATGCTGGATCAGTACCATAAGCATACACTGCCAACTATACTGCAGGTAAGCAAACACAGCAAGCAAAGCGGAAAATATGTAGCTGGGTATTTTCCAAGACTCCAGTTCTGTATAATTTTATAGAGGAGTTGACTTTGACTTGACTCTTCTTTCAAATCAGGATCTAAGGCTATTGATAAAGTGGCATCATATCAGCGATAAAAATCGTCGTCGTAATAAAGTATGCCATAAATATTAATAATAAATAAACAAAATTAAAATAGTAACATGTATATGGGGTTGATCACGTGATGTTTCGGTAGCGCATGCCTGTCCCAAACGTAATCGCTGATACAATAATTATGCCTTTTTGTTTAGCCTCTGGAATTAAATAAGCATTGAATTTTAAGCTAATTATCTCCGTAGTCCTTGCCAGCTATTATACAACAGTCTGCTACAGGCCAATAGTGGATATATTATACCTAATAGTAACTAATTTTAGTGTACCACAAACTATATTTTGGCTTATAATAACCATTCTCGGCATCTGTCAATCTTTTTTTACTACTTTTCAAAGACGGTCTCTCCACTAAGCCTCTTTTTCATCATAAAAAGTCAGTGCCTACAAAGAACCGTACACCTACATTTTAACTTCAATAAGTAGCTTGTATCAAACTACTTTATTTGAATAAAACTTTTGAATGTTTGAAAGCTTACGCAGACGAGCAGACATAGACTCTTCTGAGAACCAGGGCTACCCTTGTCTGGGCAAACATTCGGGGGTTATATAAAATAAACACTGTATTACTTAGTTGGTATACTCACTTTGTTTTCGAATAAACACGTAACGTCTGTACAAAGTAAAAGTTCTATATTTAGTTTTTTGTTTTTGTTTGTTAACGACTTTAAGATAGTAGGTATGCTTTTGAAACATATTTCAGTTACCCAATCAATTTGTATAAAATTCTTCCGTTACTGAATGAACTGAACTGAGTGACAACGCACAGCCGAAACTACTGGTCGTAGAAAGCTGAAGTTGGCATGTTAAACGGGATATGCGCGTACAAAGTCGCGGGCAAAAGCTAGTGCTTTATATCTCGTACTCCTTAGATACTCTGCATTAATTAAATTAAATATTTACCTGTAGATACTTGTACTCATCTTTTATGGACCTTAACGATCTCGTAAGTGGACGTAAAGTGAGATCCATTTCCTGGAATTATGAAACAATAAATGTCTTATGCTTTACAGCCAATAGAAGCAATAATATTTATGTAATACACTTATTCGAAGATACAGCTATTTTATGCTGCCATAAACATTTCAATCTCTTAACGTATTACTTAGGGTTTAAGAAAGTAATAAAACTAAACATTTCAGATGAACATTAATGTTATTATAAGTACTGATGTAATTACTTAAGGGACAGACCAATTTTATTATTGGGTATCTTCAATCACGGTGCTCTATCTACGATGTAGATAGTCCCTCGATACAAGTTTCGGAACTCGATAGTTGATATAATACTCGTCGTATTATAATGTAAGTGCCGTTCCCATCCAACTTTACCTTGCGGGAATGTTCGGGAGGAAACAAAACACCACTAGACAATCTAGGGTTGAAGTTTCGAACTTGTATTTCGGTTCGAAATACGAAAATCTGTAGTACCAATTGCCAGATGAAATCGAAAAAGAAGTAGGTCGGATCCCAAGACAATTGGTATTGACATGTGACAGCGAATGGGTCGGTATTCGTACGTAGATCGAATTCGAGGCGTTTGACAGCCCTGCCCTGCACTGTAGTTGAAGGAGCTTCGGGCTCCACGAACTAACTCTGGCTTTAATTAAACTGACGCTCACGTAGCTTCAGATGTTAGAAGCCGATTTTATTGTTGTATAAATTAATTTATTCCACTTCTTCGTGTTGTTAGGGGTAAGGCAGCACAAAAATTATCCTTGGCTGGGGCAAAACTTTTTCGATTTCCTGAAACTGGTCTCTTGAAGAAATCAATTACGTACCTAATCGTATTACTTACCTATCAGTTTATTTATTTACCGTTTCTATTTTTATTTCAGGAATTGGAAGAGATACTGACCGACGTGACCTCGGCAGTCAGTGAAGCAATTTGTCAAGAAGGTGAAATTGTTACGGATAAGGTAAATACTGCTTTTTGGTAGATCGATTGCCCAACGAAGAAAACGTTAAAGTTCTTGGGGGAAGGATATTCTACTGTTTGTTGGAAAAGAAAAGTTTTAAACTTTTTTGTCGGTCGGGACAGTTGTGAAACACTCTTTTAATATCTTTTATGTAACCTCTTACTCTGTGGTAGCGAAGTAGAAAAACGAAGCCCAAGAAGTACGAGTTTCTTTTTAATGGGCAGTATCTCGGAAAATATGTAATATGAATAAATGAAACTTCTCAAGCTTTTAAAATTCAGTCAGCCCATTTAACGCAAAATTCGAAATAGTTCATTGAGTATACTTACATGAAAAATTAATACTGATATAACATAGTTACTTGCAGTACCTAATCAAATACGTATTCATTCTGATTTAATTTTTTACACGTTTGGTTTTCCTATATATTTCGCGACGAATTACAATTTAGTTCATGAAAATAATAGTTAGTATAATATTGCATATATTTTAATTTATTTCTTTTCCAAATTACCCCTTTTTATGTCCTAACGATACCTCGAATTTCCCAAATACCCCAGAACTTTAGTAAATGCTACGTCATGTCAAAATGACAGTTTGAGAGTCATCCATCTTGCGTCCGTATTAGTTGCCTCTTCAAGTCGGCCTGACTGATGAAGTTAGACAGTTATTATTATGGATCCATTAGATAACTTCCGAAGATAAAGTGGATTGGCCTGTATCTTTTATCCCTCAAGGGGGAGCTGGGTCTTATGAAAACTCTCGAGATTTAAGAGATTAAAGGTTATGGCGCATAAAGTAGTGATAGTTTGTCGGACTGTGCTATAGTGCTATTCTGTAACAACATGTTCGTGTCTCGATAGTGGAATCCGAGGTGAGTATAAACGTAAAACCTTTATGTTGTGTGTAATAAAGTTCACTTTGTGAGCTATCTCACTTAGGTGAAGCTCGATATCGAAATGGTTACTTACAGAATAGACTAGCTGCTTGTTGAAACATTGATGTTTGATGTTTCACGATTTGAGCAAATAGATAAAAGGTTCCAATATGTTATCTACAAATTCGACAGTTTCGAAATGTTTTTTTTTGGTGTTGCAAAATACCTTCAATCATTCGCTGCTGCGGCATTTTGAACAGTTATTGATAAAGTATTTATTTAATCTGTTTATTGGGTAAGAACTGTTGTCATACTCTTTTGGATTATTATTACTTCAATGACCTAGAAAACCTAGCTATAGAAACCGATATACCTAGGTACACTACCGCTTAAAAGTATTTGGCTTCCCAGAAAAGGCAATTTTGTTCAAATTCGAATAAATGAAACTTCATTGTACCTAATTTTAATTTAGCAGTTCCTTACACAATATTGATATTTCTCTAAGTGTCCACTTTTGTTTTGAATGACGCCTCACAAAGCTTTGACCTCACAAAATGCAGAGGACCAAATACTATTGAAAGGTATTGTAGGTACTAATATTTGGAGACACAATAATAATACGTAATTCTCAAAAGCACAATTTTAATAATCATAACAGAGAATACTACAACCATTACGAATTTTCCGCACGCTAAACCAACAATAAAGGGAATTCTCGTAACGCCTGTTATATCGAGCTCATTGTGGCTGCCAACAGGCACTTCTTATTCAAATAAGGCAGTTAAAATATCCTGTTTACACAATAAGGTACTGATATTATATCGGGATTTGCACAACAGTTGTTCCCGACTTCCAAGTTACTTGGTGTGTTCAGCTGCCCAACTTATGATCTTTAGTTTGTTGGGAACTGATATCCGAAAATACATTAGCAGATTCAATATTCGTACTCATTATGTAGTGTTTTGTGTGTGTAAACAAAGCTGTGTTTAATTGTTTACTACACTTCCATACCAATATTCTTCTTCTCCGTGTTGCTGGCACGACAGTAGTTTAAATTTGGTGGACACGGCATCGTTGGTGGCAACACATAGGTCACTTCGGTTGTATGTTTTGGGGCACAGATGGCTAGATAGGTGGTGGAGCACGGGTTTTGAGCTCGGCTCCACATCCACACCCCAATCCCCTATCTATTTCAAGATATATCAATATAATAATAGATAAAATTTTGGATGTAGAAGATGATTTCCAAAACCAGACTATTGATTTAAAAAAAAAACCGTCTGTTTGAAAGCTACCGAAAAAAATCCCGATTGTGTGCTATAGTATTTCATACTGGTACTTTATATTCGCATAAATATCTGTATGACTTTCGATTCGAGCGTCGTAAATCACGCTGGAGATATGACTTGTATTTCCATTTCCATGGATGGCCACCGTCTAAATGGCGTTTGTCGTTAGGAAAGAGTAAAATCAACATTTGGATAGGGCCCGTCATGGATTATTTATAGTCTCTACCTCTAGAGGTAGGTATAAGTAGTAATCCAAAACACGATCACATTGCATTCTTATTCAAAGACATTTTCTACAGTCGACTCAACTTCGACTGAGTCCCCCTTCACTCAATTTGACATTTATAGTTGTCAGTTTTTGGGTTTAATATCTTATCATGGTGATTGAGTCGAGTGGTGGAGAGGAAGTTTCCTCCTAAGCACTTCGAATATAGATGTAAACGCGACTTAGATCTGTCACTCACGTTACGAACAATGCAGCAAGTTTATAAGAATGATGTGCCTTTACAAATCTTAGTACAAAATCTTCAGAATGGACGCGACAATGAAACTGCAATGCGTTCCATAAAATGCTTTTACATGGGCATAATGTCTTTCACGACCTAGATGTTACTGAGTGGTTTATATCAGTCCAAATATTTATTAATAGCTAAGTTACATGTTTTTCTCTTCTTCTTAATTCTTTATCGTACATCAAACAACTTAAAGCCAATAAATCTGACTCCAGTTCTGCCATGAAGTACCGTGTTACCCAGTTAATGGGTTGTGGAGGTCTGGTAGACAGCCGCTCCACGTAAAATACTGGTATTCAGCTAAATCTGGAAGCCGACCCCAATATAGTTGGGAAAAAGTAAGGCAGATGATGATGACATCAAAACAACTTATATGATACGGTCATAATAAAGTACATGTATGCAATACTAGTAGATATCCGCATTTCCCCCAGCTTCACTCTTGGCGTATCCCACAGGAACTATTAATTTTGCGGAATAAAAATCACAGCTCAGTGATAGAGAGCTTTTTATTAAAGAAAGAACGTTCGGAATTGGATCAGTACTTGATGTTCCCCCTTTACAAATACATTATGTATAATATTAATCATTGTATTTATTATTTTAGAAAAGCCTTAATCAACATCACTAACAATAACTTCTATCTTCACCAGAGCAACAACCAGCTTCGTCGCTACGAGTCTCTATGCGCGCAAGCCCGCGCAGTCTCCAGCACTGCAGACCTGGCGCATCTAGCACGAACCCTGCTCACTGCCACGCCCCCCATGCGACCACCGAGGAGGACCTTCTTGCCTCCCTACCCACCAGACAACGATGATCCGCCCCTGGATGTACCAGCGGTAATGTTCGACTTTTGAATAAATAAAGATTCAGGAAAATGACGAGGGTTGAGGTTCCCTGTCCAAAGTGAAATTGATCTCGCTGTTTTGGAAATTGTTTTATCGTAGGAGTCATCTTTTGCAGGGTGTTTGGGTTTGACTTTGGGTAGGTACTTTAAGTAGGTATTATATGTGCGAACTTTGAGGAATAGATTCACGAAATACTGTAGGTAGGTATAATTATACTTAGTCGTTTATAGTACATAGGTACCTATCTATTATCTAAGCATCACGTTGGCATTCCTTGGATAGTCAAAGGCGTGTATAGGTTATAGGAGAAGTTTCTCCACGTGACTCAATTAAATCGACAGCTTATTAACAATTGACATTCAGTAATCGGTACTTTTTTCCGTTGTCATAGCGGCTGACACAAAGAGCTTAGGAGTGGAGGAAAATTTCTTATAAATAGGACCCAGAATATAGACCTTATTTTTCCCAGTCCTGTTGTTCTACAGAAATACGTCCGTTACATTATTATTTTTTTTTTTTTTATGTATTTTACTTTCTCGGGTCCTTCTTCCTAGAGACCCGGTCCTTTGGTAGGCGTACGAGGGGCCGAAGCCAACTCGCAGAGGCCTCTTTAGACATTTCAAATGGAATGGGACACCAACCGACGATTATTCATGTATTCACTGTGAAAGTATACCCAAGGACAATCCCCGGTTGGAGCAGGACTATTGCAGAATATGGAAACAAAAGATGAAACGCTATGGGTTTGGCTGGTTTAGTGGACTAATAATCGTTTACTATGGAAGAACTATTGGCCCCTGCCTGACCATTGACAATTAAAACGGCTTTAAAATGGCAGGGGTGACTTGCACACTCAATAAATGGGCCCCCCGAAAAGGGTCGCTAGCACAAAGTAACGTAGCGTCAAGGGGGCAACATATCCTGAGGTGCTAGAGGAGTGGAGAGGTATACCACGGCTATCAGGACAATCCCGGAAGTACGGTCAAGATCCCTACCAGCACCTTACTGGATTATACATCCTTCTCCCGAGCACGTTTGCTCTTGCGAATCTCCACTCAGACCGGCCGATTAAGGCAAGAAAGAGGTGGGAGCTCTGTTCCTCGTCAGTTTTCACCCCGGCCAGCCAATAAAGGCAAGTCGGAAATGAGGAACAAGGATTCTCCCTGGAGATCAGGTCCGTGGGGTCGCCAGTGCCCAACAGTTCGCCACAAAACTGCCTTGCGGATTTTATTATTATTATTATTTTAAAGTACTCAGAATATACCTAGGTCATAGTTTCCAGAGTGCTACTATTCTGTAAGACCTACAGGCTACACCAAACTGTTCGTAGCACTTAGAGAAAATTATCCAGTACAAAATTCAAATAGTTTAGTTCGCCCGTGAAGTCCAAGTACCCGGCAATAACAAGTTCCATTATTTATTTATCGTTTCTAACCCGTAGCGCCATGGAGAGGGATTACTTCAAATTGCTAAGGGGATTAAACGTACAACTTCGAAACTGAGACGATTAAATTATTATCCCATCTTATTTTAATGCGAGAATTCGATATCGACGATTTCCGTTGCTATTTAATTAATTAGATTGTGATTATAATTACTTATTTTATATAACGTGTAATAAGTAAGATAGAGACTACAAAGTAAAAAATAACTTTAATTTCGGAAGTTGGTGTTCAAAAACGAAATAACCAAAGTCGATTTTATTTTTTTGTAAAAAAGTTTTTTTTATTTTTCACTTTTTACCACTAAAAAGTGAAACCACAAACAGCGTGCTGGTTCGATGTTATGTTATGAACTGGTGTAAACAATCAACAGACATGCGATTTCAGAAATCCCGATCCATTTGCTATCGTTTATTAAAGAATTCCGTTGCCTACCTCCGAAATTCTTCATTAGATCTTCACAAAATTTAAATGGGACCAGTCGGAAAAAATACTCTTCCAAACAAAAAAAGAATCATTCAAATCGGTTAACAATTGGCGAAAATATTGCTGAACAAACATTTTTCATGGGATCCCATCATCAGATCCTGACTTATACCTTCCATCATCAGCTCAGCATGATTACCAGGCACAAATATCTGAATTGCGTTAGAAAGTTGTTGAAAAAAAACATAGCATGTTCTTATAAAATTTGAGGGATTCCCTCGATTTTCATGGGATCCCATCATCAGATTCTAATTTGGTGACAATGGGACCCCAGGAGTATGGGCTCTCGAATAAAAAAAAAAAACACGCTCCAGGATTGGCACCTATACAGCCGAACATAGATCCTCCTCCGTTTTGAAGAATTCAAAACATTCACTACATGCTTACTCCTCCTTAGTTCTTGACTGAATGGGCCGGTGCTCACTTGAAATTCACTTCACCAAAGTTATCACTGTGAGATTGTAAACGAATAGCACTACTGTTTCACGATTACGTATCTCCCGTACCGTGTTACCGTAGTATATAACTTACTAACACAATATGTATGAATCTATGCAATTCTGTTTCGCGGTCTACGTGTGTAGATTAATGAGGTCGTTTCCTTATTAAGAACTTTCCGGGGACGGCATCCCTAAGGACTTACAGTAGGTACTTACCTTAATATTGTTTGTAGATAGTTGTTTGGTAATTTAGTTTTGTTCATAGAAGCAATAGTTATCACTGTGTATCGGCTAATGCTCGGTTCTTAAAGAATTGCCAAAAATTTGCTTAGGGTGCCTATTAAATTACTGCCGATTTAAAAAGAACTAGCTTCTGCCAGCGGCTTCGCCCGCGTGGTCCCTAGGGAACATACTCCCGGGATAAAAAGTAGCCTATGTCCTTTCCCAGGCTCTAGACTATTTCTGTATCAAATTTAAATCGGTTCAGCAGTTTTGGCGTGAAAGCGCGACAGACAGACAGAGTTACTTTCGCATTTTTATTATTTGTAAGGATTTCTATTTCTATTCAATTGTTGTGTGCTTATGTCAATCGAAATAAATAAATACCTATTAATTATTTTTCTATTAATGTATTTATTGAAATCACTGATAGTAAGTTTTTATCAAGAAATCTACTCATTGCAAGTCGGCTATATGGCCTTTTTAATCGACTCCTTCAAAAAGGAGGAGGTTCTATGTTCGGCTGTGTGTTCACCGATTTCTCCGCCAATTCTGGACCGATTTTTTTTATTTTTATTCTAAAGCCTATACTCCTGAGGTAGTCCCATTGTCACCAAGTTAGAATCTGTTGTTGGGATCCCTTGAAAATCGAGGGAAGCCCTCAAATTTTATAAGCACATACAATGTTTTTCATAAACTTTCTAACGCAATTCAGATATTTATGCCTGGTAATCATCATCTCATGTTGCTGAGCTGATAGTGGAAGGTATAAGTCAGGATCTGATGATGGGATCCCATGAATAATGTTTGTTAGCGGTTTTTTTTTTGTTGTTTGTTGTTGTTGTTAACTTTTTAGTGGTACCTGCGTACCACTAAAAAGTGAAAAAAAAACCGTTTTTACAAAAAAATGAAAACAGACTTCCAAAAACAAAACACTACAAAGTAAAAAATAACTTTAATTTCGGAAGTCGGTGTCCAAAAACGCTGTCTTCCGAAATAAGTAAAAAAGTTTTTTTAAACAGCTGATACATTCGATTATTTTAGACTAATCTGATAATCCCTTGAGGCTTATTCTACAAGAGATACACCTACCTACTCGTTTACCCGTAGGTAAGTAGATACATACCTATAGTTCTATATACTGCTAATGAAAGGGAAATCGAACATCTCGACATGGTTTAGGTCTAATTATCTAAGACAGATTACTGATGGAGACAGTGCATACGACACGGCCAGGGCCGTCTCTAGGGTGTAAGGAGTACAAAAAACCCGGGCACTACTAAGACCCTAGAGGAAGTCAGCCTACCACCATAAATCTTGATAAGTACCCAACACCACAGCAGCTTACAACACTGCTCTTACTTTCTCTTGTATATATTCTAAAATAATCGGCATGCTAACAAAGGTAACAATTATTTCTGTAAAAGTCGATGACCAAATAAAATCAATGGTGTACCTAATGGCGGCCGTATGTTGTCAGCCGGTGCCGTATGGTGCCGTAAAAGAATAATAACATCCCATCACTTACTGTAGGTGTCGTTAGAAGCGACTAAGGGACTCACCAGAAAATGGACAGCAGCGTTCTCTGTAAAACACAAACCATACCCTGCAATCGCCAACCCGCCTGCCAAGCGTGGCGATTATGGCAAACCTCCCTTTGGGGGAGGCCGATGTCCAGCAGTGAACGTCTTTCGGCTGTTATGATGAGAATTATGATGAACTAGTTGACCCATGCAACTTCGTCTGCGTCACATTTTTCATTATTGCTCCGCTCCTATTGGTCTTAGCGTGATGATAAATATCGCCTATAGCCTTCCTCGATAAACGGGCTATCTAACACTGAAATAATTTTTCAAATCGGACCAGTAGTTCCTGAGATTAGCGCGTTCAAGCAAACAAACAAACAAATAAACAAACTCTTCAGCTTTATGTATTAGTATAGAAATATAAATAAAATAAATGCTACTTCTGACGGTGTGCCAAAGTTTAAGAGCTTGCATTGCTCGATCTTTGGTCAAACAGGGTCTTGATTACAAAGATTTTTGCCAAAACCATCAATAGAAAAATTTTACAACAGTGTGGGACTATGTATCGCACCCCGACGCCGAATATGCTCAAGGCGGCCCTGGACACGAGGCTTATCGCAGTCAGAGATGCGAGGGATCTGAGATGTCTATTGTTCTGCTGGCTTGATTGATATGCAAGACCTAGGACCGTATTGTCATACAAGACCTCGTGATTATGTGTGATCATTATACATGACTATATTTCGAAATAATTAATGCGTAACGTAGCGCCTGTATTCCCGAATGGATAGTGTCAGGAGTAATATACTTAAGAGTATATAACATCATTTTGGAGACTTGTTCGTGTCGTACGAGTACCTATGTAAGCGGTCCAATTCCGCAAACCAGGCTCGCATTTAGCTAGACCGCGGATTGCAACTGAGCTTACATATGGATATAAACGCTAGGAAACAAATTGGGGACCCCTCGTTCAGCAGTTGCGCTTATTAGACCTATGAGACAAACCGATCATATTATTATTTATCTTCATGTAGGTAGTCAGCTTGGCCACGTCAATCCGCCGGATACAATGGACGTCTTTCGGCTGAAATGATAATGATGAGTCAGCTTGGACAAAATCAATAGAACTTGTGATACTGAAAGTCTAGATTTATTTTCGTTTTTATCATTATAAGGTATCCATTTTCGATTTCAGTGTCTTAGGATATTTCTAACTTAATTTTTGCCCATTTCTATTATGCACCCACCAAGTTGCATACGTCATTATGAAATAATGCTCATTCAAGTATCGAACTCAAGTCTTGTCAACCAAATATGCGTCGTTTAGGCTTCGGTTGGCCACACTGCCACACTAATGACCTCTTGACCAACATTGCCACTGCAAGACAACGTTTAATTAAGAAACACTAATTAATTCATGTAAACCACGTGTGTCAACGTTGCGTCCATCATCTGCACGGTTCCTAAAGTTCGTTCATGAGATTAGGAAACGTGTAACTTTTAAGTGTAAATTTAGACGCAGCTTACGTATTAACGTAAGCTGCGCCTACTGCCTGCAGGCACAATTAACTGTTCAATGTACATACATAGCTCCTTGCGCTCGTGTTTGGACCGGTAGGTACGTTTATAGGCTACATAAGTGTATTTTCTTGTTTCTTTTCAAAATTTAAATTACTACAATTGGGTCATTCCTGTTTTTAAAAAATTAACTAAGTAATATTGTTACGACCTGAGTCTTTAAGTCAAGATTGAATAGGTTAGGTACTTCTAGGCGAGCGTGCTCTATCTTCGACCGCATCATCGCTTACCATCAGGTGAGATAGTGGTCAAACGCGTGCCTGTCAATAATAAAAAAGAACTGAATATCTAGGGGCAATTTTGTTGTTCAATAAATGTCAATCTATAGTAATAAGTTAACTCCCGAAACCCTATTGGAACTTAATCCCATAATCTTCATCAAACTAACGCAGTTTTCCAGTTTTCCTTAATTTATTCAAATAAAAACTATGATAATGGAAATACCAATCGAGCCCCGTATTCCTTTGTTACTTCAACTTGTTTCATTTTATTAGGAGCTGTTGGCATAATTGATTGCTTGCTTACATTTTAATAGATTCCGTCCGGTAGCGGCGAAAGAAAAACGAGGAATTATGCATGTAGGAAGGAAGAAGGACCGCTATCGATTTTTCAAATGAATTGTCTGTCGATTTGTCTTGGTCATCTTAGTGAATTCCGTAGCACAGATAATGTAATACCAGCGCCTGTACCATAAGAACAGTGAATTATCCTTCTGAGCGTGTCAACGTTTTAATTTTCGTGTTTGTTAACATAAAGAACTTACATCTTGAACGCTGGGAGGGGATTGTAAGGGGACTTACACCTCCCTAGCTTTCAATAAACCATGCAAAAAAATTAAGATATAAAAAAACAAAATTATACAAGCGGAAAAGCGGAATTAATCCAAGGCGAGGTAGGACGTACTTCGAGCTCCCATCGCTCGGCTTTGCACCCGTCTTCTTCAGTTATATGTCTGTGTGTGAATGGGCCAAAAAACCTATCCTGTTTGAGGTGGGGTTTTAAAGAAGCACCCCCCTGAAAGTCTTGCCGGTTGTAGGTAGATAGTAACTACAATATTTAATTTTTTGCCTCCAATGTTACCTACCTACGACTGTCGCATCATAGACGGCTATCAGTCTGAGTTTTCACCAATCCTAAAAAAACAGCAGCTTTGCAATTCTCAGATCAGACCTGCAGTAGTTTTGAAGCTTGACCGTTATCTCTCTTTCAACAGGAAAGCATGCCGCCAATCCTTCGTGGTGAGATCCTGTTTGACCGGATGGGTCCACAAGCGCGTGTCAACTACGAGCAGCTGAAGAAGGACGCACTAGAGCTAGAAATACAAATTAAACAGCTACAAGTTAGTTGTATTCTGAATAATACCTGATTTCTTATCGCCATCTATTATTTTTTCAATTACCTGATCAAAGACAAGATCTATGCAAAACCAAATCTTATAAAAAACAGGTTCCCTACGTTAAACCTGCCTAAGTACTGAACAACAATTTGTTTTTACCTATTTGTCTGGTAGGTATGCCTGGTAAAATTTTGGTTTTTGATAGACGTTCACGTTGTACATATTTACAATAGAATACTCTTAATTATGTACACCATATAAGTTCCAGAAAAGATGGATGAGAAACATCAGATACACAGGGTGACACAATGGTCGGCCTTAATTTTTGTATATACCTACTTCAGGCCCTACATAATTAATCTCAACTACCTGGATGACCAAGCTTTGCTCTGTTTTTTTAAGACGTTTTCTAGAAACTAAACCTAGGTAGATCCCTGGTTCCGTTTCCGAGATTCAGATTATTATAATTATATATGTGTATATACAAGAATTGCTCGTTAAAAGGTTGGTATTAGATTAGCGTTCGTGACAGAAAGTGGTTTAGGGGCCCCGGACGAAGTGAAATTCTTCCAGCGGTAACGACTGTCAAAAGTCTCATACTTAACCACGGGGCATTTCAGTTGCTTTTGGACTTTCTGTCAACCGTTATCGTAAGTGAACTGCACTGCAGACGCGCGGGCGGTCACCGACTGGCGCGCACCGCTCGTTGCCCGCCCTCGCGCCGCTGCCGCCCCGCTCTTTTCGAAAGTCGGTCCATTTGATTTTACACATTATATCCTGCCGCTCCCGCGCCGCCGCCCACAAAACTCGAGACAGAGGCCTAACTGACTAAAACTCATCTGTGTTTCTCCTAATGCCCTTTGCGTTCCAGGGTCGCGGTGACTCTTTCGAACAAATTCCGCAACTTGCCAGCCGCCTACAGGTTAAAAAAGAAAATAGACTATTTATGAATTGTGGTTGTGGGTAGGTCATTAGAAAAGAAGATAAAAAATCAACGGTTAGGTACCTACCCACTTTTTTTTTAACCGTGGCGGATTTGTTATTTTCAAATAGAGAAATAAATAATGTTGTGCAAAGTTTTATTTATTAATTTCTTTTACAGGAAAGCCTCGATGCACTGGCTCGACATCAAACCAGGGGTATAGAAAGTAATCTTTACAACAAAGTTAACGAAATACAGGTAAGTTAATGTGTCCAACAGCCCAAGTAAAATAACCTACGAAAATGCAGAGGTATGTAGTGAAACAAAATGACAAAACAAAAGCCGGCCAAGTGCGATTCGGACTCTCACACGAAGGGTTCCGTAGGTACCATAAACCTTAATTTTTATTATTTTTTGTTGTAGCGGCAATAGAATTACAACTAAATTTCATCTGTCTACTTATTAAGGTTCATGAGATACAGCTCCCTGTCAGACAGACGGATGGACGGTCGGACGGCGGAGCCTTAATAATAGGTTTCCGTTGGTTACCCTTCGGGTACGGAACCCTAAAAACGAAATTAAAGTAAAAAAACAAAATAAATATTGTTTTCTTCCAACTAAATATCATAATCAATTTGCCCTGTATCAAAACATGGAGGATAGTTCTGCACACAAAACTTTAGATCTTGAAAAAACATAATAAACTGATAAATATTTCTCTTAGGTACTCTGATCGGTCAGTGGGTCGTCTTAGGGGCGATCAACTAGAAATCAAAAAAGCTAACCGAAAGAACCCTTGTAACTGTATCAAAGTTGAGAAATGTTAGGGAAACCTGTGTAAGTGAAGTAGTCCGTAACGTTAAATCGAAAACATTTTTGGAGCGAAAACAAAATCGGCCTGATTTCGACATCATTAAAATTTTACGCTCAGTCTAATATTCAAGAATAAAGCACAATAGAGCTACAAGTGGCAATACTTTGCAGCTGTTGCTTACCTCTACGTATATGCCGCCTGGTTAATTGAGGACTTGCTAATTAATTTGGGACTAGAGGACATTTTTAAATATTTCGCCTAAACCAAAACTGTATTTCGTGTTAGGTACGAAATGGGTAAAATACCAAAGTTTTATTCGTTCTTATATTGTATAAACACTTCTTGTATTTATGTGTATGTGTACCTGCTAGAAAACGTTGCCCCATAAGTAAAACTATAAAACCTTTACAATGGAACCACTAGTGACATCTCTTGATGCGCGTAGGAACAGAAACTTCTAACAGGAATGAATTTCGTGAATCTGAACAAATACACGAGGAAACCGCACTTCCCGCGTCCTACCTACTACGGTCATGCAATTATTTCAGTTCATTAGACCTGGCGATAGATGTCGCGGTGTTTAAAAATGCGGAGTTTCAATTAAAATCAGTAAGAGATTGTTACTTGCCGTATTTTATTTTTAATTTACTTATTAGAGACAAAATCTTCTCTCTTAAAATAGCACAGTACTTAGAATATCACAGTACTTAGTAACACATTTATAAACAACCTACTCATTCCATATTTATGTTACTTCAATTGTAATCCACACCATTGTCCACATATTCCCAAATAAAAATCAAAAAGAAAACAGACATACAGTGTGCGTCATAAAATAAAGAAGAAGATAGAAAAAATTTAGGTATAGATATGTTATCGGCAATCTGTTGTCGTTGGCACGCGTGTCTGCCATTGGGCGTCAACGGAACTGGACGCTTAATGGCATATCCCACATGCCATACCAAATCACGCAGTTTAAACTTCTTTTTTTAAAAAAAAACGTAGTGTTTAATATCCTCTAGCCCCCCTATCGACCAAAAAAACATGGCGGCCGCCGTTTTTTTACAATAAAACTATTCAATTGTTGTGGCGTCGCGACGGCTATTTCGACCGGGTAACCAAAGGTTAATCCGGTATTCTATAGAATACATATGCAATGTATAGAATACCTAAAACATTGGGGTAATGTATGAAATATTATTTATTTTATACTTTGCCTAGGTATTCTATAGAATACCGAATACGCAACCGGCAATGTGTGTAAAAGACGATATCAGTAACGCTATACGTTCACTCAACAACATAAACTTCATAGCCAGATCTGATTTTCACAGGATACGGTTTAGTCACAAAACAATTTAAATGAACGAGTTTACGTGCATTCGGTTTTATGATCCGACAAATAACCGTAACAAGCAAAACTTAAGATCCGATTGTGCGTATCACCTAATCACTGATTAATTGGCAACACGATTTGACATTTAATGACAAACTGTGTTGTCATTCATTCTTAGTTCGGGTTTGGGGCTGATCGTAAGTCCGTATGTGATACAGAGTAGAATACGCCCGCAACTAAGCCCGAAACTATGGACTTCGGGCTTAGAGAGTAGCCCCCAGATTCGGTCACACGCCAAAAAACCAAATAAGGTTTAGTGGCAGTAGCATTTCCTTACATGCATTCATTCACAAGAGCGGTTAATAACGAATGTCGGACAAAATAGATGCGACAAGTAGGGTCGCGTGCGCTGAATTTGAAATTTTTCATAATTGATTATTACCTACATATTGAGAATTATCCGGAAGGGCGTTCTCAACGGGGGCAAATTTTACATTAAATTTGCGATGGGCCACACCGTTTTCGAGACAAAAAATAAATGTTTTTGCACTCAAAGTCAAGGGGTTGGTAGTGTCAGATTGCTTATTCACACGGTGACACGCTATTCGGTTTTTTTCACCGGGGTGGTCCAATTTATGTCTGCTGGGTTTAAAGTAACCTGATATGAATGATATTTTTAAGGATGGGAAATCATCAAATTGCTCCTCCCGCTCAAGGTGAAGTGAAACAGAAGGGAGTGGCAGACTCTTACTGACTAAAACACATCCCTCTTCTTTCTTTGCCCTTTGCGTTCCAGGGCCGCGGTGACTCTTTCGAATAAATTCCGCAACCCCGAAACCTAAACATGAATGATGACGGAAGGTCAGTTCGCTCGCTCACATTAGTTCCTGACATCTCATTCGAACTTAAACTATCCGTGTCGGAGTGCCCCCAAGTTCCCTGTGTCCTAAGTTCCCATATTACTTGGCTAAGTAAGTTATTAAAAGATATCGAAACAATTATTTGCCTTGCTCTTAGGGTTTGGGAATTCCCGACAGTTTCAAAGTCCCGGGAATTCCCGGGACATGGAGACTTTTAAGAAAAACATTTTTTTTTGTTTTTTTTTTTCAAAAGGGGTAAGCCTTTTTGAAGTATTAAAAAGGCAATTTTCATTTATTAACCTTTTCAGCGCAAATATCTAAACAACAAAATCAGTTCAAAGTTAGAGTGAACAGGCTCCTTCTGGGGTAGGCTCGCTCCATCGTAGACTTTGTCTCTGTCATCTCTGACATAGACTAGAGTCAAGAGCAAACCCCTTGCAAATAAAAAAAAAAGTTTCTAATGTTTGTAATAATAACAAAGCCACCGGACAAAGAGAACACTCTCTCGTTTTCAATAGCTGTCAGTTTAATTTTGTTTAAGGCTCCAAACAGCAACAGTATTAACAGTAGTTCCAAACTAACAATTCCTACAATCTTGTCTCGTGTCTAGTCTCGACCCGAAAGTCCCGGGACTCAAGACAACCAAAATTACGAAAAGTCCCGGGATCCAAACCCTACTTGCTGTTCTATGTCACTTAGGCCGCTAATTAAACGGCTGATGAAGCTAGATGTTTGCGACTTATACCTACTCGTTCATTGATTAACACTGGCCAAAATCTATTTATTTTACACAATGCTGGTGGACCAGCTGGTAATCTATACAATCCCTAGGTAAAGTATAAAAACAAACAAATTCTTCAGCTTTATATATATAGATATTTCATACATTGCCTAGAAGCCCCAGGTATTCTATACATTACCTAGGTATTCTACATATAGAATTCCTGAATTATACAGATTGCCGGTAACAGATAGGTACACATAACTAGCTGACAATAAAATTTTAAAAGAAAATATCGACTCATTCAGTCGAAATTTTTCTTTTTTTTCTTTCAGACGATTTGATTATTTACGATTTATTTCTTGTACATGTATGTTGAAAAATGTTCATTGGTTTTTGTTTTGTTTTTTTTACGTCCTTTCTTTGTAGTTGGTACTTAGGTACTTACTATTCAGATTTATTTGTTTTCGCTTTGAATTATCTAGGAAGTCTATTTTACTAATACATATTTTTACATCACAGGAGGACATTTCTGTGAAGAAATACGACTACAGAGCTACACAATTGCATCTAGCAGCCGTTAGAGCTCAGGTGAGTCTATTTATTTTTAATATCTAGGTACCTACTTAGGTAAGCAAGAATCCTGGCATTGAAGGAACAAAAAGCTAACACAAAATTAGACCCAGTTTCACAATCAAAAATTGATGAAAAAAGATATTGTGGCAAATTTTCAAACTTGAGATATCTAGTTGTAATTAGTTGGATGTGTTTTCAAAACCAATCGTATCACTTGATGTGCGTTTAGATTGTGCAGCTCGATTTTGATTTTTTTTTTCAGAAATCGGGTTTCTGTTGTGATAAATTACACTACGCAACAAATAAAATACTTATTTTTACTATGTGATTTGTACCTAATTATCAGAATACGGAACAGAAAACAGGTACTTACGTGACTGAAAAGCCGATCTAGTGTAGGTAGGTAGGTACTTAGTAGGTACATAATTTACACCATTGCTTTACTAGTAGGTAGGTAAGTATGAAAGAGACACAAAAATAAATATCTTTCACACTTAGTGGTAAAGCAATCTTCTATCCCTCTCTACTCAGCTGTCAAATCGGACTTCTTAGATTTTGGTGACTTTAGTCTCTTATGAAGTCAAAAATCAAATCAATGTCAGTCGAACATAGGTAGGTAGGTACTTCGGTGTTATACTGGTCTACCTACGTACACTTTGCATTTGTTGCAAAAGTTCTAACCTCACAATACTTATCTCTATGTTGTAACTTGGAACCAATACGCCAGCTATCAGATACTTACATCATAGGATTCCCTGTGTAAATGATAAATTCACGACTCTATAGATCAAACAAAAAGTACTTCTTTTGTTTTTATTCTTAACGCTCGTAAATTTAAAGTTTCATTAATTTAATTTCTTATAATTGTATAGGAAGATTAGATACACCTACTAAATACGAGTAGGTATGCTAAACTTTTTAGCCAATTATAACAAGTTAACTAAAAACGAAAATAAAATCACCGACTTTAGAAAATATTGAAAAGCTAAACTTGCTAGATACTTAGGTAGGTACATTGTAGAAACTTAGATAAAAAGAAAACCACCCCTAACGGAATGCAAACGAAACGACCAAGACAAAGCGTTCCCATTAAAGTTAATCGACAACATTTTACTTTTCTAGTACGCGAAGCTTGTAGATGAATACCTAAACCATTCATAGGAATCCCTCTAGTGCGCACGCCTAGCTCTCTGCTCTAGGCACATGCGAAATGACGTTCGCAATTCAAATCAATACATTCAAATCTTCCCGCGGTTACGTACGTCAAAAGTGAAGATTTATTGCAAGTTGAAATTCCGTTTAATTACCCTTACTACCTACTTACTTTGTTTCCATAATTTTAGTGTAGGTAGGTAATGATTGTTGGAGAAAAACCAAATAGGTAAACACTGAGAATTTGAGGGCTGGAAAAATCTTTAATTTTATGTTGGTAAGTTAATTATATTTCGACGTTCAAACTTGCCTGAAGTCATTCGAAATTCTTTTTACCTATAATTTATGTAAGTTTTATTTTGTAGCAATGTTTGTTTTCTCAGCATACGTGAGCACTTTTTCAAAGCATGTTTTGTAGACAGCCGCGTTGCCGCATTGCGCACAGCCTCCCACTCAGTCCGAGATCAGATCTCGTAGACTGTCATACATAACCTCCCAATTCGCGTCGCGTAAAGCCTTAGCTTAACAACAATAGCGTTTTATTTCGCTGGACATTTGCAATAGTGTTGTATTAAAAATCGTTAACCACGGATAATCCGAAACGTAAACTGAAGTTCCGTGCCAAGATGGGGTGGATTTCCATGAAAAATCATATGGTAAGCGGAATATTATATTGAAACAGCCGCTTTAAAAAGATAATTATGCTCGTATTTGAATATTTTTCAATTATTAAGGTGATAATTCTGCGAATATAGATAGGTACATAAAGACATGATATTCATTTCTAAAGCTGTGTGCTTTGCTTAGCGCAGCTTTTCAACACTATTGACATAGGTATCGTACCCCCATTCTAGACGCCCAGCTAGCTGCTAGAGCAAAATTTTGGGCACGTACCTACACTGTTGAGGCATACTTACATAATTATTAGACCGGTACCTATTTTTATTAAAAAGTAATGTTCAATTCAAACTGTGGATCATGATTTTTCCTAACAAAAAGAATAAATTAATTAACAGTGAGAGACTAAATTTACGATGTAAAATAATGAAGTACTTAGGTACCTATAACAGCTGTTCATGTGAGTAAATAATTTTATTTGTACCTATATTTATTCTTTCGGTAAATTACGGGTACGTAGTGGTAAAGCTAGCGCAGAAAATTATAAATCACCAAAACTAATAGAAAAAATGAAAAATAAAAAATACTAGGTACGTACCTACTTACCTAGGTTATCCTTATCAGTTTCGTCGCATATAGGAACCCAATTAAATTAAAATATATGGATTCCTAAGACACCGATTTATGTTTATTGCATTTTATAACTAGGTAACTAATTAAGCAACGTAATTAATTAATTAATCAAGAATATGTACGTACCTACTTTATTTTGTCATGTCATTGTCTTACAAAACTATCATAAAACTCTGGGAGGCTAGTCAGACACCTAGATATAACTAGATGAGTCCAGCCTCCTTATAGACCACTGTAGCGGTGCCACAACTGCCACAGAGCAACACCGAGGCACCAAGTCATCGAATAAATATCTAATATAATAGAATAGACTACTGCAAGAGTATGATTGTGCGTTCAACAAATGCCCCCAATTTACTATATAAATTTCCGGTCAATACTTATGATTTAATACAAAGCAACATCAATTTACTTTATCTGGTTTATATTCTTAAAACATTAACCTTGCGTTTTCCTATTTCTAATGTTGAACGCGTCCATAGTTTTCCCGCGCGCGGCTAGTACGCCTCTAGCGGGTAATTTTGGAAACACTTTGCGTCATTGAACACTCCAAATCGTGCGTGTCGTGTTTGTATTCGTGGATAATATTTATTTATTTTTGACTCTTGTGACCAACACATTGAGTGAATACTTGGTGAATAATAATGAAACTTAATAAAGGTAAGTTTTATTTGATAAAATATTATGGTTATGTAATAGTAATTGCCGATCAAATGTTAATGATGACGAGACATTATTCTAAACAAAACAAAGGTTTAGCGAACTTAAATGTAATAGTTACAGTTAGTATTCCTTATTGGAGTTTAAATTTACAATATTTTAAATGATTACATCGCAGAAAACATGATTTTATTACAAGTTGAAGTCTCATAACCTCAAAATATTATTATCTCCTCGATAATAGTTCCCGTTTGGTGCAAATATCGGTTCTATTTTACGTTTCATGTGTAAATATTCTCTAGATTATTTAAGTTATTGACATAACTGTTCCGATAACAGCTTTATTTACGTGATATTGTTGACCAATGTTTGGGCGGGAAAGCGCTTCCTACGCGAAATATCTGTCTCTCATCGATTAAAAATTCTCATAGACTGTTTAAGTTTTGGATTTTTTTTTAATTAAGTCATTAGTTAATTTTATTGACCCTTTAACTCCTTTATCTTCTTTTTCTCTCATTCCAGGGGCACTGAAAGACTGTATATAATCTATTAAGTACTGATACTGAATAATCCTATCATCAAGACAATGAAACCCATATCTGCCGATAAGTCGTCATCTAAAAAAAATGGTTACCAATCAGATGATGATAATGTAAGGTACAAGTTGAACACCAATTTCTTCAACAGTGCTAGTAAATCTCCCAAACTGAAACACACAAAAGTTGAGGATGAAAATGACAACATACGCTATAAATTTCCTACAGTTTTAAACAAACCAAAGCCTGCTGAACAGAAACCTAAACCAAAACAGAAGATCAAGGTCAATTTCTGGAGCAACAAACAATCGGTGAGCAGACTTCATAACACAGAATCAACTAAGCAGAAAACAAATCGTAGGCATACAGTAGGATCCACTGCTGAGGACACTATTGTTAATAAACCAAAACACTCTGCTGTGAAAGTCAGGAAACGGGTATCATTCCTGCCGTCCCCCATATTTTCTGAAAATCATATACCGATGGTAACAGTGCCCGATGATTTAACTATACAATTAAATGAGGAAGAAGCAAATGATCTGGCTGAAGATTTGAACCTGGCATTTGTTAACAGCGGTAGTAGTAATAGCAAGGCTGATCATTCACCAAAAAGAAAAGCTAAAAATGCAAATCTGATCAATCCTCGGGAAGCTAAACGCAAACGGAGTTTGGAGGATGAACCAAGAAATCATGGAAATGAGAATGAACTGGAATTCTTCTCTAAATATGTTGTACAAAAGCTGAGAAAAATGGAAACTAATCAGCGGATTTACTCTGAAAATTTAATTAATACTGTCCTTATGTTAGGTCAGCTTGGTAAACTGAATGGAAAATCAAAGATAGCAGAATCATAATATTTTCTTGCATTTGTTTATTAGTAAAATCAAGAATAGTTTAGCATAATATTGTTTGATGATAATATAACTAAATATCAAGGACCACAATATTCACAAAGACATGAATCATCCTTAAGTACATTTTTATTATACTTCTTCTAATTTATGGTGCTTGTGTATGCGCCAAAAAGTGTTTCATAAAACTATTGTTTTAAACTTTGTTAATTTTTTGTGAAATAAAATTATCATAATAAGTTCATAAGTACAGAATGTCAAGTTACTAAAATCACTGGCATATTAATATATTTTTATGTTCTAATGTTTTTTTTACAGCCTAAGCATCTTTGGTTTTTGTATGGTTCTTGTGTATGCCATTGTTACCAATAACTTAATTACTCATGTTTCCCTCCATAGAGTTTTAGCTCTATAAAATGGCATATTGGTTTTCAATCAACTTACACCTAAAACAACATGTTCATATTGCATTGTTAAAGGTGATATGATATGGTCATTATTTGTTACAAAGAATTTTTCTAATGCACCCTATGATGCCTCATTTTTTGTGTGTGTGTGTGTAAAGCAACAGTGCGAAACATTTAATTTAACCTTTTAACTGCCCAACTTCATATCAGTTATCGTGCCACCTGTGCCCGAAACAAAAAAAAAACGACCAACTCGAAAAATAAATGCCAACAACAAAAAAGGAAGTGCTAGGAAGGAAGTTATCTTTGGCCTTAACAAGCTGTAGTATTTGGTCGTAAATATACGTCTCTGGCAAAATGGACACGAAAATATTTTTCAGATTTATCCGACATAAGCAGTTAAAAGGTTAAAAACTAAGCATATGTTTAGTTTACATATTCTTTATGATAAAAAAGAAATGAAATTAGAATCTGCTGATCATATGACTGTCTAAACTAAACATAAGCTTAGATTTATTTTACAAATGAGGCAAATTATTTCATAAGTTTGATGTGAATATCATGTACTCTGTAAAAAAGTTAATAAGGATAAATGTTGATAATTTAACATAAATTATTTACTCAGGCTATGCTTATTTCAGGTGTTATTTAACTTTAACAAAAATCATGTTAGTTATTATTTAGAAATATAAGGTTTAAAAATGTTTCTTCATGAAAAGTTATATTTTGTTAGTTTAATACATATCACTTTGCCAATTGTGTCTGTGATGACTGAAACAAAATGTCTGCACAACTGTTATAATATAAAGCATAATGTTTATGGTAAAATCTTGGCAATTTGTTAGTGTTATTTTGGCAGATTAAATATTTACACATGTATTTATTGATTGTTGTATATTTAGAGGGACTAGTAGCAGATTTATGTATTGTCTTTTGACTTTCGAACATGTATTTGTCTCAATTCGTGAGACTTAAGGTGTATTTGTCTGCCTTAACTACTAATAAAGTATTCATAGTTATTACTTGATTGTTTAATTGATTAAATACAAGCACTTCGCCCGCGATTTTATCCGCGATGCAATGTTATTAAGTACCTATATCTATACTAATACATAAAGCTGAAGAGTTTGTTTTTTGTTTGTTTGCTTGGACGCGCTGATCTCAGGAACTACTGGTCCGATTTGAAAAATTCTTTCAGGGTTAGATAACCCATTTACGCTATAAGCCATATGTCATCATGCTAACACCAATAGGAGCGGAGCAGACGAAGTTGCGCGGGTCAACTAGTCACTAATTTAAAACTATAGCATAATATGTTACTTCCTGATTATTTAGCTTTCTATTGGTGTAAAAATGGTTAAAATCAGTCCAGTAGTTTTGGAGCCTTTTCGGAAGGTACAAACATACAAAATACAAATCTATCCACATAATATTAGTGTAGACTACTTAAATAAAGGTAATATGACTATGTTGGCACCAATCTACTACACTTCGGTACTAAATAATGTGTCCGTTATGGTTTTCTAACTGACTAGTTGACCCGCGCAACTTCGTCTGCGTCACAATTTTCATTACAGCTCCACGCCTATTGGTCTTAGCGTGATGATATAAATAGCCTTCCTCGATAAATGGGCTATCTAACACAGAAATAATTTATCAGATACTCGTATAATGTGCTGTGACGAAATCACTAAAAGTGGTTCCTGTATCCGAGGAATATAATAAAACTAGTTGACCCGCGCAACTTCGCCTGGGTCACAATTTTCATTACTGCTCCGCTTCTTTTGGTCTTAGCGTAATTATATATAGCCTTCGTCAATAAATGGGCTATCTAACACTGAAAAAGAATGTTTCAAAACGGATCAGTAGTTCCTGAGATTAGCGCGTTCAAGCAAACAAACTCTTCAGCTTTATATATTACTATAGATTGTACAACATGTAACTCGAATAACGTTATCTGAGATAGTTCAAAGGTTTATGTTTATCAGTTGTTCAGTTTTGTCACTATTTTTTACTGACCTTTCTTTTCTTTCAATACTTCTCTATCAAATATTTCTGCTGAACAAAATAAGCAGGGGAGACCGAGGACGGTTGTGACAATTTTTATTTGAACTGCGATATCTCAGTCAAAAAACATTCTACATCTATAAGCTCTATAAGTCAATGTAGCTTAGTTCATAATCTTTAAGAAACAATCATCATAATTAATGAAAGTAAGTATTAAAGTTTCTGAGAAAATCCACAAAAACAGAAACTACTTCCCGTGTCACAAAGTCACAACTAGGTATCCTATTACTAAGGTAGGTAAGTTGTGACTGATACCAAGGTAAGTTGTGACTTCTATATAAGACTATTTGGTCTATAAATAATACCACCTTATTAATTTTATATCCAATAATTTTTTAATTACCTACACATTTGATTAACAAATAAGTAGGCAACATTTTGCATAGGTACCTCTACGAACTAAAATAACGTGTTACATCGACATAAAAATATCAATATCTTAAACACTAAAGTATGGCTTCTTTTGAGATCAATTTTAATAAAATCAGACTAAAATCAAAATATTACCTGACAAACAATTAGGTATGGCAGACGTAACGAAGCTCACCCCCAGTACCAGCTTCGTGAGACCAGCCTTGGCATTCGAGGCACTGAACGCCACTTCTCTTGATTTGCTATGGCAAAGGGCTCAAGGCAACAAAAGCAAAAACAATTACTTTATGCATCTTCTTCGTTGTCACCCTCTTCGTCATAATTGCTGGTTCTGTTCCTGTTGCAACAAAACCAGCACTTATATCCCTTGCAGTAATTCCCACATCAAATGCAGATCCTTCTTAAAAGCCAGTTCATCCACACTAGCCATGCCTCTATCAGTCTTTCATATATATTTATTTGGTAAACTGAAACAATGACATATATTCAGCATGCAACATCACACCACAATACAAAGAAACTTTGTCAGAAAAGCGGAAATAGTAAAATAGGAGAGTTGTGACAAGCTGTCACAACTCGCCTTGTAGCAGTAAATCGTGAACCGGTCATTATAATAAATTGTAGGTACCTAATTTCTAAACACGATGTCAATACCAAAAAAACAATATCACGCTATAAAACTTGAAACACTAAAGCATAATTATGTAAAAAAATATCATAACAGTGCAAACATCAAAATTTTGGGGAAAAACTTACTTTTTACTATTTTTTGTATGCGTCTAACAGGGCGTCTAAAAAAAAACAAAAATGCGCTATTGCCAGCTCGCTAACGGTCATAGATTTCGAGAAATCGACGACGTCACAACTCATCGGTCTCCCCTAGCTATTCAGGCTTGAATCTTTATTTTAAACTTTTTTTTTGCTGAAACGTCTAGCGACATATTTTTAATTCCTGAGGAAAATTGAGAGCTCGTGGCTAGATAATAACAGCCGCACGGGTCAATCTACAAGGTTAAGCAACGCTTGCCAAGGTTGGTCTGTGGATGGGTGACCATCTTTACATACCGAGTTACCTCCGTGTCTCGGAAAACACGTAAAGCCGTTGGTCCCGGCTATCATTTGAAGATCTTTGTTAGTCGTTACGGATAGTCAGAAGCCAGTAAATCTGACTCCAGTCTTGCCATGAAGTAGGTACCGTGTTACCCAGATAATGGGTTGTGGAGGTCTGGTAGGCAGCCGCTCCACGTAAAATACTGGTATTCAGCTAAATCCGGTTTGATTGGAAGCTAAAAAAAGGCTAGGCAGATGATGATGATGTTTAGCGACATATTTTTATTTCCTGATCAAATAGCTTCACTGCCCAAACGGAGAATCGTAACCAAGACGACCACGCTTAGTCAAACATGACTGCTTACCTACTAGAGTGGCATTTCATATACCTAATAATTATGAAATAGCCGGCTGAAGATTAGGCTACAAGTCCCGAGGTTGTCATCTCAAACGTGCATTGGAATTATTAATGACTCCACTTGTCTTCTGCTTGCCTAGCCTACCTAGGTTATGAAGGTACCAACTACCTTCTAGAATGGGTAATCGTGTACCCATATAGGTAGGTACCCAAATGGTAGCGTTTCCAATGACATTCGACTAATGCGAATAGATTGTTGTGTCTGGCAGCGTTCGGCTTACAATTAGTCACTATTAGATGTGTGGCTTCTGGCATTGCTAATGCTTTTAAGATTAGGTAACCTGGCGGAACGATTTTCACAAAGCGACATTCTAACAGCGGCACCGGTAGATTCGCACTTAATGGATGCTCGGATGGCTGCGCTATAGCTCTTTTAGGCAGCGAGAATAGGGGCGGAGTACTGCCCAGCGAAAAGCGTACTTCAGAGCCGCCTTTATGATGGAATCGACCTGTAACTATTGTCAAAAGTGTTATTCGCAATACTCACTTCGGCCCGCACTATATCTAGGTAGAAATTACCGCTGTTTGGTGAGTTCTGGCCGCCAAGCGAACATCAACGAGCGAGTGTCGCTGAGCGAGTACAATCTTTAATAGCTCTTGTCGCTGCGATCAACTGGAGGTAAGAGCCGCTAGCTGGCAGTGTGAACAGCTATCAAGTATAAATGTATGTGTCTCTGTTACTCACACGCAATTTATATCTTTTGTCCCTTTTCTCAGCTCGATAGCTATACTTGCTTCCTCGCCGGCGGTGAGACAAGTGCCTTAGGTATCGTTGATAGTATGACAATTTCAACAATGGTTTAGATTTAGGTACCCAGTCGAACAAAGCAATTGTATCTATCATTCATTGGATGCAATTTTCTTTGTCACCTTTTCAAACGAGGTGAAAATTTCCAAATGCACTATCTTGTTTATTAATAACACCTGATGAGATGAAAGATTAGGGAGGTAGATAGAGAGTCGTGAATAAGTTTCCAGCTTTTGTCCTTAGGTCTGGTGTGAGTCTGTGAATTGGTGAAACTGTCTAGACCGCCACGTCACTGCGCGGTTTTTGTTGTTAACTTACTTGAAAGTCCACATTAATTGGTAGACCCATATCCACATTAGATTTACTGCGTATGTAACTAGGTCTCTGAATTTATACGTGAGGGTAGGTAGGAACTTAGTTTACGAATTTTCCACAAGCATATAGGAACACGATGCCATTTCAGTCGTATTACAAAGGTGGCCCACTTCGGACGCGATTATTTTTGTAAAATAATTCATTAAAATGATAGGTAGGAACAATAAACGTATCAAAACAGTGTCGCCGCGCGCCGTTCCATTCCACACCGTTTTTCAAAGCACGTCATGCGTCATGATAATATTAACGAGTAGATAATATTTTCAAATTTTAAATGACCTTTTTTTGTAATTTACATTTTTTTATGAATTTGTGGTAAGGTTTTTTGGATTGGATAGATGAAGTCATGGGCTACCGTTGTAAGACGACTAAAATAGCACTGTGTATATACCTAGTCCTGAGTCCTGACCGATTTCGGCTGTGTCGGCTGATCTCAACCGAGTTTAGCCTTCGATGCGGGACATATTACATATAGTGCACAAGTGTGGCGCAAACAGATGAGCACTCCCTCTTCCATCACTAATATTCCGGATGGGACGGCAACCCGACACGACCGGAGAGTGATCTGGCGCAGGACGAAAGAAAGGCTTAACGTCACTAACATGCTTTCCGAGACAACGGAGCAGTTGCATATTAGGCAAATTATGAGTGGAATAAATTCTCGTAGCTCTCCATCTGGCTCAGTTAGATTAGAAGACAACCGTCGTCCCATCATAAATAACGACGTTTTTTTCTTTATTTTTTAAAAATAACGTTGCCCCATACTAGGAATTTCTCCTGTATCGTGAGTGCGGTTTCAAACAGCCAGACCCGGAACAACTATCTATAGCCCATATATATATTTGTTCCGCGTGGCAATCGAACCCGCGACACGCAGCGCAGCAACCACTCAAACGCTCAACCACTGCGCCAACCGTGCCGTCTCTCTAACTCTAACCGCAAATTTAATTGGCTCGGTTCACCTTCCACCTCTTTGCACACCAACGGGCAGTTATGGAGTCGATACTTATTCCGCCTCGACATAATATATGGCCAAAAGATCAGTGTTCGAGAGTGTAGGTACCTACTAGTGCTAGGCCTGCGGACGGCGAGCTTTGGGTGGCTTGCCGTCTGATTAGAACCAGGCCCGGGTCGATGGCGCGCTGTGTTCCACGCGCGCCTCAAAGAGCTGTCAGCACAAAAGACGGGGCCCGCTAGGGCCAGTGCCTGATAGGGCAGCGGATTTCGTTCGAAAAAGGCACCGTACCCTGGAACGCAAAGGGCACTAGGAGGAACACGGATGGGTTTTAGTCAGTAAGAGTCTGACACTCCCTTCTGCTTTACCCAAAGCAGGAGGAGTCATTTGATGATTTCCCATCCTTAAATAAAAGGTACCTACTAGTGCTAATCATCATCATTATCATCATCGTATCAGCCGAAAGACGTCCACTGCTGGACATAGGCCTCCCCCAATGGGGGGGGGGTTCTATAATCACCACGCTTGGCAGGCGGATTGGCGATCGCAGTGTATGGTGACACAGAACGCTGAGTGTTTTACAGAGAACGCTGCGGGTACTTCTTCAGTGCTGATAGACGCTGTTTAATGCCGAGTTTTTTGGGAGACATTTGTGATTCAGTCCTAGAAATCCCAATCCCTCTTAAGTATGACATTTCTAGAGCATCTATTCTTTTTTTTCTATCCATTGTATGTCCATGCACGTCTCAGTTGCGTAGGTATAGAAATGTGAGAAATACAAAAGTGCAACTACTGACGAGCCAGAGCTTAGTGGATTTACGAGTACTTACCTAGTAGTATTTTATTCCTTCATAATTAATAAACCATCGTCATACGCCGTATAATTTTTATTTTTAATTCTAATTAACAATAAATCAGGTTGAAAAACTACCTATCAATCATTCAATCTTTATTTGTGAACACAGGCATTACAATAAAGGTCTTATGTAAATATTTTAATCGAGCTCTATGTCCTACCAATGAAATGGGTGTACAAATTTATTAATTTTAGCAATAAACCTAACCTAAACCTATCCTCTACTCTGCCCACCAGAGACTAAAGAGCAGTAACAGCCCTTTTGTGATTTTTCGTTTTATTAGTGATTCTGAAAGCGGGTTTCTTAAGCTTTCTATTGAATTAACTTACTTATTTCTAAGACTATTAGAATGGTTTTTATTTAACAGTTTTCACTTACTGCAAACGAAAAAAATTAACAATTTGGCGTGATTTCCCAACTAAAATACAGTATAAATTATACTGCAGATTAAATTTTAAGGTTTCATAACTAAAATGCAGTAAGCAATATAATTTTACAGTTCTTTAGATAGTTTTATATTTCTGGAAAAAAATTAAAAAAAAAATTAATACGCAGTAAAATTTACCGCCATACAAGCTATTTTTACTGCAAATTAAGAAAATACAATTTATTGTCACGAACTCCCAACTAAAATGCAGTAAAATCAAAGCTTGTCGCATTTTAGTTGTGAATACTTAACATTCTTTTATCATTATAAACTGACTAACACGCAGTAAAATACAGCATTACTGCAGATTAGTTTGGATAGCATAATGACACAGATATGATTATTCCTAGCTAAAGTGCAGTTAATGTTTTACATAAAGATACATTATGTTATATATGTTAATATTAAGAGAAAACTGTCAAAGGAGGTTGTGCATTCTGCGCAGGGTCCTTTATTAATTAGATGTTTTTTTTTATTTTTGATATGTAAATTTTACATAAGTGAGTTGAATTATTGTGATTAAATAATAAGAAATAAACGGTCTTTAAAATGTGAACTAGCTATTTTTCTTACTGCACTAGTAAATTGAACACTTTTTTCTTAAAAAACTAACTAAAATGCAATATTTTTTTGACCTTACTGCATGTTAGTTGGGTTTCTTGACAAAATAACTGATCCAAACGCAGTAATAGGGCTTTTTGCTGCATTTTACTAAGTTTAAAATGGTATTTTTTACAAAAAAGGCTATGCAGTAATAGGCACCAAAAAGAATAAATGGCCATAATAAATTCAGTTATTAAGATATATTTTTTTTTATTGCTTTAACGTGTGAACCTATGCCTTTACAACCTTTCTGCATTCAAATTTTTTTGCTTATACATTCTGTTGATTTTTTAAAATCAATTCTTAACTTTAAATGCGTTTTACTCGAAATCGTGATTTTGCTGTTACTGCACTTTAGTGTATGGTGGGCAGTACTGTTTTCGTCTAAGTAGCTACCTATCTGTTCTCCGACTCCGTAGGTACCTACTACATTTAAATTCCGCATCGTAATTAGGCTGTATATTTTGTCTGTAGCTCTAGACATCTTGCGTGTTGTTTGCAAACGGTTGCCGGGTTACGTAGGATCGCCGCCACGCTACATCCGGCGCACAGCCCACAGTCACTCCGCGCCCGCCCTAACTAGCGGGCGCCATACCACGCTCGCGTAAACCCGCGTTGATATTCTGTTTAAGTTTCCAACTAGCTCGCCCAGTTTTTACTCTAGTGTTCTTATTATTTTTTTAAAGGACATAAAATGTTCCTAATGCAATTCAATGTCTGAATTATACCATCGTCGCTCCATAAAACTTTTGGAATAACTTATAAGAAAAAATTAAATTTTATACACCGTTTTTACAACCTTTTGCCCGGCGACAGGACGAACGGTTTCATGAATATAAAACTTAATCATTTCGGACTAAACTTCAAAAGATAATTGAATAAACAAAACTTCCATTAAACTTAATATTATTAATTAAAAATGGATATAATTCATCGGTTACACTATTTAGTGTTATCGCAGAAATCTGATCTGATGACGATGGACCGTGAGCAAAGGATGCGTGTGCGGAGGCAGTCCAGCCTCCCGGAGTACACCAAAGCTAACAGGACTCGACAGCGGTTGGAACAAGCTTATTTCAATGATGTGAGTGTCTGGTGGATCTACCTAAGTAGCTTTATAGCCTTAACCATTGTGTTCCTATGAACTGCTTTTGAACTTAGGCCTGATATAATGATAGGCAATATAGAGTAGATAATCTAATGCCATCTGCCAAAAGAGGAGCTCGTGGCTAAATAATAACAGCCGCACGGGTCGATCTTTAAGGTTAAGCAACGCTTGCCAAGGTTGGTCTGTGGATGGGTGACCATCTTGACATACCGAGTTTCCTTCGTGCCTCGGAAAGCACGTTAAGCCGTTGGTCCCGGCTGTCATTTGTTGATCTTTGGCAGTCGTTACGGATTGTCAGAAGCCGGTAAATCTGACTCCAGTCTTGCCAAGATGTACCGTGTTACCCAGTTAATGGGTTGTGGAGGTCTGGTAGGCAGCCGCTCCACGTAAAACACTGGTATTCAGCTGAATCCGGTTTGACTGGAAGCCGACCCAAATATAGTTGGGAAAAGGCTAGGCAGATGAATCTAATGCCATCTCATCTGTTGACTTGTTGACACTCATAATGTTATGCTCATTCATATTATTGATTGTAGGGATCGGTACGGCTGGTTGATTTTCTTTTCAAAGTATAGCAGCCTGTTTCTAGGGCATGCTGATGGACTGAGATCAGGTAAACCTTTACAGTGGGTAGATGTCAATTAATGTAGTTTTTAGCCGCCTCATTCGGCTGGCCCACGTAAAAGTAATGGTTACTATCGTGGTGCTGAACGGCCAGACCTCTCTTAAAGGTATAAACTAGTTGACTTAACCATTACGTATGTTGCTAGGGCCTGTTTAGGTTTTAGTCCTGGTACGTAAACAAGGAGTAGATTATAATGTAGACTTGTTTCATCTCACTTATTTAATCTTTAGACCTCAGTTAAATACGCTTTCTTTTTACATAGGTGTCCGACTGGGTAGTTCTTGCTTGTAATAATAGATACAAAAACCTATCTCATCTCATTCCATTCCAGGCTGCCTGGATGAAATCGCGGAATGCGAGAAGTCTAATGAAAAGAATTCCAATTGTATATTTTTGGTTTAAAGTTTCTTTATGTTGGTGTACAATGAAGCATATATAAATAAATATATCCTCGTGGTTTTGGTACCCTTAAGTTTTGTGTTGCTAAGGTACCTATGCTTTTTTGGAGCAAGTTCATGTAAACAACTACCTAGTTCGATAATGTATTTTTAAATTGTAAGCTTACATAAATAAATAGTTGAAGCTTTTTTCGTGGGGCTGCTACGACTGCAAATATATCCCATCCTATACCTTAAGTGTTGTGTTGTTTGGTCTTGCTTCAGGTTTAGATTCCTGAAAAGAGTAAGTAGCAGGAACAGAAAAACCAATCATTAACCTATCATTTATCTGTTTTGTGGCTAAGTCCAGCTTTTATTCTGAGTTCACGTAAACAGGGGGTAGGTACGAGTATACCTATTTATGTCACCGGAAAAGTGCGTAAGAGTTAAGTTGACCATTTAATGTGAGTTTACAATCTCTCAAGATATTTTATTATCTTACGTAGTTTGTCATTATCCGGTAACGAATATACATGTAGACCCCAGCTATTTAGCTCACCATTTTTCTTGGTCAAGTAATAATTAAAATTATTGTTTTTTTTTGTTGTAAGTAGGTAGTAGGTACAAAGTCATTTGATGGTTTCCCATCCTAAAAAAAAGTAGTAGGTATCCAGTCTTGCCAGGATGTACCGTGTTACCCAGTTAATGGGTTGTGGAGGTCTGGTAGGCAGCCGCTCTACGTAAAATACTGGTATTCAGCTGAATCCAGTTTGACTGGAAGCCGACCCCAATTGTTGGGAAAAGGCTAGGCATAGGCAAACTCATTGGCGATAGGTTACTAGGTTGTTTGTGCTCTCCCAATAAATTGGGTAAGAGTCAGTTGAATATATTTTATGAATCCAAAGTAGGTAGATAGGTAGGTGCCATTTCACCAAAAAGATGATTCCCTAGACACACTCTAATGATCAAAGTGATTTCAGTTCCCCACAGGAGCCACTACTTCATATGAATGTAAAATATTAGGTTGCTCGCCGTAGATATCGGCAAATATTTTTCACCTCTGAAAAGTTATAGTGGGATAAGCTTGGCACACTGGTTGCAGCTTTAGTTTATGGCATCGAATATCGATGTATTGTTTGTAGCTTTTGATATTTCTTTCATTATAATTCCTGTCAAGATAGGTAGGTACATCCAGATATCCTTTGGATGCCTATTTCAAAAGTAGGTACCGGGTTCTCCGTTAAACTATTTGCAAAGGACATTGTAAAAAATGGCCTATGAACCAACACGAATGAAATATTTACTATAATTACTAGTTTTTTTAATAAAATACATTAAGTACTTATATTTTAATAGAACGGATACTTTTTAATTTCGAAAACATTTTAAAAAGTATTCATTTTCGTCCTTAGCTTCCGTCATAATCCTCGGTGATAGTTCTATTATTTTTTGGTTCAATTTGAGGTTCAATTTAATAGGCAAAGGTATTATAGCTCATACAGCCAAGTCTTTGTAACGGCACTCTTAATAGGAGTTTGACACAGACAAGCGTCAGTATTCTCAACACATGATATACGATAATGATTTTTAGTTACAAACAGTCTGCTATGTTGTCACGGAACCATAATAAGCCTTATCAAAAAACTCGATTGAAAGCGCTGTTTGAAACGAGCAATAATATCGACACTGACAGTTGACGAATTAACAGATGACAACATTTGACATTTGTTAGTAATGTGCTACTGCGCGTATGTACTACATATGCTATACCTACTTTATTATCACACGAAAATGAAAAAGTAAATCCTTAATAAAACCCTTGCATGTCCATAAGAATCCCGACTCCTACAGTTCAATGTCAAGAAGCGCGTATCTGTCGTACATACATTCAGTAATAAATGCTAAGTTATTGCTACATACCGAATGTTTTTATTGACGTAATTATAACCTCAAAATCCGAAAGTGTTTTGATTTTTTCAGAATTCTCAAAAGTGTCCGTTGTTTTAATTTAGGTTTAATCGAATATATACATTATCTAAAACCCAAAGAGTAAATACACCTCCCTGTTGGATCTTAGGCGAGCTATGTGTGTACGAAGAGCAATGTCCTTTAAGTGATTAATATTATTTTAGGACGCACCGCACCGTTAGAGTAAAGAATATTTTGGCTGGTAGAAAAGTACAGTCAACAAAGCTATTTGGTACCTATATAGACAAAAATATTATTTTTTCTACTGCACTGCCAATATTCATTTCTAATGTGTGCATTTTATCTTTTTAAGCTTATAACATACGTACGACTGTGGTGTGCAAAAATTGTCTAATCAGCACACTCACAACATTGTTTAAAAGTAGTTGTAAATTAGCCGCCTGCATACCAATTAGATCCATTGAATTTCCTTTAAATTTAACGTTAGCAGGTACGGAAACGGAACCCTAATTTTTTACCACGAAACAATCAGTAAAAGACACCCACTTTAAAAATCCAAGGTAAAGGAGTAGATTCTGGAGCGGGCTTGAATAAAAGAGGATATAAAGGGTATGGTAGATAAGTCGCTCCACGTCATCGTCCATCCGCCGCGATAAGGCGCTTTATGGTCCCGGCCTTTATTTGAACTTGACACGATTCTCTGCTCTATCTTGATGCAGTTAAACTTTCAAAGACATACTTAAACGGGCTTTTGTTGATGTCTACTTTTTAAATCTAGGTAAATGGATAACTATTATTTCGTAATATCCCAGAACAAAAAAAAATACTTATAATGCTACTCAAATTGTAAATATGAAAGTTTGTGAGGATAGATGGATGTTTGTTCACACATTTAGTTTATAAACTGGATTAACAATAAGAATACTTTATATTGCGATTACATTCGCGATCAAGCGCGCCACGCAAACAAAGTCCAACCAACCAAAAATGAAAATCACATTTATTTGTTCTGTCCCTTATATGTAATAAACGAACCAGCAAATTGCCATTTACTGCGCGCCATTCCAAACTTCAACCGCCCAGAGACTTTCCTAACTGAAAAATCCAATAACAACACTTGGCTCGGTCTGGAAATCAAACTTAAAGTTTGATATTAGTAGAGCAGTGCGGCTGCCCAACAAAAATCACTCAAACTATCTGAAAAAATAGTAGCTCACGCAATAGTTTTCGGGCAGTGAACGCACGACATCGTGTTCGCATCGCATGACTAATAACGTGCTGCTTTTAGGGTTTCAAAGTCAAAGAACTAATGTTTTGTGCGCAACTCAATCGATAGAAACTTTTACAAAGCGAACTTAAGTTCTCCATAAATTGGCTTAATCAATCAGCCTAGCCTTTTCCCAGCTATATTGGGGTCGCCATACTGTCTAATTGGATGCAACTGAGTACAAGTATTTTATACTACCTTATGCCAGCGGCTTCGCCCGCGTGGTCCCTAGGTAACATACTCCCGGGATAAATGTCCTATGTCCTTTCTCAGACTCTAGACTCTCTGTGTACCAAATTTCATTTAAATCGGTTCTGTAGTTTTGGCGTGAAAACGCGACAAACAGACAGACAGACAGAGTCACTTTCGCATTTATAATATTACCTAGTAAGGGTGGGGCGACTTTCTATCTGACGTCCATAACCCATAGTAACTTGGTAACACGGTAACCATTGTAGACGTCACAGATCTCTTGGCTTCTGACTACCCAAAACGACTGTCAAAGATCTACAAATGATAGCCCGCAACTAAAGCTTAACGTGCTTTGCTAATCTCGGTACTTACATTAAGATGGTCACCCTAAATTTACTCTTTGACGATGGTAAACACCGTTAGACAGCCTCCAGGAATCTGGAACAGTATTTACTTAAATTATCATACTATATAGAAAGTCACTCAAGTTTTATTTAAGTACGAATGAATATTCTATGACTCTTACAATAGTCTAAGATCCCGCTATACAACGACCTTCACCGAGATGCTTATTTAATGAGACGTATTTTTTATGTTATTAAATATGCCAATAAATATATCCTATATGGGTTGCCTAACAAATTTCAGTCCAGAGTATTTTTAATTAATAATTTAAAAAAAAAATTTTTTAAAACATCGCACCGGTGTGATTATTAAATAAATTTGATACCAATCGAAAGTTTGAAGCCCATAGAATATGCAAACGTTAGGTTGCCTATTTTTTTCCGGTCACAACCACGGGTTGCCAGGTGTAAACAGGTAAATCTATACTAGCATTTTGTAACGGTCTGATTATTGAATCAAACTTAGATAAAATGAAAGATTATTTCATAAGGAACACGGTGGTATAGGGTTGCCTGCGAAAAATCAGTCCCGAATTACGGTTGTCGAATTTTAAATAATAAAATATCGCTGCGAGTGAATGTGTGTGAGAGAGAGGTCCCAGACCAACCATCCCATGCGGTAGAAAAGGACGCAGCGTAGCAGCTGTTTAAAGTCCGCCCATTTAAAGAAGGAGAGTGCGCATGCTATTTGTGCTTGGAAATGAAAAGGATAGCGATAGACTCGTATATGCTGTGCATTATTTTGGAGTAGATTGTCGCTATAGATACAAGTGAAAAAACGTGCTGCTATTTATTGTTGGAAAAAATGGCCATAAAGTGTTTTTTGTGTGATTCGGATGACGGAATAATTGATTTTGATGATGAAACTTTTGAAAACTGTGCATTAAAGTTAGCTTTTCGTAAAAAAAAATATTTAAATACAATTTTGTTGAGCTACCCAGTGCGTTACTCCAATTTGTAGGTTATCATACCACGTGCTACAAAAAAGTGACTGTTTTGAATAAAAAATATAACGAAGAATTTCTTAAATTTATCGCTGAATATACAGTAAGTACATAATAATTGAATCTTTAAAATTATCTAAGCTAATACATCTTCTATATTTTTGTCATGTTGAAGTAATTGCTAGTAAAACTCACTTATGGTTTTGTTAATTTTCGACACACATATTTTATTTGTAATTTACTTAAAAAACGGTAGTTGAAAATTGAACAAGAAAATGTTCTGATTTCCTTTTTTTTTTTTGGAATAATTAAATGAGGATGTTCATTCAATGCCAGATGGTCCTTGTTATATTTGAGCAATTTAATCAATTTGTATACTAATAATTCATCTTTGGTGGCTGAATTTCGTCGAGGTGCCTTTGGAATTAGACGAACTGCAGCGAATTTCGCTCGATCACCGGTTGACTTGACGCTAGAGCAAACCATCAATGCTGATGCTAGCAATCAATTGGCTGATAACCTTGCTGCGGATTCAATATCTGCACGTCAAAGATGGGCACTCAGTCATAGCATGAGGACGAAGATATTAACATCTATCAAACAAAAAATCGGATTAACGAAAGAGGATGATACTTCGCACTCATTGCAACGAAGTAAAATTAAGAAAGACAAGAAAAATCTTCAGAGTATCATTGAAGCAATAAAATGTACGATGAATCCATTTGATGACACTATTGACAAAGATACATTATTCAACATTTCAACCGGTAAAGCTGCATCGAAAGAAGTTACTGATTTTCTGCTGAACGTAAAAACAGCAGGCTCTCAACAAAAATTAAATTTTATCTCGGAATGCTCTTCAACTCCCGGAAGATTCGATAAATCAATAAAACGAAACAAAATCTGCAATTTTGCTTATCAATGTATGACTAAAGTCTTGAGTACCAAAGACAAGAACAAGAAAGTATTGTTGAAAATGGAACAAGATGTATTTGGGCGACTTTTGGCAATAAGTCTAAACAAAAAAATTAATCTCGAATTTTGCCTAACTTTTCCACTAGCACCATTGCCCCCTGCTCTTTTTGCATGTACTGCAGAGATGTTAAAAACTTCAAAAATCCAAAACTAAAATGGTTGAGCCAACTCCGTTGAAATAATAGATGGTTTTTATTACTTGCATATAATCGGAGCTGCTATAGCTCAAACTTTTGATAAAATTGCCGAGTCAATACTCATAAAAATATGTTCAACAAACGCGACAGAAATACATTTAATTTTTGATCGCTACTTATCACCGTCAATCAAAGATTCCGAACGTGAAAGCAGAAAAGAATTCGATATTCCGTACAAAATTTCAGGACCTCAGCAAAATAGACCAAAAATTTTTTTGCAAAGCCTTAAAAATTATCGCTTTAAAGAGGCTCTGGTGCAGTTTCTGGCTGATCATTGGCAAAACGACAATTTGGTAACGATAATCCAAAACAAAAAAAAATTTTTAACCGTCGACCATCACTCTTATCAAGTTCAGGAAAATTCCGTAAAAAAAACTGAAGAAACTAATTATGAATGTCATCACGAAGAGGCAGATACAAAGATTATTTTTCATGCTTCTAAAGCGGAACCAGGCTCAAGAGTTTTAATTAAAGCTTCTGATACTGACGTTTTGATTATTTTGTTAGGAAATATGCACAAACTTATCGGATCAGAAATTTGGCTTGCCAGTTCAGCTACAAAAAAGAGTAATAATCAAACTGTTGATTGTATTAATTGCACCGATTTAGCGTTGGAGTTAGGAATTAAATTATGCCAAAGTCTTCCAGCATTTCATGCATTTACAGGTTGCGATTACACGGCAGCATTTTACAACAAAGGGAAAGTAAAACCTTTTCAGCAATTTTCAAAAAATGAAAAATATCAAACAGTTTTTGCGTCATTAACAGATGCTGCTGATATTTTCATTGGTGAAAAAATGAAGACTGTTCAAGAATTTACGTCTAGTATGTATGGTATCAGGAACTGTACCAGTGTGAATGATGCGAGACATCGCATTTTTTTGAAGAATTACTCTGCAAAAGAAGACAGCGAGCACTTTAAAAAAAAAATAAAAGGCTTCGACTCCAACTCCATACCACCATGCTGGATATCATTAACTCAGAAAATTTTACGAACTATTTTCGTAAATTCCATGTGGCTTAATGCAACGGATCCAATATGCGTGAAACTTCAGCCTGAGAACTGCGGTTGGTTCTTAGATGAATATTTAAAACCAGTAGGATTCATTGGGGATCATACACCTTTAAAAATAGAAGACATTGTCGAAAAAACTGAAACGGAGAGTGATGACGAAGAAGATTCAGAAGTTGGAGATCACAGTTATATGTCCGATGACTCGGAACCTGAATAATTTAAAAAAAAATTGTATTTTAAATTTTTTTCAATAAACAGAAGTATTCTTTTAATTGTTGTTTTTTATTTCGGCTCCCAATAATAAAGATAAAATTTGCCAGATAAGTAATATATATGTTTTACTCTGTCTTTTTTACTAAAGATGTGTATATACTTTAGTGTCACATAAACAATAAACATAGATAAATAATTAATTGATTAAAAAATAAAAAATTAAATAACTATTTCTGTATATTAATAATTAACTACTCCAAAATAATGCACAGCATATACGAGTCTATCGCTATCCTTTTCATTTCCAAGCACAAATAGCATGCGCACTCTCCTCTTTAAATGGGCGGACTTTAAACAGCTGCTACGCTGCGTCCTTTTCTACCGCATGGGATGGTTGGTCTGGGACCTCTCTCTCACACACATTCACTCGCAGCGATATTTTATTACTTAAAATTCGACAACCGTAATTCGGGACTGATTTTTCGCAGGCAACCCTATACCACCGTGTTCCTAATGAAATAATCTTTCATTTTATCTAAGTTTGATTCAATAATCTGACCGTTGCAAAATGCTAGTATAGATTTACCTGTTTACACCTGGCAACCCGTGGTTGTGACCGGAAAAAAATAGGCAACCTAACGTTTGCATATTCTATGGGCTTCAAACTTTCGATTGGTATCAAATTTATTTAATAATCACACCGGTGCGATGTTTTAAAAATTTTTTTTTTTTAATTATTAATTAAAAATACTCTGGACTTAAATTTGTTAGGCAACCCATATAGGATATATTTATTGGCATATTTAATAACATAAAAAATACGTCTCATTAAATAAGCATCTCGGTGAAGGTCGTTGTATAGCGGGATCCTATACTACAAGTTGTTTTTGCAATTTGATTTTCTTTGTTTTTATTGAATTCAATGAATTCATGTTCCTGATGTAAATGTTACGGTTGCAACCTTGGATATCCACTGTTGACCTTAGTATTTTCCAGTTCACTAACACAATTTAATTGGCTAGACAATCAATACTGGGCCTTAATAATTACAGTTTCAGATTTAGCTAGCCTGATCTAGCCCCCAAGCTATGCTTTCAGACTTTCATGTAGTCTCTTGTCTTGTCATTTTCGTACTTTAACACGATTCCGTCACTCTAAAATACCTTTCTCTATTTTAGAAAATTGTATTTCAAATTACAATTTACATTACGTTAACATGGCACTGCACTTATCTAAAATCTTGTTAGAATTTACTTGCAATTTGATTTCACTGAATACAAATTACCTACACAAATGAAACACTGCTATTTCGCACTACGGAAACATAATTTATTCCACTGTCGTAGATCTAATACATAAATATTTTAGTCTGTCGACAGGACCGGCGTACAAATTTAAGCGAAAAATTTAAAATTTCTCCGCAAAAAGTTGAGAAAGGCTTGAAGAATGAAAGGGATGTAAATGACTCAATTTGCATCACATAGTCCGCGGATAAGGTTAAACCTCTATTCTAAAACTGAGGCCCATGTTCCATAATATGCAGGTTTTAAATTCATTCTTATGGAAGTCTTTACCTTCGCTCCTTTTTAGGTGAATGTTTCTTAAAAGTAAAGTACATTAAAACTGCTGAAACTAAACGGAAGGCCTATAATGTTTAAGGTTCCACCTTAAGGCGCCGTCCTAATTGGCTAACGATTGTAAGAGTTAACGATGTGATTTCATCGCGCGATGAAAATACTTCCTGTGCTCGCGCGATGATTAGTAAGCTCCATTAGGACACTAAAGAAATTTGTGTTAAATCTCGTCGTGCGACGAAATCGCATCGTTTGTGTTAACTCTTGCGACGCAAAATAATAACAAAGACAGGCTTATCTACTCCCAAGTTCAAGTTTTTCATGAACTTATTCAGGTATTTAGGTACCTACCTATTGCAGGTAGATATCAAGTGAAGAAGTAGATGTAGGTGTGTAACACGATCGTTGACTTTTGATTAAATGGCACTCTTTATTACTTACTCGTGAGTACTTTACCCCACGAGGGACCTTATCTAAGTGGGTATGTACTTAGCTTCCAGACGAACAGTACACTTCCGATCAATGTAATTTGATCAGCTTTATTATTACATTATAGTTACCTTCTTAACTATATTTATAAAAATGTACTTACATAAGTACTAAATCACTTACGAACCTATTATATCTAATCAAATAAATAAACAGACGATCCCGTTTGATAACGATGCCTTAACGTTGCTTGGTAATTTTAAATGCAATTAATTGTAATGCCTAACTCCGTTTCTCAAAAACATATTTTTGTTCTCTTTTAAATCTTATTTGACAAAGCATAGAGGCCTACCGATACAGCTGAAATTGTCGACTTTGTCTCTGTCATCTCTGACCTAGACCAGAGTCAAGACACGATTTTTTTTATTGTACAAGAACACGTGTACAATAAAAAAATATACATATAAGTACTCGTACCTCTGTACAAACTTCCCTCTACTTCTCATACAAAAGAAATCCGTGGCACGTGAAAGCTACAAAAAGCGTTTCGAAATAAAAGAAAAGAAAATTCTTTTGAATACCGGTTGGCCGTTTTTCTTAGCGGGCCCTACCATCATTAGGTAAACGAAACACTTATGAAATCCCTCGCTATATGTATTATGTCTGCCTATTCCGGAGTCAAGGACCTCCCTCTCGACCTTTCGAAGAAGATGTTCGATTTTAGGTCCCTACACATCTTGTTTGATAACGAAAATATTTTGATGAAAACTTCGTAGACAGTTTCAGTAGTGCTTTTTAGAAAAGGTACCTAACCCCTTCCATGTGGGTAGGTAGATACATAGCAAATTTCACATTCAAATTGCCTTTCAATAATTTTATTTATAATATTGCTTCTGTAGTATGTCTAGATATGAGGAGCTCGTGGCTAAATAATAACAGCCGCACGGGTCGATCTTGAACTTGATCTTGACAACTGGTATTCAGCTGAATCTGGTTTGACTGGAAGCCGACCCCAATATAGTTGGGAAAAGGCTAGGCAGATGATGATAATATTGCTTCTGTAGTATGTCTAGATATGAATTGACTCCATATATTGCGAACGCCAACCCACCTGCCAAGCATGGCGATTATGTCAACACCCCCTCCATCTTGGGGGAGGGGAGGCCTATGTCCAGTAGTGGATGTCTTTCGGCTGAAATTATGATGATGATGATGAAATGACTCGACCACTAGACTATGAATAGGTCGAAAAATTCTACCTTACAACATGTAAGTGACCAAAATCTACATCTACACTAATATATCATAAAAAGGAAAGATTTGTTTGTTTGAATTGTATAGGCCCCGAAACTACTGGACCGATTTGAAAAAATTTTTCACCATTAGAATTTTACATTATCCCTGATGAACATACACTATAGAATATTTTCGAAAATGTTAGGCATCCGTATGAAAACTTCGATAATGTAACCCAAGGTGTGAAAAAAATACCTACGTACCTACCTAATAAGCTGCGGAAACTATTGACAATAGAGCAAAGTGATGTACTACAGTTTTATAGAAGACATCAGTAACTACAAAAAAGTCCGCGAGGGTATATAACTATTATGGTTAAGTCACAATGACCGCTTTTTGGTCAAATTGTTCAATAAAAACCCGGGTGAAATGGGTGATTTTAGTATCATGATATCTATCCTTATCTATTAAAATTGTTTTGTATTTAAGGTTGGTTATGTACAAGTAAATTACATCTTAAATTATTCAAATCGGACCTTTCGTTTAAAAGTTATGATGGGTATAAAAATACTGTAAGTAAGAAAATGTTACAGTTTGCGCGAACTGCCGTCGTCGAACGTTTAGTCTATTAATAAGTAATTTACACGGGGAGATGAAGTTCGTGGAGTACTAACTGAACCTGCGCGAACGAAGTCGCGGGCGAAGTGCAAATGGGAATTTGCAGCATTTGTTTTCACACCATCCATTCGCCAAGAATCTTAGTACCTATAGTGTCGATGTCAGCTATTTAATTTGCATTTCCTTTGATTAAATTATTTTATTAGATACCTAGGTTGTAACTAACAACCTACCTAGAGCTTTCATTCTCAGTAAAGTACTGTTCTACATAAAGAAGCCAATCTGTACAAGTACAATCTATTAACTAGATTAGTAGAGTAGGTACCTACAAGTACATAGATACTTATGGAACAACCTAAGAATTCAACGGAAACTTTAGGATTTATATAAAAAAATCTAATCGGATTTGTAACCAGCTTATAGAAGCACCTTCTGTGTACCTATGGATAAACGTTAGAAGTTCACAGATATCCTTCTCTAGAAACAAAGCAAATGGAATAAACATTTAATTTATCTAGTAATTATTTAGCAATAGATAAAATTAATAAGTAGCAGATTAGTAATTAATATTCAGCAAATAAAGCCAATAACAGATTTCTTAGACAGCCCTACGATGTTCAACAAGCTAGATTATCGATCAAATTCACACGTGTAGGGACATTGATACCACAACATAACTCGCATGACGACCAAACAAACACTTATACCTATTCGATTGAACCTTTAAGAAATAATAACTATACATAACAAAGTAATTCCTTCCCTTCAAAATAACAGGAAAAACGAAGTAGCGAAAAGAGTCACGCAAAATATTACATTTTGCGTGACTCTTCTCGCAAATCGGTCTACGGAGTATGAATACATTACTTCGAAGCTAAATTTTCTGCTCCCTATCATTCGATGATTGATCGAAAGTGGGTCTACCTGTTTATTAAAATGGAGGAGGCTTTTACCAGTTACTTAGGCACTAAGGCTGAATATGCTATGGTAGAAACCATATGGTACATTGCTCTTTTCCTAATATATATTCGTAGATACACGAACAAATAATTATGAACCGTTTTTCATTGCTTGACTAGAAAATGTAATTGATTACGATGGATGTCAATTCAGAACAGCTTTATGTCTCTTAAGATTTTATACTTACTTACTAGTTGACCCGCGCAACCTTATAGTCTGTTCCGCTCCTATTAGTCTTCCTCGATAAATGGGCTATCTAACACTGAAAATATTTTTCAAATCGGACCAGTAGTTCCTGAGATTAGTGCGTTCAAGCAAACAAACAAACAAACGAACGAACAAACTCTTCAGCTTTATATATTAGTTAAGAGTATAGATAACCCGCGTAGTTCCCGTTCCCGTGGGAGTATGGGGATAAATTATATATGTTACTCGCTAATAATGTAGCTATTCATTGCTGAAAAAAATATTCAAATCAGTCCAGTAGTTTTTAAATTTATTCGTTACAAACAAAAATACAAATCTTTCTTCTTTACAATATTATTAAGTATAATTATATACATACAGAAGTATAGATATAGATTAGTACTTATAGATTAAGATTAAGAACTTCAATGACCGCTATTGCAAATTTATCTGGTGTCTACCATAGTCTAGTAAGGAAACTCTTTGAAGCGATATTTTAAAAGGTTGGAGGATTTTCCGATTTTACAACTGTCAATTATTTAATGTACCTTATCGTAACCGGTGTGGCATTTACTTCGTGTTCATATTGGATAGTCATTTCTTTGTTCGTATTTATGCTTGTAATCAAATATTCAGAAAGTCTGAAAAGTCAACTTTGCCAGGGCAGAGTTTGAAACGTGCGTATGGTATCAAAATATCCTTGCGTCGAAGAGGTCCTCAATAACCTCTATTCGAATAACACTGAGTAAAATCGTAGTTTTTTTTTTCAACTGAGAATAGGAAGGGAATAAAAAAGGAATCTTTTGAAGTAAGTTTATCAACATTGTTTACTTCTATTAACTTTAGTGTTGGTTTGTACTTACATATTAAATTTTAAACACTTAACTAACTTTAAAAATAAAAAATGCAATTCCTAGCTAAGTAAACTCGAAAAAGTGACGTCACAAAAAATCTCCCGCATCGCTGTCAACTGGAAGTTTGTGACTGAATTGAATAATTCAAAGTATTTATCAATCACATCTTTATCTCAGTGCATTATTTGCAATTATCTTTTGAACTAGTAATTACATCATTCAAAAGATTTCTAATTTTTTGAAAAACCTCATCACAAAGCTCAATACCTTGTGCTTTGTGGTGAGTCACTTTACATGACATAATGTCCTTCGAGACATTTGTTTTAGAAGATTTTCAGCTTTCAGCTCATCTTGAAAAATGATACTTATTTATTTTGTAAGTAGGTTGTAAATAACACTTTTGCAAGTCAATATTTCTTGGTCATTTTAAACTAGAAGACGTTTCCTAGCTGACTACCCTGAGTAGAAATACCGAAACAAGCTCAGAGGTCAAAGTGTCTTTTCATTGCACTGGTCAAATCATTACGAGAACCAATTCGTCTTTTGAGGAAACTACCACACAGATTGGCCATTATGGTTTAAACACTTTGTACCTCTACTGCTGAAGGCAACCACGGTGTTTATTTTATCACAATAATAAATCGAGTCAAAGACTCGAAGATTCATAAAAAGAGCATTTATAAAATGACCATATCAAAATTTCAAACCATATCAAAGAACTATTATTATTACCTGTATGAAAATGCAAAAGCTATAAAATATACTATTGACCCGCGGTCTTAGCGTGACTATATATAGCCTCCATAAATGGGCTATCTAACACTGAAAGAATTTTCCAAATCGGAGCAGCAGTTCCTGAGATTAGCGCGTTCAAGCAAACAAACAAACTCTTCAGCTTTATATATTAGTACAGATAGAGGTATAGGTACTTACTCGTATGTAAAAAGAGCTGATATTCGACAGTAGATACTAGAAAAATGGTTGGCAAGCATTGTTGGCTTATACCAGCTAAACTCTGCCATGTGTGAAAGCTATACATCAAGATAACAAATGGAATAAAAGCAAGGTTTGGCAAAATATTTCATGAGAAATAAACTAAAAAGAGTTTCTATGAAGCTTCATTTTCAATGTAGAACGACCTAAGTTAGCCATTAAAAGACTGGCTGGTAGATTTAAGAAGCTAGGCATACAGACCGTTCATAAAAGCTTCTCGAGAGCAAAGCATACTGCAGCTTACTGACCTGTATCTAGTTCTATACTTACGTCCATCAAGCATGTTCCTGAATTCCGTTCTCGTGGACGAGTCTGGTCAAACAATAATGTCAATCAACACTGCAACGAACCAATGGAGCAGATTCTACAGATACCTCGTACATGGTTGGCAAGATTAATGTATGTAGTTGCATATCTATGGATTTGAGCCGGTTATTGAATAATTGTTATAATTTCGTATTGAAATACTAATGAATGTTATCGTTAACTAAGACTGCCGCCATACGCACCTTTTTTTGGATGGGGAATCATCAAATGACTCCATCCGCTCTGGACTGAGCGGAAGGAAGTCTCAGCCTCTTACTGACTAAAACCGACCCGTGTTCCTCAAAATGCCCTTTGCGTTCCAGGGCTGTGGTAACTCTTTCAAACAAATTCGCAACCTGTGGTGGCACTGGCCCTAGCGGGCCCTGACGATTATGCCGATGCCGACATCTCTTTGAGGCGGGAGTGGAACATAACGCGCCGCCGAACTGGGCCTGTTCCTTATCGTCCGCATGCCCGCACCTACGGTGGCCGGGAATCATCCTGCAACTCCCGACGCCCAGGGCATCTTCTTCTGCTGCGATGGCTGGGCTGGGGCGTGAGGCTTGCCTCTCCCTCACGCGTCCCGCCTCTTCCTTCTCTTGCATTACTGCTTCGCAGAACAAGGTGATCCATAGCCTTTTGCTCCGGGTCATGGATTGAACCAGGGCCGTGAAATTTGAATTATTGTTAAAGAAAAGCTCTTTAACATATTGCTTAATTCACGGCCTTGGTAAAATTTTCTTTGAACAATAAAGTATACTCCATCCATTTCACAATTAAACCGTTTACAAGCGCTTTTGATTTTTCAAGGTCGTCTATTATAGTTAAACAGACGAAACTACACGTTTCAAAGCGTAGATCTCTATGGAGAAAAACGTGCTTGAAACTCCACGGACACTCTAATGGTTACATAGCTTGAAATGATAATATCTTGCTTAAGATATTGAATCTAAACAATGCCAAGATAATGTTACAATCTGCAGCAATTCAACAATGTTTTCAAATGATAAATATCAAAGTTTCTGCGCCCTAGTAGGTACGAGTAGTTGTGGAATAAACAAATACCTACTTAATGAAAATGAAAATCCCAACACGTTTCGTATAATTTTCTTTGAAGGCCTTTTAGATAATATACTTCACCCCTCTCCAAGAGAAATGATTACATAAGCCAAGTCTTATTGAACGATCACCTGGAAAAGGCACTTAGCGCCGCGTGAGACTTGACAGGGTTGTATAATATACTAGGTAAACATTATTAGGTAAAATCGGGGACAAAAGATTTTGTATAACTTGTTGGAACTTGGGTGGAAGTTTGTTTCTGCGCACATTCTTTCACATTTCGAAATTCTGGAACTGCTGATTTATTTTGACCATTTCAATTTTTCTGTTTTGTTTTTGCCGTAACCTTTCTTTCAGTCAATCCACCAAGGATTGACTGGAAAGATTTTCAAATTATGTTGGGCTCGTTTTCCTGTCTAACTGAGTGCAGCTTAATATCATAACTTTACGTGGGGTGACTATTTTAACAAGTCATATTTTCTTTGTTAACAGAGAGAGTTGTTCGCGGCAAAAGCAGACAGCGGATCCGCAGCAGTCGACCGAAAGCTATCTTCGTCATCAGCCGGAAGCATGAAGAATAAGTGGCTCAAGGCTTTCCGAAGCTTAAAGCCCCCAAGTGCTCCCCCACCCCACGCGGCACCCCCAGACAAGTAAGGCAAAACTTTTTAATATAAATAACTAAAAATACATTGATTTATTAAACGCAAAATTTCATAAATAAAAGCATGGTAATTCAATTGCCATCACAGGTTACAATTTTGCTGTATGTATCATCAAAATAGATGCTGAAACTAGGTTAAGATGGTGTGGTGTTGAATACATAGTAGGTAATCTGTATTAGGAACCTTAACACACTCAGCAGTAATTATATTTTTGCTTAGCATTCGTTCCATTGAGACTCGACAATGCTGAAATGCGCTGAATTGTCTTTGTTTGGTTTCATAAAGATGTAGAAAGCACTTACAATCCTGTGAACACTGGAAATTATCCCAGCGTGCAATAACCGAGGCCAGGAAATAACAGTTCGTAATGGGAACACGTGTGTGTGTAACACACGTGTTCCAAGTCTATCTTAATTATAATTTTAATAGAAGGAAGTAGTTGCGAAAATAATTTCCCACTGTACCTAAACTGTTGAAAAGGTTTATTTAATAAAATTAGGAATGTATTTTCATTTTTTTTTATAAAATGCGTGTGTAACGATAGTTTTGGAAAATGATTAAAGTGAAAAACGTTAGATTTGCCAGATCTGATCACGGTAAACTTTGGTAGTACTAGACGTTATTCAACCAACATAATATGAAATTCCGAGTAGCCCCCAACCGTATCGTGGTAATTAAGGATAGCCTTCATTTTCTTATTTAGAAGGTAGATAAACTGAATGGGACAAGCTCCATTAGGCAGTGGCATGTACGCCAAAATTGAACGAGCCCGATTTAAACCTACAAGGCACTCGCTCTGTATGTGGTCACAACTTTCAGCTGGAAAATCTAGGAGATTCTCAGTTCGATCTAGTGTCACGTTCGTCATAGACATCAGATTACATTTATTGATCACACGCATTATGTAAGAGCCTTATGTCTCATTGCAAACAAGATTACTAACGCAGGTATCCGCTTTACGATGTAAGGCTTCTAAATGTGCTTAACAAAGTTAATTATTTTATTATTTGAAAGAACTATGAAAAACTGTTACGCGGTTGAAGTTGATAAAGTTAAAACCCAACCACATGATGTCGTGAAACTGACAACTAAGTTAATTAATAGGTATTATGGGTGACTGACCGAATTAAAATATAAAAGTGAAACTACATACATTTTCTTTTCGAGACTGTGGAAAGTCTTCAGTTGTTACTGCCGCAGTTAATGGTAGACAGAACAAATTTCAGTTTCAACCGAATCTCGCGTGAGTTCTGTGAATGGTAAAGTTGGGCCGAAGAAATGTTGAATGGCTTCTGTAAAAATGATGTGGCTGGAAAAGAGCACATATTTTAGATGATTCATTATGGAATCGATGAAAAAAAAACCAGCCAAGTGCCATAAACCTTAATTTTATTATTTGTTGTTATAGCGGCAATAGACATACACAATCTGTGAAAATTTCAACTGTCTACCTATTACGGTTCTTGAGATACAGCCCGCTGACAGACAGACGGACGGACGGACGGACGATAAGTAATAGGGTTCCGTTGGTCACCCTTTGGGTACGGAACCCTAAAAAAGACATACTGCTCCGAACCAAATTTTAAATAACGCACGTGGTTGAAATTAAGTTAAAAAAAACAAGGAAGAAAAGGAACAACAGATAGTCTAATAACTGTGTTAATAGCGGTATATTGTAAAACAGTAAATAAACAATATAATTCAAGCGTAACAATGAATCTTGAACGAGGGTAAGAAATTCTGCCGCCCGGCGATATTTCGAGCGCTCTATACAAATAGTTGAACTCAAGATAACGAGATGCACACAATAGTCACAGAACTACGAACTAGACTGTTGACACAATATGTAAGGAGTGCTACTTCACCGAATATCATTCTTATTTTCACACTTCAATTTTCGTGTTCACGAATTTGAATTCGGTCCGAGTAGGCGCGACATCATTATCATTTCGCTAGGTATGTTTTCACCTGCTGTAAATTGCTGAAACATTTTCTCTTCAAATAATTTATCAAGCTTTGTCATCACGATGCGTTTTCATTATTAGCGTCATGCTTATTTTCGATGTATTCTCACTACACCATTACGTACTTAAATACTGTCTGATAGTATTAATTTTACCGTCTAATGTTTCACATCCATTTTGAAGCTGAATTTAAAAAGAAATCATGCCTCGTGTTTAGTGACAGCCAATGCGTTGAGTGTGAGTCATTTAATTTCATTTAAAACACTAAAAGCTATTGTATCAAATATTATTTTAACGATTGAATCACTTACACTTACTAACTGTAATCTGTGATGATGTTAATATTCATCGAAAGATAATAAACCACAGAAACCTATGTTATAAATACCATTTGTTCGTTATCAAGCGCATCGCTATCTCACAGGTTTCTGCACTAATTGTACTTAATCACGTTTATTTCGTGTTATGTTCATCTTGGTGTTTCTCTCTTTTTGCATCGATAAAGAAAAAATCAAATGTACCACGCGGTGTCGACGGTAATGGCAATGAGGTAACTGTGCCCCGTAGGTGTGAGCCTATGTTTGTAAATGTTTCATTTTATCCAGATATTGGAACTATACCGCTCATCCTTTAACACGTAGAAATAATCCTGAACAGCATGTTTATATTATTTATGCTTGTGTACACTGACACATGATATTTATGTTAGCGATAAATTTTCACCAGCTTTTAGATATGAAACACACACTTCTACCAAGTAATGCGCTTGGAGTCCTTCAGTTGTAAGTTGTTCTCAATCCTTTCAGCTTTGATTCAGTTCGCAAGAAATAAAAATCAGTGTGCTTGCTTTGTTTCCAGTCTGATTCAATGTTAATTGATTCTGTAATTCGTGTTGGAGGCAGTTCGTGTTTGGAACAAACCTCAAGGCGAAGGGAGGCCATTACCGAACAGTTCGTTTGGTGTTGTGCCGGTGTCGGCAGGGGACTGATTACCAACCACCTCGCAGGCTGATCCACGAACTGTCTCCCCTTGACCTTGGACGTCATCGGTCGATATTCCATGACGTACTAATATTATAATGTGACAGGGCCTACATACCAAATTAATTAATGTCATTGTTCAGTACCTTGCTAGTTAACAGAAAAACTCGTCACAGCTAAAGTAAAAGATACTTAAAAACCCTATTAGACTTCCTATCTCTACTGATCTATTAGAAACAGTATAAGCATGTAGAAAAGCTAAAATCTGTGTTTTGTATTTGAGACTGAATCTTTTGCTGAATTGATACCGACTTCTGAAATTTACGATAAGATTGGGACATTAGTGTGTAAATATGGTCTGTTTTGTAGGAGGAATGGAGCGGCGAGAGACGCAATGCGCGCCGGCGGAGATTCCGAGGCACATAACTTTCAAGAATACACGTACAAGAAAATAACGCCTTGCGATGTCTGCTCACAAGTGCTTAGAGGTATGAAGTAAAATATTATGACAAAAATGCTCATTCACTCGTAACTTACAGCCTACAATACTGTATTCCAACGCAATTCCCTTGGCACAGAACAAACTTCAATTACATTTTGGGCTTGTTCATTAACAAATTGGGCAGGAATTAATTTTATTATACTTATTTTATGTTATAAAATGATAAAACAATCCCACTAATTAATGAAAACCTGGTGATGTGGACACTAAATGGTTGTATTCCCTGGGGTGGCAGAAACGACACGCCCTTTACTAAACTGTTTCTTTTTTTTCTAACTGCCTAGCCTAGCCTAATGATAGTCACTGTATAAGTCTATGTGACCGGTGCCATATTGCAAATTGTTTTTTATTGGATTTATAAATTGAGTCGGTAAACTATTGTGATTGTGAACCCAATTAGGTACGAGAAAGCAAAGCCATTAGTGTGTACGTGTGATTCTTGTTTTCATCGTGGCTTTTGTGGAGGAAAATTGAATGCCTAGTCTGAAAAAACGTAATTAAACACATAATTAACTCGGGTTTTGACTGTCACTGTTCGAAGATTACTGAATTTAAAAAATATCTTGGCTCCAGCTATCATTTAAGATCATTGACAGTAATTTCGGAGAGTCAGAAGCCAAGAATGTGACAATTCTCAAGTCAAAGGCCAGTGTTACCAAGGTTACTAGGCTGTGGAGGTCAGAGAGGCAGTCGCTTCATGTAAAATTCTGTTACTCAGCTGCAACCGCGATTAGATTGGAAGCCGACCCCAATACAATTGCGAAAAGGCTAGGCTGATTAAGGTTTGTATTTATGCTAATGACCTTGCGCATATAAACGGAGCTAACTACCCCTCTACGCGCCACTTCGCTACCCGCATTTTTAACTTTATATAATAATTAAAAAAAAACCGACTTTAAAACCAAAACACCACAAAGTATAAAATATCTTTAATTTCGGAAGTTGGTTTTTATTATTTTTTGTTTTCTTTTGGACACTGAGTTCCGAAATTAAAGTAATTTGTTTGTAATGTTTTAGTTTTGGAAGTCGGTTTTTATTTTTTTTTTTTCACTTTTTATGGCCTTATACATTATTTACCTGCGTACCAATAAAAAGTGAAACCACAAACACAGCGTACCAGCGTGATGTTATGTTATGAACTGGTTTAAACAATCAACAGACATGCGATTTCAAAAATCCCGATTCATTTGCTATCATTGATTGAAGAGTTTCGTTGCCTACCTCCGAAGTTATTCATCAGATCTTCACCAAATTAAAATGGGACCAGTTCGGGAAAATACTCTTCCAAACAAAAAAAAGAATCATCCAATTCGGTTAAGAATTGGCGAAAATATCGCTGAACAAACATTTTTCATGGGATCGCATCATCAGATCCTGACTTATACCTTCCATTATCAGCTCAGCAACATGAGATGATGATTACTAGGCACAAATATCTGAATTGCGTTAGAAAGTTTATGAAAAACATTGTATGTGCTTATAAAATTTGAGGGTTTCCCTCGATTTTCATGGGATCCCATCATCAGATACTAACTTCGTGACACTGGGACCACCTCAAGAGTATAGGCTTTCGAATAAAAAAATAAATTTTAAAATCGGTCTAGAATTGGCGGAGAAATCGGTGAACAAACATAAAAAAAAATACATACTCCTCCTTTTTGAAGAAATCGGTTAAAAATGAAGAAGTAAAATGGTTTCATCTCAACGATTTGGGGGTGATTTGGTGTTTTTTTTTCTTATTATACAACCGATAGGCAAATTCTGGCTAATCCAAATTACGAATCATATCATGTATATTACTAACTTTTTTTCAGATGTAATTTCTCTGTTAGTACCGACGAAAAGCTGCTTCATCTGCATCCTATTTTAAGCTTTTTTCGAGAGAGGAGCCTTAATTACATTATCAGTTGTTTTTAAAATGCATAGAGCTATACAAACTTCACACTTTAATAATGAAAGAATCTGACGCTAATCCAGCCACAAAAATGGCGGTATAAATCTTCTATTACTTCTCTTCTCGAATATCCTCAAAAGCATTCGGTTTGGTTCTGACACACAAGACAACAATAAGTTCTTCCAAGTTAACAAAATGTTATTATCTGCCACGGTATCGTTATTTCTGAATAAAGGTTTTATTATGTAGGCATACACCTTGTTTGCCAGACAGGTGTTTCTGAAATTGGAAAAGGTATCTAACCAGTGTTTCTAAACACGTTAGGTCTATATATTCGCGCAACGCTATGCACGAGGGTGGCAAAGTTTATTGATATAAACTGTGTGCACACGACGTGCTCGTAAAAGCTTGGCTTGTAAGATCGCCACATACTGCCGAAGGTATGTCGGTTATAGAGTGATCCTTAATGCCCCGAGATAGATCCCCATTGTTGATACATTAAAATGGTATTATATTATGTCTTTCAGCATAGGCGCCGGCAGGACTATTTTCAGTGGGGTGGCACCTTCGAAACCTCGCCTCGAATAATTTGGTTTTCTTTTACCCATTCGCTCATAGATAGAATTCGCTAAAGAAGATGGGTGCAAGGCCGAGCGAAGGGAGCTCGAATTACCTACGCTTGTCAAATATATAATTTTTATATATCTTCATGTTATCTTATGTAAAATTTTTAATAAGTACCTAATTGAAAGCCAGGGCCCAGGGGAGTGCAAGTGTACCCCTTGCTTCCCCCTCCCAGCGCCCAGGTCTTTCAGATTCTTAGAGACGAGATCTTTTCTCAATCCTGTAGCTGCCTATATGATAGAATAGGATAGAGACAATTTGAATTCAAAAAGATATTATATGGATAATAGACAGTCCCATCAATTTCCTTAGGTGTGTCTTCCTATATCGATTAAATTCAAAATCAATCAATCTGCCTAGCCTTTTTCCAACTCTATTCGGGTCGATTTCGTCAAATCGGATGCACCTGAATACTAGTATTTCCCGTAGAGCGACTGCTTATCTGACTTCTGCAGTCCAGTAGCTGAGTAACATGGTACCTCTTTGAGAAATAAAAAATATAATTTCCTACAAATTTCATTAATACCAATATTGTATAAAAATGTGTATTAGTAATTACATTTTAGGAGTTAATTATTAGGTATGCTTATTTGTTTTTCCCATAAAAAATATAATTTAATATCATGCGTAACTAAATTTATGATTCAGAATGTTATGCTTAATCATTATTATGATTAGAGAAATTATGCTTAAAAAATTATCCGTAAGCTTTTATATGCAAATAATGTTATGCTAAAATATAATTAGGAAAAACAAACGTATGCCAAGTTATATTAGGACTTAAAATTTTATGCAAATGAATAGGGAACCTTTCAAAATACGTATCTCAATTCATTTCATTTTTTTTTTGCGATGTGGGGATGAGGAGGGGTTAAGTAAACAACATGACGTGTATTACTTTGAGAGTCAATTGTGAACAGAGACTCAACTGTACTCAGCTACAGTCCTCAACTGTCCTCTCTCCTTTAATAGGTGGTTTAAATATACATAGATAGTACGTGACACATGTACGTTATGTGATTCTTCAAACGCGTTCTTACATTTTCTTTTCAACTAACAGTATCTGCAAGATCTATAGAAATAATAATGACAACAACACGAACATTTGAACAATCGATATTATTTTCGGCGTGCGGCGTCCTTGAATTGGTCTTTATAGAATGTGTTAGACTTGACATTGTTTTTACTTTATTACCCGTGCTTTGCGAGTTTGTGATTGCGAAATAAATTGCTACAATTTTCAGTCTCATGACATTGAATATTGAATCAGTATGAGTAAGCAGTTTCAGCGAAACTATAACGGCTTGCCATGACTCAATCAGAAAGGTACAAGAAGTGACTGTACGGGTATCTTGGGAGTGATTGACGTTGATTGCATTTTCGCGTGGGGTCTCTTTCTTTAAACTTTTCTTTGTTTTTTATTTAATCATAAGCATAATCAGCCTATAATGTTCCCACTGCTGGGACACAGGCCTCCTCTCAGTAAGAGGGAGCGGGCCGTAATCCACCACGCGGGCCCAGTGCGGATTGGTAGATGTCACATGTCATCGAATTTTCTGCCGGTTTCCTCACGATGTTTTCCTTCACCGTTTTGAGAGCAGTGGTGGTGAAATAATTTACACAAAGTAAAGCGCTTGCCTGGGTTCGAACCTACGACCACAACTCGTAAGTCGCAGCCATTACCTCCGAACCACCACTGCTCTATTTAATCGTTATTTCTTAATTTCAAATTGGTCTTTGACGTTACTTATATTTTTTTGTCATTTAATTGCTTTACTATTTTTTTTTTTGGTATTTTGCCTGATCACTAGTGTGTTTATTCGTGGATTTGATACTTATAGATTTTTTATGAACTCTTTCGGTTCTGTTATATACAGCCGACATTGAAATCTAATTTGGATACGAGCTGACGTTACCTATGTCATGTATAAAGGTAGATGATAATCTCTTCCACCCGATAGAGCCCATTGAACACCAAGACAGCATAGCTTAAGTACAGGCAAGTTATACAGGGTTATTTGTAAAGCACCAGCAAACTTTTAGGCAGTGAAAGTACAGATGATTATAAGCAACTTTTACTTTGGGAAAACCCCGAAATCTCGAGAAAAATATCCGCTGTTTCATACAAAATGCAATATTTAGCCAATGAAAATGTATGAAACAGCTGATATTTTTCTCAAGATTTCGGGGTTTTCCTAAAGTAAAAGTTGTTTATAATCATGTGTACTTTCACTGCCTAAGAGGTTGCTGGTGTTTTACAAATAACCCTGTATAAGCTACAAATATACGTAAGTGTATGTCGCAGGGCACAAACATGCTAGAAAAACTTAGTAATATCAAAAATCAACAACCCGCACAAGATTTGTATAGTTGCTTAGTTTACGTCCAATATGTCGTAAGTGAACCGGAGTTTAGGTTCAACTTCTTAATCATTCAATTGGGAGGTGAAAAGCAAAAGTTAGAACGTATGAATGATCAACACCTGTGCGTTTTTTTTTTTATATGAGAAGAGGTTTTTCCCTGCTTCATTACAGTAACAGGCTGAGTGCCTAAAATTGCTACTTTAAAATATAATCATAATATTAATCACACAACAATCTGTCAAATTTTATTTTCGTTTTTATCGTTAAAGCATAAGGTTTAAGATTGATTGGAAAAAAATGACAGTGACGGGTAGCGTGATGTGCTTTCTGATTCTGCTAGTGTAGCTAAGTGGCCTTTTTAGACCCCCTGGTTGTCAGATGACAATATTATCGTCACTCGCACCGTCATCTGCCTAGCTCTATTCTAACTTCGTTGATTCGACTTACAGCCTAATTGGCCGCAGTGCTGTCTACCATTGTTTTACATTAAACCATGCATCATGTTACCCCCTGCCAGGTCTGGCTGAGTGGCTTTTTAAGGTTCCGTAACCAACGGAACCCTATTACTAAGCCTCCGCCGTCGTTCTACTGCCGCTATATCAAATAATAATATAAATAATGGGCATTAGGAGGAACGCGGATAGGTTTTAGTCAGTAAAAGTCTGATACTCCCTTTTGCTTCGCCACATATTCCCAACCAATGCACCTCCTGAAAGCCAGAATCAACAGTGCCACCAGAATCACCAGAAAAATGCCGAGCCAATGAAACCCGACGAGTCCCGGAGAAACGATTCAACTGTCTTGGATCCGCAACGAAATAAATCAGAATAGAAGGAAAAAATATGTATATAGTATAATTTTCACTTCCACACCCAGAGCGGGAGTAGTCATTTGATGATTTCCCATCTTTAAAAAAAGAGGGCTCTCATACAAGAACGCGTTTTTTTAGGGTTATGGTTCCTTGTCGGGTGAGGAGCTCGTGGCTAAATAATAACAGCCGCACGGGTCGATTTTTAAGGTTAACGAGTTTCCTCCGTGCCTCGGAAAGCACGTTAAGCCGTTGGTCCCGGCTGTCATTTGTAGATCTTTGGCAGGCGTTACGGATTGTCAGAAGCCAGTAAATCTGACTCCAGTCTTGCCAAGAAGTACCGTGTTACCCAGTTATCGGGTTGTGGAGGTCTGGTAGGCAGCCGCTCGTAAAACACTGGTATTCAGCTGAATCCAGTTTGACTGGAAGCCGACCCCAATATAGTTGGGAAAAGGCTAGGCAGATGGATGGTTCGGGCGGAACCATTGCCGAGTTTTATATTATCGCCACTCAAAAAAACATTGCTAGGTATGTCTAGCAGATGGTTATTTAATTTTTAATGCCCTTATTAGGTACTTGGATATTATGTAACATGTTATAATAACCTTATAACATACCTACTTGATTAAGAGGTTAAAGATCAACCGACGTAAACTAGTCCAAGTTATATCTATACAGTATCCAGAATAGCGTGTTGTTTACGATTTAGGTAATCAAGGGTGGAAAATCAGAACAGTTACTCCAACTTGGATTATAAACACCGTGCGTGCTACGATTTTCTTGTAAAAGCTACCAACTTTAATAAGAATTTGAGGAAACAGGGCTTTTGATTGATATCGTAACTATTTTTGTTAGAAGAAATACCTAATTAATCTTTGTTACCTAATTACAGCGCAACTTTGTGGTTCGGGTCAAAGTAATTTCAGTGTCTTCTCATGAAAGTCTGAATGGTTTTATGGTTAAAATAATATTTATTTACCCTCAGTTAGAATGGAGGTTGAACTTCAGTAACTTAGGCAGTTGTCTCACCGCCGGCGATCAGCGAGTAGAGAGTAAACCTTCAAACTCGAAACAATTAGCGATCAGCGAGTAGCGAGTGAAAAGTTTTGATTGTTTTGACGCTCGGCTTTCAGCGAGTGCTTTAGTGCGACGGGCTTTTACTCGCAATACTCGCTCTGGCCGGCACTATAAGTGAAAATTACCGCAGTTTGGTTGTTCTGACCGCCAAGCGAGCATCGCCCAGTGAGTTTCGCTGAGCGAGTACAAACTTTAATTGCTCTTGTCGCTGCGATCAACTAGAGGTAAGAGCCGCTCGCCGGCAGTGTGAATAGCCAGCTATCGACTATGTTATAAAGTTTGTGTCTCTTCTCAATAGTCGATAGCTACTCGCTTCCTCGCTAGCGGTGAGACAAGTGCCTTATACTTTTGTTTAAAAATAAGCTTCTAAGGTTGTTTATTGAATTCCAATTGACAACAAACTATGTTCGAAGCTGATCTAAATAGTTTAATTTTACCCGAATAACATTTTCAGCCTGAAAAGTCGGCTTTGTTTTCATTTATTCAACCCTAAACTTATAGGATAGCCGTTCCGCTTACACATTATTTGGGTCAGTGATCATATTTTAGATAAGTTAAGCGTAGCAAGTTTAACTAACCTCATCATCTGCCTAGTCTATTCCCAATCATATTGGGGTCGGCTTCCAGTCAAACCGGATTCAACTGAATACCAGTATTTTACGTCGAGCTGCTGCCTACCAGACCTCCACAACCCGTTAACTGGGTAACACGTTACTTCTAGGCACCGCGGTGTCAGACTTTCTGGCTTCTGACTATCCGTAACGATTGACAAAGATACAAATACAAATGACAGCCGGGACCAACAACTTAACGTGCTTTCCGAGGCACGGAGTATTCTCGGTATATTAAGATGGTCACCCATCCACAGCGTTGCTTAACCTTGAAGTCGACCCTTGTAGCTGTTATTGTTTAGCAGTCCAACTAACCCATATAATTTGATTGATGTGCAATAATAGAGGAGCTGACAATCAGTTCGTGTTTAAACTTTGTTCGTACCTCACAGAGAGGGCGTGCTTGCCATCCATCACTTACTTTTCTTCGTTCCCAACATGTTTACTTTATAAATTATTCGAAAAGTATGGCTTTGGAGTTATGGTCTTAATACACGAACGTTGTGCAAAGTTTGGCAAGGCTCTGATTTTGTAATTCCTGTGGAATAACTTGCATTTTGAATAGGTATTATGTGCAACATTCAAATGAGTTAAAATACCAAGTGAATATTTAAAATTATGTGGGTAGTTTTGAGCATGGGATACAATTTCTATCTCTTCACAAACAAATAAAACGTACGATTAACAAAACAAGGTTCATGAGACCAAAAACTTTGATATCATCTTGAAACTTACCGTTTTGATCTCTTGTCATACTACTCGTCGTCTTGTCTTGTGTCACTTGACTAGTCGTTCCATACCATGTTGTAGTCGGCATCGTACCAAAAGCCGCGTTCAGGGTCAAAATGTCCAATTCTCAAAATGTCCAACGGTGTCTAAATGCCCAAATCCCAAAATGTCTAATTCTCAAAACGTACAATTCCCAAATGTCCAATTTTCAAAACGTACAATTCCCAAAATGTCCAATTTTCAAAACGTACAATTCCCAAAATGTCAAATCTTTGAGAATCTGGTAAATAAGTTCCACTAAGACAAACAATAAATAAAATACTGAAAGAAGCAAAATATGTTTTATTTATAAATTGGACATTTTGACCCTGTACGCAAACCGGCTTCTAACATCCCATTACGTATTTAATCTAACATTATGTTTCTTTGTCTGTACAGGACATACACGCCAAGGGCTGCGTTGTCGACTGTGTAAGCTGAACGTGCACACTGACTGCATGCCTCAGGTCGGCAGGTGTCAGACCAAGTCCCGGCTTCTGCGCCGCCAGAAGAGCACCTCCGAGATAGAGTCCCACAGAGTACTAGAAACAGCCTTCGACGATGAAAGTAAGCCCGCATAGAAGCTTCTGTCTCATTCTGAATCTATTATTAATTTTACAGAGTAACAATTATGTAAACTCATCAATGACATTAATATTGAACTGCTTACTAATCATGCCAGATCACTTTGAAGTAATAACAGTAATACCAACTTAAATTCAGTCAAATAATGAACAAATTACGTAATACGAATTAAATTTTTGATACTTGTAACATTTACTCTTTACCTAATAGACCATGCTATCAGAAGTTATGGTAAGTTCTGTTAAGGTGTTATGAACTTTGAAATTTTGATTCACAACAACTTTAATTGGAACAGTTTACATAAACTTAATAATAACAATGATGTACTGTTGAGAATGTTAATTGAACACAATGTTATAGTAGATGTATGAATCACTTTGAAAGTGAGAACATAATACACAGCCTCATCGAGCTTGCAACAACACACAACGATCATATTCACGTAAAGCTATGAACACAGTCAGAAGCTAACTTCACGTTGTCCAGGGGTGCAGGATGGGTGGCTGCCGGGACAGAGACTCACCAAGATCTCGTTCAAGGGAGTCGAATTCGATGATGATTTCGATAGCTACTGTGATTCGGGTACGGTATCAGACAGGAGTGACCCCTGTGCACCCTCCCGAAGCCGAGCGTTCGATATGACTAACAACACTCAACGATCCTCCGCCCAACTACAAATACTGTACATAAACGGTTAATCTACTAACAAGCGAGTTCCAGACATGACACGCCACCTCGCACACCATAACAGTTCGAGTATCACTAAACTGTCGTCGTATCGCGAACCTGAATCTAATCGCATTTCGCTCGATGCTCAGAGGAGGAAGTGGATCAGACCTACCAAGTTCTGAAGCGGGCCAACGAAATTGGGAAGCCGGGCGGCGGCGGGGAAGCGCGCGGGGGCCCGGTAGTGCGCGTGTCGGCCCCGGACGAGACGCCGCCCGCGCGCTCGCCGGCGCGGCCCACCGCCGGCCTGGCCGTGGCGCCGCAGCCCGTCTCCTCTAGCTCAGGTCTGGCGCCGCACCCGAGCTACTCGCTTCTCCGCTCGAGTCGCGCCGTAGGCCGCCGGCCGTCCGCGTCGCCCGACGCGCGGCGGCCGACCGGCAGCTTCACTCAAATTCACTCGTTTTCAGTAGTGTCGAGTTGTTTTTTGCACGCATTGTATAGTCGCGGGCGCAGGGCGGGGGCGGGGTGCGGTCGGTACTGACGCTGCTTGTCGGTAGGCTCGACGCGGCCCGACGGCGGAGTGCGGCGGAAGCTGTTCGCCGGCGTCAAGAGTTTGTCCATGTGGGGCTCGCGGTCGCGCCGCGGCTCGCCGCAGCACCGGTCCATTTCCCTGCCAGAAAGTACGCGCCCTCGGCTGCCGTAGCGCATCGCTCTCTCAGTCTCACAGCTTTGTTTGTCCCGTCTTCTGGGTTACGGTGCCACGTTTACGTTGTGTGTTCAGTATTTTATGTTCATTTATTTTTATTTCGCGATTGCAGTGTTAGATTAGACCATAGGACTAAACAATAGTCGAAGCTCGGCAAGCACCTTAGATGCTTTATCCCGTCCCTGCAGGGTTCATGTACCTTTCCTAGACAGGCATATATTGACGAACTCAGCCCAATGTCTCACTCGACCCCAACATTTCCTTATGTTTTCCTACTACTTATTTTGTTTTACTTTATGTTACTGTATTATTTATGTTATATGTTGCTTTTATTTATTTTGTTTTGTCCGCACGTTGTCTTTACAGAGACGGAGGTGACGACTACGCGACCTTTCGGGCAGCCCCTATGTTTAGTTAACGAAAACGGTGATCCACCGCCTTCGATTCTCAAGTCCACAGCGAGCGTCCGCAAGAAATGATTAGCGACATAGAACCCAAGGGATCGAGACAATGATCATATCGCCTCGTAGGCAAGAGCACTGACTCAGCGCGGCAGTTTGGCATGTCCTCAATAACCGCTTCTCGGATGTCTTTGTTATAACTACCCCGAAGCGCCCCGCGTACTGTGATATATATAATTATATTGTTACTGTTACAATAAACGACAAAAATAAGCTTCCTTTTTTCTGATTACCCTCGAGCACTCTCTTTTACTCTTGATTCGGAGTCGTCTGTACATTATCTGCGAGTGCGTTTTGATGTAAGTGGTGCATGGCTTAAGGCGGCGAGCCGATGTTTGCATGCGTTTTTACATCGGCAGTACACACTTGACACGGAGCCTCTCTTCTCTTACTGCACTCACGACCTGTCACTTGCCTTTCATGATTCAAGCTCCACTTCTATCGTTTCACGATGTATCAAGCTCACGGTAACCCGTAACGAACACGCCGAGCAAACATCACAGAACACGCAACTCTCTACTGACCCCACCTAACCGCTAATTGACTGAGGTTTCGTTTGGTTCCGCTTTCTTTAGGATTTACCCAGCGTTTGATTTTAGATTAGCGCAGGGCATCACCCACAAAAGGATTAAGTAGAATTAGTATTGAAATAATTATAGATTGGCTCCTGTTTACTTGTCCACACAGGTTCAATGAAGAACTCCAAGAGTGCCCAAATGTTGAGGCAAGCAGACCGCACCAGTCCCTTACCTGGTACCGATATTGACATCGTATATAAGCGAATCCCCGTAGATTACTTCCACGTTGTTGGTTACGACATACGTTGCATCGATGAGCATTTTGACAACAAACCTCATTCATGATGCCACATTTCTGTTACTATCTGAAAGCTGCTGATGACAAGCTGTATCTGATAATAGATTAAAGAGCCACTAGTTGTCACAAGTTAAGCGTCACAACCAAAGAGTAGCTTTCACTATAGTAGTCTCTACTTACTACTGTTTGTAGCTGATAGGTTTTTACTATCGTACTCTTACTTTTTGCATCTCTATTCTTCTCTTATTCTAACTTTACTTTTGTTCGCACTGCTTCCGCACATTGACTTTTTAGATTGTTTTTATTTTATATTACTATAGTTTGCCTGTATTCTCGTTCTGATTGTTAATATACATATAACTAAGACCTTATTCGCAGTCTCCAACAAGTTTCTTTGTTTGACTTGCAACCTTGCCAACTAAAGCCGGAGAGTGATTCACAAGTGCATGAAGTTTTATGTTGAAGATTGTGAATAAGACTGCCTTAGTAATATCAACTGCTACTGTATAAAGTCATTATGAAATTCAGAAAACTTGAATACTTGCCCCACTAAACAAAATTTGTTATCGTTTCACCAATTAAGCTAGACTTACATATAATACCATACTTATTGAAGTCCTTTTTTCCTTTCATTACAAAATCCATGAACAGTAAACATACATTCAGACACAAACGATCAAAACTGAAATCATAACAAATGGTGTGGGTGAGTAGTAGGCTGTAAGCTCATACTGCATCAATTTTATAGCGCCGCATTCTCCGAGACGACAAAAGTTGAACCTTAGGATGAAGAGTTTGTCGCTGGATTCGCCGGAGTGTGGCGAGCTGAGGCGGCGTCCCACGCGCGACCAGACGGCACAGAGCAGCCGCGTGCTATGTACGACCTGACAGTAATACACACGCCTGGGTCCAAATAACCTCACGCTTCTATTTATCGCTTTTCAGGAGCCGTTCACTTGACCAATCAACTGCCCCACGTAGAGAAGCTATTGCTTCTAGTGCTTCTTTTAAGATACCTCGTCAAAACGAGGAGTGTGATGTTTTTGCCGCATGCCGTGTCTCCTTGGCTCCAAATAATTTTAACGAGCTGGAGATAGAAAGCTAGATTATTATGTCTAACAAAGGGGACAGTTGGTTAGATTAATTGGACGTCTCCACTGCGCAAAAGCTCCGCTTTGAAGCCTTGCTCACGGAGTCGCTATACAACCTCGAGAGCGAAAGAGGTCTATAATTTGGCTGATTTTTTTGGTTCTTTGGACTCCGGTAGGTACTTGATGTCAAGCTGTGTTGTAAGCACAAGCAATGTTCACCTCCAGTGTCTATCCCTCCGGCTTAGCTTGTGTGTGTTAGTTCGTTGGTAGGTACCCACTGGTTATTTATTCTGTCTAGACATTCTTGCAGTATTCGACGTCGTTCTCAAACGAAAAAAAAACTGCAGTCTGTGGATTTCTCGCCTCCTACGTCTTTCTGTTATCTGCTACGACGTGAACAGAATTCCTCAGTAAAATTGGCATTTAAAGAACGATTTTCACAGTCGATTTTTTTCTCATCTATTGTCAGGTAATATCACCTCAATATTAAATCAATGTGTCATTACAATTCTGTACACTCACTGCCAATTATTAGATTTCTTCCACGATTGGACCGTAAGTAATGTCTTTAGCATGCCACTTATGTTTTATTTTATTTTTTTCTAGGTAACTGCAGAGCAGTTTGCATGAGGCATGGCTTTAATAGAATAAATAACTACTCGATTCATAGTTATACACGATCATGTACGTTACTTTTATTTGAAATTATTGCTAGACAATCAACAATGTTTGTAACAGCAGAGCGAAAAATGTTCAGAGAAATAGAATAGTAGAGCTTTTATGAAGTATCCAATAACAAGCGAACGGTATTGTTGTCAAAGATAAACATAATACCTTATATACAGATCGCATATTCATTAGTAGTCTTATCGATTTACTGATACAACATTGTTTTTCAGCGTTATTTAATAGATAAGTAGCCTTAATCTAATAAGTCACTTGAGTGTTTATGACCCCTGTAACATAGTGACGAACTCTGCGTGTTAACATGTCTACCTATCTATGAGTAACTATATCTACTTTTTAATTAACTCAATTTTAATTAATATCACCATGTAACCAGCTACCGCAAGGCAAGTCATCACTGAAGAATATATTCTTGTTATAATGTTGTCGTATGCAATGCAGATTGTCTAACCCGATTTCAATTCGAAGACAATACAATTTTGTAAGGGCTACCTTTTATAACTGAAGATTTATGTGTGAAATGGACCAAAAGAACTCATTTGAATTCGAAACGTTACAATGTGGCAGCATTTCTAAAGCGAAGGGATCAATAAAAATAGGTCTTAGTTACAAATGGATGTCCTTAGTTCAATGGGATTCGCTGACACTAACGCTATTTGTCAAAGGCATTGGCCAACTGTGAAAAATGATTATATTTAAATTGGTAAATTAGGTCGGGCTTGACGTCGCGTTGGCGACAAAGACTTGGGTAATTGACCTTTATAGTTTAGCAGTTACGCTTTTATATAACAAAATGTGGGGATGATTAACATGCCTATTACATTAATTATACGTTTAATATTATACGTTCCCTTTTATTATTAACAAATAATAAAAGGGAACTATAAGAAAGCAGAACATCTTCTCACAGTTGGCTAAAGTCAACGTCTTTTGGTGTGCCAACAAGCCAAGCTATGTTTGAGCAAACTATATCTGTGTACGCCATGTACAGCGCCATCGTCGCCGGTACACAGCCGAAGAATGCTGACTGCGCGCGTCGGCCGAATGAGCAGCGTGGAGCTTCCTGATGAGCCGGATAAGAGCCTGTCTTCTAACAGTGCCAGCCCGTGCCCTTCGCCGGTTAAGCAGATGAGCGTAAGTATTTTCTTTTGTTCGTTTTTTCGTGAACTTGGATAGAAAACCCCCCTGTTTTTGGATGGGAAATCATCAACGGACTCCATCCATTCTGGACTGAGCGGGGAAGTGTACGGACTCTTGTTGATAGAATCCACCCGTGTTCCTCTAAATACCCTTTGCGTTCCAGGGCCATGGTAACTCTTTCGAACAATTCTGCAACCCTTTTTTTTTTTTTTTTAAGGATGGGAAATCATCAAATGACTCCTCCTGCTTTGGGTGAAGCAGGAGGAAGTGTCAGACTCTTATTGACTAAAACCCATCCGTGTTCCTCCTAGTGCCCTTTGCGTTCCAGGGTACGGTGCCTCTTTCGAACGAAGTCCGGAAACCCCAGTAGGCACTGGCCCTAGCGGGCCCCGTCTTTTGTGCTGACAGCTCTTTGAGGCGCGCGTGGAACACAGCGCGCCGTCGACCCGAGCCTGGTTCTGATCAGACGGCAAGCCACCCAAAGCTCGCCGTCCGCAGGCCCGCGCCTACGGTGGCCGAGAATCGCCCCGCGACTCGCGACGTCCGGGGCGTCTTCTTCTGTTGCGGCGGCTGGGGCGTGAGGTTTCCCTCTCTCTCACACCTTCGGCTTCCTCCTTTGCTAGCATTACTGCTTCGGAGAAGGAGGTGACCGCTTCCCATGTCTCCTCGCTCCGGACCATTGCCTGAACCAGGGCCGGACGTGAGTGATCGCCGCCGCCGAATTCTGCAACCCTGGAAAGGAAACCTCGTGTGTCAAACTTACAGCTCAAGCACTACTCATAACTTATAAACACCTTTAAATAACACGATTCCTATGTCACATGAGCAATACTGACATCTCATTTTTGCACAAAGTTCAATAAACCATTTTCCTTCTGAAAGCTACCACCCTCTGTCAATGGTATCTATATGTATATATCACTTTTTGCACCATTCCCTTAATTGCTTCTGTTGTCTTTCTCAGGGGACTAACCACAGCTCTATCTATTTGTCTACCTAATTCCTTACATTTCCTGTTTCGGGAACTCACATCGAGTCTTCCAAGCCACACCTCGGTTAGGAACGGAAATCGATTAAATGTTGGGCTAGCAACCAGACCCAATGCATAGGAACGCAAACATATGCCCTGAGCGACTGGGTTTTGGAGACTCTTATGTAGGAACCTAGAACAGGAAGAAAACATGTTTGTTCTCCAGTGCCTACGTGGGTACGTCATTATATTTATTTATAGCCACATTAGCATTGTTCGGATGGGCTGGATCTTTCGTAATTTTTTCATAATTAAATACAACCGCCGTATCATCCAGTCAACCGCAACTCATCAGGGTCTGGTTAATCCTAATAGGTAGCAACAAACCACGCCGCTAAATTAGATTCCAAAACACCATATCGGGGTAAACAACCAAGCGGTACATAGACAAGATAGCACTTTTATTACCATCTAAAGCTGTAAAATTCCTGAAATAGATGCGAAAGGAAATGTTTATGTTGACATATAGGAAAATCGAACAGTGAGTACCTAGAAAGAGATTTATCTCCCCTTTTTTATACGTCTCGGTTCATCGTACTTTTAAAGACAATGCTGAAATGCTCGCATGGATTCTAAAACACATTTTTTCCAATCCACTAGCGTAATAAATGGTATCTATTCATGAATTTCAGCGGGAAAACCGCTTGGATTTTAAGTAAAGAAAATCTTCTATTTCATGAAAGTTGTTATTTGCCGGCAATTCCAGCATTGCACACATTCTTTGAATATGCAATAGACAAACGAAGAGTAATTCAAAAGAAAATATGAAAAGTAGAGTTGTGATTGCAGAACATAGAGACGGATTTATTTGTAAGGCCTTAATCGCCTCGTGCATATTTTATGAAGACACATTCTACGAGCATAGGTTTTAAAATCACACGTTCTATTCAAGTTACGGTTTTACAAGTAACTTACGGTATAGTCTTTTATAGAATCTATACTAATATTGTAAACCTAAAGAGTTTGTTTGTTTGGTTGAACGCGCTAATCTCGGAAACTACTGGTTCGAATTCCTTTAGTGTTAGATAGCCCATTTATCGAGGAAGGTTATAGATTATAAAACATCACGCTACGACTCATAGGAGCGGAACATTCATGTAAAATGTGACGCTAAGGAAGTTGCGTGGGTCATCAGCTAGTTAAAGATAAAGGTTAATTCCAAGTTTAAGTACCGGAGTCTGTGGTTCCTGATAGCTGCTAACGTAGGTTATTTAAGTAAGACTGAATAGGTTTATTCTATGTAAGCGTGCTTCATTGTCGACCAAATCATTCGCTTTCCCTCCGGTGAAATTGAGGTCAAAAGCGATCCTATAAATAATAATAACAAATATAAAATTAAATAAATATAATGTCACATGAGTGTTCCTGATAAAATCATCTGAAATGAAAATAAAAACATTGTCAACGTATGTATCTAGTTTAACATAACAGAGTATCTTCAAAAATTTCCAAATGAAAAAATAATAAACATTTCATTTAGGCCTGCATGGGCACTTATAAAACGTCAGACGCTACAGTCTGTGTTTTAATCTCGGAGACTAAATTGACAAGTGTAAATGGCAAACGGACATAAATTACAATAGGATTTAAGTCAGTTTTGACATTTGCACTTGTCAATTTATTCTCCGGGATTAAAAAACTAACTATAACGCACGATTCAAGTCGGTCGTTTCCACTGGAGAGAAACCAGCAGCAAACTCTTTGGTGACAAAGTGATCAGCGCATCAAAATTTGATATATTAACTGGATCATTGTTTTTCCCCAGAAGCACCAGCGTCTGCTACCAACAAACCTTTACGTGGTTCTGTACAACTTCAAGTCACGCCACGCCGACGAACTTGACCTTAAAGCTGGCTACAAGGTCACCGTGATCGACACCTCGGACCCTGACTGGTGGAAGGGCAAATGTCTTGGCAAGATCGGATACTTTCCTTCCAAGTACTGCACTAAGTTGCAAGCTGGCGAGAGGGCACTGCAAGTCACGCATAATCTTCAGGTAGATATGAATTTTATTGTAAGGGATTTCTTATCATTCTGAATTTCTGACCTTAGAAGATTCCTTCTAAGGTCACCGACTTAGTATTTTAGCCATGAACCATTCTAAGATCGAACACGCTCCCCACACTTCTTATTCATAAGGACATTACACTAACTTTCCTCTCAATTCATACCCATGTACTTAAGGATGATAGTTTCAAGTGGTATACTGCCAATCTGCCAATAGTACACTTATCTGGAGTTGATAAATGTGCAAGTAAGTAGGTACATTGTCAATTCTTTTTGTAGGTACGAAAGTACTCGAAAAATAAATTATTTATTACTAAAAAACGTGTAAAGGATTATTATACAGTGATGTCGATTCAGAACAACTTTATCTCTCTTTTTTGGAATTAAGAATGTCAATAAACGTGCCTAGTTACGTCAATTAGCGCCTACGAAAGTACATACATTTATAGACCACATATAAAATAGGTACAAAACCACGCTATACATAATTGGCTAAAAAAGGCCTTTAATTCACATTAGCCACAGGAAGAGAACGGTTATCCTTTCGTAACCAACAAATCCAACTTTAATTATTCTAGTAATAATTTATTCAATTCAACTCCTATTGTATTGTATTCTGTCTTTGTGGCGGGCGGAAGTCCGAGCGATGAAAACTCAAGGTTACTGTTGGTGCATTGTTTACAGTCTACAGTTATATAATACTCTTGACAGCTGCAGTGAATAAATAATGCTACTTCGACTGGCTAACCGACGTCTTTTATTAATAATTAGCTTCTGCTAGCGACTTTGACAGCGTCGAAGTGGAAAGTTATGTTTGTAGTTGTTTTAATTAAAAGGTATTTGGAATGGCAACATGTAAATCTGTATCTATACTAATATATAAAGCTGAAGAGTTTGTTTGTTTGCTTGAACGCGCTAATCTCAGGAACTGAAAGATTTTTCAAATCGGTCCGATTTGAAAAAGTCTTTCAGTGTTGGATAGCCCGTTTATTGAGGAAGGCTATAGGCTATATATTGTCACGGTAAGACCAACAGGAGCGGAACAGACGAAGTTGCGCGGGTCAATTAGTAAAAAAATAAATTAAGTGTCGAGTTAAATGCTTTTTTTTCAAAGGATGGGAAATCATCAAATGACTTCCCGCTCTGGGCTAAGCAGAAGGGAGTGTCTCTTACCGACTAATCCGTGTTCCACCTAATGCCCTTTGTGTTCAAGGGCCGCGGTGACTCCTTTGAGCAAATTCCGCAACCGAATTGAATGCTAGATTCTAAAGATATCCCAAAGGAACATCCAAAATCTGTTCTCGTTTCTCATGTGCCAAGTTTCATCTAAATCCATTCAGCCGTTAAGACGTAAAGAGCTAAACACACAGGCAGACGGACAATGTTAATTTAGTATGGATTACTTTACAAAAGTACACTCTTTTGATGTTATGGGTTTGGCGAAAAATGGATAACAGTAATATTTTGGCACATAACCAATTTCGTATTGCGATCAACCCATCCGTAGATGGCATAATAGATACCTATTATTACTACACATAACACACTGCGTAGTCTATTAAACATTAAATAATTCCTCTGTTTTTAAATTTTCAATACAGATGTCATATAATATACATTCATTCCTAAGTATTTATAATTATTATTTTCATTACATTCACTGAATCACTTGCCCCCAACACACACCCACACACACACTCATACACACACACAACACCCACACACACACCACACATGCATGTCTGCTGTCTTGCACATGTTTTGTGTTACTTACCACTAGTTTTGTTATTATTTCATTTTTTACTTTTTAGCTGTTAGTACAAATCAGTGTCAATAATTTGTGCTTGTTTTTGGTCATGAATTTAAACAGAATCCATTTGGCTGAACCCTATCTTTATTTTGAGATACATGCTAGTCCTAGTTTAAAAGATAGCGTCTACTATCGCATCATAGTGTAAATATTATCTTTCATAGAATGTATACAGTGCATAGTGCTATGATTTTTGTGAAATAAATACTTATTATTAAACTGCGGGTCTGAAACGGCCACTTTAGTATAGTTATAATGTTATAAACACAACAATACGTCAAATTTCATTTTTATTTTTATCGCTAACGCATTAGGTTCAAGGTTGACTGGGAAAATTTGACAGTGACAGGTAGCGTGATGTGCTTTCTGATTCTGCTAAACGGCGTTTTTAGACCCGCTGATCTACTCAATATGAAAATCAGAAAAGTCTAACGACAACAGGCATGCCACTGCTAAAATGCATCTACAATTAGATATGAAATTATAATTTATAATTAATTATTCAAATTAGACTGAGAGCCAGCACTTTTTATCGTCAATTTTACATAAAGACTAGGAAGTCTTTAAGTTAAGAGTGAATAGGTTACTTCTAGAAGTAGCACGCCTGCCTAGGTAGGCGTGCTACATCTTCGATCACATCATCGCTTACTAACAGGTGAGATAGTGGTCAAACGCATGCCTATAAATAGTAAAAAAAGTGGTATTTTGGGGCACGGCCCCAAAAACGCCCACCCGTCACCACTTCCTAGTGTTTTAGTTGGGACTTATTTGTAACACTGACCTCGATCACTCTTTCTCTCAGCCAATCCACCCACAGCCCCCGCCATAGATCTTCACAAGCTTTCCTCAAGTTTCGTTTCACGTTTCGATTCGAAGTCTCTGAGATGATTGGCATGACAAGAATTCGTTAATCATTATAACCAATGGGCTTAGTTTTTTATTTCTTTATTGTTGGGTTCAACATCCAGTATAGCCTGATACAGCTGAAAATGGCTATTTAACATAGGGTGACCGCCTAAGTATGTTAAGATGGTCACGACCAACCTTGGCAAGCGTTGCTTAACCTTGAAGATCAACCCGTGTGGCTGTATCTAGTCACGAGCTCCTCCTCCTCGAGAATGTTTCCACAGCACTGCCAATGTTTATTTCTATGTGTGCATTATAATTTTTTAAGCTTTTGACATACTTACGAGTGTGTTGTACAATAACTGTCTACTCAGCACACTCACAGCATTGTTTAAAAGTAGTTGCAAGTTAGCTGCCTGCATACCCAATAGCTTTGTTGACTGTACCTACACGCTCAAAACTTACAAAATAAGTGCGTACCGAGAGGTTTCTAAATTGAATTTGGTAGTAAGATTTGTGCGGGCTAAACGAAGACGAAGACGTACTGGCTGGTCAGAGATCCACAAATAAAAGTCGCGAAGTTCCTTTGGAATCGGTTGGATTGGAACCCCTCATTTGACGAAATACTCATTAATCCGCAGGTATCAGACGGGGAATGCGGCATGATGCTGCTGCGGGACCAGATCGTGATCCAAGTGGGCGAGGAGGTCGACGGCATGATGCTCATCCGCTCGGGGGAAAACCGCCAGGCCGTGTGTCCGGTGAAGTTCCTACAGGAAGTGTGACGCTTCAAGCTGCCCAATTTCGATTTTATGAGAGTAAGTTAATTAATAGAATAGAATACTTCTTCTTCTTATCGTGTGGGTTTCATGACCCCACACACTCTAGTATCAGAGTTCCTAAACCGCCTCAAGGGCTCTGACATGGTTTATTTGACGACCGCTATTTGACGGCCGGGACCACCGGCTTATACTTGCCTTCCGAAGCACAGAACCATATTTTGTATCAGACAATCAGGTGATTCAAGCCTGCAATGTCCTAGCCAAATTGGAAACAACTTTACAAAGTATGCTTCTCGTGGCAATTAAACCCACGACCACCGGGTCACAAGGCAAACGCCTAAACCACTCAACCACGGAGGAAATTAGTAGAATACCCTTTATTATGTACATCATATAAGTGAAGAAAAGATAGATGAAAAATATTACTTAGGGTGACACAATGGGTGGCCATATTGTTAAAAGCAATCTAATAATAATTAAACAAACTACTAATGATAAAACTATTCATTCATTCGTATGACTTATTTAGATGTAAAATGTAAAATATTAGATATTTCTATTTTGAGGAACTCATTCGTGAGCTATCCAAAAAAATATTAGTGAACTATCCAGCGAGGAATAGATTTCTCAACAAGTGCAGTTTTTGGTAGTGAGGCAAAAAAATAAAAAACGTGTTGAAAAAGATTTTGATCTTCCGGGTCAAACTCGTGTTAATCCCTTACACATTTACCAGTCACCCTGTATTTATGTAGACCACCACAACTTGAGCTTGCACTCATCTTCACAGTTTAATCCTTATTCATATTTCATTTTACGTTTAAATAGTGCATTTATAATGACACACCTTTTGCAATTTGAATAGAAATTGCAAGACATCATTTCTATTCACGAACGCGTTCTCTACGAAGTTCTGTAGACGTGCTCTGTAATGTCGTCATAACTCTACAAGCAGAACGAGAAGTTATTATCTAAGTACCTACTATAAGTTTCATTTGGAATCCTACATACAGTTGCTCTTGAAGGCAACTCCTCATACTTAGGCCATAAACTGATAAAACCACTCTTTGAAAACAAGTGGCAATTAGAAATGTGTAGGTAATTAAAATTTCAATATTAGATATCTAGTATCTAAACCCTTGATAAGCACATGTGCTAATGACGAGATACAGCTTACCTGTAGGCTGTAGGTAATATCATTCACGTGCTTCACTACAATCACGACTAAACTAATGGGATTAAGTTTAGATTTAGGACTTGTGTGTGAGCCAAATCGACACACCTTGGCTACGATAATGACGTAGCATCAATTAACCTGGATGGTAGTTTAGATCACCATAATGTATGAATAAAACTGGGACAACAATATGAATAATTTATAAATAAAATATTACTTTAACCTTAATTTTGCATTGTATCATATTAATATATTAATAAACTCTTCCAGAAACGCGGCTCCCTAACTGATCAAACGATACCAATACGAAATATACCGAAAACAGTCCGAAGCGCTCCAGTAACGCCATGCGACAGCGAGACGTCCACGTGGTCCGACCGCAACCGTAGCAAGACCGGCTACGACTTGCCCTCGGGCTCGGGGTACGCCACCAGCTACGGCGACTACGAGAAATCTAGCTACAGCTACGACAAATCGGGCTACGAGGCCAGCTACGAAGCTTCCACTTCCACCGCGTCGGGGTCGCAAACTAAAGACAACTATGAATCGGGGGCATACGCAAAGAGTTACGAGTCGTCGTACGATAAGGCGGGATACGACGGCTCGTACAGGACTTACGAAGGGTCTACAGGGTACGGGGATAAGGGGATTGGGAACGAGTCGGATTTTAAGCACAGTTATGAGTCTGAGGGGGTGTGGTGGTGGCGGCGGCCGCTGGGCGTGCGGCGCAGCTCGTGCCGGCGCTGCGGCGCGTCGTCGTCCGCGCGGCCGCTGCGCGTGGCGGCGTGCGCCGGCGCCGCCAGCGCGCGCGCGCCCGAGCCCGAGCCGCGCGCGCGCTCGGCTGCCATGTCACGTGATCGACCACTGCTTTTCGTTAAGCAACTCTTTTTGTAATTTTTATATTGTATGTCTATATTTCGCAAATATAAATTGTGTGTGTACTTTTCTTTCATTTCGTAGTATGTGTTTGTAATTATTTTTTGGCTTCAGATTTGCCTTTGAATTTTTAAAATTTAGCATTTTGTCGTTTTAATAAATTAAGTTTAAGTACTTACTTAAGTATCTTTATTTACACGTGTAAATGTTTGTTTTTAGCTAATTGGGCTAAGGCAATAATGACTAGGTATAAAACATGGCCTACGATGACATATTATTATTACTTTCGGTGATTTCGTAATCTCCCTATTTACATGATTTTATAATATTATATAATTATATATTATACACATTATAATAGGTCCATTTACGAAAATTACTTGGCTACATATCATTTTTCGAACAATGTGATTTAAACTTAAATTAATTTAATTGGAATATAAATATGTACTATTGTATAAAATTAAGACTTATGTAAAAACAAACGAAGCGTGATCAACAAACGGAAATTCTTTGCGCATTTGCTTAATTTGTTGTAAATTAAATTGAGATTGTTTTTAATGCTTAAAGCTGAAGAAAATAACACGGAGTAAGAGAAAATAGTAATAAGAGAATATTGGTAGGTAGTGAAGAGATGGTAAAATAAATTAGTGTATCAAAGTATAGATTAGAACCGCACGTCGTTTAAGTTAAAGTTAAATATATCATTAGTTAATTGCTGGAATGTTTAGTTTAGACTTTAGCCTTAAACATCGTAGTTTGGAGTAGCCGGTGGCATTGTTAATAAGTAATTTGACCTACGTGAAGGGGAATAGTACCCACTCGTTCTTTAGGAAGTACATACACCATTATACTTAATAGTTACATTAAAACTATTCTCTATTGTCATTGTTCCGTCTCAGGGCAACGTCGTAATCCTTCCACTAAGCAATTATTTCTAGCTTAAAATCGCCGTCGCCAAAATATTGCTCAGTTTTTATAACGAAATTCCTACGGTTTTCTTCTTGTCTATGGCATCCTACAACTTTTTCTAAATACAAACATTTTTGCTGAAAACTCTTTTTAGTATTTTTTATGCGTGACCAAAGGTGCACATACCTACTACAGCTGTAGGCCTACCGCAAGAACGCAGCCAAATATGGTTTGATTTGTACTTGTAAAATACATTTTTTTTGCTTCACCATTTTCAAGGTTCATTTTCAACATTCAATCACAATATTTGAAATAATTAAAATGTCTTATAATAGTTCAATATCAATCATTAGGTACTTAACATCGTATATAAACAGATATCCAAGTGGCCTTTATTCCCCTTGAAGAGTACTTTATGGTACCTAAAGATGGCTACTACGGCCTGCTGATTGAAGAACCAGCTCTTCCAATGATTTATTAATAAAATAAAATATATCAACAACAACCATAACAACTCTTAATATAGGTAGTATCAAAATAATATCAAATTCGTAGGAAATATAAAAATAAATTAATGTAGAATATTTAATTGAGAGGTATCTTCGAGTTGCATAGTGAAATTAGTTCAATAATTTTATTAATATAATAGTAGTATCATAGTATAAAGAGAACCCAGTAGGTTATCTTCATACAAACGCACCGCGCGCGGCTTGTATGTGTGCGCCATAGTATCTATGCATCGACGCACGCACACTTTGTGTTAGCCCCGACTGGCGCACTGAGAAACGGGTCGAGATTTTGTTAAAGTGTGCGTGCGTCGATGCATAGATACTATGGCGCACACATACAAGCCGCGCGCGGTGCGTTTGTATGAAGATAACCTACTGGGTTCTCTTTATACTATGGTAGTATTGTGTGTTTATTAAAATATACTGCTGCGAACTAAAGAAAAATAGTTTAATACATAATTTGCTAAGCAAAGCGTCTTTACAATATTTATTTATATATTTATATCTATTAAATGAATATACAATATAAAGTAATATGTATGCAATATATTTATAATATGTATTTATATTTAGTGTCACTATTTCTGTCTTGTATCTAAGTACAGTGTCTCATAAATCGGGCATCATAGATAAGTTGCAATAGTTTACGTAACCTCTCACCGTATGAATAACTAAATTAATGTGACAGCCAATTAGTGTATAATGAAGTGAAGTTTTTATCACCTTGACATAATTATATGTAGTTAGTTATGATTTATTAACTATTTAATTGTCTTAGCCGTCTTGTAGCTTGTCGTATCATGAGAAACGTAAATTACTGTACCTCTACCCAGTCATGATTATGTATATTGAAAATAATTAGTTTTTTTTAGTATCCATAATTGTCGATTTACCTAGTCTTAGATATATAAAAATAGGACATAATACGATATTTAGATAGAAACGCATTAAAGTGTTGACTATTCATTTATTTTTTCGTATTTAGATCCAAAAGAAAATCTACTTAGGTACCTAAATATTTATGAAAACTATTTTTCATATCCTGACATTTTAGAATTTTTCCTATACTTCTTATACTTATTTGCAATTCAGATCACATTCAAATATTATATTTACAATATTCTCTATTCCTAATTTCTTGATGAAAAGAGTACCAACCTAAATATTTATTTCACAGATTTCTAAAGATATTCATCAGAAAAGATCCTAAACTATCGATAACTTTATTAATGTTAATACATTATTTTAGTTAACACGTTAAGCCGTCCCCTGAAGTTTTAAGAATATATACGTATATGAATATATAAAATATATACATGATACCAAATTATGATAAGAGGCACACATAGATAGCTTAGTACGTAAAACGTAACGTAGGGGTGAACGTTGAGAGTTAATATCGGATTTACTGATTTAAGTGGCGATCGTATTAGCTGCTAGATACGTTCTAGATTGAGAATCCGTCTCAAACGATAGCACATCCACATTGCACTGATTTACACCCTAAACGGCGAAATGGCGCGACCTGGCGTTCTAGTACACTCGTATCTTTTTGTCGCCAAAACTATTAAACGATAGTTTTTTCGCAGTACACGGAAGGAGCAATTACTTCTGAACAATTTAGTGGCAAACGTCTGACCTTGTCGAAAACACCGGTAAAAGGTAATGCCTTGTGAAGGGGGTTTTATTAAAAAAAGTTGGTTCTACAAAAATATTAGATTAAGTTTGACGTGTTTATTAGAAGCATTTTTCAAAGCTATTTATTGTTTAAGCCGTAGATAAACAAGTCAGGTTCCTTGCAAATTGTTTGCATATAATGCTCTAGTGTTATTTACATACTTACTAAAAAACTTTATGATTGTTAATTAATTGAAAAAAAGTTTGATTTTTATGATGAAGCATGGACCTGAAATCTAAATATTTTCCGAAACTGGTTTGAAAATCTAATAGTAAATAGTTTCCATATATCATCACATAAGTAATATAGGTAGATCTCGTATAAAATTAAAAAAATAAATCAAGCTGAATGATGTATACAGAAGGGACTCCATATTCCTAAGGCCGTCCATAATATTGAATAATAGGGAATATGCATGAAAAACATATTTATCATCTATACAGTTTATCTAAAAATATAATACTAACAGTGAAAATATAATCAAAATTACTCGAAAAACGAAGGAAATGTAATTATTTTAAACTAATACTCTGTCCCTCTCGCGAAAACGCCGTTTTCTATGGCAGCTGTATAGGCGTCAAAGACGATGACGTCAAAGTTTACATCGGACTTCTCTTTCTAATTGTAATCTTTGAAGTTTTATAATTTCATCGCTGATGAAGGTATTTAAAAAATAATTTCATGATTGTTAACTAAAGCTAATAAGTATTTCATTTTGCAATTAAAGAAATCTTATGCATATTCCCTATTGCGTGTTAGGCCCTGTCCGCGCTGTGATTTTTATCCGTCGATTTTATTCCGCAATTCTGTAATACATGGAATCCTATGCCAGCATCCTGTCCGCTCTGGCGGAAAAAAAATCCGCGCGGAAAAACAATCAGATGACGGAATTTAATTCGCTCGCGAATAAAAATCGCAGTGCGTACACTGACAGGGCCAAACTAACCTACTGGCAGAACTCATTTTCGATTTAATGAAGAAGCCACAAAAATATAATTTCTCCTCTAAATTATTGGAAAATTCTTCTCAAATTCCAATCTTCAGTAATAGGTATTTATTTTCGCCAAAACCTTTACATTTTCCTTTTCTTATATGTAGATATGTATTTATTTACTAAAATATACATTAGTTCTTTTCTTTCTTCTTTTTTTCTTTTTTTTTTTAAACGTTGCTCCATCGTGTATCGTGGGTGCGTTTACAGACATACATATAATCACACATACACAAACAACTCGCACGCAACACGCTATAAAAACCCTGTTTAATTTATTTTTCGGGTTTTACTACAGTTTTCTTTTATATTACTTACTCTGCAATAAATTAACCATTTCTAATGGAATCCTTTAGATATAACCCGCAATCCAAAATACTGGCAGCCCAGTAGAAATATTAAACTTATAGTTATATATTTTACAGTTTGAAGATTCATTATTTATCTTATAGACTATATCGTCACTAGAAAGGCAAAAGTACTAAACTACAAAAAGGGCATTTTACAAGAGAGCGATTTAAAAACAAAACCAACAAAAATGTCACTACTAAAGCGCCAGTAACTTCTTAAGTATTGCTCAAATTGCTAGGAGACCAAGACCAATGTATAGAGCAAAAAAAAACCGAATCCAACCATATATAAAACTCATTTTAGCTAAAATGGCGCTTTAGTACTTTTGCCTTTTCGGTGGCGATATTCAAAAGTTTGTCTAGTATCCGTATAGACTAACTTGTAGGCGTAGCACTGAGCTACGAAGTGTTAGTATCCCTTAGTCTAATTAGGTGTTCGTGCTAAATGTTCTAAGATATAAATATATCAAACACTTAGATGGTGTTCCACCTTAAACGTACATGTTATACCTACCTATATCCATATAAATATTCGTTATAAGTACCTACTATAAAAGAACACTTACGAAAAACGGAACCAAATTATTAAATATTATGTACTTATTAGCATAGGTCTAGATACCTGCGAAACGAATCCCAAGTGAGATGTTTGTATTACATATAATTAAATGGATATTTTAGTAATATACAATTGGAGATATATTACATTATTATTGATGTTTCGGTCTGTCTCTAACTATGAAGTATAACAACTACCTACTAACTAGATCGTGATTTCATGCACGTTTGGTGCATTTCTTGTGTGTATAGCGTTAAGTATGAGGAACTATTAAAGCTTGGCTTTTTTTTTAAAGGAAATAAAACCTTATTTTCTACCTATGAGATACTTAGCGAATGCAAACTACTTTCTTGAATCTTCCACTGAATATTTACCCTATATGTATATTTACTTACCTAACTATTTAATCCAAATAAATGAAGTTTTTGAAATTAGATATATTGATAAGATTGTATTCAATTGTTTCAAATAAATTTATAATACCTAAATATTTCCTAAAATATTTAACTATATAATCCAGCTGTCATTTGTAGATCTTTGGCAGTCGTTACGGATAGTCAGAAGCCAGTAAAAATCTGACTCCAGTCTTGCCATGAAGTACCGTGTTACCCAATTAATGGGTTGTGGAGGTCTGGTAGGCAGCCGCTTCTCGTAAAATACTGGTATTCAGCTAAATCCGGCTTGACTGGAAAGGCTAGGCAGATGATGATGATTTAACTATATAATTATAATATTCTAATTTAATCCCAATGCAATTTAAGTGTGAAGACTGAAAAATCAAATTGTTGTAAAGTTTTGGACGGAGTAATTATACTTGTAGTTAGAAATGGCCACACTTAATTAATGTTAATCGTGAACACGAATTATCAAATGAGCTATTATTGTAAGTACCTAACACCGACCTAGGTTTAGCTGACATGCAGTTTATGTAAATTATCGTTTAGTTTAGTTTAGTTTAGGCCAAGTCCTAAAGAGAATGATTGTTTAGAAAAAAGTTAATGTCGCTTATTTTTGTTGACGATACGTTAATTTAATTCTGAGGTTTATTGAGAATGTTGTGTTAGAAATAAAGATTGTGTCTTGAAGCTGAGTTTTATTTTGATCATTGCTTGACAGTTTAAGCCCTATATATATGAAAAAATAATTTCGATCTATCATAACTCACAAATGTCAAGTAATTCGATCGGCTATTGAAAACGCACGTTAGATCTCTTGCTATCATTAGGTAGTTGAATGAACTAATGATAGCAAGAGATCTAACGCGCGTTTCACAATTTGTCACAATAATTTTCGTTTGAGAAATAGGCATATGGCCGTCTCTCTCGTTCTCAAGATTCCATAAAAGCAACGTTTTCATTTGAAACAGAAACTCACTTGGCATGGGAAAACTCTAGCTTATTTGACCCCTTTGGGGTCTCGCCAACGTTGGTACAAATGATTATGTGGCTAACCCCCTCCTATCGACAAGCTATTGACTGTACAACGAGCAAGGTTGTTCTGAATTTATAACAAGTAACACGTCGCAAAATGATTTCGCCCTAAATACTTATACTCGCTCTAATTGAAAACATCCCAATAATCTAATACACGATGTCATCTAGTGTCGGGAATGTCAATAAACAAGTGTCAGTACATATGCCCCAAGTAGCCGATAGATGGCGGTAGTTGTGCTGTAAACGTTTCGTAGTAGGCATGTGTTGCGTTTACAAGACACTAGTGATGAGAGATACAAAGAGAGCCGTCGACAGATGCACAGCTGTTAATCAGCAGGCAATAGATAGATATTTGTAGATCAGTAGGTAGAGTACATAAAAAGTAAGCGTGTATAAAAGCTCTTTTATACAACAGTTACATGGCTAGTAGTTCCCTCTTTTTGGTTGCTTAAAAGAAATGTAATTCTCTTACGTCATGGTCGAGAAATTCCATAATCTTAAATTATAAATTCCAACGAAAGTATCGAACCGAAACAGTATGTTATGCTACATGCGCAGGCCGGCTCGGCATGGCGGCATCGCTGCCGACCCTACTCCTCGCCTCCACGCCATGTGTCGATAACCCTGCAGCAGACGCGGCTTACCAACCTCACGCCTGCGCCGGTGACGTCTCCCAGCGGCGGCACTAAACTGGACGCATTCCAATGAATTCGCGAACGCGCCGCGACACTTTCTTATTCTCTCTAAGATCCCAAAAAACTCTGTAATAAAGACTTATTGACACATTATAACAAAAGAACACAGCTACTAAACGTTTTTGTCACTTATAAAGCAAAATGTTATCTAATGAACCTGGCGGGAATGAAGTCTGCGCTGCTCCAGTGTGACGCCTCTCGGCGGCTTTACATTCTTTCACATAGATGGCAGCAGTGAAAATATTTGACATTCCTTGGATTCCAATCGCAGTGGGCTCGGCTCAAATGTCAAACGCGACTATTTCGTCAACAGAGTCGTGGCGCGATAGTTGGATTTTATGAAATAACAACAAATACTTCTACATAGTGCGTTTGACGGACAATGGATAATAAACGATAGAAGTCAGTATATTTTTTGCGTCGCAGAGGTTACCAGCGTGTCGTGTTAATCTGACGAATGTATACAGAGTTTGTTGCGATTTCGATACATAACTATTGATTTTTGTTCTTCGCTGGTTTTGTAACATTGTCATGAAGGTTTCAGTTGTTTAGAACGCTATCAACTTTATAAACTAGAACGTTACGTCGTGCTCATTTAATTAAATTATAAATATTGTGTGAAACAACATTTCCCTTGGTCTCATTGAAGAACATCGTGGGAAAAACATACACTGTGTAAGTACCCACACTGTTTATATGTTATTTTTTGTAGTGTTAGAATTAAAAATTGAGTAAAAAATCTATGTGCGTAGCAATCATTTACTAACGTAGTTTCAGCATGTGTTGAACTCTGTTAACGTTACGAACAAGTAGACAGTGTTCAGTGTTCACAGAATATTGGAAACTAGGTATGGCAACCTCAATTATTTAACATGAATACTGCCTACTTTGGAAACAAATAAAATGCAAACCTACATTAGATTTAGTGCTTATGCGACTAAAAGTGATAATGCTTCCATTGGTGTTCATACTTATCATCATACGACATGATCCAGCATCATCTCAGTGCCTACTTAACGCTGCTATGCTATAAGTAATGTAATGACTAGTTACCTACCGGTTTGATTTGCGAGCGCGCCATGCAAAAAATTTCGCCGCTATACGGAGCGAAGGCAACAAGGTAGGTATTCAGCGAAGCTACATGGCATGGAATCTCGCGAACATAATAGTGTGGAATGCGACCGTACGCGGCGTACAAACGCTCTATTCCCACACAAGCGCATGTAGCGGGCGCACTTCGTGATAAGAGCACGATAAACGTCGCCCGATTAGCCAATGTTGACGGTGACCCCGTACGGATTCCATCAATTGTATTACAACGACAGAACCAAGCAGACTCGTTGCCAGACTTTTCAAATTACTCTCGAATTTATCACAGTGTGAGTAATCGTTACAGCTAAATGTAACTGTGTATATCAAATCGAATTCCCCTTACACCACGTGACGATTCAGTCAAATATTTACATTGTCGATGGCCTGGAACTGAACACACAAAGAACTCAGTATCCAGGAAAGTTAAATTAGAAAGATAACTGTTTGTAAAAACATGTACCAAGAGTTTCCTTCTAAGTTCAGTTACCCTAATTAGACAGAAGAGACGCAAGAAAAATTAACATAGTTAATGTAACTGAATACCTAGTTAAAATCGCTAACGGTATTTTTACACGTAATGATTCCAAATTCGAAGCTGCAGCGTTACTTTTTGGGAGCGACGATAATACACGAGGGGGGCTCGGCAACCCTACAATAGTAACATCTGCCGGTATCCCGGACTCGAGCCACGTGCGCTCGAGCACAGCAGGGGTAGCGACCGTCGTAAAAGCATCCTCACCCCAAATGCGGGCCAACCGACAAAAGAATACTTAAAACCGTCCATACATAACCCTAACCCCTAGTCTTAAGGCATAGTTTCAAAAGTTTTACGTTAAAACTGAAATAGATTATTATTTTTAGCATTTGGAATGTCAAGGTTCGACCAGCATGTGGTTTACGTTTGGAAACTGGCAGGTGATAACAATTTAGGCTGTATTAATTGGTATTGCCTCCTCACATTGTTACTAGTTGGTTTTAGCTACGTGTACCTAATTCATGACATGTTTAGTCAATCGATTTGTCTGCATATATATTATTACGAAAGATCCAAAGTTCTCTAATGCAACAACAATAGTCAACTTGCAACAGAATGGAATATATTGCAGTACAGTATAGTATAATAAACGACACATTATCATGTACTATTTCTTTTATGTTTTCTATAATTGTTTTCTGTCTAGTAGCAGTTATTATTTGTTATTTATTTACTATAAAAGGTTATAATAATTCTCCGCAGCTTACTTTAACTACCTACGCAGCTGTAGTACAACAGTAGGTACAGCTGCTGTAGTTAAAGTAAACACAGCCATCCTTAGTTTTTTATTGGTACCTCAGTTTCTGATCATATATTGTAATTACAAGCACTAATCAGTTTATGTAGACTAACAAAAATCCTAAATCATCCCACTGCCGTCGTCATTCGGGGTATTCTTTGTCACCCAGAATCTTATTAGCCGCCGATCTCTCTTTAGTCTCTCCTATTCTTATTGGTAGCCATGGTATTCACATTCAACCTAATCTAAAGGTACTAGTGATTCAATCAATACTATTTGTTAATTAACAAATTACACTGCACTCACTAACTCTTACCGGAACAGAAATTTGGTTTCCGTGAATTAATGATTTTATGCAAACACTTTCTGTCAATTCTTCAAATTCTTTTTTTTACCACAAAGTGGTTGTAGGGAATGTAAATGGCAAGTAGGAATTCTGCGAATTTGTGGTTGACTTTCCTACATTACAAATTGTAATGCATCCACTTATCCAGTTCTGATTCACTTAATGCAAGTAATGCTTCAAGAATTCAAGCTCGGGATTAACATTTTTACCAAGAAAATTATTGTCGAAGTAACTTTTTAATGGAATTTACGTGTCAAATTCCATTACAACTTCCATGCTCCGTTGAATGGGTTCGTGACCATCTGACTATGTGTCGAATGATCTATTCGACGTATGTATACCGACATACCAACACTGACCGTACTCGTGACTCCGCCTCCGGCCAGAAAAATTCTATTGTGGTTAATGTACCAAATTCCTCATCATTAACGTAGTCATCGCATCACTCGTCATTCCAATGTTTTGTTTGCCCTTCCCTTCTTCCCCAGCTCTCTACCTTATTCGAGAAAAAACATCACGCTTCGATAGAATTAAATGTAATGTCATTATTTACACATGATTGTATCCAGGAATCTAACCACCATTTAGATCCGTTAGTGAATTTGCTTATGAATTTATTATTATCAGTACTCGCAGCTCAAGGAATGCGCCTCTGCGCTTCATTCGCTTTATTATGTCTTTAGTATCATTAATTACAGTCGGTTTTACTTCTTTTTATTATATTGCTACTGACTGTCAGGTATTCAGTTAATTAAGCAATGCATTGTTGTCTACTTGTTTTGGTTGGCATGACCGTCACAAAAATATTTTGCTTGGTATGCATATTTAACTATGCGAATCTCGTTTATTATTAACACTATATTTTGGTCTACGTTGTTCAGTAATACGCAACTTTCTTAGGGTGATCAAATTATAATTAAAATTATAATGATAGTTTTGAAATCTGGTTCAAAATATGCGACTCATCAATCATTAAACGAATTAAGAAATATTGAAGTCACACGCGTTTGCGAATACCTCGTTACCCAACTAACATTTTGGTGTCAGTTACAGGCTTTTTTATGACTTTAAGTAATATAACAGGGTTATAATTATCTCAGTTATTACTAAAGACGATATAGAGGAGTTAACAAACAAGTTTTAGCCCCAATCGCAGCACTTCAGCGTTAATGGATGATGTAATACAGCTTTGAGAGTTATAATGGCGCTAGTAGCAGCAAGTATACTTAATACGTTATAGCTTTAACCTTTTTGTGACACCCAAGTATTTATAAAAGTCTTCGCCGGCACCTCTTAACACTTATTGTTGTATAGCTACTGCAATGAACTCTTTTATACCACTTAAGGTGCTATATTGACTATTATTGCAGTCATAAGCTATAAAATAGAGTTTATCGAGAGTTTAATAACACGAGAAACTAAAGGTGTCAAACAACTCCTCTATCTAGGTTTAACCTGTAATAAAGGGTTTAACTAAAGCTTATTGTGTTAGGCAGTCCTCTTTTACAGACGTTCCAAGGTATTGGTGTCAAACAACGCAAGTATGGGTCGTTATTAACACTAACCTCACTTTCGTAAAGTTCGCCATTGTTTTGGTAACCTAACAATTAATATTATTTCGAGTTATTCAACATTTGACTACAATAAACAAAATTTCTTACATTATTTGAAGCATTCCATGAATGCCACTTAATTTTACATACCACTGCTCAAGAAGCAGGAACGAATAGTAATATATAGCTTGAGGTACCTATTTTGTTATCATAATTTTTCTTTTAAATCTTTAATAAATCCTAGGCGCGTTAAAATTGAGATGAGAAACATGGTATACATTTACTGTGAAATCATAAGGGCAGTCATTTTTCACTTCATATACTTAAATAACATAATATTCCATAATATTATTCTGCTGTGTTGAATAATGGATGACATAACACTTCCATTACGAACAGATTTAATTTTAGTAAGGTTACAGGCTTTTTTATCTTTACGTGCGCTTTTTACCACCTGTAGTGCTCACTATCGCGGTAATACCGGTTAAAGTAGTAGCTGACGATGAATAAGCGCTCTTGTGGAGCTTTAAGATCTTTTTGACACCTTACTATAGGATTTATAGCACCTGTAGCGTTTACTAACTCTATTTTACAACGGTAATACAGATTAAAGTAGTAGCTGACGATGAATAAGCGCTCTTGTGCAGCTTTAATATCTTTGTGACACCGTACTATAGGCTTTTTATAACTTTTACCTGTAAAACTGTGGGCCTCTTTCGTGGTTATAAGTGAGTTAGAGCATGCTCTAACTCATTTGCACAGGTATGCGTTAACACATTTATACTCAAATGGAACTGATATACGAGTCTTATATAGGTTTTTTTAACGCTTTGGTGCTAGTTGGGTAATCATTCAAATATGGCGCAGTACTAGAGAATAATACTTTATAAAAGGTGCAATAATTTTCAGATACTTCCATGATATTCAATGAGATAGTCTTTGTAAAGAGTTAATGAATTTCAAGCTCATAGAGAGGTACTCTACTACTTGTTATGAACTGGCGAGTACAGCATTGAACCACATTCAAACGGTTGTTTTATCTCCAGTTCTTCACTTGATTAGGTACCTACTAGTTTCTTGCTTACACCACTTGAGATATCCATGTGGAATCGATTCGAAAAACTTATGATGATGAGTTCGGTACTCAGAACTGAGTTAAACAAGTTGATTTGTGGTGTAATTGGTAATGTAATTTATTTTATTCAATTTTATAAGTAATTATACCACCTTAATTTGTTATGGGTTCATCACAATCCCAATCACAACTATCAATAACATATTTGAGGTCTGCGCAGCATCATCTATCCGTATCGCGACGCGGCGTTGGTTATAGTTCTCAGCCTATTACCTCTAACTGTCGACATTCCACTGCACATTTTTAACTCGTGCAAAAAAACCAGTTGTTGCAAGTTAATTAAAGATGAAATGCTAATATTTTGGCGTAGCGTTAGTGTCTGATCTGCGATACAGTGGTCCATTGGCTTCGTTCCCGGTGCGGTCGCGGTATGCGGCCGATTGCCACGTTTCACAACTCTTTGTTTGATCATCTGATTCCTCCCTCTTATTTACGTGGTGTTCGTACGACTCGGCGCACGTCTGTCCACCGTCTAGCCGTTTACGTGCCGTGAGGAATTTCCGCCGCTTTGGTATTCGCATGCCTTTATGACTTTTAGTCTGCGATATTTAATTCCAAGCCAAACAGCTTTGCGCTGCCAGACATGAATTCCTTCAAATATTTAGACTAAATGAATGATGTCGACGTCTCGTTTCCGAACCAAAATATCTTCGGATGATATTGGATTGTCATTTGTTATGATAATGTTTAATTTTCATGTAAACTGTCAGGTGACTGTCTTAATGGTTTCATTAACTGATAAAATGTCTAGGGCATGATCTACCAATGTCAATTTTCTCTTTTTATATTTTAAGTGTACAAAAAACATGTGCTTAAATGTGTGTTGTCTGTTGTACCAGGTAAACATGGAGAAGGTGGAATCAGCACTGGACGTGCTATCACGGGCTGCGACGATGGTGCAGCCGTGTCCCGCTTACCCTGCAAGCGATTCAGACAGCTTCGGTAAATATTCTTTTTTTTTTATTATCCCCGTAGGAGTTCCGAAGGGAGTCTTTTTTGTCGGATTTCATAACTTCACTCGTACTGAGGCATGCATGTGCCAACTAGCACACCCTATAAACCGGGGAAGAAAGAATTATCGGAATGCGAAGCGGTTGATTTACGCTATCGATTACAATATATCTCTACAAACGAACGAAAATAGTTGTCACTTAATAAAAAGCAAGCAAAACGAAAATGATAAAAGTTGATAAAGCGACCGCTGAATATCGACTACCTATACGCGAGATGGCACGCGGCCTTGTAGGCGGGTCGCATTCCAGATTCCACCTGACATTGTTTAATAGACATCCAACGAAACCGTCGCGTGCTAGTCGTTCTATAAGAAAAGGAATCTATAGCTCCTCACACATTATATACATTTATTTTTAGAAGCTTGTACAGTTCAATTAGCTGTTTTGCCTGCAACTCGGTATTCGCTCTGCAAAAACAATTGTTTCAACAATCATCATTGCTTTCCATGATTTGTGTCGTTCAACTTTACCGAATAGCAAACAATTCGACGCTTTTGTCGGAACTGTTGCTTCAAGCGGATACGGACCGACAATCGTTTCACAAAGGATACTATTGTTTATCTACTTGGACTGGTTTCGCGATAAAAGGCTTCATTGACGATTAAACCTCGCTTCCTCGCCGATGGCCGTCTGAATATGACGGCCACGCTGACCGATTTTTCTTGGTGATACGCACTCGAGCGTCACATCCGGGTTAAATGTGGAAAAAATTGGATTTCACATACATTGATCGTAATTATTATAAAGTCGTGAACGATTAACCATTAATAAGCCTTTCTCTCTAAGAATAACTTAACAATGGAGTTAAACCCCGATGAGAAAGCAGAGCTTTCTGAGAGCGACCGCGAGAATTTAGCTTGGCGACGTGAAACGCGTCCCGCGCAAATTTCGCCGACCCACAATCCAGCAGCTCATCCGGCTTGCCTTGCCTTGCATCCCTCTGTCAAAATCCACATACCTCTACCCACATATGAAAAAGTTTTTAGTCGATACCGAACATTCTTTGGTCCTAATTGCAACCTATATCCCCGGTAATTAATTTCGCTTCCTAGCATTCAACAAGCAATTTATTCGAATTAGTTCTTAGAAAATTAATGATATATTCAAGCTCAAGCATTTACGTAGTATTGTTAACATTATCATGTAGACAATTGGTCTGAGGAATTTCACAGATAAAAAATGTGTAATTTTAATTCCACTTAACGATGCAGATTTGATACGCGTACCTATCTAATCAAAATACGGTCACGCAATTTAAGTGATGTGTTCTTGTTTATTGAGTGTTTACAAACAATGGTCGGATCGCGGATAATTATGCAATGCGATGACAGCGGCGCGGGCGCACGCGGCTCGCGCTCACTTTCGTTGGTCTGCGTGCTGCGCTGCGCGGGCGCCGAGCATGCGTGCCCCGGCCACCACCAGCACCAGAGAAAGCGTTCAGGAATTTGGTCGGACCATGCTCGTGTCTCTACCGACCAACAAATTGGCACGGCTCATGTTTTAGGGCTGCCTCGTCAACTACGACCACGCTGCGCCCGCGCATCGCTTGTGTAAAACGCAGCTTACTAAAATGTAGATACTGTTTCATAACAGCAGCGGAACATTTAACAGAGGTCCAACGCCCTAACGGCTAGAAGAATTAAGCAACAAATGAGATATCTTGGCCACACCACTTCAAATTTACTTAGTTTGAGTATTCCAATGATTACATAATAGCTGCGCCCCACCCAATACTTAAATCTACGAATATTTTAGCACTTGGAAATCTAGAGGTGGTTATCAATTTATCGTATCAATCGCACATTACTTTGTGTATGTAGTTTTACAGCTCTCTAGAAATGCAATACCTGGCATTCTATCACATGTATCGAATTGAAATAGGTTTTATTGCGAAAGATATTGGGGTGAATGTGGCATGAACGAGTATATCCGGAACGCAGAGGCGGCGTGTTACGGTTTCGAAAAGAATGCTGAATGTAGGTTGCGTTGCGGACTACAGTTACGAGCATTCTTAGGACGGCATGCAATCGCTGATCACTATTGTTGTAACTACTAATATTATTTTCGGACATCGTAAATTAAAGTTTTGCATAGTTGTTTACGTCCGCCCGGTAGAAATTGCGCAAAGTGCGATCAACAAAACAATAAATAACGATGATTAGTACCTATCTGAATAATGCGCTATGACACCTCATACCGATACCCAATTAAAATATGAAAGCTTTTATAGTTAATAAATTCCAACAATTAGTGGTCGGAAAAAATGTGAGTGCGTGCTTCAGTGACACCTGAGGCACTGGACACGGCACGCGCTGAAGGAATCCCGATAGCAATGAAGTCATCATGTACAGTAGAATTTCTAATGGCAACGGATTCCATTTCGTTGGCAGCGAAGCGAGAGTGCAGCAATTCCAGCTATTCGGGCCGTCTCGCATATTGTTACAATGATCTAATAGAGGCTGCTAACTAGACGCCAATGATATTTCTACAAAAATTTGTTAGATATTATCACATAATTCGGTTCATTACGTAGCATATTTTACTTGTATTTAATTTAAATTCCGTATTAATAAAACAGTATAAGTATAGTAACTTACTAACTACTTTACTAAAAAAAATATCACATTAAACACCCAGTGCTCTCCCTCCTCTCTCCTACTTGATCTAGGTATGCTGTGCCCGACAGGGTCCATAATTATGAATAATATAATAATTTTTCTACCACCGGATCAACTGTACTTATGCAATAAAGAATTGAGAATTGAAAGGAATATTTCGAAAATATCATACACAAAATATGTAGTAGTACGCTGAACTGACCCGTTTCTGTGACATTGAACGCGAATTGATATTTTATGACGCTTCGGTTGGAGACACTTTATTTGTAATATTCATTCGTGAATCGTGATGGACGTCAACAAAGACTCAACATACTGCAGAGATTTTTAAACGAAAACCTTCCAAATCTATGGAAACCTTATTAGTAAACCGTCCGTGACTTCGTATTTCGAATAGAGAATGGTCCCTTAGTAGGTACCTAAACTCTATATTGGTTATGCACGTCTTCTTGTGTGTATTAACGAATTTAAGAGCTGCATTAAACGTGTTGCCCATTACCGATTCGTTCCGCGATTCCTGCGACATGACTTGATACTCGCATCAACTCGTACTTAATAATAAGTAAGGAATGTTAATAGCCTTCGGAGGCGTTTGATTTTTCACTTGACCTCTCTTAGAGTCATGTTATCGTGTCTTCGAATACTTGAAAGTTTACGCCACCAGGAATGTACAGTTTGTACTCGTTGTAGATAATAAAATTTTCAATAAACAGTAAGTAGACAGACACTAAACATGCATGGATTCCAGACAACGCCCGTGGCCGCGGTGATGCAATGTGCAATGTCGTGACGCCGGAACTACGTCATTTTTTACACTAAATAGGTAGTAATTTTAAGTGCCATGAGCGATTATAAATCGTAGAAAGTTCTTTGGAATGATAAATCTAGTGAGTTTGCCTGATTATGTGCGACGTTTATGAATTGAGACGTTTTTTTCTTACGTCCATTAGGCGTTATGGTAATATGTTTTTTTTATCCGAATTCCATTCGTATGCGTGGTTGGACGTTGTATGAAACATTAGGCCAACATTTGAATCCACATAAGGGATCTCCTTATAGTTGATTGAATTGATCGAAGCATGTCAGGGCTACCACGTACTACCTATCCACGAATGTACGTGGTGCTATGTTATGTTATGTTATGTAATAATAAGTTCGCCGCATACATAGCGGAGTTGGGAGACTACCTGCCCGACAGCCGGCTGGACGCGACAAACTATAAACCTCTTCAAACTAACTCATAATATTTTGCAACTTTGTTTTTTAGGGCCGCCTGCTCTCACATTATTGTCTTTTCACAAGATAAAAATCGTAAAATAAAAATAAAGCCACAAGAGCTTTATTTCTTTCGTCTGGAATAAAAATATGATTATTAAGTTTATATTATAACTGGTCCGCTCCTATTGGTCTAAGTGTGATGATATACAGCCTATAGCCTTCCTCGATAAATGGCTATCTAACACTGAAAGAATTTTTCAAATCGGACCAGAACTTCCTGAAAATAGCGAATTCAAGCAAACAAACTCTTCAGCTTTATATATTAGTACTAGTTGACCCGCACAACTTCGTTCGCGTCACAATTTTCATAACTAGTCCGCTCACATTGGTCTTAGTGTGATGATATATAGCCTATAGCCTTCCTCGATAAATCGGCTATCTAACACTGAAAGAATTTTTCAAATCGGACCAATAGTTCCTGAGATTAGCACGTTCAAGCAAACATACAAACAAACTCTTCAGCTTTAATTTTCGAGCACTATTATCAAAATTTTCTCGTTTTTGTGGGCTAAAACAGGTCTTGTATGCACTACAAAAATGATTTTCATACAGGAAAAACAACAATGCATTCGTATTTTGTTGATTCATCCAAATTCCTTCAAAAACATTAGTAGCTGACGTCTTTTGTTCACAGTTGTTTAATTTTAACGATAATTTGAAATTATTAGCATTTCTAGCAGATCCGCGCTTCTTCGTCTTCGCCTGCGTCACATTTTTCATTAAAGCGCCTTTTGGTCGTAGCGTGATGTTATATTATAATTTCCTCGATAAATGGGCAACACTAAAATATTTTTTCAATTCGAATCAGCAGTTCCTGATATAAGCGCGTTCAACCAAACAAACAAACTTTTTATCGTTATAAAATTACTTTATAGATTCATTTATGAATCTCCTGAACATTCCACTTCTCTAAAAGAAACTGCGTTGTCACAGTGAAAGCCTCGGGAAAACTTTCCGTCAAATCGGTAACGCACGTATAAACTTTTATCTATATCTTATCTATGCTTCTATCTATACATCTATATTAATATATAAAGCTGAAGAGTTTGTTTGTTTGTTTGCTTGAACGCGCTAATCTCAGGAACTACTTACTGGTCCAATTTGATGGTCTTTCAATGTTAGATAGCCAATTTATCGAGGAAGGCTATAAGCTATAACTCATCACGCTAAGACCAATAGGAGCGGAGCAGACGAAGTTGCGCGGGTCAACTAGTAAAGTAATATGAAATAAAACTATTTAAAAACAGGTTTAAGTTTAAATAAAACATGATTTTCGATATCTAGAGTTAAATAATAAAAAAATTAGATCATTATCTATTTTGTACGATATACATTCAGTCAAAAAAGTATCGGGAATGGATGATTTGTTTATGGTTCCAAATTCAAATTTTTGTTTTTTTTGTAGTTGTTAGTTTTTTAGTTGTTGTTGCACAACTGTTTTCCATTTTGGCGCGGAGTTTGAGTTGCATCTGTTATTTATATTAAATACAGTGCTGGTTTTAGTAATATCATATATAGTGTGTATGGCGAATTTCATAATGGACAAAAATATCGAACAAAGAGTTTGTCTTAAATTTTGCTTCGCCAATGGAATTTCGTGTTCGGAGTCACTGAAAATGTTACAGAAGGCTTACGGTGAATCGACTTTATCAAAAACTCGTGCTTATGAGTGGTTCAAAGCGTTCAAAAGCGGTCGAGATGTGATGGAAGATTTGCCTCGCTCTGGTAGGCCGTCAACGTCTACAACTGAAGTTAACATCGCAAAAGTGAAGGAAATAGTGACTGAAAATCCCCATTCAACTCTGAGAGAGATAGCCGCCGAACTTTCTGTATCTCACGAGTCGATCCGTACCATTTTAACTAATCATTTGGGTATGAAACATGTTGCTGCTCGGCTAGTCCCAAAAGATCTGAATTTTCTCCAAAAACTCAATCGCATGAAAGTCGCTGAGGACATGCTAGAACGAGTCAGTTCGGACCCAACATTCATGAAACGCATTGTTACTGGTGACGAAACGTGGGTTTACGAGTTTGACATGCAAACTAGTCAACAAGCTTCGGAGTGGCGCCTTCCAACTGAACCGAAACCGAAAAAACCACGCCAAAGTCGATCAAAAGTCAACGTCATGTTGACTGTTTTCTTTGACTATCGCGGTGTTGTGCACTCTGAATTTTAACACTCTGACCCGGAAGGTCTAACGGTAAATAAAGAATATTATTTGAGCGTTATGCGGCGTTTAAGAGAGCAAATTCGACGAAAAAGGCCAGATTTGTGGAAAGAAAATTCTTGGATTTTGCACTACGACAATGCGCCTTCGCACAAGGCTATCATTGTGAACGAATTTTTAACCAAACACTCAACAAATACCATCCAGCAACCACCATATTCACCAGATATGGCTCCTGCTGACTTTTTTCTTTTTCCTAAACTCAAATTACCACTTCGTGGCACCCGTTTTCAATCGATAGAAGACATAAAGGAGAATTCGCGGCGAGAACTAAACTCAATTCCGGAAGCAGCGTTTAAAAATGTTTTGATGAATGGATTATTCGTTGGCGCAAGTGTATCGTTTCTAAAGGAGCATACTTTGAAGGTGATAAAATAAATTTGGATGAATAACAGACATTTTGTGTATTATTGATCTTTTCCCGGTACTTTCTTGACAGAGTAGTAGATATTAAAATCGCGATTCTTAGCTTTTCGAGGATTATTTCATATTGATCCAAGGCGTTAAGAAACAGTGAATTATTTCTGTAAGGTTTTAAGTTCTTAAGTTTATAACTATTGTGGTAGCTATAAACTTAAGAACTATCTACCTATTGTTGAATTGTCCTCTACCTGTATATGCATATTATCGTGCGCCGCAACTTTGAAAAAAAAACAGGAGTTAGATAAACCACCTCATACTTTTTCAATAAAACCAACGTAGGGAAATAGAGTTTTCCCCACTTTGATTCGCTCAAGCGCACAACGTCTTCAATTTTCACAGTTGAACTCTAACCACCGCAAAACAACATCAAACAATGATTTGAACCGCGTAACAGTAATTGATGTGCAGTTAGTCGGCTTTTTTGTACTCTGTAGCACAATTAGCAGAGTTGACGTTCCATTGTATTGTCAGCAGGTAAGCCGGTAATCATGATAGGTAAACGTGGCACTTTATACTGTGTCTGATCGTTCAGGCTTCCATATAAAAATTACGATCTGCTCGTTCCTTACCTTGGACGGCGGCATTGTTAATGACGACTGAATTTTAATGCTAACCCTGAGAAATGTATCGTACTCAGAAGATTTATATAATAGAATAGATATTCCTTCAATTTAAGTGTTCTTAAAGTTAACAGATAGAGGAGCTCGTGGCTAAATAATAACAGCCGCACGGGTCAATCATCAAGGTTAAGCAACGCTTGCCGAGGTTGGTCTGTGGATGGGTGACCATCTTAACGTAACGAGTTTCCTCTGTGCCTCGGAAAGCACGTTAAGCCGTTGGTCCCGGCTGTCATTTGTTATCTTTGGAGTCATTACGGATTGTCAGAAGCCAGTAAATCTGATTCCAGTCTTGCCAAGAGGTACCGTGTTACCCAGTTAATGGGTTATGGAGGTCTGGTAGGCAGCCGCTTCACGTAAAACACTGGTATTCAGCTGAATCCGGTTTGACTGGAAGCCGACCCCAATATAGGTGTAATAATATTTCAGCTTTATAAGCGACTTCTGATTGTATATATTCTGATTGTATGTATAGGTGTCACCGCCCCAATCAGTTTTTTTATAATTTACTTCTTGAAATAAATATGCATTATCATTTCCTAAGTAGATTTGAAGTTCGTTTGTGAAATAATATGGTATATTCGAAGTCTTGGTTAAATATTCATTTGAATTCATTTCATCATTCATTGATTGCTCCCTTTGATTACTTGCTTGAATTCTTACTTGAGCGTTTATACGGAAATTCATTCTGCATCTTCCCACTTCCTTCCAGGAATCATCTCAGAAGATTAAGGACTACGTCAGTTCCTTGTTCATACGATTATTAACTGGATTGCAGTCCAATCCATCTTCATCCTTGCATCGGCTACCACAATTCTAGAGATAGTGACCACGTCAAGGATTCAAGACCTCCTTGATGATATTCCACTAGCTCCTACTTTCAGCGGCTTTCAGTGCATACAGTTCTTTAGATTCTCATTGAATTCAACATAAAATTCCATACACATACATAAGTAGATCTCGGAAGGTCACGGACGAAGTGTCCGTTACGCAAGCAAGCACCGTCGACCGTCATGCTTCGGCTGAAACCCCAGGGTGGGCACGCTAATTACTGACAAGCACTTACCACTCATTCTTTAATATTACATTAGTACTGTTACTGAGCTAATCTCGAGCAGGAATTAATAACAATGCTGGTAGGTACAGTAACTAAATGCTGCTAATTATTTCTAAGCGTAAAATTCTATTCGTCGTTCGTAGGCTTCTCTGCTACCTACTAAGTTCAACTGTTTGGTGATTTTTAATTACTTTTTTGCTTGCACTGATGGTTCCTCTTACGCTGCCAAGGTTTGCCGTGCCGCTGAAACTTTTTGTTTTGGTTGTGTGTGGAGAGGGATATTTACCTTTCTTATTTTAAATGTCTTCTTATTTAACTTTGTGCTTCCACATAGTTATAGTCTTGGCATGGTTCGTAGCTTTTTCACTCCGTAAGGAAAACCTGACAGCGTATAAGTAAATTATTAACATTCAAGCATTCTTTTTGCATTGCGTCAAGCAGTTAAGTTTTTATTCGGACGCTAGCTATATAGAATATCTTGACGTCAAGATATTCTTCCAAAGTAGGTACATTTCCATGATCTTATTAATATTTAATTGAATTTTCTGATGAAAAATCATGATTATTTATGAAATTCCTTTACGTTATGTGGTAAAGAGGTTAATTTTCTTGCAATTCTTGGTTTAAATAGCTACCACAATAAGTTGAACGTGGATGAAAAATATTTGTAGTGTAATTTGACAGCTGCGGTATATTACAACAACCCGTTTCACTACCATATGCATACAATAACGCTTATCAGTCGATGAGTAGAACGAGTACACGAAAACAGTTTCCCACTGTTTTTTAGGTCTGCTGTCGATAGTGCCTCCATCTTTTTGGAACTATGCAAACTACATGTTCTGAGGCATGTTTCAACTTGCCCCTACAGCCTGTTTACTCTACTTTCCGTGAAACTAGATGGCGCTAACCCGAAATGTGGCTTGAAGTTGTATTTTTCATACGCGGTAGAGGGCGCTAGTCGTGTCAAAGTAACCTCTTGCTATTGATTTTTTGTGTGTTGGGGTGTTAGATAGAACACCTTTATTATGCGAGACTTGATTTATACAATGGCAATAACCTTTGTAAACTTATTCAGTGTGAAATAGAGGAAATATTTTCCTAGAAATATACCCATGTCGGTGAGAAGTTGCCATTTACCATCCTACCTACCTACCAGTAAGTAGGCTCTATGAAGATATCATTATAGATACAAGTTCGCACGTCCGTTCCTTGATCTCATTGTTAGACCTACAGTCTGATTACTGATTCACATCTGCCTTCTAGTGAACATCTAAAAACGTGCACATTAATTAACCACTTAAATAAAACCCGCGAATTCTTAAAATGCAGCAATCCGAAACAAATGCACAGAGTCACGATTTGAATTCAATTAGAATTGAATAAACATGTAATAGGTTATCGAAATGCGTAATAAGAACGCAACGAATGAATACGATTTGTAACAACGATTGCAGAAACATGGCAACGCTTAGGTATTAACTGAAACCTTAATACCTATGTCACACAAGAAGATTTATTTATTTATTTTTGTACATAAAACCTTAAAAACTATCTATAGGTAATAAAAATAACACAGGTAAGTATATTTATTAAAAAAATAAAAACAAAAAAGCGCCTCTACACATTTTCAATGAACTTCAGAGCTACTTCTGTGGACTCATTAGGCTACAAGATGCGTCAACAAGCCCGATAGTATTTTATTTGATAAAGCAAAATATTCTGAAATTTGCATAGCTTCTTTATGTAGACAACTGCCCATTTATCCAAGCAGGAACCCAGCCATATAAATGATGGCTGCCCGCAGTAACTTGATGTGTTTTAAACACAAAATTAATAGATAGAACATTAAACTAACCAATAGACGACGGTAGTAAAACAGTTATGCTAATTACCAACAGCTTTAATTGATAGGGACATAAAATAAATTCTAATAACGTCCACTTGAGTTGATAGGTGTACCTATTAGTAAAATTGCACCTATCGCCTATCATATCACAACACTGCAAAATGTAGGTACAGTGGAATGCGGAATGGTTCGTGGCGCTTCCCGTACTTTCGCTTTACACATCCGCCTTCCCGACTGTACTGACTTCGGTTGCTCTTGTTATGTAAACAAATCATTCGACACATCTTTACAGCCGTCTTCAGACAATAAGCCGTGTTTTGTAAACAGTCTTTAATGTCATGTTATGTAAGCCATCGATAGACGAATCTGTTTTGACTAACCGAATTATTGGGCGCCTATTTCATGAGCTCGTCACTCGCATTGTTATATTCTGATTTGTGTATTAAAGATGATTTCAGGAACGCTAAACTATTGAATTATTTGGGGGTTATATCATCTTTCAAGTCATAATAAACTGGCGATTAATTCAGTAGTGTTTATCGTTTGTGTAAACTATTCAATTACCAATAGTTAATGAGCAATAGCACGCCAAACGTGGAAATTCGTGAAAATATAGCTAATAAAGTACATACATAGTGGTATCTATAGTTTTACTATTAACTATGGTCGTTTAATTGTCATCATCATCATCTGCCTAGCCTTTTCCCAACTATATTGGGGTCGGTATGGTCGCTTAATTGTATATAGGATAAAGTTTTACTGACAACTATAAAAACAGACTCTTTGCTTTCTGCTGAAAACAGTTGTAATGTTCGAATTTCAGCACCTGAAAACAACATGCATAAATTCATGCATACATATGCAACACAAATATATTTCGAAAAAAACAGAAACACAATTACAAACAGAACAAAAAAATAAAGAAAACCAATTTATTTGGCGCACGCGGATTCACACAATTTAGGTACAATAAAAGGAAGTATGACTTAATTTTCAAAAACAATAACATTGTGTGCCAGGTCCAGTTCAGTAAAATGCCAGACAATTAGGTGCTGCCTGACGCTGGTTTTCAACTGCACCTTATGAAATTAACAAACTAATTGGTAGATAACACAGCCACAAAGCTTAATACGAGCTAACTTGCGTTGAGGCGCGGTAACCTCACGTAGCTAGCTGTACCCTAATCACAAACTCACAACTATAGTTTTGAAACCCACAATCTTTCGTTTACATATGTAAATGCGTACCTAACTATAGGCACTATTCGTATTCATACATAATATTAGTAATATTATTCCTGGCTACCGTCTACCGAATCTTCGTGTTGGAAAATATGCCTCGGAGGTGCGCGCGCGCTTCCTCGTTAAACGAAAAATCTAAATGACTGTTCTGCATATTAACACAACAAGTTGATGGTTCTGCCTCGAGACACGGACGCTGCTACCGGCTTCAAGCAAACGAAAACGAGATTTTAAATAAAATTATATAATTTTAAAGGAAGGCTTTCCGGCTTCTGTCATGTCGGTAGCGATTTGCTGCACGATAAGTTTTTATTAAATTTTTAGTTGCATACTAAATTTAAAAATATATTTTCAGTTGATGCATGCATTTTAGTTTTTGCAACAAGCTCAAAATAATGCAATTTGTCAAATTACACTTTTTCATACATTTTTTCAGACACTTGGCATTTCGAATGCCATTCGATCTAGAATTGCCAGATCGAATTTTAACAAAAAAGTCCGTAGCAAACATGGCAGGTAATTTTACAACAAAATAATTATCATTTTCCTCATTTGTTCGAAACTAGCAAGTTGTAAATAAATGTGGAATCACAAATTGCTTAGGCATGCGGAACTGACGCCTTCAACCAATTAATAGTTATACATAAATGTACTTAGGGAAGCCAGCGCCGGCAACGCGGAATTACTTATGTTTTCATGTAATAGGTATGCCGTATGCGTGATTACATGAATATGAATCCGATAACAAATTATGCAAATGTCTCACACGTAGTCTAATATGTGGATTATTTTCGTAGCGGCTCATGAGTGGCATCTTGTTTATTTGGAATCATTCGCATTTTTTAGCTGCCTACTTGATTTTCGACGGTTGGAACGTCGAAAATCTACTGACCTATAATATTTTTAAATTAATTTTGTTTGATGAATAAATTAAATTATTCTGCTTTTCTTGGACGTCAAAAGGCTTTTCCAACACACGAGGCAGGCTTTGGTCTACCAGCTGTTTCGTATAACAACATGTCCTCTGATTGTCATACAAATTAATTCACCTTTGACATGCGTAGCGATTGTAGCGGGTAGCCCCAAACTTGCAAATTTGACAAGCACTCCAATCTTAGGTATAGCTCCCGCAGTAATTGGATTGCAGAGGTCAGGTAGCAGTCACTCGGTGTGTGAACTTGCAAGGCCATCGAAGGTGACCGCCGTATACTTGCAAAAAGGCTCAACAAGCCTAGGTATGCTATGCTCTTGAAGATAGAAATTAACATAACATAACATGATTTTCCCGATTCCAACGATAGGCCTACTTAGTAGGGAAACCGACGTCAATTCCCCTCAGCAAGCATTAAATCATCTCGGCACAAAGTAGAGGTATTATTACGCGAACGTAGTCACTTAACCTTTGCTCAAAGGGGACCCACGAATACCTACTTCAAACGAATATTTATGTTCGTGCAGAATTTTACGATCCCGCAGATGTAGTCTGCGTAGTCTGCGTACCCTCTCTTTTAAATGATCGATATGCGTGCAAATAAGCAGGGCCTTAAGCGAAGCATTATACCGCGGGAGAACGGATGGGCGCCCCAGGCGTACGCGGCGCGCATGCGCCCACTGAATTACACCTCCCTCCCTACCTAAATATTATCCCGTTTATATTGAAAACAACACGCAAATTGCTGTTAATATTAACTTAATATTTTATATCCGTTTGATCACTGAAAAATGATGTGATGTGTTTCCGTTTAAAGTCTTTTCGTTCCCTTTAAGCGCCCATTATGGTTATTACGGGATCTGATAGGCAAGATCGAGAATTCGCTAAGTAATACTTTATAAGAAAGTGTTAACAAGTCTGCAAGGCTTGTATGACGCTGCCACTAGTACTTGCTACAGTAAAAATAGACGTGAACGTCTAGGTTGCTTTCATTGCTATTTATTTAGTGTCAAGGAGCTTCACTGCGATGTGTGGAAAGGCCAGATCAAACTAAATGGCACAAAAAAAACGAAGTTGGCGATAAGGACATCAAATTAATGGTTTTTTAAAGAACAAATTTAAAAACTGTTTTAAATTATTGTCGTGCTGAAAATAAAAAGCTGCCTTTGTTTATTATCTGAATACCTACCTAAGTATGTTAGATATTTTTATGAATGAAAATTATGTCATGTCAAATACATTTTTCATTTATTCATAATACCACTGACTACGATTTTAAGATGAACCTTTCGAAAGGTCTCCTTTATAAAACAGAGACTTAAAGACCTCTTAAAGGAGTCTCTCCCTTGCCCCTTACCTTTACTTTGCTTGGTGTACCTGGGTAGCCACTCGTATTTTCATTTTATCCACGTTTACACCATTCATTCTATCAATTCTAGGCCAGCAGCGTGGTATAGAAATCAAATCCCGAGCAACAATGACCGACAAATGATCCGCTTCACTGGTTCCAACTCACAAAATACAATGAATTAGAACAAAAAATCTACTTGACAATTACACCTGCCCGGTAGATGTTTATGTAGTATGAAACTTGTTTTGGTCAAAAAACGTTTGTGTACTACTTTACCTACCTTGTAGAAACTTTCATTCCACTTCTGAGGTCCTATGGCTTGAACAGCGGAAATTATTTCACCATCCCAAGAAGCATAGGTAGTGTAGGCGGCTAGAATAATTTTGCCTATCAGTTTTGCTGCTACATTTCTGTAATTAAGTATGCCTCTCTATTCTTTTAGAAACTTTTATACTATTCATTAGGTCCTAAAGCTTGAGCAGCGGAAATTATTTCACCATCACAAAAAGCATACTGTAAGCGGCTAGAATAATTCTGCCTATCAGTTTTTCTGCAAGATTGATGTTACCAAATATGCCTTTAACCTTGTAGAAACTTTCATATGTACTCGAAAAGTCTAAAATTTGGAAAAGGCATAGAACCATTGTTCGGCAACGTGACACGTTAGGGTACCATATTGCCAACATTGTTTCTTTAAATGACTTCTACCCACATCTATGTTAGAAAAGCTCAGCTACTTTGAAAAAAAATCCAAACGTCTTTACCAGTTCCCATAGAAAAAAGTTCGAACCCCTTACTTCACCATCACAAAAGTAAGCTGCTAGAATAATTCTGTATTAGTGTTACTGCTAGACTTCTGTTTTAAAAACTCGTATTGACGGGTCGGTATTCAATTTTAGAACGGCGCTTTTGTCATCGTTCATAGTTGACAATATGTGACATGGGTCTTGGTTTGTAATTCAATATCTACTACTTCTACCTGAACCACATACATAACTTCATCAAGTCGCTTTTGTTCCCTCTTCGGTAGACTTGAGTTCGTCAGGTCTGCTTAGGACTGTCCTATCATCTACTGTTGGATCCTCATTAGAAGCATGTAGGTCATTTTATATTGTTATCGCAATGGCAGTGTTCTCAAATCAAGATTTCGTTGGATAATTTAGTTTCATCATTTTCGTACCCTTGTTCGATGTTACTTGGGGTCAATACGTTTTCCTCTACAATTCTATCCTGTCAACTGCCTCGCTGTGACTGACTCTCTTTTCTTTCATTTCATTGCTCACAAAATTCGTCCATCTATTCTAGATTCGAATTTAGTTAAATAATCTCATAACTTACATTTATCTTAGTTATTCCTATGGGTGGATAAATGGACGCTCTTTATATAGACTAAAACTAAACCTATTAATTTTATCGAACTAATCCATATAAGTTTACAAACGCCATCTGCTGAGGTTAAACCTTGCGTAAACCTTTAGTTAATGAACTCGTTTATCTAACCTTACAGGCGCAATATTGTATTACTGGATTTATTAATAAATGTCATAAATAATAGTCTGATAACTACAAATCTCTTAGTATATTGTAGGCAGGAATAAATCTATAAGCCATCACCAGTTTTGCCGCTTTAGACACAGGGAAAATAATTGTTTTCTCTGATCATCGTGTCTTATAGCCGTGTTAATTCCCTTATTAATTTACCATTTCTATTCGGCGAAATCCTCAGGCATAATTAAAGCACGGCGCCAAAGTCTACCTGTCGGTGTACCTTTGGCCGCCGCTCTATTAGACAATAAAAAAGTTAATGCCTATACGGGCAGCAGAGATGCGGCAACTTCTCACAGTCCCCCACCCTCGCTCCTCCCCGCGCACCTCCGACAAAAATAAAACACAACCTTCCAAGGATACAACCACCGTAATTTTAAATTCAACATAACAACACTAAATTGGCAAGCAAAATTGAACACTGCCACTTAAGAAACAACGCTCAATTTCTTTGCTCACTCTACAGCTTCTGTACCATCTTAAAGCGCAACCCAATCAACACTTTAGTATCTTAAGAATAAAGCTCAGTATTGCAAGAAAGAAAAGCAAATAAGGTTGTAGACGCAAAGGCAGGGAGAAGAGTAAAGGGGGTTCATTAATCCCCGCGCCCTGCGCGCACGCACTTTCATGAATGGACCGAACAGGTTGATGTGTTTCAACTACAGGATGATTCTTATAAAGTCAATAATTTAATCAGTAATTAATTAGAAGAAATATTTTTGTATCTCAATTTATAAAAAAAGAAGATATGAGAGAACAAAAGATAAGATTTGATTATTTGTTTATGCGAGAACATCACGTAGGCACATTTGAATGCATTTATTCATACCGACTAACGGAGATAATAAGGTCACTAATCAAAATTACAAAACAATGTTTTGTGTGATATCGCGAAGTCTTCACTGACTTCCAAATTGTGTGATGTCATCAGTTCCTTTGTGTTCAGATAGTGAGCACAGATGACCGTATTTGCTCTCAATTCTTTCACCTTTGCCTCTGGTGACAATCGTCGTAGTGTTGTCAAAATCAATTGACGTCTTGGGTTTTTCACATTTTATGATTTTGTCAAGAGTAATTTTTGTTACTGTATCTATTACTTTTAAGGCTTGCTGTTCGAAAAGTCCTTTTTTGTCAACTTTCCAAGTCTTAGTCCATACAGCTTTATCTGTATGTAAGCAGTCCATAGTAAAGTTGGCGTGCGTGCTATGTGGCCAAACAGGTCGTTCCACTAACATCCTGTGCATGGAAGGTTCGAAGGAAGCGCCGCAACGTCCGGCCGCGTGGATGTAGCGTGATGCTCTTTTTCCTTTTCGGTTTTGTTTTTTGTTCATCTCATTTATTTATTCCAATGTAATCTCTTCCAGTTCATTTTTTATTCAGTCGGCCTTCAGTGTTACCTGTGCCGGGACGCCAAAGCCTTGTCTATATTATCGTCTTAGCACATTTGCTAAAGGAACCGTTTGACTAAAGTTTTCGGTGTTGTGTTTATTTGTTCTGCGAATATAGTAATAATAATAATAGTGAAATTTGTAACGGTTCTGGTTGTGATTTGTGGACATGTGACTAGTGTCTGTTGATATCTAGTGTCGTTCTTGTGTGCTGTGATGATGGAACTTCCACACTATCTGCTTCTCTTGGCTCGGACTTCGCTGAGCAATTTGAATCTCCTCTCGATGGAACCTCCTCAATCACCCAAGTTTAATGTGCCTCTTTGGCAGCCGTGGGTTGCTTCTCCAGGAAAAGGTATCTATCATCTATTTGTTTGCTTTTATTTACAATTTTTTTTTAATCCCAATTAGAAATATTTTATCAACAGTTCTGTTTTGACAGCTTTTCAGTTACATATTTAATAAGAAAAGCGTGGCTCTTTCTCTCATCTAGTGACAGAGAGAATCTGTAATGGAAACCAGGTATAAGTTCCAATTTGTGAAATTTATTAGCAGCTTCTATTACCTACAGAAGTATCAGGTTCTAATACCTATAGTATCGGATTGTAAACTAGTGAACAAAGGCCTGAAACCAAATACCAATTAACTTCGTAGGAAGGAAAGCTATTAGTTAACTAAGACCTGAAATTGGACCTAATGGTTCGACCTCGGGTCTCGTCGGGACCCAATTATTTTACTCTTAACTCAAAGTTACTTGTGTTTCTTTAGTTAAGGTTTTCTAACATGTGAAGGTTTTTCTAACATGGACTCGACTTTGTAGCGGAACATCAGTTATTTATAAAAACATTTTAGGTTTGTTGATTGATTGCCTTTGACATAAGTGGTTCTTGTCTTTAAAAAACCCTCAGCCCCAGGTCAAGGACCAATCCTAAAACAAGTATTTCTCAAGAACTGTATCTTCATCGGAAAATTCCTTCGTCTCTTCCTTTATTAGAGTTGGACCACCTATACTCATGGACCCTTTATTTCCAGAAACCCCAAGCACTGCGTCGAGTGGCGAGTCAGAAGGCGACCGCACCCTGTCTCCAGAAACGCCGCGCGCGCAGGCCAAGGAGCTCACCGGCAAATGGCGCAGGGAGCGACGGAATACGCGCCTGCCTGATTATAGACCTAGGTAAACAACAGTGTATTTTGTTATTATATTTCTAGACCACGGCTTCGTCGAGCCTTCTTCGATCCCTTTTTGAATTTTGTTTGGAAATCATGATTTTCTTCTGAGTGCCGCTCTAATTTTGATCATTGATCTCGTGTTGCGGCTGATTTGCATGATCTTTATACGATTTTGGTAAATGCTGCTATTGATATAATTTAATAAATGCGAATAACTTGTAATAAAACTTAATTTGCTTAAAATTCCGGAAGCTCATATCCGATCATTTCTAAAATCACTAAGTAAATTTACTTCTAAAAACAGTAGCCGTTTCGGACGACATTCCATTGGAACACAAAAATAAAACAGATTGCATCTTCCGATTTGATTTCCATAAATTAAATTTGTTTCCAGGGAGAACGGCAAGATGGCGCTTCGGTCGCAGTCGTTCAACGAGCGGCGCAGCGTGGCGTCTGTTGCGCGCGCGCAGCCGCACAGCGACGGAGAGCTGTCCGATGAGACCGATGAGGGACCCGCTAACTTAGCTATCAATGGAAAACGTAAGATATTATTATTTATTCAGATTGCGTTGTAATTACCTTTGAAGAGGATTTGAATGTGGTTAAGCCATTGAGATAAAGTTACAAAGATTAGGATCGAAACTCCTCCGTGCCTCGTAAAGCACGTTCAGCTGTTGGTCCCAGCTGTCAGTTAATGGAAATCATTGGCAGACGTTACGGAGTGCATGTCAGACACCAGAAACATTTTTTGTCTCGACAGCATAATCCACGATGAGGTATCAAATTCGTGTTAATATAAGTGAGCTTTGTTACTCAGGTGATGCTCGATATCGAAATACTTATACAAAATAGCACTGCATCCTTGCCAAGAAATACCGTGTTACTCAATTACTGGGTTCTTGAGGTCAGATAGGCAGTCGCTCCACGTAAAACACGGGTTTTCAGCTGAATCCGGTTTTACTGGAAGCCGACTCCAATATAGTTGAGATGGGCTCTGCAAATGATGATGATCATGACAAAATTTGCAATTAGCTCGCAGTGAAACATTTGATGATGCCGTAATCATTGAGCTGTATAATGGGATTGAAAATCACAGAACTTTATAAAAAAAACAAGAAAACCCTCTAATTTATTTATTTACCGTAATGAAAAAAAGTGAATTGCTACCAAACCAATCCCATTTCGGTCGTGTCCTTGACAACGATTACGGATATCAAACAATAGCTCGGTTCCATGGCCGTCGAAGTTTATTTAACGAAAAATAAATTTAATAGGAATTGCTTAGTGAACAATTTTGCTAGCTACACAAGCAAGACGTTATTCAACAACCTTGATTGGATTTTGAACAACTTTAGCAAAATATTAAACTAAGCCAAGGACGCGATAGAGCCTCGAGACGAAGCCAATATAAAACTTCTTAGCAAATCCGATTCCCTACAAATCCTAACTAATGAAATTTGCCGTCCTCGTCTCTTCAAAAACGTGTATTATAATACCTAGAATTAGGTTTGTTGTTCCTCTTTGATAAATCCATAATTCGGTGTAAGGCGAGGCGAAATCAAGTTACGTGCGAATCCGGGCGGATGGCAATCTCACATAAGCACGAGTATATCTACTATTCGACTCCTTTGATACGGAACTTGTACAAAGAACAGACCTTTCTTTAATAGATAAACAGTCTTAAGTGCTTAGTCCTACCTTCTTTCAAGAATTACTTTATTGTGTTCTATTATGGATGCTAGTTGGGAGTTTCTGTTTTGATTGGCGTAGGAACTAAGATGGTGGAATCCCTTGAGGTTTGCTCGAGTAAGGATTAACAAAGCGAGACAGTTCTGACTAAGAATTATGTATTCTGACATAATTGGGCTGATATTTCAGGATTAAACTTGGGTCCTTCATAGTTATTATTTTGTGAATTACATTTATCACTCTTCCAGTATTAGGGATTAGGCACCATGTACTCAGTCAGCTATATTTTTAGGTATAATTTTCCCAAAACATTGTTGTGTTTATCAACGCAATTGTGAATAAACGATAAGCTTAAAATTACCGCATTTAGGCTGCTAACTAATCACTCAGTTATTTATGGCATTCAGTGTGATTTCCGCTTGCTGTGAGTGGGCATGATAAATTCATTTACACGCACGATGCATCTGATTACCGTGAATACGAATATAATTATATCCTAACGAGGGTTATTTGTTTTGGCACTGTGATGGAGGCATGACTTTGTTGTGATGGCATCACCGAATAATAAGTTGCTTTATTCACATTGAAATCTTCTGTGGAAATCTCAGTATTGACCTCAGGTAAATGCTATATATCCGATGATAAGGCCAATACTGCCGAGGTGTATACACTTTATCTCGTCCCTCGCTTGACTTATATTTCGTTGTCTCTCTCGACTTCCTTTAACCTGTATTTATTTTCAATCAATCGTTTTTGCTCTTTTTAGGGTTCCGAACAAAAAAAGGAACCCTTATCATAGGATATATATATACAATAGGATCAGTCTCGGGTGTCTGTCTGTCTGTCCGTCTGTCACAGCCAGTTTTCTCCGGATCCACTGAACCGATTCTATTGAAATTTGGTAGACATATGGACTTCTGTGACCCAAACACGGATCTGTTACGTAAATTATTAAATTTAAAAAATGAGGCCACTTTTGGGGGTCAAACTAGAAAATTAAAAAAAAAGTTTTTTGAAGAATATTGTGTGACATATCAAATGAAAGGACTTACTGTGAGGTTTTTAATTATATTTTTATCAAAATTTAAAAATAAATGGTTTTGAAGTTATTCAAGAAATTAGACAAAAAATTATCATTCCCGCCTTATCTCGGAAACTACTGAGCCTAAAATTTTGAAAAAATGGAGATAATATATCTTTACCTATAGATTACAGGAATCTATAAGAGTTCTATGGTGTGAAAAAGACATGTTAAAAACAGCAATTCGTTCGGAACCCTCACGCGAGTCCCACTCGCACTTGGCCAGTTTTTTTTTTATATTTGTCTTGCTTAGGAATTTAACCATTCCACGGTAGAACCACTGGGCTGTCTTTTCTTGAATTCTGTGTTTGGTCGTTTTTCATTAGTACATCATTTTTTCTCAAAAACTACTACTACGACAACATAACACACACACATTTTTGAGAAAAGTCCTCAAAAATAGGCATCTTTCGTATTTGCAGAACAAGCTTGATCTAACCGTAATTGGGTCTGGTCCTACAAGTCTTTTATTTCCCATCCGATGTACTAAATCATGTGTTATGTTTGTTACAGGCGCGCCCCCAGAGTACCCGGGCGGCAAACACGAGGCCCCGATAGACATGCGCTTGCGCTCCCGGCCGGCGCCTCCGCCTTACACGAGGCCCTCCGTCATCACCAAGAACAATGACACACCACCTGGTAAGCAATCGAAGTCCCCACATTATTTAATTTTGACACCTTAGTACCTTTCAAGTCATGTTTATTTTGAAAATAATCAATCAAAGTTATGCGATGAAATGAAGGTCGAACTTTTTCTAGATCATTGAAATCGTCACATATTATATCTGATAAATTCAGATACATATAAATGCAATCTAGATAGACAAAGTACATGTTAGTAACAGATGTTATTTTTCCATCAGGCTCAATGTCGATGTGCGACCCCGTTATCGACGAACACTTCCGGCGATCACTGGGCGATGACTACATGAACTTATTCAAGAAAAACAATCCAGAAATACCGCAGCCTGCACCAAAACCCAACATGAAAGACCGCGCCAGCAGCCCCATACAGTTCAAAGCTGAAGAGCTCCCGAAACCGGCGAAAATAATTGCTATGGAAGTCGACGACGCAAGTATGTCCGTAGACGATCACTTTGCGAAGGCTTTAGGTGACACCTGGAGGCAAATACAGACGTCAAGGTTAAAAGATAACGAAAAAGTACAGCCGGCGAGCAAAGGCGGCGTCGACGACCACTTCAGCAAAGCCCTCGGCGAGACGTGGAAACAAATACAATCGTCAAAACTGAACTTAGACACAGATACCGAGAAACCTAAAGATCAAACGACGAAAATTATTTCAAGGAGTGGAGTGGTAATATAATAACGGTTGTTAAGCCGCTGGGTGGTTCGGTTTACGGCCTTGTAAAATTTACGAGGCATTTTCATGATACTAACTGGAGTATCAATAAATTCCCACTTGTTTTACATAAAGAAAGCTATTATTTTGATAATGGGTACGGAGCGTGTGCCAGTTCTTGTGGTGCCTTTACACCTGCGTCTTACCTAAAGATTTACTCCAAAATATTTTTGTTACTCATGTTAAGAACATGGCATAGCTTTTTGGCACTCGCCACTGTTTATCATAAAATGTTTTCAATGTTTCAGATAACAAATGTCAATAACACACACGTTATAACAGATAGTATAAAAAATGTTCGGAGCAATGTTAACTAACAATAGATAACGAAGTCAGTCGGTGGTGAAGGCACCTTTATGTTTAATAAAATCGAGATCCATGACAATTCTGTTACCTTAGGTTTTGGGTAATATTTTTGTATTGTTATTTAATTGTAAATGATATATAAATAGTCAATTAGTCACCAGTTACACATTGTAAGTTATTACCTCAATATGAGCGCTTTTGCACAATTCACTAATAGGTTAAGTTATGATGTTGTAAATAATAGTCATTGTGTGATTGGGTTACAGTATGAATATTTATGAAAGGAGATATTTAGATATGTTTGACTAACTGTGTTTCATTTCAACATTAAATGTTCCTCGTGTAAAATGTATGTTTGTGTAAGTAAAACTTCGAATGTAACGAAATGCCCATCGAAATTTTACGTCAGATGTTGTGTTAAATACTTTATTTTAATATTTGATTAGAAACTGTATGAGTATGTCGAGTTTAAGAAACACTGAAAAATAATTTAAAAAGCTTGCTGGGAAAAATGATAGAAACATTTTTTTTAACTTTATCTAAAATATCTTCGCTTACATAGATAGTGAAGTGATTACCTATAGCTTCCTGAAAAAAGATGTTATTAACTTCAGTAGGTACTTATAAAACAAGTTTTTTCTTAATAAATTATCCTGTAAGCTAATTCAATAATGTCTCTCTCGGTAACACTTCAGTTTTATTTAAAGTTTATAACCGTTTATTTATTCATGTTGTCCGAATTCATTTTCTTACAATTAATCTAAATTGTATCGGAAAAGTAATCAACTATTAATGTATTATTGGTTACCATTGTTTTTTATTATTTTTCTCACCAAGTTTATTTTATTTTAATCTATCGAGGAGCAGCTGGCTGCCCCTCGTGTCCTACGACTTGGTAATAAGTATAAAATAATGTACTTCGTTTTGATGTATGTAAATAACGTTTTCCTATTTATGCACTGTAATTTAAGTATAATGTCGTTAAAGACGAGCAAATACACATAGCCTTTTAAATTATGCGTTTATTTTTTTTTATTTCTCTATGAACACATATTTAATAAGCCCTGAACTTAGTTAAGGTCAAACAAAAAGGAGGTGTTAGGTAAAACAAAGTCGGGTTTTTTACACCATTTATAACTCAAGAATGGCTGGACCAATTTTGAAGATCTTTGGTTTCTTGGATTTGTCTTTGTATGTAAATCGGGCTGGTTTCCGCAACTCCACGACTAGGCGCGTATTTTGCGTGCAGTGGATTTATCTTTGCCTCGAATAGCAGAATAATTATTAAACATTGGAAAAAATAAGTACAAAAACAATTTACTCCATACATGAAGTCGAACCTCATTTCCGATACATAACAAAAACAAAACACGGAAAAGAAATCATTCTGAGATCGTTCCACGTCCCGGGACCTACTTTCCAGAGCACTTAAGGCTTATATATATGCCAATGACCTTGTGCATACAAATGGGGCTTACTACACCTCTTTACGCCACTCCGCTACCCATGTTTTTAATTTTTTATAATAAAACAAATACATATTTTGAAAAAGTAACAAAACTAAGTTATTTGTGTTTGTATTGCACAGCAGTAGATTTTTTTTTTGTCTTTTGTTAAAAAATTAAGGAGTAAAATGGTTTCATCTCAACGATTTGGAGGTGATTTGGTGTTTTTTTTTCCTATTATGTAAAACCGATACATAAATTATGGCAAAACCAAGTTACGCGCAATATCATGTAGATTACTACCTATTTTTTCAGATGTAATTTCTCAGTAAATGCCGACGAAAAACTGCTTCATCTGCACGCTATTTTTAAGCTTTTTCGAGAGAGCGCCCTTAAGATATCTTCAATTAAAACACAGATATGATGAGCATTGATTGCCCTGCTAAGTCGCAGCGCCTCCGTTTGACGATGGCCGATTAATTTCAGTAATTCTCACGATAAAATCTTACTTTTGCCTAGCTTGTAGCTGAAGGGAGCTGGGTCTTTCAATCTCTCGGCTATTACGACAGAATGTAGGTACACATGTAACTGTGATTGCCTGATTTTAACAGCTTATCCAGGTCTTGGCCTTCCTGGCAAGACGATTTTAAAATGCTAAAATTCGTTATCAACCTGGAACGATTGTTTTAGACCTAAAAGTTCTTATAAAGGTACTTACTTACCTATCTTAAGGTGGATGCTCCAGGGTAGCCCGCGAAATTCAAATATTTTTATGTTTTTTGCAATTTGCCGGTCAGTGTGAAGCTGTATGTGGACCAAATGCGATCTGCGACCGTAACGCGTATTTATCTAAAGAATTATAACCATTTTAATCATCAATATAGCCCTCTAAGTTCATGTAGTTCGAAAGAATAAATATTTCAGAAATAATCAATCTTTCGAACTACATGAACTTAGAGGGCTATATTGATGATTAAAATGGTTATAATTCTTTAGATAAATACGCGTTACGGTCGCAGATCGCATTTGGTCCACATACAGCTTCACACTGACCGGCAAATTGCAAAAAACATAAAAATATTTGAATTTCGCGGGCTACCCTGGAGCATCCACCTTAAATCAAGTACCTGCTATCTAACTATTATGACCCTAAACTTTTACTTTTTTTTCCCAAAGCAACGAAACGTTTCTTCTGAAAGTTCGGTGATGAGTTATATACCTATTTCAATTGAATACTTACCTAAAATATTAAAAAAGATAGTACCCTATCGTCCCTAAAGAAGTAGGTAACTCCTTAGTATAAAATTTATTTGACATAAAATTTCGAGCTTTTAGTAATTAATTCCTGTGAATAAATGAAACATTATCTACAGTACAACCTACTTAAAAACACGCAATTAAAAGACCCCTTTTATTCTTCCTTTCTTTTAACAACAGCTAATTTCCTTAAGAAACTGTCTTAAAGAGTAACTGTCCTTTAAGTGGAAGTTCTAATTCAGTTACACGAATTAACATAATTGCATTCAACAAGATAGACAAGGAAAATAAATGGAATTTAACTTGAAGTCATGCCCTTAAGTAAACAGTGTCTTGTAATGGTTTCACCATTTTCGAATAATTAATAAGTAGATTGAGTAGCAGTTTGGTTGATATTTAAGCTAAAATTTTGAATCTCCTGGTGGACTTAATTGATACTTTATACCTACTTAGCATATCCAGGAGCTCGTGGTTAGATAATAACAGCCGCACGGATCGATCTTCAAGGTTAAGCAACGCTTGCCAGGGTTGGTTTGTGGATCGGTGACCATCTTAACATAACGAGTTTCCTCCGTGCCTCGGAAAGCACGTAAAGCCGTTGGTCCCGGCTGTCATTTGTACATCTTTGTCAGAAGCCAGTAAATCTGACTCCAGTCTTGCCATGAAGTTCCGTGTTACCCAGTTAATGGGTTGTGGATGTCTGGTAGGCAGCCGCTCCATGTAAAATACTGATAACCAGCAAAATCCGGCTTGACTGGAAGCCGACCCCAATATAGTTGGGAAAAGGCTAGGCAGATGATGATGACCTACTTAGCATATCCCTGCTTAACCCTGCGGGAGTGGGAAGGTAGAGACCTACCGGCCAATTCTCGTAAAACGCTCAAATTTAAGTCGCATTATCGTCTTAGCGACGATAAAATGTGAAAAAACCTGCGAAGATGTAGGTATATAGAGATGTTTTTGATATGTTGTGACTTGAGTTACGTGTGCGTAAATTCGATAGGTAGGTACTAATAAGGGAATTGCACCTCCGATGTCATGTCATTTGTCATTGTTTTTTTCGTGATTTGGGGTTAGGTCCCATAGGTAGTAAAAGTTGTTTCTAATTATGCGTATCACTAATGACTCTTTTTCCAATATTGTGTTTATTCTGTAACGTTACCTAGATGTCAGGAAAAGTTGACTTGACAAAATATACAGTGATAGATTGCCAACTCTACTCTGTCTACTGTTAATGTCACTTAAATAGATGTCATTGTCCCCAAAAACGACATATTTTATTAATTGAAAAAGGTAATCTTGGAACTCTAACTATAGGTACACATACTTAACACGAACCACTAAAGTCCAATCTTAATTTATGTTAATATAAATAGTAAAAACTAAGAAGCTTTGTGCTGTTCTAGAAAATATTTTGCGCATAAATAGACCAAGTTAGTCGACCTACTTCACACCGTCTAGCAAAATCCGAATTCGTTTGTATAATCTAGCGAAAAAACCTCAGCCAAAATAGTGAATTTATTAAAATTACCTTCTTTATACCAATTTACTGTGTGAGTTTGTCGCCGGTTACCGACTAAAGCAAATTGTAAGCTAAATTCCTGTAAAAGATAAGGCAAGTGTATATTTAAGGTGACCCCATTAGAACGTAAATCGTAGGTTAATTTGCTGGAAAAAGCAAACGTAATACCTACACGTGTTTTACTCATTACTTTTCTTCAACCACCTGGGGATATAATATTTTTTTCTTTAGTGAACAAAACACACTTAAGTATTCTAGGTATAGGTAACAGGTACAAATGAGTACCATCTTATTTTAATTTATTTATGTACGTATGTTGATACCTACTTATGTTTACGAATTGGGTAGGTATGTATTATAATCATTTTAGCCTGAGGCCTATATACAATTCTGGATACAAGCCTCACCCAAGTCACATCGACCAACCCTGTGCGTCTCGCACCTAGCGGATTCCCACGGAACGCACCAAGTTTTAAGTCCTTGCGGGAGGCCTTCCAACACTGCATCTTCTGGTACGCAGTCGCCACTTCAGAACCTTTTGACCACAGCATCTAGGTACTGTATTGTTCTGCGACCAATATTGAAGCAGCTGGAATGCTGTACGCGTTCGGATAGCTGCGCGGTTCTCGTCTCACCTGCCGTTGTGCCTCAAGTCGAAAGGATAATGTTACCAGTGATGAGATGGACCTGTAACCTGGTTGCTCACTTTGGCCTAATCAGAAGGCCGAAAGTCACCCAAAGGGCAATTGTAATTGTCACCAAAAGGTATAGGTATCTACTCGGAGTTACATTCTAATTTCGAAATTCAATCAGAAATGAAGATATCGTTACGAGCCGAGGTTCCCGAAGCAGCCCGAAGAATCGCCATTCTAAGAGTATGTAACAGTGGGCAGGGCACATTGGGTAGATATATCATCATCATCATTTCAGCCGAAAGAAGTCCACTACTGGACATAGGCCACCCCTAAGATGGGGGGGTATACTATTAGTTTATTTGAGGAGAGGAGCTCGTGGCTAAAAAATAACAGCCGCATTGGTCTAGGTTAAGCAGCGTTTGCCAAGTCAGTCTGTGGATGGGTAATAATCTTAACATATCGAAACTCCTCCGTGCCTCTGAAAGCACGTTGAGTCGTTGCCGCGTAGGTCCCAGTGGTCATGTGTAGATCTTTGGCAGTCGTTACAGATTTTCAAAAGCCAGAAAAACATACATCATTGAATGAATGATGTGAATATTACTGAGACATGCAAACTACTGGTATTCAGCTGAATCCGGTTTGGTTGGAAGCCGACCAATATGGATGGGAAAAGGCTAGGCAGATGATGACTATTAATTTATCCGTTGTCATCTTTCCCCAACAATACTTACGTCTAATAAAATTATCTCTATCTCGGCGTTTTCCACTTCATTGGTTAAATTGTAGTTTTCCTTATTGCTCATCTTGCTGGTGAATTACGTCGTCCCGTTGTCCTTTTTGCGATGCGTATTTTCCTTACAGTGTTCAATTCGAGACACTGATTGCGTGTAATCACCTTTATTTGCTTTTGTATGGCATTTGAACGACAACAATTTTTAAGTGACGCAAACTGTGCACGGTATTGTTTCGATTTCACTCAATCGGTGTCTCGAAATGAACGTGAAATACCCTTGCGCAATCGACCATCACCATTGAGTGTGTGTCATACCTACTGAACAGCAAACCCTTTCTCGCTGAAAAAGATTAGTTACTTATTATGTTGTAAATACTTGATTCTGCTATCCAAATTAACCCGGTCCTTGCTTAGCTTACAATTTTAGTTGAAGCTCCATCATACTTTTGTAAAACCATGAACACAGACTACTACATGCTCTATAATCACTCATGGATTTATAGTTGTTCTTCAAAAAATCATGGAAATCATCCTCTTGTCTATATTAAAATTTATTTGAGGGCGACGAAGAATAACTTTTTTTCCATTTTCATTTCCGTATTCTTCGTCATCTCATTTTTGGACATCAGATTCGGCCATCGCACAATTCATCCATCGTTTCTTTGGGTACCCTACACATGATTCTGATGCCACTATCAGAAATCCAATGAAAACCAATCATTTTACCAAAAAAATCATTTTACCATGCCTATTCCCAACTATGTTCGGGCCAGCTTCCAGTCGAAATACCAGTATTTTACATGGAGTAGTAGCCTTAACCACTCAGGATCCGTAAGTAGCTTTCGGGACAAAATCGTGCGAGCGTTGGCTTATCCCGAAAGGGACTTATGGATTTTGACGGTTGGGGCAATTTTGTCGCGAAAGGGACACGGATCCTGACTGGTTAATACTTCGGCTGACTTCTTGCTGGCTCACACTTGGGAGTGCAATAAGTAATTACTGATCGATACCCATTTCTATATGAGGTTGTGTTCCTCATTAGTTTACCCGCCTACTACAAAAGTACAAAAGTAGGTACTTCACACAGCTAGACGTAATAAATCACGCCGCTCATTACCGCCCGTATATGCTAATAGCGTAAATTAGAGCTTAACGAAACTGTCAAGCAGCATTATTCGCTAACTACCACGTGTTATCTGATTATGTTACATAATTTATATGTTAATAATAAATGTCCCTGAGCTAAGTTCTTTTTTGTTAAAAGAATAACCTCTATCTTTTGGTATCACCGAGCTTTGGACAATGTATGATTATGAACTGGATCCTGTACATCTGGGACCCGAACCAAGGATGACTTATGAGAACTTGAGAACGATGAATACTAAGTGCGTACCTATCGAAAATTTGCTACATTAAAGACGCCGTGAGCCTTTACAAAAATGCTACGACCTCGCTACGAAAGTGCTACAATTTCGTTACAGTAAAGCTACGACACCTCTACGAAAATGCTACGACGACACCACGGTGAAGCTACGATGCCGCTACGAAATTGCTACGGCAAATCAGCGATGATGCTAAGGCTAAACTGCGATGACGCTACGGCAAAACTGCAATGACACAGTAATTATGAAGCTGATTTGATAAAAGTTTACTTAAGTATTCAAACACAATTTACTATTAATGGCGTTTTAAGAAGTAGTTATCTCTTACTAACCTAACAATTATCAATCGATATTTGTGATGAGTAGTAAAAGTGATGGCGCTTGGAGAGGCCGATGTTCAGCTTTGATTATCTTTCGAATGAAATGTTGATGCCAATGATTAAAAATTAGCCCGCATGTAACAACTTAACCCTTTACATTCTAAGCACTCGATTACCAACTTATAGTAATCGATCAAATGATTATATTATTATCAATTCATCACTTTACTAATATTCGATTATTTATCATTCGAATTATCACTGGTAATGGGAAAAGATCAATCTTGCATATTTGCGTAATACGAGCTACGACAGGATACCTTCATTACGTACCAATTTGAGATCTAACCTATATACTACTCTGTCAAGAAAGTACCGGGAAAAGATCAATAATACACAAAATGTCTGTTATTCGTCCAAATTTATTTTATCACCTTCAAAGTATGCTCCTTTAGAAACGATACACTTGCGCCAACGAATAATCCATTCATCAAAACATTTTTTAAACGCTGCTTCCGGAATTGAGTTCAGTTCTCGCCGCGAATTCTCCTTTATGTCTTCTATCGATTGAAAACGGGTGCCACGAAGTGGTAATTTGAGTTAAGGAAAAAGAAAAAAGTCAGCAGGAGCCATATCTGGTGAATATGGTGGTTGCTTAATGGTATTTGTTGAGTGTTTGGTTAAAAATTCGTTCACAATGATAGCCTTGTGCGAAGGCGCATTGTCGTGGTGCAAAATCCAAGAATTTTCTTTCCACAAATCTGGCCTTTTTCGTCGAATTTGCTCTCTTAAACGCCGCATAACGCTCAAATAATATTCTTTATTTACCGTTAGACCTTCCGGTAAGAATTCAGAGTGCACAACACCGCGATAGTCAAAGAAAACAGTCAACATGACTTTGACTTTTGATCGACTTTGGCGTGGTTTTTTCGGTTTCGGTTCAGTTGGAAGGCGCCACTCCGAAGCTTGTTGACTAGTTTGCATGTCAAACTCGTAAACCCACGTCTCGTCACCAGTAACAATGCGTTTCATGAATGTTGGGTCCGAACTGACTCGTTCTAGCATGTCCTCAGCGACTTTCATGCGATTGAGTTTTTGGAGAAAATTCAGATCTTTTGGGACTAGCCGAGCAGCAACATGTTTCATACCCAAATGATTAGTTAAAATGGTACGGATCGACTCGTGAGATACAGAAAGTTCGGCGGCTATCTCTCTCAGAGTTGAATGGGGATTTTCAGTCACTATTTCCTTCACTTTTGCGATGTTAACTTCAGTTGCAGACGTTGACGGCCTACCAGAGCGAGGCAAATCTTCCATCACATCTCGACCGCTTTTGAACGCTTTGAACCACTCATAAGCACGAGTTTTTGATAAAGTCGATTCACCGTAAGCCTTTTGTAACATTTTCAGTGACTCCGAACACGAAATTTCATTGGCGATGCAAAATTTAAGACAAACTCTTTGTTCGATATTTTTGTCCATTATGAAATTCGCAATACACACTATATATGATAATACTAAAACCAGCACTGTATTTAATATAAATAACAGATGCAACTCAAACTCCGCGCCAAAATGGAAAACAGTTGTGCCAATCTAACAACTACAAAAAAACAAAAATTTGAATTTGGAACCATAAACAAATCATCCATTCCCGATACTTTTTTGACTGAATGTATACTGAAACCGATTTACCTAACAGCATTAGCAATCAGTAATCTGTTCGAGATGTGGCGATTACGAGGTGATTGTCTCGATTGTCTAATGTAGCGTGTTATTAATCATCCTATCAGCCCGTAAGCCTCCATTACCGACATGGCGGCGGGTGATTCTTCAGTTTTAATTTTACTTACTTGTTTCTTTATTAGGTTCGCTTTCAGTGTGATAAAACGTTACTTTTTAGTTGGTATATTTTCTTTAGTCTTGTCTTATCTTTGAGTTTACTAAACTAATAGTATTTCATTAGTATGAACTTTATTTTGCTGAATGATTTTGTCATTTTGCCTACTATTTAGTCATTTTGCTGAACTGGATTGGCGTAGCCGTGAGGTACACAATGTTATAGTTTTAAAATGAAGTTCCTAAGTATTTTATTTTTATACCACATTTTGTGCCAATTAAACATATTTTCTTTCAATCTTCTATGCCTGATCTGATTAATAAAATTCTTAAAATAACAAAAATCTATACTTACTATGATTAGGTACGTTAGACGTACCTACTTAGTAATATAAGCTGTATCTACATTTATCCCGAAAAACTCCCCTTACTATTCCTGTGGGATTATTAAAGAGAGCAAAGCCGTCAGTGACAACTTGCATGCAAGTTACAATCAAAACGAAATTATTAACTCCTTGGTAAAGGAAACTTAAACTTCAAAAAAGTCACTCGAGCTACGAAATCTACCCTCAAAAACACAACAGACATCGTTGCGTGAAAGAAACCTTATTCCTAAAATACGATGTAAATGTCATGTAATAGAAAAACGGTATCTAAGGTAAAAGGTGAAGCCTTGTTCAATATGTTACCAATATTGTAGCGTTTGTATCAAAATCGTACAAGTGCGACATGAATTTCGCTCAGGAAACTACACGACGTTATATGTCTTGGTGACTGAAACTTGGCTGTTGCGTATCAATCGTAGGAAATATTGGGTGTAGTTATGTACTACTGTAGAAGAGAAATGTTTCGGGAAAGTTTTTGTAGGTGTCTTGATATATTTCTATTGATGATGTATGCGTGAGTAGAATTATATGAATAGTTAGTGTAGATATCGAATTGTAAATAAACGATTGTCGTAACGTCGATATTAGTGTCTAATAATTAAGTCCTATTCTTGGACAACAATAATACTTCAGAGGAAAATGAAATTTATTTTTAAAAGCACAAGGTTTTTAAATACTTAACTAACTACGAGTATATTTAGCAACTGGACTCACTTCCAGTCGACAGCGATGGAGAAGGATTTGACACCTTATTTTAAGGGTTGTTTTAAGTGTGTATATGAAAAAATAAATGTTCTATCTTTCTTATTACATTTTTCCGCACAATAGAAACAGGTTGCAAAAACAACAATATCGATTTTCAATACATCGTTTATTCAAGGTAAAAAAACAACAACAAAACAATGCTCTATCACGCTATGTATAGAACGTACAAGGCAATATATTATAATTATTCCTTCTTAGTTGAAACAGCAAATAATTTATTTCAGACGCAACATATTGACAAAAAGCAAATAAATTACGAAGAGAGCAAAAAATATACGAGTTTCCGATTTCGATTTCCTTCTTATTTGACGAAAATCCACATTCGAGCACTGAATTCGAATGGTGCTAGAGAATGGGAACACTCTACCCACACACTCGAATACAGTTGTCAAATTATGGATTCACGATGATTCCAGCTTCTTTTTTCATGTTATATTCTTCTCCAGTCTCCTCTGACGTCAAAATCTGCGATAGTGTAAGAGCTATCGATCTATTGCAGGTAAACGTGTGCGACTCCCCCAAGAGTCATACTCCTTCTGAATTATACGGAGAAGAAATGGGGAAACATGGGGAGCGGTACTTAGATACAAAGATCTGTGATTATAATTACAGTAGGTAGTAGGTACCTATATATTGGTCGAATTTTCCTGTTGTTACGAAATATGAAATGTGAAACCCTCTTTGGGTTTCATTTTGACATATACAAATCGATAACTCTTATTGTACTATGTATTTCTTGTAGCGTTTTCTTTTTCACGGTTCGCACTTTTTAGACCCTGAAATAGAAAGAAAAACATTTAGTAGTCATATAAAAACACATTTCTTATAATTACACTTAAATCAATCTCTAACAAACCTGACAGCAGGTTTCTAAGCAAATTAATCTAAATAAGTTAAATAGCCAACTTCTAATAATTTATTTTAGAAAATGTCGCAAAACTAATATCCGTAGGCGGAAACTATTTCTTGATTGGAGATTACATGCCTACCATGTGCTATGTATCGTGGAACAACCGCCCTGCCTGGCCCGCCAATATCAATCCTACGAAACAGCCATGTCGGCAAGAAATATCTTGGCTACAGAGGTCAGAACAGTTTTGTATCAAGTTAATTTTGCAAAATCGTGCTTCTAACCAAAATATAGCGTCTAACCTTATTAATTTTTCAACAGCAAAGTTTAGCGTAATTATTATTAATGCATCGTTTCCTCAAGGTGAATTATATAAAAAGCATAATTGGTTCTTGCCAATGAATTATAGAGATAGTTTTCCTTGAAAGGGATCGTGATTTCCGTGAATAGCTATAAAAAGAGACATGTTGAGCCACGTGCCACATCGCATCTGATTGCTATTGACATTTGACACGAGGCGCCCTGAGAGGGCCACGCTGAACGCTTTCATTATTTACGTGTAGTGTACCTGTCCGGCGAGCTATCGATCGCGCGCGGCCCCGCCCTCACCCCGCGCCGCCACATCCCCTCACAACTGACTAAATATGAAAATAATTGGTTCACATGTGCCTAATATGATTATGTCACGAACTGGAGCTGAACTTGAACGCTTCGCTGTCGATTCAAATTACTAGGTTATTGTTTCAATCGAACAATCAATTTCTAGGCTACGTTATAATTAGGGTGATTTTAACCTACCTACGTTGTTTAGGTGTACAATTGTATAGGTTTTATACTGTCAATTGATTTAGCTTCTTTCGATAACATGGAGGCGCCAAACACGCGATTCGCCACGCGATCCGCCCACGATTAATTTCGGATCAGAATTGAGTTTTGAGTGTCGCACGATAAATTGGGTCAATATTATGACGCGAGCAGTTCGATCATGTTGAGGCCTTATTTCTCAATTTCAACGATGAGCTCATGAATAACTACCGCACTTAGAAAACGATGAATTAAGTATGCATTAAAAATCTCTTAATCAGTTTACCCTCTGTCCTGAATTTTTAAAGTAAGGTCAATGTAGAACGAAGTAGAGATTGATTATTCATGAACAGTTTAAATTTAAAAGAGGAGGAACCTACGAATTGAAAAACCGTTGGGGTAGAAAGGTTATTTTTAAAACGCATGGCGTAGGCAGCACACACCCACTCGCAGCTAAGTCTAAAATACGTAGAGTTTCTAAACGTGATCCGCTACTCGATGAATGGAACAATCCCTGTTTATGTATTCAGGGCCGAAACACGAAGGACTGTTTTGCTTTCTTTTCATTGAAAAACTTTCATTAAAATTTTCCCTTTTTATTTAGGTACGTGGGTACCTACCTAAGTATGTTGCCGATGCTGTACCCTGGGGTAATTTTAATAAAGGAAATGCGAAAATTAAGAGAATGAGTAAATGAAATAAGAGCAATAAGCGGAAGATGTTCGCCGATTCGACGATCTCGATTATATAGTGGGAGACAACTATCTATTGTTTACGTCTCATGAGAATTTAGTTAGTATCGCGGACTGAAGAATAACTTCAACACGTCAGATACGTTCACGCTACACTACCAACAATATTATGGGGTTGTTGTGATTAATACTTGATGAACAGTGCTTTACACGGCGGTTATAAAATTCATATTAATATTACACAATCTCCTGGAGCTATTTGCGGTAAGTAATGTTGAGATATAAACTAATTTATAACTAAGTAAATAAACTAGACAAAGCGCGCTTGTGGAGGATAAGTTTTTTTTCGTTATTCACTGTTTTAACTTGAAACACTCGCGGATTTAGATGGGATTGTGATGTAATCCTTGTGATGCTTGTTCGCTGTTGTGATGATACTGATGCTCCTTGTCCAGGGATAGTTATTTAAAGCGTGGAGTTGTTCCGCGCGAGAGGTCCAGGACAATTAGGTGGGCGCACGGCGTCGCGAGCTACCGGCCTGCACACAAAGCCTGTAAGGGGATACTTCCTCTATCAAAGGTTTCAGTCGGTTCTTGGGACGTTCTAGTCCGACGCTAACATGAATAGAGAAGCCCTCTACAATAACCACACGAGAGCCGTCTCGTTATTTGATTCTATCTCAAAAGTGCTTTAAAGAAAATTCGTTGCTTTTTTGATTCGATGTCTCGTGTTCAGGAGCAATTTCTTTAGTAGGTAGGTCCTGCTCGTATTCCGTCTGTAATTAGAAACAAGTGCGATTACATGTGAATAGAAGGTCACGTGGTACAAGTAATTAATTCTTGATTGACGAGCCACAGAGACACTGTTATTTAGTGTCCACCGTCTAATGGAGATACAACACAGTTGGGATTCATTGTAGTGTGCTTGTTTATTATGCCTAAGAATATTAACGCGAATAGTAACGACCAGTGGAATTTGCGAAAAGCCCTAATCATTTACTTCAACGACTTTGTCGATTTATCAAGCATTAGGGAATAGATATTAAAAGCAGATGTAATCAGGTAACAAATGAACATTAATAATTACTAAAATTAACAAATACACTAAACTAAAAATACTGGTGTTCAGCTAAATCCGGCTTGACTGGAAGCCGACCTCAATATAGTTGGGAAAAGGCTAGGCAGATGATGAACAAATACACTAAACTTATAAAAAAACTAAAAAAAAGCATCAACAAATTCGTCCTCAACGCTGTCAGCTGGTAATGTGCCTAAGAGACTGGCGGCATTGCCACGTTGAATGGTAATACTTAGTTTCTGCCCAAAGTAAAAGCCAGCTCTCAGGTCACGGAAAGTGTCACCAAGCCGTCTCGAAGTGTTTTTGAAAAGGCTGTGAGCACACGGGCCCCTCGGCCCGAGGTTTTCAGCCCCAAACAGCTCGAAATATACCAATTAGGTGACTGTATTTACGCCGCTTCAGGTTTTCCGCAGCCGCAGCGGCAGCGCCAGCACAACACGATGAACTAGAAAGATCCCCTCTCTAAAGCCACCTACCCATCTTCCATGGAAACAAAGACATGCCGTCCGGTCTTTTGCCATCATCACGTGCCAAGCCATTCGGTTCTAAAACGGCTGGAACGCCGACGGTGACGAGAGCTCGTCGGATAATGTCGTTTAAATTACCGTGTCGCGCAAAACGGTCTGCACTGCGGCTACAAGAAACGCCGTGGTTCCCGAGGCTGTTGACAACCTCACCAGAGTGACAGCGATAAGGAGAACAACAAGGGGCTCCTAAATGTAAAAAAGCAACGAAAAAAAGAAAAGTGGTTTCGTCGAGCGAAGTTCCTAGGTTTAGCGACGGAGCCAAAGACCCGACTTATGAGACTACTAGTTGACCCGCGAACTTTGTCTGCGTCACAATTTTCATTACTGCTCCGCTCCTATTGGTTTTAGCGTGATGATATAAAGCCTATAGCATTCCTCGATAAATGGGCTATCTAACACTGAAAGAATTTTTCAAATCAGACCAGTAGTTCCTGAGATTAGCGCGTTCAAGCAAACAAACAAACTCTTCAGCTTTATATATTAGTATAGATTTTCCCACAGCCAGCAGGCACGCACACTCAGTAGTTTAGTAGCAGACGTGGTCAGTAAGTTATTCTGAACTACTCTACAGAGCGGCTTGTCCCAACGCCTCTGGGTAGATATGTCAGGTTTGTCAATATTCGAGCGACGAGTTTCCGGGAATCAATAGCATCGATGAAGCACGGCACATCAAAATCAACCAGTGTGGAAGCTAGGCTATTCCTGATTAATTTCTCAGTACTGAAGACCGAAGATATGAATGCCGGTAAACTAATACTAGAAATTTTGCGGACACAGAGACCTCCCATGCGGATGGGAAGAGAAGCTTTTCCCCAAGCTCAGTCGTCCAAGGCCACATTCAAAGTTAATGACAAAGTTCGTCGTATAATTTGATCAATTTGGTCTAAAAGATGAGTGTGCATAAATGGGAGGCACGAAGAAAATATGTCAATTTAGGGGCGAAATAGCATGCAGAAACGAATTATGATGATAGCCAAGTGCATGTTGATTTGAACCAACCTTTCCGAAACGACATACTAATTCCATGATGTACAGAGCTTTATTTAGGCCTTGAAAAATGTGAAAGATAACCCTACATTTAAACTTTATATGTTACATTAATTGTGAAGTTAAAACAAATAGGAATGAAGATTATGCTCCATTGTGGGCGGCCCGTGGAGGCGCCAGGCTTTGTCATTTGATGCTACAGATCGCGTTGCGTTGGGATCTACCGTTATGAACAGAAATTGTGAGGTATCATATTTTCTATTTGAAGCGAGTTAAAATTCTATTTCTTTCCTGAAAGTACCGATCATGAGGTGATAAGCAAATGAGGTAAGAAAACTAAAACCACTGACTTGCTTTCATCAACCACTTCAAAAAGTTCTTGTTTCTGACCCCTTTTTTTTCTGAGAGTGACTTTCTAATCAAAAAGAAAGCTGGATTAATTTTGGAAAGGTTTCCACCATGAGCGTTCCATCGAGGAAAGAAAAGGTTTCTATCGAGGCGTTTGTCGAGGATATGTTTTAAACATTGCTTATCTTGACGGGGCACAATGAACACGACCCTTTATTGAAGAAAATTAAGAAATTTTGCAGATGCCCCATCCCAGAAAACCAACTTGTTTGTTTTCGAATAATGTGCAGATCTATATCTAAGTGCGAATTATTTTATGAAATACACAATATGTCTCACACTTTTAGCTAATGCTGAATTATACTACATAAGCATTTGTTCCCAGTGTGATGAAAAAGGAAAAATCTAGAAGTAGTGGACCAGGAGGGGGGTTCAGGAATAGTTATCCTGGAATGGAAATTGTCCTTTGCGCTTTACGACGTGGAAACAGCAGGTACTGAAAGAAGGCAACTTTTATAGCTTCTGGGGTAGCCAAAAACGATAAAGTGAGAGTACAAACAGGTGCCAAGAACGTACAAATAAACAAATTAAAAGTTACTCCGAAGGAAATAAAGCATAATGTTCAGTCACTCAAGACTGGTGGAAGTTTTGTAGGAATCGCAACTTTCATTGCTGTAAATACACTGGAATATAGGTCGCTGAAGCTCCACCAAGTTGAATGGCTATTTAATAAAGTAAGTGTACGTCCAAGTCGGCGAAAGTGGGTGGCCTGTTGAAGGGGGCTGAAGTTATTCCGCGATACAGTCAAGATATAAAATGTACTCGTTTCGCGACGGCGACGCATTGCTTATATTAAAGTCACCAAAATCTAAGAAATCCGATTTGACAACTGAGTAGAGAGGGATAGAAGATTGCTTTACCACTAAGTGTAAAAGAGATTTATTGTCTCTTTCATACTTACTAGTAAAGCAATGTTGTATCCTGCTGTCAAATCAGGCTTCTTAGATTTTGGTGACTTTACTGCTTTATGAACGTATGAAACTAACGCAGTGTTGCTAAAACACTACATAGGACGTATAGTTACCTATCTAAGTTCAATAAAACGCATACTTATACCACGAAATTACACTTATTTTATAATAAACTTTACTGTACACTTCATAATAAGAATCGGAAAATCAAACTTATTTTCGTCCTATAGGAAAAAACCAAGAGCGTTCAGAACTATTATCGTAATATTTTATTTGCTTTTCACCAGAAGCTATTTCTGTGTTAGCATTTATTTGTAAAGAGTCAGTCAATCACGCGTCTGCCATTAGTATAAAGTACCAACGCATGTACGATGATTGCTAAGAAGCAAACATTTCATATTATAGGTACGCAGATTTGTGAAACATTATTCAATTTTGATAAATATTACAAACTCGCGTCACCTTAATGAGACTCACATACGAGTACAACTTTACAATTCCTGGTAATTTTTGAAGCCCTCGGGCGAAACATTATATTTTGGAAAACTACCTTGTTACCTAACAACTATATGCTTGTTGTTAATAAAACAAAAAGTTCTCCTTAATACAACATCAAATACTTTCTGCAACCGAATAAAAGGTTACGCAAACTTCCGAAGAGTTTGTGTTTGAGGGATTTTCATCGAAAACAGTCAAAATAAGCTTATCATGGAGCTTAATTTCATTCGCCAGTTTAAACTGCATACGTCGAATAGAAATAAGCAATGTTCGCTCACACAAGTTTTATGGAAGTCTTTGTAAAATCTCGATGGGTAAATGAATCTGAATAAAGTGAGGACAAAGAGCGGGAACAATGGGACCCTTCGTAAATATCTTTTATTATCTGTCTTGATTCCGCATCCTCGCCCGTGCTCGAATGCTTGCAATGTTTGTCGACTTCTAACGCTTAACTTTGCTTGGCTGAACCCCTTCAACCAGAGTCTTGATCGAGTAAGCAGTTACCCGTCAGTAATACGATTATCCCAAAATATGTTTATTTTTCTCTCATAATTTTGAGGTAGGAATTCAGTCGCAAAGACTACAAAACAGTTGGCAAACTCCAGAAAGCAGGAGAGCTATTGGACCCCAAAGTTAGTAGGAACCGCACTATTTGGAAGGCCAAAATGCCCCAGATCCCTACATAATTCGCTAAACAACCATTTATTGGAACATATCTACGAACGAAGCGAGCCAAGCGGCGTAGTAAATATAAATTCAGTATATTGCAGTTCCAACATTTATTTGGCAAAAAAATATTACAATATACGAGATACATTTTGGCTCAGATTTAAATTAACAAAAAATCACTATAGCGGCATAAATCTTTTATGAAGAAGATTTTTAAGACCGTGTGACTGCAAAGATAAAAAACTACGGTGATGAATAAAAGCATAGATATTTGCAAGGTGGGTGGTATATTTAGAACAGTTTTGGATGCTATCAGGGACGTAATCGGTATTGACAGGCGGCCTGCAGGCTTCACGACGATCGTCGACATGGCAAACAGCAAAACTACCGACCTGTAAACACAAAGCGGTAAGCTACTCATGCCTGCTTCGATTAGCGCTGCCTGGACCGCCTGATCACGATATCTAGGACCTCATATGAATGCACGTAGTGTGAATAAATCTTAATAAAGAAAACACATTACTTTTTTTTAAGTATTTAGTGCTAGTCTTGTGCGCCTCGAATTTTGAATGTTATCAAATTGGGGATTTCGTATGCTACTCGACAATTCTAAATATTCCGAATATACAGTACATCCTTATCTACTGGAGTTTTGCAAGAAAAATGTTTCCTTAAGTATATAATACTCCCCAAATCGAACGTTGACCTCTTCTTACCCGTGGATTAGATATATGCGCACATTAACTAAGTTGCCTACTTTCCAAGTAGGAATTTTCTTTGGCTTCGCTGCCTGTATTAAAGTGCCGACACAGTCTTGTACTCTTGATTGATATGTAGGTACTTAGATATTTTTGACACGAGGGTTGGTTAAGTTTTGCTTGAGGTAAAAAAAAAAGAATGCAGCAAAGTTCTATTGATATAATCTTATCTATACTAATATATAAAGCTGAAGAGTTTGTTTGCTTGAACGGCGTTAATCTCAGGTACTACTGGTCCGATTTGAAAAATTCTGTTAGAATTCAGTGTTAGATAGTCCATTTATCGAGGAAGGCTATAGGCTATCATCACGCTGAAACCAATAGGAGCGGAGCAGTAATGAAAATTGTGACGCAGACGAAGTTGCGTGGGTCGACTAGTTAATTATATAACTCTACTATTCGACCCGCGCAACTTCGTCTGCTCCGCTCCTATTGGTCTTAGCGTGATTATATATAGCCTTTCTTGATAAATGGGCTAACTAACACTGAAATAATGTTTGAAATCGGACCAGTAGTTCCTGAGATTAGCGCGTTCAAGCAAACAAACAAACAAACTCCTCAACTTTATATATTAGTATAGATATCCTATCTCTGACAATATAAACCTCAAAGTACCTAGCTTATTAAATTATTATAAATCTTAACAAAGTTCAGTCACAACGTAGCGTAGTGTTGTTGTGATTGACAAGAACGACGATCCAGGCTCAGAGATAATGGATACAAATTGATAAACGTTAGATTATTCTCGCCCAGGTGACTCTGTATTGTAGGTAATTGAATTTTACGTGAACGCGATACATTTACTGAAAAAACAGCTATTTTTAGCGGGGACTATCAAAACAGGCGAACGGAACATAAGCGGGAATAATGGGACAATGTAAACAAAATAAACATAACAGAGAGGTATAATGGACGCTACTAACGCGTGATACACGCCTACCCTTTATCGACTTGTCCACACGCCACCGACCAGTGTGTGACCTAATAAAGTAACCGACTGAAACACACACCAACAAAAATTAATTTACCTGCATTAAACTGACACTACAGCCGAGCCACATTGCAAAGCACGAAGCGTTCCGTGCTCATAATATTTCTTAAAAAACGTTTTTTATTTCTGACTAGGAAATAACTGCAAAAGAAGAACGCGGCACTCTATTTAACTGAAACTTTTCGCTTCACGGTTCGCGACTTTAGTGCAATTTAAGCTTTCATAATAGAAACGTTTGAAAGTTCTTTCTGAAAGTCGGCATCGGCCTCTGAGGAGTCGTTACATATTCACATAAAATGTTATAAGCGTGTCGATTACTCGAAATAAGCTTTACCTAAAGGAAACCTTTTAGTAAAAGCTTTTCTTTCACTTTAGCAGCAAGAAAGTGTAGGTACTGATACTGTCGATAGGGCACGGACAGCTTCAAGTGTCGCTGGCGTCAAATAATAATATATTTATAACAACAAGTCCCTGTAACTTCTTAGATGTTTTTTTACTGTATATGTATATTGGTAAAAAAAAAATGTACTTTTCTTGGGTTATTGTTATAGTTTTTGGAGCATAACTACTGTTACTTTATATCATCTCAAGCAAGTAGGTGGGGACCTGGTGTCCTAAAATACAGGCCTCGGCTTAGTTTAGGCACCAGTCTCCCACAAATAAAATATTATTTAAATACTTTCTAAAATACTTATCTACATATTTAAGTCATCATGATCGGAGATAAGTTCCTTTATTTTTTTAGTAATAAGTTATTCATTTGTTTTATTTGTGGAGGAGAAATAAACGAAAAAAAAAATATATAGGTATATATATTATATATAAATTGCCGTGAGACTATGGCCATTACGCGATAACTTTTTAACTTAATGAAAAGGAATTACTGAGTCGGTGACTTAGTTTTGTGAATGATGCTTTCTTAGCCAGTTTTGAAGTAATAGTCGCGTAAGTTAGAGAGACAGCGTAGCATATTGGCACAGAGCCAAGTGGAATGTCAAGAGAGAAAATTGACGCAAGTAAGCGGGGGACGACTATCATTCTACTGGAATAGTCGCTAACCGGATTCTGCTTTCTGCAATAACACTTTTTTGTCCCTTTTTCTTCTTTCACTGTATTTGGTTAACAATTTATATTTTAGAGCAACTTTATTTTGTTCGAAATATACACGGGCGAGCGGGTTTCAATTTTTATTACCATTGAAAAGCGTAATAAAATGAAAAATATAATTATCTAGTATAAATAAACTGGCAAAGTGCGTGTCGGGCCACGCGCAGTAGGTATAGGCTTTCGTAGCTGCACGTCACAACTTCCCCAACTACATTTTGTAGGTTGATCAACTAGGCTATTACTCGTTAACTTGTAAAGCCTACTGAGCTGTGACAGTTTTAATTTATAATTCGTTATGTAGGATGATTTTTTCAAGTGTGCCTTGAGGGCCAAATCCGAAACTGTAAGGAATATCGAAAAACACTGAATCTTTTCAGTGTTTTTCGAGCCCGATTTTGATGAAAACTAAAATTGCATCATTGGATTTTTGAAAAATCCAAATTTCGGCCAGTCTCGGTAAAAAAAAAACATTTTCGGCTTTAGTTTCGGTTTCGGCCACAATATAGCCGAAACTTTCGGCCCCGCCGAACTCGAGTGTTCGTGAATTTTCGTGTGTCGTTCGGTAAACTTCGCAGCTAACTCGTGCCTGCTCGCCGGCACGTCCCAGGCTCAGTTCGCCGCTGTCCATTTAATCGTGAATTGAGGTTATGTTTTGCGATTGAGTGATTTGGTAATTATTTATTTTGTTTTTATTACTAGGTACTTTGTTTAATTCTCAATAAATTATCTAAACTTATTATTATTGAACATTAATTTGTTGAGTTTTAGTTTTAAACAACAAATAAAAGTGGTTATTAGATTTATCTTTAAAATATTGTGAACACAACGTATTACTAGTTAGTTATGTAGTATATTTATTATGTGTAAATGCACTGAAACTAAAAGTTATTTCTTTTTCAAGTTTACTTCCAAGAGTAAGTCTTGTATATTCATGACATAAAAAAAATATTTGTTATGACTTTTATTATTGTTTTTTTTTTTTATTTAACACTGTTTCAGACAAACAAAACAGAGAGCAAGGCCGAAAGTTCGGTTTCGGTTTCGGCTGAAACACCAGTTTCGGTTCGACACTAGTTGGTTTTGAAAAAATAAAAGACCATCACCATCCGAAACCGTTTTGTAATTTTCAAAGAATCTTGACTCGATTTTTTTTTAAATCCATAATGCAGTTATAGTTTTCATCAACATCAGGCCCAGAATTGGATTTAAAAAATTAAATCAGTTACGGTTAAGATAGGTAGCTAAAGTCAGAAATTTTAATACTAATTTCTTAACAAGTGAGAGTCGGACTCGCGTGCAAAGGATTCCGAACGAATTTCCTTTTGTTTTCACATGTTATTTTAATACTATAGAATTCTTATAGATTTTATTATCTCCTATATCTATTTTCTCTATTTATTTTTATTTTAGGCTAGTAGTAATGGTCATTTTTCGTCTAATTTCTTAATAATAAAAAAATTAAATAAAATAACCCTCACAATATTTGATATGACACACAATATTTTTCAAAAATCATTTTTTTTTTATTTTTTTTAGTTTGTTCCCAAAAGTGAACCCCATACTAAAAAAATATATAATTTATGTAACGCTTCCGTGTTTGGATCACAGAAGTCCATATCTGTACCAAATTTCAACAGACTCGGTCCAGTGTATCCGGAGAAAACTGACAGTGATAAGACGGCCAAACAGACAGACGTACAGACAGACAGACACCCGAGTCCTCCTATAAGGGTTCCGTTTTTTGTTCGGAACCCTAAAAATGAGCTCTTTTCGCGAACGGATTCTTGGATGGAAAAATGGTTTTCTCACACCCTCGATTTTTTTAAATGAATACCAAATACGTCCCACACCATGGGATAGACGATAAAAATAAAATTCATCGCCAATTTACGTGTAGGTACAGGGGCCATCTCTACCCAAAATTTTTTTAGGGTTATAATTTTACACCTTTTTCGGCCAAATTCCAACTTTCTAATGCTAATCATTATCTGACCTAAACTGCGGAGAGACAGACAGACACATGGCAAAAATTATAAGAGTTTCTTGTTGACTACGGAACCCTAAAAAAGGTATAGGTTTACATATAAGATCGATTAGAAAAACAGGCGGCGGACCCCGGGATGTATTTCGTTCGGTCTAGTAGGTACAACCTTGTACCTACAGTTCGATAACGTTATTTATTTAGGAACGTTCTCGGTAGCCTCTCACGACACTCGGCAGGTCGCTGACACAAAAAAATACCTGTGTAAATTGTAACAGCTATCTATTGTCTAGACTATTGGAGATATGTTGTTTCCAACTTCGAGTAGGAAAATTGCACAAGATCTTGTTATAGGTACCTATAGCAAAAGCTGATCATACAAGAAAATTCTAAACGAAAATGAACGAGGAAAACTATGTAACAAATTAATTGGAAATTTAATTAAGTGTGTCCTCAATGTCACCTCCAGCAGACTCAGCACCACAACTTTTAAGCCCAGAAGTGGTATACTTATGTACATAGGTATACCACACAAATAATAATTAACATATAATTATAATTTTTAACATCCATGTATTGATCATAGATCAGATAGGTAAATAACGGTCATACACCGTGTCGAAAGCAATATAAAATGTGAATAAGGTCACTGAAATGTCAACGAGGAGATAAAGTACCTAACGGAAAAGTTTTAGAAATGTTAGGCAAGCTACTGCGAAACATTAAAAGAGAAACTCTTTAGAGACCGAAATAATTTCATCGCTGAATTCCCTCTTCCATCCCCACAAGCTTTTCAGTAAAATACATTTTAAATGTCCCTTAGCAATGAAATATTCATACATTTCAAAACATTTCCGACAGGCCCTTTAGACAGACAGTGTCAAAATCCAAGTTCATTTATTTTATCACTCCCTCAAACTAAGCCACGCCAAATAAATCAATAATAACGAAGTTCGCTCACGTAAACAGTTAACACAATAATTGCGAGGAAAATTGCCTTCCGAATTGAGTAAGTATTTCTACTTAGCCGTAAAAGGGAACCAAGTTGTCTAGAAGCATTAGAATATGCAAATGGCGCCCTTGGCCCTTGACTGAAAGTTTTGTTACGAAAAGTTGAAAGAGACTATAACGCACGTAATGGACGTTTTTTGGCCTGCCAATCCGTATGTCTACAATCTGCGAATTTGAATATAATCTTAGTCATTCTAGGCCTACAATAGTTGAATATTGCTAGCACTGAAAGATAAAATAATACGCCTAACGACTGACAATTCACGCTAATCTCCGGTCAGACCGCAACGCCCTCCAGAGCTGTGGCTACGTTTTATATCTCGCTCCAACACTGCGTCATTTTATAACTCTGCTTCGCTCTTATCTCTAGAATTCTGAAATGGCAAATGTTGATCTCGATCGTCTGTCTGAAGTACTCTAAAGCCACGAGATACCTTCCTGTTTCAAGGCTTGTATTCAAGGAATCGGTAGAACAAACAAAATGGGACTAAATGTGTTTCATTTGTGGAATGAAATGGTAAATTTCATAAGATGCAATCTAGCTGGTTTTTGCATAAAAGAAATACTTAAGGGTGCTATTACAAAATCGATCGCTTGCCCCGGACTAAAGCTACAAACCGCGTTTCCCGAAATTTATAGTGATTGTAGCGCTGTATACAACAATTGCTTAAAAATATGAGTTTACTTTTAAATAGACCAATATTTTTTTTCATGCATTATAACAATACCTCCTTAATTATTAATTTTTATTTGAATTTGGATTATACTTTCATAGATAAAAATTATAGTTTCGTACGGAAAATTGACAAAAATTCTCAATTTTACAGAATTATTTTTGGTGTATTAGTGCATGAATCGTAATAAATTGATTTGATCATTCCAAAGTAGAAGGTACAGTTGTATCATGAGCATTTATAAAAATGATTAAATTATTATATCTTCGGTGTACTAAAGCATCAAAAGATTCCCAAAAGCGTAATTTTATGAAACACCCTTTGCGGAGACAAAGAATTTACTGATGTACGTGAACAAATTGATATATTTATTTAGAACACTCCCAAGATCAACTATCAAACTTTCTTAGACGTATTTTTGTTTTTTTTTTTTTTGTGTTATATCTAAAGCATAATCAGATATCAAAACTCGAATCAAACGCTCAAATTCAAGAAAAATTGTGACAGCGCTCTTAAGTGTTTATCAGAAGCATGAAGCTTTTCAGACCTCACAGCTACCTACAAACGCTGTAGAAAATATAAACAAACCCACAAATGAAACCCGATTCTTCCACTCGTTATTTTCCCTTCAGTAATAAATAACATTACGTTGGCACAGCTCATTAGACTTAGGAAAAGAAACATTTTTATTATTCGGTTGGTAGAGTTACGTAAGGGTTTTCGAAAGTTTACCTTTGACAAACCACAAACACAAGTATGTTCCACCGCGTTCCTCTGCTAACAAAGTTACTGCCCGGACGATAAGCAGGTACTAGTATCTATGTATTTACACAGGTACAGCCCTAATGAAACAAAAAAGCTACCTACTACTCCTGTTTTCACAGAGACATTAGCATTTCAATTATAATTATGAACGTATCTCATTGTACAAAGACGTCTATTAACTTTCTTCTTCAGTCGGTGAAAGCTTCAGCAACTTCCTTAATTCACTGAAAGTTGACAAGATTACTGCGGCACCTGTTACTGCAGTTGCCTGTACTAGCGAGTAACGATACAGATTTATTGGAATCGTTTTCAGGGCAGTATTAGTTAGAATAAGATAAGATACAAATAATATTATTTCTTAAAGCTAAGCATAGGATCATCAAGCAACAATGTATTACTTAGATTAAGATTTGTTTGTGACAAGCCTAAAAACGAAATGCGATAAACATTATGAAATTCATATCTATCCACTTCAGCTGACACTTAAATGAGCATCGAATATCGATAATTACCGACGTAACACCGATCGGCCGGCCTACTTATTGCTCTTATTAGCAACCTAATTGACATTTACGTCTGTTGGGAACTTCATTTATTACCCAGTATTTTATTGTAGAACTTTACCAAAAACTACTTAGCCAAGTCCTCCGGCTGCCGAGCTTACGAGATCTGAGAAGTTCATGCGACGCCATTTTATAAAACTTGTGAGAGGCAGATACAAAACTTTCCTTGATTACAATCGACTTGTTGTTTTTATGATGAGAACTATAAGCTCGGGTACTTACTATTGGGGTAGATATCTATCTTATACCTGTGGAAAAACAAGTAACAAAACAAACATAAAATTTTGCGTAGAAGCCTGGCAAGGCAACGGTGGATATGGTAATATTGCAAATTGCAGTATAAATTAAGGAGAAACGGAGCGAGTGCGTCTGCTCCCCAGTTCGGAGCGGAAATTTGTAAATATTTGATGTCTTTAAACTTTCACACTTCGACCACGTTCTCACCTCGTGTCGACGGCTGCGAAATGGCCCGACATCAATTCATAACTAAACACGAAGCTTGTTTGACTCACAAATTCAGGAGTTTCACGAATTCTTGCAAAAGCAATCTGCAAAGTAACGGAATTGTTACAGGTACCTATGAAAGCGAAATAAGTTTGCAATTTCGTAGCATGCCTTTATAGCGGACAGGGATCCATTTCTGCTTGTTTAAGTGAAATTTTATTACTAGAATCCTACAATCATTGCTGTAAAATATGAGTACAAACAGTGAATTTAACAAAGTGATATTATTAGGCCAAGGATTTCTAGCAATCATTAAATAATTTACTCTCAAATCCGAATGTTCTGGCTATGACAGATTTGACGAGGGCGAATACAGGGACTGATGATGGTTAGCCGAAGAACGGAGGTGTAACTGACGTCACTAAAACTAAATAAGTACCTACAGTTTCATGAACATTATGCAAGTTTTTATAAAGTGTTATTACATAATTGTGATGATCCAGAAATAGAAGAGCAGAGGCTAGTTCAGTTAACGAAAAGCCAATTATTCATCTTAATTGGCAATTTAAAAAAGGTTATTGAGGTAGGGATTTCCTTAGATAGGTACGTATTAAGTAAGATTCTAATTTATCTATGCAACACAAGTGTTATTTTTACGAAAACGCAGCAGTTACAACAATGTGCACTGCCCTGACGTAGGTACCTATTGCGTATTTGGCTCCAAAAAGATAATGTATCTGATTTGATCGGTACGTACGTTGATAACACGAGTTTTTCAATAAAGGGAAACTTTTAAAAGTGCCTGAAAGCGACTTTATGTGGGAGATAAAAAATACATAAAGCAAACACACATTTACAGGTTTAATTTCACAGTAGATTGCGCAATGTAGCCGATCAATGTTAAAGACCACGTTAAAATAAATGTTATGGAGGACCGACAAACACAATTCCAATTACGCGTTCAAAAACTTTTGTTTTTGTTTGTTTGGTGTATTCTACCGTATGTAAAAGCGTAATTATGTGAAATTAAGCTACTGTTAAATCCATGTGGAGCATCCACATTTTATTATTTATTCAGTTTGATAGCTTGCTCTGATTACCAACTAAATCAAAAATAGTCATTATGTAGATAAAATCCGACAAATTGATTTAGAAGCGCATATTTTATACCTAATAACGCCTTTTATTTTCCCCGCTATTTCAATCCGTGGGCGAAGTTTGTTTCATTCCAAGATAGTTATGGTCCGAGAGCGGGTAGGAGGCATTTTTGGTGTATCGGATCTCGTTTTTGGTAAAAAAGTCGTATCTTTGATGAAAATATAAGGGATGATTTAGCCCCGCTACTCCCCAACTAAGTCTGCAGTTATTTGTAAAGGTATTTATTAATAGAGAGGTATAGGACCTACCTCAAGCACCTACCTAAAAATGTCTACCAGCTCTCCTACTATAAGCAATGCTCAATGTGTTGGCCTCGCGAAATAGAAACTAATTAGATAACTATACGACGGACTGAAATACTAGATAGCTTAACTTTCCTAGTTATCAAACTTTTGTAATTCCAGTTGTTCACGTATCTAAAGCAAAGGACGTACCTACCTAACTAATCATCATCTGCCTAGCCTTATCCCAACTATATTGGGGTCGGCTTCCAGTCAAACCGGATTCAGCTGAATACCAGTGTTTTAAGTGGATCGGCTGCCTCTACAAATGACAGCCGGGACCAACGGCTTAACGTTCTTTCCGAGGCACGGAGGAAACTCGGTATGTTAAGATGGCACCCATCCACAGACCAACCTTGGCAAGCGACACATCACGCAGACCAACCTACCTAACTAATAGGTAATCTATTATTTCTATTTTTGTGCAAAGATCGCCTAATTTGGTTTAACCTGTGATCATCTGGACGCAATAGCCGTCGCGACGCCACAACAATTGAAGTTTTATTGTAAAAAAATCAGCGGCCGCCATGTTTTTTGGTCGATTGGGGGCTATAGGATATTAAACACAGAGTTTAAAAAAAAAGAAGTTTAAACCGCGTGATTTGGCATGGCATTTGGGATTAGGGGTCGCAAACTGGGATCCGGATACCGAAAATACCGGGATGCCGGACCGAAAAGAAGCCTTCACGATACCTGTATTGAATTTATGAATACCGGGATTTACGATATTTTCTGTAGTCATCACAGAACGATGCAAATCGCAAATCCTCCCATTCGAGTGGTAACACCGCCGCCGCTTTTCCTGTACGAGCTCTCTAACTTCAATCGCGAGCGCGGTTTGTGACGCATCAGTCCGTCCAAACTCTCATGATGGCGGCCGATGGGCTGACCGAATTATGCCGAGCGTGAGCCGCCTGTCACGCTCACGTCGACGTGTAACGAATTGGACTCACTACCGCTCAAGAAGCAATTGGAAATGGCGGTTTAAAAGCGACTACAGGCTCAAGACAATTCATCTAATTCTATAATTTCCTCGGAGGAAACAGAAACATTAATCAGGATAGAGTTGGCTCTCTATGAAAATGCAGGCACTAGAGGAAAATTTTTAGAGTTAGCGTACAATTGCCTGAAAAGCATTCCTCCGACTAGTGTAGAGTTAGAGAGAGTATTCTCCTCATCTGATTATTTCTGTAACCATTTGCGTCAAAATTAAGTGATAAGACACTGATACACTATCCTTTTTTTGATCCTATGACTTAAACCAAAAAAACAAAGAGTAACTGAATTATTTTAATTACACTGTTAATTTGCTTTCGTTGACCTGTTTAAAATTTGAAACTTACATATTTTATCTGGGAATTAATATGGTATTTAATTTGTTCGTTAAAATTGATTGAAGATTTATTATTTTTAAGAAATATTTTATTATATTTTCAATAATATTATCAACTCTTGTGATTATTTGTGATCCCTTTTTAGTAAAAATTATATGATTTAAAGCAAGAAGAATGTTGAATTACAGAATATGATTGTTATTATTTGTGAATTGCGTGTAATCTGAGTGATCTCTTTGCCTTTAGGATTATACAGATTTAATTAAACCAAAAATGTTGATTACTTAATATTTTTTTTGTTAAATATGGTTTTTTTTTTATTAAAAGTTGATTTTCTTTTTAATGCTATTTTAGTGCTTATGCTTAAACTTATAATACTTTTAAAATTAGAGATAAAACTTAATTATTATGACTTTAATGGAGAGAAAAACTAATGAAATAAATATGATTTCTCTAAATGTCGAAAATACCGGAATCCCAGTATTCCCCCAGACTCAATACCGAGAATAACGGTTTCGGAGAGAGGGACCAGTATTGCGACACCTATGTGGGATGCCATTATGCGTCCATTTCTGATGACGCCCAACGACAAAAACCCACAGGTTAAAGCAGTTTTTGTCTACACTAATACTATAAAGAAGAAAGATTTGTATTTTTTTACTCAAAAACTGCTGGACTGATTTTACCATTAGAATGGCACATTATCCCTGAAAAACATAGGCTACCTATATTTATTACATGAACAAATTAGGAATCCTTAAGAAAATTGCAGCGCGGACGAAGTCGCGGGCGAAGTGATATATAAATAATTTTAATGATACCTACCGATATTGAGCTAGCTTTCCAGGTTAGACAGCGTCCGTGAGTTTCGTTAAAATTGGCAGCTTAGAAATTTTGGGGTGTAAATATTTATACATGTTCTAATATTAGATGTTTTTATAGAGTTGGAATGGCAGGTCCTCTATCGATTCCTGACACTTTTCGTTGGATCGACCTTTATAAAACAATTAAGTAGTATCTGCACTAAAGGCCACCGGAATAATCAAACACGTGTAGGCGATTAATTTGATCGCAACTACTTTTATAATAAAGTCTTTGGCTGACTATACGCGACCAAATGGAAAAGATACTAATACAAACATACTTTATTTTGGATTAGGTTACATTTCTGTAGATACGATTTAAGAAACTGCACTTCTTCACGTTGATGCGTTTTTGGCACAAGTCAAGACAAAACGAAAAAAGGAAAGCATTTTACGCCTTTAAAATACCTACTTCTGCGAAATGGCTTTGTAGCAATAAAATTCATTTACCAGGAAGTCCGTCCGCTAGTAACATGTAGGTACGTGTTCTTGAAACGTCCTTGGCGAACGTCAGGCCTACACCCAGGTACCATTACGTAGGTATATGAAAATGGAAATATAATAATTACCAGGATATAAACTTCTTATTTGTTGAAAATATTCGTTGATGTCTTAGTAAAATTCGTACTAACATAAAACATTTTCATCTTTTTATCGGCACGCGCTTTTACGACAACCTTACTTCCAATACAGTTTAACTACGTTTTAGTTGATATATTACAAACAGAAAAGAGGAGCTTTTCACGGTAGAAAACACGGAGTAAGCAAACTTGATCAGAGCTCGTTCCTTCTCTATATTAAAATTAAATTAAGTACGAGGGAACATATTGAAAGGAAAATATATCTAGAACTCGCTTAGAATAGTTCAACATGTAAGCAAAATGTTGTACCTATTAGTAAACAAGGTTTTCAATGTTGAACTTCATTCTCAGTTTAAAGTTATCGTTAGATATTTACTTTCAATTAAGTTTACAAACATACCTACCTACCTAATTTGTTCTCCATATTCAGTTTTCTTCGATAACTTGAGCAAAGTCTCATCAAAGTCTTAGAGCAGCTTCCTTTATTTGTAGTTATACTCGTATGTTTTCCCAAGAGAAATTGCGTAGGTAGGAAGAGCAAATTGAAGATAATAAGACGAAAATATGTTGGTTGTTATTTTGTACGTTTCCATTTCTCCTAGTTTTACCGACGTCTATGTTAGCATATCATCTTGTTCCTAAAGGAACACGTTTCGCTACTTCATTAAGTTTTACATAATTACAGAAATTCAATTCCAAAAAAGGGCCCTTAATAAACAAATATCCTTGTTCCACGCCGTAATTCATTAAAAAATTCTGCTAAGATCTAAGGAATACTTATTACTGAAGTTTTTAATTAATTTACTTTACAGAAGCCGAAGGACAAAAGCTTCAAAAGATTGGCGGTGTATCGACAATACCAAGCGAAAAAAATACCTGCTTAAAAGGTACAAAGCTATTTTGTTACATTAACGTTAAATATTTATGTACTACAATAACTTGAGTTATGCTCACAGTATAAAAGAAACCTGTCATAATAAATAAAATTATGTCTAGATAATAAACGGAGCTGGGTCTGGTCCCAAAAGGAAAGTAGATACAGTCGGGCGTCGCGGCTCGTTTTAATTTGACCAACTCCATTTTGCCGCACCCTTGTAGTGGAAAATGCGACACGGGCAACACTAGATATTAATGACAATGACCTTGTAGAAGATACTGTTTAGAATCAATCATAATTGTATACCTATACTGGGACCACGAGCGATGGTAGTTCGCTTCTATCTGCTACTGGCTAATTGACTACCAAGTAACTAGATATTAAGTAGCATGTGGCTACTGCGCCGATCGATTGTTCTGCCAGGTGTCTAGTTGAGGTCATGCCTTAAATGGGCGATAACTCCTTCCACATCGACACCCCTCTGTATAAAAGAAAACGTGTTGCTAGGCTGAAGGTTCGGCGGTTGGTTAAATCACGGAACATATTTAATACATAGATCTACGAGTTCCCTTCAAACTATTCTGAAGCCGCTACAAGTACCGCAGTATTGTAGGCTAGACGAAGTGTGACTACGAGTGGAAATGATAATTATATTGGTGGGACGAGGCATCTCTAGTTCTCAGCAGCGCCGGGGCAACAATAGAGCTCATCCACCCCTAAAGCGTCGGTTCTATTCTCGGCGGGCTTGTCATTGACCCAGTTCTGTGAGGCAGACAGGCGCCGAGTTGCAACTCGCTTCTGCTAAATTAATACTAATAAAGGTAAATGGCTTAATGCAAACACAGCGGTACCAGCCGGCGCGGCGCCGCGCTCATGCCTGATGCACAAATTCCGTTTACCGCACGTTTTATCTCATTACTGTGTGGCATAAGCCTTAGTTGGATTATTTTAATGTTGCAAAAACTTTAAATGAAGTTACGGTTTTAGTGAGAGAAAAGTTTGGGACATTCGTCTCTTTCGCTTAGGCACGAGCAAGAAAGAACCGACAGTAAGAAAAATTGTCAGCGTGACTGACTGACATGAAGCATCTATTCAGGCCGCTAGAATAGCCTTAAATTACGAATCACCAGAGCACTCAGTAACAGATTCGGCTTCATCAGAGCCTGCTTTCCAGAGACCATCTTCAAGCGAATAAAAATTATTGAAAACAAGAACATATTTTAGAAAAAAAGCACATTTTAATATCATAAGTTGGGAGGACCCTACATAACGGTCAACAGAATCTGAAAAAACAAGAATACCCACAAACAATAAAATCTACTGTAGTAGAAAATTTACCCAGTGCATTCTGTACAAAATAAAGAATGCTCCGGATGTACAAATATTGTAGTTTATTTTTCTTTCCACATTGATTCAAGCTTCAATAAACCTTATAGAGTATCATTTCCTAAAGGAAACGTGTTGCTGTGTTTATGTTACTAACAATTTATTGGCTACAATAAGTGTGATGAGTACTCTGGCGATTTTTTTAAGGGTTTGGCAATAAACATCCGCTTTTATCACTGATTAAAGACTTTTTGGTTCTATTTCATTATCAGGATTTTCTGATTTTGATCCCAAGGAACTGTTTTGTGACAATGTTTCCAGATAACGTTTGTCTTTAAGCAACTTAAGATATCAATCACGCCTGATGGAAAGCGATAGATGAGGTCTATGATGGAGCGAGCTTGCCCAGAAGATGCCTGTTCACTCTTGCTTTGAAGGCAGACGGGTTATATGTGGACGGGAACACAGAAGCCGGCAGAGAGTTCCACACTTTAGCTGTGCGCATAATAAATGTGGAAGAGAAACGCTGGGTACGACTAGTTGGGATATCGATCAAGTACGTATGCCGGTAGTAAAAGGGCGATGGTGAGATCAGGTCGTGGAGTTCCTGCGCACACTCATCAAAGAACGGTCTGTAGAAGACCGACAGGCAGGCAACACTACGCCGATGAGCTAGGCTGTGAAGCTGAGCCATCAACTTCTCGTCATCTATAAGCCTTTTTGCTCTGCGTTCGGTGGAACGCAGAGCATAATACCAGCTTGCTGCATTGGACTCGGCGGAGTCTAAGTGAGAAAGCGGTATTTTGCTGAGCCATCCCATAAGTGGCTGCAATACTCCATACAGGATCGGAATTATGTTTTGTACAGACTCAGAAGCTATCCATGTGAAGTATTGCCTTACCCTATTTAGGATGCTTAACTTCTTGGCTGCAGTCTGTGCTTTTGACTAGATGGTTGAGTCGAAGTTGAGATTAGACGTCAACTCCATGCCCAAATCTCTAGGCGGTCGGTAACAGGTACAGACGCACCTCGGAATGTAGGAGATAGCGGAAACGGAATCCTTTTTGCAGTGAATAGACATGCCTGTGTTTTCAGAGCATTGAATTTGAACAGATTGTCGTCGCCCCACTGGAAAACGAGATTTAAGGTCAAATTCATTCGCTCCACCATGGCCTCTCTAAGAGTAGTTGTTTCCTACCTGCTGGCTCTTGCACTGGACAAGTATCTTTCTGAGACTGTGCTGTCATCTGCGTATCCGATTGCACCAAGTTGCAGCAAGTCGTTGATATGCCGCAGAAATAGAGTCGCAGAAAGAACAGACCCCTGAGGAACACCGGCATCAATAGCCATATAATACGATGAGCAGCATCTATGACTATTTTGATCGAACGCTCACTCAGGACATCGGAAATGCAGGTGCAAAAGTCAGCAAAGATGCCGAACGCGGGAAGCTTACCCAACAAACTAGCATGCCAGACTCTATCAAAGGCCTTTGAAATATCGAGCGACACAGCAAGGTCTTCACCGTGTTTTTCAATAGCCTCGCCCCAACAATGCGTAACATATACAAGAAGATCCCCAGTTGACAGACCACGACCGAAGCCGTACTGGTGATCATTTAGGACCTCACTGCCTTCCAGGTATGCTAGCAGCTTATTGTTAAGTACCCTTTCCATCACTTTACACAGTGTGGAGGTTACGGCGATTGGTCTATAATTGACAGGTTCGGTACGGTTTGGGCACTGACTGCACATTAGCAAGCTTCCAGGACTTCGGCACCATTTCGGTTTTTACGCGAAGCGTTAGAGGCGTGTCAGGATAGGAGACAACTCTGGAGCACAGCTTTTGAGGACTCTCGCGGGTATTCCGTCAGGACCGCTGACTTTATTGACGTCCAGACTACAAAGGACCCTACGAACCACTTTTAGGTGAATTGACATACCTCATTGTGGCTCCGCAATGCCAAAGATGCCTCTAATACGCCATCTCACATATGAGATGGCGTATTAGAGGCCGTATCAAGGCGAGAATTTTCGGCAAAGATCGAGGCAAATAGGTTTGCCTTTTCTTGTGCGGTATGAGACAGAGTTCCATCAGACTTCAGCATGGGAGGCAGTGAAGGACGGCAGAAGTTCGTCTCAACCGATTTTGACAAGGACCAGAACTTCTTGCTACCCGAAGGGACGCCAACTTGACCCCAAACCGCCCAACATGGTCAAAACGCGTCACCCGTTTGCAATTCTTAACAGCAGAATTGTACCTACGCTTTTTTATTGTAGATAGAAGAAATGAGACGTTTTGGCATGAACGTAGATAAGTTTCTTTTTTTTTTGTTAGCCTACAATTGTGTTTGAGATTGTTGCTGGGCAAAAGCCTCCCCTCTTCTCTTTCAAACCTTTTTCCTGAGCGATGTCTGGCCCAATTTTGCCCTACAAAGATGAGCAAATAAAGTTTTTTTTTTTTCAAACTCAACCCCTGAACGAAAGTAAAAGAAACTAAACAATTTTATGCGAAAGAAATCGCAAGCACGAACTTGCACCTATACATATATTTTAATCGTTGAGCTGCTATTTTTTTTTTCTTAATACTATTTATTAATCAAGGTTTCATTACAATTTACTGTCGGATCCTATCCCACAGTATAAATAACATAAATGATAGCTATTAACTATCAATTTATCTGGTAAGTGAGTCACCTAATGATACAAAATGTGTTTGATCAGTTAATTACCTATGCTGTTTTATGGATAACGTTGTGTTCATGACGGCTATTTACCTACTTTTTCTATTGCTGAATATTGAACCAAAATTTTATTTGTCAAAAATAAAAATGGCGTAACTTATCATGTTAGTACTGGTACCTTTTTTTTAAGGATGGGAAATCATCCAATGACTCCTTCCGCTCTGGGAGCGGAAGAACTCTTTTTCCGGCGGCTGGAGTGTGAGGTATACTTCTCCCTTACGCGGTCCACTTCTTCCTTCGCTAAGCAATACTGCTTCGCAGAAGGTGACTGCTTCCCATTGACCTTAGATTGAACCAGGGCCAGAAGCGAGAGGTAGCCGCGCGATTGCTTCGACGAGGAGACGACGACGGTGCCTCGCCCAAGCAGGGCAGACACCTCCACCGTGTCCCCCAGGCGATCCTCACAGTGATGACACCCGGGCGTGTCCTCCCGCCAAATCCGAAACAGGCATCTCTCGATACATCCGTGTCCAGTGAGTACCTGCGTCAGGCGGAAGGTGAGGAAGCCGTGGCACCTCAAAGAGGGGAATTTTGCATGTATCTGATGATCACCAATAGCTTCTTATTTCTTTATTGGTGATCATCATAATCGACATGGCCATTTGCCAAAGTTAAACGCCCTTACACAGCTACGTTTTAATGAATTTAGACGGCACCTTTTTTCCTAAAAGATACTTTGACATTTTCAAGCCAAGAAAGAACGACAATAAGAGCAAAAGAATCCGCAAGTATACTTATGTCTTACAACGTGGTTTATTTTTATGTGCTTGAGCCAAAGGGCACAGTCGCGGACTATTTGGCGACAAAAACAGATCTGTTTTTTACGAAAACTTTACTTTGAAAACATATTTTTCCTTTGTTAAAACGGTGGTTGGTTTGTTTTAAGTTGTTTCATTAATTTGACTCTTCAGTTTTCTAATTGTAATAACGAAGACGCCATTAAAACCACTGAAATCCGATATCGAAACAGAAAATTTCGATGAACTGCCAGCATTCTTACAGCCATCTCGTACACGTCCCAATTGTTTGGCGAATCCTGTTTATAATTATAAACAGGATCCTGCCAAACATTCGAAATCCATCAATAAAGTAAATAATATTCGTTCGTTTCGGCAAAATATGAACGACTACATTTAAGTGTTTTTTAAATTCACTGAAAACGAAAACGGAAAATAATTCTTTATAAGGGTTCAACTCAATTACACTTCAGAAACTAGAAGCCTTTGTTTCTTTTTTCAACCCAAAATCGTGCGACGTTAAAAAGGAAAAAGCGAACCCAATTTTTTACAATTGCTTCATGAGAAATACCCCAAGTTAGACTGCAGGTACATAGCTATTCGTATACCTATTCTGAGTTGAATATATTCAGACGGGTTTCAGCAACTTAAAATGAAACTATTAGTAGTTTCATTTTTCTACTTGATCCGTTGAAACCATTCAAACGATAACTGATTCTGAATTACGATATAGGCATAATCTATCAAGCATTCAATTGCAAATCGTTCGATAAATCAACGTATGTACATAATGAACGCCAGACAATAATAGACATTAACTAGGCAGGTCACGTGGTGGTGAACTACATTGCTAAGGCTGGGTGTTCCTTGTTATTAAATAACTTTTATCGACCTACTCCCCGTGCCGGTTTGCGTTCTCGCTACCGACCAACCCTCAACCGGGGAACTTAATACAAGAAAAGATCTACAAACAAGCCATATCAGAAGAAAATGAAATCATAATAGAATTGCAATTTTCTGCCGATGATAAGTTGCTTTTTGTGAGTGTATAGAAAATCTTATTTACTAAATATCGGGAAGAACCTTCTCAAATGGATGTATAAGGTAAGGGCACTCATAGTAAATTTGGTATTGCAGACATAAATCCTGATATCTATTTGAATATTAACGATAATACTGAACAATAGTACACGTGACTCGTCAAGGACTAAACTGAAGCAGACAATATTACTGGTACATTTGATACACAAACTAAATATTTCCCTTGTTGCCGAAGCCCTACACATAGTTCAACAAACGTTTGATACGTTACACTTGGCATGATTGCTTAGCTTTTACGACCGGCTACAGACGTAATATTGATCTGCACTTTATGGTGTCTTAAATATAAGCACCGAAACCTCTTTTTGTTGGCATATAGGTAGCATATAAGCAAGCATATATTGCTACTGTGTTACATAAGCAAAAAAAACAAATAACAAAGGCTACTAACGCTACAATTTACGGTCTATTATCATGATACTGAAGCAGCATGAAAATGAAAATATAACGTTGATAAATTACTTTCCATTTAATTTAGAACTAAGTAATAAATGCTTTATAACACGAATGTTGAAACTTGCTAATGTTTAACTTGGAATTCATTTGCAGGACTGTACACTCATGTTATAAAATTTTGTTATATTATAAAGGATTATAAAACGAAAACTTAATTTTTATACTTTTTGTTTCTAAAATTCCATTTCTAAAACCGAAATTGAACTTAAATTGGACTCTAATACATACCGAATCAAAGGAAATCGATGTTAAACAGCCGATTTCAAACACAAGGAATCAAAGACCGTCTTGATGGAGGTATTTGATCGGCGCGATTAAGCAATCATTGGCTCGGGTTTAAGTCAAATTGGTGGTGTTTTACAAATACACCTATACTACTATCTATACCTCAGCATCTTCCCGATTCAAAGGCCTTCGGAAAACGATTAAGTTGGAAAAGAAGGTTTTCTTTTTCAAATAAACGAAGTAATAAAATCGGTTTTCCTTCCTTTCGTAGGGGACATGAATTTATATTATTTGTCAATATTTTAGACTTTTTATTTGCCGCGATGTCTTGCGATGCCAAAACAGCTGTACGTGCTTTGTATAATAATTTTGTGTTATTAAAGTGGTCTCGATCGTTAGATGAGGAGTTTAGCAGTTGGCGTCACGCTGTCTGCGACCCTTACATTCGACACCCATCTACATAAAATAACTTACGGCATTCCAGAGTCAGTATTACACATTCAGAGGGCAGTGACGTATTTACTCCTATATTAAAGCTAGACTCGTAAATGTGGTGTATTAGTTTTCGCGAAACGAATGAACTCGAGACTTTGCTGAAGATAAGACGTCGCATTTGTGTGACATTATACGGGCACCGAACGTTCCTTGGCAACGTATTTTTCTTAATAAATAAATAAACACACAGCCGAGTATCCTCAGTATATTTACTTTAGTACCTTCGACTTCTGAATTGAGTATTTAAAGTATGAACGTGGCAAAATATACTTTAATGCCAAATGTTGACAGGTTTAAATGTATAGTACAGTTTGACAACTTCTCTATTTGAAATCCAATTCAGAAGCTAGGGTTTGGGTAATAACGAACACTATGCACTTACCCATAAACCATGAGTTTTCTATTTATAAACGAGGTTGGCACTCACTCGTATTTGTCTGGAGTCCAAATAAGAAAAGTTGGTAGAGAATAAGTGAATACCTAAAATTCAACACCCTGATCTTTCTTTTGAGACCAAAGTGAACATGATCTCGTGAAGAGGACGGAATCTCCAATATTAAACGCAATTCCGCATCTATCCTCCATAGAGGTCCCTGTGAGGGTCATCGGCACCCTGAAGCGGTCTTTCGTTTCACATTTCCCTTTGAAATTGTAATCACTTCATATAAAACTCGCTTATTGCTGTTTTTTTTTTTTGTAATTATTTTGTTTCTTCAGGTATGTGTTAAAATTGATCCCATCAAAAAAATTGTGAAAAAGGGAGCCGAAATTTCAAAATTCAAATTCAAATTCAAAGCATTTTATTTCAAATAAACCATTCACAGGCACTTTTGAAACGTCAAGGTCGGTCAGTCAAAAACATGGAAGCTATTTGCACGTTCCAAAGCGTAGATCTCTATGGAGAAGAACGTGCAAGAAACTCCACGGACACTCTTTTAAATCATGTTCTGTTTTACAAAATTCCAAGTTACATATACTTGTTGCTTCTGCATGTGAGGACAATGCAAAGAAAAAAAAAAAAGGACTTATTATAAGAATTTTAAATATAAAGATTAAAATAAGCCAATGGCAGTTAAGAGATGACCAGTCTCAACCAACGGCGCCTGTTCACGAACATGACGCGTGTATCGGCACCCTTCAGCTCAACAATTTCGAAGGGAACCGAATGATCAAACCCACGCGCCGCCATCAGCGAGACATTTGAGTGAGCATGACATGCTCTCAACCACCATGCTCGTTCATGTCCAACAAGTAAAACTATAACTACCTACTCACATAAAATGTAAATGGTTTCATGGTACTCACATTTACAAAATTTGAAAAATATGCTTCTACTTTACACAAAACTATGGTTGTCAATGACCAAATAATGAAAAATAAATTAATAAAGAGAACGATTAAGTTCTTACATCAAAAAGAATAAATAAGTAATTAATATAATAATATAATTTGTATGTATATAAGAATAAATAAACGAAATAATGTAAGAACCTCTCAATTTTAATAATATCGGTGATTGTAGATTTTAGCGAAAATAAAGAATTGAGATCTAAATGGGCGCCAAGTTCTGTAGATAATCCTGAAATAAGATAAATTAAGGCTCAAGATTCAACTTGGCCAATTTTATCTACATATTTCATTTTTCCTTATCATTCATTATCTTCTATCTGGCTTTATTTTTAATTTTTATGTTACCTATACTTACGCAAGTTATAGTTTTTATCCAAAACCCGCCTTTAAAATTATCTTATTTCAGGATAATCTACAGAACTTGGCGCGCATTTAGATCTCAATTCTTTTTTCGCTAAATTCTACAATCACGGATATTATTAAAATTTAAACTTTGGCACCCTTTTTCACATTTATGATTTTGATGAGATATCACTACTTTTTGTAAAGAAACTATTATTATTCATCTTTCAACACGTGCCCCCGCGTGCCCGCGCACGCCCCTCTCGTGTTGCCCGCCCCGCGCACCCCGCTCCGTGTGCCTATTTCGAAATATAAGTAGCAAGATGGTATAAGTACATTTTTTTTTCGTATAACACATAATGTTTCAATAATTGTTCACGATGATGTCAGAAAGCTGATTGTGTGTCTAGAGGTGTTTCCAGAAGCAGTTAGTGTAAATATCGGTTATCTAAGTTTTATAAATTATTCGTAAGTAAATAACTATAAAAACGTCTTTTCATCATGATACTTATTATTTTCCTGCAAAGAAGAAAGCAGAAATATTTGCTCTTCTAATTTTGCCAGGCACTAAGTGTTACCTAACAAAATCGTTTGATTGGAAAAATTTCAAATCTTAAAAATTCCCAGTTTTAAGATTTTTTCTTTATATACATACAATTACCTAGCTGAATGTCAAATTTCAACTTTCCAGGACATCTGGAAGTGGATTAGGTTTTTGATCTATATGTCAGTGAGTCGAGTCACAAAAATGACGGCTTTTAAACGTTAATGTATCAAAAACTGAGTTAAATTTATAAAATTTGTATTCTAGACATGGGCTCTGGCATTCATGACTATGACTTTGGGGCTTTAACGAATGTGTAAAATTTCATATATGTACGTTAAATAGGTTTCGAGTTGTGAAGGGGTCAAAATTAGCTCGAATGGTTCAAGTAATATTACACACGGCTGCTGCGTCGCCAGTTCCTTTTGTTTTTGAATTTTGGCTGGACACGCTACCGCGTGTCTACTTTTTATAAACAACGACGCGATCCACGTTACCTATAGTATACTTACTAAGCTCAACAGTGCCTTTAAAAGCAAAATAAAAATAATTAAAATGATACGTGTACATTTAAGCTCGTTGGAAGGGGTAGGCACTGAGGAGGTAAAAGCCTCCACATTCGTAGATAAGGCACGCACGGACGGCACTGCGAATTTCATCACGACCCTCCTTGTTTGCGTCTTTATTTACTTGGAAAATAAAAACACTGTTCCAGCACGTTCGCTTTTATAAAAAATCCTTCAGAAGTAAACGTAATAAACAACAACAAGGACTGTTTTCCACGGTTTTCATTATAGTTTATGACTGCTTTTGCCAATATGTCTTCTCTATCTATGACTACGTTATTTGCATAGATTCGTATTAAGTAGGTAGTACATTTATCACAAACTTTTTTTATACAGCCTTCAAATAAAGTATTTCCAAAAAACGCGCTGTGTATCGTTGCCGAAGGGTTACGACCCCGCGAAGCCGGAATTGACATTAATTTAAACTTTAAGGAAAATGTGAAGAGGCATTGATCACATTACCGTTTATATTCCCTTCGGAACCAATAATCGTGATATAAAGCGTTATAAAAAATATTACATAAACATATTCGCCACCCGCTCCTGTGGAGCTCGTTTAAAATAAGGATTAACGTCAGTCAAGCGGGATCATTAAAAGGTAAAGCGCAGACGGCGGAAGCCAAAAGCTCCACTCAACTTACTGTTAGAAGGTATATTGTGTAAATGAAGCCATTTATATTAAATCCTCACCGTTATCTGTTCCCAACTGATTTCTTAAAACAATGGTTTACTGCTACCGTTTAAATCCAATGGCAATGATATATCTTTGCTTACACAATACACATATTACTTATTCAGAATATAAACTTTATGAAGGTCTGTCGCAAATAAAACAATAAATCCCCAGGCCCGTCTGGAATATCGTGAACGATTTGTATATGGGACAATAACGTGAACGAGGAATTCCTCAATATAAAAGAAACTCGGTCTAGATTTTTACGAATGCAAAGGCACATACATTTCGATAATAGAATTTCTATTCGTACGCCTATTGGGGTTCAATATTGTCGACAAATACATGCCAATTTCTTTTTATTTAATAAGGCAATCTTGTTCAGGATCCTATGATCCAATCCCAATAGATTGTGTTTCTATATAAGTGAAAGATCACAAATTAGGTGTGCGAACCTCGTCCCAAATCCGGCAATCGACCGCAATCTACGTAAATCATGTCACATTTACATAATTCTACTAAATTAGTGGGTTTAGACAGAATAAAATAAGGTAACTGATTGCCCTAGGAGGTTTTTTATTTTTATTTTTATATTTTATAGGAAGCTCCCACCTACATTTTCGATGATATTCTAGACTTGAGCAGTAATAGTGATATCCAGCAGCGAGGACCTTTGAATGAAAATTGGCTATCTTTTATATTTAATCAAATTCAATTTGTTTTCATGGAGAGTTATTTACTTGTTTTTAGAAGAATATGCTACTCAAACATAGAAGCATGAAAACTTGGAAACAATAGATGAATAATTCAAACACAAATCCGTTGGTAAGATCCGCATGCAGAGCTAGTCGAACGTCTGCGTTGCTCCCATCTTGTTTTATCGTATTCGGATTTTGATCACGTAAAGGGAAACTTTCAATTTTATTCCTATCTTCATTATTAAAGCTTTGTGGTAATTCCCGACAAACGCTGGAATACTGAAAACGGGCTCGATAAATCTACAAAGACGATCGGCCATTTTCTTTTTTTATTTGATCTGTGGTCATCGTTAATGTTGAACGTTGAGTTTAATTCAACTGTTGTGTAGCATGCAATAATAAGCAAGGGATTGGGTGTAACCGGAGCTACAGCAGTATCCGATGTCGACCAACCGCCCTACGCATACAACTGTTTCAAGTACTCACACAACTAAAGAATATCAAATAACCAATATATTGTAGAAATACAGAAATGTTTTCAACATAGGTAAATCTGCTTAGACCTTAGACTGGCGCAAGTTTCTCGTAGGCGTGGAATATGATATAATTGGAACATCTTAGATTTCACTGGCAAATGAGATTAACAACTAAGTTCTAGGTTTCTATTCGTATTGCGAGCACAAAGTGATTCGCTGTTCAAAACATTTCTTTCATCAACTGATGTCGTTAAACTGATAATACAAACATAGCAAACATCTTATCTAGGAATTAGCATTTATATTGAACCAGCCTCGTTTTGCCTGCAACTGTATGTCATTCCATATCTGTGTGACATGAGTTAGCCTGGTTGCGTTCCTAGTTTAACAACTTGGAAGCTCGCAATAATTACCCGTGTATGTGTTAAATTTTGAATGGCTGACGTAACGATCACGATAAAATATGCAAATGTACGGTTGGCAGTATGCGTGAATATAAACTACGCAAAAATGGAAGCAGAAATAAGTAGCCATGTGATATAAAAGTCTATGCATAGATACAGGGTATTCTTTATGGACTTAAACTGACGGTTGGGTACACAGGCCACAGCGCGGGTCATGACGTCAGCGCCGGCAGACGTCGGCCGCTACCCCACGATCACTGCTATACGCACACAGATACAACTTGTCTACACGTCTCGGTAAGCTTGCCTGCCGCCGTCCGCACGGTTTCCGTTTTCCACATGGTTTCAGCGGTCTGCTTTTACAAACACACTTGTGTTAGGCCCTGCGGTGTGACCCTTGGTTTTCGTGTCAACGCTTACCATCCCATGTTCGGTGGCAAAATTAGTTTCTACCTTCATCGTATAGCTGCTGTCAATTTAAGCAATAAATATCACTGTGTGAATGTGAAGTTATTAAACATTACGATCAAATACAAATCAAAGCTTCAGCCAAGACCAGTCGGCAATTACAGTCGGCCTGAAAACGTGATTGGGTTATATAAATGTTACCCAGTTATACAGAACATTTCAGAAAGCCGATATGAAAATACATAAACACATAGCCTAAGGTATATTTGTGCAGAGATTAGGTAAGTGAATTAGACGAATGATGGATAGTTTGGGAAAGTCGAACTTTTGCTAATATTATGATAGTGGTTGGAAGGCTCCATTTTCTGATATTTTTGGTATGTGCTTAGGTTACCTACACAAATATCAATTTGTTTAACATTCCCTAAGAGAAAGTGGTCGTCAATATGCCGTAAAGTTGACGTGTCTAAAATATTATACATATGTGAATTTCGCGCGTCGCGTTACTTCAGGGTGCCAAAGGAAAAACCTTTTTATGGACAAGCAGAATCTACAGTGGAGAATATCTAGTGGCGACCACCACAACACCCGGAAAAATGGATGGGATGTTGTCTTAGATCCCACAACGAAATCAATCAGAAAAGAACAGGGGTAGAAAATAACATGGATATCTTTTCCAAACCATCGATTAAAAATGATATTGTCAGTTAGATACGATTTTGACCATAATCCCAACAAAACTCGAACGGATTGTCCCTAAAAAACAATATTTCATAAACACTCCTAGGTACAAAAATATTACCTAACGAGTAGTTTTAGTGTATTCTTAGATCGATAGGGCCTGTTTGCTAGGTAAACATGTTTCCTAAAACTTATAAGAATTTATTTAAAGGTTAGATATCGGCCGAGCTTCTTAAGAAAGATATTACGTATATTTTCCAGAACTAAGTGGAGTGAATTTACATAGTAAAAGACAAACATCGCATTTACCAAGAAACCCTTATGAATATATTTTTCACCATTTCTGTGGGTTTACGTCCAAGTAGGTATGCCTTAAAATATTCCAGTCGACTTGCATTACCTCGGCTGCATAATTAACTTGAGCCTTGTTTATAGCCTCATTAATTTGAATTAATTATTAGAGAGAAGCAAAATAGAAACGCTTAAACATATTCAGGTTGCTGAAACTATTCATTTTGTTTCTTCTTAACTTTTGATGTCATGAAATATCATAGTATTCATACAGTCATTTATTATTTCAACGCTTGTAGAAGTTGATTTTTTATTATTTGCCTATTTACATACCTACCGTGCAGCTTTATAAAAAGTTACTAGTCTTTCATTTGAACTTGATTTATTGCGAACATTTTCGTTATTGCACGGGAAGGCAAGGCAACCTATTTAAATTGACCTCATTTATGCCTGCGTCTCGTCAAATAAATAAATAAAAGTTTGAATCGCTATAAGCTTTGCTGAGAACAAAATAAATAAAAACCCCTTAAAGAAAACAAAGCTTGCTTTTTGTATTTTCAAAGCTCTTTTACATCGTTTGTACTACCATGCTTCTTTATATTTTGGCAAAACAATTTTGGCGTCAAGAGTTCATTGACCTGTTTCAAGCTAGCTTATAAAAAATCGTTGTATAATTTACTTTTCTCTGCAATTTTGGTAAGATTGTTTAGGCAAATATACGAAGATTTACACCTAAAACATCACTGTTGTACAAGACGAAATTTAAGCAATTACCTACGTCAGTCGCTATATGTTAAACTACTGGTACATAACTGCAACCAGTAAAGACAAGAAGCCGCTCCAGCGCAGTTGGGAAATGCTAGACGCCGAGATGATGAAAAGATGGTTGGCAGTTACCATCCAGTTTCTATTTATAGTCCATTAATTCATTTAATTACAATTCAAACCATCGCAATTACCATAGGTTAACTAAACTATCTAACTCTTACGAGGCACTTTACCAGAGAACATTCATTAATTTCAAAACCAACAGAAGTATGCCTAACGTTATCCTTATAATTCAGATCAATAATTACGAGAACAAAGAAGTATCTCTGGAATCCACATAGATAAAGTCGATGAAATAAAAGTAATATGATGATGTTCGTGAACTTACCAAATTCTCGTCATACAGATTAGCGCGTGACCTGACTCCCGCCAAATTGAAGCGATCACCGAATACACAGAACGCATTTCACGGATAGCGAAGTAGTCCACGATCGATAATACTCGTTCAGTACAAAGGCGAGCGGGCGCTGCACGCGGCACGCCGTGCGTCCGACGCTCCTACCACACATATTATTCTCAAGTTATTATTTTACACGCACGTCCACTCATGAGAAAAGCAACTTGAGACGACCGCAGCGTTCGAAACCTTAATACTTCCCTTCGCTGCAAATATTAAGTGACAGAATCGAAAACGGAGCCAATCGAATACCTCCGAGCGAACAATTTGCACTGCTTCGAACCCAAGATCACAACATTCTTCAACTAAGATTACAGACGAGAGTCTATGCTAACAATTTACACTAATATTTTAAGAAATTGTTAATATTTTCAAAAGTAACGGCACAGGGATACGAAAACTTCGTAACGCGTCTAGCGAATACCAAAATAATATGAACAATATGGGGACAGGAACCGGAGTCGCGTAATAATAAGAGTGCTTGCGTGGGGATGGTACGGAGGGTGCATTGTGCACCGGCGAATTTTGGAAGGGCCCGTTCCGAAAGCCCTTGTTTGTTCCCCCTGCACTTGCGCAAGATGCGAACCAGTTTTGATTTTTGTGAATCAACTCGTGGAGTTAGCCCGTTCACAAGGGAACGGGGGGGTCTTTCGTCCCAATTCGCCGTTAGGAACCGGTGTCGAACTTTTGTTATACACCGTTTGTGGCTGATAACAATATAAGTACGTATAATCTAAACTTAAAAGTAATTTAAAGATCTTATCAGATATGAAAGAAAAGCGCATACAAAACCAAGCCAAAATTAAATATGTAAGTATTACATTATTCACAGAACAGAAGCGCTAATAATAGCAACTTTTGTATGATTCGCGATCTCCAGCTGAATTTATGAATTTTGTCAGTGAAGTTGTGAAAAAGAATAATTGGTCACCGAAAGAATTGTCCAAACAACCTACAAGCTAGAAACCTGCGACAGCTTTGCTAAGCTTTTTCAATCTCCAACCAATGATATAAGCGAAGTAACGGAAAGCTGGTCACTACGGCTCAGAGGAATTTGTTTTTGAGCTCGTGTTACTAACGAGAACCTTCGTAATAAAAGGGTTCATTATTAGGGGTCCACGCCAACCTACTTTGCCGTCATATTATAAAACATGCTTGCTATACAATCCTGATATGTAGGGTCCGACACACAAGGGTCATTGTCGTAAGTCATGAAAGGCTGTAACTGTTGAATATTTAAAAATGTTGAACAATTCTTGACAATTCTCAATCGTTACGTAAATTATTGTAGTCAGAAATACTCATTCGGTCAACCTTTAGTTAAGGTACCATCTGTTCTGTGACTCCCTTGGGTTCCAAGTCGCTTGACTGTTTCAGGTTCAGTCACGCGAAAAACGACTTGATGACAAAAATTCATTAATCGATGAAACATTACGAAACACGTAATAATTCTGTGTTCTGGTGATCGATTGATCGACGTATGGGGTGATTGATTAGACTTTTTCATGAACTTACTTTATACACTGCAGCATCTACGATGGATTACCAATTACTTTAATAGTCCTTTATTCAACGAATTTAATTGAATAGTATCTAAGTATTAAGATTTGACAAAGCGATTACGGGAGGCCAAAGTTGAGTAGTGTTGAATTGTTGATAGTTATCAGTATCACCCGTTAATACAAAACTAACAGATATCTACTTCGTTTATTTGGTTTAATTTCCTCTTCTAAGTTTTATTTTGGCTTCACATATCTCTATCTAAATCTTTCTAAGCCTCCAAAATTTAGATATAGGCAATCTAAGCATCTCAAAACCGCATGTGGCATAGGGAAACCTGGTTTTATGAAAACTTGTACTTAGAGGAACAATAAATCTATACTCTATACTAATAAAAGCTGAAGAATTTGTTTGTTTGCTTGAACGCGCTAATCTCAGGAACTACTGGTCCGATTTGAAAAAATATTTCAGTGTTAGATACCCCATTTATCGAGGAAGGCTATAGGCTATATCATCACGCTAAGACTAATAGGAGCGGAGCAGTAATGAAAATTGTGACGCAGACGAAGTTGCGTGGGTCAACTAGTACATTAATAATACTGTTACTTACTTACAATTATTCAGATATGCTTGCACATAGTTGTTGTAAGTTTTAATAAAACCGGGAAAGAGCGAGTCGGACTCGTTTACTGAGGGTCCGTAGTTCGTACCATAGTAGCTATGTTTGTTTGTAAAAGTTTTTGGCTAATAGCTAATAAATGTGCTTCTTAGAGACATCTTTTTTTTTGTAATACCTCCATTTCATCAAATAAATTTAACTCAGATTTTTTGCTTGCAAACCTCACAAAGTTAAAAATTGTGTGGCGTTTCTACCCGACACAGATCTCGAAAAATACTCTTTTAGTGGTACCTGCGTACCCTTTCATAGCATACCGGCATTATGTTATGGTGTAAACAATAAACAGAAACAGACATGCGATTTCAGCAATCATTGGAGATTTGCTACCATTTATTGAATATTTCTGTTGCCTACCCCCGAAGTTCTTCATCAGATCTTCACCAAATCGAAATGAGACTAGTCCGGGAAAATATTTAAAACAAAAAATTGCCCAAAATATCTCTTAACATACCTTCCTTCCATCGTCAACTCAGCAACATGAGATGATGATAACTAGGCACAAATATCTTAATTGTGTTAGAAAGTTTACGAAAAATATTGTATGTGCCTATACAATTTTAAGGTTGCCCTCGATTTTCCTGGGATCCCGTCTATAGATTCTGACTTGAAAGTTAGAAACAATGGGACCACCTTCGATTAAAAAAAGAATTTTGAAAATCGGTCCACAACTAGCGGAGAAATCGGTGAACATACATAAAGAAAACATACATACAGACGAACATAGGACCTCCTCCTTTTTGAAGGAAGTCGGTTAAAAAAACATCCTGTATTATTACACCATCCGAAAGTGTAGATAATAAGGATAAATTGTGGAAAGCAAGAACACAATAAATAAAGGAGGGTTTGTTTTTAACAAAATACTTTTAAATTAAACATATATATATAGGTATCTCAACTGATTTTTTTTACAAAAATCAATAATGCAGTTTTAGTTTTCATTAACATCGGGCCCGAGAATCTACAGTGCATCTTTGGATTTTTGATAAAGTATCAGTTACGGTTTAGATTGATTAGAATACGGAATCGCTACGCATAAAATATCGATAAGTGTTAATACGATGCTACGAAATCGATATGCACGTTACTGCGAAAAACCATCTTTGCGAAGCCATAACACTGCAATGCACGTTACCGTGATAGATCTTCACAGCGATGCACGTTACCGCGATAGATCTTCACTGCGATACTACTTCACTGCGATGCACGTTACCGCAAAAGATCATTTGTACGAAGCTAGGTACTTTACTTCGATAATATAATCTATTACGAAAGATCGTTACTGAGAAACTATTAGACTTCAACATACCCACTTGTCGTTCGTTAAGCTTAACATATCAGTACTACTACTATCTACATTTTTTTTTTTATTATAATTTTATCACTTCATCATCATCATCATATTAGCCGAAAGACGTCTACTGCTGCACATAGGCCTCCCCCGTTGACATGCCTCCCTCAATTGTCGCCACAACAACCGGTCCTGAGCGTCTCGCATCCATCGGCTACCCGCGACCCTCGCAAGGTCTTCGGTCCACCTTGTGGGAGACATTCCAACGTAGCGTCTTTAGGTACGCGGTCGCCACTCCAGAACTTTTCGGCCCCAATGACCATTTGTTCTGCGAGCAATGTCACCACCCACTGCCACTTTAGTTTGGGGATCCTTCGGGTTATGTCGGCATCCTTGGTTCTCTTGCGGATATTATCATTACTGATTCGATCACGCAAGGAAACTCTAAGCATTGCCCTGTTCATCGCCTTTTGAGTGACTTGAACGGCTTAACATGCTTTCGAGGCACGGAGGAGTCTGTCTCGGTATGACCATGACTGACCTCGGCAAGAGTTGCTTACTTAAGTTCCTTACTATACCCGACATGACTTCGCGACGAAAAAATACGTCTTCTCTTACCGAAAACGGCGGCGGATTGCTGCCGCCGCGTCGTTCGGTATGTGAAGTCGGTATTTTTTTCAACCTTTATGACGCTTAGGCTGTTATGACGAATCTAATGATACCTCACTTGTTAAAATCTATGCAGCCGTAAGCCATTTAGGGGCTCCGGCGTGCCGACAAAATAAACATACGACATAATACCTATATACATATATTGAAAAACATTACCCTCCTTCTGGGGCAATCGGGCAAAAATATTGTTTTTAATTATTTACGGTTTTCAAACCTGCGGAAATTGTAAACAGGTAAATAGAAATAAAAAAAATACCTTTTCAAATCCACTCGTAATAACGCTGTGCGGTCAATTTTCATTTATAATAAATAATATTACTTAATTAATAATAATTGCACTGGACTAAAGCAGCGAAATGACATCATCGTGTTACTTTCACAAGTGGACTATATACCGACATAAAATTGCCGATTTGCCTAACGAACCTACTTTAAATAATTGACACAATTTTAAGGTAGGTACTTGTTTAATTCTCCGATGAATACGAACTAAACGTGAAGGACGGTACTTATCTAATTGCGTCCGTGCACGAATATTGACAAAAAGTCACCTTCATACATTGGATAAAAGTTAGATAAAATACATTATTACCTACACTAGTAATTATTGTCAATATCTAAACGATGACATAATTCGTCATCTAATTCATTCCACTTCGTAAAGCATGTATTTTAGCAGCTCTTCCTCATCTTCCCGTCATAAATTAGGTTCCTAATTATGTCATTGTAATATAATGACTAATTACGATTCGAACAGTTATTAACATTAGTTAGCATATCCTTATATTATTCCCGAACGAATAACTTTAGTTTATCTAGTTCCTACGAGATGGCGCAGACTACAGTTTCGTCAGTTCTCTTTGGTTTAGCGTTGCGCTAGTATATCGATTTTACGAACAACACTCAGTATGGACACAAGGAAAAATGTTTTAAAGGAAAACAATTTTATAACAAGAATCTGAGGTATATTTCTGAAATATTAGCAGCTATAATGTTTGTAATGGAGACTTACAACTGTAGAGGCACTTTTTATTAATAGATATGTTACTTTGAACATTTTGATTATGAATAATTTTGAGTGAACTTTACTGGCAACACACAAATGTCTATGAATTTGACCCCGAAGCTCGTGTCCGGAGCAGAAGGAGAGTGTGGTGTAGGGCCAGGCCCTTCGTTTTTGATCTTCATCTTGTCGAATATTGTGTAAAATGGGCACATAATAGGTAAATAAGATATTTCTAAAAGCAATTCACGAGCATTTTCTCCTTATGTTCGATGATGGACTTAATTTGTAGCATTAAAAATACATCGCGAGCCATACGTACGAGTTCGTAACGCTAAGAATATCGTCCAAAGTCGCGTAATGATAATTTTATTAGTAAAAAAATTAATATCAGTGATATTTTTAAACTGTTTGTGCTTTTGTGTTCAGGACTTCTCTCGTGATCGGAATAGGTGTATAAAATTCGTTACATTATAAAGTCCTCGGGATTTTGGTGAATGTGTTGAGACAATGGTGTATCGATTATTTTGCGCTAACTAAATGTCATCCCGGTGCCGTAGTGTTAATATTAGAAGTCTATGTTTGTGACCACGATTACTATTGTCTAGGCATCTACGCGTTTTATATTAAGCATGCAGAACTTCAATTTAGCTTGAGTGACCAAAATAGTGCCGACGTTTTTCATTCGGATAAATTCATCCGCTCCTTGACAATATCTATTTTCTGACTATTTCGTGAGTGGAATAAGAACAGCAAGATATAACAGAAAATATAAATAGCACTTATAGTTCATACTGTAACTACCGATTCTTGAATTTATCAAACATTTCATATTTAGGAACGATAAACCGAACAAAAAAATAAAAGATCGATATTATGCGCTTATAAAACTTGTTTGGATGGATTACGATGTAAAATTGTACATACATGTTTTATGTATTTGTATCAGAACTCCAGTTTATTTGTTTTTATCTAACAAAACTAGATTCTCAAATCTGTTATTTATGATATTCTGAACCAAAAATATTTATTTGCGTAATATATTATTAAAAATATAAGTCTGCCGATCGATGTCAAATTTTGACATCTTTTAAAATAATCCAATTATAGAACTACACTACGACGCAATCATGACATGACATTCAAATACAACTAGTTTCTTTTAATAATACTCACGTATCTTTTTTTTTGTTTCAGTTACATACTCAGATATTGAAGTTCGTGCTCAAAGTTTACGCAGTAAGTTAACGATTACAATCTGGTGAGTATACTGTGTTAAAATGGCCAATCCAAACCGTGAAAGTGTGAGTACGCGATTTTCGGATAACTATGATCTGAAAGAAGAATTGGGAAAAGGAGCCTTTTCAATTGTACGACGTGCTGTGCAAAAATCAACTGGTTATGAATTTGCGGCCAAAATTATAAATACTAAAAAACTCTCAGCCAGAGACTTCCAAAAGTTGGAGAGAGAGGCGCGAATTTGCCGGAAACTTCAGCATCCCAATATCGTAAGACTTCATGATTCTATTCAAGAAGAGCATTTTCACTACCTTGTATTTGACTTAGTCACGGGCGGTGAATTGTTTGAAGATATTGTTGCCAGAGAATTTTACTCTGAAGCTGATGCATCACACTGTATACAACAAATTCTTGAATCCGTACACCATTGTCACCATAATGGAGTTGTACATAGAGACTTAAAACCAGAAAATCTTTTACTAGCCAGCAAAGCTAAAGGAGCTGCTGTGAAACTAGCTGATTTTGGATTAGCCATTGAAGTGCAAGGCGACCAACAAGCATGGTTCGGTTTTGCCGGTACTCCTGGCTATTTATCACCTGAAGTACTTAAAAAGGAACCCTATGGTAAGCCTGTAGATATCTGGGCGTGTGGTGTGATCTTATACATTTTGCTTGTTGGTTATCCACCATTTTGGGATGAAGATCAGCATCGGTTGTATGGACAAATCAAAGCGGGCGCTTATGATTACCCATCTCCTGAATGGGATACGGTGACACCCGAAGCAAAAAGCCTCATAAACCAGATGTTAACTGTAAATCCTAGCAAGAGAATAACGGCTTCCGAAGCCCTTAAGCACCCATGGATTTGCCACCGGGAACGTGTTGCTTCTGTTATGCACAGGCAAGAGACCGTGGACTGCTTGAAGAAATTCAATGCACGGCGCAAACTGAAGGGTGCCATCCTCACCACCATGCTCGCTACGCGCAACTTTTCAGGAAAATCTATGGTGAACAAGAAAGGAGATGGGTCGCAAGTAAAAGAGTCGACCGACAGCAGCACAACATTGGAAGATGATGATCTGGACAAGGATAAGAAGGGCGTAGATAGAGCATGTACTGTAATTTCCAAAGATGGGCATGATGAGGAAGCGTTAACGAAAGCCGATTCGTTTGGAAAAGCTCGTGGCGACAGCAACGCTTCTTTGCGTCGAGCAGAAGTAATCAAAGTAACCGAAGTGCTCATAGATGCAATTAATAATGGTGACTATGAAACCTATTCCAAATTATGTGACCCTAATGTGACAGCGTTTGATCCTGATGCACTAGGCAACCTAGTGGAAGGCGTCGAATTTCATAAGTTCTTTATTGATAACACGCCGACTCTTGTGAAAACGAATACGACGATCTTAAATCCTAGAGTGCATCTTCTCGGTGATGATGTAGCTGTTATCGCATACGTGTGCGTAACGCAAAGTGTGGACGCCGAAGGCCGACGAGCCACACACCAGTCGCAAGAGACTCGCATATGGCACAAACGCCACAACAAGTGGACGGCAATACATTTCCATCGCTCCTAACTAGTCCCTTCTACAACCCACTCCTGTACGGTAGAGGATAAAGGTCTCCCAAATCAGATTATCTGTAATGGTGATGCCGTTGCTACAATTATAACTTTTCGAAGTATTGAATGAGACCGCAAAACTACGATCCTCTTCCTCGTACAATATAACATTTATTATCCAATTCTGCTATAAAACTTACACGAATTTTATTAGAATTCTTTGTAATCCAAAAAATTAAGTTAATTACTTATAGGTAAATGTTATTGACACCGGTGTAAGCGATTCGAAAGTTGATTCTTATCCGTTAAAGTCACTTAATCAAAATTAACGATGTGGCTAAAATGTGATACCGTTAAATTCAATGCTTTGTGCTAGTTGTAGTAGAGTGTACAAACAATCTGATCTCTGACAAAATCGAAGATATGTCAACGAATGTCAAGGCAAAGTGTTGTTTATCAACATATTTCATGAAATCTCAACATAACAGATCTGATACTAATGAATCTATATTATAAGTAAATCAGCAAAAATTTTCAAGATTTAGAATATTTAGCACATTTCTCAGTAAGTCTCTCTACATTTTTAACTATGAATGTTTTGTCGTGCTTAAAAATGGTGTTCTATTTGTTATCAAATACCTAGTTAATAAGAATTTAAGTAACTAATAAATCCTGCAGTTATTGGCACTATGCACTTAGAGTTATCTGGACAGTGAGGTAGTAGTTTATTAAAATTAACTTTCATCTATGTATTTGTAGAATACCTCAATTGCGTTACATTTCTTCCACTACTTAGAACCTCGTATGTATTAGCTAGTGCAACATCAATGCGCGTATTATATTTTAAGTGGATTATATCAATTTCGTCAATTTTAGATTTTAATGTTAATGACATTATTCTGCTTTTGGCTTTCCTCACCAGAGCATTAGTGTGATATGAGGTTTCCTTTAATTCCTATTTCATTGAGCTGAACTGATTGTTTGCTGTATTGGTTCTGTACCTGATTATCAAAGCAGATCGTACTTGAGATAGCTTAGAATTTTAAAGTGATAACTGTGCAAGAGAATGGTCGGCTTGTTGGTATTTGTATTAACTAAGAGGAGCTTTGTCAACAGTGATATTAATGTAATAAATGTAAAGTGTTTTTTGCACAGTTTCACTTAAGAAATGTGCTTTAAATATTGGATCTATAACTGTAAGTCTGCAGTAAATTCAGTATTTCCTATAAATATAATTAGATATAAATGACATTTAACCACGTTTTTTACAATTTTGTAAAATATTTTAGTATACCTAGTTAGCAAAACTTAATTTACGAACATCAAAGGGAGTTGGAATTGTAATATTAAAATGCATAATAAAATCTACCTTGTTAATCAACTTTTCATGTTGGTATTTTCACTGTATACAGAGTACATAGTTGTGCCATTATCATTGAAATTAGTGCCAATAACTGTAAAAACTAAAAATGTATTCTAGTCTTTATTGTTACCTACGCATATTTAGTAATTAATCAACTTTTTAAATTAATTTTGAACATATATATTTACATACATAGGTACATAAACTTACATTGTGTACATAGATATTGATTTGCACATTGCATGTTTAAAAGTGTCGTCTTCGTCATTAGCTAAATAAAATATTTTCTTTGAAAATATTAATGAGGGTTTGTTATCTAGATCATGTTGAATTTATTTAATAATTTACTTGTACGTAAATAGTGGCTCTCCGTTAATGTTAAAAGACTAGTATTCGCTCACGGAGCTCGCCAGTCCCCAGAAGGCACAGATAGATCCTATAACTAGAAACATCTGTTCAAGTGCTTATCCGTCGTTGGAAAATAGCGTTACACAGGCATAATACAGCTCCTTAGTTTTTTTTTAAGCTGAGTCTGTAAACATCACAGTATGTAACTTTTATGTTTTCATATACTAAGTTATAATTTTTGAATTTTATTTTTCTTGTGTTATACAGTAGCCTAACAGCTAACATGTTGTAAATTAGCTTTATGTTTACCTTTGTTTAATGTGTAACTATAGCTGAGGTTGCATTAAGTCTATTAAAATCCTTTTTCCCAATAAAATCTTTTGGGTAGGTACCTGCTTATGTATACATTTTTAAAGTATTAATAAACATAGTCAACGCTCCAAATCAAACACCAAGATTATTACTGGTATTAAATGATATAATATTTTATTAAATAGATTAATATGTTACATGACTTTCAATGAAACACAATATTTACTATTGAACTGTTAAATTTTTGTCAGAATTTAATCAAATACAAATGTGATGTATATATATATATACCTGACTAATTCAGTATGATGCACAAATCTATCATCATGATTGTATCTTCCAGAATATCTCACAAATCTCTTGAGGACAAGAATATTTTAAGTATTTATGTATACTTTTGTCTTCCCTGGACAATGGTCCATTCACCAAATTAAAGGGATACCTACACACAGTTACTATAAACTTAAATTCAATAGTTTAACTTTTTCAAAAATTTAATCTGCTCTCCGCAAATTGTTAATAATGCACTTTTACCTGTTTGCATGCATTTATCTCACTGGCTTGTACATTTAGGGGGGCTTTTAAAATGACATTTAACTTTTTCCATTGGCTGCTTTTTATTATGTACATTTACAATACTTATAATATATAATAATAAATTATTTTACATTAAAGATGTACTTAAACTTTACCATTACATGTGACCATTTGTACCAACACATAAGTGTTATAGACGCTTACACAATTGTGCTATAATAATATGCCTGTGAGGCCAGATACAAATGGTTTCATGACATTATAATTATATACATAATATGGGTGCATTGCAATAGAGGTACATTTTTAAATATACTAGAATAAAATCGTTTTTGTGTCATAATTTTCAATTAATAATTACTTATGTAGTAAAATTGCTGATAATCCTCAATAGATTAACATTATCTATATTCAGCTAGAATTGTGTTTAATGTTTTGAGCCAAACGTAATATTGCAAAGTTAATATTTGTAAGGCTATATCAGCATTAACTTGAAATAATTATTAGGGTGTTGCGTAAGTAAATATGAACAATGTGTTTAGTCAAAATTCCAAACAAATTGCACCCTTGCCTAGGTATGTGGTTGAGATTATTTTATATTATGTTTTATAGTTAGAAATATTATAAAGTATTTTATACTTTTATGCACCACAAACTTCATTTAGATTTGCTCTGTTTATCATGAAGGCTAAGTTTGTTGTAGAATAATATCCAAATGTGGAGTATAGGTGTATTAAAGAATTGTCAGTATATTTGTATTCAACATAATTTCTTGGACCTCTGCATTGCCGATTATCATGTAAAATTCTCTAAAATAAAGTTCTTTTGATCTACAATAACATGTGGTATTTCTTTAACTATTTTATACTGCTTGCATACATCTACAGAGTGATCTATTGAATAATAAAACAACACTTCTAACCCTGTACTCTATTTATTTACATAACACTACATTTATTCAATATCCATACAAATAATAAATACAATACTACTTTGCCAACTACTCACACACTACCATACAATACAGATGTCATTGTTTACTACTACACGATGAACATACCTCACACAATGTTCAGGTACTTCATCTTAGAGTGGACACCTTTACAGCCATCCACGGTCACATTGAAATTCTTCAAAATGTCCTCTAGTTCTCTGTCATTAAGTGTTCTGCCACCCAACTCCTGCTTTATACATTCCTTTAGATGTGTTTTAGTCAAAGGTTTAAATTCCACCAACTTTTTTACTGCCTTTATATCTGCAAAGTTCTCCAATAGTCTATTATGGAAAGACTCATCACAGTTTTTGATGAAATCTTTTGTTGATTCATAACAATTGTATATTAATATCACAATTATGTCTTTTCCAAAGTTCTCACACTTTTCTGTTACTTCTTTTATTTGTGTCTTGATATGCATATCATCCACAGTCAGATCATCGACTATTATTAATGACTTCTTGCACATAGTCAGACCATACATGAAATCTGTTGAAAATGTGTTAGTAAAACTGGGCATGGTATAATGATACACATTTGAGCAAGGTCCTGTAGCATCTAGCAGAATTGAGGAAGCAAAAGATTTTCCCACACCTGTCCCTCCAGAGAATAGCAAAAGTTTACTTCGTTCATGTAGTTCTAATACCTGCATAATTTTATTGACTGCTTCTGTCTGACCAAACAGTTTGTTTGAAAAAGTATTTCTCAGTTCATCAATGTTGAAATCGTCAAAGCACTTTAAACTATAGATGTGGAGTGCAAATATTGACACTAAGATAATTATTCCGACGGACAGTGACTGAAATATTATATTCGTATAACTTTTTTTTGGTTTCTGCATGTTGATGTGAAATTTCTTTACAACAGGTTGACAACCAAGCATCTTGGTATTATTGGTAATTTTAACCTTTTCAGTAGGGCTCTCCATTGGTTCAGTCTTAATAGAAGTCTTCATGGGAAAGGATTCATTGAAGGATATATCCATCTCTGTTAGAGAATGGACACTTGTATCTATGTCCATTGGCTCGAAACTTAAATTATGATTATCCATTTTAGACACTCCAGTTACATAACCTCTACAGTCATTAGTGATAAGAATCACGAGGGCGAAACAAATATCGATATCTTTTAATTATTGCAGAAATATCGAAAATTATAGCTTTATTCGAATTTAACCACCACAAAATGACAGGTAGACTGACAGTAATGACAATCATGGTGACGACAGTGACAAATTCAAAATTATTGACATCTCTTCTAATGATGCCAGAAAGGAATATTCGATTCAGGCCAGTTTTAGATCAAAGTTCTACCCTTTACAGAAATCAGGATTGGGGCAATATCCGCAATATTTCAGTTTTCGTTCAGTCACTTACACACGTGCCAGCAAATCCACTAAACTCTAGAGATATCGGTAGATCTTGATTTAGGCTGATCTTGAATCTTCGATCTTGATTTCGATCTCTTGTGATTTTGACACAATAACAAAATTGACATATTTGTAAAGTGGGTGATAGACGTACGAACTTATAGTACGCGGTTTTCAAGATCGCGAGCTTGCTCGGCTCGACGTCGGTGACACACGGCACCAGGCACCAGGGGGACCGCGATGTCGTCAATGGAGGAAACTTTTCTTATTCATGAATAAATCGCCGTCCACACACGCTCGGGGTCCCGTCCCTGACGGGACACGGCCGAGACGTAAAAAGTCGGTTACATACAATTTGTACGAGCTTCTCAGAAACTAAATTTGACACATTAAACATACGTATCTTACACATAGGTGTAAATGAGTGTAAGTGTAAATGTGTAACTGTAAAACCACATCGATAATATTTCGACATTTTTCTTACGATAGTGAGTAATTTCAGTCAAAATTTTCCAGCATTAATTACAACAGTACAATGAGATATGCTACCAGAAATTAGTTTCCAGATTGGCAGGACCATTTAAAAGAAACTTTACTGTCGGATAATTTTGCGAGCCATTTTCATATTCTTGTAAAAAGTGATAATTTGTTTTACAAGAATATGAAATATCTATATATTAAACTGTTCGCTGGTACCAAAAATTACTTGCTTTATATAACTAGTTAAAAAGTACGGAATTTTTTTCACGTCAAAAATTGTTTGGTCTCGCCAGTGATTTAAAATTTAATTTGAATGTGTTTACTGTGTTTTTTTTTCCTTCAGTAGGTAGATAAGTAGGTAGATATAGCTCACGAAGAATACAAATTCCATATGAAGAGAGGTTAGAGCCAAATTGCAATATAATAGCTCATAAGCTTTTGGTTCAAATTGAGAACTATTGAGACCCTAGCACAGCTCGCTAAAACTCACGCCAGGACACGTGACTTGATCGAAAATTCGTAAGGCGGTCACGTGTCCTGCAAACTTCCTTAGCGGCTTTGTGCACTTTTTGTCATCATCATCATCTGCCTAGCCTTTTCCCAACTATATTGGGGTCGGCTTCCAGTCAAACCAGATTCAGCTGAATACCAGTGTATTACATGGAGCGGCTGATTACCATACCTCTGCAACCCATTTACTGGCTTCTGACAACCCGTAGCGACTGCCAAAGATCTACAAATGACAGCCGGGACCAACAGCTTAACGTGCTTTCCGAGGCACGGTGGAAACTCGTTATGTTATATGGTCACCCATCCACAGACCAACCTTGGCAAGTGTTGCTTAACCTTAAAGATCGACCTGTGCGGCTGTTTTTATTTAGCCACGAGCTCTTCCTTAGCGGCTTTGTGCACTTTTTGTGATGGGTAAAAAATGGTGAACTCGCATCAGGACACGTGACCTGATCGAAAATTCTTAAGATGGAAAGAGAGAAGAACGTATTCAAGTTTTTATTTCTGCCGGCACTCCTGGAGTGCAACCCGTATTTTTATCTCCGTCCCGGCCGTGTACCATCAGGGATTCAAAAGTACTTGTGCAACATGAACACAGAAAAATTAATAGAAAGTTCAATTAATTTTTCCGACAAAATAATATTACTTACGATCTATCTAATCCACAGTATTTAAATACAAAAAAGAAAAAAAAAATATAGCTATGACTCGGATGTGTGTGGACACGGGTGACGGACAGCCCGTCCCTGATGGGAACTCGGATAGCATAGCGCTGACCCGGAACTCGGATAGCACTGACCTGGATGTGTGGACGACCCTTAATAAAAAGTTTCATCCATCGACGACATCGCGGTCCCCACTGCTACCAGCTAGTCTATTCTGTAAATAACCATTTCGTTATCGAGCTTGACCTGAGTGACAAACCTCACAAAGTGAGCTTTATTTCATACAACATAAAGGTCTTACGTTTGTCGTAATTTGATACTCACCTCGGATTCCGTTGTCGTTACAGAATAGGGGTACAGAATAGTGAGCAAGCTTTTACGTGTGTCATGTCACCGACGTCGAGTCGAATAAGCTCGCGATCTTAAAAACCACGTATTATAAGTTCGTACGACTATCACCCAATTGACTTTTGAGTATATTTATGAGAATAAAATATCTATCGATCTGTGATTGCGAACCTTGAATACGTATGCAGCTTTTGAAAATTCGCAAAGACTGATCGATAGACATTTTTAACCGACCGAACCTTCATTGCTCATTAATGTACCATCAAAAGTTAAGAATCAACCAGACGTCGGATAACGGCAATTTAGTTATACCACGGCAGATTAGCTGAAATGATCATTTTATACTTAGATGGCCTATGTTAAACATCGCCGACGACCTAGAAAATAAAGTAAATTAAAACGAAGAAAAAGTTTTATTATTTTAGATTGAATAACCATGTAATAACGTGGTAATAACAAACAGCATGCAAAAATCAACTATTATGGACAACACTAGCCTGATCGAACATCTCTACTCTAACCAGAAGTGAGGCGGGGTCATTGTGCCATGTCTGTCAAGAAATAGCATCAACAAAAATAACGTTAATTTCGAAATGGGTGACAAAAATGATTGCCAAAATAATATTTACAAATCAACGCCTCCGCCGAGTTATAGAAAAGTTCGAAATCCGTTTGATAAAGCATTGATTGATAAGCTACACAAGCCAATATGCAGGTAAGTGCGCATTCGCTTTACACCAGTCGACTATTTCATATCGTAGTTTAAAAACGTGATTTTTTACGTGTTATATTACTTTATTTTTAGTCCGGGTATGTGCAAGATATATAAAAAGAAGAGCAATGGATCCTTCCGCTGGGATATTGACCAGGCGTGCACCCTGGTCCCTGCAGACATTGTGGCGTGCAACAGTCAGTTCGAGCCTACGCCTGACCCTGCTTTGGAAAAGATTGCTGAAGAGGCAACTGATAGGTAACTCGTGGATTGTTTTATTAAATAAACATTATTGAAAAACAATGATCAGAGCAGATAAGAATGTGTTTACTTATGCATGGTGCTGCTATGCTATGTACTGACTTATCTTCTTTTCAAATAATATCTTAGAAGTAGAGTGCTAAAGTCAGGGAAATCCATGTGCAATATTGTAGTTTCCTAAAAAATGTTAATCTCGATCTATCATTTGTTATCCACTTTGGATCAAATGCACATGGTTATTATAAAGGAAAAGAAAGTATGACAATGTTATTTATTCCTTGTAATTTGTAACTATGTATTTCTTAGCTTTTCCAAGCTGATAGTTTTTCCTAAGTGATGGTCAGATAAAACTTGATATCAGTCTCATTACTAAGTTCTGCATTAACTTGAACAAAAATAATTAAAATATACTTTAGCTTTATTTTCTACCGTTCACTGCTTGAATAGAAGAAAATAAAAGTTTATTTAGCTTAAAAAAAATGAATAAATATAAAATAAATATTATATTTAAAAACATTTTAATTAAAACCTACCAACCTTAACTGGACTCAGGAGATGCAATACCATACAGCCACATTTTCTCAGAGAAGGGAGGACCACCAAGGTGAAAAAAAAATACAGAAAAAATGATGCAGTATTGTTAAGTTAGTAACAAGCAATTTGAATACCTGTATGTTCTAAAATATTTTTGAATGATTTTCAGATTTTTTTCCCAAGAAATGGTCATGCCAAGTCCATTAATAGAATCTTCCAAAAAGGTGAAGCCGCTACTGCAAACATCTACTGAAATCAGTGTTCAAATTGACAGTTTAATAAAAGAAAAAGTGATGACAAAAGAAGGTAAGTTTTTAATTGGAACAACATGTTGTTATTGTTGTATGTCATGTTTTCATTTACAATCATAGTAATTTATGTAGTTTTTTCTGAGTAACGTAAATGTTTGTGGCATTATTTCTTAATTAATTCTAAGTATATCTATATGGTACCAGTCCAGAGGAGCTACTATTACAAAATATTCAATAGGTTATTTTTATCTACACTATATACTATAATATTCTGTTATGATGCATATTTTATACAATATTGTAAAGCAGAAGAAGTGAAGAGTTTGTTTGTTTGGTTGAATGTGCTAATCTCAGAAACTACTGGTTCAAAAAAAAAATCTATTAGATGGATAGCCTATTTATTAAGGATTGTTATATTAGGCTACTAGCAACCCGCCCAGGCTTTTTTTTTTTTTTTTTGTCGATTGCCACTCGCAGTTTCAACCCTAGAGGGTTGTCAACTACTGAACCGGACTTGCCGCCCAGGCTTCGCACAGGTGCAAATTATATACTAAAACCTTCCTCGAGAATCACTCCATCTCTTAAAAAAACCTGCATCAAAATCCTTTTCGTAGTTTAAAGATCTTAGCATACATAGGGACAGACAGACAGCGAAAGCGACTTTATTTTATACTATGCTATGATATAACATCACGCTACGACCAACAAGAGCAGAGCATTAATGTAAAATGTGACACAGATGAAGTTGTGCGGTTGAGCTAGTTATTACATAATGGACTAAATAGTCCATCACATAGATTTCCAAAAATTACTGGACATGTTTTTTTTTTCTTTTTTCACGCAAACACAATAAAGATGACAATATGGTGTGTTGAAAACTCGAGTGTCGTCATGTTATAGTGTGTTTTTTACTGAAATGTGACGTCACCAGCCTTCTCTCCATTGCTCTTTAACTTTGATGCGTTTTATCTTTATCAATTTTTCATCAATTTCATAATTATGGCAAAAATACATGTCCAATATTTTTTGAAAATCTAACAAATGAACTAAATTGAATTATTATTTACTAGTTTACCCGCGCAACTTCGTCTGCTCCGCTCTTATTGGTCTTAGCGTGATGATATATAGCCTATAAGCCTTCCTCGTTAAATGGGTTATCTAACACTGAAATAATTTTTCAAATCGGACCAGTACTTCTTGAGATTAGCGCTTTCAAGCAAACAAACAAACAAACAGCTTCAGCTATATATAATAGTATAGATTTTTCTATTTAAGAAATATAATAAGTGAAAACACTATGCCAATGTAATAGTATAAAACCATTTGTATTTTCCCAATCGATATTATTATGCACAAGGTGATTGCTACACTGAAAGAAAGTGTTGTTTGTTATTTTAATAACAATGCAGTCAATGACAAGCTACATAATTATTAAAATAATCTCCATATTTATTCGTATATATGTTTGCAGAGAATATTAACTTCGTTTGTTTTTGAGTCTAAGTGCTCGTTTACGAGACGCGGGACGTTGCGCGAGGCGTTGGGCGTGGGACGCCGCGTGTTTCGCCGGGGGCCCCGTCGTGTGCGTAAATCGCTTCTCCTAAAACGCTCTCATACAACGCACGCCGCGGGCCCGCACTAAATTCAAACATTGCCTAAGATATGATTTATTTTAGACCGGGGCCTGCCGTGTACGTGGCTTGGACAGGGCACGGATTTGAAATGTTACATATATTGTGTATGAACCAGTTGCAACCGTGGTGTAGACGAGCGTCGTCTGGGCCCGGACGGGATATGGACATGCGCGTATCCAGCTTCTGGCCTAGGGAGGGGCAAGTCAGAATAGTCAGATTTGTCATTCACGCTTCACAAAAACACCTACATGAACATTAGGTATATGTAGTGCTGTGTGTATGGCAAACACCATGACCATGCATTTTTATTTTATTTAAATTGTTTATTTCGACTTCTTCTTTAAAAGTTACTTTCGAGGATCTTCAGCAAAACGGTTTGTTGTGACATCTTCCGTGAAAGAGTCGCCCATACTGTTTTTACGACCGTGCATTTTGCCAGTGTCTATTGCACGGTTTATTCAAAAGTTGGCGCGTAAGTCCCCGTTTATACTTGGATTAGTGATTAGTTCGAGTACATACATTCTCTGCGATATTTCCGGGGGGGGGGGGGAGGGGAAGCTTCCCCGTCTGCCCCCCCTCCCTGGGTACGCCATGGAAACGGCTCATGCACGGTGTAATATAAACTGCTTCATACAAAATGTATGTTACGTTTCGTACCCCGTCTGGGCCACGCACACGGCACGGCCCGGTCTAATATATTAGGTCTTTACCTATGAAATTTCCGTTCTGCAATACTGGCCATTTCAAATCAAAATAATTTTTGTTTGGCTAAGAATTCTAATTTCAAATTAATTTTATTTTAAAAACATGTTTTTTTTTTCCAAAAGTAGTCATTTGTTTATTGATTAGTGTTACATTTTCATCGCATTTCAATCTTTTTCGTCATCATGGATACGTTAAAAATTCGAGTAATTATGTAATATGAATACCGTCGTGGCAGCAACGCGGCACAAGCGGCACGCAACATCAACGACGTTTACGGAGCTAACACTACAAACCAACGCACCACCTGTTATTGGTTTGCTCGCTACCGTTCTGGAAATTTCGACCTGAAAAATGAACCTCGCGGTCGTCCGAAGACTTTGGTCGACAATGACGAATTAAAGGCGATTGTGGAAGCTGATGTACATAATCTACGGCTGAATTAGCAGCAGCTTTCGACGTTAGCGTCAAAACAATATTGGTCCATTTGCGTCAAATTGGCAAGGTAAAAAAGCTTGACAAATGGGTGCCCCCACGAACTCAATGATCGCCAGCGCGAAGTAGGTACGCGTCGAGACGTGCCTTGCACTGCTCAACAGACACACAAATGAAGGAATTTTGAACCGCATTGTTACCTGCGATGAAAAATGGATTCTGTTTGATAACCGCAAGCGCTCAGCAAGTTGGTTGGATCCTGGTTCAGCACCTAAACAATGCCCTAAACGAAAACTTACCCTAGAAAAGTGATGGTCACTGTTTGGTGGTCTAGCGCCGGTGTGATTCATTACAGCTTCTTACCAAACGGGGTGAGCATTACTGCAGATGTGTACTGTGAAGAACTGAACACAATGATGGAGAAGCTGGCACATCTCCAACCAGCATTGGTCAATCGCTCGTCTCCGCTGCTCCTGCACGACAACGCGCGACCTCATACTGCACAGCAGACGGTCTCCAAGTTGCAAGAACTGGGGTTGGAAGCTCTCCGTCATCCGCCCTACTCACCTGACTTTGCGCCTACAGACTACTACTTTTTCCAGAATTTGGATAACTTCTTGGCGGGAAAAAAATTCAATACCCGAGAAGCAGTACAAAATGCCTTTGAAGAATTTGTTGCCTCCCGTCCAGCTGATTTCTTTAAGAAGGGCATCAATAAACTGCCACTGCGTTGGCAAAGATGCATTGATTGCATGGGTGATTACTTCGATTAATACAAATAAAAAATACATGAAAAAAATTCGTTTAAATTTTTTCATACAAAACGGCAATTTCATAGGTTTTATCCCTAAATCGTTTTTCCGTAAGCCCTCTCATACAACGCTATATTTTATGTTTGAGTATAGTGCGGGCCGCCACGCCGCACGCGACGCTCGACGTTCCGCGTCTCCGTAAACGAGCACTAAGTGTGCCGTTTACTTCTTTTTGAGCATAGAGCTGGTATTTATTTTAATACGCGCTCAGGAGATTTCCTATAACTTTGCCACAATCAATACCTTAGATAGGAAATACTTTTTTTTTGTGACAGCAAAATTTTTGACACAAGTGTTTTTTTTATTTCTTGAAAAAAGTATAAGCCTTAGTGAGCTCTTACTGCTAACTTACAGTAAAAGACATTTGATTGAAATTGTTGTTATGTATCTTATGATACAAAAACGCATTGTCGGCTAAATGTCGCCGTTTATTTCTTTTTGAGCATAGAGCTGGTATTTATTTTAATACGCACTCAGGAGATTTCCTACAACTTTGCCACAGTCAATACCTTAGGAAATACTTTTTTTTTGTGACAGCAAAATTTTTGACACAAGTATTTTTTTTATTTCTTGAAAAAATAATAAGCTTTAGTGAGCTCTTACTGCTAACTTACAGTAAAAGACATTTGATTGAAATTGTTGTTATGTATCTTATGATACAAAAACGCATTTTCAGCTAAATGTCGCTTACGATTAACCGGCGGTAAAGGAAAAGTGTTACCTAATTTATCGTTTCTGTAATTACAACAACACAATTTTTTCAAAGATAACATCTCAATTACTATGGTTGTGTGACATCAAAATTTTAGTTTCAGCACAAACAGTTCTCACTCTGCCACCAGAACTGCCGCCAGAGCTTGAACTTCTGCTCCAGCCATTTTGCACCTTTACACAGGTAAATTGAACCATCTCTAGGTCCTTAAACTAAACACTCATACACAATGCCATATAAAATGCAGGAGGAAAAGTTGAGTGAATATCCATTCATGTAGATATTGAATTATTCACATAGTTTAATGTATTTTGTCATTTTATTATTGAATCAGGTGTTTTGCACATTATCCAAGCATTGCTTTTAAAATATTCACACCATTTTTATTTTTAGATGAGTGTTACATACAGGGGCGTAGCTACCGCCATATCAGTCGATCAAAGATACGGGCCAGTGGCGGAGCTACACTAAAATTTTATGTGGGCAAGATTGGCATTTTTGATGGTCCTGCCTAAGAACATAGTGATTTTTTGAGGTTTTCAAAGGTTGGATTCTACGATTGAGAGTGAAATGCGGCGAACTCAATCGCACCCCGCCATGAGTAGTATTGATTTTCTTTTGACTTTTTGCAAAAATAGTAAATATTGATCGATTGTGGGAAAATACAAGAAAGACCAAACTAAAAGAAGCTATGATGCAAGAGTGATCGTAGTGAGCTTGTACGAGTAAATCTTAGTGCCTATCCTGCCGCGGCTAATATTTTGACAAAACTTACTGAAGTAAACCTAAACAATAAAAGAATTCAAATAGCAAGAGAGAGTAAAGCGAACTCAAAAAAAAATTGGAAATAGACACTTTTCACAGGATTTTTGGTAGCCTTAGCTACAGTTTTTCTGAGTTGAAAAAAAACCTGCGGGTCCGTAGGCGGTGGCCTACGTCGCCCACGCCTTGCGCCGCCCACGCCTTGCACCGCCCCTGTACGGGGCCCCCGGACTACAAGGGCTCCGACGTGTGGACACAGCATTTCGTCCCGCCGTCTCCTTCGTGGCCTGCCAAGACAGTCCTTAGCTAGTAGCCTATTTTGTTTATAAAAAAACAGTACCCCTAATAACGGATCTCCAAACATTTTTGATACAGGGCCCCTTTGAGACTAGTTACCCCCCATTTGATTAAACAGGAGCTTCTGGCTAAGTAATGTCAGTTACTTTGGTCCATGAGCGAGCGGGTGAACAACGACCATCCATAAAAAACGATTATCGAGACTCTGTCATGCCTTGGGAAGCACGTCGTTGCCAGCCAGGCGCCCGAAATTTGGAATTTTTTTTAGGGTTCCGTACCCAAAGGGTAACCAACGGAACCCTATTACTAAGCCTCCACTGTCCGTCCGTCCGTCAGTCAGCGGGCTGTATCTCAAGAACCGTAATAGGTAGAGATTGCCGCTATAACAACAAATAATAAAAGTTAAGGTTTATGGTACGGAACCCTTTGCGTGCGAGTCCGACTCGCACTTGGCCGGTTTTTTCTTTACTTGATGGTACCTACCTACGCGGTGATGCGGTCGCATACGGAGCACGCTTGCCTAGAAGTAACCTATTCACTCTTGACTTAAAAGACTCCCAGGTCTTAGCTATCAGGAAACACAGACTAGCAGAGAATTCCACTCTTTAGCTGTACGCACAATGAATGTGTTCTTAAAACGTTTTGTGCGTGTGGATGGGATATCTACCATGTAGCTGTGACGTTGGGGGCTGATGATGGAAGTATTGTTCCCAAGGGGTATCCATATTGTGATATTCAGTAAGTGGGTCTTGTGGAGATTAGACAAACAAGATGTCGCTCCATGTTACATTCAGGTACTCAGCGGTATCTGGTTAGATTGGAATCTGACCCTAACATAATCGCAGGTCTGCTGGAGGAAATTTCATTAAAAATAAGCAGTACCTTTGTACTAATATTTATAATGTTAAATTTCACTATTTTTATGTGTGTACATAAATAATAAAATAAATAAATATGTAGTACAAAAAATGCGCGTGAAAGTAAAAAAAAGGCAGCTCATTCTATTAATTGTACATGTAAAGTAAGTCAGCACGAAAATCTCACCTAGCTCTTTCTCTGTCATATTCTATTTCCATTTACAGGAACAAAACATGTCAGGCGAATATGAGATCACGGCGAATGGGTCTCTACGCCGAAAGTTGTTCTTTGAAGAGCACAGTGATATGGAACACTATGACTCGGAGCAAACCGATGATGAGATCCATGTGGAACCACGACCTCCTTCGAGCTTTGAGGCCCATACGCCTGTAGTGTTTAGTCCTGATCTTGTGAGTATAATATATATGAAGCTAAACTAAAAACAGCAATTTCTTTTTTTAAACGTTTTTAACAGGTAATTCTCTGGAAGTACTAATTTGATTCCGAAAACCTTCTGTCCTTTCACTGATAAAAAGGCACTCAATCGCTAAGTGCGATTTAGAGTCCCGAAAAATAGAGTGACCCTATGTAATAAGCCATGGGAGCAAAGCTGCGCGAAAAGCTAGTTAAAATATGTATAATATAGCTCTAGGAAACTTGTTTGGCGTTGTCTATTAGAAATGCTGTTATTAGGAGTTGAGATTTTTGAGAAGCAATTTATTTTCCTAACTATCCGATATGAATGATTGAAGGATAAATACTCGTATGTGAATGATCTAATTGAAATAAAGACATATACGAATACTTTTAATACATACTGTGATATGGTTCAAAAGTATGTAACTTTGTTCCCAATTTTATTCAGAACAAAAAACAGTTCTATTTGCACTTTATTCTGATTTTTTTTTGCTCTCTAGAGCCGAGACTACGTAACAAAAGGCATGAAGCGTACTTTCGGCACCCCTCTGAAGAAGGGACCGAGTAGCCACAGTAAGCCATGCTACCGTAACAAGATCCTGGACGTGGTGGACTTCGGGGAGCCGTGCTTCAGTCCCATAGGGTTCCGTACTCCGCAACGTATGGAAGTGCCGCAAGGACACGGGTCCGCCACTTCGTCGTCCTTAGCCTCGATCTCGCCCGTTATGAAAGTGACGTCGAGTGATGAAGAGGTAATTTATTTGTGTAATTATTAACACAACATTGAAGTCGTACATTGTAAAAATCCAATGATGTTTTTGATTAAGAGCAGCTGAAGACTTTTCTGTCCCTATCAATATGCAGTATTAATAAATATTCATGAACACGTTTGTTTTCGTAAAAATCTTGGGAAAATATGGTGATAAAATAAATACCTATTAGAAGAGATGAGTCGCTCGTTTATTTTCTTGACTATAGGGACCGTGCGCGGCGTTGACTATGCCATCTAGTATCGCATATTGGAAGTTTTAAAGGCCAGAGTACTTGACATTGACGCTTCTGTGCTGCCACCTATAGTTTTTGCACGCTCCTTATGAAAACAAAATGATTACAGCCAACAGCATCTTAACTATTATGTTTTACTTTTAGAAAAACAACTTCACGTCACCCGAATCGGAAACAATGGCCACATGTCTAGATTGTATTGAAGCGGAATCGAAAAGCGAGAAGAAGGGCCCTTGCTTCTGTAAACTTACTCCGAACAAAATAAAACGAAGCACGTCACTCAAGGAGTCGCCGCATAAGAACAGGAAGAGTTCCTTCTCGTTCTCTGAGAAGCGCAGTCTTAGTATGTCGAGTCTGCACCGAAGTCGCTCGGTACAGAAGTTAGACTTCAGTATGGACATGAGTGTTGACGGCTCCTTCCATCATAACCATTCACAAGGTACTTACACACTATTTGTTTTCCGAATTCTGTTAAAAACTGACTAAATCTCGATGAACAGTGAGTTAATTTACTTTTGTTTTCTTTTGTTACAGCTGATTCAGAATCGAGTTCACCACATAGGAAAGAAGCGGCCTGGTCACTTGTAGAAGAACCTAGCATTCATCATTTAGTCAAAGTGGAATCAGCGAAATGTTCATCAACTGACATACAATCGTCTACTAAAATTGACACCATTAACGTTAATATAGACGACACGCCTATCAAAGGCAAATCAAAGAGCAGCATACGCGCTCATGAAATTAGTAAAATTCGTGCACCGATGCCTCTGAGCCCGCTACGCATGTCATTAGATACTAGTTTAGATAATTCAGATAATCCACTCAGCTTAGAGGATAAGAAGATAGACTTTAACAAAGTTGATCTCAAATTATTGACTGAAAACATATCTCAATTCGATTACACTGCCAACAACATAACCAAAGTGGGTGGTGATAGCTCAACTAGTTTTAAGAGAGTAGATAGTGGATTTAATGAAAACACATTCTATGCAAACGCTTCTAGTTACTATGAAAGTGCCATAAAACCGTCAGAACTGACCGTGACGAACATATCAAAGACTAATAATAAGAATGCTTTGAAAGAGATCTCTAATATTAATTGGATGAGAGTTGATAGTGGATTTAAAGATGAAAATTCTTCGGACGGAACACAGTTTTATCCCTCGCAGGAGAACGCAAAAAAATTCACTAGCTTTCATTTTTCTGAAGCAAAGTTGGAGGATAAAGAGAACCTGGCTACTGAGGACTTTGACAAGTTCCTGGTTCAGTCCGCCAACAAGAGTGAAACCATGTCAATGTCGGATATATTCACTGACGACTTGACGTTCAACTGTAATTTCTCATCTACTCCATCTAAAAATAAGTCGCGCAAAGTTCTTTCTTAATTTAGTTAATTGTAACCTTTTTTTTTGGAAGAAATATGAATTTATATGCATTTACCAAGCTAGATATTTAATTACTAGGCTGTTTTTGACTGTGCTCCATTATTGTGGATGATTTATAGAATTATGATGAATTGATTTTGTAAGAGATACGACTAAGGAGTAATACGATTTTTGCATGAATTAATTATTTTGTGACTTTTGAGATGACGTGTGTTTACTTGGTCAAGTAAAATTTATTGAATAAAGTTTCAAGACTGAAATAATAAAATATAATATGTGTATTTTCCTTGGCTTGATTGATTTGTATGTAACAATAGTCTCACGAGGAATTGCGCGTTGTACGGACAAGTGTCCATCACGAGTCTGAACTATTTGTCTTATGACCTCTTTAATTAATAGGCAACAATATCTGCCAAGATAATGTTGACTATTTTAAATTTAGCTCTGGTGTATCCTTCAATATGTCGCGTGCAATCAACTACATACTTATTCTTGTAATGTAAATGTTTACTCAATAGTTAATTTCGTTAATTAGATGGCATTATCAATACGACCGTTTCAAAGTCCGTGTTTTGTTTACTCTTATTTTTAATGTTATTTTATCTTATTTCTTCTATCATGGGGTGTTTTTTTTACATAATTAGCTTGTCACCTCCTAATTAAATGTGGATTAAAATTAAATTTGGTTTATATTTTGTTGGTGGACATGTTTCATTCTACGAAATTCGTTGTTTATTTATGAACTGATCCATATCACAGTACCTACGGTTCTCTGAAAGCAGAAACCGAAAGTTATAATTCACTAATGAAGTCAATTATCCTTATTTACAAATCAGTAAATTAATGTTCGTCTTAATGTGCATTAATAAAGTGGAGTGCTGCATACAATAGTAGCTATTAGTACACGTATACACACTACGTCGAGACTGCTCGTGCGTCAATCGTTTTTAACAAATAACCGAACGATAACGTTGTAACCTCTGTTATCGCCGTATCCCGGAACGTCTGCGACTCTGCGAACCACGAGCGCTGGGGATACGTTAGGTAACAACGGCGGATACTGTGCGGTGCATTTACTACTCTCTATATAAGCCACCGACCAGCTCCATGCATGTCATTTCACATTATACTTTGATGGTGACAATTAGCAACATCGTATTGTAAACTACTGCTCGGACAGATCATATTTCATCGCTCGAACAGAATTGATATCGTACGCAGTGACGTATACACGTGCGCTGCGATCTAATGAGATTTTTTTATTGAAAAATCTTTTTTTTTTGTTGTGAATATTTGTGCACGGTCGCCGAAATGTATAACAAGACAAGTGCGACGTTGATGCTGCAGACGATTATGGTGTTAATGGATAAACAGAATTCGACCGATGTCACCAACTTCCCGGGTTCTTTTGGCGGTTTGTTGCTTTGTTTACTACACGTTTCTAGTTATAGTTTTTGACTCACCTCAAATATAAAGCTATCTTTGTAATTTCAAGACCTGCTTTAAGTGCGAAAAGTTCTTTTAAATTTTGCAATTTCTTCGTTCTTGTTCTGCACCCATACACTAAACTTACGTGTTAACCGCAATGTATCCAAATACTTATAACGAAAGGGAGTATTTTCTTATTAAAACTGTATGTATTATTTTTGCACATGGAACAAATTTTTCATAAATAGAAGTGATAGTGTTCAAAAACATTATCATATCCGGTGTAAAAGGGCATGTGCGCGCAAATTTGAAACTATTCAATTACGCTGATAACTGCCAATAGCTTTATGTTAATTAACAAGTACTCATTGTTTTCTATCTTTTGTGTTTGTTCGACTCTAATTTCGTGTGGCTATATTCATCTTGTATTGCTGTAAGATTTTGTTTTAATAAAGGATAAAAAATCTAAATGATTTGTTTATTTTAAAGATGACGCGGAGTTGGAGCGTTGCTACGGCATTTACGGGTGCTTCTCCAAGGCGTATCCATGGACGGAAAACCGACCTGATAACTATTTCCCTGTATCACCCGAAGCTATGGCTGTTCGGTGAGTTATCACACTTATCACTTTATTACATCGTAGATTAGAATAATACGTACTCACACAACATCCTACAGTTTTCCCGAACGGTAGACCACGTCCTGTAATCTTTGCGCGGGTGACGGTCAAGCTCCCAGTTAAATGCGTTGTCCGAAACGTCATCTTAATCTCCTCTTAACCAAAATGGTTTCTTCTTTTGAATCGACACGAAAAGAAAAACATCTTAAAGCTTTCGGAAAAATGCCTACCTATAAGCCCATTGCATCAGCTAGAGTAGTTTTGACTGCCTAGATTGGGCTGGACCATGCCTGTAACGCCACTGGTTGAGACTACCAAGTGGGGCTCAATAACACATTGTTTTACCACACGTGGTTTCTTTATTAGATGTTTCCTTTAAAAAAATAGCCATGGCCACGTATAGGTTAATTTTTACTCGAAAAGATGTCCCAATATTGTTACTGTTCATAATCCATTGAGGGGCAGGTGATAAACCTTGCACAATAGTAAATTGAACAACCAAAAATTTTATTTCCTCTTTTACGAAAAGTTCACTCATTTGCCTATCATCATGAGATATATTGTAAACTGCCCCTTGCCGCGTTTCGAAGAAGGTGACTCGGCAAACTGAATGCGTTTACCTCATTTTTTATCATATTGTATATTGCACACACAAAAACATAGTAAATAATATAAAATTTAAATTAATTTATTCTGGACAACGGTGATCTATATTTTGTGAATAGTTCAAACAGCTTATATTCTAGCGTTAGTAACTTTGATATAAAAAGTATTATTAAAACAAAGGATGACCAGACAGGAAAATATGTTTCCTACCTAATCAACGTCCTCACAAAATGCTTAATATTTGGCGTATAGCTCTCGGCCACAGCTCTCAGGATATAGTTGCGACTAAGTACTCCACACTCCGCTCAGCAGCGAAGCAGTTTTTGCGTATTAATGGCTTGGCCGTCTGTGTGCGTCTCAGCAAACATTTCTGAGGCGCTATAGAAACGGGGCAGTCGCAACCTCATCCTGAAAGCATTATTATATTGTACGCGCAGGACATCTAGCGATCTTTGAGTGTAGTTAACCCATAGATTGCTTGTGTAAAAACTCTGACAGTACAGTAGGCCTTAAAAAGAGTAATTTTTACTAGGTCAGAACATCGAGCAAATCTACGGGCCAACATGTTAGCTCTGACCGTCAGTGCCTTAAGCTCCCTCTCAATATCTGTATCATCCTTAACGTCTTTGGTGATGAAATGTCCAAGGTACTTGATTTGGACCCTGTTTAAATGGAGGTTATTCAGCCTAATGATTTCAGGTACAGCTTAGAGTATCTATCTATACTCTATACTCGTACAAATATATAAAGCTGAAGAGTTTGTTTGTTTGCTTGAACGCGCTAATCTCAGGATCTTCTGGTCCGATTTGAAAAATTATTTCAGTGTTAGATAGTCCATTTATCGAGGAAGGCTATAGGCTACATATATATATATATATAAATATCATCACGCTAGGACCAATAGGCGCGGAGCAGACGAAGTTGCGCGGGTCAACTTACTAATATATAAAGCTAAAGAGTTTGTTTCTTTGTTTGTTTGCTTGAACGCGCTAATAACAGGAAGAACTGGTCCGATTTAAAAATCGTTCAGTGTTAGATAGCCAATTTATCAAGGAAGGTTATAGGCTATATATCATCACGGTAAGACCGATAGGAGCGAAGCAGTAATGAAAATTGTGACGTAGACAAAGTTGCGCGGGTCAACTAGTATAAACTTATAAGGATAGCTCTTGCTTTACTTATGCTTGACTTCGTTGGTTGTGGTAGGACGTACTACTTATTAGACCTGGGGTCCTGCTGGGGTCGAAACAGGTATGTGGTCGAGCCAAGTTGGGTATTTTTCTAGTTAAAACAAATATTGGACACGTAATTCAGAACCTCCTCCTTTTTGAAGTCGGCTAAAAACTGAGTGCCAGCTTTAAACTCATTTTCGTCGTTTATATCTCATTTAAGAGCCTTCTCCTTCTTCCTATCCCCTGCTCCTTCTTAAGCATGGGGACTCAATCACACGGGATTCCACATATACCATAAAAGCATAAATTCTCTGACAAATATCGCACAACCTTAACCTCTGGGTCTAAAAATGAAGAAAGTAATTTTACTCAGGAGCCACGTAAAGTGTAGTAATTTGCAACCAATGTTTTTTCGTTAATTATCACAAAAATTTAGTTAATTTATCACAAAAATTACATACCTATTGCTTTGGAAATTAAACGTCATGAAGTTCAAGCTGTGATAATTTCTTGAAACTTCTCATCGAACTCGAAAACAACCCTGTTTCGTCCTAAAGAAATTCTTGTTTAGCCTCCTTCTCTTTGCGCTCTTTCATATGGGGCGATCCGGACGATCAGCAATAAGTAGTTCCCCGCTATTTATGAAAAGCTCTTCCCGCTGCTTCTGTAAGAGCTTCTGAAAATCTGCTTGTCTTTTATAATGTGCACAGCAAAGGAGTGGAACTCTCTGCTTGCGTCTGTGTTTCCAAACGCTTACAACCCTAATCTCTTCAAAGTAAGAGTGAACAGGCTCCTTCTGGGTAAGCTCGCTCCATCGTAGACTTTGTCTCTGTCATCTCTGACCTAGACTAGAGTCAAGAGCAAACCTATCACAAAAAAAAAACAATCAAATTTGAATTGTGTGAATTTGACCTTTAACTTGCAATGAATACAGTTCTATAAGTACTCAATTAAGCCGACGTACAAAACAAAGATAACAGATTTCTAGATCTGTCCGGAAATAAGGTTAATTAGTTATGTACCTACTAGATTTGTGGTGTTGGTAAATATTTATATTATTATACTAGTGGATAGGTACACCGACATCGTTATTCATTAAATGTTCCTCCGATATTTATACTAGGAAAATGCCGTCATGGGTTTTACCAGGGAATAAGGTAGGTATGTCGGTATCAGTAATTTTTAAGGAAAATAGACTTAAATATTTTAGAATAGACTGAGATCCCAGAGAGTCCCCAACCCTTACTTTTAATAGTAGTGTTAGTATGTAGGTACTTTTAATGGCCCAAGCTAGCAGGTACGCGTATGTTAAAAGTACATACTAACACTACTCTATCCCACACATTTTGAATGTTACTGAGAAAAAACTGTTTTTACAAAAAAAAATCAACCGACTTTAATTTCGGAAGTCGGTGTTATAATACGAAAAACACCGACTTCCAAAATTAAAGTCGGTTGATTTCTTATTGTAAAAAGTGTTTTACTTTTTAGTGGTAGGTACACACCTAACAACACCTCTGGAAAGTCAGTAGCAGAAAAGAAAATACGCAATTTCGTGTACTTGGATGATAAACCAAATATCTACGTCATCTAAGTAAACGATTTCCAGCTATTTTGATTTAAAAGCCAAACTACTAAACCGATTTTGATGAAATTTAAATGGGACCGAGAAGATTACTTTCACATAAAACAAGAATTTTTCAAATCGGTAAATGACGGGAATTATGAGGTAATAAACCTCCTCCTTTTTTAAAAGCGGTTAAAAATGAGTAAGGTATGGAAGATCTGGGATCTTGGTCCAGGTAATTAGGTAAACTACTTTTGAGCTTTGTTTTATAGGGATCGTGCACGGCGTTGACTATGCCATCTAGTGTCGCATTTCGAAGTTTTAAGGGTCAAAATACTTAACATTGACGCTTCTGTGCTGCCACCTGTGGTTCCTATAAACTCAGTTCAGGGGAATGTGCGCGAAGTAGACTGTGCCATCTAGCGGCAGCTATTTCGAATTTTATACTTGGAACATACTTGACAGTGACATTTCTGTGCTGCCACCTATAGTTTCTGCACGCTCCCTATAGAGGTGTCACCTGATTCTGTTATGAAACATCGAATTAGCTTAAACTTCTAGCAGACCAGTTCTTCTTCTCATCGTGTGGGCAGTAAGGTCTAACGACCCCACACACCCTAGAATCTGAGTTATAAACCGCCTCATGGGCCTCTGACATGGTTTATTTGACGACCGCCATTTGGCGGCCGGGACCACCGGCTTATACGTACGTACTTAGCAGACCAGTAATAAGCGTTTATTTCGCCTGGCGTAATCAGATGTACTTTGCCATCACCTTCCTAACCTTAAGAGATTAGAAACGTAACTCATTAAACTAAAGGTCAGATTGTAGGCGTAGACCTCCAATGATTCCAATAAATTATGTCATTTAATCCGACCGATAACGGTTGTTTATCCTCACAGAAGTGTGCTTCGATAAAGGCGAAAAAGGCCTCATTAGTCGCCACATAAACTTGCTACACAAGATCCGCTTCGTTATTTACTATCTTATTTGTATGTACAAGACTCGTTGCGATAAGACCGGGGGCTCGTCCGTGACATCAATCAATCATGAACGGGAGACAAAACAAATGTTTACGTCCCATAATTGCATAGTGACGTTGTTATCAACTATTTTAAACAAAGTATTTTTATATTTGTTGCAGTGGAGTTACTTTTATCGAGTGCATAGTTTATTCGAGGTCTATTGACCTTTGAACGTTGGACGAAGACTATTCATTAATTATAATTGTACCTATTGATAATGCTGGGTCAGTTCTCACATTAATTTGTGATATGTAGAAAAGTTTTCGAGAACAAGCTATTACTTATAAAAACGGTAAAGTTCAACGGTGAAGTCTAAGTCGATTATGCTTTCTTTTTTCTATATGATTTCTTAATTGGAAATGAAATACATATTTTCATACGAGTTAAAAAGTTCCTTTATGCAGAGACGATGGTAGCTGTCACTATGCTTAGGCATATAGATGATAATGGCGCCCAGGTTAAATGGGTTCGGTTAAAAATTGTGACCAAACTCGCGCGAGTCGAGCGAGTGTGGCGAGCGATCGAGCAATGCTTTGAAACCGACCGGGAAGCCCTACCGAATAGGTCGCAGTTAAGTACTACGTTTATGGCTCATCACCTCGAAAGACGATCGAGTATAATATTAGCGTCTCGATTCCATTTTTTTATTGCAAAATGGGTCTTATTTGGTATCTACATATTTACAAAAACACTGAATCATTTATTTTAGGTGTCCATTAATATTTTTAGGAGATTATACAGGAATTTGTTTACGGTTTGATTAAATGCATGCCAATTACAATTGTTTTTATTTTTGTTACAGTTACCCCGCGTTCACGAGGAGAAACAGAAAGATACCAGTCTTATTCGAAGCAGATAATAAGGAAAAAATAGCGAATGCGAATCTCGACCCTAGAGGACCGTTTTATTTTATATCTCACGGATTCTTGGAAGGTGGACATAAACTATGGGTAAGAAAGAAAGCTTTCAAACCTCTGCAGCTGATTATCTTTATTATACTAACTAGCTGACCCGCGCGGCTTCGCTCCTGTCAACTGGCTACTCTACGTACTGCCCTTTTTTTAGGGTTCCGAGCAAAAAAAACGGAACCCTTATAGGATCACTCGGGTGTCTGTTTATCTATTTGTCTGTCCGTCTGTCACAGCCAGTTTTCTCCGGATCCACTAAACCGATTCTGTTGAAATTTGGTACACATATGGACTTCTGTGATCCAAACGCAGAAACGTTACGTAATTTTTTTTTTTATAGTATCGGCGTCACTTTTTGGGGTCAAACTAGAAAATTAAAAAAGGTGTTTTAAACAACGTGTGAAATATTAAATAAAAGACTTACCTACTTATATTAATAAGGGTTTTAATTATATTTTTTTCTTTTATAAAATAAATATTTTTTAAGTTATTCAAGAAATTAGACGAAAAATAACCATTGCCCCCCCCCCTTATCTCCCAAACTACCGAGTCTAAAATAAAAATGGAGATATTAATATATATATATATATATATATATATATTACTATATATTACAGTAAAATCTATAAGAATTCTATAGTGTAAAAAAAATAACATGTTTACAAAAAATCGTTTGAAACCCTATGCACGCGAGTACGGCACTTGGCCAGTTTTTATATATAAAGATATTATTAAGCTGAAGAGTTTTTGTGTTTGGTTGAATGCGCTAATCTCAGAAACTTCTGGTTCGAATTGAAATATTATTAATTTAGTGTTAGTTGCCCGTTTATAGGAGGAAGGCTTATATTATAGTCTATAATACATTCAGTCAAAAAAGTATCGGGAATGGATGATTTGTTTATGGTTCCAAATTCAAATTTTTGTTTTTTTTTGTAGTTGTTAGATTGGCACAACTGTTTTCCATTTTGGCGCGGAGTTTGAGTTGCATCTGTTATTTATAATAAATACAGTGCTGGTTTTAGTAATATCATATATAGTGTGTATTGCGAATTTCATAATGGACAAAAATATCGAACAAAGAGTTTGTCTTAAATTTTGCATCGCCAATGGAATTTCGTGTTCGGAGTCACTGAAAATGTTACAGAGGGCTTACGGTGAATCGACTTTATCAAAAACTCGTGCTTATGAGTGGTACAAAGCGTTCAAAAGCGGTCGAGATGTGATGGAAGATTTGCCTCGCTCTGGTAGGCCGTCAACGTCTGCAACTGAAGTTAACATCGCAAAAGTGAAGGAAATAGTGACTGAAAATCCCCATTCAACTCTGAGAGAGATAGCCGCCGAACTTTCTGTATCTCACGAGTCGATCCGTACCATTTTAACTAATCATTTGGGTATAAACATGTTGCTGCTCGGCTAGTCCCAAAAGATCTGAATTTTCTCCAAAAACTCAATCGCATGAAAGTCGCTGAGGACATGCTAGAACGAGTCAGTTCGGACCCAACATTCATGAAACGCATTGTTACTGGTGACGAGACGTGGGTTTACGAGTTTGACATGCAAACTAGTCAACAAGCTTCGGAGTGGCGCCTTCCAACTGAACCGAAACCGAAAAAACCACGCCAAAGTCGATCAAAAGTCAAAGTCATGTTGACTGTTTTCTTTGACTATCGCGGTGTTGTGCACTCTGAATTCTTACCGGAAGGTCTAACGGTAAATAAAGAATATTATTTGAGCGTTATGCGGCGTTTAAGAGAGCAAATTCGACGAAAAAGGCCAGATTTGTGGAAAGAAAATTCTTGGATTTTGCACCACGACAATGCGCCTTCGCACAAGGCTATCATTGTGAACGAATTTTTAACCAAACACTCAACAAATACCCTCCAGCAACCACCATATTCACCAGATATGGCTCCTGCTGATTTTTTTCTTTTTCCTAAACTCAAATTACCACTTCGTGGCACCCGTTTTCAATCGATAGAAGACATAAAGGAGAATTCGCGGCGAGAACTGAACTCAATTCCGGAAGCAGCGTTTAAAAAATGTTTTGATGAATGGATTATTCGTTGGCGCAAATGTATCGTTTCTAAAGGAGCATACTTTGAAGGTGATAAAATAAATTTGGATGAATAACAGACATTTTGTGTATTATTGATCTTTTCCCGGTATTTTGTTGACAGAGTAGTATATAACATCGCGCTACGCCCAATAGGAGCGGAGCATTAATGAAAAATGAAATGCAGACAGAGTTGCGCGGTACAGCTAGTACTTTTATATAACCCACACAAGTATCACCAATTTAATGCCACAAGCACTTTTTCATTTTGTTCTGGACATAAAAATGATGACAAAAACATTACTCTGCTTTTGGTATCCGTCACAGACGGGTAAAAATATGGACCTATTGCATTTATTGCAAACAGACTTGTTATTGAAAATTCTTATCGAAGCTTCTTTTCCGTACCTACCTTATCATTATAAACTCAGTCTGCACTCAAAAATAACAATACCCTGGGTTATTAGTTATTACGTGCAAACGTGAATAACACAATATTTTTATTAGAACCTATTTTTAGGTTAAAAAAAATTAATCATTTTCCTAAACGTGTGGTTAAAAAATGTTCATCTTTTTATTTAAGTTTCTAATTGTTGGGTTAAAATATGTTCTTAATATTTCCCACAGATTCAAAACATGGCGGATGCGCTTCTGAACTTAAAAGGCAATGAAGCGGCGACTGTGATTGTGGTGGACTGGCGAGGAGGGTCTCAACCTCCTTATGGCCAGGCTGTGGCCAACATCAGGCTTATCGGAGTTATGACTGCGCATTTAATACATAATATTTATGTAAGTATTCTAAATAGTCATGTTTCTCTATGTTACCGTAAGGCTACGTTTCCATATGTAACCAGCTAGCATGCAAGTCTCATTAAATTGAACGAAAAAACGATCAGTAGCTCGATCGTGCCCCGCAATGTAATTATACTTGCGTGACAGTTGCTTCCTGGTTGTCGCGGCCTAGGTGGTGAACCATTGAGTCGATGAGCTTCGTTGATTGCTTGGCGATACCATATAGACGAGCCTGATCGCTGCAAATACGGCGGACAAGCTAATATCAAGATAAACTGCGAACAGACGGACACGTACAAGGGCTATTTAAAACTTTCCACCAAGACCTTTGCCCTGCACTGGGACAAATGTGTATTCTTAGCTCTTTTATTTTTGTTTTAGTACAGTACAGCAGTGTTCAGCGGCATTATGAGTATGTGTAAACTTAAGTTCTTTGTTTTCATTGCAGGAAGTCTTAGGCTTGCAGCATATAGACAACTTCCACTTCATTGGACACTCTTTGGGAGCTCATTTAGGCGGATACTGCGGGCATGCATTGCAAAAGGTAAGATGAGCATCAATCTAGCCTAAAACTTTTTTGAGTGTGTGGCGTCACGTATTGTGCATATGTGAACGCACCTTAGAAATAGGATTGCATGTATTAATATTTAAGGGAAGAACGCACCCGTGTTAAGTGGCAACACAAGAGACTATTCGGGACGCTACCCTTAGCGTCCCTCGCTAACCAGTCAACCGCTACGCGACACGGAGTACATTGGTCCATTTAATTTTGTATAGTTATAGTTAGCGTACATAGTTATAACTAGTGTTCCTAACTGCTACTGTTTTACAATTACTAACTGCAAGTTGGACTTCGTCTCTGATCATCAAACTCATCGTAAGACGTATAAAGGGGACAGATAGGATACCTTCCATCTGTGTCCCTAAATAAGTTTTTGCTTTTTTTTTATACATAAATAGTTAATGATTATAAAATATAACTCGGTTTTGCGATTGAACCGGATTGGTAACCTCTATCAAATAACCTTTCGGTTTCAAAGATTGCCATTAGCCCGTCAAGGGCTATTTTTCTTTCTATGTCATACTAAAATATTTTTTCTTCACACATTCACTTATTAAATCCGGATTACCGGTCATCCGAGCTTGTTACGACAGCAATAAGTCGGGCATATAATAGTAATTTTGTCTTGTTTTTCCTTTCAGAGGTTCTACTTAAAATTGGGACGTATTACTGGATTGGACCCTGCAGCTCCTTACTTCACGAAGACAGTCACTTTGGTGCGCCTCGACCGTTCTGACGCTAAATATGTGGACATTATCCATAGTAACGCAATGCCGCTTTATTTCTCAGGTAGATAATTATTTGAATTACTAGCTTTTGCTCGCGACTTCGTACGCGCATATCCCGTTTTTCCCGTTCCCGTGGGAATTTCGGGAAATCCTCTCTGCACTCTCCAAGGAAACTTCATCCAAAGTTCAGCTTTATTCGACCAGTAGTTTCGGCTGTACGTTGTCTGCCAGTCACTGACTCGTTCAATCAGTCAGTAACGGAAGAATTTTATAAATTATGATTGATTGGCCTAGTGTCATACGATATCTTGTGGGAAATGCTGCGTAATGAAAGCAATGTTGACTGTGCTGTTATTTCTTTATTGAAGTTTTGGTACAAGAATTAGACAAACTATGTCAGGTGGGGTGGAACTCTGTCTGATGTGTATGGGTTGAAGTGTGGGGTGAGACAGGGGGGTATTACCTCACCTCGTCTCTTTAACCTTTACATTAATCAGCTCATTGTTGAACTCAGCCGCACCCGTATAGGCTGTCACATTGACGGAGTTTGCATTAACAATATAAGTTACGCTGACGACATGGTGCTGCTGAGTCCATCAATAAGCGCACTCAGACGTCTTGTTAGGTTGTGTGAAGACTATGCCGTCACTCAGGGACTCAGGTACAATGCGACAAAATGTGAATTATTGGTATTCAAGGCAGGCACCAAATGTTACACTAACGTGCCAAATGTGACTATTAATAATACTCCGTTGTCCAGAGTAACAAAATTTAAGTACCTGGGTCATTGGCTCACTCATGATCTGAATGATGACCTGGATATAGAAAGGGAACGCAGGGCCATGGCTGTCAGAGGTAAAATGCTGATTCGCAGATTTGCACGTTGTACGACACAAGTCAAAATAACCCTTTTCAGAGCATACTGCCAGACTTTTTACACGTGCAGTCTGTGGGTCAGGTATACGCTGAGGGCATACAATGCCTTGCGTGTCCAGTACAACAATGTATTCAGGATGCTGTTGGGTCTACCACGTTTTTGTAGCGCTTCTGAGATGTTCACCGAGGCCAGGGTTGATGGTTTTCATGCCGTTATACGGAAAAGGTGCGCTTCTGTTCTCAGTAGAGTGCGTGCTAGCTCCCACAGCATCCTGAGTGCATAGTGTGATAAGTGGGACAGCCCCATGTTGGCTCACTGGATACGGCTGCACACGTAGGTGTCAGTCGTTTCAATTGTGTTTGTTATTTTGTACTAACATTAGGGTTAAGACTTTTACTAACAACATATGGATAATCTGGTCCGAAATAATTGTTATTATTATTATACTTTCTTGTTCTCCTCTTGACTTCATATATCGTCCACTGTGTTGTGTAGGAAAGTAACACAGGTTTGTTGAATTAGTTTCTGAATAAAAATATCAATCTATTAATAGAAATTAAAGCTAAAAAAAGAGGGGAATGAATAAAAGTGGTTGATGTCTGTCCAATGGAACATGCAAGAAAAATATTTAAATTAAAAATGCTTGCTATTTTCTTGTTATTTACTGAAAAAAAAATTATTAACGTCACGTATCTTTTATTTCAGGTTTCGGTATAACCGAGCCAATTGGGCACTTGGATTTCTACCCTAATGGTGGTTCCACACAACCAGGCTGCACGCAAGCTAGCTCGCCAAACGGCGGGTCAAACGACCTGTCGTACCAACAAGTGGTCAAATTCGTCGGCTGTAACCACGAGAGGAGCTACGAGTACTTCACTGAGAGTGTGGCACCATCTTGTCCCTTTATGGCTGTGCAGTGCGAATCTTATGATGTAAGTATTCTTTTGTTTGGGACAATGTTTTACAAGTTAATCCACACATATTGCCCGTGTACAGCTCCGGCGACGTGATGACCCTCAGCGTATGACACCCATACCTTGTACCGGCCTGAGTTTATATCTAACAGACTTACGTGAAGGAATATATGATGAGGATGGTTTAATTTAGGTATCCGTACCCAAAGGGTAACTAACGGAACCGTCCGTCTGTCTGTCAGCGGGCTGTATCTCAAGAACCGTAATAGGTAGAAAGTTGAAATTTTCACAGATGTGTATTTCTATTGCCGCTATAACAACAAATAATAAACAAGTCGGTTAAAAATTGAGGTTGGTACGGTGGTACGGAACCAAACGTGTTGAGCAACACTTGTATACTTATTGAACAAGAGGCCACTGTTATTTAAGCCAGATTTAATCGATATCATTCGCGCAAAATTTTCATAAAACCTGACACTTATTGTGTTCGATAAATGAGTATCCGTAGAGGCTAATTGGAATCAGATATAAATATCAAATATGCCTTTATTTGTTATCTTAACGAGAGGGGAAAAAACATTGTTATGTCATATAGTCGATTGACGTCATATATTTTTTTTGGGTAAGCCGGATGTCGGTTTTTAAATAAATAATAAAATTGCGCAATAAAAATAAGAAGATAATTCACCAATAGGCACGCCCCCTATTAAGACTTGGCACTTACAATTAGTGGAATATGGTACTACTCGTATACAACATTACATGTATACACACTCGCCCATGCCTTCTGGGAACATAGGCGTGATGAAGGTAACGTCTCAATAAACGTTCCAGTCATCATCTGCCTAGCCTTTTCCCAAAATATATTGGGATCGGCTTCCAGTCAAACCGGATTTTAGCTGCATACCAGTATTTTACCCGGAGCGGCTGCCTACCAGACCTCCACAACCCATTAACTGGGTAACACGGTACTTCATGGCGAGACTGGAGTCAGATTAACTGGCTTCTAACTATCCGGAACGACTGTCAAAGATCTACAAATGACAGCCGGGACCAACGGCTTAACGTGCACGGAGAAAACTCGGTACGTTAAGATGGTCACCCATCCACCGCCCAACCTTAGGAAGCGTTGCTTAACCTTGAAGATCGACCCGTGCGGCCTTAATAAACGTTCCAGTGATATTGTTAAACCATGATGCTTCACGGATTGGTTCACAATAAGTTTAACTGTACCGAATTAATTAATAACCTTTCATACGTTGTGCCGAGTACTGTAATGAGACGGGAGGCGCGTGCTTACCCGCTTTTTACAAGACTACTAGCCGAACAAATGCTGGTGAACGAGTTCCACTCCGCGCGACTAGAAAAAAAATATAATAATCACTTTTCTCATTTAGATATCTTCTTTCTGTCTCAAAACAATTTCAAGAAAAAGTTCTTGATAGTTTGTGCGACTGGTAAAAACAAAACAAAATTTGATTAGTACCTAAGCTAAATGTTAAGATAGTATTCAAGTGTACACTTACTTACCTAATTAAAAATGTACAAAATTAATCTGTGGAAACGTTGTGGATTGTACATTTACCCATATGTCATACCATTTTTTTTATTGTAACACATATTGTACAATTGTTTGTTTTCCCAAATAAATAAAATAAATTAAATTGTTAAAACTTCTTCATAAACTAGCTTGATAATGTTGTTTCATTATAATATTTTCCTCTGGTAACGCTATCTTAACATCACTTTTCCAGGCCTTCGTTGCTGGCAACTGTACGAGCTGTGATAACCATCACTATTGTATACCAATGGGCTATCACTCGTTCAACATCTACAATCGACTGCAAGTGGGCGGACTCGTCGATACCAACTCGAATATTGCGCTATATGCCCTTACAGGCAATTCTAAGCCTTATTGCAGTAAGTACTTCTTTGATTACGTATTAGAACAGTGCTGGCTGTTTTAAGCTAAAAAAACTGATGATCTTAATTTGATCCAGTTTTATTTTTTTTAATGTTGAAGCAGAACTCATTATTTTTTTTCTGAGTGCCAGTGTCAATAGGTACTTACTTTTCCATGAAATATTTATTTGAATTGCTAAGTATATCAGTAATTCCTTCTTCAATCTTTCTCTTTCTGATTTTTGATGATATCACATTGCCTTGTTGGTCTAGTTGTTGCAAGGGAAGGGCTACTGCTGAGCTTGAGGTCTCCTGGTTTCGATTCCCAGGCCGAGAAAGCGTTATTGAGTTTTCTCAGTAGCTGCCCTGGGGCCCTATTATGACGTCCTAATGCCATCATGATTAAGCTATGAAAAAAGGAAAGTGCGATGCGTCTTGTGTACAACTCCGTCTCCCTCCCACACCGTTATCATGATGGTTGTAAGATGTCATAATAGGTAGGCTGAGCCTAGATTAAGGCTCGGGTCAAAGCCCACCCGCCTACTCTGCCGTCATAAGAAAAAAGAACTTATCGACACAAAACAAAGTAAATAGTTATTTTCATAATGTCGGAAATCGGTTACTTTGTTCTGCTTAGATACGTCCTTTTTATGACGGCAGTACTATATGGGATTTATACAAATCCGGCAAAAGGTGTGGGTCCTAATCCTTTGGGAAATACAAGCGTGATCTTCATTTATGTCAGATATCAGTTTCTTCTGTTATACTAAAATTATACTTTTTTTTAGGAGTACATTACGAAGTTAAAGTGAAAGTGGCAAACACAACAGCGAGCATATCTCACGGGCCTGAATCAGGGAAGCTATCGATTACACTTATCGACAGAAACAATAATAAGAGCGAGCATATGTTTCTCGAGGATGAACAGTAAGTTCTCATCTTAATTGACACCTAAAACATTTGTAGGTCAATCAGTTGAAATGGAAGCGTTATGCTATACCTCAAGGTTAACCAGAACTAAGTTCGTGCGGGCAGTCGCAAGTCATCATCATCGTCATCATAACAGCCAAAAAACGTCCACTACTGGACCTGGGTTTGCCATAATCGCCACGCTTGGCAGGCGGGTTGGCGATCGCTGTGTATGGTGTTGAGTTTTACAGAGAACGCTGCTGCCCACTCTCTGGTGAGTCCCTTAGTCGCCTCTTACGACACTCACGGAAAGTGATGGGATGGTATTATTCTTTTACGGCTATACGGCACCGGCCGACACCATTTAGCAGTCGCAAGTAAAGTGCCATAATCACGAGCGTGAGAATCGCGGCGATAGTCTCGTAGTGCCATCAAATTCGCGGCGATAACGATGATGGCAAAGCGAAACTGTCGCTGCGGTTCCCGCGCGTCTGTCTTGCGCGAGGTAAAGAACACAACTTCCATATTATTTTCATTCTCGACTGAAAGCTGTTTAGACGTTAACCATTGCCTTAATCAGACGGCAGAGACAGATACCCCATAGGTTTATACGTATTGGAGGAGCCTTTGTCCAGAAGTAGACTTCGCCTGGAAAATGAAGATCAGCGACCTGGCTATGATTGGTTGAAAAGATTAAAGTACCTAACTACGTAGTAGTCGGTAGTTTCACATTTACATAATACCGTATCTTGCGCGATTCGGGTCATTTGATTTTTGAGATAAACTTGATTATCATGATGATGTTTATAATTATGAAACAATTTAAGCGTGCGAAAAGCTTTAAAATATTTTATCAGACTATTGAAAACAATATGAGTACATGGCAGTAGGTCATATTTTTTTTCATTAAATGCGTCAACGGTGTAATGAAAACAATATATTATAGTAAATCTTAATTGATAATGGAATTCAAATTAGCACTGCAATCTCAAAATAGCATTCTCTAGATTTTTTGGACGTGTTACTTTTCTAGGATGTCGTAAAAGGTGACTTGACTTGCTCGTTGCCTCTGCGAGATCATGCTAATGACGGTCTCGGTCTTTACAAATTACAGCATATAGTGCTATAGCTGCCTAAAGATGTCTAAATCGGAACTAATAATTATGTTGCCTATTTCAATACAATTTTCACACAAATTTGTTGTTATGTTGTTACCTAAAATGTTGTTTACCAACGGCCCCCAAAACAACGAAAAAAATAAGATAGTGTCATGTTACCAAATTCTGGCTGCGCGCCATTTGATCCAAATACAGCTACAATAAGCTAGCATTTTGATTATTTACCTAACAATAATTTCCTACCTAACATATATTATGTTAGAGAATACACATACAAGTCTACTTATAAGTGACTTTGCTAGAGCAAAGGCCTAGAGGCCTATCCATCTAGCCTATTTTAGTGCCACTGCTGGCCAAAGGCCTCTCTCTCCCTTTTCCACACAACTTAGACCTTTACTAGATCGAGCCAGTCCTTTCGGTAGGAATCGAGCTCGTCCTGCTATCTTCGCCTTGGTCTATCGCGATGTCTCTTGGCATTTAAATTGGGTGACAGACGTACGAGCAAGTACGCGTACTTATGGCTCGACGACCTTTTTCTCTACGCATCTTGTTTTAAGTAGGTACGCGTACTTAGGACGACACACGAGCGATAAAGGTCATCGAGCCATAAGTACGCATACTTGGTCGTACGTCTAACACCAACTTAACGGGACCTATTATATCTAGGACAAGCAAGACAAAATAATTGTAATGTTATTTTTTTCTTATTTTAGAAAGTTCTACAAACCCGGTGTGTTAGAGACGAAATTGGTGGCAGTAAAAGACACTGGCCATCCACCTGTGTTTGTGATCGTCGAGTGGAAGTATGAGACGAATCTGTTCAACCCCATGACTTGGAGGCTGCTGAAGAGTCCCAGCATCTATGTCGAGTATATGAAGCTGTCGTCGATTGAATATAATACTGAGTAAGTATTAACAATAGAGATGTTTTCTTTGGTAAAAACAATACGAATCAATTTAGTCCGTCAGTTACATTAACGAAAAATTTTGGATACGCGTTTCTTGATTTATCCAATCAATATAAATGGACGAAGATAAAACACATCAAAGATCAGGAGTGAGGGCTTGTGACGTCACTTTCCGATAAACAATGTACCGGAATGTGACGTTACACGAGTTTTTAACGCACTGTATCATCTTTATTTTTAGTTTACGTGAAAAAGAAAAAATCCGTGTCGAATACTTTTTGGAAATCTATTTCACGGACTAATTATTTTTTTTTATCATCTTCCCTATTTCATTGTCACCTCTATTTCCTTGCGGGTGCCGTTTACAATTCGTGAAAAGCGTCAGCGGCGCCCAGCACCGAAGTTCAATAACGGTAACCTCCGGTAACCTCTCAAGCTAAAATCCATCAAGCCGTTTAACCTACAGAGATTGACAAAGAAATATACATCATCATCATCTGCCTAGCCTTTTCCCAACTATATTGGGGTCGGCTTCCAGTCAAACCGGATTTAGCTGAATACCAGTGTTTTACGCGGAGCGGCTGCCTCCCAGACCTCCACAACCCATTAACTGGGTAACACTGTACTTCTTGGCAAGACTGGAGTCAGATTTACTGGCTTCTGACTATCCGTAACGACTGCCAAAGATCTACATATGACAGCCGGGACCAAACGGCTTAACGTGCTTTCCGAGGCACGGAGGAAACTCGGTATGTTAAGATGGTCACCCATCCACAGACCAACCTTGGCAAGCGTTGCTTAACCTTAAAGATCGACCCGTACGGCTGTTATTATCTAGCCACGAGCTCCTCCTGACAAAGAAATATACATACATTAAAAAAAACATAACCCTCCTGGCGCAGTCTGGTAAAAACACCACATACCTGCCAGCAGTTCCCAATACAGAAATTTAAAACCACCTTATGTACTTGTGTCGTCGGCGCTCAAAGTGTTAATTGGAACTTTTCCTTTCTTTTGTCGCAGTTGAGTGCCTCGTTGGTGGTCTAGTGCTCCCAAACGCTATTCCTGTATCGAATAAATTGTTATTGAGTTTCTCCATCTGTAATTTCTCAGAACCTGTCCGGAGTTGTGCCCAAATGATAGCAGTAGGCTCGCCCCTATTACATTGAATTTAAACTTAAAATGTAGATGTAATTAATAGGTATACCTCTGCCTAACCCTTTGCGGACTACAGGCATGATTTTGTATTTTCCTTTACTATCCGAACTTAGTACCAGCGCTGCATAAAAACTTGCAAACTATGCTCTGTGAATCGATCGTAGTTTAGGATTATTTTTTTTGGTCTCAAGTCCGCCATTTTAACAATTTAATTTTTAGGGTTCCGTACCCGAAGGTTAACCAACGGAACCCTATTATTAAGCCTCCGCTGTCTGTCCATCCGCCCGTCCGTCTGTCTGTTAGCGGGCTATATCTCATGAACCGTAATCGGTAGAAAGTTTAAATTTTCACCGAGTGTGTATTTCTGTTGCCGCTTTAACAACATATCCTAATAAAAATACGGTGGTACGGAACACTTCATGCGCGAGTCTGATTCGAAATTGGCCGGTTTCTTATGCCGATTCTGCTTATTATTATAGGATTGTATGCAGATATGTTTTTTTTTCTATGATTTGTTTGTATTTGATTTTTTTATATTAATATAATTATTTCTTTTTTAGCATCACAGTGTGCCCGAAACGAAACAAGCCCGTCGTCGCCAACCTACCTACGATTATGAAGCCGAAATATTGTAAATTCAGAAAATAAATAATTTCTTATGACCCTGGCTGGCTTTAAATGAGAATAATTCGGACAATGCACTTAAGACAATGCAATACGACTACTAAAAGTATTCTAATAGTATTTTAATGTTTACTGTTATTCTAGGATAAAATATGTACTAACTAAGGATATTCAAATAAGGTGCTAAAGTTATTTTATATTATAGCAGCTGTATATAGAAAATAGATACTATTTTTGCTTAACGAATCTGGTGTAAATAAAATATATTATTCGCAAAAATGTTTTTTCATTGTATGCATCCCTGCAATAGAGTGGGCTGTCGATTCGACTACAGCAAGTCAAAGTTAATTATTTATTTCAATCAAATCGGTAACCATAACTCCATAAGTACGTTATTATTCTTCTTCTACCTGGCGTTAATCCCGGCTATTGCCAGGGTCCGCCTTCCTACTTAGCTACCTCCACTTTACCCGATCTTGAACATCCTTCTCAGTTAGGCCATTGGCTCTCATGTCGGACTTAACGACGTCCAACCAGCGCTTGCGAGGGCGACCACGGGACCTAGCCCCAAGAACAGCCATATTCATGCATCCCCGACCAACGTACTCCATAGGGCGGCGCATGATGTGGCCATACCATCGCAGACGACACTCTTGCAGTTTTTCCCCCACGTCACGGACACCAAGACTACCTCTGATGAAAGAGTTGCGTATGCGATCGGATCGCGTTACGCCACTCATCCACCTCAGCATCTTCATCTCCGTGACGCGAAGCTCCTGGGTGTGTCTGCTTAGTGCTGGCCAACATTCACCGCCGTACAGTAGGACAGGCCGTATGATGCATTTATATATCTGCCCCTTGAGCTTCGGAGGCATTTTGCGGTCGCATACAACGCCCGTTACCTCGCGCCACTTCGCCCAAGTCGCGCCTATACGTGCTTGGACATCGTTGTCCACGTTGCCAGACTCGTGCAGCACGGATCCAAGGTACCTGAACGTATCGGACTTTCTGATCAGGTCCGAACCTATTCGGATGAACCTATTTGAATCCGTGCCGCCACAGGACATGTACTCAGTCTTCGCCACATTTAGTCTCAGACCACCGTTTTCAAGCGTGTCCTTCCAAATGTTGACTTTGCGCTCAAGATGGGCTTTGTTCTGATTAACGAGGGCGATGTCATCGGCATACATCATTAGCCATGGGGGCTTATCTTGGATGTTTGCCGTAACTACATCGAGCACTACGTTAAACAAGAACGGGCTAAGAGCCGAGCCTTGGTGAACGCCAACAGATATTGGGAAGCCAGTCGATTCGCCAACAGCAGTCTGGACAGAGGACACGGAATCGCGGTACATGTCTCTGATAATGTCAATATAGGCCTCGGGAACGCCCTTGAAGCGCAGTGCCCACCAGATGGACTGCCGAGGTATACAGTCGAAGGCCTTCTGCAGGTCTAAAAAGGCCATATGCAAAGCTCTCCTTCTCTCTCTGTAAGCCTCAGCCAGATTCCGTAAGGCTAATACTGCGTCCATGGTGCTGTTACCCGCCCGGAAGCCATATTGACACTCAGAGACAGTACACTCGCTACGGAGCCGTGTGTCAATGATGCGCTCGAAGAGCTTCATGGTGTGGCACATGATCTTGATACCGCGGTAGCTACTACAATCCTGTACGCTACCTTTGCCTTTGTATACAGGGATAATCAGGCTAAATCGCCACTGGTTCGGCATTTCCTTGGTGATCAGGATGCGGTTAAAAAGATCCGTCAGAAGGTCCACACCATGTGGGCCACTCGCCTTCCACACTTCAATTGGCACATTGTCAGGCCCGACCGCTTTCCGGTTCTTCATGTGGCGAAGAGCAATGCGAGTTTCGTCGGGGGAAATAAGTCCAAGGTTAGGAGGCGGTTCGGGAGGAAGGTTATGGGGATGCTGTTTGTTAGACAGCTCCGCGAAGTATGTACACCATCTCTCCTTAACAGAGGGGGCATCGTAGAGCAGCTTACCCTGGGCGTCCCTTACACAGAGACATTTGCTAATGTCCCGTGTAGCTTTCTCCCGGGCACGCGCCAGCTTAAAAATAAGCTTTTGCCCCTCCGCAGTTTCCAGCTTGTCGTACAAGGGCGCCAGACTTTTGCTGCGGGCTCTGGCTACAGCTTTTTTGCAAGCGCGCTTAGCCGCTCTATATGCCTCTCTGTCATCCGGAGAGTTGGACCCTTGCCACTGTTTAAATAAAACCTTCTTCTTCCGAGTCGCCCCCTGCACCCCGTCATCCCACCACCACGTCTCCTTTTCTATGGTGCGGCCACCACGAGAAGTGCCAAGGACGCGCTTACCCGCATCGGTGATTGCTGAATGGATCCTACTCCAGATCTCTTGAGCGGACTCATGCGGAGCACTGATCTCGAGATGCTCGACCTCCGCGATGAAGTTCGACTGCCTAGGACCATCAAGCAACCACCACTTTGTGCAGGGTTTGCGTTTTTTCTTTTTCGGTACAACCGCAAAGTCCAGGACAAGGAGGCGGTGTTGAGCCGTTAGGCTTTCACCTGGGATGACTTTGCAGTTGGTAACCTTGCCAATGTGGCACCGTCGCACCAGCAGGTAATCTATTTGGGTTGAGTAGGCACCACTACGGTACGTAATAAGATGCTGGGGCTTCTTCTGAAAGAACGTGTTCGCGATGGCTAGGTCAGACTAAGCGCAGGTGCTGAGTATACTGACTCCCTCTGCATGTAGCTGGCCATATCCAAAACCACCGTGAACACGTCCGTACTCTCCAGCAAACTGACCTACGTGACCGTTGAGATCCCCCCCAACCAAAACACCTTCGGAATTTGGAATAGCGCGTAGTACGTCCTCGAACTCATCCCAGAAGGCCTCCTTTTCAGACTCACAGCAACCAGTTTGAGGAGCATAGGCGCTGATTAGGTTCGTTACCGACCCTTCGATCAGCACCCTAACTCGCATCAACCGGTCGCTGCATCGGTCTACTTCAAGGAGTCCATCCTGAAGGTCCTTAGACAGCACCACGGCCACTCCGCCCCTGCCCGTTGGTGATCCGGTGTACACTAGCCGGTACCCCTGCCCGATGTCACGTGACTTATTTCCCTTCCAGCGCGTCTCCTGAAGGAAGGCGCACTGGACCCGACGCTTTGCAAGTACGTCCGCGAGTTCTCGGCAACGTCCGGAGAGGGAGCCAATGTTCCAGGTGGCAAAGCGGAACTTCTTCTTGGGTACTATCCTCTTTAGCCGTGCCCGTACTCGACACGGTAGCCCTAGCCCACTTATCGCAGGTTTAGGGCGATGTGCCTGCGCGTCGTTATGCGGCGACGTCCTAGCCCGAGTACCCGTTTTCAACTTCTTGTCCATTTTAATATTTGGCTGAAGTTGGTTTTACGTGGGGCGACCAGCCGTCTGACCCCCACAACCCTACGAGAGGGAAACCAGGTTTGCCAGAGCCTCGTCCGTTGGACAGCAGGGTGCACCGCTAGCAGGTGAGGTTGGCTTGGGTCTTAAGATGGTAACAGACCCCATGCACCCATACTCACGTATTCGCCATACTTCACGAAAATAATATCTAACTCGCTTATAGTACCGTTTACACACACATAGACATGATTGAAAGTATGATTTGAAGTATGGCGAATCAGAAGGGTTTTATGCCGTATTTTGACTAATTTCGATAAAGTGGAATATCCGATTGTCGCACCATTATTTCTGCGACTTAATATTGTTCCAATTACACTCGAAACGAAATAAAACTAAAAATGTTGACTTCAGCGCCATCTCGCGGGAAAATGGCAATGAGCAACCCGTAACATTCACCTTAAGGTGGATGCTCCAGGGTGGCCCGCGAAATTCAAATATTTTTATGTTTTTTGCAATTTGCCGGTCAGTGTGAAGCTGTATGTGGACCAAATGCTATCTGCGACCGTAACGCGTATTTATCTAAAGAATTATAACCATTTTAATCATCAATATAGCCCTCTAAGTTCATGTAGTTCGAAAGAATGATTATTTCTGAAATATTAATTCTTTCGAACTACATGAACTTAGAGGGCTATATTGATGATTAAAATGGTTATAATTCTTTAGATAAATACGCGTTACGGTCGCAGATCGAATTTGGTCCACATACAGCTTCACCCTGACCGGCAAATTGCAAAAAACATAAAAATATTTGAATTTCGCGGGCTACCCTGGAGCATCCACCTTAAGAATCCAAGAACCAATATTTTAGCAACTAAACTGAAAGTAATACGAGGCATGAAACTGTCGGTCGGCCACAAACAGCTGCGCGGTGTCCGCGTACTCCTTGTCACCGTAAGGTGCTCGCTCCGACTTCATAAGCTTATGGAAAGGCAATGGTAAGTCCATTTGAATACAACGCTTGAGAGGGCTATATTGATGATTAAAATGGTTACAATTCTTTAGGTAAATACGCGTTACGGCCGCGAATCGTTATTTGCTCAACATACAACTTCACACTGACCAGCAAATTGCAATAAACATAATAATATTTGAATTTCGCTGGCTACCCTGGCGCTTCCAACCCTGCAGACAGAAATAATATCGCCAAATGAGCGTTGCTCATTTAGCGATATTATTCAATAAAATGTTTTTTTTTTCTAATCGATTTCTTTGGTAAAATTATTGTAACTCTACTTAACTATTTTCGATTCATAATAGCAGCACTAGTAGTTGTCTATTTGACACTTCGCTGACGTTTTAGTGACATTACGTTACGGATGTTGATGCTGTTGTGTTATTGAATTCTTAATCATAATTCGACTCAATACGTAACACATAATATTTCGTTATATCATCACAGTCCGCCATCATAACCATATTGTAACTGCACTTTGTGCCTATCAGTCTATATTATGGGCGATACTCGGAAGAAGAAAAAGTTTTACTTTCGTAAACGCAGAAACAAATATTTCTTGGAACCCGGCTTCAGGGGCTTCTTTTGCACGTGTAACTTCAGAGAAAAGGACTGTGTGAAAGAAGTTTACAATCTGCTGAACGAGTATGCTGGGAAGCTGTATCCGGACCTCGGGCTGGAGCCGCAGTCGGCGGTGCCGGAGTCTGCGGTGCCGGAGACCGCCGCGCCGGTGGACAGGCCGACAGACAGCGAGTCCGAGGACGAGACGGACATCGGAGACATGCTGCGGCGGGAAGTGGATTCCTTGAAAAAAGATTCGCAGAAATCTCTACGGCACAAAAGATTCCAGGTGGTGGAAACAGGTGCATCTAACTGCATTTTTGTTAAAACAAATTTACCTAGTCCTGAAGAGCTGACCACAGCCATAATCAAAGATTTGGTTACAACAAAGCTCTCAAAGACGCGGCATGTGTTACGTCTGCTCCCAATAATGGCTACCTGCAAGGCCAATTTACCAGACATAATGGAGTGTGCCGGCAAACTCTTTGATAAGTATTTCCTGAAACAGTCATCTTCTTTTGCCATCATATTCAACAAACGCTTCAACAGCAGTGTTTGCCGAGATTTGATCATCAAGGAGCTGGCGGAGATGGTCGTACTGAAGAACGCGAACAATAAAGCTGATTTGAAAAATCCTGGGCTATGTATTATAGTGGAAATTATAAAGGGTATTTGCTTATTAAGCATTGTGGACAATTACTTTACATATAAGAAATACAATTTGAATGAGCTGTCTAAAGACGAAGCATCAAATGATTCCGAGGGTACTCAGGCTAAGAAGTTTAAGGGTAATGTGGCCGCACCAGCTGAAGAGAACAATGACACTGAAGTCATCAACTTAGAAGTGACTTAGATAATTTAAATGCTATTGTAATACTGTAATTCAGGTTATCAATAAGCTGACCATTAATGTTAAGTCTTTATCTTATATTTCTACTCTACTTAATGTATTTGTAGTCCTATTAAATTTCTAGGTTGTACCTAGAACTTCGATACCAACTCTTATACCAAAATTTTGTCTTATACCTAAATTTTTTCATAAATTATTATAAACCCATATTAAATATACATGTGAAGTATGTTTGGTTTCTCTAACAATGTGTACCACCCACTCATTCATAGGCTAGATATGTTCTTATTCACGGTTACGTAAAATAAATGAGTCGAGGTCGTGGTTATGTAACTGGGCGTATAACGAGCTGTTAAGTAATTTTATGATACCTACATAGTACCTACTGTCGTTACATAACCAGCAAGCGACAGGCTGGCGAGGCTACCGGCCGGGAAGGCGAGGCGGCGCGGCATGTGCGCGTGCTGCGCAACACGTGTTTCAAAAAGTTCGCCGGTTTATCTAGGCCCAATCTAAAATTTACAAACAGTATATTTTTATTCAACTTTTTCATAATCATGTTATCTAATCTAGTAGTAATCATTCAAAATTACGAAATAACGGTACTTGCTAGAACTACGACACCCCATCTATCCCGCCTCGAGTCCAGCTGCTTTACGTAACTGCGGCCATTCGCGACAGATGTCTCTAATTTATATAAGTTTCGTACGCAGGTAGCACTTAGATCTCATTATAATATTGTTGTATCAATCATGCAATAACGACATTGTTCAATTTTCATAATAATAATTACCTATGGTCTGGCATTTATTGTAATTATAAATCAAATTGTTACTACTAGATGTCGCTGCATTTGTAACTTAACCCGTCATTTGCTTCGTTGAACTTTGGAACTTAAGTACATAAGGAAGTTCCAAAAAATCTTCATCGACCTTATTATAATTCTATTGGTTTGCAAAGTTTACCTAGTAGGAAGTGTGCGTAAGGATGCGCACTCATGGGTCTAATGATAAGATTCTTATCGGTCGGTGACCCTTATGTAGCCCGGATTTAATGACCCAAAATTCGAAACTTCGTGTTTGCGGTCATCGGCCAATCTACCTACAAGGTAAATCAGAGGTAGGACTAGACGACACCAACTTATCATACTTATAAGGAACTAGCTTCTGCCAGCGGCTTCGCCCGCGTGGTCCCTAGGGAACATATTCCCGGGATAAAAAGTAGCCTATGTCCTTTCTCAGGCTCTATACTATCTGTGTACCAAATTCAAATCCGTCCGTCCGTCCGGATTTAAATGACACTTTCACGCGACATGCAGACAGAGTTACTTTCGCATTTATAATATTAGTAAGGACTAAGGATGTAAAGTCTCGTGCGTGGGTGTAGTGGTCGCGATGCGCGAGTTCAACGCATGGGGTCTCGGGTTCGATCTGACCTGCTGCCTAAAACTTCGGAAAAAAACTATTTTAGGATCGAAGATAAGATAAGGGGGAATAGTCAATTTACCTACATAAATAATAAATTTTTTATTTTAGAATTATAAGATTTTTGATAGGTAGGTATAGGATAAGTAGGTAGGTATATAGCATCGTAAGGTAGGTACTTGTTTCGGTAAGACAGACAGACACACGATCGAATGACGTAAGCGTTTTGTTGTTTCATTCGGACGTTCAGAAGCGGAAACCTAAAAAGTAAATAAACCAACGAAAACTTACAGAAACGTATCTAATTAATTCGGCGTGAAATGAATTACCTACTTTCCATATGCAAAAAGTAAAGCCGGATTTGACTTCAGAAGGAGATATCTATTCTCCAGCAGGAGTTCACTAATGTAATGGACTATTTTACACTATTACCCACCCATCTAAACCCAATACGTTATTTGCGTTACGTGACTTATGCGGAATGGCTGTTCCTTGCACTTTAGAATGAGTTGGAACTTTAGCTTACGTGAGCTAGGTGGTAAAATTATAAAGAACTCAGGGTTTGCTGTTATTCTTAAACCTATGTGTTGTTACTTTTCCTCTATCATCAATATCATATCAGCCGAAGGCTGCTGGACATAGGCCTCACCCAAGTGTCGCCACAACAATCGGATCTGAGCGTCTCGCATCCATCGGCTACCCGCGACCCTCCCCAGGTCATCGATCCACTTTGTGGGAGGCCTTCCACCGCTGCATTTTTCGGTATTTGGTCGCCACTCCAGAACTTTTTGGCCACATCGACCATCTGTTTTACGAGCAATGTGTCCTGCCTACTGCAACCTCAGTTTGGCGATCCTTCGGGCTAGGTATGTCGGTAACCTTGGTTCTCTTGCGGATATCATCTTTCTTGATTAAATCACGCAAGGAAACTCCAAGCATTGCCTTCTCCATTGCCCTTTGGGTGACTTTGAGCCTTTGTTATTTTATGTTTTTTTGGTATTTTGATGAGAGGGACACATATATATCCTTCTTATTCAGTTTATAAAATATCTTTTAAACTGGTCAAATATTGGAGGAGGAAACCGCCGAGAGCCAAACCTGGAATTATATTATTACAATTAGGTATCCAACATCACCTTAAATTTATGACCACTCACTTGTGGAATACAATGTAGATATACTTATGTAACATTTATTATGGTTAGTCTTCTTCCACCTGGCGTTAATCCCGGCTATTGCCAGGGTCCGCCTTCCTGCTGAGCTTCCTCCACTTTCCTTCCTCCTTCTCAGTCAGGTCATTGGCTCTCATGTCGGACTTGACGACGTCCAGCTAGCGCTTGCGATCGCGACCACGGGACCTAGCCCCAAGGACAGCTATATTCATGCATCTTCGACCAACGTACTTCATAGGGCGGCGCATGATGTGGCCATACCATCGCAGACGACACTCTTGCAATTTTTCCCCCACGTCACGGACACCAAGACTACCTCGGATGAAAGAGTTGCGTATGTGATCGGATCGCGTTACGCCGCTCATCCACCTCAGCATCTTCATCTCCGTGACGCGAAGCTCCTGGGTGTGTCTGCTTAGTGCTGGCCAACACTCGCCGCCTGGTTATTGATTGTACCTAATTAAAGTTTAGCAGCTTACCTACCTACTTAATTACCTGTGTTGAGAAAAGCTTACACCCCTATTTTGCTGCCTAATTTTGTAACAATAAATAAGAATGTCTGATGTTTAGCATTCTGCTCAGTTTCAGTATCCAAAAGGCGTAGTCACAGAAAATAAAATTAAAGTTTTTTTTTCTAGATACTTTTTAGGGTTCCGAACATTCGTAAGAAACGGAACTCTTGTAATCTTACAAGGGTTCCACTCGGCTGTTTGTCTATCTGTCCGTCTGTCAAAGCCAGTTTTCTCCGGATCTACTGAACCGATCATTTTGAAATTTGGTACACATATGGAATTCAAGGTCGCTTGCGGGCTATGCTTGGGGTCTCTTTGAGAGATCGAATTCGCAACGAAGTGATCCGACAGAGCACCAAAGTTGACATAGCTCACAGAATAAGCAAATTGAAGTGGCAATGGGCCGGCCATATTAGCCGTAGAACCGATGACCGTTGGGGTGGACGAGATCTTGAGTGGAGATTGCGAATCGGCAAACGTAAGGTAGGATGTCCTCAGGCTAAGTGGAGCGACGAACTTCGCAGGGTGGCTGGTAGCGGCTGGATGAGAGTTGCTGAAGATCGAGCCAAATGGCGTGCACTTGCAGGCCTATGGCCAGCAGTGGACTGTTATAGGCTGATGATGATGATAATGATGGACTTCTGTGACCCAAACACAGACGGGTTACGTAAATAAATAAATCTTTAGTATGAGGATCACTTTTGAGGCCAAACTATAAAATTTAAAAAGTTTTCAAACTGTATCGTTTCATATATCAAATGAAAGAGCTTACTGTGAGGGTTTGTATTATATTTTTTTCATAATTTAAAAATAAATAGTTTAGAAGGTATTCAAGAAATAAGACCAAAAAAAAATACTGAGCCTGAAATTTGGAAAAAAAATGCGAGTATTAGTGCTTTCCTACAGATTACAGGAAAACGTAAGTATAAGAAGTCGTAGAAGATAGTGTTAAAATAACGTTACAAAAATGAAATTGGTTCGGAACTCTTTGCACGCGAGTCCGACTCGCACTTTGCCAGTATTTTTCTAGGACTTCTCTCACCCTATTTTTATGTTCCGCTTTTCAATAAGCGTGTTTCTAAAAACTATTTGGTCGGTCTGTTAGATTATCCAAAAATTTCACACGTATTATACAAAGATTAAGCACATCATAATTCAAGAGTTAAGGTTTGTGTTGTGACGTCACTTCTAGTTATAAGTGTACCAGTGTACGTTACGTGAAATTTCAATTTAATGCACTTTACCTCTTAATTTTTTGTTTACGTGACAAAAGAAAAAATATGCTTGTAGGTTCCTACACATATTTTTCAGTAAGTACAAACATATACCTACTCGTAATTTAGGTATGTAGGTAACTGACGTCAACAATAATTTTCCAGGATTTTTTTCTATTTAGGAATAGGACCTACTTAGGTACCTACTTAGATATTTGTGAAAGTGCAATGACAGACAGACAGAGTCAGTAGCTAGGTACCTAATTGTTTGTTGGAGTAGCCAATTAAAAGTTTGCAAGGGCTGCCGCAATTGGAATTGAGCCAAATACTTCTGTAATAAATTGCTGTCCGTGATAAGAATACTCTAACAATATAATTTGTTCTTTCATAGTGTGCGGGCATGAAAAAGTTTAGGTTGTGGAAGGTAATGAATTCCTGATGTAGAACCGCAGTAAAAAGACCGCCCGTAATGGATTGATACCTCCCTAACTTTGTTTTTACTCGGCGGGAATACCGCGTTTATCTTAAGAATGAATTGCATTAATGAAAATGTTCTGCAAGATAAATATAAGTTTCCATAGCGTCCATCCAGAGGTATTTAGGTAATTAATTGACATTTGCTGGGGAGTTTGTTAACCACTGCTTCCCAGCTAAAACACTAGGAAGTGGTGACGGGCTGGGCGATTTGGGGGACTGTCTTCATGTACATTTTGACGTTCAAAAGTGCTGATTTTCAGCCTAGTTTGAATAGATATCTTTTGATTTTGATTTAATTCATAATCATAATCATTAATTCTATATACTTATATTTAAAGCTGAAGAGTTTGTTTGTTTACTTGAACGCGCCAATCTCAGGAACTACTGGTCCGAAATTCTTTCAGTGTTAGATAGCCCATTTATCGAGGAAGGCTATATATCTTCACGCTTAGACCAATAGGAGCGGAGCAGTAATGAAAATTGTGACGGAGACGAAGTTGCGCGGGTCAACTAGTATGTCAGAAAATGGTACATCCTAATAAGTAGTCTTAAAAAATTAATCAGTGGTATCATTACATTCTGCCAATTGTGGCGTGTTTTTAATGTTAGGGATATACAGAAAATAAAGAACTAGGTACTAATTAAGCATTAACATAATAAATAATCTTGATTATAATTAATCTTGGTGATGTACTTTTGTGATCACTAATTATGGCAGAATTCATTATTTTGACTTTATACGAGATGAGGATGAGTACAAAAACAACAGATTTGATCACCCGATCAAATCTGTTGTTTTTGTACCCATCCATAGCAAAAACTTTGCTTAGCGGGAAGACTGGAGACTGCTGCAAATTCATCTATCAACTGGTTAAGTTAAGTTAAGTTTCTATGTCTGCCTGCCTTGGAGCTGCAGAATAAATTAAGTAGGTATCCTATACCTACGCCTTATTCGGAAACTTAAGCCATTAGGGACGCAAATAGACCTTCTATAAAATACAATAATATTGGCAGTAGAGCATACCTAAGTCGGTGACCCACGCGGTCGTGTCGAAGATATCCCCACTTACATTCGAGATGAGTCTAATTCGAATCATGCGGCAGTGGACATCAGCTAATGACATCCCCTGACGGTCGTTAAGGCTGGCTCCTCGTTTTATTTTTTCCCTTGAGTGACTAAGTCAGCGGGTTTCCTTTTTCAACGGTTCCGTTTCTACGAAACTAGTGAAATTTTGCGCAGCAAATTGACGATATTTTTCATTAGGTTTTTTGTAAATGGCAGATAATTTAAATTATTGCTTAGAGTTTGTTTATTAGAGCAAATTTTTCAATAATCGGATAATTTTTACCTGAAGAAAAGACATTTCAATTCGCCATTGACAGTTATTGTATTTATTCTTCAGTTAAACATTATCTCACTGTGGAAAAATCTACCGTATCAATAAGTTTTAAAATAAGGGTTTATTCTAGAACCCCTTATAAGCCTAAGTGCAAAACGAAATAGTGCACAGTTCACTAGATTAGTCATTCGTTTTCGTCAAGTGTGTATGTAGTACTGCATTCACACTTCGCTAAAATTTAAGCTCCTTAGCTCGACAACGCAAGAGATAATGTTCCTTCCTCCGATTTCAAAATGCACGCGAGTTAATCTTGCACCCGTCAGATTCACCTTCTCTCCACAAGGATTGCATTTCACTTTGATGTAGCCGAGAACCTCCAAGAGCGATGTGTGCACAACGTCGTTAAGACAAAAGCTGTTGTATCTTGAGCATTGTTGCAGGGAAATGCTTTGAAACGGATAAGAAGCTAGTCAATGATCCTGAAACACGTTTAAAGATAGAAATCATGTCTCTAAATATAATTAGTCTTTATTATGTTGATCCTTTGACTTCGAGCACAACGAGTTCAAGTTTTCGGTCTTATCGTGTTGAAGCCACCGGCCGATCTTCTTTAGATCCGTAAACGCTAGAACCTAAGTAAGTATTCCTTATGGGTTCTCAGTTCTTCAGTCTTATTTTTGTGCCCAGTTAGGTCCACTGGTGCCTAGCCTATTCGTCCGTTATAATTCCATAATCGTCTCTTACATTATCTAAAGGCCGAGATCCGATTTCCGTCCTTAGCCCCGGACAATACAGTGTTCAGGCGAAATGAAGAAATCGGATCTTGAAACGGCGAGTGCTTTCGGCTATATCTTTGATTTTTTTCGTAGGTAAGATGTTTTGTGAAAATATCTTTCAATTCAATAGGTCCGGATCTTTAGGTTCGAAAGGGAGCGGGTTCCATTTTTTGTAACCATACAAAAATTGTATATCTAAGAACTCGATTTGGTTCATTCAGTAGGGAGAGTTTCTCTCCAGTGTATGAGCTACACTTAAGCTTGCGCCCGGTCTGGCAGCGTTGGAATAACAAGCACAAAACGGACACCGGCAAATCCAACCCAAGTCCCGGATTTGTAACAAAGTACGGCTTATTCCGCTCACTTCTACATAATATGGCCGAAACACTTGGAGCGCAGATGCTTGCTGCAGATTTTCAATGTGGTTTCAATTTCTTAGCGTCGCCTTTTCCCAGATTTGTGCGAGGTAAATAACGTACGTACGATGTAGGTTAAACATGTCACACACTCGAACATTTTGCCGGAGTAAAATTTGTTTGCACTTTGTCGTGCACCTACCTATCTGTTTTTTAATTAGATTATGCGTGTTTGGTACTTATGTGCTTCTGGAGAGTTAATGTTAGGTTGAAAATGTTGATCTACCATATGTATAATCTACCGCTACTTCAGGAAAATATTATTTATGTACCTAGCTAAGGTTCGATCGGTAGGTAGATATCTGAAAATACTTAAAAGGCTAACAGCAGCATGTGCTCTGTTTATTTTTAATTTTCCAAAGTGTTCCCAAAAATTGCGCGTGAAATGTTAAACGAAAAATGTAACCACTTATGCATACAATTACATGCGCTGCGACTGTGTACCTACCATTTGCCGTCACTCTGGGAAAAATTAAAAACGCTTTGCAAGTAATAACGACACGCCACAATAGGCTGGATGTGAGGCACGTGCAATTTTTCACTATGAAAGTAATATAACCCAATTCAGCGGCTTTACATCGCGTCGGGCGGCCGCCAATTACTGGCCGGCAATTTGTCGTGTCAGCCGGACGGCGGCGGCTGCGGAACATGACACCATCAGGAGGACACCTCTCCACACGGTTACACGATCATGATCCGGCCGCGATGCCGAAATAAACCGAACCGGACGGTTTGAATTACTTTATCAGCACAGGTTGTATTGCTATTGCAAATGTTTCTCGAAGCTTCTTTTTGTTTTGAATGGCGGTTTGGACGGGACAAGGGGCTCAGTAAAAAAGTTGCGCACCCATTCAACTCGCCGAAATCACAGTGACGTACTGTGCATAGGTGGGTTCACAATTGTTTGCTTTGACATGGCTGAAATTGTTTGTAAAATGTAGAGCAGTCGTCCCAGTGTGTTTTGTGTGAGGTTTTATAAAAAATCCACCAATGTGGACACTCCGGTTTAATCTGGATAATTTTGACGGTATTGTATACAAAGTCAAGGTAGACATGATACTCATCATCTGCCTAGCCTTTTCCCAACCATATTGGGGTCGGCTTCCAGTCAAGCCGGATTTAGCTGAATACCAGTATTTTACGAGAAGCGGCTGCATACCAGACCTCCACAACCCATTAACTGGGTAACACGGTACTTAATGGCAAGACTGGAGTCAGATTTACTGGCTTCTGACAGTCCGTAACGACTGCCAAAGATCTACAAATGACAGCCGGGACCAACGGCTTAACGTGCTTTCCGAGGCACGGAGAAAACTCGATATGTTAAGATGGTCACCCATCCACAGACCAACATTGGCAAGCGTTGCTTAACAGGTAAGGTTGACATGATACTGATAAGCAAAATAAGGCCTCTAAGCGATGTCAAAGCATAATTCATAACTTTGTGAAGAACTGTAAACCGTCAAAATTAAAATAAGAAAATGCAAGCTACATATCGTCAGTGAAGTTCTAACAATGCGTAAGTCATCTTTGGCGGGTTTTTACATTTGAATGCCATTTGATGAAAATAGTTCACGCGCTTACATTCCACCAATCGGAAAAGAGATAGCTGACCCGACTGATTTTAAATCATTTTTCCAAATATGTGTACATCAATGGTTGCTCACTAAAATTTACACCTTTTTGCCCTCTCCTGTAAAGTAGGTTTTTTTGACTTACGCACTGTTAGAACTTCACTGACGATATGTGGAAACTCGCTGTTTGTACCTAGTAGCTGTAATAAGAATTTAAATGATTCTATTTCCGTTGGAAATCTGTAAGCATTTCATATAAAAATAGTCACAAAAGATTTGCGTAGACTAGGTAACAAAAGAAAAACTTGCCCGGACCACTCTTCTCGAAACTCCAAGTTTTTATAAGAATGTTATCGTTATGAAGTTACACAGGACCTCTCTGAAACTTATTCTAGATTTTTATTATGATTTTTGCCTAAGTAGCTTTGTGTTTCATTATATTCTATTTGGTAGTGTCTTAGTGAACTGAACTGAATGATGAAAGAGACGAAAAAACAAAAAAGAAAGGTACTAAGTTATTTATGTACATACAGTACATATATAATTAGCTGGGGAGAGGAGCTCGTGGCTAAATAATAACAGCCGCATGGGTCGATCTTTAAGGTTAAGCTACGCTTGCCAAGGTTGGTCGGTGGATGGGTGACCATCTTAATATACCGAGTTTCCTCTGTTCCTCGGAAAGCACGTTAAGCCGTTGCTCCCGGCTGTCATTTGTAAATCTTTGGCAGTCGTTACGGATTGTCAGAAGCCAGTAAATCTGACTCCAGTCTTGCCAAGAAGTACCGTGCTACCCAGTTAATGGGTTGTGGAGGTCTGGTAGGCAGCCGCTCCACGTAAAAACTCTGGTATTCAGCTGAATCCGGTTTGACTGGAAGCCGACCCCAATATAGTTAGGAAAAGGCTAGGCAGATGATGATGTTGAGTACATATATGTATAACTAGCTGACTCTCGCAACTTCGTCTGCATCACATTTTCATGAACGCTCCGCTCCTATGGTCGTAGCGTGATGTTATACTTATAGCTTATGTTATACTAAAATAATTTTTCAATTCGAACGAGGTATTCCCGAGATTAGCGCGTTCAGGTCAGGATGATACGTGTCCAATATTTTTTGAAAATCTATCTGACGGACGAATTTGATTTTGTAAAATACCCTATTACTCGAAAAACGAAGGAGATATAATTATCTTGAATAAATATATCTATACAGGGTGTCCGGGACATCGTAACGCAAACTTCGCGAAAAGGCTACACCTGATGCCACTAATTAAATTGTGGAAGTCATTAATCTCGCTAATGATCGGTTACAGAAATTGTCATTTTCGAGCGCGCAATGTATTGTGAACAACGCGATCCAAACGCGCGAGAGCGTTGTACGGAGTACGTACCTACACTTCTTGAACACACTCAAAGCTGCGACGCCGCGCGAGCTTCTGCGTTAAATGTACTTAAGTACCTAAGAATATCGCCTACCTATCGCCGACCACAATATCACATAAAATCATTTTTAATCACTCAGAAATACCTACGGTATCTAATGATGGTAGGAACATGTTTATACAGAATTCAAGACAAGAAAAGCATCGACAAGCTATGTCTTTAGTCTCATAAAATCACGATTCCGATAAGGATTGATAAGATAATAAAAAAGAAAACTTGTAAGTAGGTACCTACATTGAGATCCGTTCACGTAAACTAATGAACTATCTAAGTCACATTGACACAACAATAATACCTACCTATCTCATAAAATGAATCATTTTTATCACTCAGAAATACTAACCTGCTGAAGGTAAAAACTTGTTTTTGAAGAAATAAGAGAAGGAGCCATAAGATTAATCTCTTAAAATACTTAATGATTCAGATAAGGATTAAGGATTGATTATAAGAAATAAGCTTGAAGTACCTACCTACATCGAGATCCGGTATCGTAGGTAACTACTGAACCGCCTCACTCACTTAGAAAGTACCTAATTACCGACGAATAACACCCGTAGCCGACAACAACTGACATGTTTACGCAGAAGTTAAGGAGTCATAAGCTTAACCATGTTCCACAATGATGTACTTAGGTACCGAATCCAATGTCCAATCCAAGGTGACCTTGGTTGGAGCTTGGTTTCCATCCGCAAATTTTGTACCTATGAATTCACCCAAACAAGGTTACCTTGGATGGGTCGCTGGAATACATCCTTGTGGAACATGCTCTCTTAAAATCACGAACGCGATTCTGATAAGAATTGATAACAAAGCCGGCCTTGTTCGAGTCGGACTCTCAAACAAAGGGTTCTGTAAGTACATAAATTACCTAGTCCTATGGACGACGGACGGACAGCGGAGGCTTAGTAATAGGGTTTCGTTGGTTACGCTTCGGCCTACCTACATTGAGATCCGATAATGTAAGTACCTACTACTAACTCACCTTAAGGTCGCTCACCCCTGGGTTCGAAGTGGCCGCCGCCAGCACGCTCGCATATCTGAGCACGGCCCAGAGTTTCAACGTGGACACTGGACACGGAGCAGAAACTTTGGGTCCTGAGCACACTCCTCACGCAACGTCGCAAACACATGCACGACGCGATTCCTCATCTCGGCTGGGGAAGCGCACTCGGACACAAACACTTGTTCTTGACGTAACCCCAAAGAAAAAATCGAATGGGGTCGAGTCTGGTGAGTGAGCTGGCAATGGCTCCGGGCGGGCCGAATCTACCGATCCACCGATTCCACAAGTCCAGATGACATTTTTAAATCAGACACACACACACAGAGAGAAAATTAGTTTTGGGATCAAACTAAAACTTATCTTCTCTAACGATCCGAAAACAGACTTTCACAAAAAGCACACTCGTTCGCGATCAACGTCAACAAGAAACTGGCAAAAATCCATCACGAAATGTTCTTTTCGAACTCTCTTTTGATTTCGCCGACATACCTACGTGCAGTACAGTGGCGGAACTATCATGGGTGGTTATTTATTAATTGAATGTTTTTTTTTTGTTGAAATACTTAACCATGTAGTTACTTGATCGCCTTAAAAAAAGATTTAGATCTAAGAGAACCCAAGCTGCAAGAAACCGAACCAATTGAGATAAGCATAACATTAGGTACTTATTTTATTAACTTAAGCCTTATTATGATTTGTGAAACGTGTGTCTATTAATAGTAAAAACTACGGGAGTGCCGGCAGAAGTGAAAACTTGAATACGTGCTTCTCTCCCTCCGTCTTACGAATTTTCGACAGGTCACCATCTCACGCATTTTCACTAGGGTCACGTGTCTTGACGCGAGCTTAACATTTTTTTACCCATCACAAAAAAAGTGCACAACGTCGCTAAAGAAGCTTACACTTAAAAAAAAATATCGGTCAGGTTCAGGTGTCACCATCACCACTAAGCGAGACACTGAACCACCCCTTACACTCTGTTCAACAGAATAGGTACCTAGATCGGCTCGATTGTCGGCATGTCAAAGAGCGCGCTACGTATTGCCGCTATAAGAAAATACGATTTGGCGACACAACAAAATAACCGATTTGCGTCTTTAAGTAATTATTTTAATGTTGGAAATCGCTTACTTTATTTTGTTGTGATACGTATTATTTTCTAATGGCGGCAGTCTTTAGACGGTATTTTTGAGCGGTGCCTTTGATATGCTCACTCGCAGGTACCTAGGTACTTGGCATGCGTTGACCTTTCGTTTGAACTTTGCACAGCTGATAGCTACCTAATTTGAAGTTTTATTTACATTGCTTTTTTTTGTGAAAATAGTGAATTAATGACTTTTTAATTAAAAATCTTGTTGGGTTAGGTCAGAATAACGATTATGAGCAGTCTAAAGTAAAAAAAACTCCTAAAAAATATGAAAAAATGAGGAAAAAGCCGACGAAAAATTCCAACTCCAGGGTGTCCAGAATCATGTCCTGGACCCCTGGAAATCATTTGTGCGTCGATGTCAGATACACCCGGTATAATACCTCTCGCGAAAACGCTGTTTTCTATGACAGATGTATAGGCGTCATAGTCGATGACGTCAAAGCTTACATCGGCAGCTGTGCGTTGTCAGTCTGTCACTCAGCAGTAACTGAAGAGCAAGAGATAAGTGATCAAAATGGCAATTTAAAGAATTTTAATTAAGATAATAAACGGCCTTAATTCATAACATCCTCAACGGCTTCAAAAACCTATATCTGTCGCTATAATATTAAAAGTAAATAAATATAAGGAAAATCTAAACAGAGTGGTGGCGAGTGGCCAGTGGGCGGTCTCCTTCATCAATATCCGCACTGCCCGAGGGTTATTTTGACTTCGCCTTTGTCAACCGCCTTAGAATTACATACAAGTCAGGCCCAGATATAGGTATGTATTATAACTCATGGATATAAAAATGTTATTAGTTGAATTATGGGAGTATTAATACAATATATTATATCGTTAGGGTTTATTTGACTGCATTTGGTACTTATTTGTTTTCGATGTAATAAATCTGTGAGAAACATTTGTAGAAATATAATTATGTATAATTATGACTGCGTTCGCGCGGGTTTATTTGGTACTCCACGAACTTTATCTCCCATCTTCATGTAAATTACTTATTTATAGACTAAACGTAGGGCAGTTCGTTCACTCGCAACATTTTTCTTAGTTAGAGTATTTTTAAAACCGTCGAGACTTTTAAACGAAAGGTCCTATTTGGATAATTGAAAGTGTAATTTACATGCACATAACCAACCTTAACTATTAACCAATTTAAATAGATAAGGGTGAACATCAAGATACTAAAATCACCACTATTCCATTTCACCCAGGTTTTGGTTGAATAATTTGAACAAAAAGCGGTCATTGTGACTTAACCATAATAGTTAGATACATACCCTTGCGGACTTTTTGTAGATATTAATGTCCTCTATAAAACTGTAGTACATTACTTTGCTCTATTGTCAATAGTTTCCACAGCGTACGCAATATAAGGATCTTTTTTGGTATTTTTTTCACATCTTGGGTTACATTATCGAAGTTTTCATACGGATCCCTAACTTTTTGAAAATATTCTATAGCCCATGTTCATCAGGGATAATGTAGAATTCTAATGGTGAAAGCATTTTTCAAATCGGTCTAGTAGTTTCGGAGCATATTCAATACAAACAACCAAACAAATCTTTCCTCTTTATAATATTAGTGTAGATTGGAGGGATTCTACATTTAAAACACACACAATACTATACATATTGAAACACAATACTATACATATTGAAATAAACCGTACAATTGCGAGTTGTAGTCTACCAAGGTCCTCAGTCCAAAACATAGCACATTTCAAGCTTCATTTCACATACCAAAATAAACTAGAGTTATAAATAGGTACTGAAACCTCAACAAAGCCGGCATTTTCTTGTTTGCACATTTAATTTTGAAATATCTTTCAGTTAAGACCGCGGTGTTTGTTGATATTATGGAAGTAAACTCACCGCACTTGCTCCTTCAGGGTACGAGACGAAACATTTGTGGGGTAGTTCCGGGATGCGTTTCAAGGCTCATAAACGTGGTTCGTAAGGCTCCGTTCGCGGTATTCTATTGTACGTTTTTTGCAGTATAAGGCCAGGATTCACTCGGCAATATCACGCAGTTGACGCAGTTGAGATTAAAATTAACTGTGCGATATCATCAAAATCCTGTCTTTAAGGCACTTCTCACCACCGGCGAATAAGCGAGTAGATATCGACTATTTGCTCGCTGAGGAAAGAGAAAAAAGATATAGATCTCGTGTGATTGAAAGAGACACAGACATTCATAGTTGATAGCTGGTTGTTCAAACTGCCGGGCGAGCGGCTCTTAAAAGAGCTATCAATGATTGTAATCGCTCAGCGACACTCGCTTGGCGATGCTTGCTCGGCGATAGTCAGAAATAGTCAAAACTCACCAAATAGAGGTAATTTCTACCTATAGTGCAGACCGGAGCGAAAATCCCGTCGCACAAAAGCACTCGCTGAAAGCCGAGCTTCAAAACCATCAAAAGTTTACTCACTATACTTGCTGATCGCTGGCAGTGAGACAAGTGCCTAAAGTTATAAAAACTAGTTGCATGACTTAAACGTGACATTTTATCTGCGACTAGTTGACTCGCACAACTTCGTCTGCTTCGCTCCTATTAGTCTTAGCGTGATGATATATAGCCTATAGCCTTCCTCGATAAATGGGCTATCTGACACTGAAATAATTTTTCAAATGGGAACAGTAGTTCCTGTAATTAGCGCGTTCAAGCAAACAAACAAACTCTTCAGCTTTAAATATTAGTATGATATAGATAGTTTAGATATAGGTAAAGACTGCCAAAGAGTCAAAATTGTATGAGATTCACAAAAAAAATATGATGATTCCCAAACATTTTGGTATTTCGACAATCGCTATCGCCAATTGAATGTCACTACAAAATGACATTCGATAGAATTTGATCAACCAATGAATCATCGTTTAACAATGCGTTTCAAATCTTTTATGTTGGTATATTCTGAAGGATAAAACATCTGAAGGATAACCAAGTAACATGGGACAAGGGCAGGAAGATGATGGTCTATTCTGTAAACATCTCACCAAGAAAACTTGGAGTGAGCTTGAAATGAACTGTCGTTTCACCTTGATAGTCTCAAGGTGAAACGACGATTCATTTCCCTGAAATTCACATTCATTTTACACGCCTTGATGAGGACTGACAGTTCACTTCTTGTTCACCTCACCTAACTTTTCTTAGATACAGTCTGTCTAATCTGCCGACGTGTCTACACTTGGGGGATGGAGTAAACGACAAACAAGCTGTCATTCCATCTTGTTTGTATGGTTTGACACTGACAGCACACTTGTCATTCACTATGCCTAAGTTTTCACTTCGGGTTGCGGAATTCATTCGAAAGAGTCACGGCGTCCCTGGAACGCAAAGGGCACTAGGAGGAACACGGATGGGTTCTTGTCAGTAAGAGTCTTACACTCCCTTCTGCTTCGCCCAGGAGGAGTCATTTGATGATTACCCATAAAAAAAAAAAGATTTCACTTTACAAAATTGCACTACTGAATAGCACTATAGTCCAGTGACGTGTGAACAACCGGTAACACTATTCAGTGTGTGACCGAGTGAAAGATACTGTTATTTCACAGTGATGCTCTGTAATAATGTTTTAATTGCGGACAAAAGTGTTGTGGTACAGGTTAACGACTGGACTTTGTGGCACGTCAGAGTTCAGGCCGCAACTCACACAAAACACGAAGTTTGTTTTGTTTGTCTCTAGGGTATCTATCTATTTATAGCTATTGTTCAAACTTGCCATTATCTCAATGTTTGTAAGTAAAAGTATAAAATGTGATACTACGAGCTTTGTTCAGTTGCATCAAATTTTCTCTCCCCTCAGGTCCCACATGTGGGAAGGTGCGTTCGCGCGGTTTTAGGCTCTATTATGACAATAATGCAAGGTCTTTTATGATGAGGGCGTATAAGCGCGCGAAGACGGGGGTTAAACTGATTTGGATACGTAGGTACTCAACTGAACCATCTGATATGCTTATATATATGCATATCTATCTATACTTAATATATAAAGCGGAATAGTTTGTTTGTTTGTTTGCTTGAACGTGTTAATCTCAGGAACTGCTAGTACTAATATATAAAGCTGAAGAGTTTGTTTGTTTGTTTACTTGAACGCGCTAATCTCAGGAACTACTGGTCCGATTATAGGCTATATATCATCACGCTAAGACCAATAGGAGCGAAGCAGTAATGAAAATTGTGACGCAGACGAAGTTGCGCGGGTCTACCAGTAATCCATAAAATATTTATCAATATACTGTCAAGTTAGATATTCCATTCGAGGTTGGTATTTCATTCTTTGGCATCACGTTTAGAAAAATTTAATATTTTGAGAACCTTTAAGCTCGATATATTGACATAATCCAATAACATTGTCTGCTAGAGTGATTCTATGAAACTTGGTTGTGCGGCTTAAAGCTTCCTAGACCGATTAGGGTTCATGTTCTATCTGAAATCAATTTTAGTTGCTTTTATAAGTAAGTATATGACTTTGATCGTTATGTCTGTTGCTATCTCAACTTCTAATGCTTTTCTTGTTCGTAACTTTTATTTTTAATTTTCCGTCTTCGGTCGAAAGTTTTGTTGTTTTTAGGGTTCCGTACCTCAAAAGGAAAAAACGGAACCTTTATAAGATCATTTTGTTGTCCGTTCGTCTGTCTGTCAAGATCCTTTATCTCGGGAACACGTGAGGGTGTCGACTTGAAATTAAAACATTAACTCAGGTCCACGGTCCCTTGAAGCTGTGAAAAATAAACAAAGTTCTAAGTTAACTTGAAAAAAAGATACGGCCGTTTATTCCGCAAAAGACGTTTATTTCTCAAGGGAATCAAAATGTATAGGGTGTTTCCCGTTGACCTGGTTATGAAATTTTGCATTTAATATCGTCACATACATAAGTATAGGAAAAGGTCTGAAAACTATACATTTGTAATTAAATATTATAAAAATAGTCTTAATTTAAAGTAATGTGTACCTAAAAATTTGTACGGAACCCTCGGTGGGCAAGTCCGACTCGCACTTAGCCGGTTTTTTCTTTAATGACTACACTTTTTTCCGTTTGCATCGAAACTGTGTGTATTCATAAAAAGCTGTCATTGAAATTGCTGTTTTCGTGTACGGTTTCAAGCAGAAATACATACACCCATACAAACATAGCCATCACCGCAATTATCGGTTTTCGAAACCTTTTCCTGAGTTCTTTGTCAACACACAAAACATAATAAAAAAGTTATCCAATATAGCTAGATTATATTATGTAGGCATCGAAGAACATGTTACCGGGAACTGTAGCTAAATAAATTAAGAGCTAGGAAGATTGAACATCTGACCTTTGCTTAAGGCCCGGCCGAGTTCACTCGGTCCTCTAGGTAATAAAATGTAAGAAAACATTTCCACACAAATTATATTATTGCTGGAATTTGTTTTAGAACGCCTGAATGACACTGAATACCATGTTATTTTTGTGGATTTTTTATTCTACACTAGTTGACCCGCGCGAGGAGCTCGTGGCTAGATAATCACAGCCAATCAGCCCAACACGGGTCAATCTTCAAGGTTAAGCAACGCTTGCCAAGGTTGGTCTGTGGATGGGTGACCATCTTAACATACCGAGTTTCCTAAGTGGCTCGGAAAGCACGTTAAACCGTTGGTCCCGGCTGTCATTAGAAGAACTATGGCAGTCGTTACGGATAGTCAGAAGCCAGTAAATCTGACTCCAGTCTTTCTATGAAGTACCGTGTTGCCCAGTTAATGGGTTGTGGAGGTCTGGTAGGCAGCCGCTCCTCGTAAAATACTGGTATTCAGCTAAATCTGGTTTGACTGGATGCCGACCCCAATATAGTTGGAAAAAGGCTAGGCAAGTGACGATGATGATGACTAGTTGACCCGCGCAACTTCGTCTGCTCCGCGCTTATTGGCCTTAGTGTGATAATATATAATCTATAGCCTTCCTCGATAAATGGGCAATTGTTTATTGCATCCATAATGAGTACATTATGGATGCAATAAACAATTTGAGATTTGAGAGATTTGGGCTATCTAAAAACCATTTTTCATATCGGACCAGTCGTTCCTGAGATTAGCGCGTTCAAGCAAACAAACAAACTCTTCAGCTTTATATATTAATATAGATGCAAACATTTCGGGATTCATGTTTATTTTGCTGTAAAGATTTTTTTTCATAAACCATGAATAGGTCTAAAAATGATTGTGCTGCAAGTAAGTAGAATCCATTGGGCGCTTTTTTTGGTTTTTAAAAAACTTTGCTCCACACTAGGAATTTCTGCTGTATCGTTCATACAAACTCACACACACAAACATCCAGACCCGGAACAACTATCTGTAGGCCATTCAAATATTTGTTACGGCTATTTGTGCGGGAATCGAACCCGTGACACGCGCGCACCAGTCAATCTCTCAACCACTACGCCAACCGTGTCGTCGAATTTTATGAAACCGTATTTATAAGGCTCATGAAAATAAGAACAATGTGTCTGTTATTTTATTTACTTATATTTTTTGGCTGTGATATCCCACTGCCCACTTCAGGATAGAGGTCTCCCTTCCTTTTTCTCATATCCTCCCGATTTTATGAGTTTTAAGCGTCCGATTTGCAGTATCCAGCTCGTCTCGCCATTTTCGCCTGGGTCTGTCTCGATGTCGCTAGAAGTTTTCCTGGACATGCTAAACTAAAAATAAAAAAACCGTCAAAGTGCGAGTCGGACTCTCACACGAAGGGTTCCGTACCATAAACTGAAAAAAACACGTTTCTTGCATGGTTCCAATCCCTTTAATTTTTATTATTTGTTGTTATAACTGCAATAGAAATATGGTCTGTGAAAATTTCAACTGTCTAGGTACCTATTCTTGAGATATAGCCCGCTAACAGACAGACAGAAGGACGGAGGTTCGGCCGGACGGTCACTGGACAGCGGAGGCTTAGTAAAAGGGTTCCGTTGGTTACCCTTCGTGCACGGAACCCTAAAAAGAGACTCATACTAACTCTATCAATTTCATTTTATCTTTGTGGTTCTTTGTTGAATGGGTTAGGAGCGCCTACCTAAATTAAATTAAGTTTTTTTTATGTTCACTATCTCCGTCATACAAAATGGTAAATCCTTTCAATTGTGTTAGGGAGTTACATAACGATGCGGATATAAATGTAAGTAAAGTGCGCGATTATGACGCAGAATTTAGGAGTCGCTTAAAAGTTTAACGAGTAGTCGTTTCAACGGTACATTTTGTTTACGCGCGATGTGAGACCGCGCCGATTAAATCTGAAACGTGCGGTTACATGACACATGCGATTCGAGCTACATAGTCACATATAAATACACAAATACACTAGCTTATACCCGCGGTCCCGCCCGCGTGATCAGTGTTTTATCATTCCAAGGGAACTTATTTCTGCGGACGGCGAGCATTGGGTGGCTCGCCGTCTGATCAGAACCAGGCTCGGGTCGACGGCGCGCTGTGTTCCACGCGCGCCTCAAAGAGCTTTTTTTTTATTTGTTATGGGTTTGCTCTTGACTCTAGTCTATATCAGAGATGACAGAGACAAAGTCTACGATGGAGCGAGCCTACCCAGAAGAAGCCTGTTCACTCTAACTTTGAAGAGATTAGGGTTGTAAGCTTTTGGAAACACAGACGCAGGCAGCATTAAAGACGGGGCCCGCTAGGGCCAGTGCCTGCTGGGGTTGCGGACTTCGTTCGAAAGAGGCACCGTACCCTGGAACGCAAAGGGCACAAGGAGGAACACTGATGGGTTTGAGTCAGTAAGAGTCTGACACTCCCTCCTGCTTTACCCAGAGCGGGAGGAGTCATTTGATGATTTCCCATCCTAAAAAAAAAATGGGAACTTATTTAGGGGAGCGAGGGGCTTGTTGTAACAGTTTTCATTAAAACTAATATATCTTGAAATCTATTGATTAAATTTCTACTAAATAAAGATGGATGAATACTGTAACTCTTCCTCTACCAAATCAAGTACAAATAATACCATAACTATTGGTCATTATTTTACAATCAATTATTTTCTAGAAGAAGTGCGGTGTTACAACTTACCTCGTGCTTGGGGCAAGTTGTAACATCTACCGGGGCAAGTAGTAACGACAAAAAAAAACGACAATAATACCTCTAATCATTTATTCTTTGTTTTTTTTTTAAAAATTGACATCTTTCTAAAGTAAGTATCACGTAATTCTTATCAAAAATCAACTCAAATACATTTTTTTATTAATCAACACTTAAAAATTAAGTAATTAACAGTTTTATTTAGTTAAACACTACTTATAATCATCATGGCACTTTTAAATCACAGTAAGTAATTAAATTATTTAAGGTATGCTCGTAATTATCTCTTCTTAATAGCTATCTAACAAAGTATTATACTTATGTAAGAATATATAAGAAAAGTAGGTATCTACATCATAACTTGGGGCATGTTGTAACACGTTACAACAAGCCCCGGGATTTTGTTACAACTAACCCTATGGTATTTTGAAATTGATTTTCAACATTTATCAAGACAACTATTTAAACAATTTAGCAATCATAAAAACTGTTACACACTATCAGAGATAGATAAATTTGAATGGAAATAAGATATAGAAAATTTGAAATTAGTCGATATTAAATACGCAAACCGAAATTTTACGACAGTACAATTTTATATTACCTGGCAGAAATGAAGCACGTGCACACTTCCGCTCACTGCGCCGGTCGGCGGGACATTGGCTATGGCAACATGATGCGGCGCGGTTTATAGGTTAAATCGAGTCAAAGAAATACGTTAATAGCGTTTAAGATCCTAGTGAAAAGGGCCTGTTACTACTTACCCCTGTTACAACAAGCCCCTCGCTCCCTACTACCGGGACGTAACTGTGTAAGGGTGTGTTTCCACCGAAGATGTGCGAGGAAGCGCAGCGAGGGATGTGTTTGTGAGAATCAATAGAATTGCTTCATTCACCTAGCCTCGCTACAGGCCACCACTGATAGGATAAAAGAAGAAAACCGGGATGAAAAGTCAGACCCATTTTCACATTTTAGTAAGAATGGACTTTTAACATTTTATTTCTAAAAGAATTTCTGGTAACCGTTACTCCTCCTTAAATTCTAGGAATAAAGAAGTAATTTTTCCTTGTATTGAGGCTAGCGAGATCTATTCAAAGAAAACCAATTTATAACTCATCAAAAAATTGTAACATCGCTTAACAAAATGGAGGTCAGATCTTTTAGAAGGAAAAGGGCATTGTCCTAGACTAGACCGAGAAAAATTAAGCCCGGTAATGTTGAGATACAATAAAATCGTTTTGTAATCAAAAGGAATTTGTGGCTCATTAATAATCGCTATACGGTTCTTCAAGGTTGCCGGGGATAGTCTGTAGATGAGTGACCATCAGTGTGTCTATTCTATACTTTTATATGGCAAACGAAGCCAATGTCCACTATTCTGCCAATGTCCAAAGTAGTTTGGACAAGCAAGTGTGAATATTACTATTCAAAAAAACAATGAACTGTAGGAATAAGCCAGATTCCTCGATTGATCGGTACAGTTGAATACTTGCTGGGTTAGTAGGGGACTGAAACAAACAAAAAATTGATGTAAGTATATAAATAATATCATACATTGTAATACATTAAAATTAAATTAGATGCAACATCCACGCAGATAATTATTTGGAGTCGTGGACGGAGGATTTGGAGTCTTGACTGAGTCATACTCAGTCATGTCTCCGACGTCCGTCTGTCTATCAGAGCTGTATCTCAAGAACCATAATAGGTAGACACTTGAAATTTTCACAGAATTTGTATATCTATTGCCGCTATAACAACAAATAATAAAAATGAAGGTTTATGGCACGGAACCCTTCATGTGCGAGTCTGACTCGCACTTGGCTGGTTTTTGACTTTTTAGCAGTAGTTATAGGTAGTCAGAAGCCAGAAAAACTGGTATGAGTCTTGCCTAGGGGTATCGTTTTACCCATTAACTGTGTTGTGGAGATTAGATATCAGGCGGTAGCTCCATGTAAAAAAAAATTGACGGTAACTGGTGGTCCATGTTCCTCTTAATCCTCACTTCCTTACTAATATTATAAATGCGAAAGTAACTCTGTCTGTCTGTCAGTCGGTCTGTCTGTCTGTCTGTCGCGCTTTTACGCCTAAACTACTGAACCAGTTTAAATGAAATTTGGTACAGAGATAGTCTCAATCCTGAGAAAGGTCCTAGACTATTTTTGTATCCCGGAAGTATGCTCCCTAGGGAACACGCGGGCGAAGCCACTGGCAGAAGCTAGTAATATTATAAATACGAAAGTAACTCTGTCTGTCTGTCGCGCTTTCACGCCAAAAAAACTCAAAACGATTTAAATGAAATTTGCTACAGATAGTCTAGAGCCTAAGAAAGGCTACTTTTTATCCGGGGAGTATGTTCCCTAGGGACCACGCGGGCGAAACCGCTGGCTGAAGCTAGTATTTATTAATTGCGGTAAAATCGAAACACAATAAATACTAATAAGTACAACCAACTAATTCACAATTTACTACCAACAGTTCTGTTATCCCCCTCAACAGCAGGAAAGGCGTGAACATACGAAACTAAGCAAACATTTGATATAGGTAAAGTTTATGTCGTCTTCGGGTTAAGTTACAAATTAGGGGATGGGCCGTTGACCCTCCGATGACTTCAGAAACGGCACGACCAGGATGGATTACACCCCAATTAGTTTCTAACTTACTTATATATACACTTATGTACTTGGGTAAGTATATAAAGACTTGTACGAAAATTGACTACGTACTTAACACGCGTAATAACTACAGGCTGTGTTCAAATATGTAATTAAGGGGCCGCTTGAAAGTTTATGTTAAATTAACTCGTGTTTCGACCGATACCTACTTGATGTTCATTAAGTTTCATGTTTGAAATAAAATACGCGTCATGGAGTAATTTTCTGTAGCTGTACTTGTCTGTGTTCGAAATGGAACACAGACATGCTGTTTTTAGTAGTATTTTCCAGGACGGTTAACAAATCTATGCTAAGGACTGCTTAAGACTAAAATAAAAATCATCATCATCATCATAACAGCCGAAAGACTTCCACTGCTGGACACAGGCCTCCCCCAAATGGGGGTTTGCCATAATCGCCACGCTTGGCAGGCGGGTTAGCGATCGCAGTGTATGGTGTTGCGTTTACAGAGAACGTTACTGCCCATTCTCTGGCGAGTCCCTTAGACGCCTCTTACGACACCCACGGGAAGTGATGGGATGATATTATTCTTTTATGGCACCATACGGAACTGGCTGCAAAATAAAAATCATAGCCTAACCTAATCCTAACCTTACGAGCCGCTGAACTAACCATCGCCAGATCAACTAGCAGAAACATGACCGGTTTGTGAAAATCCAGATTTTCTCATTATTTTATACTATAAGGAGCACCGAATGTTTCAACAAACAAGTATTTACGCATTATGCCTTCTAAAATACATTATATGTATTATTCATAACAAGCTCATTACAATTTCCATGAGTGAACCTATAGGGGGTACCTAGGTCTACGTTATGTAAGCCCCAGTTCGCTAATAAACGCTCCGCTATGGGAAAAAATTTCCAGCTTATACCTAGTTTTAATGCTTAAACGAGGCAAATTTCCTACTTACATGGCTTGTTGAAACCTTTCAGCAATGCTGCGAACGTTCATTACCTACTTAATTTTAAGCAAAATGTTGTAGCTCTTTATTTATGTTTTATATTTTCGTCCCAGCTTAATGGATTCTGATTTTGGTGAGAGTTTAAAGATGCGTTATTACTTTTATAAGCTGTTTTTGGGTGATTCTTTTATTTTATGTATAGCTGCGTCTTTTAGCTTTTTTATTATTGATAGGGTCGTTTGTCCACAATCTCTCATGATAGAAAGTGTTAACCACTCAGGATCAGTAAGTCCCTTTCGGGACAAAATCACGGGCGCAATCATGCGAGTGGGACTTACGGATTCTGACAGTTGGGGCGTTTTGTCCCGAAAAGGACTTACGGATTCTGACGGTTGGGGCGTTTTGTCCTGAAAGGGACTTACGGATTCTGACGGTTGGGGCGTTTTGTCCCGAAAGGGACTTATGGATTCTGACGGTTGGGGCGTTTTGTCCTGAAAGGGACTTACAGATTCTGACGGTTGGGGCATTTTGTCCCGAAAAGGACTTACGAATTCTGACGGTAGGGGCGTTTTGTCCTGAAAGGGACTTACGGATTCTGACGGTTGGGGCGTTTTGTCCCGAAAGGGACTTACGGATTCTGACGGTTGGGGCGTTTTGTCCCGAAAGGGACTTACGGATTCTGACGGTTGGGGCGTTATGTCCCGAAAGGGACACGGATCCTGAGTGGATAATGTGGTCGACGATGGAGCACACTACGCATACTGCCTAGAAGTCTGAACCTGTTCTGGGCCTCAAGTCTGCTATTACAATAGTGTCAGAATGGTCTATCATTATCAGATTTCATAATTATTAATTTTGACAAGTTTGGTAATCTACTAATATAAAAGCGTCATTATGACTTTCCAATGGTCAACCACTGACACTCCATTGAAAGAAATAATAATAATAATATAATAATAATATTCCACACAACTATCACACAACGCCATCTAGTCCCAAGCTAAGCAGAGCTTGTGTTATGGGTACTAGACAACTGATAAACATACTTATATATTTCTAAATACATACATATTATAGATAAACTACACCCAGACACAGAACAAATGATCATGCTCATCACACAAACATTTGTCCTGGGTGGGAATCGAACCCACAACCTCTGGCATAGCAGTCAGGGTCACTAACCACTAGACCAACAGGCCAGAAATGGCATAGAATGGTAATCTCGTACATAATGACAAATGAATAAATAATATGTAAAAATATCATCATCTGCCTAGCCTTTTCCCAACTATATTGGGGTCGGCTTCCAGTCATACCGGATAATATGTAAAAATATATATTAAAGAAATCTGACATAAATTAATGTTCAAATTTAGTAATAGTTTTTAGAAAATCATTTCTACTAACGGATTTTATAATAATGGCAATAGGAAAATGTCTTTCTACCACGATTCTATTACGAGACCATTGACCGACCAGTGATCGACCATTATGCATTTGCAGATTACGAACTTTTAGCAAAATGACAATGGGCTCGTGTTGGAATGACGAATTTATAAAAAATAGCAGACTTGGGGCCCTGTTCACTCACCACGTTGCAGCCATCAGTAAATACAGACTCCGGCAGAGAATACCACTCCTTTCCCCTGTGCAAGTTTTTGGCACTATTACGTGATTTTCAGGTAGTCAGATTATTTGCATCTACAATGGTTTGCCTATAAACTGTACTTAATATAATGTAGGTGCTAAATAGGCAAACAGACCAATGCAATTACTTCCTTGATCTAAAAATAAATAGGAGCATATACCTCTACTTATGTCGTTTGTTTCCTCATAAAAAGATGAAGTTTATTATATCACAATAGTATAGATCCATTTTCACAAGAATGTGAATTGTGGTGCTGAAATTGAATCTAACAACAAAATGGACAATGTTTTTTCGAGCATCGCCGCGGGGCGCCACAAGCCGTTCACAACTTTCATATTATGGCCTTGTTGCGGTTATATCAACGTCCAAAATATAAGGTTATTGAAAAAATACTGGCAAGCTTCTATTTATTGTTCCAAATAGAAATATCTGGAAACAATTTTCGTGTCAAAAAATCATAACTGAAACTGAATATACATTGGATAATTTAATATAGACGAAGTAACGATCTCGCTTCGAAACAAATTGGAGTATTTAAGTCTGTGGTTTTATAAATTGAAATCATACATTTGAAATGTCCCTAACATGTATTATCTTCATGCTTTATGTGCCAAATAATATGACAAATATGTAAGTTTGTCTTTTCAAATAATTTCTCAGCTTTATAAATAAGCATCTATTGACATAACATATATTCTAGGAACATCAAAAGACCAACTATGAGAACATGTATCTAATTTGAGCAGTTAATAGTACTAGAGAACCCTATATTGTACCAGATAAGTTCTAATCCCATAATTGATTTTAATTGTTTTATTTGCATACGATATACCTTGCACAGATACTCTAAAGTCTGTTTTTTAATCTCGGAGACAAAATTGACAAGTGCAAATGGCAACAAACTGACATAGATTTCTATAGCATTTAAGTCAGTTTTGATATTTTCACTTGTCAAAGTAGTCTCCGAGATTAAAGAACAGACTTTAGAGTAGCTGTGCAAGGTATATTGTATGCAAATAAAACCTTATGCCGTACTGATTACTACTTATTTTAATTTACCTTTGATTTACTACTTAGATAAATCAGATAAAATAAATTGTGACTGGACTATATTTAGATTACTGTGAGCTCACAATCTCATCGACAAGATTTCTCGGGAGCAAGTCAAGTGGAAAAGACTTTGTAGAAAAGTGGACGCTGGGAAAGTGCTACGAATAATATACCTATACCTTATTCAGGAAAAAACCGGCCAAGTGCGAGTCGGACTTGCACATGAAGGGTTCCGTATCAATCAATCTCAGCCTTTTCCCAACTACGTTGGGGTCGGTTTAAAGTCTAACCAGATTCAACTGAATAGCATTATTTTACATGGAGCGACTGTCTATCAGACGTCTGTTTTTTAACGTTGGGAAAACATCAGACGTCTACAACCGTAACTGGGTATAGGATACCGTACCACACTGCCGCGTGCCGCATGTACCGTACCGTGTTGACTAGGTTAAGTTTTCTATGGGTCTATGCCACCCGAAATAAACGTTTTATTATTATTATTATTACAAGGGTGCCTGCCTGTCCATTACAGCGGGGCGAGGCAGCGGAGCGGAGAAACTGAGAAGTTTTAACTAATCATGTCAGTCAAAATTTCAGTGACTCATGTGGTGCGGAGATTTTGTGCAATTCCATTGGTTAAAATTTGTCCGTTTCCACTTAAATTAAGTAAAATTTGTTCCGTTTTGTTTGTGTCCGTTGGACAGGCACCCTAGGAGTTCCGTGATATAAGCGGGTCTTGTGTGATTTTTTACCGTATATTATTAACACCAATACTAACAAAATTTATGGACAGTACCTACTTTGAAATAAAGTCATATTTATTTTTTAATTATAGCAGCAATAGTGAAACACTGTAAATGTAGAACCGGTTACCTATAACGGTTCATGAGTCGTAGTCCACTGACAGATGGAAGGACAGCGGACGCTTAGTAGAACGGAAGTCTAAAATGGTCATAATTACATTTGCCCATAAGCGTCAGTGTTTCTTATTATTTAATCTAGAGGCATCATCTTGAGAGAGTGGGAAACCTCACGTCCCAGTCGCCGCAACAGAAGAAGACGCCCCAGGCGTCGGGAGTCGCAGGACGATTCCCGGCCGCCGTAGGCGCGGGCCTGCGGACGGCGAGCAGTGGGTGGCTCGCCGTCTGATCAGAACTAGGCCCGGGTCGGCGGCGCGCTGCGATCCCAGCGCGCCTCAAAGAGATGTCAGCGTGGAAGACGGGGCCTGCTAGGGCAGGTGCCTGCTGGGGCTGCGGAAACTGTTCTAAAGAGGTGCCGTAGCCTTGGAACGCAAAGGGCGCCAGGAGGAACACGGATGGGTTTTAGTCAGTTAGAGTCTGACACTCCCTCTTGCTTCACCCAGAGCGGGAGGAGTCATTTGATGATTCCCATCCTTAAAAAAAAAAAGAGGCATCGTCTTATAAGCAGTTCTTAGAAAGCAAACAACTTGTTGTTTGTTTCCATTCAACGAAATATTGTATAAAATACTTGCTATAAAACCTTATCGCATTTGATAACTGTGTGAATACATAACCTACAAAATGTGACAATATCCGAATGGGGGGAGTCCTGGTGTCCTGAAATACAGGCATTACGTCTAGTTTAGGCACCAGTCTCCCACAATATAATTATTAAGCTGTAGCTGTTATGTATTGTTCTTGATACGATGTTAAATGTACCTTATATTGTGGTGAGAAATAAATCTTTATTATTATTATTATTTTGGTTTTTTTTTTAATTTAATTTCTCAGGTTAGTACCTGGTATTTGCTAGAATCTCACGGGTGTAAACCAAGGTGAGATCCTAGTTATTACTTTGAGATGGTAAATTACTTTGTACTGCACTAAAATTGTTATCCAAATCAAGTTGTAAAAATTTTCTAACTATTCGGCAAGTATTTAAAATGGCGGCTTTTTGTAGTGTTAAGTATGTGTATTTTGATAGATTGAGAACATTAAAACTATTGAATATTTGTTTTGGGATAACACCTGTTGTTGAAATTACGATTGGGACAATTGTGACTCTATTCATTTTCCAAACTCTGGTGATTTCCTCTTGTAGTTCTGTGTACTTCCTGATTTTTTCAGTGATAGTTTTTTATTATTATTATTATTATTATTATTATTAGTTACTCGGTTCCTTAAATATGGTATTAATAATGCATAGGTTTTCCATACATGCTATATACTGGTTTGGATAGTTTTACAAAACTGAAGGGAGGAACTGACTTTATTTTAATGAGGTCCTTATTTTTTGTTTAAGGGTGGGAAATTATCAAATGACTCCTCCCGCTCTGGAAGAAGCAGGAGCGAGTGTCAGACTCTTACTGACTAAAACCCATCCGTGTTCCTCCTTCTGCCCTTTGCGTTCCAGGGCTACGGTACCTCTTTCGAACCGATTCCGCAGCCCCAGCAGGCCCTAGCGTGATTTTTTACAAGCATACTTAAAAACACGCTAGAACCATATAAAAAGCAAGAAAGATTATAAAATTAGAATAAAATAACTTTCAAGTTCACGATTTTCCAAACATCGCGTTGAAAATATTCATAACCAAAGTTCGTTGCTTTAATGTGCTCGATAAGTTCAGTAACACACAGATAGGAAGGTAACACACGACATCCGACCGGGTTCCGTTTCCCCATTCGTGGGGCTCCACGGTCGTGTGTCCCCGACTTGTATTTCCTTTGATTTACTGAACACTTTGATGATACTTTCTCTATTAGATATGAACAAAGTGTTCTAAATGGAGAAAGGGAAACAATATCGAGTTCCGCACCAGTTATTTGAATGTTTATTATGAATATTTGATGTGACTTTCAGATCAATTTTTGTTTTGAAATACAATTCTAATATGCAAAAAATCGAGTGCGAACCACAGCCTAAAATAAGTAACATGAAATTGTATAAAACACTTCCACAAATATGTTTAGTAAAATTTTATGCCTACTTATCTCAGTGCTATTAGTAAACCCCTATAAAATACCAACCTGCCTCAGTACCGTATTTTTATACACCTTAATACATATTTTTTACTACCAAACATCTCTCTGTACACTTTTCATCCCGATAAGGATGGGCAAAGCGTGAAATTTTACCCATCCAAAAGTATTATAGGTAATCTGTGTCGTTGTTTATGCGGTAGTATGGTAATCTCACGGGAAGCGATAAATAAGGACCGTATTCAGGAACGTCAGAAGTCGCAGCCTTTGTAGCTTTGTTAGCAACTTTTATGCTTTGTTATAATTGAGCGCCGGAAAACTACGCACTGAGAGGGCTGCGTTATCGGACGCGGGGAGGTTCTCTTGCTGGAAACTTACACGGGGGCTCACACATACTACGAATTTGATCTCTGTATATTGAACAATCGTATAAAGTATGGAAAATATTATTTTAAATTGTACACTTCAACGAAACTGAAGCAGAGAACCCTAAACACAGCTCACCTTCAGTCTCCTTTTCGTCAGTTAGCTCTCAACAGGAATCACATTATTCCAGCCACTCGTGTAATTTTAATGAGCGCCTGTGAACTATTAGCTGGTTCGAGAGGGCGCATGAAGAGGAGCCGATGACTTGCGAAGAGGGCGTGATGAACGCGCCGCGGAGATGTCGATAGCGCAGGTTCGCTCTCGAGGGCCAGTCCTTACCACATCGTATTATGATGTCCCCGTTTACAACACGCTCCAAACGAACACGGGAAGTGTTTGCTCCTGCATGCTTTATTACAAGAAATGACGTCAAAAACTCACAATTCCTCATAGAAAAAGTTTCCAGCGCACACACCGTACGCCGTGTAGTTTTTGTCCGTTTTAAAATAACCGTTACGTTTGAAAGGCGAGCGCCACGTAAGCGGTTTAACTTTTTTACTAACTTTATTTCTACATGAATTTATACAAAAGCCAGACACAGCGATAATGTCTTCCATTTGTTAAAAGACGAGAATTACAACCGCGACGACAGAAAAGAATAAAAGGGTTGTCTTTGTTGGTAGCAAGAGGAATACATTTGGTGCAACCGCTGGAGCGGTGCGCGGTGCGCGTACTTACCTTTCTATCGTATAATAACCCTATTGTACCGTCTGTTGGATTTTATACAATTTGAAATATATTTGCTGAAGGAGTTCTTGTAGTCAGGCAAGCGCCTTGTTCCTGTCGTGTTGCGTGCTTTGAAGATACATCGTTATGAAAATAAAACTGCATAATAATCTGCATCTGACGTCTGCTTCTACAAATTATGAAACTAAAACAAAAAAGACGACCAAATGCGAGACGGACTTGCAAACGATAGGGTTCCGTACCATCACACTGTCTAAGTACGTTCCTTGTGTGGCAGCCCGCTAACAGACAGACAGAGAACAGCGGAGGTTAAGAAATACAGTTCTCTTCAGGTTCAGAAACTTAAATAAACTGAATATTATATTTTTTCAAAGTACCTACCATCAGTAAGTGGCGATGATTACGACAGGGTTAAGAAAATGATTTTCAATAGAATCACTGTCCGATCAAAAACCACCAACCGGATATTGGGCCTAAGCCGGAACGACAGAACCGTGGATCATGATAAACCTCAAAGCTGTCATATTAATTATTACACAGAGTAGACAGTTTCCGCAGAAATCTTTTGTTATTAAAACCTCTTTGTTTGATATCGAGAAGACTCTTCAAAGAAAAGTATCGATTCTGCCAACTTTTAATTTAAATCAGGATTAACTTTGACACAAATCAAGTAATAATGTTGTAACAACTTGGTGTATAAACTCAAGGTTACAAGGCCGTAGTTATGAGCTGTAAAGACTTAATATTCTTCGAAAGGGATCTGCCCTTTATTCCCTTATAATATTATCTCGTAGCATACATAAATAATTCATAAAAGAATAGGATTTTCATATTATTTCACTTTGCTTCTCCGCGGAGAGTTTCGGCGCGTTTATACACCTCGACGAAATGACACCGGAATAGCTATGAGACAGGGCAGTTAAATGAATTATGATATTCTTAACAAAATTAATGTCGTAAAAGTGTTCTTATTTTGTTTATCGCCCGGCCGTCCCTTTCGGGGTTGGTTGACAATTTACAAAGGATTTTTTCGAGGAAAATCTTTCCTTTAGTGAAGTTTTAGAATTTGCAGACAGATGGAATCACTTTGAACAAGTAATTAAATATTTATAGTTAGTAGGCAGAGTGTCTGTTTAGCAGATACCTAGTATATTGTCTGAATATCTTGAAACTACAATTCTGTTAAATAGAAATAAGCAATGAAGTAGATTCTTGTTTTTTGGCTGGATAGCTATTTTAATTTCAAAATCTTTTGTCTCGTCAGCATCGAACCTCATTCTTAGAAGTTGGGCTTACGACAATCTTCTAGAAGAACCAACGAAGCATAAAAAAAAAACAAATTTATAAATTGCAAAAATAATGCCAGCTGGTTTTATTTGGCTCATCATAGCAAATGATCTAATAAACCATTACTTGAACTTACCGTTGTAGAAGAAAAGATGTCACGAGAAAATATTTATTGCTTCAGTGGAAAATTCACTTGAAAACGCGAATATTTTACTTTGGGACAGGTAGCAGGTTTTCATTCTTAGTCAGTTCTTTATTATTGCTGGTAACATTAAATTTTACTTTAAATTCCCGTGATCCAACAACTTGCAAGTATTTTTAATAACATCAACAAAGGTATCTTCGTCAAAATGTCGGAGCTGTATTATATACCGATATTTATTTACAAGTATTGTTGGAAACTCCTCTTCAAAATTCTTATAAATAATTCTCTTTCTTCGTCTGAAAACTAGATACACTAGCTTTTAGAGATTATATTGAATATCTTTGTTCTGACAAGTTGCTTCTAAATAGTTATAGAACTGAGTCTTGTTAAGACTTGTTGCCCTCTAGGCTTTCTTTCTTCAGGTTAGCTTAAGTAGTGAAGTAGGATTTTGATTTGATTCAATAGGTTCTGCACCCGAAGGATAACCAGCGGAACCTTATCACTAAGCCTCCGTTGTCTGTCCGTCCGTCCGTCAGTCTGGCTGTCAGCGGGCTTGGACCCATACAAGAAACTTGTTATTTTTCGGTTTATGGTACGGAACCCTTCGTGTGAGATTTCGACTCGCACTTGGTTGGTTTTATTATTTTCTTAATAATTTGTGTTCACAATGGCATACAATGGGTGTGTACAATATAATTGTTCAAATTAAGAATCCTTATTTTTGTTCCTAAATTGTGTATCTATGTGTGCGCCAAATTAACATTTATTTTTCTTTCTTCCAATTCCTTCTTCTGTTCAGCTACATCATCTGGAATATTTAATAACACAGCTATTAAGCACAGGTTAGGTAATTAATGCGATCATTCGCGTGTCACTCTCCTGTTCAACGGTTTACGCAACGCCAACGATTTAAAGTTGACTACGAATTGGATTACTGAACAAAATCAGCTTGTCATACGCAAACAACGTGCTCCTGTGACGTAACAGTCCGCTCAGCGTTCAACAGTCTGCTATAGAGAACAAACACACACCGTATTCACGCTCTACTCCAAACCAGATTTAATCAAACTTCCTACCCACCCAAATTATAGAGATAAGATAACTTTTGTGGATTTTATTAAAAACTAGCGACCCGCCCCAGCTTCGCACGGGTGCAAATTATATACTAAAACCATCCTCGAGAACCATTCAACCGTTGCGAAGTTTTAAAGATTTAAGCATACATAGGGACAGACGGACAGCGGAAGCGACTTTGGTTTTATACTACCTATGTAGTGATAAGTAGGAGATTATTTCCAAAAAAAGTCAATTCGATACGAATCAGTAATTTCCAAAGCTATTACGGTCAATCTCCGCGTCCTATCAATATCACAAGACGTTGATTAAACGACCAATAATGATAATTGTTATCAAGCTGAACCGCATTTCTCATCAAAGTTCATTACAGAACTGAATCGGAAGCTTGTATCAAAAGGATTTAATTCAAATAAGCTTTTCATTTCAGCATTTTATGAGCCCCCGGGAGAGTGCCTCACCACGGATTAAATTCGTGATATTTAACTTAACGAAATTCTAGTTTGAGTGGCTGTGAATAGAAGCTTGGCTACGTTTTTAGAAATTAAATGAACGCGGATATTGTAAAGGCGGATTAGCGGCGTCGGCTTCATAATATTAGCTTTTAAAGTAATCATTTCGCTTGAGAGGCAATTAATTACTGAAACAAAAACTTTTAAAAATGTTTTATTGAGGAGTGGTTTTGAGACGAGAAAGTAAAGATCCGCTATTCACAAGTATACAACAAAGTGAGCTCATTCGTCTAATTAAGTTTTTGTTTACGTCAGCTTTGGATAGACAACATTGAATGAAACTGGCTCCATTTCGTTTTACTGACTAAAGAGTAAATTTAATTAAGTCAAAAGGGCTCTTGAGTTTTTTTCAATCTGTAAGGCTGGCCAATTAAAAAGTTGCCGAGACTTGTACCGGCAGGATAGCGACAACCGGAGGAGAGTACTTTAACTTGCTCAGTACAACTCTGTGGCTACATTAACGGTGCTTACTACTTAACTAAATAAATAATTGTAGGCTTTAAGAGTCCAATGACGTGCAATTTTTATAATAAGTTTATATCTTTTGAATTCGTGCAATTTTCAGAATAAGTTTATATCTTTTAAATTATACTTGAAGTGACACAATATCATTAACGCCACATGGTTTGCATAGCCTTAAATAACGACGTACTTAAATATTTACCTCCTTAATGAAAACCACTCATTACCTTACGCTAAGCGATTGTTACTCGACTCCATTCATACAGAGTACGAGCGGAGCGGCGCTCGTAGCTGTCCGGTAGAGAGACGCCAAATCGTCTTACGACTGCTACGGAGAAGAGGGTTTTTAAATATTTATAGAAACGTTTTCACAAACGTTGAGCTGTTTGTTCTATTTGGAAAAATCTTGAATTTCAAGCGCGAGCTATTTACCTATGGCTTAACCCGCGCCGCTCTTACACCTCATCTTTCGTAATCCCCGTTTAGTGGATGGTTATGTTGGATATTTGCCGTGTTATGTTGTTGTTCTGCTAAATACTCGTACTATTTCTATGGGTAAACAAAGGAATCAAAACGTAAAAGTGGAGCACCTTCAAAAGTGTACAACACGATATCATTTTGTATTTTCACATGCAAAAGCTTCAAAATCAATATGTCCACTAAAGCGAGCGGATGCTAGAAGGGTGAATTTATTTTATTGCACCGTCTGAAGGTGCTTAATCGAGAAACCGTTAATTTATGTGCACCGTTACGAAAGAGCAGAAAAGATCGCTTTTCCTGAGGATGTGGAGCTCGGACGAGTAGATATTAGTATTCCGATTGAATAATTAAGTAGAGACTCAGGATCGACGCAAGCATCCATTATTTCCAATATGCCGCACATAAATACCTACTTACATGGTATTGCGTACTCGTCTGCATTTTATTGCCATATCTTTGTAAACACCAGACGTAATTTTGTGGATGAGTGCTTATCATACGAACCAGCGTTCTCACAAAAAAGGAAAAAAAAAAAAAAACTGCAAAGAGCGAGCCAATTGTTTTTGATTTATAGACTAGTTTCACAAAGAGATGTTCTATTTAGATGCGAAGAGGGGTGACCCGTTGTTACAACACAACCGAATGTTACTGATTCAGCAGTAAATGTTCCTCGTATCAATTCTGATCTGCCCCACAAAGAATGCCAAATTACTAATGGAAAAGTTTTTCTAATGAATTGAGAAAAATGCGGCCTTGTCGAATGCTGATGTAATGGGTCCAGCTTTAATTAGGTAAGTAGTAAGTAATGATCGGATACTCTAACTTTTATTTATGAAGACACAAATCAGATAATGGATCGTTATCGAGAGAAAAACTATTATTTAAGCTACTTAGTAATGTTCTATGGTTATTTTTTCATATCCCTGCTTATAAATCCCAGGAGCGTCGTAATAAGCTAACCTAGTTTCATTGGGGTATGGCAAAGACAGTCAAATACGGTGTAAGTGTGCAAAAAAAATAAGTGATCATGAAGAAAAATGTCTTGTTTTCAACTGTAAATAACCCATAAATTAGTGATATTATAGATTGATAAACAAAAAAAAGAAGCAAGAAGGAATGTATAACAATTGTATGAGTGTTGAAAGTTGCGCAGGCAGCAGTAAAAACTTTCGGTCATGCACCAATATCTTCTACGAATTCGTCTTGTCTATTGAAAAACCATTTTCGTCATCAGCAATCGACGTTTCTGGGTTAATATTATGAAACGTTGTTCAAAAAAGGCAACGCTTTTAACTTTTGTTAAGCGCTTAAAAACTACACGAAAATGAAACCCACAAGAGTCTATCTGCCCAGAAATATAGCCATAGTAAACACCCAAAATTTTGGACAATCGTGCGGACGTTGTGTAGTAAATAAAACGATACTAAAATAAAATGAATTCCTTCCTCCGTGTGACACTATGACTGGCATCATTATTCTCAGCAACTTTTCCACGCGTGTGAAGCGAAAAATAAGTGTCGTAATAGTAATTTGTCACGATCCTCCCTTCTCACTAGACATTCTATACGCGCTTAGTGCAGGTACTTTATGATAATATATAGGACCTGCCTAAAAAAATAACGGTTCTTATTTGTTGTTATAGCGGCAATAGAAATACACAATCTTTGAAAATTTCAAGCGTCTACCTCTTACGGTTCTTGAGATACAGCCCACTGACAGACGGACGTACGGACAGGCGGATGGACGGACGGGCGGACAGCGGAGGCTTAGTAATAGGTTTCCGTTGGTTACCCTTTGGGTACGGACCCTAAAAAAAATAACCAAAAAATAAGCTAGAATTTTCAGGGAGAGCGATTTAACTAAGTTTCGGGTTAAGGAAAACTAATTTAGGGACTAAACAGGAAAACCAGGATTATATAGGACGTTTCCAAACCAATATACATAGTGGTGGTTACCCAGTATGAAAATTAAAGTTCCAATGACCGGTTCGAATAACGAGGGCAACATCGAAAAGGATCGAGATTAAAGCTTGTAGACGTTAATAAAAGTTATTTAGTACGGAGACGCGTCAACATGGAATTTTTATTGCGTAAGCATTCCACCCCGGACTAACAGATGAAGACATATTATCCCCGAAGCCCGGCACCCTTGAAGTGATTACAATGTTACCCCTGATGTGAGGTTAACAGCGGCTACAGATAATTAATAACGGTATAGTAGGAAAGGTTATTCTTTTATTTCACCTTATTAATATCTCGGTTTCTCGGAACTCTATTTTTGCCTACTTATCTCGCCAAAGGGCAAAGATTATCTTGCCATATTTCTTATGTTTTCTAAGAATGACCACCAAAGATATTAAATATCAAATAAATCACAACATAAAGAGGGATAAAGAGACGTAATTACAGGAATAAGTATCATAAAAAGACAAAGCTTATTTTTGGACCTTGTAAACCGAGCTAACATACCGACAAGCAATATGAAACTATGTGTGAAAACGTTAATTAAAAGGTAAAATTAATTAATGTGGGTAATAGAGACGACGTAAACGGTTTATTTTTGGATTGTGGCATCTCCTCTTACCACTTTCGTTTGGCACGACTATGGCAACAGTAACATCGATTTAAGGATTAATTGCCCGTTGTTTACTTGTAAAATCACTCACAACATTAAAAAAAACATAACCGTGTGTTTTCTGTAAGTACACTTACTGAATATAACGTGACATAGCTTTCATAAGCTACCGGTTTTAGTCCGCCTGCGTGTGGGCGGAGATGTGGGTACAATCCTGTAATCACAATTAATCTACTTAACTACGTACTTATATTTTTAAAAACTCAAAAATACAAGTCGTATTACATAGGAATGTCTTATGTTTGGGAGGGATTTTAGAAAGCTTTCTCGTTGTCTATCAAGTTAAACAGATAGTGCTTTCTGTAATAAACGCACCGGGATAACTTGGTCTAATGAACATGAAGTGATCTATCCGGTTGTGTTATTCTGTAAGAATCTATCTTGTCTCTCGCTAAATGAGGAACGACAGAAGGCCTAGCACGAATATTTTTGACGTATAGTAACGTTACGTAAAGTTTTACCAAAGCTACAAAACTCGTTTCGCACATTATCATCATCTGCCTAGCCTTTTCTCAACTATATTGGGGTCGGCTTCCAGTCAAACCGGATTCAGCTGAATACCAGTGTTTTACGTGAAGCGGCTGCCTACCAGACAGTAACACGGTACTTCTTGGTAAGACTGGAGTCAGATTTACTGGCTTCTGGCAATCCGTAACGACTGCCAAAATTCTACAAATGACAGCCGGGACAATTGGCTTAACGTGCTTTCCGAGGCACGGAGGAAACTCGGTATGTTAAGATGGTCACCCATCCACAGACCAACCTTGGCAAGCGTTGCTTAACCTTGATGATTGGCCCGTGCGGCTGTTATTATTTAGCCACGAGCTCCTCGTATTGCACATTATATTTATTGTAATTCGATACTATATTATAATTTTTGAATGATATAAATTGTGTGTCTCATAATATTAAACCAAAGTACTGTGGAGTTGTAGTTTTTCACATTCAAAATTCACTTACATTAACGTTACTATACGTCAAAATATTCGTGTTAGGCCCTCTGTTCACTTCACGCTTGTGAGGTAAGGCTAGGTGTTAATAGAATAGACAGGCAGGGTGGACTGACAGTTCATATAAAAAACTGAGCCAGGACGCCTACATTTTCTCTGTAATGTGTTCACAAAATAGATCGGACTGTTTCAAAATGGTCGTCTCTTCCCAAGTATCTTGGTATCGCTTTCCAGTCAAACCGGATTCAGCTGAATACCAGTATTTTACGTGGAGCGACTGCCTACCAAACCTCCAGAAATCATTAGCTGGGGAACACGGTATTCCTTGGCAATACGTGTCAGACTTTCTGGCTTCTGACTGTCAGTATCGACAGCCAAAGATCTAAAACTGACTGCCGGGACCAAATGTTTAACGTGCTTTCCAAGGCAGGGAGTAGTTTCAGTATGTTAAGATAGTCCACAGATGACAGATCAACCTCGGCTAGCGTTGCTCAACCTTGGAATCGACCCGTGCGGCTGTTATTATTAAACCACGGTCCGTCCAATCAAAATCATTAATTTATTAATAACCCTGAGGCGGACTGTCCACTGGAGCGGAGAGGAGAGGAGCGGAGAAGTATCAACCAATGGAATTGCATAAAATCTCTGAAGTCACGAGATTTTTTTGTCAATTACTTTAATTGTCAGTGACTGAAATTTTATGCAATTCCATTGGTTAATATTTCCCGTTTCTCCGCTCCGCTGCCTCGCTCCGCGTCTTTGCACAGGCAGCCTAAAACACTTGCTGGTATTATTCTTATTTAATAGTATCTACGTTGAGACTAAGGGCGCCTTCAAACACGTGGGCCCAGCGCGGCTACCACGCAGCTGCAGTGCGACGGCCGCTCGACACTTTGCGATTATTATTTGTATGGATTAACAAAGCAGCGCGGCACTTTTCGACGAATTTAAAGGCGCTAATTGACATTCAAGTTGATTAAAAAATATTTTCTTGCAAATAGGAGCTTTCTCTATTTTGTATAACTTTAATAAAAGAATTCGCTACGTGATGACGAATCCACACAAAACAACGAACTTCTTTTGTTTAGCATCGTACCCCTGTTCCCCAAGCAATGTCGCGCTGTTATGCAACGTTGCCGAACGTGAGGCGTCACGTGTTGCGCGACAATTTGTTGCCTGTAGAGAACACCTGGCTTTACAATTATTATGTAAGCAATTCTGGGATGAAATACAACGTGATATTATTTTCAACTTAAAAAATTATAATTTCGTTTTGCCGAGTTACTTCAGCAGCTTTCCTTGTCTTTTCTTATTCTCTTTAATTATATGTTTGCACTAGATTTTGCCCGCGATTGCGTACGCGCCTGTCCCGTTTTTTCCCGTTCCAGGAAGAATTTCGGGAAATCCACGCTTAGTGCTACCCTACAGTCCCCAAGGAATCTTTTTTTTTTATGGGAAATCATCAAATGACTCCTCCTGCAGCAGGAGGGAGTGTCAGACTCTTACTGACTAAAACCAATCTGTGTTGCTCATAGTGCCCTTTGCGTTCCAGGGTACGGTGCCTCTTTCGAACGAAGTTCGTAGCCCCAGCAGGCACTGGCCCTAGTGGGCCCCGTCTTTTGTGCTGACATCTCTTTGAGGCGCGTTGGGATCGCAGCGCGCCACCGACCCGGGCCTGGTTCTGATCAGACGACGAGACTCAATGCTTGCCGTCCGTAGACCCGCGCCTGCGGTGGCCGAGAATCGGCCTGCGACTCCCGATGCCCGGGGTGTCTTCTTCTGTTGCGGCAGCTGGGGCGTGAGGATTTCCTCTCTCTCACGCGTTCGGCTTCCTCCTTTGATAGTATAACTGCTTCGCAGAAGGAGGTGACCGCTTCCCATGTCTCCTCGCTCCGAACCATGGCTTGAACCAGGGCCGGACGCGAGAGATCCCAGCCGCCGATCGCCTCGACGAGGACACGGCAGCGGTGCTCCGCCCAAGCAGGGTAGACCTCCACCGTATGCTCCATCGTGTCCTCCAGGCGATCCTCGCAGTCCCCAAGGAACCTACATGCCAAATTTCAGCTTTCTACGACAAGTCATAAGTTGGGCTGGGCGTTGTCTGTCAGTCACTCACTCAATCACTCAGTAACGGAAGAATTTTAAATTTTAGGGTTGATGATAATTCTCTTTCTCTCGAGGAAAGAAAATGGTATGGTGATTATGATAAGATGATGAGATATTAAGTAATAAACACAATATTTCAAAAATGCTATATAAATATCGTAGTGCAGAGATGTAAACCAAGACTACAGTACTCCTGTAAGCTCCAACGAGGAGCGAAAGTTTGTTAGCAAACGAAGTCGCGGGCAACAGTTACTCAGATTACAGACTCTGGTAATAAGGGATGGTCTACTTCTTTATTCAATTTATACCAATCTGGACTGAGTTCACCCGGATTTACTAAGAAGAAAACGTGTATTTAATGTTGATTACTACAACAATTAGTGTACTAAATATCCTCAAGAGAATACATAGGATTGATCGTGAAAATCACAGAATATATATTACTGAAGCTGAATAAACCGAACATGCATTTGATGTATTCGAGTAGGATTTTATTTGAAAGGATTAATATCTGCGAATAGATCCATTTCTGCTGCAATATTGACGGGTGGGCGAGTAGTTCAAATAATTACGAATAGGTTCATGATTCAGATAGGTAGGTACATTAAAATAAATATTTAGTATATCTTAATACTTGTACAAAATGACCATATTCCTATGTCCGTTTCTCCGACTACTTCTTCTAAATCTAAACTACCTGACGGATTTTGATATAGATTTCACTGTAAAAACCGGCCAAACGAAGGATTCCGTACCATTCACTGAAAAATCACGTTTCTTGTATGTGTCCCCTTAATTTGTAGCAAATGCAATAAAAACAAGTAGTGTAAAGTTCGTGTAGCTGATTTGTTTGCACGCTGCTGTAAGAAACAAGAAGATATCAAACTTTAAATAATGCATAATTTTCACCGAAGACGAACTAACTTTGTTCAGGGTTGTCTCAAAGGTTCTCATTTATGACGTCTTGAGTTACCCAACCGTATGATTACGTTACATACAAGATAAAACGTCACCGGCAAACCTGAAATTTCTTGAATATTCTATGTAACATCCCCTATTCTACGCATCAGTGTTGCAGAAAAACAAAGCCCAGCTGATAAAATATTCAAGCCATACATTACGAGATTGATGAGGCGAGACACAAAATTATAAACAGGAGGAGGAACATCGCGAGAGTGCGGTTGACTTCTTACCCTCATTGAGGTAATCTTGTGGGAAATCAAGGCAACCGCGACCGAGCAATTTGTTATTTCTCCGAGAAAACCGAGCGAATGAGAGCCCACAATTGTCATGATTGCCCGCAGATCTTGTCTTAGGCCGCAGCTCAGCGCGCTGTGGTTAGAATACTGATGTACATTATATATTATGCCGTATCTACAGATGAAAACCGGCGCTAAATAGCCCCATATGATGAAATAAGTCCATGTAGTCATACGAATGACTATGCAATACTGTGCATGTCAGCGAATGATAATAATATTATGGGAACATTATTCGATATCGGAAGCAATAGAGACAATTGAGCTACATTTGCGTTATGCGGCGAATGCTTGTTGAACTGAATTTAGTGAATGCCTAATAATATTCACAGAATGGATATGATTAGGTTTAAAGCTATATTAGGCATCAGTACCGCGATATTGAATGTGGAGTGGTAAAGCAAATTCTCTTCTGTAATATTAGCCTAAAAGGGAGGTTGCCACTCTTTAGTTTTAGACTTAGTGGAAGGTCGGGGGTACGATCCCACGCAGGTGTAATTAATTATGTAATCTATTTCCATTTTTCTCAAAACAGTGAATGGAAATATCTAGAGCAAACCCTAGAAACAAATAATTCGAATACATGTGACGTCTACAAACCCGCACTGGTCCCGCGAGCTGGTTTATAGCCTGATAGTGATTATGCCTATGAGAAGCTCGTGGCTGAATAATAACAGCCGCACAGGTCGATCTTCAAGGTTAAGCAACGCTTGCCAAGGTTGGTCTGTGGATGGGTGACCATCTTAACATACCGAGTTTCCTCCGTGCCTCGGAAAGCACGTTAAGCCGTTGGTCCCGGCTGTCATTTGTAGATCTTTGGCAATCGTTACGGATAGTCAGAAGCCAGTAAATCTGACTCCAGTCTTGCCATGAAGTACCGTGTTACCCAGTTAATGGGTTGTGGAGGTCTGGTAGGCAGCCGCTCCTCGTAAAATACTGGTATTCAGCTGAATCCGGTTTGACTGGAAGCCGACCTCAATATAGTTGGGAAAAGGCTAGGCAGATGATGATGATGATGAGTGATTATGCCTATGCTATTTTTTACCAAGAACTGTGGCTAAGAATCTGACGAGAGCCTCGCAGCCCATGGAATCACTGCAGTTACCTACCTACTCGTATATTCAGCTATGCTATTCGATCGTGGCTGTCGTCACTCATCGCGAAATCAATCATGTCGGTAATCATGGCGAAGACTGATATAATATTCAGGACTGCATCCATCTCCAGAAACAAACAATAAAAATGTTTAACAAAACAAAATTGCTGCAGGCAATTCAAACTTTTTGTAGATAGCAGTCGATTGTCGGGCCATCGGAAACCATTTACAACACAAGTCCTGGATGGACGTGTTGCAATCATGGCCGACAATATACAAATATGAATATTTTGTTTGAACGACCAATTGGCTGTCCTGTCGTGCAAACATTTGATATTCACTGTGAATACGAAAGGTTTGCTTATTAATTGGATTGTCGTACCACGTACAGAGTCCAACGACGGAAAATCGGCCGATGTGAATTGCTCTTAATTCGCCGCCTGGCTTCCGATAAAATATTGGACCGCATCGCAAACGGGATATGAATAACAAACAAAATATTAAGCTGCAGATTAACGCGGCTAGTTTATAATGTATAATGGATTAATGCAATTATGGCGTCGGATAATTTGTTTTAATTTCCAAAATGATTTATTGAAGTGTTGTGACCGCTATGATGGCCCACTAAACGCATCGAATGAGATTACGTGGTTGAAACCTTTTCCGCACTCCGAGTATATTTTCCCGGAAAACGCTAGCGAAACATCCTTTTTTTAAATTATGGCTTTTACGCGATTAATAAGTCAGGGGAGCATAATATATCCAGCTCAAATAACCTTAGCGACTAAAAACATCGTCAATGCAAAAAAGTTAATTTATTTATGCAAATAAAATCAAATTCGACGCGACGAAACACTGAGGGAGATGGCTCCTTAGAGATTTACGGCATATTACGAACACCTAGATACCATGATAGGTACCTACCGTGAATTTAATTACGTTTGCATTAAATTACTATACGGGGAGTCTTATGTATAGCTTCCTCATTTTGTTATCATATTATGTTATTTATATAGAGAGGAATGTTCACCTTCTTTACATAGTATAAAACGAAGTCACTTTTAAAGTCTTTACTTTTATTTCTTTTAATCTACTCAACGGATTTTAATGCAGTTTTCATCAATGGTCAGAGTGATTTAAGAGGAAGGTTCATATGTTTAATTTGTCCTGAAATGGAACGAAAAACTGGGATATGCGCGTACAAAGTTGTGAGCAAAAGCTAGTTGAAAAATAAATGATTTGCGAAAGTCTATAAAACTGAGTAATGAGTTGAAAAGTGCAAGCTGGCTTTAGGTACCTATTTTACAAGAATGTCACAACACTAGTAATTTAAAACTTTGTAATACAAAGTGTAAGTTGTTACATGTATCAATCACTATCTTCAGGTAATTTAAACCATTCATTTTTAACAAAACATTGGAAAGTCTTTTCAGATTTCCACTTTAAAATGACAAAGATTTTAAAGTTATCTGATGCACTGAAGACGAAGAAAATAATGTTGGTTTCGAAAATTGTTGAAAAGTTTAGTACCTATAGCTCTAGTATTTTATACCAAGAATAGTTGTATAACGATTAAAATAGTCAAGAAGAAACCCTCCGACGGCTTCGACGTAAAGCCGTAAACGATGTAACAAGATATCCAAATTGCTGCTCCCGCTATCTCCCCTTGTTTCAAACAAAGAAGGAAGACTCAAGTTTCATAAATCTTTAACAGTTACCATTAGTAAGAAACCACGTAATTATAACAAGTCATTCAAATCCCGACGTCAATGTTCGAAACAATGAACAATTTGCTACAAACTCATAAAAGTTTTTAATGACAGCCAACGGCATCCAAATCTTTAGGTTTTAAATGATACTGCTAAATTATAGAAACAAATTATTTTTCTCTAGCTTTTGCCCCCGAGTTCGTCAGCGTCGAATAGTTACTCTCGACAGCCATTTTATTTTTAAGATTCTCATCATCATCATATCAGCCGAAAGACGTCCACTGCTGGACATAGGCCTCCTCCAAGTGTCGCCACAACACCGGTCCTGTGCGTCTCGCATCCATCGGCTACCCGCGACCCTTACCAGGCCATCGGTCCAAGATTTATAATTCTAAATTTTCAAAAACGCTTGAAATGTAGGACTCCCATACTTTTTAACCCCTATTTCAACCCCTTCAAGCCTTTTTCTCGAAGCCAGACAAAAGGTAGCCTGCTATGTTCTTCTCCAAATTCTTTCCGTAATATATCTCTGTACCAAACATCAAAATCGGTTCGGCGGATTAGGCGTGAAAGCGTAACAGACAAACAGACAGAGTACTTTCGCATTTATAATATTAGTATGGATTTTCTTTTAGTCCCAACTTAAAAACAAATTATCGTGCCTATACAGTGAGTGAGCATTTAAGTTTTTAATAACTTAGCTAAGTCTAATGTAAACAGTTGTTTCCATTACTTGACGCAAGATGTGTGAAATTAAAATTCATTCAGATTGATAATTCTGCGTCTAGCCTTTGTTTCAGACTGGCTCTCTTTTGTTTCTGTTTGTTATTAATCGCGCACATGAGATATAATACGTTGTTGTTACCCTATCTTCACAAACAACCCTTATAAATAAATAAATATTAATTTTAAACTTGGCATTCGAACGTATAGATACACTTTCTAACGTTGGCATGATCTCAGAATCTTCTGAATAACAACAAAGTTAGATATAACTGGTATTGGAGCAAATCCTTTTATTATAAGTTTTCATATAAAATTGTGTGTGTTGCATTTGAGCATCGCTTTGCGTATAATGTGCGGGGGTGGTTGCTATTTCATTGAACAACAATGGATGCTCGTTCAGACGTAGTCACACAGTAGCGCGGTCGGAACACTCGACCTGTGTGTTGGTACTCGGTACTAACTGATACCTACATTCATTCGCTCTCCACTATCATTTTATGAATGTGTTTAAATAACAATGTATATTTACGCATGTAAAAATATACTTTTATTCAGACACATTCATAACTTGTTGACTTAAGCATTGAAGTCATCATTTTGCACTTTAAAAATATCTTTCAAAGATTTAAAGAATTTAATTTGAAAAACCTTGCACTTCCACTTTACTGGAGGCATTTTTCATTACATTCATATTACTGTGAGCAGAAGGTTTTACTAAATGTAAATACATCCCTACACATGTGTGAAAGGGCCACGGAGAAGGGTCACTTTTACTGTTTTTTTACGCAAAACACAATAAATGTATTCAAATTAGAGAGTTCGGTGTGACCACAACGAGAAAAGAATCGCAGTCGTTTCCAAGTGATCTTTGTAACGAGGGTCGGCAGATCCCTCCGTAATTGTTATCCATAATAGTTGGGTCGCTTCCGCCGCCCAAAGTCTGCTGCTGACGCGAACATTCACCGCCAAACAGATGAATTGAGGTGAGTTGTAAACCCCGCAGCGGATGTACCACCGATCTTCACAGATACTTGTTAATTGAACACAGTAACGAGTTACGAGCTACCTAACCGGGGATACGACCGGTATTATTGAAAATCGTAAATTGCAACCATGAAATCGAAGCAATTCGAAAAGTTTATAGGGCCCTTACGAGTGAGAGCTATGGGAAGGTCAAATAATGTCGAAGGGTTGGATAACGCGGCTCAAAGTTTTAATTAAACAGCAACATCTGCGAGCCTCGTTACACGACAATTATTGTTACGAGAACACCAAACACATTATTCGGGAAACGATAGTTTGTATTTACTGTCGCCTTTATTGTTTTCAGCGATGCTCGGAAATACAGTTTTCACAATGTTATTTGAGGTCACTTAAATATTTAAAAGAAGAAAAAACCTAGGAATCTCTGCTACGTGCTTTATTTGTAATTTGTAGACTTACCTCGAATACGCCTAAATCCCTTTTTAACTAATTTATAGATGTTATATTCGGCCTTACTTTACTTTAGGACCAGATATTTTTTGTGTACCTAACAGCAAATTAGCGAAACCGAAATGCGGGAAAATTAATTTGTAGCTTGCGGTCTAATAATAAAACATTTTTGTAAGAAAACCCCGGTGAAATTCATCGAGATTTAAATAAATTAACATAGCGATCCGAATAGAATTATAAAATAAAGCCATTAGTAGCGGCTTGAATTACAGAATGTTTGAAGTTAATGGCAGGCTTCCTGTGGAGCTGAGAGACTGCCAGTGCGCTAGGTGCGCCTTAGTTCTGCTTTACATAGTGCCGAGCAACTCTGTGAGAATCGCAACAATTTTCCGGAACATTTCCGAGCGGACTAACGAACGGAAACGCAGGGGACGCGGCCAATTGGCGGATAAATGCACCTCAATTACTATATTGCGGCAACATTTTTCCTCCTAATGTCCTTTTTGGCTTTAGCGATGAAAACTTTTTATTTATTTTTTCGCTTCCTAAATGGAGACCGCTGGTAAAAATGGTATGTAATATTATAAGTAAATGTTTCTTCCTTAATTTTTTTGTGAACGCGTGGTAATAACATCGTTTCTTTTTTCAATTGGGAAGTTGTGCAACCGGTTGAATGATTTGATGAGCATTTTTGTTATTTCTTACCAAACGAATAAGTATCGGATTTTCAGTTTGAGCGTGAACCACTAAAGGAATTCAAATGTCCAATACGGCGTTTATATTGATATAAAGTAGGCACGTATTATGTGCTCGGTTTCGAGCAATACTTCACTAACAGAAGCGTACGTTACCTAACCCAGCAACTAAATGATCGCGCCATTTCAGCAGTCCAAAGCCAGGGCAACATCTTATTTCTCTCAGTAGCTTGACTTGAAAAATACGAGAGGAATGTGCGCGCATTAGGTTGGGTCGTTACTTAGGTTCTCGAGTAGTGCGGGTTCGAGTCCGGGTCGAGCGTGGGTGACTAATGGCTGTGGTGCGGTAAAATATGTTGCACGTAAGCGTGCGACATAACAAGTAACCAGCTGTTCGTAAACTGGACGCGTTTCTCGACTTCATGCTTCAACTTAATGTTGATGTATCGTAGGACTTACCTCCGGCTGCTGCCACTATAGGTAGTATAGGTACCTAAGCTTCGGATACAGGTTTAATTTAGAATGGATAAAATATCGCTCTTGATGGAGGAACGGCGATCGTTGTTCTTATCATTAGCATAGTTGCTAAACCCGCTTCCCAGACAACACACACACCAATAACGTCTATGTATGTATTTTATCTATGTACCTACATATGTAGTTTTTTGGAATTCGTTAGACATTGGACCCACACGTCATGACGTGACGTTGTCGTAAACCTTAAATCGGACTCAAAATAGCAAAAGTTGACTGCCAGTTCTTAATGTCTGCTGTTATGAAATGAAGGTCTTTATGCCTTTGATTACAGAAGACAAACGAATCATAAGTAATGATTTTTTTCTTTAATAGCAGAAAGTTATAGGCCCCTGCTCATCCTCTCGACATTATCCTGAAAACAACCGTAATATTTTCTTTTCTGGTAAATAAATCTCCAAATTACGCTTGTTCTATCAAATTACCTAGACTCCGTCTGGCTCTGTGTACCCATTTTCTCTTATAATATAAAATGGACATGATAGACTCTTTATTCAGCTCGGTCTTATTATTTGAAAAGTTTTCCTTAGCAGGAGCAAGTTTTCAAATAATGAGGAAGGTTTAAAGTGATAAAGACTCTCACATTGTCATGGTCTCGCAGGCGAACCTAAATGAAGTCTAGTGTGAGTTTACATATACTAAAAAATATTGTATATTTAAACATGCTACCTGGCTACTTACCTAAATATAACTTCATAAAGTATCACATTTAATTGAAATGAAGAAGATCTTAATTAAATTATAGTGACATTGTTAACTGCGTAGTTATTGCCACCCATTCCCTCTCATAGAGAGTAGGCCGGGGTACCAGTAGTGAGAACATCAATGGCTGACGTAGAGTAGCTGGAGTAAAGTATATACTCAATTAGCATACGCCAAGTCTAATCAAAAGAGCAGTGATTACTGGATTTAGAAAGATTTATTCTGTGGAGAATTAATCTTTATCCTTACTTAATATTATAAATGCGAAAGTAACTCTGTCTGTCTGTCGTGCTTTCACGCCAAAACTGAGGCTCTAGACTATCTCTGTACCAAATTCAAAAAAGTAGCCTAGATCCTTACATACTAGATAGACTACTTTTTTTATCTCGGGGATATGTTCCCTAGGGACCACGCGGGTGAAGCCCCTGGCAGAAGCTAGTGTTCTATATTTATTGTCTGCTATAAAGAGTAGGTACTATTTTTATCAAGCAAAGATTGTCACTCACTGGACGCCTGCGGCTTCGTCATCCCCGTCGAGGTAACCGCAACGGAGGTGGCGTGACGATCTGGAAAGCACTTGCAGAGGACACGCTGTGAAATTGTATAAGATCGAGAGGTTTCTAAAGACAAATTAAAAGTTCATTTCCAGCAGGAACATACACAGTGCTATTTTAGTCGTTTTGCAACGGTAGCCCACTTCATATATCCAATGTCTAAAACACATTGATTAAAAAAAAAATGATATTCATAAACATTTGAATTATTAAAAAAATATATTATTCATTATCATGATGCTGACGGCGAAGTTTAAAATATCCAGGAGCGAGCGCAGTCTCCGAGCCTTGTGTTCCAAGGACGGTGCGGAATGGAACAAATACAAATATCTTTATTTCACTCTTCACAAAGGTTCACATCGGTATACATATAATGTTTACAAAAATAAGTTAAATAACAAACACGGCGACATTGTTTTGATACGTAAACATTTATAAAGTTTACGTTCATTATTATAATGCATTATTTATTTTTGTTGTACTATTATTTTAATGAATTATTTAAAAAATTATCGTGTCTAGAGGTAGTTTATGTCGGGTACATTAAGTGGGCTGCCTTAGTAAGACGACTAAAATGGCATCGTGTATAAGCAATGAAGATGAAATAAATATATAAAAATCAGAAAATAAGCAGTAAAATATATAAAAAAATACGAAAACCCGGTTCAACCAAATAGTTCAGTAAAGCTTGACAAGGTAGGTCCGTCGATGGGTGACCATCTTAACAGACGAGATTCTTCCGTGGCTCGGAAGACATGTCAAGCTGTTGGTTTCGGCTGTCATTTTTCTTGATAGTTCTTGATATAAGACAGAAGCAACATATGTAGTTGCGAAAAGGCTAGGCTGACAGATACAGGGGATTTGGATTATTAAAAACCCTTTATTTACTTTATGTTTTTTTAGCGGAAACCGCCCAGAGTAAATTAGATGTGATTAATTTTAAATTATAGGGAAGCAGAGAAAAAAGAAAACAAAATTAAAAATCATCTAAAAGCATATCTATTATCTAATCAATTGCTCCTCGCAAAAACTATAAACTTTCCGTATCTTGAATGAAACGACCAGTTGTGCTCCTATTAACTCGCGCACGAGCAATCCCTGTAAGCAGAATTGAACCTGCTGGCTCCTAGCCAGCGAAACGGAATCAAAATCATTATAATTTCATTACAGACGTGAGATTTTTCACATGTCCTGACCAAAAAACCGCAGCCTCCTTATTGGTTTAACTGTTGCCGCATATTTTTAATTAACACCCTTATAATTAATTGGGCCACAGATTGAAAATTAATTTATTAATATCATAATTCCATGTAACAATTAATCACTGAACTCATAAACGTTAATTATGAAGCGTCTGTTATAATTATTAAAATTAAGTAATATTAATAGAATTTGAATGCGAATTCTGTCGTGATCGTTGTGACCTGTAGCTTTAAGTTGTTACGTTTCATCTTTGTTTCAGGAAGGAAAATAAAAAAGTCGGAATTACGCCTAATGTCCCTTTAGAATGTTCATTCGGAGACAAATAAGTTGAAATAATCTCGGCGAGGGTAGGTAAGGAACACAGGTCGCTCGCGGCGCGGGCCCGGCTCATTATTCTTTCGCCTCCCCTTCTAAGTGACTTCACTGTCGTTCTCACTTCCTTCCCTCCTCAGGAAATAATTTCAATTTAAGGCTTTCATTGAAATAATATTCATGTAACTTTTCTTTAAGTCTCACGGCTCACTGCTAAATGTGAATGTTTACAGCGAGTGTCTACTGAACTGTGTTCTGTAGGTGTTTAAAACTCGGCCATTGTGCGCTGCTCTAACAATAAAGATATAAGCACAGTGAAAATGTAGAGTGGGTATATTGCAAGCAAACTTTGGTAGGAATCGGGGACGCGCGAGATATTTATGACTTCCTCTGAGCTCCCAGAGGCTCTCGGGGTTCAAAAGCTAATAAAACGATGTCACATAATGCAAAATTTTATTTAAATCTGGGACAAATTTTGACTTAGGGATAATCCTTCTAAATTGTAAGAGGCTTCAGACTATAAATTGAAATAGTTTATTGTGCAACTAAATAATTCAATATACGAGTGAAAATAATAAAACGATATAAATAATAAAGCTCAAGAGTGAGTTGTTGAAACCAATACGTGTTTGTATAAACCTACGTACAGTACCTACCTGCATATAGCTGCAGTAGAATATTTTGAAGCCTTCGGCTGAAATGATGTCATGGCATTGGTCCAGGATTGAAACGAGTGTCGTGATAGAGGTTAAATCTACGTCCGACGGCAGGTACACACAATGTAATGAGATTTATTTACAGGTTGAAGTGCTTTTAAAATGTTTTTGTTGGAAAATGAGCTAAGTTGTATTTCAAAGGATGAAAATGGTGTTTGTTTGGTACAAAATGTGTGTAGATAAATTGAATGGCATTTGTTTTCGTACAGAGTTAGGTCAGTAAGGTATGGCGGGGTCTAGGAAGCGGGCTGAGCGTAGCGGCCACCACCTCGTTTAGATAAACCCGCCGAGTACACCACCAACCATTTTCACACGACTTCAAACGTAATTTAAAATGTACCTGGTTGCGGAACAATCTTTAATTACATATATAGGGTGTTTTAATGTGTGTTCAGTCTATTTTTCCGACTGAATTTATTGTTTTAACTATAGCTTTTTCTAGACGTGCTGAATTTTATAAACTTTTAATCAAAACCATTAATCACGAACAGCTTTATTATTACTCTGTTTTGTTTTACTGTTTTTCAATTTTTGATCTCGCTCGCTGTTATTTTTAGTATCAAGATTTTTAGCACTTGAATAGTTTTATTAATTTGTAGAGGGAATAACAAAAATACGTTTAATTCGTATTCGTTATGTAGACTCGATCGTTCTGCTTGCGTGTATGATTTCAATCGTTTTAAAGATTAGCCGACACCAGATTTTTAAACACTCATTCAGTGAATAATGATATCCCCTGACAACGGCAACGTCATGAAGTTAATTAATAAAGTGAAATCATAAAACGCTCGGCTCATCACCGTTCAGCGTCGGTTATTGAGCTGGCTCGTTCAGACCATTATCCAGCAGAGTCAATATTGGGATCTAGATGTGAATATTAAATTACTGACGTGTTCCGGACACCGGCGGTTCCACACGGAATATCGACGTTCGAAGTCCAATATCAGCGTCGTGAAGGCTCAATAACGTTTTACATTCAGGCATGGAGAGCGGTAAGTGCGCCAATACGTAGCGGGAGATAAGAAATGTTACCGACAATCGCGCCGCCTCAGAGCCATTCTACGTAATATTCGCGGCTTGTATGAAATTCATATCGAGGATACAGCGGTGACGATCGACCGAATTATTCAAGGGCAACAACGCCAATAATTCATATTCTCCCAACTGCAAATAGAGCACCTCTCTATCCGCAGCGAAGGTATAACCGTAAACCGATTTGGGTTTCCGATGGGCCACCGCGGTCGGTGTTAGAAAAGATTAATTTTGTGTTTGTCTATGAATATTTATTGCGGGTAACCGAAGCCTGGAATATCCGGGTTCAGGATATAACCCTGGTGTTGAATGTTCAGAAGTATGCCTCAGTTTCCTGTTACTCTGAAAATGCATTTGAGTTTGACCCAAAAAGCTTTTTCAAATCTCACGATTTCACGTAGCGTACCTAATAAGCTCAACTTTAGTATGTACTTAGAAAAGAACGTATTAAAGATAAGTTTGCTCTGGATTTCGATGTAGGCTTTAATCTTAGTAATCTCGACTTACGTTTAACTGGAAATGAAGACATAATTATTTTATAATCGGCTTTCAGAAAAGAAAAATGTTGGAACCCAAAACTAATCTTTTATTACCACCCTGATATTTAGATTTAATTATGCAGATTATTCCCTGAGTGTTCGAGCTAGTACCTATAGCAGTGCAGTTTTGTGGCTCGAGGCACATTATCAAGCCCAACTTGCAGCATTCTCGGCGCTAACTACTGATCGGATCGCGATAAACTTTGAAACACGAGCTGTTAGTTTAAATCCTTTTTTGATGGCCCGCTAGGAGTGACGTGTGACGTGGCGCTATCAAAGCTTCGCGGACTGGTAACTAGAGATTTTATTTATTTACAAGGCTCTTTGTAACGAGCGGATGATGAAGAAGTCTTGTGTACTTGTGTGTGATACTATGTTTGTAGTTCTAACATAAGATAATGGAATTGTAGCTCTCTTGTTACTTATCTAAATGAAGACGTGGCTCGTTCATGAATGAGAAATATGTGGCGGAGTATTTCGACGATCGAGGATTTTTATATTTTTTTTGTACGTAGTGATTATTACATAATTAGTTCAGTATGGGGAGCAACCTGTGTCGATACCATCACCATCCCATCTTCCTAGTTCATCGTGTTGTGCTGGTGCTGCTGTGGAAAACTTTAAGTGGCATAAATAATGTAACCTTATTGGTAACTAAATTTTCGAGCCGTTTGGGGTTGAAACCCACTGAACGCATTTGTGCTCACAGCCTTTTCAAAGAAATTTCGAAAAGGCTAGTTGACACTTCTCGTGCCCCAAGGACTGGCTTTTACTTTGGCCAGAGGCTAAGCATTGTCATACAACGTAAAAATACCGTCAGTGTCTTGAAGATTTTCAAAACATATTCTCATTAGAGACTAAATACACGCCAAGCCTATTTTTCTTTTAGTAAGTATAATGATGTTTCAATGAAATAAATACAGTGTTTATTGAGTCAACTGGGTCGTAAAATGTTTTTCCCGGCGGAGATCAAACACCATGGCAAACTTATGCTCGCTCAAGCAGCATCGTCTAAGATTCTTTCACTTCAAGAACACGGTGCAATATTTTTGTAATAAATTGTTCCAGAATATCCTACCTACTATAAATTGTAGCAAGGTTCGCAACAAATTTTGAGGTAACTTTGAAAAATCATTAAGTTGATCTCCCTACATACATTTTATTCTTGGCTTTTTATTTATCTATTTATGTACATTCAATAAACTTAAAAAAGATAATTACATACAGACAAAAGAGCACAAAGGCACTGCTTATTTCAATAGAAATTTCTTCCAGCAGACCTGCAACAGAAGAGTGGGATAAGAAACGTAGACACAATGTGTAGAGAAACAGAGAAGGAAACTTAAAATAGACTATACTAACTTAACCAAAGTATATCAAGTACTATCCAATAAACTACAATAAACATACAAAGAAATAGACAGAAATAGATTGGCCTAAATACATAATTGTAACAAAATAATATATACCTATAATATATACAGGACCACACAACTGTGTACAGATAATGCTCTTATGCTTAATGCTTATGCGCTATTTTGGGCGGATGGGACGTATATTTTCCCAACTTGTATAGGTACGTTATTCCTTTAAGTTTTATTCGTTTTTAATGGCCCAGTATGTCATACATACAATAGGGAATATGCATGAAAAACATATTTATCATCTATACAGTTTATCTAAAAATATAAATAAATATAATACTAACAGTGAACATACAATCAAAATTACTCGAAAAACGAAGGAGATATAATTATTTTAAACAAATATATCTGTCCCTCTCGCGAAAACGCTGTTTTCTATGGCAGCTGTATAGGCGTCATAGACGATGACGTCAAAGTTTTCATCGGAATTCTCTTTCTAATTGTAATCTTTGAAGCTTTATAACTTCATCGCTGATGAAGGTATTTAAAAAATAATTTCATGATTGTTTACTAGAGCTAATAAGTATTTCATTTTGCAAATAAAAAAATCGCATGCATATTCCCTATTGGTTTATGCCAGTATCTTTGCCCGAGTGATTTTTTTACAGATACATGATAGAAACTAACTGACCCGCGCAACTTCGTCTGCATCACATTATTCAATGCTCTGCTTCTATTGGTCGTAGCATGATGATGTTATAGCCTTGCTTATAATTCCTTATATCACGCGTGATAAGCGCGTTCAACAAAACAAACAAACTCTTCAGCTTTATAATATTAGTTAACGGGGCGTCCCAAGACTTTGTGAAGGAAAATTAAAGTAAATAATATTTAATTTATTACTAATATTATTTAAATTTTCTACTTTTTTAAATATTTGTATACAACATATAAAAAAGACATTTAAAAATATAAAAATAGTATCCCACCGATGTAGGGAACAGGGTCCAAGCTACCGGCGGTCAGGGCTTCAGAGAGAGGAACCTCCTGACAATGCGAGCCGTGTCCAGAAGTACCGCTTTCTTAATCAAGCCCTTGATCCAGCTGCCCAACGAGAGCCTCCTAAGGTGTTGGTCGAGGCTCGTGGCTATTAAGCCATTGGCCGACACGACTATCGGTACAATGATTGCAGGCTCCACCTCCCACATCTCGACAACCTCGCGAGCCAAGTCAATATTATTATTTATTATTATTATTATTTTATTTAAATTATTATGATTTAATAATATGTTGTCTTAGGCCACCCTGTATAAGTATAGATTTACCTTAGGTCTTGAAATAAAATCTTTCCGTAGAACATTTATCGCGCTTCCGTATTTGAAACAAAGTGAGCCCGTATATAAAATATGCGTGAATGTGTATAGGCAGTAACCACCGTGAATTAGTAAAAGGAGAGGCCACTTTGGATATTTCTCCGCGAACTTTAACCTACCGTGTGATTAAAGGATGACTCGTGGTTTGAGGTGCCTATTTATTTTGCTGCGTAGTCGGGGTACTTAAGTAAACCGTATTAACTCATGTAAAAGGTGGCTTTATTTTTTTAAATAATGTTGAGTACAGAATGAATGTTTTTTGCCAAGTAAAATATTTATCGTATTGCATCGTAGTTCAGTAGGTAGGTTACGATATAAATCTCTTACTGGCTAAAACCCATCCGTGCCCTTTGCATTCCAGGGCCGAGGTGATTCTTTCGAACTCGAAAAATTTACTTAGTAAAAAAGCACTCCCAAGCTGCATTGCTATTGGTTAGTTTTGGCTCCCTCCCGCTCTCTCTCTGTAGAAGACATTAATAGAAGAAAACACAGCGTAGCATATTGTAGTTTAAGTTCTTATATTCTTGTATTCATTCATGCCAATGACCTCGTGCATGCAAATAGAGATAACTACGCCTCTTCGCGACACTCCGCTACCCGCATTTTTAATTTTTATAATAAAAATAATACATGATTAAAAAGTATCGATAGACAAATTCTGGCTAAACCAAGTTACGAATCATATCATGTAGATTACTGACTATTTTTTTCAGATATAATTTTCTATTAGTGCGGACGAAAAACTGCTTCATCTGCACGCTATTTTAAGCTTTTTTCGAGATAGCAGCCTTAAACTTCGCTACAATGACCAAATTCGCATGCAGCCAGTATTGTACTTTCCAGCGATCAATCTCACGATAGCACTGGCGATAGATTAGAGGTTTCAACAAAGATACTTAATCGACTGTCAGTCGCGAGTCGAGCTGGACAGTTGACGCTCGATGAATCAACGTCGCCTCCCTACTTTATGACCTGACTGACAGGTGGCGTGCCGACGCCCTTGTCCCGAATCCGACTGTACCACATCTAGTAGGCATTTCTGTTTTTGTGACAAACCTGTGGAGTGCAGAATTCTTCAGTGATCGGGTGACGGAAATGCCACAAAATGCTTTTGAAACTACAGAGTTGGTATTTTTTTTTGTTAGTTGGGGACCTTAAAGTATCTTCGCGATTTATTCAAAACCAAGTTTGGTGAATCACATAACAGAATCACACAACAATCGGTTGAGCTTAGACCAAGACCTTATCAACTCTTTTCCTTCCTTTCCTACCACCTTTAGAACATAAATCCTCGGAATTATTGTAGGCACATTCAAAAATAATTTCGGTTTAGCCTGTAATAGCACGACCTTGAGTTCCTGCCTTTATAATCCCCTACCGTGTGCCCCGGGGCTTTCATCCTGTAATTGAAAACACTTGTGAATGTTGTAAATTGACAATTGTATGATTGACGGAGGTGTTGACGTGGGGTCATATCAAAGGTTTACCGCTAATGTAGGATCGTGCTAGACAACCCAATGATTGCTAAACTCGGTTAGAAGGAATTAATTGGGTTGAAATTCGATGGATATGACGTAGGCAACAGACGCTGGGACGTTTGATTTTTCTGTACAATGTATATTATGGAGACATGATGGACGCTGACTACGTCGGAAAGCCTATTGATTCAATCTGTAATCAAATATTTTGACTAGATAAATGTTTGGTTGTTGTCACTTGTAGTTTAGGGCAACCAATCACAAAGCTTACGTGAGGTTTGACAAATAATTGACTACTTTTTTGACATACCAACCTATTATTATTTTGACATTATAACGTAGGTACTTACTAATTACTATTTTGACATTTAAATATTTTCGACATTATATCATCTATACTAATATATAAAGCTGAAGAGTTTGTTTGTTTGTTTACTTGAACGCGCTAATCTGAGGAACTACTGGTCCGATTTGAAAAATTATTTCAGTGTTAGATAGCCCATTTATCGAGGAAGGCTATAGCCTATATATCATCACGCTAAAACCAATAGGAGCGGAGCAGACGAAGTTGCGCGGGTCAACTAGTAATTCATAAAGTTGCTAAATAATTGTAATCAGTGTAAGTGTATATATATTTATTTTAGTATAGGTATTTTTTCGATTTTCTGTAATTATAATTTATTTCAATGTTAGGGAAATATTTGTACGCCGCTAATTACGGCTAAACATGAGTAGACTTAAACTGTTTAATATCTTGCATGCTCCTGTATGTATACAATATTTAAACATATAAAGAAATCTTATCTAATCTTATCTTATCTATAAGTCTTGATATTTTTAAAGTGTGATTTATTGAATACCTAATTATTTCGTTGTCTGGCACATTTCCACAAGTTTACGGCCGAGTTGTTTTACAACCGAAGCCTTAAACATTTAAGTTGAATGCAGTACGTCTCTAATTGATGGATTATGTTGAACTTTGTTTTGTCTTCGTCTCTAAAATACAATAAAAGCAAGAGACGAAATACTAATCCCACCTACATTAGGGCGGGGATAAAAGGATTCTGTGAATAGCCCACGATTTAAGAGCATTTACTTTAGCAAGAAAAATATATATCTGCCGACAGCAAATTTAATTTACCAATGTGAAACGGGCAAATGTGATTAACTGTAGAATGTAGATCATTGTTCTAAATTAAATTAATATTCCATAATTGACTTTGTATTGATTTATACAGAACTGAACCCTAAACTTAATTAATGTTAGACAAGTAGATATAATTTACAAATCCGTATCTCACAAACCCCTACCAAGCGAAATGTAAGTTATATTTGGTTCATGAAAAGCCTTTTGTTGTATGGGACATCCCGCTCCGTCAATCAGCGTCACGAGCACCAAAGTAATCAAAGTTTATAACGAGTTACATAATTATTAAATCCCGCGTATAATTCTAGTTCCTCTCTAATTTTGAACGTCAGCTGAGATATAAAATGCATTTATTCAGTCCAAGTTCGTGACCTAAAAACAAGAAGTTAACTGGATTAATGTTACCCAAAACTTTGTAATTAATGATCCGCTAATCTTTACAACGACTGACATGCGGATAAAAGTTGCGCCCTGAAGAAAACTCTTTAAATTTTACCGCAAAATTCCTTAGTCAAAGAAAACATGCAGTGAAAATGGGTCGTACAATCGATATTAATTTATAGCAATGAAATATCCTGGGATTGTGTATAGACCCCTGCTGCTAATGACTCGATCCTTCCTCCGACTATCTAAATTAGAAATTCGATATTTTCATAAGATAGGGTGTTAATTTGGTAACTGTTTATATCGAGAGGAAACATGGCTGTAGTTTGCAATAACTATCAAAACTATGAGAATGAGCAAGTAGCCGTGGAGACGGCGGCGGCGCGGGCGGCGAGTGGAGGCAGTTCGACGTCAGACAAGGTACGAGACTGCCGACCAACTCCCAACTACAAGTAAAGCGCTTTAGCGGCAGATTAAGATATACATCTAATAGATAGTGCGGTTAGCTCGATCAGATTACGAACTTGACAAATGACATGGATAGCAGCTAAGATATATGCGCCAATGTGTTCCGTGGGTTTAAGTGGGTACGTATCGATGCAAGCATTATTTAATCACTATTTCAAAACGTGCAAGCAACGAACGCTGATCATTTATTTTCCGTTATTGACTTTTCGCTATTCAAGCATATTCTCAAGCGCTTTAACGAATCTTCGAACTTTAAAGTTGGTAGAATGCAATTACTCATATTTTTCCCGTGGCCCTCTGCCGCCTAAGCGCAAAACGTTTGTCGCAAGTCGCGCGGCACAGTTCTCCAAGTGTTTGAGATAACAAGTGCGCGGGTGACAAGAGCCCTCGCAAGTTGCGCCCGATGCTCACAACTTTCCCCGCAAATGCACCTTAACTAGTGTTGTCTTAGGTAAGGAGAGCAATCTGAATGTTCACTAAGTAAACTGTTTCCAATGTCGCAAAGAAAAAAGATACTAGATAGATCTATGTCAAGGTGAAAGGATATATTATATTAACAAAACTACTACTAATACAGAAGATACTAAAACAGTTACGCAACCAGTTTCCACAAACTTGATGGTTAGTTTCGTCTTACTGAAAAGTACCTATAAGGTACCTACATAGTGATGGTTTAAAGAAATGAATTTAATCAGAACATAAAGGACAGTCGTTTTTGCTTCCAATTAATTAAAAGCCCAATTACGAAACGATTTCCAAATTGCAACTGTCAGATATGCTGTTAAAAGCAACTGCAAAATATCGTAAAGGTTTTAAATGCATTATAAAAAATAGCCTTTGTTCCATTATGGTGAGACGCTGAAATATTGTTTTTCAATAAAGAACGATCTTTATTTTTTTAAATATTGTAAGTTTACTTACTTGATGTACCTATACCGAAGCAATAATATTTTTGGACCTTAGGTACCTACGGCCAGCGTCCTTGTCAACAAATAACATCTGGTTTTTTGTTATCATTGATAAGAAATAATTCGGAATAAGAGACTTTACGGAAGCCATAAGTTAGTGGTATTGTGTTATTAAAATTATTAAAAAAACCTTAAAGAGAAAAGTCCCAGCCACGTCCATATTCCATATCTATTTACAAAATAAACAAATAACTTCTGAATCTTTCGAGAGTTTTGTCCGCCGTAGTCGTGAGCTGAGCAGCGGTGCACGTTGTGAAGGAGCGGAGTTTTGAAGTCTGCAAGATAACAGATGCGAGCCTCTTGCATCGACTCGAGTCGGAGTCGAGAATGCTGCCCCACGCGCCACGCTAGGCGTCTTGAGAAACGCTTGCCGACTATGCCAGTCCCACTTGAATTATCTTTTCTCACAATTGTTCTTTGGAATTGTTGAAATAACGCTGTTGATTTGTAAATGTGAGTTCTTGAGGAGCCTTGTGTTTTAGGGTAAGCCCGTCACTACATTCCCAACCTTCAACTGTCTTGGATCCGGCAACGAAATGAATCAGAAAAGTACAGCGGAGGAGTAGGAAATAAAATATATACGAGTAATTTCCAAGCAGGAAAGTCAATAGGCACCTTCTTCTTCATTTCGTGTGGGCAGTAAGGTCTAATGACCCCACACACCCTAGTGTCAGAGATTTTAAACCACCTCAAGGGCCTCAAGGCAAGGCACCAAGGGATATATCTGCGCTAAGCCCAATTGCCAAGCATCACGGATTATATAATATTAAATAGTGTTGTGGGGCAGTAAGTTGATATCATGTTGATTGTGTATTTGAACCAGTGGCGGCCCTGCCATATTTATAGGTGGTGCTAAAGTGGCGCCCCTTCCAGTACTAAACTTTCTTGTGCTTTCCATGCTGAACAGCGATTAATTACAAAGTTAATTTAGTTCACATTCAGACGAAAGATAATGCAATTTTTTATATCTATAAATTGTATCAGACCGGCCAAATATTTTCAACTATGTCTAGTGTTAAATACCTATATATGTACTATTAGTTGACCCGCGCAACTTCATCTGATCCGCTTCTATTGGTCTTAGCGTGATGATTTAGAGCTTTAAATAGCCTTCCTCGATCTATCTAGCACTGAAAGAATTTTTCAAATCGAGTGGTTCCGTAGCGCGTTCAAGCAAACAAACTATTCAGCTTTATATATTATTATAGAGTGTACATACTTTAATAGGTCGGTACCTACATAATTATATGAGTCTGAAAGAAAGAATAAAGAATTAACGACAGTAGATCAGCGCGTTCCATAAAAAAAAAATTTCTTGGAACGGATTGATTTCCTTATTAAAGGTATGGAACCTTTCAATATTTAGTCACTTCATAACCACGCTACAAAAGTCATCAATCCTGTAACACTACCGTCGACCAACACAGACGTGTTCATAGTGATCGATTTCGTTTCATACAAAGCTCGCATACGGGATCGTAAAGGTATCTAATTAATAGGTCGCGCGCTGTCCTACATGAATAGTTTTCGTTTGAACGAATGGCAATGATAGTCTCGCGGCTGCCCTTTGTACAGTCGGCGGACTCGTTAGTCGTGGCACTTCAAAGCTACGCACAAAGGCCGCCGCCCGCTCCCCACCTGTACCTTTATTGTTCTTTATCTCTATTTAGTGATAGTCACTACTAACGTGAGTTTACTCTGGCTATTTGAAACGAATCCCTATTTAACCTCCACCTATTGTAACGTTATCAATTTGGTATAGAAGCTTTGTAAGTGATACTATTGTATGTTGTGGTTTTTAGGACTCGTATTGCGAGGGTTGTGATGAGGACCTTACCTCTTTTAAGACATATTATACAAAGTGTAATAGAATTAACACAATACCTTGAAAAGGGTCATTGTACTCATCATTATGAAAACTTTGGGACCAACACTAAAGTCACGAAAAATAATCGACAGAATCATACATTTATTTTCAGGTAACTCGACAAAATGTTCAGAACAGCTGTTTTTTTTTGCGATTTCGGAGTTCCTTCTTCAGTTATTCCCCTCTTCAGATATTGCATTTATTTTGTTAGACGTATAAGTAGCCTCTACAGCAATTGAGTCCACAAAAATCGCACTCCACGAAACCTTTTTCGTGGAGTGCGATTTAGGTAAAAACTATAGTTATTAATTCTCTTTTATTATCCTGTTCTGTCCCACTACTGGGCAAAGTACTCTCTTTTTTCCTAACATTTCTCCCGGCTTTGGGCAAGTGTGGAACAATTACCGTCATTGCCGAATACATTTCTAATAAAAACTAAATGTTTGATTTCGAGTTTATTTGATACTGCAACAAATTTTACGTCTGCTAAGTCTATTAATTCTGAGCAGAGATCGAAATCATAATTATAGTTTGCGCTCAACTCACGTAGATATACTAACTATAATACCTACAGAGAAGCATAAGCGAATACCGAACAAAGGTTGCACTGCTATAATTAAGTGAGAACGAACAAGCTAACGAGGCACGGAACCTTTAGCGCGTGAATACGACTCGCACTTCGCCACTTGTGTTAGCTAGGACAAGCAGCCATAGGTAAATGAGAAAACAATTTTGTGAATCATTTTCGGTAAAATCGTGGTACTATGTAGATATACGTACCTACTTTAACAAATGTACGATTGTGATATACCTATAGTCTTACACTATTATTACGTAATATATTTATAAGTACGCATTTAGTAAGTACTCGTAAAAACCTACAAAAATATTCAATATGAAAAACAAGCTTCTATAAAACCAAAAGAAAATAACTAGGTACAATTTTTGTTTGTATAAAGACTTTTCAGAGGTTTGCAAAATCGGGACAGCGATCTGTTAACGCCTTATCGTATATAGAAACTGTTCAAAACTGGTCGACGGCGCGTTGTGTTCCACGCGCGCCTCAAAGAGCTGTCATCATGGAAGACGGGGCCCCGTATTCTATGCTGACTGTCGGCAAGTGCCCGCCGGGGCGCGGAACCCGTTCGAAAGGGTCGCCGCGGCCCTGAAAAGCAAAGGGCCATTGGGAGGAACACGGATGGGTTTTAGTCAGTAAGAGTCTGACACTCCCTCCTGCTTCACCCAGAGCGGGAGGTTTCATTTGATGATTTCCCATACTTAAAAAAAATAGCCAATGTCTACAGTTAATAGCCTATTAAAAATTTTAAAACCAACTTGCTATGTAACAAGTTTGGAAACTTGGCTGAATAAAAAGGTGCCAAAAAGTGAAATGAGGCAGCGTCATTAAAAGTTTGAAGGTAAATCTACTCTATATACGAGAAAATATCTGCAGGTGTTTGAAAAACAAGAAAGGCAAAACCAAGGGGCCTAGGTTTAGGTAAATTTTTATCTTACACTAAGTTTTGCCTGCGACTTCGTACGCGCAAATCCCGTTTTTTTCGAATTTCGGGAAATCCTCTCTTAGTACCTCCCCAAGGAACCTACATACGACGAGATTTCAGCTTTCTGCTTTGAAGGTATGCGGTACAGAGAGTACTGCAAACCTCCATTGAAAAAGGAGGATCCTCAGACCAGACGGTGGTTGTGTCTGGTGTGGGCCGCCGTGATGAGGCAAAAGTTTCTTTTATTCAGATATTAATGACAGAAAATCGAATCTATCCGATAAAGGGTCCAAAAATTTTCGAGTTTGCTTCGCTCTCTCTTGCATTCTATAAACACTTAAATTCTTAAGCTTTCTTACTTATATCGTCCCGGGCACTGTGGGAAGCTACCTGGGCCTCCTGACTATGACTGTCCTAAAATTCTACTTTTGATCGGGCACACCACAACGATTTTTCTTATTGAACGTCGCATCTCAGGGGGCCAGGCTCCCCCTGGAAAAAATCCCTGGATACGCCAATGTATCTCTCCTACAAAATGTGTGGTGTAGAGCTGTGTTAGTATGTTCCTTTAACATACGCAAATGTGTTAACTTTGGCTGACGGCCGATTTCTAGTTATTAAGTGTCAAAGCCAAATACCTTTTTATAAGTCTGGGTACTGATTTTTATGTATGTTTTACAGTACGAGTGACATCTATCACAAGGCTGTAATTTGGGAATAGTTCATTTACTAGATGCAAATAACGAAAGCTAAATTCTGTCAGAATTTGGGAGGATGCAAAACTACCTCCTTGTCTATTGAAATACCTTTATGCGTATGTTAAAAGTACTACAGTTAGTATTATATCCCACATATTAATATTTTTTTAGTGAGAAAATAAAGGATGTCTGGCAGCTTTGGGATCTCAGTCTATAAGTTTGTCAAGGTGTCATCTATCAATTCATCGACTGTCAGTGTCGATGTTGCTCATTTCACATCGGCGCTTTCAATCGCTTTATTCTTTTTGTAACTTGAAATCTTACTGATAGATCAAGTGCTGAAAAAATAATGGCGACGTGGAATAAGACCGAAATGAAATGAAAAACTTTAAATTATAAAAAAATTATAAGAATTATGGTAAAGGTTTCATGCGTTCATAGGATATGCCATTTTTTACAATGTTCTTTGTATAAAAAGCATTGCATTAATACAGTTCTCAATGGCGTTTATTTTAAACAATATTTTGAAAATGTTTTTCCATTCGATCGCAATACCACATATACCAATAATTACTTATCTGAGACTTTTAAATACTATTATTATTACTAACGAGGAAACAACAACGAACCCAATTATAATTATTCCATATACCTATTTTTACCGATTTCTTCATGTTTGTAATTTTCCAAGTACCTACTGAACACTATTTTGGCTATACGATTAAAACAGAATTTTGAGTTTCATTTTATATTTCATTCACCGTTACTCATGTGTTGTAGTAGGAGAAAATACACATCCATGTATTTTTTCCGTGTTTTGTAGATGTACTTACACTATTGCTCAAAAGTATTTGGCCACCTGCATTTTGTGAGGCCATGAACTTTGTGAGGCGGTCACAATACTCAGATTTCAAAATAATATTGATATTATGTTTAAGGAATTGCTGATTAAAATTTATTTTATTCATACTTTTACAAACAACCCTTAAACTGGGGGACTAAATACTTTTGAGTGGGGTTTGTTTTACCCCTTTTTCTTTTTACACGAAAAAGGAGTGTTATGTTTTTGTTACCCATTCATTTTGTTACTCATTTCCTACAGAAATTATTTTTTTAATCAGTAAAGTATTTAAGGGGCCTGTATTAATTTCAATAAATGTTTGTTTGTTACTATTATTATTTATAAATCAACTCATAACAACTCAGCATTTATACCTATTGACGTTTGTTGATGAATAATAAACGATTTTACTAAGAGCGTTTTCACTTGGCTCTCATTACCGAATCTTTGGTATATGTAAGTATCTATTATTTCCAAAGCAATTAAGTTCAGATTCTCGTTTTACTTACAGATAGCTTTATGAGTGTCGGCGTGTGTTGAATAGCGTGAGTCGCCTACCGTTAAATACATCTGCACAAATTTTATGTCCAATCGAAGCGATAGAAAGGTTATAAATGATAAATGCGGAAATATATTGACAAACTTGTTTTTTTAGAAGTTTGCTTGTGTTTTGGCTTACAAAATATATGTCTTGATTAATAAAGAATGAATGAATAAAGCATGATGATATAATTTCACTTATAAAGATTATCTACCTATTTATGATTACCAAGTAGTCAATATTAGAGTACTGACTCAAGATTAAAAATACAGCCCCTTAATATTTCTTCTCGTAATTTCGTGAACCTATCGATACGATATCGTGTGCTGCCTTAGGATGTAGATAAAAGGCAACTCGTGTGAAATGACATTAAATTAGTGGCAAATTGACGTAGCTGCTGCGAGCTGTGGCCGGACGGACATGACGAAATTATAAGGGTTCCCGACATCACACAATTATAGTGTCGCTGTTGGCGAAACCCTAAAACGAGGAAACATTTTATACAGTTAGAGCGAGGGTCGTTTATTACAAGATTTTTGTCGTGCGCTCCGCCGCAATCAAACATTTCATTTACATAGAAAAATGAAGCTTTTATTCTGAAATGCGTTACAGGAGATGACGATTCATAAATTCACGATATTAAAGCCGTTAAAATTTATAAAAATTCAAATTCGTATTTCAATGACGTTATAAAAGATTTTCCGTCTCTGTTTTGGTCACATTTGCGTGGATAAAACAAAGGATTTCGCTTTCATTTGCAATTTTATTACCTGTGAGTCACATTCGCAGTAAACATGGTTTATATCGGAATATATGTGCAATGAGTGTTAGAGGTAGGTATTTATTTGTAAAGGTGTGTAATCTAGTTCAATCCTGTTCGCTAAAACAACTACAGCTGCTACCGTAGAGAAGCAGAAAAAGGTGTGGGAGAGACAAGGACGGATGTGGGACATGTGGCATGTGTGAGAGGGATGGTAGAAGGTAATCCTCACCGACACAACTCACCGCCAGACTTAGGAAATGAAAGCCAACTGAACCCAAATTCATTAATGTTATCGTGTTTGCCATTCTAACACTTGCAGAGGTATGAGAGCTGCAGATAACTAGCACAAAACTAAAACAGTTTGGAGCCAATCCCAACTTGTTGTTGGCAATTAATTTATTATTAGTTTCATCATCTGTTTTCCATTGCTCTAGTTAAACATTTAGTTAATTAAATCTACGATTAAAGTTGCAAACTCTCATTGTCCGTCCATCTGACTTTCAAGCTAAAGTATTTATATAAAACTCGATTTATTACTTTTCAAATTAAGATTCACGTTATAATGTTCCAGAGTACAAAAGGTTTTATGTTTGTATTTCATATTATATTTTATGTAGCATTTAGTGGTCGTATTATGTTGTTCATAATTAACTACGATCTGTAGTTAATTGACTGTAAGGACACGAAAGACCTAAATTAATTAGTTCAATCCAGGATTGAGCACATGAGCGTAATTGGGTGGTCATTGTACCAAGTAGTTAGGTATATTAGTGTCGGCATCCGTGGACAATGATGATGATATTATTATGATAAGTAGTTAATGTGATAAAAAAAAAATAGTATAGACATTTTTGTACGGAAGATGGTCGTACAAAACAGTACAGAAACTTCTAGATAAAATAATACATTTGTTGTGTAAATATGTAACAATGTTATTAGTATATTTTATTTTGTAAATGAAAGCTTGAAAAAGATCTATCTTTGTTTCATAAAAATGAAGTTCATTATGAAACCCTTTCAGAAAACAAGAACCTTATTGTTTTTGGAAACTAGGAGCATTCGTCTCGAAACTGGCCAGTCGGCGCAGCAGACATGTTATTAAACTGGCCAGTCGGCGCAGCAGACATGTTATTTTAATAATTTGGAATATTCTTTAACATTCGTTTGTTTAAAATTGACTCTTTTGTCAAGTTTTTTGTTATTAAAGATTATATATTGTCTGTGTTTTATGAGTAACAAAGGTTATAGATAAAACGTGCAAAATTAGAAGGCTTAAATGGCGATGGGCAGGGCACTTACTATTATTTCCGTAAGAGGCCGCGTTCGGAGCCGCGAGCAGCAGCTGGTTCTACTTATAAGTCTAGTGTTGTATCGATAATGTTAGTTACATAATTATCATAAACGCAGTATTTGCTTAGTTTTAAATCCATTAGCAAGGATGCAAACTAAACCTCAGTAAATCTGTTATCGGGAGCTCCACGTCGCATAACAGCATGAAAGCCTAGGTTATACAAACACATTTCTCAAGCTTAGCTAAAACCGAATGTGCCGAGAGCTTTATCAACATACATTCAAAAGTTCGCTACGACTTTGAACATTGAATTTAAAATATATTTGAGTGCGCCGAAGTCATATTTTTGTAAGATTTTACGAAAAAAGAACTTCAGTAAGAAGAGTTTATTTACAGAGTCTGTGACGATGGAGCAAACATCCAAATGTACTTTTTACGTTTAGATGTTTGCCTCAGTGAGGTCTAGATAGTTTAGATAAGAGAGGGCAAAACATTTACCTACTTACTGAAAGGGTACTGAGTTTTTGATGTAGACGTTCTTTTAATATCAGAAAATTCGAGCGTTTGATAATAACAAACGATACGAAACGAAATTATTTTTCTTTTAGCTGTGGATTATTTTTCAATTCTGTTCACTTAGTTCAGACAAAATCCATCGAAATAGCAATATGTTTTTACAATTTAATACATAGATACGTAAATTAAAAACCTATAATTTCTAATCAAAATTTGATCAATTCTAAAAGTAAGGAAACCTAAAATAATAATAAAAAAATATGTCCTTACAAAGTCATAAAATATTACGCAAAGGCGAAACCCAAAAAAATAGACAGCTGCTGTAAGTACCAGCCCGTGACAATGCCGAGTACCTAAGAATAGAAATATGATCTTATTTCTTGTTACCGCGTAAGAATAACTCGTAGCATGTTGATGGCAAAAATTAAATCTTATGTTTGGCCCAGTATTTAGCAACGGCAACACCATTCGCTGACGCAGCCATGAGGTCCTCATATGAACCTACAGGTGACAAGGCATTACGAAAGATGGATCATAGACTGCAGAGAGACGCCACACAAACACTGAAGATCAGAACATTCCGAGAACGGACCTGGGGAAGTTATCTTTACTGAGTTTACTACTTTACTAGCTAAAGAGCGGATGGAGTGGAATTCCCTACCGGAGTGTGTTTCCTGATAGCTACAACCTGGGAGTCTTTAAGACAAGTGTGAATAGGTTACTTCTAGGCAAGCGTGCTCCATCTTCGACCACATCATCGCTTACCATCAGGTGAGATAATGGACAAACGCGTGTCTAACAATAGTAAAAAAAAAGAGTTATCCAGGTTGACCACGGCAAGGAGTGCCCAAGCGGAACGTTTTCCGAAGGTTCGATGAATTAGTTGTGTCGCATCTTTCAGACGTGGTATATTCATAAATCATATCATAAAACGCTTATTTTATATGAAATACCATTTAATAAAATTTATTCATCGAATTTTACTTTACCGAAAATAAAAGTTGCACATGCGGTGCTACGGCGTAGCGTGCGGCTGACGTTACCGCTACGAGCTACGCGGTCGGTGTGGATCCCGAAACTGCTACGCATCGATTAAATTATGAACTACCGTTGGCAATAAACATTATGTCGTGATTTTCAAACACCACAGAACTAAAGTTTCATATAAGTTACTGATACTGATGAAACTTTTTCATGCAAACGAAATGGTGAGAATATTTTTGTATTTATCTATATCAGAATGGTCATTTTGTGTATAAAAGTTATGTTAATTTTATTTTTCAATTTATCTTAAATTAGCCATTTAACTTAAATGGCAGTTCATTTAACTCTATTTAAAAAAAAATGGTTTATCCTTTAATTATAAATTAAAATGTAAAACGATGCTCGGAAGTAGCGTTTTCCAAATTAATTCGATTTAAAATTCTTAGATAAAAATAATGAGACAGATAAAAATAATCACATACAAATACATAATAAGCAATAATCTTTCGTGTCATCCACTAAAGATAGTTTCAAACGAATATATTACGTGAACGATATAATATGTTGCCTTAATTTGCCTTCATATTTGTCTCACAACGAGGTTTATTCCTCAGTCCTCCGTAGATAAATAATACGCATACGCTTGAACCAGTGCCGTTACTATACCATTTCAGGTTCGTGGCAAATTCATTGGTTGAGGCCCCAGTAAAATCGTCACAGTGTAATTTAATTTTAATTAATCACTGAAGTAGCAGCCCAACAGTACGAGTACTTATTGCTAATATTGTGTCCATTTTAGTTTAATATACAACGATGATGAGTATAATTATTCCTTTTCAGGTATTGCATACATTGCATAATGAATTTAATTTTCAAAAGCATAGGTATAACATATCAAATATAATATATATAAAATAAAACCTGTTACAGAATAAACGCAATACCTCTTAAGGGGTCATTGTACTCATCATTATGATCATCCTTCACTACACACAGAAATCGCGAGAAAAAAAAAATCGACTCCCCCATACATTTTTGTGCGCATAACTCGACAAAATGTACTGAACAGCTGATTTTTTATCGCATTTTCAGGATCCCCTTAAGAGGTATATATTGCGTTTATTCTGTTACAAGTTGTATGTAAAATTCTTCCGTTGCTGACTGATTGAGTGACTGACAGACAACGCACTTCCAAACAACTGATAGTAGGAAGCTCAAATTTGGCATTAGGTTCATTGGGGAGGTCATTCCTACGGGAACGGAAAAAACAAAAGGTCTCACTTTTCAAACACTCAGTTGCATTTATTATAGATCAATCATAAGTTTTATGACTCCAAGACTGATTGAAAAGTGATTTATTTTGAACGAATTATTCGTATTCGGTCCGTGAAGGCCGGGTCTTTAAAAAAAACGTCAAATTTTGCTAGTATTTTTTTTACTGTTGTTAGATACAGAACTTCACCCATACACTTCTGAAACAGCTTGTATATTACATCCACATTTAATCTGTTATGTGTAGTTCCTCCAAATGCAAGGGTGCATTCCAGGGGTCGTCGTGACTCTTTCGAACAAAATTCCGCAGCACTGGACCATAATTGCCTAATCATTGTAAGTGTTCTAGTAACAAATGATAATTTGTTACTAGAACAAAATACTAGCAAACAAAATAGGGCAGATTTAATGAAAGCAAAACAGAATAGTGCTCTGCTCTGAGTATTTAGATTTAGGTCAAGTGTACCTACCTACAGAAGAAACTGGTGCAAGATGGTTTCTGGGTATAGCGCCATCAAAGCTAGTACCTAACTAAAATCTAGTAGTAAGGTTAAATACGTTATATTTTAAGTTATTTTTTTTTCTGATCTTACTTATTTCTTACAAGAAAATTTTATTCTTAATATGTGTCTGTACTAACATAATAATTAGAGTACTATTGAGGGCCTTTTTTTTTCAAATGACTCCTCCCGCTCTAGGTACAGCAGGAGGGAGTGTCAGACTCTTACTGACTAAAACCCATCCGTGTTCTCCTAGTGCCCTTTGCGTTCCAGGGTACGGTACCTCTTTCGAACAAAGTCCGCAGCCCCAGCAGGCACTGGCCCTAGTGGGCCCCGTCTTCCGTGCTGACATTTCCTTTAGGAGCGTTGGGATCGCAGTGCGCCGCCGACCCGGGCCTGGTTCTGATCAGACGGCGAGCCACCCAATGCTCGCCGTCCGCAGACCCGCGGCTACGGTGGCCGAGAATCGTCCAGCGACTCCCGACGCCCGGGGCGTCTTCTTCTGTTGCGGCGGCTGGGGCGTGAGATTTTCCTCTCTCTCACGCGTTCGGCTTCCTCTTTTGCTAGCATTACTACTTCGCAGAAGGACTATTGAGGGCCTAGCATGAATATTTTGACGTACATATATTAATGTTTGAATTTTATGGGACATACAAAATTTATATGTATCTAATTCAAATATTATGTGCGAAACGAGTATTGTAGCTATGGTAACATTTTAAATATTCGTGCTAGGCCCTCCGTTATAATATCGTAAAGAGATTTTAGTTAATTTTTTTTTAGTTTTGTGCTTACAAAACTGACATGCATTAAAATAAAAAAAATAAAAACTGGAGCTTCAGATGTCACGGTAGAGACCGTGACATCTGAAGCTCCAGTTTTTCCTAGAAGTTTTACCGCACAGTTTACTTCTCTAGCTTGTTATTTCCCCACAAATCCTTTGCTTCAGATAAAGTCTTTAACGTGTTAATAAATTCAGGGAATTTAGTAAACCGTTCAAACGTTGATGAGTTTAAGCGCATTAAGTAAAAATCATCTGCCTAGCCTTTTCCCAACTACATTGGGGTCGGCTTCCAGTCAAACCGGATTCAGCTGAATACCAGTGTTTTACGTGGAGCGGCTGCCTACCAGATCTCCACAACCCATTAACTGGGTAACATGGTACATCTTGGCAAGACTGGAGTCAGATTTACTGGCTTCTGACAATCCATAACGACTGTCAAAGATCTACAAATGACAGCCGGGACCAACGGCTTAACGTGCTTTCCGAGGCACGGAGGAAACTCGTTATGTTAAGACGGTCACCCATCCACAGACCAACCTTGGCAAGCGTTGCTTAACCTTCAAGATCGACCAGTGCGGCTGTTATTATTTAGCCACGAGCTTCTTCAGAATAAAAATGTATTTATTTATAAATACTCACCAAACAATACAAGTAAAAATACAGTTAGAAGAGTACAATGTATTGGTATTCGACAGGCAAATGTAAGATATGAAACAGTATAAAAAACAGCAAATAGTGGTGCAATAGACAGTCCCCAGAGCATTACCGTAGTACTTTTTATAAAAAAAAAACACTAAAACACACATTGCAGTTCAAAATTGATCGGAAACAAAACCCAGCTCTCTGGGGATTCACGCAATAGCTATTTTATTGCAATTGGTTCGAATATTCGTTTCAAGTTGAGATAACGTAATAGAACTGAATTAGGTGCTGCATTATACAATATTTTGCAGTAATTTAGGATATAAAGAAAGCTGTCGAAGAAAATTTCAGCGTTTTCAATTTACTCGAGAAGCATGCAGAACCCTCAACGGATATAAACTTGCTTATCTCGTAAGATCACATCTCCACTTTTCACACTCGTTTTATGATGCTGTGTGCTGAAAGATCGATGTTTCCACACTCCTTCTAAAAATATGTTGGCTTCGTCTTAATCCTAGTTTTACCTGGACTAATGCCAGCGACCGTTTGTTAAAGAAATTGTTCGTGCTCTTTACCAGGTGCACCGGTTCTTTTAGACTTAGAATTCAAGTTTCTAGTTCTGCGTTGTTGTCGTTTGAACTACACAAATCTTGTACGGTAACTTGATTCTTGCTTTGTTTTTAAAATGGTTCATACATTTGTTTCTCCACCAATCTCACCATTTGAAAAGCGGTAATGTGTTCAATGTTGGAGCACGCTTGCCTAGAAGTAACCAATTCACTTTTGACCTAAAGGCCCCAGATTTAAGCTATCAGGAAAGACAGACTCCGACAGGGAGTTCCATTCCTTAGCGTTACGCACAATGAAAGTGTTCCCATTGTACCAATCGGGTAGATGACTAAAAAATCTAATTAGTCCATCAGATAGATTTCCGAAAAATATTCGACCCTTAATTATTGTTTTGCTTTATCAAATCAATAATAATTGATGAAGATGAAACGTATACTGAAATGTGGCGTCATACGAGTTTTCAACGCACTGAATTGGCAAAATTTTTTGTTCACGCGATAAACGAAAACATAACGTGTCCAATATTTTTTGGAAATCTATCAGATTAGATTACATAATTAGATATATATATTTTAGTCATCTACCCTATAATGCCCTAGCCAAATACATTTTCCATCGTAGACTTTGTCTCTGTTATCTCTGACCTAGACTAGAGTCAAGAGCAAACCCATCGCAAATAAATAAATAATAAAACTAGACTAGTTTAGGAGTATGTCACTCATAACCAAACAGCTCCATTAGCGCATGAGCGATTGAATTCGGGATCATAAATAAGGAGCTATGCTTGGATAACTAACAGATTGTCACGGCCATGAGAGTTTTGTGTCTATGCAAATATATTGTTTTAAGTTTTTTGATACGGATGAAATTAAATTGTTAATTACTGCCAACATAATCTTAGGTCATTCGTCGTACGAAAGACAATTTATTTAACCACAGTTTATGTTAACGTCTTTTACAACCCCCGCGAGAGCTAACAGTGGTTGAAAACATTAAAGTTAAGTTATTTTATTGTAGCGTGCCACAGTAACATCGGACTTAAATAAAGTTATATTTTAAAGTCGTAAATCGCGATGACAGTCTGCGGCTATTAAAAGTTGTTTGTATTTTATAATGAAACTCGGTGTGTTAATTACATTAATCTTAATTAGATCAATTTTGATCAACATTAAACAAAAAGTATCCTAAAACAAAATTAATATATCAAAGTGTCTGTGTGATCAGGATTTGTTTGGTGAAAGGTCGAGTCATGATGAACCCGCCGAGCGCCGTTTGTTTTCTCTCTAAGGCGACTTTCATGTCGGCCTAAAATCTTTGTAGGTTTCCTTTCTATTTTATTTTCTTACCAAATCGTTGTTTACGTATTGCAAATGCATTTTTTTACTGCTTATTTTACTGCAAGATGGAAAGGTCTAGATTGAATAATTCCGATGAGTACTGAGTGCAATTCACAGAAACCTTTCAATAACTATGTAGGTAACGTCTAATTAGAGTTGCTCCAGGAAGGACTTCCGAGAAATAACGCTGTCTTACAAAATAAATGTTTCTTTAAGTTAGCGTACTCAGGGTATTCAAGAGTTCATCGCTCTTCGTTCCTAAACACAAATTGGTTCGTCTTGTTATTCCTAGTTCGAGTACTTTCTAGTTAACGATACATATTGTTGAAGCAAGTAGAAGATTCAAGTAGATGTTGATTAACAAATTAGGTGTTTCCCGCTGTGTATAATACGCGACGCAAATGTAGAGAAACTGGAAATTATAGGTTAATGTATCTTCTGATAGAGTTGACCGACATTAGGTATACATTAAAACATGAGTAGGTAGAATGAACCTAAAAAGTCTTTGGTAGGAAGTCGATGTCGTAATACTTAGATGTATTTTTTTAAATAACTGCATAATGTAACTCTTCTCTCTAAGACTAGAGTTGTTTTTGTGTATTTCTTAGCTGACGGTTTATTGTTATTTTCTACGTAGTTTGTAGAACTGAGCTGAAGGGAATGCTATGAACTTAATATTTAAAAAAATATATCTGACTCGGTGGACGTCGATGGTTCTGTCTGTTTAGATGTAGGTCTAATATCATGTCTTTGATTGCGATACAAGTTTTATGTTAGGAGCCAGTGAGATTCCGTATGTAAACCTTGTAACAATGTCCGGTTAGCAACCCGAAGTCAGGACTTTATGCTGTGCAGTCGCTTCTGAACATTGGCATCTTATAATTACAAAATTAATAATATTATTACAAGTTGTTCCAGCGAGTTGTAACTCGGGGTAGTACGAAGCATCTAAACAAGGTTGGCGAGAAGCGGATCCCGTCCCAGCAGTGCTATCTCACTTTACATTAACATATCTTGCTTAGCCACCTCGAAGAACGAAATATATTAACTATGTATACTTCAGAAATGCTAATATATTTTAACTTTCATAGCGAGGTACGTTTCAAAAGCTTATGGAGTTGAAAACATTTTCTGAAAACTGAAACGTTTTTTAGAGTATTTTCTTTTCTGAATTGTAAATTAACATAAATTAACTGTTTTACTAAATAGGCTCTTGGAATTCAGATTTCTATGTTAAAATCAAACGACGTTTTTATTCAAACTGACAATCTTTGCCGCCTTGGCAACCTAACATTGATATTGAAATTTCAATTTAGTTGCGTTAGAAGTAACATGATATCTCTTGAGAATTTCTGACATGGTACATGTGACGACACGTATTAATAGGTAAATAGACTGATAATATGTCAGTGTAATGACCTTGTCGAAAATCTAACTAGACGCCCAATACTTGCTTGAGAAATGTGTTAACTAAAACCATTTTCATTGTAAGTAAATTAAAAAAATTGTGACATTCGTTCTTCGGCTTTTTTTTTCAACATAGTGTTGACAGTTCCTCCGCTTTCACTTCATGGCAATAAGCTATCATTAATTTATAACTTGTGGAATGGAATTTCCTGTAATAATGATACCAAAAGATACGTATGGCCATTGGGCATGACTGCTAATACGTTTCCTGAATGTAATAATAATCGTAAGTACCTGTCAACTCAATAATAATATAGTTGTGTATAGCAGTAAATTTTGATATGGCCTATCTACAGAAGGTATGACAAAACTAAACCTTGGCTCTAGTTTATTCAAAAGATTTCATACTACAAGAACATCGAAAGAACATGTTCAAAGATTTAATTTCGTGTCAAAATGTAATTGAATTCAGTTTCTCTTTGATAACTTGATGAATATAACCATCAATGTTCAATAGAATGAGGCTGTTATATGTCATACAAGAAATATCCCAGTACAATATTTTCTCTTATTTACCCATACTGAAGGCTCTTTGCGTCGCGATATTTCCTCATAAACCGTTTATTTACGAAGTCGACCAGTTCCATGCATCTCACTTGCGTAATTCCCGGGGCCACCAACTTGTGGAAGTCCTTTCAACGCTGCAACTTCCGGTAAGCGGTCGCCACTCCAAAACCATTTGTACTCACCGGCTATCTGCCCACTGCCACTGAGGCTGTATGGTATGGTGGTATTCATATCTCCGGCTCTGAAATACCTCAATGCAAAAATGACGTCAATCCGTTGCTTCATTACTGCATGAAAGAAGCGCAAACCGTCACTTTCACATCTATAACGTTAAAAGTAGGATAGTAAAACAGTTTTACACTTTTATTTCCCGGAGTTAAATAAAAGGTGCTAACAGAATCAGCGGCGGTCTCATCTCGGCGTCTCTCCTCTGTCCTCCCTTAATTAATTATCTCATAGAATTTTTAATGTCATCTCTATGTGCATTTTCATTTTACAGCGCAATTGGAACAATTAATTTCCACGACGGAAACACTTGCTGTTTCATAGTGACAATAACAGTTTCGTGTTTTTGGGACAGAACCTGGGTTTAAATAGATTATTCGCATTTCGTCGAAAAACAACGTTCGTTTAGTTTGGTACTATATAGACTAGTTCTAAGTTTCCATGAAATGTTGGTATAAATTCAACGCTTATTTCATCGATTCTGCAGACTCAAGGCTTCATAGGAATAACAAGTTTTTACATTCAAACTTTAGTTATGGCTGGATAGTGTCGGAGTGGGAAGGGTTGTTGTACTTTATTAGAATAATATTTTAGTATTTATTTGCAAAATATTTATAGACTGGGTATTGAATACTCGGCGCTCCAGTTACCGCCTCGCTTGACTTTATACTATACTAAATTATTCAAATTGAAATAACAAAACAATATAAAAAACAGGGATCTCCTTTATTTTAAATTTCTTATTTAAAGTAACAGTTACGTACATAAGGTTCGTCGAAGCGAAACATCACTATCATCTTAAAGTCCTAATACAAGTTAATTATGTACAAGTATAAAATTCACTACGTTCAACTCACTTGTTGATAAAATAACTTTACCTGCATCATTTTCATGTAATTTTTCAATCACTAAAGTCTAACACTGATTTTAGATGAGAAAATGACAAGTTAGTGTTATAGTTTTCTTTCAGATCATCGGACAGTCCTGTGAACGAAAAGATAACATTAGGCAATTTTTATCATGTTCATATTAACATTTAGGTAGGGGAGTTTATAAAAAATTTTGATACGTAACAATGGTCTTCATACAACAACAAAACTAAAGGTGGGTCTAGACCAAACACAATCACATTCATATTTTGCTATAAAAATGTTCACAATGTTAAACCACGACGCAATGCATTTTCAATCCATTTCCAATTACTGCCTGCATGGACAGGACATGATTGGGTGACATAGGTATATGTCACCCAATCATGGATGTGTATAAAATAAATTAATTCATCTCGTGACTTATATTATGAACAAAAATGAGATGAAAGAAAGGAACAAGTGAAAATAAAATTACGCTGGTATTTTTTTTAAATGAAATTCGACTTTTGAATCGAATCTGGCCTTATTTGTGGGTTATAAAACTTCAGATTATGATTATTTATTTAAATAAAATCTCACAAAATGCTTGAAATATTAATACGATTAAAAATGGGTGAAGTTCATTTGTCTGTCGATTTATGATAGTGACTTGGCTCCAAAACCAAAGTATGAAAGAGAAACTTGAAATGGTTTTGCATCCTTCAAAACCTTTTTTTAATAACTGTGTAGATGCGCAAAAGAAACTATCACCGACCCCAATGCAGTGCAGCGGTAGCGTAGCGATTTCGTTATGCTCATGAGGATGATTTTATATGAAATTCAGGCCCTATTATGACGTGCTAATGCCATCATGATTAAGGTGTGAAAAGGGATAGTATTATGCACCTTGTATAACTCCGTCTCCCTCCCACACCGTTATCATGATGGTTTTAAGATGTCATGCGAATGCAACTACAAGATATAAGGAAGTGATCACGTGGCATTTTGTCAGCGTTTGTTAATACCATACATTTTTGACGTTTTGACAATCCCCTTCATCGCGTTTCCGCTGCGCTGATAGAATGTGACTTGTCTAGAGCCTAAAGTATACGTATAACTACAAGGTAGACACTGTTATGCTACGCTAGGGCGATGTCAACTTAACGTTGGTTTCCAGATACAAACTATTGAGATATGGCTATCTATGGATAACGTGACGTCAACCAACGCTACATGCAAAGGCTCTCAATCAAATAAATAATTGCGATGTCTTACCAGTGCCTGTACAACAAACAGTTGAGTATCGCCATGACGCTGACGTGCGACGTTGAGCGACGCAGCCCTGGAACAATAAGCAACGCGTTAGCGACATGATGACGTTAATTCAGAGCTAGTATGGCTTGTAAGGGTTAGCTCATACGAGACGCGACGCTGTATTGTTTAAAGCTTCTGTCAGTTGTTCGGAACAGATACGTTAAGATTGGACTTCTGTTCCGTCAGCGGTGGAAACATTAGCAGAACTTACACTACTATTTATCTATCGACCAAGAAGTCGTAGCTTAAGATAGTGAAACAATTTTATCTTTGTTTACCTACTACACAAAATGGTTGACGTTTCAGTGAGTGAAATTGAATACACCCTGCGGCGTCACGCTGCACTGCGCCTTTAGACTCGGATTAGAATAGTTTGCTAAGCCTTTGCTACGGCTCACAAGGCATTGCGATGCTTTTAGCGGAGTGTAATACGTTTGGCAACCAAGCATCGATCGTCGCGTCGCGCATCTCCGCGTATCTCGGTATGAGCTGACCTTTACAGCCATACAAGTACCGAATTAACGTCATCATGCGTGTTTTATAGTTACTATAAACAAGGGATAGGAACAGTAAACTGCGGCATTAATATTGCCTGCGCTCTGAAATTGTTTTTATATTTGGGGTCACGATGAATTAAATACATTAGGCTGCGTAAAATTTTGGAAGTTTTGTTGATAACATCATCATAGCGTCGTGCTTAGCGTGACATGACATAGGTTTTTTCTATGCACCAATCTGATGCTCCTATCTATGTTTTAGAATTTACCCAATTTTATGTGATCCCGTTGGGTAAATTCTAAAAAAATCTAATCGGTAGAAACAACAACGTTAAATGCCTGAGGGTTACTGTGTAACCGTTAAGGTACTTTGTAAAACGATGTTTTTTTTTTATTTAGTCACGAGAGGAAATGTCAACAATTCATGTGCAGGTACACAGTACAGCCTCCCTAAATTCAAGCCCTGACGCATCTTTACAGATGCATTTTTATACATAGAATTTCGGTTATAGTATTTGTGTTTTGTTATACCTATATTCAGACGTTTTAGAAAAGGATTTCAACTTGAAGTTAACTGACTATTTTGAAGGAAATTAAAATAAAACAATTTTCGCAACCGAAAGTAGCATGACAATAATGATTACCAGTACCTGCGTGTAAAATACGATCTGTATTTCATGCTTAAGCCTACTTTTACCACCTAAGGCTGTCAAAAAGACATGTGCGAGTACTCTAAGAATTGATATGTCTAGTTTTAGACGAGCAACGGGGTGTTCTTATGTGCTAATAAAAACAAGTGTTTTTGACCTTTTTTATTGTGTGTATTTATGTTAGACCAGAGACTAAACAAACTCAGAGAGATGTAGAGACACCACCCCACGGTCGACGGATAGGAAAAGCCTAAGGCATTAATAAAACATTCAAGCTTTCTTAGTTGTGCATTTTGTTGTACTATAAAAAAACCGGCCAAGTGCGAGTCAGACTCGCACACGAAGGGTTCCGTACCATAAACCTTAGTTTTTATTTGTTGTTATAGCGGCAACAGATATACACAATCTGTGAAAATTTCAACTGTCTACTTATTACGGTTCTTGAGATACAGCCCGCTGACAGACTGACGGACGGACGGACGGACGGACAGTGGAGGCTTAGTAATAGGGTTCCGTTGGATACCCTTTGGGTATGGAACCCTAAAAACTAGCTTTTGCCCGCGACTTCGTGCGCGCATGTCCCGTACCCGTACAGCATATAGCCTTTCTCATGAATATAAAAAGACTTTCCAAATCCGACTGGGAGTTCCAGAGATTAGCGCGTTCAAACAATCAAACTCAAAGCTTTATTATAATAGTATAATAAAGCTTTGAGTTTGATTGTTTGTTACTATACTATAATAGTATAGTATAGTATAGTATAGTATAGTATAGTATAGATAAAATATTACTACGTCCTGCTCCTGACTGAGCCTTCATAGAAACAGTTCATGTACAGCTTGTCAAAAGTTAACTAGCAGCTAAAACTATAACGAGGATCCTGCTTGCTAGAAGGAGTTTATTAATTCTGGGAAATGCAGCAGTTGATACCTACGTGTGAGCGGGGAGAATGGTGCTGTGATGTACTTTGTTCATTTCACTTCTAGGGAAACGTAGGTAAGTGTGGTGATGTTGTACTATCTAAAAAGGAAACTGACTGACTGTACAGCTAAAACTGACGGGACTAGGAACATGATATTTTGCGCAAGGCTTTGTTTTATCACTGTTTTGTGGTTATTGAAAATACAACCTTGGAAACAAAAGAAAAGGGGCAGAGTCATTTGAACTAAATCTGCGCAGACGAATTCGCGAGCGAATTGCTATTTTCTATATTAATTAGATAATCAAAAAACATAATTTTATACCGTGCGTGTTTTGATTCGTCGTTAAACAAACCAGTTCACAATTGTGTGTTTCGGCAAAATACAAAAAGTCGTATTTATTTAAATATTATTTAAATAATTTCTAAGAGTAATATAATTTTCGTAACTCATACTTTTAATAAAGGCTCATGATTTTATTACTTCAACGAAACTAATTAATTAAGTAATATTAAATCATAATTTTCTTTTGAACACACGCCTCTAGCGACCAGTGACATCCCTAGAGCTGACAGCTGCGCGTGGGATGTGAAATATCCAAAATGTTTAGTCATTACCGAGACCTTCAAAGCTTTGAAATGCGTGAGATTCTCCTCCAATTTCTATTTCAATGATTGTAAGTAGGCTAAGTATATATGCTTATTCATTGCAGAAATCCTTTATGGCTTCTTATAACGCATGCCATTATCCAATACGCTTTCTCGCGACACATTCAATCCAGCCCTGAGTTTGTATCGACCCTTAACATCGTCACGAAATATTACCCTATTTATAAGAAACATTGTTACTGTGCTGTGACGGATATTCTGAAGAATGCCTATGAAAATGTCAGAGTAGGCAATAACCTCCTCTTTATTGCTACGCTCTTATAATTCTGGAGTCCCGATGACTGAAAAAGTTACTGTGTCAAACAAAATGTTTTGTTAGTGATTGTACTTTAATAAGTAAAGCTCAGCTCACAGCAATCCATCAAGGCAGCAATTTGTTCAGTTAAGATTTAGAAGGTTTATCCTTAAGTCGAAATTAAAAACACTCAGAGAATATACAAAATACAGAACATATATTTATTTATTTATAAATTACAGGAAAATTTATAATAATTAGGACAAATAAAACTAAGTATGAGAATACTTCCGGTTCCGGTAGTTTTTTGTAGAATCTTCTTCATGATCTCAGTTGTATTGGTCCGTAAACACACCCACACACACACAACACGTTATACTCAACGAAATTCATGTAAATGTATCTAGGTACTGTTATCTGAACAAAGCAAAACAGAATAAGGGACTGTTATCTATCTACCTACTTGTATAAGTTTGGTAAGTCAACAAGGAACGATGGCCGAAACCAATGGGTTAACGATGACCAAGGCTCACCATGGCGGTAACAAAATAAACATTGGGGGAACTTCTAACTCAATTATCGTTACATTGTTTTCAAGTTTGTTTACATACCCCTGTAATAACCCGTTTTGTGTCTCAATTACAATGGAATGTTGGGAAATGATGACCGACTTTCAATAGGTCATCTAAATATTGGACGTGAATTGAAACTAAACTTTGTTCATGGTGATTTTAGTGATATATCCGAAAATTATTTCAGATATATCATTCTAAGGGCTCATACACACGAGGACGATTCGGGTTTTTAACCGTCTTCCAAAAAAGGGAGAGGTTCTCAATTACTTTTTTGTTTTATGCATGTACACCGATTACTCCGAGGTTTCTCATCCGATTTGTGTGATTCTTTAGTTCGATGAGATATTAGATACTTGCCATTTGGTCCCGTTGAAATTTTCAGCTTTTGCTTATTTCAATTTTTGCGTAGATGAAGACGTAGTCGTCTAAGTATCACCACTTAAAATTGAAAAAAAAAAAAACGATTTTTAAGTTATTTTATACTTTGTGGTGTTTTTTTGGAAGTCGGTTATATTTTTTTGTTGATGAATTATTATTTTTTTCGTCAATTTCGGATCCCATGTCAATGCCTTATTCTATCTTTCTTCTGATGGGTTATGAATCAAGAATCCCAAGTTGAATACTTATCAAACTATACTTCAGCATGAAAATCTGTGAGACTTTGGCAAGAAAGTAGGGTTGCCACGTTCTTAACTCTATATCCTCAATTAAAAACGAGGCCTTTGAATTGACAAGAATAATAATTCTAAGTATAAATTAAACAACAACCTTAATACCCACTTTCAATTTGCTCTATCAATGTAAAATGTCACGCAAATGAACATAAAATGAACAGATAACGAGTTTTTGCCTCACCGAACCGCTGACATAATCACTACCAGAAGAGAACGCTAAAACAGAAGACTGGTAAATAAGAAGTGACAGGCCGGAGCCTACCGCTGGCGACAGTCTAACACCCAATTTACATAAGCGCACTTTATGACCAACAAACTCAAAACTACCATTAAATTAGCACACACGTTGGTAAGTTTTCTAAGTACCATGTATCACTTTGCATCCTCTAATCTAGACTATGATTCATAACAATAATGGAGGCCAAAGTACTGGCATATGCGATTTCTCGTCGCTGTCGTTGGTCATAGAGAATACGTGAAATGAATATTCATTGGTAGGATTTCATCGATTTATCTCTTTACCGCGGATCGGTTACGTCCTCCTGTTTCTACTACTTAGGGACATTAATGCACATTAAAAGTCATTTAGTAATAATGATGCTAGTTTTAAAATTCACTTTTTTCTAGATTACTTGTTGAAATTTTCACAGAGTGTGTATTTCTATTGCCGCTATAACAACAAATAATAAAAATTAAATTAAAATGGGCTCCCATACAAGAATTGTGTTTTGTTTCTCAAATTACGGTACGGAATCCTCCGTGTGAGATTCCGACTTGCACTTGGCCGGTTTTTATAGTTTCGATAAAGCAAAATTTGCCGGACAAAATTAAAATAAATATAAACATATTTTTTACCCAGGTATCATCCCTATTCGTTACTGTAATTTATTGCAGTGTTTAAGAATACAAAACTCATTGCTACGTTACTCATATCGTATAATAGATAATCCCTCCTGAATGTCTGAAAGTACGACAAGTCGATGCGACACGATGCTAAGTCACCGTGACGCGTATGTAAACCACTCCATACATTGTTGGAGCCATGAGAAAGCACGAACACTACAGTATGTGCAGTTAAATGAATCAGAATTTCATCTCCCTGCATGCCGACCGCATGCGAAACAATTAAATCTAACAGTGTAACGCAGCGTGCGTTTAATGTATTTTAGGGGAATTAATGTGAAACTGCCTAACAAAGTGACCAAGTGGTGTAGTGCGACAGACCTTAAAGGTTACACTGTACCTATTCGCACGATCAAAACTAATAACAGCAATCATTTAGTTACGCTTGAGTTAACCTTGAATCTGTCGATACTTGTCTAACTTAATCTAAGTCGCGCAAGTTGAAAAGTCTTATTGGACTAATTTTGAAGATGAAACTTCTAAGTTATGTCATACTATAGATCTTGGTACACAAGTTCCAAAATAATCGGTTTTCCCTAAGAGCTTTTACGCGCCCTGATATTCACGTAATTCAGAAACATGCCACTACATTGCCTCCGGCCAATTGATAAAATGCCTCGCAAGTTGTATCGACGTTAACGTCACAATGGAATTGCAATATCGTCGCACGTTTGTTTTTTAATCAATTTAATTAGCGTGACTATGGATGCCTGAGCGACACCGCCACATAACGACAGCGCGAAATACCGACCAAGTTGCATGTTTGTATTGCTACTTTATTACGACTGTGAAAAAAAATCGTCCGTTGCTATCCATACCATTGCATAGTTAAATCAATTTGGAATCCCTATACCGAACGCAAAATACCTTGTCACATATTTAAAAACCGGCCAAGTGCGAGTCGGGCTTGCCCACCGAGGGTTCCGTACAAATTTGTAGCTACAAATTACTTTAAATAAACCCTATATTTTTTTTAATGATTTCATTATCTATGTATAGTTTTCAGACTTTTCCCTATACTTATTTTATAAGACGGTATTACTTGGAATCAAAATGTATGGGGAAATACCCCATACATTTTGATTCCCTGTGTCGAAATATACGTTTTTTGCAACACAAACGACCGTATCTTTTTTACGTTAACTTATACTTTTTACATATACCGACTATATGGTTTTAATTTCAACTCGATATCTCCACGCATTCCCGAAATAAACCGTCTTGACAGACAGACCGACGGACAACAAAGTGATCCTATCGTCGCCTTAGAATGAAAACCTCGGGAAAAATTTTTGATCAAATTTACTTTATTGCATTTCTAGAAAGAAAACCTCGCAACGCACATCCTGATCAGAATAATTTGTTCATTCGATACTCGTAGCGCCATCTATGACAATAAATGAGAACCTCTTTAATACTTGCATCTGTCAGTTTGGCATGAATATACCTTGCAACGAACGTGTTTCGAGTCTATTCTACTGTAACTGTATAATTTATTGTTAAATTTGCGGATTAAACCATATTAATTAATCAAAAAGCATAAAAGTCGACGTACAAAAGTATTACAGCACAGTGTTTTCTTCCTCCTGAAAAGAAACTTCTTTTACACTTATGAGGTTTTCACTCTAAGACGTCGCTATAAGGGTTCCGTTTTATTCTTTTGAGTTACGGTACCCTAAAAATGACGATAAATGTCTGTCATCATTTCATATTTTAGTGATCCGTTAAATAGTGCAGAATTAATTTCCATTAGTTAACAAAATCCAGTTGTTCGTTCCGATTCATATACCAAAACTTATATAAGAACCACCGCTGGAAAACCTGCCTTCAAATAAAAAAAATGCATCCAAATCGGTTCACCCGTTTAAGAGCTACGGTGCCACAGACAGACACACAGACACACGTAGCGTTCAAACTTATTACACTCCTCTTTTTTGGTCTGGCGTTAAAAAAATTATACAAATAAATTTTCCATAGTCGATTTTTTATAAACTTGGAACTCGTAAAACTGTGTTATCAGTTAATATTTATTTATTTATAACAATCTTACCTACACTATCATTATAGATCTATGATCCAATGCGACAGAGTGGTCTTACTAACTAAATCCTAAATTTACACCTTATACCTAGTTAAAAAATATCTTAATCTAAATAACTTATTACATATAGTGTAACTTTTGCGAATTCACTCAAGTTGCACCACAATACATCAACCCTCCCGTGAACCTGATTCACCACGCGTATGGCTCTAGTGAGAGGAGTTCTCGCGAGCAGGTTGGTCCTGGCTGCAGGCACAGCGAGCAGGGGCGGGCGTTACCGCCTCCACACGTAACGGTCGGGCACGCACAGCTGTAGGTGTCGCAGCAGTCCCGGGTTATGCGCCACGCCACGTAGTAGTTTCACTACATACGCTACGAGCGAAAACTACTTTAAAACGTTAATTACTTTCAAACGTGTGAGCGTTACTGGCTCCAAAACAATATTGAAGCTTTCCTTGAGAACATCGTAGATACCCACAAGTCTCAGAAGGGTAAGAGGTTCTGAGAAAGGCCTTGGAGTTGCAAAGGTCTAACACACTCGTGACTTTGATGCCCTTATCAGTATTTTTACGTGAGACTCTCTCTGAACTCTAACTTCGAATAACTTATCTCTCCTACTGCCTACCTACTATCCAATCCTACTAATCCTACTATCCTACTTTAATTAATATTATAAATGCGAAAGTTTTTGAGGCTGGATGGATATTTGTTTTTCTTTCACGTCAGAACGCCTGAAATGATCTTCATGAAATTTGGCACAGAGGTTTTACTCTGGAATAACACGAAGGCTACTTGTTATCCCGGGAGTATATTCCCTAGGGATCAAACGGCTGAAGCCGCTGGCAGAAGCAAGTAATATTATTTGTGAATGTTTGTGGTGATGAATAGATGTTTGTTAATCTTTCACGATAAAGCTACTGAACGGATTTGGAAGAAATTAACACAAAATACTTTTTAACTCAGGAATATGATCCCTTGGGACGATTTCTAACTTTCACGTGGGCAAAGCTGCTGACAGAAGTTAGTACTTTATAAAATCCTAAAGGGATAGATTCTCGTACAGTTACTATTTGGTACAATTCCTGATTATATCCGAATTTAGTAATAATACAGAATTCAATTTGCCGTGTGGTATCCGGCAAGTAAAAAGAATAGGCCACCCCATCTATTCCTCTATGAGTGTCGTAAGAGGCGACTAAGGGATATTAGGTAGCCAGATTATGAGGTGAAAATTTCTTATCCGTTTTGGCTCTGGTAAGTGGTAACCGATATATGGTGGTATTTCCATGAATTTAGCTGGAATTTTCACAAATGCTAAACCTTTTAGTAGGCAGCGGTACAATAAGAGAAAGCATTCCAGAAACTACAATAGCAATCCTACCAAGCTGCCAAACTTGGTGACTATGGCAAATCCCCCTAAATTAGTAGCAACCCAGATATACAGTCTTCGGTTCCCGACAGCTGCACTATTCCTGGTCATGGTACTGGCCATGGTACTGGCCATGGTACTGGCCATGGTACCGGCCACGGTAACGGTGCGGTGGAGGGTGCTAAGAATCCCCGGGCTACGGCAGTGTACCGACACCGTTGAATTGGAAGTAGAGTAACATCGTATTACTGGCACATCGTGGGACTATCGGAGATCCGAAGTCAAGGGGAGGAGACGACATCCCTCGATAGTGGCCTCTTGATCTACTTCCGAGAAGGACACCAACCATCCTGTGGTTGGCGCTCTTTGGCTTACGTTCAGCAGTGGACGGCAATTGGATGATGATGATGATAGAGTTCAATATGATCACGAAAATTGGGAATAATTCAACGAGTAATTCTATAGAGGTAACAAAATTTCAGTAACCATGTCCTGAATAAAGTACCTATTGTTCGTAGTCAGAACTACTACGTTCAGTAGCATATATTCAGCCTCTGTATTTAGCAGCGACAAAATTAAACTTTTCATTAAACTGAAACAGTAATCCACATTGCAATAAATTTTAAAACTGCAACATAATTTGGTTATTATAGAATTCCGAAAGCCACATAAACAATGATTAACGAGTGATTATTTTTAATTAGCTTCTGCCTGCGGCTTCGCCCGCGTGGTCCGTATAGAACATATTCCCGGGATAAAAAGTAGCCTATGTCCTTTATCAGGCTCTAGACTATCTCTGTACCAAATTTCATTTAAATCGGTTCAGTAACTTTGGCGCGACAGACAGACTGAGTTACTTTTACATTTATAATATTGTGGGTGTCATTATCGTGGTTTCCGAGTCCGCGAAAATGGCCTCGAAATCAAAATCAAAGTGGACGCCAGTGACGCACATTTTTTAACATGGGATGAGTATAATTTTCACAGTTACGGGGTAACTATAGAATCCATACTGTGCGTCACCCGAATCGCACTTCGCCAGTACTTTAGATATCAACTAACTGATGAACGGTCACAATTTATTGTGATAATGCATGAAGCCGCTGAAATTTGTGCTCAGCGCAATTTGCACGGTCACGTATGTCAATATGTAAAATAGTCCAAATAAAATAAATTATTATGTATTATAACCACGGATTTCTGAATTAACAATTTGAAGTTGAGTAGATATTGTCAATGTCTACTGTGGCCAGAAAACCTGCCATGGCAATAAAAGTTTGACACGTTTCAACTCTAAATACTCAATCAGAAACAGGGCCCACAATTGTATAACGCTATTTTATAGTTTTGTACACCTACCGCAATGTGTGTCCGACCCCTTATCCGAAATTTACGTTTCTAGATCGAGTTGTTTTCAGAGAAATCACCATATATAACTTCGTAAAAAAATATATAGTATAGATACATGTGAGATCTAGTGACTTTTTTGGTTAAAAACACGATATTTAACATTTTGATCGATAAAAAAAAATCAGGAAGTAAAGTCGATTTTGAAAGTAGATATTTTAAGTTGTATGAGACTTGTGGGAACGCAATTTTTATGAAAATTTAACATTTCATTTACTAATCGGGTTTGACAGGGATATTATTGGATAGATTTATAATATGGCACTTATTTTTTTTATATTAAATAAATACGTGAAAAACGGCTCGCGCGCACCGCGCTAGTGTCCTGCCGGGAAAAGGGAAAAGGTGCTGTCGGGAAAAGGGGCCCTACTGAAAGTTCTGTGTGGGACTTTTAAATAATGCATTGAAGTGTGGCGCTAAATTCGTCTATGTGCCACTACTGCAAATAAAGTCTTCTTTGCTTTGAACTTTGCTTTGAAGACAGTTTTTTTGTTTTTTTTTTTGTTTTTAGGATTCCGTCCTTCAAAAGGAAAAAACAGAACCGTTCTTATAGGATCACTTTGTTGTCTGTCCGTCTGTCTGTTAAGACCCTTTATCTCGGGAACGCGTGGAGGTATCGAGTTGTAATTTAGACCATATACTTAAGATCCCTTGAAGCTGTGAAAAAATCCTAGTTATAAGTTAACATAAAAAAGATACAGCCGATTATGCCGCAAAAAAACGAATATTTCGACACTCAAGGGAATCAAAATTCATAGGGTATTTCCCGTTGACCTAGAACTATGAAATTTGGCAAGTAATACAATACATTATTTTTTTATACCACAGGTATAGGGAAAGGTCTAAAAACTATACATTTGTAATTAAATCATGAAACATATAGTCTTAAGTACGTAATCAATCATCTAGCGTAATAAACCACTGATTGGATTCAAAATCTAGGTAATTTAAAAAAAAATAGTTTTATCCCGAGTAAAATTCAGCGTTTTTTTGTCTAAATCGACTAACAAAATCAAAAGATATTAAAGTTTTAAGTTTAGGAAAAAAGTTCCTAATGTATTCTGATCAGTCAGAGCGCCATCTATTGAGACAAAATGAAATGCATGAAAGCATGAAAATAATACCATAACAAGTTATTTGTTAAACTTTTAACACGTACTAAAATTAATTAATATCTTATCGTTATTAATCGTAATATACGATCTTGAACGTCTTCCGCTGCCAAATACTATGTCAGTTTACGAAATGGTCGATAGATGGCCTTGCACTGATGACGCGTTTTTCTGAATCACGCTGTTAATATTTTCCATCGGAGAACGACTCTCACACAATTTTAAACAGTGCAGCGTTGTAGTTCGTTAGGCGTAAAGGTTCAGTTTCTAAAAGGTCTTCAAAAGATCTGCTATGGTCCAAATTTGTTAAATCTCTGATTTGTTCTGGTTCTTAGCTCGGAAAAAACTGCGAAACTTGATTCCTGAACTTATATAATACGTACCTACAAATTTATGCGGAACCCTCGGTACGCGAGTCCGAATTGCTCTTGACCGTTATTTTTATTTATACTTCAGATAAAAAAGTCTATCTTTTTAAAAATAATTAAATAGATGAATATCTAAGTAACAAGAAATATAATGCATGATACCTGCGTTGGAGTCCCGGCTGCCCATAACGGGCGCAATATGCGGCCGCTCCTCGTCCAAGATGAGCACGCCGCTGTTCGACCACACCGACAGCACGTGTGCCACACACGTCACGTTCACCCGCCCCTGTCACACACAACCCTAATTATACGCCAATCGTTGCAATTTAAACCTTATATCAATAAACATAGAAGTCACATGATGTGTGCTTGTGATAAACAAGACCAATTACTAGGTGGTGGGTTCAAGCCAATTAATGCAACTCAACTGTTTAAAAATCGAACATCGAATATACTTATCCTCAACGTTTCATTTTTTAAACTATTAAATTACTGCTCTTGAACCGAAACGAAACAAACACATTGCGTAATTTATTTATATTAACTTCACAGAAAAGTAACAACAATTCACTTTTCAATCGCTGAATTGAATTTCATGAAACTGATTTCATTTTATAACAAAATTCACGTATGTGTTTGAAATTTTGGACTACAGTTGCGAACAGCACTCTGGTTGATAATATACGATCCGTTCGCAACTATTGTAACATTTAGGTATACATGTATGACCTAATGTTGTTAGTGTTTGTACCTAGAACAAAGGTTTTGTCCGTCAAATAATTAAATACCAGACTTTGAAATATGACTGCAGTGCGAAAAGTTATTAGTAAATCAAATTGAACACACGTGAAACTTCATAGAATAAGAGTGATGTAGCGTGAGAGCGGGTAGGAATGTAGGAGAGCTTTCTAATCTCTTGTGTTACAAAATGTTTCTAAATACGTTTAGGAACATTTAGTGAAACTTCTTAGGCCGCGATTCCACTGTCGCATTAGATCAGACTCCAGAGAGTTAAATTTCTCGTTACCTACGGGGATCAGTGAGTTAAATTTCTCGTTACCTACGGGGATCAGTGAGTTAAATTTCTCATTTCTTGCGGGGATCAGTGAGTTAAATTTCTCGTTACCTACGGGGATCAGTGAGTTAAATTTCTCGTTACCTACGGGGATCAGTGAGTTAAATTTCTCGTTGTGTCGTTCTGATCCAATGCGAGAGTTGAATCGCGGCCTAAGAAGTTTCACATAAAAGTCATGCTTGGCCCAAGCACAGTGTTTTACCAAACTATTTATACAATTCACAGTACCTCAAAATAAGATAAGCAAAGCCCTGTTTAAATCTAAAGGAACTTAACTAAGCGACAAAGTAATCACTAGCAAAGAGCGTAACTTACTTTGCGAAAGTGTACCGACTGTACTCTTATAACAAGCTGGCTGAACGACGATGATTTATTGGATTTCTCTTCTTCAATACTAATGTTCAATTTATTTGCTATTTGCTCTAGTCTGGGCGCGAGGCGGGTGGTGCTTTCCTCCTTGTTTTTCGGATTGCTATCTGCGTGGGGCATGCCCACTGCTCCGTCGATATTGCCGGGAATGTCTATTACATTGTCGGTCACCGGCTCCTCGTAACCCGAGATTGCGTCCCACGGACTGAATATAATTCTATTTGCATCTTCGAGCGACGTGTCGGTTATCACAGGTTTTCTTCGCTCGTATGATGTGTCGTGCAGCGGAATATCCAACCCTTTCACCTGCAATGGAATACGATATTAGAATTTTTATATCTATTTCATGTCACGGAAAATAAAGTTTGTTATGCACGTACGATGGATCGTGATATTATTTTCATCAAGCTTTAATAATATTTTGTAATTTCGAAACAGACTTTATTGATTCACTTTAAATAATTAACGTTATTAGTTCATTGATCAAACACTGTGGGAGTACAAATGCCTCTCATCGTTCGAAGCATTTTCTGTTTACAAACGAGAGGGGTCGAGAAAAACGAAGCGGAACTCGAAATTTCAATGGTGTCCAATAAATGCCGAATGAATTATTTGCCTTACAATTCACAGCCTATTAAGCACATTTAGGGCCCGTTTCAGTGGCCGGAACGAAATTGTCTATCAGATGAATTAAAAATTGGGACAGAAATTGAATCGTGAGGACCAGAATATTAAAAAAAATATATAAAAAGTTTTTAAGTTTCATATTATAATTTATAGGCCTGTGGCGTTGGGCGGGCAACATACCTAAGTAGTATAAATAGAATGTAGTGGGAGCCAGAAGTCGGCGTTCATCGAAGTGGTCCGCCTAGGTAACGCTGGCATGATGACTTAGAAGAATCATGTGACGATGGCTAGAGAAGGCAACACACCGGAAAGTGTGGAAGGTTATGGGGGAGACCAATGCCCAAAAGTGGTATAAAATATAGGTTGAAAAACAAAGATAAACTTCGGTTATAGTACCAATTACTATTTTACATCCTGTAATAGGTAAAACTATTTTAAGGTCTTAGTCAGTAAGAGTATGACCCTGCCTTCCACTCCGCCCAGATCGGAAGGAGGCATTTGATGATTTCCCATGCTTAAAAAAACTTGTAATATTTTGTAATTTGTTAATGTGACTTATATCATTACCAGTGTCTTCAGTTCTTCTAAGGTCTATCTAAGATCTTGATAAATACTTGACACATTACCTCCTGGCCATTTAAAAGCCACGTGAGGTTTGCCGGAGGGTCAGCCGGCGGCGATGTGCAGTTGGCTCGGAGCATGTCCCCTATTGAGTACCAGCTCTTCTGTGCCCGCACGCTGGGGCCCGTATCCGGTAGCTCTGGAAATAGCGCTTCATTTAATTTGAAAGAAAAGAAAGAAAGAAAAAGCGTTTAATTGCCCCAAGCATGACGCTTACCAAAAAAAAAAAAAAGAAATTAAATAAAACTAAATTATAAAAATAGGGAAGATATGCGTCATATTTGTGCAAAACGGCCATCGCTCAGCATAATGCTGGGACTCGTGTGCGAGACAGAGCCACAGCGCTGGTTTTCAGCGACAGCCGGCGTTAAGTATGTGAACTAGTACATGTAAAGAGGCTAAATCAACCCCAAAGAGAAATTTTTCAGGAAAAGGCGCTTAGTTTCTGATAGCTGAATAAACAAATATGTATATAGGTACTTAAAGAGTAAAAAAAAATATTTAATTATAAAGACAGACTTAGGAGTAAAATAAATAACAAGAGTTGTAAACAATGACACACAAAAGTTAATGAATATTTACCATTGAAAGTTATTCGAAAACAAACAAACTCTGTACGAAAAGTAATAATGCAAATAGGAAATGTAAAATGTGCGACAATGTCCTAATTATAAAAATGACATTTTCCGGTACGAAAAGGAACCAGAATTTGATAATTTACTTATTTTGTTCTTCGTTAGCTTTTGTACAGTCACTAATTATATTCAACGAAGTCATTATAAATGCCACTGGCGTCTTTATGCACCTCGGTACAGTGGCACACACAAATTTTGCCGCTGCCGGTTGTTAGGTACTGCACGAGTATATCCCGAAAGCTCTGCGACTGCACAAGGTGATTTACGTAGCAGCTGACTCTACAGACTAATTAAAATGCCAGTCCAACATGAAAATTGAACAGAGTTATTGTTTGTTTGCTCACTGAACCAGACTTGTACACAAAGATACTACAGACAGAGAGGCGCAGTAAATAGATGGCAATAAATCACATGGGTCGCGGTAGCACGCGTTTCAATGCGCGTCGCAGTCGACGTTGCATATTCATCTTCCATACGCGCGGTTCCATTTTGCCCACGAATTTCGTAGAAAGCGGTTAAAACGCCGAACAGACAAAATGGCGGCTCAAACTAAAACTCGGCATGCTTTTGTTTGCCAGCAGCGCCCTCTATTACGACGAAGCGGTGGAACTCCGCGCCGAGCAAAGTTTTAAGTGTTTACATTCCTGTTCTGTCGCTTTTTGCCAATTCTACTTAATGGGAACGCAGGGAGTTTTCCAGCACCTCGTTTAATTTGGCCGCGGTGGGGTATATTTTAGTGTTTATTTAATACGTCAAGATCTCACTAAAAGCTGACTTACTTTATTGAACAAACAAATTCTGCTTTCGTTTCGTATGTTATTCGATGTTCAGTTATTGTACAGGGGAATGTTATGGACTGTATATATCTATATTGACACAGTTATAACCCTGGTCGAAGTCTACTCTCTCGTAATGTATTAAAACTGCTATATTTTATTACGATTTCTTTTCTGAAATATACTTAGAAGAACCAACTCGTATGTTGAAATAGATATCATGTGCGTATGTGTAGTGGCCAAATATTCTCCTTTAAATAAAAATACCATATATGTAATTGTCGAGAATCATCACCATTTACTTATTTTGTCGGTCAAGTCAAAATGTAGGGAAAACGTTTTTACCGTAAAGTTTATTTACTTAACGTGCTGGACCATCAAAACCTTTAAAAATATCTTCTACATAAAACTTGAAACCAAATGAATGAAACATCTTAAGCAATTAGTCAATGAGTTGAACAAAACGTGGCTTCCATCCAGGAACCTGTCAGCAGGGCCTCCACCAGAGCGACAGGCGACAGCTTCCGATCCTCCGTGTGCACGTACTAAATTCTTAAATCGGAGACTTACGGAGTCGTGCCAAGTAACCCGCGACGATAGAAACAAAACAACAACTGTGGAAATATTAAAGTTTTCCTTGGGTTTTAAATTTTTACAATAATTTTTATTTTGTTATTTTTTGTTTTTTTGTTGTTTTGTTTTAGTTGTAACTGCATTGTTGCTGTTCGTTGACAGTGGGGTGAAATTTCACTTAAAATGTCAAATTAATAATAAGCTGTTGAGTTTCCAATAAATAAACAAATAAATAAATTAAATTGGTCTTCAGAATTTAATTTATAAGTGTTTCAATCAATTAATCACTAGTTTATTTTATTGATTTAGCAATCATATAGGTATATTACAATATTTATTTCCTGGCTGCTCTCCGTTGACCTAACTTTCGGGAAACACACATTATTCCGGGACATAAATCATAAATCACTGAATAATACAGAGGCATATAGAAGTTATCTTTTACAAAAAAAAAGAAAACAAATAAACAATATAACGCATTATTACATTGATTAAGATTTAGATAAAAAGTGAGCATGAACATTTTGCAATGTTAACACGAGTGTTTGCAATCTTAATGGACCTATAAATATTTTCCGATGAAAACAAAATAAAAAATACATGTACCTAGAAAAGCTTTAAGTCCGCTTCTATACACGAACATAAATAAAAAGTTGTTTTGTTTAGCACATTTTTTGATGATGGATTAATCCCAGAGGTTGATGTTAGCAAGTGCCGACACCGTTTATTATTACAGCTAGCCTAGTAGATTTTGAAATTATTTTGTACCATAACAGAGCTGATGTCAGTACACAAAATACCTTAAGTTCACCATTGTACCTTTATGCATGAAGTTTTACATAAATAAATACACAATATATAAAACTCGAATCACTCAACGATAAGTCAACACACGAACCAACTTTATTCAGTCATAAGCGATATCTGAAGTACCGAGTTGCAAATGACACTTCGATATTTACTGAAACATGTATACGCCGCCATTGAAGCTGCAATAACGGCGCTCATTGTGCACGTTCTCGAGACAGACGAATTCATCGGAAACGTATCAACACGCATATTGCTTACTCGCACTTGTCAGCGGTATTGTACCTCATACCTCATGGTTTATTTATGCAAGCCCAGAGTACTCCATACAGGAAATGTATTCCATACATTCGTTGTTCTCAGCACGGACCGGGGAGAATAGTTAGCCGAATTGTGTTTCAATTTGTCCGTGGTGTCATGATTGTAAAACATTTCCGTGCACGTCTGTACTGAGTTCGGTTTATGGAGATGATTATTGAGCACAATATGGCGATATTACTATTAAAATGGAATTGTTTTGGTGCAGCTTGTTGTTGTCACATAACCGAATATACTTTTTGACAAAATCAAGTTAAATATTTTAATTGCTTCAAAATTGATCAATTCCAACACAATATAAAAGAACCGGCCAAGTGCAAGAAGGACTCTTACACGATGGGTTCCATACCATAACCGAAATAAATTAGTTTGTTGTAGGCTTGCATACAAGAAACGAATTTATTTTGGTTATGGTCCCTTTAAATAATAATTTGAAAGAATGAAAGAAAAAGCGTTTATTTGCCCCAAACATGACGCATACCAAAAAAAAATTGAAATTAAGTAAAACTAAATTATAAAAATAGGGAAGATATGCGTCATATTCGCACAAAACGGCCATCGCTCAGCATAATGCTGGGACTCGTGTGCGAGACAGAGCCACAGCCCTGGTTTTCAGCGACAGACGGCGTTAAGTATGACGTCGATCGGAGCGGCATAAAAGTAATTAAACATAATAACGTGATAAGTAAACATAAAAAATAAATACATAAGGGTAAAATATAATAAATAAGACGGTGAGAAGACGGCAACACACTGTTGTGCAGACGGTGGAATGTGGCTGATTAGTAAAGGTGCGCCCAACTCTAAAAAAAAAAAGTAAAAGAACAGCTAGTTATCTGGGCGCACGAAAGACAACAAAATCTAAAATCCATGCTATGCGCACATTGCGCACGCCCACAATTTATTTTATTTTTTTATTATTAGTTGTTATAACGCCAATAGAAATACACACTGTCAAAATTTAAACTGTTGACCTGTTTCGGCTCTTGAGATTCAGCCCGCTGACAAACAAATGGACGGAGGGACGGATGGGAGGATGAACACATGAACGGATGGACGGATGGATGGATGGACGCTGGACGGATGGACGGATTGACGGATGGACGGATGGATGGATTGACGGATGGACGGATTGACAAAAGGGTGGATGGACGAATGGGCGGACGGACGGATGGGCGGGTGGACAAATGGACGGCTGGACGGATAGACGGAAGGACGGGTAGACGGATGAACGGGTGGACGGAAGGATGATGCACGGGTGGACGAATGGACGGATGGACAGATGGATGGAGGGATGGATGGATGGATGGATGAATGGACGGATTCACGGGTGGACGTATAGACGGATAGATGGATGGACGGATGGACGGGTGGACGGAGGGCTGGATGGACGGATGGACGGATGGATAAACGGACGGATGGACGGGTGGACGTATAGACGGATAGATGGAAGGATGGATGGGTGGACGGATGGCAGGATGGGCGGATGGATGGATGGATGGACGGTTGGACGGATGAACGGATGGACGGATGGACGGAGGGATGGATGGACTGACTGACGGACCCGATGGGTAACCAGCGGGACTATAAAAATAAGATTTTACGAAATTATTTTTTCTTGTAAACAAGTGGGCGGAAATCTGAAACATTTTGACATTTGTTTAGCGTCTATTTGCGGACTTCATTCGTGGAAAATGCTTGAGGCTACCCTAGTGAAACTTCCACGAGGTGGCATAAAAAGCCGAGATGCGATGGGATATAAATGTATGTGGCGCAATAAAAGTAGCATCTTTGGTTTATATATTAGCGAATTTAACATTCAAAGTAAGCATTGAAAATATTTGAATAGAAAATAACAGTGTAGTCAAAAGCAATTAAACCTCTTAGATTCCACCCAAAAAACGACGAAACATTCATATGAACCTTGTTTTCAGGAATATTTTGTTTAGCTTGAGGTTTTTCTTTGAGGGCATTGTATCTATTATAATAAATTTAAATAAAAAGCTTAGGTTATAAGTTTAATATTTTTCTCGCTTTTCCAACAGATGATCAGTAAGTTTTGAATATAATATTCGAAACTTACTGATTTTTTGTGGGCTGTGTTTATGATAGACTCGACGTCTACACGAGACAAAATTCTCGTCTCTGAAATAAAAAGGTGTGTTATATAAACAGTACGTACGATATTCGCATGTCGAGAGGTGAGAATCAGCAAGTGACATATTTGGAGGCGAGTTTTTATTATTGCTTCAGGGTAAATGTTGTAGCCATATGATGAAATTCGCCAACTTGCCGGACGGGAATAACTCTCCTCGTATAAATGGGAACAAATTCGTGAGTCAAATAAAAGGATAACGAGTGAGAACTTCGGGTCGCAAGTCTTTGAGCCTACCTATAGACAGATACACGTTAACGCAAGCAAGCTCCACTGTAACCGTAAATTAGCCAAGATAAACCTTAATCAAACATCCCTTGTGTTCGATTCCTAGCATTTATTGCCCAACAATAGTTCTGATTTACGATTTTGGATTGCACGGCGCCGCGCCGGGATTGTTCGTGTTATTTATACGATTGTAAAATGAACTAAGATACACTGTAATATTAAATACCTGTCGCTAGCCAGATATTACAAAAGCTGGAAAATCCGAGCGTCAATAAAAATAAACTGCCGCATGCATCAACACTTTAAAACTCTTCTAGATTTCGATGTTTTTTTTTGTGTTTTGGTTTCAGAAATTGTCCTCACATTTTTTTTTATCGATGGGAAATCATCAAATGACTCCTTCCACTCTAGGTGAAGCAGAAGGGAGTGTCAGACTCTTACTGACTAAAACCCATCCGTGTTCCTCCTAGTGCCCTTTGCGTTCCAGGGCCGCGGTGACTTTTTCAAACCAATTCCGCAACCCCGGCAGGCACTGGCCCTAGCGGGCCCCGTCTTCTATACTGACAGCTCTTTGAGGCGCGCGTGAAACACAGCGCGCCGTCGACTCGGACCTGGTTCTGAACGGACGGCGAGCCACTTAATGCTCGCTGTCCGCTGACCCGCGCCTAGGGTGGCCGGGAATCGCGACTCCCGAGCGACGCCCGGGCCGTCTTCTGCTGTTGCGGCGGCTGGGGCGTGAGGTTTCCCTCTCTCTCGCGCGTTCGGCCTCCTCCTTCGCTTGCATAACTGCTCTCTGCAATCTTGCAGAAAGAGGTGGCCGCTTCCCATACCTACTCACCAAATTTTTAATACATATTCGATCATACCAGCTTTATAAAGATGACTGCTGATGCTTTAAGATTATTTAATAAGTTATAACAAAACTAAAGCAGTAAGAAAATCTTTAGTGCCTCATAACATGAATTTAAGAGGTCATCATACCTCTTGAATGCATGTTATAAGCCACTTAAAGAAATAATAACATGCTTAGCTATAATAGAAAATAGCTTTTCATAAAATTAGTTAAATATTCTCCTTCAGGGTTGACAGAACTTTAAGAAGTTCTCGTCTGTCAAAGAATGGAACTTATTATTTGCGAAAATTTCCAATTCCCACAAATATGATTATTTCCCTATTTGTGAGAATAGGGAATATAATGCATGAATAAGATATTTGTCATCTATACAGTTTATCTAAAAATATACCAAAATATTACAGTAACAGTGAAAATAGTATCAAAATTACTCGAAAAACGAAGGAGATATAATTATTTTAAACAAATATATATATCCCTCTGAGGAGCTCGTGGCTAGATATTAATAGCCACATGGGTCAATCTTCAAGGTTAAGCAACGTTTGCCAAGGTTGCTCTGTAGATGGGTGACCATCTTAACATACCGAGTTTCCTCCGTGCCTCGGAAAGCACGTTTAGCCGTTGGTCCCGGCTGTCATTTGTAGATCTTTGGCAGTCGTTACGGATAGTCAGAAGCCGATTCTGACTCCAGTCTTGCCATGAAGTAGGTACCGTGTTACCCAGTTAATGGCTTGTGGAGTTCTGGTAGGCAGCCGCTGCGCGTAAAACACTGGTAAAACATTTCAGCTAAATCCGGTTTAACTGGAAGCCGACCCCAATATAGTTGAGAAAAGGCTAGGCAGATGATGAAATATATATATCCCTCTCGCGAATAAGCTGTTTTCTATGGCAGCTGTATAGGCGTCAAGCATGATGACGTCAAAGTTTACATCGGCTTGTCTTTTTAATTGTAATCTTTGAAGCTTTATAACTTCATCGCCGATAAAGATATTTAAAAAAAAAAATAGTTTGCTAGAGCTAATAAGTATTTCATTTTGCAAATTAAAAAATCTCATGTATATTCCCTACCTAAACACAAAGATAAGGACTATTAGAACCTGCCAGGGTTGCAGAATGCTTCGAAAAAGTTACCGTGGTCCAGGAACGCACAGGGCATTTGAAGGAACACGGTGGGTTTTAGTCAGTAAGATTCTGACACTCCTTTTCGCTCCACCCAGAGTGGAGAGGATTCTTTTGATGGTTTTCCATCTACAAAAGAGGAATATTATAATAAAAATATATATCACGTTACTTTACTTATATACTTAATCAGTTTAACATTTTTTATATCACCTAAATTAGTTTTTAAATGTTGTTCCCACAAGAATTTAAAACAAGCAGGTTGGATAATCATTGATGCCACGGGAAACGAACGCAAATTTTGCTAAATATCTACGCCATTCAAATGGCCTTAAAATATTGTTAAAAAAATTTAGAAAGTATAAAAAAGAACACTACTGGAAAAGGTTCCGCTACGCATCCTCGCGCCACTCAACTACACACCGTTTCGCAGCTTCGCTATGCATCGTCGCACGGCTTAGGTGAAAACAATCACTACACATTTTCGCACCGTTTCTCTTTTTCACACATCTCTAGTAAAAAAGCACCCATAGCGCAAACGTTAACTTAATAGTTTTACCATGACATTAATGCGTATGCAATTCAGTCAAGTCAGATCCCGAAATTCAAAATCGGGAAGCTGACTCGGCTAAATATCGGTATTTTGCACGAACCCACTACTATCTGAACTCTGCAATGCAATCTAATAACTGAGCAATCCCAATGTGCGACTACTCTGACTTTTGGGCTTCTGAGTACCCGCATAACAATCGTCAAAGGAATTTACAAAGGTGTTCCTTCTCCCTGATATTTCCATATCTTTCGATCGCAGGCCTTGTCTACACAGTCAGACTTCTAAAATCTATTCATTTTCTACAAACAGTGGCATAGTATATTTTTTAAGCTTAGCTAGTCAAAACAAAAACGAGATCGTCGATCCGAAAATAGGTAAGAATATTCTGAACATTCTCACGTAAAACATCTGAATTTGACATCGGTGAAGCGCTAGGAGACATGAAATAGCTACAATAATATGTACAGTCAACAAAGCTATTTGGTCATCATCATCATCTGCCTAGCCTTTTCCCAACTACATTGGGGTCGGCTACCAGTCAAATCGGATTCAGCTGAATACCAGTGTTTTACGTCGGCTGCCTACCAGACCTCCACAACCCATTAACTGGGTAACACGGTACTTCTTGGCCAGATTGGAGTCAGATTTACTGGCTTCTATCCGTAACGACTGCCAAAGATCTACAAATGACAGCCGGGACCAACGGCTTAACGTGCTTTCCGAGGCACGGAGGAAACTCGTTATGTTAAGATGGTCACCCATCCACAAACCAACCTTGGCAAACGTTGCTTAACCTTGAAGATCGACCCGTGCGGCTGTTATTATTTAGCCACAAGTTCCTCACGAAGGTGGTCACGAAAGTATCCACGCAAAAATATTTCTTTTTTTCACTGGACTGCCAATATTTATTTCTAATGTGTGCATTATAACTTTTTAAGCTTATAACATACAGAACATAGTTTAAGCAGTTATTCAGTTAGCTGCCTGCATACCCAATAGCTTTGCTGACTGTACACAGCTCTATACTATATTGTAATGGAAAACATTTTTAAAATAAAGCACAGATTTTTTTATCACTGCCATGAAACTCAATCTACGTACAAAAGGCTCCAGTTTTGTGTAATATGTCGTGCGTATTCAGCCTGGTTTGAAGAGGAGGGATATGCGGTAGTTGTAATAAATTTAATTAAATATAGCCACAACACCGACTCCAAACTCGATTTAAAACCTCGGTCAAAAGCCTTTTATGGAATTTGTATATTGCTATAAATAAATCTGACGAAACATATTATATTAGTTCTGCTTCAAAATTCAATGGTTTTTTTTAATATTTGCGACTGTTTACTGGAATTTGTGTGATTTTTAAGTCGTCGAGCCCAAAAAAAAACATTTGTTTCTAAAGCTGTCACAAAAACATTAAATTTTCTGGTTGCGTAAGCCCAGTGGCTTACATGAGCAGAGACAAAAGACTAATGTAGTAGAAACCTTTCCATGTGTACTTCAACTTACCGGGCTGAAGTATGTTCCACATAGTAACCACAAAGTACATTAACATAATTTCCAAGTATGGACAGAAATAAACCGTAAACCTACAACAGGTAGATGTACTACAATACCCTAGTAATCACACAAAAGCCTGTTTGGAACATGCCCTAAATCTCAACTAATTACATTTTGAGCTTATAAGTAAGTAACATTTATCGATAATACCGTCGTTAAATTGAAAGATTTACCTGAATTTTAGGATTGTATCATTTTAGTACTTTTCGGCAAATTTATATTTTATCTTCGTGTCCAAAATATACTATAGGGTTTTAGGTTACCTTCATTTTGAGAAGCTGTATTTGACATTTGCTCTAGTTACGAGTCAAGCGGAGCGTGTTTAAGCAGACATTCGTGCTCTTTGGCTTCCCCAACACATTATAGCCGAAACTTTGCATTGTTAGAATAATGGGCGCCACTGCTGCTACGCCGTAGCCACGGCTACACCTGCTACGCTGTCGTAGCTGATAAACGATGCGCTACGCGTCGAGTCACATTTATGAACTTTGTATTTTGTTGTGGTTCTAGTCTACCAGCCTCCCCGTGCTCAATAGTGAAAGAAGATTAAACACTAACGCCATTTACAGGGTTCCGTAACAGTAACCGAAGGGTAAGGGTGTATCCATCAGCGGGCTGTATCTCATGAACCGTAATAGATAGACAGTTGAAATTTACACAGAGTGTTTTTTGGTTGCCACTATAAAGAAAAATAATAAAAATAAATGAAAGGGGCTAGGGACATGCTGGGAAACTTTGATTCCTCACTGTAGTTTCGCTCTTGGCAGAACAGTCGTTATCATGTCGAGGCGTCCACGTTGGTGGCACGTACAATCTCCTGCCATCTCTCTCTGTTGGCAGACTGACTGGCGCAATCAGTTACGTGGCTCCTAGTGTAAATTTAACTTGATCAGTCCAACGCATAGGTGACCTGCCGCGCGATCTAGTTCCTTTTACCTTTCCCTGCACGACGAGCCGCTCTATCGAGTCGTTATCTCGCCTGGAGACAAAATCCAAAGTACTGCAATAAGCGCGACTGTACTACGGCCCACAGACGCTGCGTTTCGCGTGATGCCTAGCTCTTGGAGTATGGGCACATTGGTGCGGAACTCCATCCACAATATCCCGAATAATTTCCTACAGAACCACATTTCTAGAGCATCTGTCTTCCTCTTTTCCAATTCACGCACTATCCACGTCTCTGTCGCGTAAAAAAATGGGGAATACAAAAGTTGCACGAGCCTTCTTTGGTGGTTTTGGTAATGTTGCGATTTCACTTTAACGCTCGATTGAAATGCTCGGTTTGTATTACTAATTCGCTACAAAAAAATTGGTGACTTAATGAAAAGCGCAATTTTGACCGAAGTTTCAACACTGGTCCATAGAAAATACTATTATTTACATATTTCCACGTGACGCAATTTATTTGAACATGTTTCAAAAACGCGAAGTTTCTGCGTGGGCATTTCACGCGTGTAACAAAGTTACTAGACCCACGCTCTTTCGTAATATACATATGTATATTATGGTTTTATTTTACCAAAATTTATATCATTACGTCTATTTTGGCCGTGATTGTATCCATGGCTCTATATATCAGAATACCAACGCTTCTTTATTTTTTTTATTATTGAAAGAAAAAAAAGAAAGAAAGAAAAAGCGTTTATTTGTGCCAAGTATTGCAGTCTTTGTTGAGATAGGAGCCTTTTTGGCGCCGCACAGGTTTTCTTGCTTGCTTTTTTAGCTTTTATAAATTTACTAGCTGACCCGGCAAACGTTGTTTTGCCATATAAATAAACACAAAAATTTCATAAAAATCGGTTCATGCCATTTCGGAGGAGGTCGGTAACAAACACTGTGGTCCGAGATTTTTATACATTAGAAGATCAGAAAGAGATAGATAGCTCTTGTACGCAACTTCGTTTGCGTGTACGTCGTATAGTAAAACTATGTCGTTAGGTAAGATCGCTAAGATAAGATATCATCATATCATCCGAAAGACCTCCACTGCTGGACATAGGCCTCCCCCAAGCGTTGCCACAACGACCGGTTCTGTGCGTCTCGCATCCATCGGCTACCCGCGTCCTTCACCAGGTCATCGGTCTATCTTGAGGAAGGCCTTCCAACGTTGCGTCTTCCGGTACGCGGTCGCCATTCTAGAATTTTTCGGCCCCATCAACCATCTGTTCTGCGAGCAATGTGCCCTGCACATTGCCACTTTAGCTTGGCTATCCTTCAGGCCATGTAAGTAACCTTGGTCCTCTACGAATGTCATCATTCCTGATTCGATCACGCATGGAAACTTCAAGCATTACCCTCTCCATTGTCCTTTGAGTGAATTTAAGCCTTCTGATGAGGCCAATTGTGAGCGACCAGAAACCATTGTGACATAAGATATGTATAAGAACAGTCAACTTCTAGCATTGCTTGAATGCAAGGCATTGACTGTATCACCTCTTCTATTCAAAACGCCGACCACCTTAGTAACTTTTCGTAATGAGAAATGTTTTAATGTAAGCGCTTTTCTATACACGATGTTGAAGAAAGTTGCTAGGGTTTTTACACCGCAATAGAGCTACATAAAGTTAAAATGGGAAACTCTATCCAGACGAAAAAACTACCCCCACATCGGAGAGAGTACAGTTGAGATTCCGTTATCCGCACTTCCATGAACGTCGTTGTGCTTAGGAGTCTTGGCTAGGTTAGCCAGCAAAATTACGCACATAGGTTTTGCTGAGCGTCCTCATCGTTCCGAAGATTTTTGCACGTCGGGTAGCAAAAGCCTAATTTTCAGAATGAAGTTGGCGACTGATTTCCCTGTATCGAAGTAACCTCTGTACATTGGGCTGCCTTTGGCGACTATCATCATTTCAGCAAATTACCGTCCACTGCTGAATGTAAGCCTGCCAAAAAGTGCCAAGCATCCCGGTCTTGTGCAGTCCACGTCCATCCGCTGCCAACCACCTTTTTTAAATCGTCGTAATTATACCTATTATTATTCGGAGGGTGTCAGAAGTCGCATAGTTTTGACTGTTTGTAATTTGTAGCCCGTGACCATTTGTTGTCTTGAAGTTCAGTTGATCTCTGGCAAATTTATGTACGAATCAGTGAGAAAGGTAAGAGGAGAATTGGGTACAGGTCCAGCCGTACTATCTCGGAAACTCATTGCCTGAGGATCTACAGTTTCTCATGATCCACTGGAGGGTGAAACCCACAACGGATAATTTTTGGCCGTGAGCTGTTGTTTCACTGGGAATTGAACAGTTATTAGCCATGCTGGAGCAATCAGCCGAAATCTTATTTCAACTACTATGACAGTTTGTTGGATACGTGTGAATTTCAACCAAGTGTCTTTGCAAAGTTTTTTAGAAATTTAATATTTAAATAGAAATCATAAAATTTAATCGGATGATATCTGTAATTTTCTTGGTTTGCGTTTTCATGGAAATATATTTTTCTTATTTTTCCCAAAAAAATTTGTCAATATTATAGTGTTGATGGTCTGCTTGGTCGGTGGTCTCCCCGTTCACAGAAGTAATTAATTAATGCTGAAGCTACGGGACAACATAGGCTATCATTGAAAATAAACAAACCATCTCTTGATTTTGGTGCATACCATCGGCAATTTTAACAATAATCGTAAAATATTGCGCGCCTATACTCATACTACATAGTTAAGAAACTGCTTGATGAATGAAGTTGATTCTCAAATTTATTTCAAAACGATTTTATGTTTTTAGAACACAGTTAGACATCGGATTAACCAATCTAATTCAACTCTTTTCGCGACTCCTCTATCATGGGACTTCGCCAGCTGCTCGCGGGTAGTATGACGTGATCCCTGGCCCGTAAAGATTCATTTTTGAGCAACTCATGTTAAGCTTAGCAAAAGTAAGCGCACGCCTGTTGGCGATTCAAAAAATGAGATCAAATGCATAACGCCATCTATGGAATCTGAAGTTGAACTGTCTTAATATTATTTCGGAGTTTGTTTTATTTTTATTAATAGGAATTCATTCAAAACGATATTTTCAAACTATTAAAAGAATCCTTTCTTTTTCAGACGTTTTAAAAGTACCACTAATGACTAAAAAACATGTTTGGATGTAATTCTAATGCTCTCTTGAGGTCAATAGATGGCATTATGGGTATCTGCATTACGTAATGTTGATTTTATGTACATTGCCACAATTCCTATCCGGTTAGTGTTTTTGCAAACTTTTGAATGTGATGCGTTCTGTAAATTATCCTTTAACATCCTGGTCATTATATTTAGGCATAGATGAATGCTAAAAAACTAAATACAATAATAACATGTTATTTATGTATAAAAATATTAGTAAAAATAAAAAAAAGAAAGGAAATAAATAATTAAAAAATATGTACAAAATTAAAAAATAACCATATTTGGTTGGATTCGAACCCACACCAAGTCTTCTGAAAAGCAGTCTTTAAACCGATAGGCTATGAGCACCGTTCTTTAAGCTTTAAAATAGCCAATCTTATTAATGTCATGGTTTTTTGCTGCTCAGCTCCTTGAAAGAATAGCGTGATGATAAACATTGCTAAGGTTAGACGCATAAGTATCTGCAAAGTTGTATTAAGTTGGGGTTTTTATAACAATTCCCCACTCAACTATTTGGCAAAATGTGAAATATAAATTTAAATGTTATTTAAGTGCAAAAAAACCATTTTACTATTTTTTTGACAATACTTTGGTGTAAAAATAAAGTTCAAAACACAAAATAAATACAAAAATAATAGCTGTTGCTGGCCGGGGATCGAACCTTGTGCCTGTCGTTAAAACGGATATTTTTGAATATTGCTCATCCTCCAAAGCACATAGCGTGATAATATATAGCCTAAAACCTTCTCCTGACCAGAACGCACACAACGAAAAAAGAATTATCGAAATCGGTCCAGCCGTTCAAGCGTGATGCGATGACTAAGCCTGACCAGAAAAATAAAAAACCTCGCCATATTGCGGAATTTTTAAGAACTAATTTTCGTCATACATTTTGATAGAAGATTGACAGTTAAAACACGAAAGCGACCTCTTTATTATATTTCTGGTCAGGCTATACTAATTTTGTAAAAAACATAATAAAATGGGTTTTTGCGTACTTAAAATAACATTTAAGTTTATAATCCACATTTACTCCAAACAGTTTAGTGAGGAATTGATTAAAGAAGCCACGACATTTCCATGCTCCGGTATGGCTAAAATTTGTTCAATTTCCAGTGAAGTAACAGCTCAGGGCCAAAAATTATCCGTTGCGGGTGGCACCCTTCAGTGGATCATGGGAAACTATAGATCCCCAAGCAATTACGCCAGAGACAAACTCACGAAGAGATTTTCCGAAATGATACTGAGTAGACCGGTACCCACTTCTCCTCTTACCTTTCACACTGATTCGTACATGAATTTGTTAGAGATCGACTGAACTTCAAGACAACAAATAATCACGGGCTACAAATTACAGGCAATCAAAAATGGCAATGTTAAGCCTATACTTGCGAATAACCAAGCGACTTCTCAACCCAAGTCGAAATACCTCCCGAATAATAATAGGTATAATTCCGGGTCATTGCCCCCTAGAAAAATATATTTTCAATATAGGTACTGCGGCACGATGGATCGATTATTTAAAAAAGGTGGATGGCAGCGAATGGACGCGGACTGCACAAGACCGGGATGGTTGGCTCTTTTTGGGAGGCTTACATTCAACAGTGGACGCCAATTGGCTGAAATGATGATGATGATGATAGTTGCTATAGACAGCCCAATGTACAGAGGTTGTTCAATACCGAGAAATCAGTCGCCGACTTCGTTCTGGAAATGAGGTCTTTGCTACCCGACGTGCAAACATCCTCGGAACTACGAGGGCGCTTAGCGAAACCTATATGCGTAGCTTCGCTGGCTAACCTTGCCCAAGCACAACGGAGCGAATGGGAGTCTAAGTGCGGATAACGGAATCTCAACTGTACTGTTTCCGTTGCGAAGGTATTCTTTCCTTCTGGATAGAGTTTCCCATTTCAACTTTATGTAGCTCAACCGCGTGTTAACAACTCCAGCAAATTTCTTCAACATAGTGTATAGAAAAGCGTTATCATTAAAACGATTCTCATTACGAAAACTTACTAAGGTTGTCCAGCGTTTTGAACAGAAGAGGTGATACAGACTAGCATGCTAAGGAGTCAAACAAGGCTAGAAGTTTATTGTTCGTATATCTTATCTCACAATGGTTGCTGGTCGCTCACAATGGGCCTCATCAGAAGGCTTAAAATCACTCAAAGGGCAAAAGAGAGGGCAATGCTTGGAGTTTCCTTGCGTGATCGAATCAGGAATAATGATATTATAATAATATAATAATAATAAAGTTTATTTACCAAAATAATTACAGAAAATATTCGTTCTAACCAAGGTTGCCGGACGAACCAAGGTTACCGACACAGCCCGAAGGATCGCCAAACTAAAGTGGCAGTGGGCAAGGCATATTGCTCGCAGAACAATGTCGATGTCGATGGGACCTCAAAGTTCTGGAGTGACGACCGCGTATCGGAAGACGCAACGTTGAAAAGCCTCCCGGTCGTTGTGGCGACGCTTGGGGAGGCCTTTATCCAGTAGTAGAGGTCTGTCGGCTGATATGATGATACCTTATCTTAGCGATCTTACCTAGCGACATCATACTGTACGTCATACACACAAACGAAGTCACGAGCAACAGCTATCTATCTTTTTCTAATCTTCTAATGTATAGAAATCTCGGGTCACAGTGTTTGTTATCGAACTCCTCCGAAATGGCTTGACCGATTTTTATGAAATTTTTGTTTTTATTTATATGGCAAAACAACGTTTGCCGGGTCAGCTAGTTGTTAATAAATACTTAACTATATACACTAATTAACACGAAATTATGTACAAACGCGTATAAAAAAAAATCATTGGGCATCAAAAAAAATAATCCACGTCGAACAGGCAGCATTGCCGCGTTGAATGGCAATGCTAATTCTTTGACCGAAAAAAAGCCCAGCCCTCTGGTCACATGAACAGTCGAAAAGTGAAACACTAGGACCTGGGCCTAGTGTTTCAACGCCAAACGGATTAAATATGTACCTCCAATTTAAGTTGTTATATTTGCGCCGTTTGAGGTTTTCTGCAACTGCAGCAGCCGCCCCAGCGCAGCCCGCCGTGCTTAGGGGATGGGATGACGCAAGGTTGTCGACACATGTTGCATCCCACACCAAAGGCCTACCCACCTTCCAAGGCATTATAGTCATCCCATCTGGTATTTTCCCAACGTCGCGTGCCAAGATATTGTGTTCTAAAAAACCTGGTACCACAGCGGTGACAAAAGCCCGAAGTATAAAGTTATTAATGCTGCCGTGTGGCTAACCGACCAGCGCTCGTACTGCAGGATAGGTCATGGTGTCCGAGGCGGTCGACTGCTTCACCGCATTGACACCGATGTGGAGCTCCGCTAGGAGCACCCAGACGCACACACGTAGCGATCCGGAAAGTACTGTCACCCAGCATAGTACCTATGTTGGGTGAAGGTAGTACCTGTAGCCAAAGACTCGACTCCCATTCACCCACAGCCAGCAGGCGGGCACACTCCGCAGTATTGGTGGTCGTATTTAAAAACTAAATGCACTTAAAATATGAACTAAAAACTCCTTGCTCATTTGAATTGTTAATAATTTATTTATTTTGTTGTTTGTTCAGTGCGTGTGCCAAATTAACATTTTTCTTTATTTCTCTAACGTGCTAAAACGCAAGGTGTTTCATGCGTTTCTTTTGAAATTGTTCCTTAACTATAACTCAGATACAGAACATCAAGCAAAATATGACAAGCTTCTTAAACACCGTGTAGAAATTAAAGAAGTTTACGTACGGCGAGACGAGCTTGATGTCTATCGACCAGATTGGTCCACACTTGCTCAAAGCCGAGAAGAATGAAAGGAAGAAATGGGAAGGTTTTGCCCTGTAGTGGATTAAGCAAAAAAGAAATACCGTAAAATCCGACTATGACGACGGCCAAGGGACCGGTGAAATTACGTCCTACTAACCGGAAGTTATACTAAACGAACTGACAATTTCATAGTAGATCATATAAAAAACTCTCTTTTTACTCTACTCTCCTTTCGCAGGTATGCTGGAAGAGATTTCTATTGAAATAAGCATCACCTTTGTACTTATTTTTCTGTTTCTTTCTTCTTATCTTATTAAATGTGTGTACATAAATTGTTAAATAAATAAAAATAAATAAAAAAAACAAAAATATGCCTATACTGACGTCGTTAAAAACGGTTGGTTGTTATATGCGAAGTCGTACTAAACGGACTACACTGTATACGTACCGACGACTCTCATATTGGCGCTCTTGTAGACGGTGTGGAAGAAGGGCGCGTCGGCCGACACCTCGCAGCGGTAGCGGCCGCTGAGCGCTCGCGCCACCCCGCGCAGCACCACCTGCTGCGCGCCTGAGCGGGACACCTGCACGGAAGATAAACGTTCATAAAATAACCAATACATTAGGTATGAGCCACGACGCTATGGCGATCTGATACCTGTCGGGGGTGCGCGTGGATTTTATTGTATCCCCTGCCCCCGACTAATGGTAACGGTAGGAACTGTGGAGTTTTAGTTGGTAGCAGTCCGACATAATAATCCGTCTTCCCAGACGGAGTATATCCATGAGGATCTCCCCTCAAAAAAAATTAAAAAAGGTAAGAGCCGTGCTGAAAGACTTTCGTCAGATAATCAGGTTTATGGACTTAAATGCGTTTACTCTTCACAGTGTTTCATACAACCTTTCAAGTCATTATTATTGGAAATATTCATACATTTCTTATATACTTGTGTAGTACGCATACGCAAGTAACTTATACTGTTAGATAAGAACTTTTTCAAAAAAGAGTTCAGAGGGGATTGTAGTGGTTTTACACTTTCTATCAATCTAATCTTTCTTGAAATCGGGTCATAAATTTTCAATCACATTTGTGTGAAACCCCGTGACAATTAAAAGCTCCTAGAGTTTGTTGCGCCTCGGCGGCGACGATCTCTCGCATCCGGCCCTAGTTCAAGCCATGGTCCTGTGCGAGGAGACATGAGAACCGGTCACCTCCTTCTGCGTAGCAGTAATGCTAGCAAAGGAGGAAGCAGAACGTGTGAGAGAGAGGGAAACCTCACGCCCCAGCCACCGCAACAGAAGAAGACGCCCCGGGCGTCGGGAGTCGCAGGGCGATTCTCGGCCACAGTAGGCGCGGGTCTGCGGCCGACGGACATTGGATGGCTCGCCGTCTGATCAGAACCAGGCCCGGTGCTGATAGAAGACGGGCGGTAGAGCCAGTACCTGCTGGGGCTGCGGACTTTGTTCAAAAGAGGCACTATACCCTGGAACGCAAAGGGCACTTAGGAACACGGATGGATTTTAGTCAGTAAGAGTCTGGCACTCCCTTCTGCTTCAGCCAAAGCGGGAGGAATCATTTGATGATTTCCCATCCTATAAAAAAAGAGTTTGTTGCGCCGCGCCACTTCTTCTGCCCAGCTAAAATAATAGGAAGTTGTGACGGCCGAATTTTTTGAAGACTTGACTTAACGAAAAATAATGAACAACTTTTGATTCTAGGAAGTGCCAGATCCTCTAGAACAAGGCGCACATTTTGAAAAAAAGAATCTCTCTCTGGGTCTGACCACTGGTAGACGGACAGACCTTCCGAACGGGGTCAGAAACACGTAGATGCATAGACAGAGCACCCTTTATTATTAATCATTAACAAATGAAGTCCGCTATATTTCCATCACTCGAACGGACCGAGGAATTACCACATTTCACGGTAGCTAGATGTAGTAGCAACAATAGCAAACAAAATAGGCATACTAACATTAAACATTGAACGGTCATATTGTTGCTAGTCAGTTTTCGAATAAACTGTATAAATAAAAGAAATTAGTTAGTAGCTTCCTAAAATACACATAATGGAAACATACCAAATATATTTCAATGTCGACAACCCCGAAATAGAAAATTTATTCATCTATTAATAAAACGGCAAATATTAATTGACAAATATTTCCAGTGATGAATGTCCTTATTAGTCATCATTTGTACAAACTGTTCATTCAGTATATTATTTGTTAATTTTAGGTTGTGCTCTATCGATTGTCTTTTTCGACATAATAAAATAAAAAGTCGTACACCACCTAAGTATTTTCTCAAGCTGCAATCTATTTATTATATGTTTTTGATTTATTTCTAACAGTAATAAGTTCGCACTAAAATTGCCTGAAAACCTTGAACTGAAATGTTCCCAAAAATCTGTTTTTGCCCTTATTGAACGAAACACTAAAATATGATAAAATGAAGGTGAGCGCGCTCTGATACGAATATGATGTTTTCGAATAAGCTCTCGATAAGGATGCCGTGTCGCAGAAAATGTTTTATAAACCTGTGATACTTTATTTTCCCAACAAACTTCCAGGACTTCGATTTCCTTATTTCAGAAGCTTTAAAACACGCACAAACTCTTCGGTGGAATCTTATTAGTCGTCTCCTGTTCAGAAGATACATTGACAAACTTGTAAATAATGTTATAAAGAGTAAGTAAACAAAGGACATGCAAGAACAAACATTAATATGTAAGCAGGTGTGCGTTTATACTGAAGCTATCTTTTACGACAAGGATTATAGAGACCGTATAATATTTTATGTGCAGAGTTAGTGGTAGCAAAATACCCTTTAACACGTTCGTAATATGGTCCTTCTGCGAAGAGGATCGGTTCGAACTGCAAAGTTTGGCCGAAGCAATGTATCATTGATTTCAGGTGGTGGTCGCGGGAATGTGCTCATGCGTAATTTATACGTGAATCAGCGAGTAATCCCATTACAAGGAGCTTGTGCACTTTACCGTACGCAGCTGCTAGCGACTCAAATAGAGCTAAAAGCTTCGATCCATCTTTCGGAAAGTCGGTCCACTTTGAGAAACCGCCGAACTAAATCATCCCGTTGCGCGCTTAAGAGACGTCTGACCCGATTCTGAAGGGCTGCGTGGCGTTTTGAGGCGCGAGTGTTGCGAGTGCGGCGTACGCCTGATGACGCCTCGATCGCGATGTTAACTTCGATTATACGTTATTCTCCGAAAGGGTTTTTAATGCATTATTTTGGCACAATCTTATAGTTGGGATATGGCGACGTGCCAGCCGCTAAAGGTTTAACGTGGCGGCCGCCCGACGAGATTCTTAAGTGATTTTTTCAACCCTCTTTACTGAGCAGTTTAACGAACGAAGCAAGATGTCGCAGAGCCATTGACCCATATATAATCACTGTTATGACGTAGTTTATAGTTTCGCCGTAAGTAAGCCATTTACGTTAGTAATGGTGTTTCTTTCAACTCCTTTATTAACATGCAGGTTAAAGGTAATTTTCTGGTTTCATAGGATTTTTAATGACTGACGACATAATGAATATCGTTCGACTCTGCCTATTTATCATCGCACTGGTACGGTACGGAGATTTTATGCAATTCCATTGGTTAAAATTTCTCCGCTCCGCTGCCTCGCTCCACTGTAGTGGACAGGCACCCTAGAGACCATTTGCGCGGAGGCACCCTAAATCTTGCTCTCACAATCTTCTCTTTGTTCGATTTGGTAGGTAATCCGTTTGAGCTGTAATTTGACTTGATCCAGGCAATGTGATTGATTAATTAAATTCAATTCGCATCAGTTCGATTCTGGAATATTAGAAACGAAGACGGGCTTCCTATTGGGCTGCTGTACTTATAGTAAGTAACGCGATTATACCGCTCGATTTGTTCGCGGGACTGTCGCTTGCACTATTTGTTTGTCCTTATTCGCGGTCGAAATTTAGCGAATCCGTCGGATGTGATCAAACATTTAATCCTATCGCTTAGTTTCTGACTGAATATGAGTCTATTCTCCAGTTTCTCGATTAAGTACTTCAAGTTGAGAACTTGTCAAATTCTAGTTTACCATGAAGACCTGTCGAAATTGACATCAAAATCGAGTTTGACTCGTTTTTAAACTCAAATTCTCAATATCAGAAATCGACGTCACTTGTTGGCCCGCGGCTTTGCTCGCGTTCATACAGAGTTGATACGACAGACTGACCGTAGATACCTAGGTAACACAGTGGCAAAGTCGCGCGAGCGCCGGAGCGCGATGTGCGTTATCTCGTGTCGAGGTGGGGGCCGGGGCGGTGTAACAGCTGGCAACTTAGGCCTCCGCTCGCGCCGGCTTTTATGTTTGGTAAGGTTTTGAACTATGCGCACAAAAATAAACACACTAAATTCTCGATGTGTCCTCCATTCACATTAATGCACAAATTATACCGACGGAGAATATTGTTATTTATTTTTCTAATTAAGGCACTGTCTGTCGCCAAGCACTTTTGTGAGAAATTGCGGCTGTGACACTCAAACCTTTCACTGTACGTTCGCAGAGCTAAAGCTGCGTTTCCACGGCATTCGCTGTAAATTAAAATCATTTCAGTGTATTCTGACGCCGTGTAAGTTACACGAGGCATTGTAACACTTTAATTACACACACACACAACCAAAATTTAAATCCGTGTCCTACCATCATAAAAAACAGTCAATCACAAAAAAAAACTAATACTAAATAATAATAATAATCCCAAGTTACGTGTCCTGTCACAATAAAAATAAGAAATACTGTCTTAAACTTATTTAGTGTCCCATCACAATAACAAAACGAAATCACAATTGTCAGCGCGCGAATTTGACAAATCGTACGTTCCAAAAGGCCAGCGTTGGCGCACTGAAAAAACAAGTATTTTAGAGGCTCCAGTTACCGATCGCAAAAAACTAGGATGCAACAAAATGACCTATTTATGTTTCTCTTACTCGCGCTATGTTTGTCACTCTCGTAGTGAAAGTGCCAGTGTGTGTGTTTATTGCTTCCTTGTTTGCATTGCCAACTTTTTAGTGAATGTCGATGTGCGATATGCGTCAAAGCGGCAACAACGCATGGTAGATTTATCGTAGTAAGGTGCATGAACTATGCTTAGTCATAATCAGCTGTTAGGAAAGATACATCGTGTTCAAACGGTCCAAAAACTTTAAAAATCATTTGCGACTAAACTACTGCTCCTATTTAATTGATTTTTAGTACAGAGCTAGAAAATGGTACCTAGTATAGGCAGTTTAAAGGAAAGCCCCTCTGTCGTATCAACTTAGTATAGATTTATTTCAAAAGGAGGAGGTTTGTGTCATCCCAAAGCAAAAAAGTAGATATTTTCCTATAATCTGGACTAGACTTGGAGTGCCCAACGGCACTCCGAGTGAATGTGTTAAGTGGCTCATTTAGGGCGGGGAGGTATGTTGCTTATCCGAATTAAAGATTATTTTATTTTTATTTATTTAAGGGCAGCTACAATTTCAATCCTTAAGGAACCTAACTACAGGATTGGTTTACTTTTAAGTTTTAATTTTTGGGGATACCAGCACAAAATTTTGATTTTATTATTACAATAACATACAACCTACTTCCAAATAAAAAGTAGTATTTTTAGTCGGTATTTTTATCTAAAAAAAGGTACACTTACATCAACACTGATCCCTGTTTGCGAGAAGACCCTGGTGTTGGGTAGCTCCTTGGGCACGAAGCGGAAGAACTCCTGCGCGCCGTGGTACCACTTGACGGTGTACAGCGTCTCCCCCACGTCCAGCGCCCATCGGCAGCCCAGCGTAGCACTGGAGCCCACGCCCACTGCCTCCGGCACGCTCAGCTGAATGTCGCGAAGACCTAACACGCCTGTTTACCGAAATATCATCTTAATATGAAATGCGGTAGAATATTAACAGATTTACAGCCTGCACAGCGGACGCATTAAACATCATCATTGTCTTCTTGCCTATGTCCAGCAGGGGTTCCATAAACGCCGAAGTGTCCCGTAAATAATCCCTTATATTTTGGCATTTCTACAATCACCATCGCTAATAGCACATTTTTTTTTGTCTAGAGCCCTTGGAGTCTGCACGACACGTTTTTTCCCCCATTCTATCATGTCAAGCATCACGCTATAACCAACTCCTTTTTCTTTCATATCACTTCACACACAATCCATCCATCGTTTCTTTGGTCTCCCTAGCGCAATATTATTATGATCAAACAGGATGTGGGTTAGTGACTAATGTATTCAGAGACTCATAAACACTAACCAGCCAATGATGTTAACACAGCTGGGACTCTAGTAGGGCTACTCTCTCTCATAGATCTTTCTGTGGCCATAATGTCTATACGGGCCTTGTTTAAAGCTACAGGCACATTGCTGTGTCATGTCGTGATGTGTTGTGGGATACAACTACCAAATATCTCGGTGCAAGCCTATGTGGTTACGAGTTTTGTAGCGCTTCAACCGCGTCAAATGATGCAATAATGTGAACCCGGCTTAAATCAATACTCGAAATAAGACACGACGATATTAATTGTTTTTAAAAATTCTACATCAAAGTTACCACAAAAAGTTTTAGAGTAACAACATTGTCAATTAATTAGACTGATGTACGTTTGAGACGTGTCAAGACTTAGTTTAAAAGACCCGAAGGGTCCGGTACAAAACGGTTGATAAATTCTTGTGAATCGACAAGCTTACTAAAATTCCTAGTCATGTGAGAACTTACAGCGCGCAGATTCCTAAAATTCGATCTAATCCGACAAAATTAATTGGACATGTCCAAATATTAGCATAGGCAATAGGTACATGAGTTAACCTACAAATGTAGTTCCGAACAGTAGGTAACAATAACGCAATTAGTTCGATTAGGATTGGGACTGGGAACAATGTGATAGGTACCAAAGATGCTATTGTTATTCAAATTAAATTTTGTTAGTTCATCTATTCAATTATTTAATCTATTGTTAGCAACTTTTAATTAATTACTAATTAAACTTTTATCGATGTGAAAAGAAAATTAAGTATATCGTGTTTATAGGGATCTAATTGATTAATTGATGATATACCCACACCACAGTTGTGTGTGTAATCTAGAATAAACTTTTATGTATTTCAGTTTTTTTTTCTTACTCACATATTGAAATCACAGTCACAGACATTTTAGTCGACGATATGAAAATCGGTTGGTAACTCGTTTATTGTTAGAAGTACATAAAAACAAATCTTTTAAATCCTTACCCAATTTCATACATACCTGCACATAAATGCTCTTAACTAAGTAAGCCTCTTAATATGACGTCAAAAAATTCGATACCAACTATACCAACCACCGTAAATTCAACTTTTAAAATCTGTCACACCGACGACAAAATTGTTCTACCTCTACTCTACATCCCACATGAAGCAATGTAGAACCCAATACCTAACCACAGTAAGGCACTTAACTCTCGATAAATACTATCTAAACGAGCGTGTCATGCATCGTACCTCTATTTTTACCTCTCAAGCTTATAGAGGTCGCAGTTTAACGATCAAAGCCACCGCAGTTTGACGTTGGATAACGATCGCACGTGTATTTCGAGTGGCTGTAATATAGTGCGGGTTCAGCTATGAATACAGCGCCGGTTACTTCCCGTGAACGTTGTAAGTGGCTGGAGGGTTATATCGGGAGGATGGTCAACAGTGTCGAATTTGGAGTATTTCGGTCACTTATGAAGGGATAGATCACTATCTTGCCTGTGAGCTGTAATATAGTGCGGTTACGGTATTAGCTATGGATACAGCTCCGGTCGCTCCCCGTGGATAATTATTATAAATGACTGGAGGTTTATATCGCATCTACTTTTGGAGTATTTTAGTCACCTACTCGTGGCTGGATCACACGTTTCGAGTGGCTGTAATGTCACACACACACACACACATGTCACATGTGACATTACAGCCACTCGAAATACACGTGTGACTCGGTATCAGGGGAATACAGCCCCGGTCGCTTCCCGTGGATGTGGTAACTGTAAGTAGCAGGAGGTTGGTCAACAGTATCTACATTTGGAGAATTTGTTATAGTATTTCATGATGGTTAAATATTCGTGACTGGATTACGCGTGTATTTCGAATGGCTGTAATATAGTGCAGGTTCAGTTATGAATACAGCCCCACTATAGCTTACCGTGGATGTCGTAACTGGCTGGAGCGTTATATCGCGAGGATGGTCAACATATCTTCTTCGTAACTTCTTTTGGAGTATTTCAGTCATTTAAATTGGGGATAAATTACAGCTTTGCCAGTGAATTATAATATAGTGTGGAATCCGGTCGCGTCTCGTGGACGTTGCTAGTGGCTGACACGTAAGAACTTCGGTATTATTTAGTACTAAGGTAACCTATTAAAGGCTGGATCACACGTGGGTTTTGGGTAGCTGTAATAAAGAGGTATATCAGCTATGAATACAGCTCAGATCTCTACACGTGGATACTTTTAAGTGGCTTGTGAGTGGAGAGGGTTATCAGGAAAATGGTCAGCTGTAACCTCTTTGGGGTTATTACAACATCATACTTCAGTCGGTCATCTATTGAAAGCTATAACCGAGACCTTATAAGTGTCTCTGTCAACATACGAGTATCTCAAAACTGTACTGGTAGAAAATGCCTTGTAGTAGTGGTACAAAGATGATAGACGGATTTAATACAAAATCCGTCTATAATCTATAAGAATAACAATAAGAATATTTTATTTATGTAAAACATGGTACGTATTTTTAGGTCTTATTAAATATAGGAAGATTTGACATGTTTCGCCATTTACTAATATTAGAACAATATGTAAATCGCCCTTTTTGACAAAATGTTAAATGTAAGACTAACTCTAGCCAATATAATTAAATACCTACATAAATAAAATAAAATTATTATATTTATTAGAAAAAGTTTACGTATGTACCACTACTGTGCATAAATTTTGCTTAATAAATAAATTCCATGTTCATCTCAATGGTGACTTATAGTAGACATCAAAACGTACTAGATTTGAATTATTTGTCTACGTTTTGATTCAAACAAACAATATAGATACTGATGCTCGTCTGCATATTTCATTGTGAAATTAGCCTCCACATACACCATTGAGATATTCGAGAAATCGTCCAAGTGCCATCTGTTTTTGGTAGATACCAATTTCGTTGGACTTAAGCCTCAAGGGTTGGGCGACGCAATTACATCTGCATGTTGGTAATCTGTATACAAGTACAATATGTATGTTTTTGTGTAATCTGTGTTTATTGAATCTCGTTTTATAACAAAGCGGCAGTCCAAAGTATTTTTGAACTAACAAACGGTCCTAAATGACTGAAAATACCATTTTGCTAACTGTACACACTCGTATTTTACAAAAGTAAACTAATTTCAAGAAGTACGTGGAAACACGGAGGCGCTGAGAAAAAGGCTTGAAGCTAGCCTTATTTCACCCTTCTCGACGTCATTAATTGCAGCACGAAAGGAACCATTTATTTGTGAAACGTGCACCTTAAAGCAATTTTATTTCCACGGTCCCTATTTCTTATAAGTACGTAAGTTTGCGGTCGATCCGTTAGCGGTTCGCTGAGCAGAATTTGAGCTCGACGTAAGTAATCAAATCTTGGCCTTCAGCTATACTAAAGGTGGTTGGAATACATAAATCAAGTGAACGCTACGTGATCGAATTCAAGATCAAGCGAATACACAATTCCCGTCGACATGAACTCATTACAATGTAACCAAATTCAATTTACGGTACCAGCCACATCATAATATTTCATCTCGGTGCGAGTTTAATATTTATTTGAAATGAATTTATTTCAACGTTGCCCTCTGTTTAAATAAGAATAAAATGTGTATTTAGGTGTTTGGTTCCCGTACGTTTTTGCGGTAAACAAGGGCTTAATTTTCGATTTACTGGAGTGTGTTAAACTGTACTTGTTGGTTCGCAAATCTAAAATAAGTGTTTGCACGAATGTGGAGCGCTGTGAATACAAAGTTGTTTATATATAATATTTTTACACAACGCAGCAAACGTCTGATAATAAACACTCATAATTTTTAATTACTGCGCTAATGTATTAAAACATTTGCTATTTATGTTACCTTTTTTAAATATTGGAAATCATCAAATGACTCCTTCTGCTCTGGGCGGAGCAGAAGGGAGTGCCAGACACTTAACAACCGTCCATAATTTCCGAGTAAACGACAAATGAGCTGTCATTCCATCTTGTATGTATGGTTTGACAGCTCACTTGTCGTTCACTTCGCCTAAGTTTTCACTTCGACATCTGTACAGAATCGCACTGATCCGACGGCGAGCCACCCAACACTCGCCGTTATTTATGTTACCTACCTTATTCATATGAACCAGCATTTATTTCGTTAAAAGTAAACGAGCTTTCTCTTTGCTATTAATTTATTCTATTAGCTACGTATATAGCATACTGAACATTTCGGATTTTATCCTTGTATTTAACATGTAAAGGACTGTCCTCGCGTTTCTCTAATATACCACACAACTACGTGACGATAATGATGGTTTCAAAGAAATTGTAATTTACAAACCCGCAAGCAGCAAAACTAAAACAATAGCAGCCGCTCCCTGTTTAGTTTATCATAACATATTGTTTACATTTTCTCTACACTTTCATTTCATGAAAGCGCTCCCCTATCTTCTTTACAATTGCTATGAATAAACAAATTCATTGTCATGATAATAAAGTGTTGGCGGTGAAGTTATAAACTTCTTATTCCAACCCTATCTACATAAATTTAATCCAAAAAAATAGGTTTATGGGGCGGAACTTCCCGTCTCATCAACAATGCCCATGTCGTAATCTGGTTACTTAATTTCCAAATACATTTCTCTTAGTTGGCCATAAATGTCAAGGAGGTGAATAATTCAGTAAAAGTTTAGGAAAGTAGGGTACGTTAGTGACGCGCTAGTGTCGCACGCTCGCACGCCGGACCCGCTCGCCTCACTATAAACATAATAAATGCTGCGTGTTCTGAACCAATAATTTTACCCAACTTCTACGCCGAGAGAGATTGGCACTTTCGAGAATTTTTCGAGGATCGCCCGGTCTACGGAGGATCCCGATAATCAGCTTTACTTAAGGGATTGGATTCCAAACTCGATTGTATCCGGAGTGATTTTAATAATTCATCATTCTGCACAGTTATTCCATGTTAGGAGATGAAAGATTTTATTGAATACACATACTTACTTTGATGAATGCGGAAATATTGAAGCTATGGAATAATTTACATTTCTCATAATTTACATATCTAACGCGTATATCCCGAACGGCAAAATTTCAAGCTGGAATAAAACTTCTGCTTTAATTAAATGACTATCTCAGTAAAGGATAAAGGACGAATAAAAGAATACAAGGGAAAATTATCGGCAATAGCAATAATATTTACGACAAGGAAATTCATAAGTCCAAAGAATGGCTTGAGTAATAAAAACGGCGCTAAAAGAAAAGTGGGTACAGTCAAGGTCAACGATCACCGTGACAACGGCTTATTGGGGGATTATAGTGAGGTTTATCGCATTATAGCAGTACCAATGAAGTTAATTTTAACTGGTCTACGTTTCAAATAAGTATGATTGGTATTGTACTTGCAATTATCTCATTTAGGTTAAACCCGTTCAGGCTCAAGCCTGTTCATGTTAATCTCATTCAGTCATATTTAAAAAAGAATACCGTGACGCCAAAAAATTATCAAAAGAGTTCGCGGAGCTCAACGAACATCGAAACAAAAGTTAAAAGGACGCCAATTAAAATCTAACAACATTCCCTTCAAAAGATTTCACATAAAACGGGTACCCACACAAAAGTGACGTCACAAGCCAAGTATTTAATCTTATTATCCGATTCATATTAGGTACGTTCCATATCTATGACGGGAGGCACAATCTACGTACTCAGTGCAATACACGCGTTTAGAATTCATTATTAACTGTTCTCTCTCCTCGCGATATTATCTGTAAGTGCGAGAAGCTGGTGACTGACGGGGATTTAAATACAGACGTGTAAACATGCTCAAGTACTCACATGATAATTCTCGTGTAAACGTTTAATTTTGTTTAAGACTTCCTGTTTTAATTATGTAAAAGATGTTACGTTTGACCGCTGTTAAGGAGAGCTACGAGTAAGACCAGTAATTCAGAGCTATAACTAAGATTTATTGTTTCAGAATGCCTTAACACACACATCTTGACCTGTAATCTTGGCTGTTCTTTCACTTCATACATACGTGCCTGTCGCGAAATTCTACTAACCTCATCACAGGGTATATGTCACTGTCTAATAAAAGTCAAGAGTGTGAAACTTACTTCCTCCCAGCCACAGTATGATGGTGGTGAGCTGTGTAGCCATGTTGCAGCGAACGACGTGCCCACACGTCATGTTACCACCGCCTCCAGACGGCTCTTGCGCGCCTTCCGTATATTCTCCTTCATTTTTAAACAGACTGTCCAAATATTGTACTCCTCTTGACACAGTAAATTGAGTTACCTACGAAACGTGGTAGCCGCTTTCTAAGGTAGTGTTCATCCTTTCAAGTGACATTAAGTATTCTGGAACAAAACAAAATGTATGTGAAATTCTTGGTGCAAAAGTGTGCATTAAAATTCAATTAAAATTCAAAACTTTATCAATGATGTTGGGAAGGCTGCACGCAAAAAAGTCTGAGAATTGGTCCATTCGTCATTAAGACGAAAATTTTTTCCCACTGTGTAGTCTACACAATGTGTATATTTTCTTTAGAACTCAAACGACACATAGAACTACAAATCAAACGACATGTTCGTAGCCAAGCTTGCAGTTTCAGCGCTCCAACAGGCGTTATCATGTACATTTGTACATATATACGTAAGTATTTATATATTTCTTTGAGTTTCGAACAAAGTGCCGTTCGAAAGTAATAAAACAGGGCGATAGCAGAAACATCTTTTCATTAAACGTATCGTAGACGTTGGTGATTTATCGCCTCGCGAGACACTCCATTCACGGTATGCGTTTTGTTGTCTAGAGATCGATTGGCTCCGAATAAAATACATTCCCCAATTGAATAGCGCGCCTCGGCGCAATGTTTCAGCGAAAGCGACACTTTTTCAGGCGTGTAGAGGACTAATGGCTTCACGCGCTGGCCTCCGACTTTCAATAAATGGTCGCCCGCGCGCGCCCGTCGCCGACGTCGCGCGACGAGGCGAGCACCGCCCGCACCCGCTCGCGCCGCCAAATGCCTAATCTATTCCTCTCATAATATATTTTCTTTTTCGTTTTCAATTCCACATGTAATTTGATAAAAAGACCCAACATACTCGGATTTTGGTCGATCAAACATTTTAGCTGGTTAAATCCTTTGACATTCAGATGATTTGAAGTGAAATGAAAATGAGATTGGTATTTGAAAAGAAGGATTATTTTTTCTTTAAATTAATTTTGAAACTCGAGTGAATGCATGAATAGTTCATGGTGTAGATAACATTGTATTTTTAACCCTATTTTATTATAAATCCTGCTGACCAAATATCGGCCCGCGCGGGGGCAGCGGAGATAAGCTAAAGACACAGGAGACAGGTATTATAGTGCACGTGTTGCCTGACCCAGGAATCAAAACCAAGAACTCACGATCAACAGTCGCGGTTTGCGGCCATTAGATCAATGAGGCAGTTATCCAATCCTGTATTATTATATTTAGTATCCAGACAACGTTAAACAGATCAATATTTCTGGATATTATTTCACTAAGCATTTCTATTTCTTCAGATACCTTAGTTAGGTACTATGTTAGTAATCCTAACTACAAGCTACTGTTCCAATTATGATTTATACATTATTCACGGGCTCTGATAAATTGTAGGAGCCATTTACAAATGTTTAGGAATATTCTATCAAGCGTGAAGATCTATGATAAGCATATGAAAATTTAAACCCACGATGTGGGCGTATATCGGTAAGCAGTATACCTACCAAAGGTTGTAAACAAACCTTAACTAATATAATAAAGAAGTATTACTTGTATGTTCGTTTGTGAAGGGTATCATTTCTGGCAGTCCTGCCACGACTTCGAGTATCTACTGTCGAGGTCTATCCATCGCTTAGTTTCATTGGCTCCATTGGATCTCGAAAAAAATCACAGTTTTACAGAGATAAGCCACGTCAAGCACACATTACAAGTCAGGTGAAACTTAATGGAACCACCAACAGTTAAAAATAATTTGTACACACTAAAATATAAAAGCTTTTAGTACTGACTGAATAACTGACAGACATTGCACAGCCGAAACTACTTTGAGGAGTGTAGGGGAGCACTAAGGCCGCGGACGGCAGACCCGGTCACAAAGTCAGCGGGCAGATTGCGCGGCGCTAGAGCGGCGAAGTGTTGTGTATTAAGAAATCAGTGTCTTGTCCGCGAACAAAATGTATAAACAGTGATGAAAACATATTTATGATACAAATTTTGAAACTTCGATCGTTAAAAAGTAACAAGAAAATGCACAAAACTACACACTAACAAACTAGTCGCTCGTAAGCGCCGCTGCCTTCGCGGCTTTGTGGCAAGTTCCATATAAAACTATGCATTGAAACGTGCTGATGACTTCGTGTCCGCAGCCTGAGGGAGGATTTCCCGAAATTCAATACGGAAGCGGGAAAAACGAGATATGCTTAATTACATCGAAGGAAACGAATTTTTAAAAAATGTTAGATTTTTTATTATTAAAAAATCTAATATGTTTTTTACGGATTTTTAAAAATTGTTTTCGCTACTGTAACGTCAGTGAAAACAAAACGGTGTAACTTTTAAACTAAAAGATCTATCGCGATGAATCCTTCGTAATAATAGGAAGTAATAAGGGCGTCCTCCTAAAATGTAAATAGTGGGAAAAATTACACTCAATTGAAAATAAACGTGTTTTTAACCAAAAATCTGTTTTTATTTCATAAATTTTTACAATTATCGTAAAATTTCTCGATATTTTGCCCACATCACCGACCTTTTTTATTTCTTTAAATTTTTTTCCGTCGTATTAACCAATAATAAAAATTGCATATTCATAACTCAAACATCACATGTTCTATTCAGTGTGGCACACATGGCACTCCGAACGCACAATTTATTGTTCTTTTAAGGATGGTTTATTAGGGATGATAATTAATGGATTCAGGAAACCTACTACTAGGGCTGCCTCACTTTTGTAGCGCTTTGGGTATGCTTGTGGAGGCTCGGGTTGATGGCTTCCATGCCATAATGCGCAAGCGCACCGCCTCCCTACTGAGCAGAGTTTGGGGCAGCACAATAGTATCCTTCAAGTAATTGCTGAGAAGTATGACTCGGCAATTACTCGTATGAAGGTTTTCGTTCGGATTCTGGTCGGATAGCAATGCAATCAAGGCTGAACTCGAGCGAAAGGTTTCATAACTATACCTACCAACTTTTATGTACCCACTCTTTTGTGATTAACAAATGGACTATTTGTCTGAATAAATAAATTGATATATTAATTAATATGAAAGAGTTCAATTCAAACTATTTATTATTTTACACTAAATTGAATGCATCAGGTTCTTAAAATGTCCACTTCGTTGTTGTAGGAAAAAGCCGCGCGAATTAAAATTTGTTGTGTCGCTCTCATTATAATTATAGGATAATTCGGAATATCTTTCGAGTTAATAATGCGATCATGCAAATCGGCCTCAGTAGTGATGGGGTTCTGTAGACGCGTTGTTTCATGGTTCCTCAAACGAAGCAAGCGTCAAAACAAGTGAACGCGCAGGCCACCCTACAGGTCTTCGATAATTATCGTTTCGAACTTTCCGAAAACCATACTATGGATGGACGAGGCGACATTCATTAGAGACGGTATTACTAACTGTCGTTACTGATTGTCCGAAGCCAGTAAATCTGACTACATTCTTGTCAAGAAATACCGTGTTTGAACGACAACCCACTAACTGGGTTTATGGGTTGTGGAGGTCTGGTAAGCAGTCGCTCCTCATAAAACACTGTTATTCAGCTGTATTCGGTTTGACTGGAAGCCCACCCCAATATAGTTGGGAAATGGCTAGGCAGATGATGATATACAACTAAAATAAAACCTTTCCAAATAAAACGTATCAAAACCATTAAAAAAATTATAAACGATACACCTCTGAGCTTCAAAGCCTCATTCGATCTTTAAATCTCGTATTAAACGGAGGTGAAGTTACAAACGACTGCAATTCGAGTCACCTAAATTCATAGGTTGCGGGGAGCGTGCGAGATGCAGCCAAACATCGCAAGCGGCAGGCTGGAAGCAAGGCCAGCCGGGCTTGTTTGGCAAGCTATCTAACTAATTGGCACGTTACCGGCGCGCGGCGCTACACTGCGTCCCCTTGTTTATGGGATCCAGGTTGGTAACGTTTGAAACTTGTGTAAAGTAGTTAAATATATCTTGGACTTATTTGTTTTGCTGGCATAAGATCCGTGTCTGGCGTATTAATCCTTACTATATTAATATTAAAAATGCGAAAGTAACTCTGTCTGTCTGTCGCGCTTACACGCCAAAACTACTAAACAGGTTTAAATGAAATTTGGTACAATGACAGTCTAAAGCCTGAGAAAGGACATAGGCTACTTTTTATCCCGGGAGTATGTTCCCTAGAGACCACGCGGGTGAAGCCGCTGGCAGAAGCTGGTTTTATACTGTTTCCGAACTATCGTAGGATCGCCAGCTTGACTTCTGCCATTCACTCTATTAACTGTTGACTTAGAATACAATGGAATTCTCTGCATCATCTTCTTTTCCTCATCTCGGCTATTTGAATTTCTTGGCTTATTACATCGAATGACGTTTATTTATTTATTTTTAGGGATAACAACAGCTTACAAAACTTAACTAGGTACTTATCTAGGATTACATGACTAGCCAATAATAGTTATCCACGGCAGATACACAGACTGGATGGATATGCTATTTAGACTAACAAAGATTAACCTATCAACATTAAAGATGATTGGGCAACTTTGAAGAGATAAGTGTATTTAAGATATAAAATATGTCATATAATAAATAAATGTAATTAAGTACAGAATAACATATGCAAATGTATATATATGAAGAAAAATAAAAAATGTACAGAAATGAAATATATACTAATTATACCTATGAAATAACCAGCCAATTAATGTAATGTTGATGAGATAAATATTACACGAGTGCAAATATTAGAAAATATTCCTTTCTTGTGCGTATTAAAATAAGTACCTCATCCCTTTTTCCCCCTTAAAGTTAAAAGGTTCTGTGTTAGCGGATGCCACGTTATTAAATAAACTTATATTCCAAACAGCTTTCTTGTAGTAGTTTTGGCTGGGTGTTGAGGGTGACTGGACAAACGATTTTATAAGCACTGTTTACTGTTTCAAATAATTCCTATTGAGCACACCCAATGTTACCAGTACCTCCCGTATCACCTTTCACACAATACAAACGTTATCATTTCAATCTTCCATACCCAACTCCATCCATATAAAATTTAGCGTAAGTAATTCAGATTCCGCGCGAAAACCATTGTCTTTTTCTCTTTATCTAGATTTAATTTGTACATTAATCTACAGCGTAAGTGCACTTATGCAGGTTTTTCTGAAATATCCGGTGGGAATAATGTGGCGGGGAATTATGGATTTCAGTCAAGTGAGTTTATGTTGGGGTCGGCTTCCAGTCAAACCGGATTTAGCTAAATACCAGTGTTTTACGTAGTTTGGCTGCCTATCAGACCTCCACAACCCATTAACTGGGTAACACGGTACATTCTGGCAAGACTAGAGTCAGATTTACTGGCTTCTGACTATCCGTAACGACTGCCAAAGACCTACAAATGACAGCCGGGACCAACGGCTTAACGTGCTTTCCAAGGCACGGAGGAAACTCGGTATGTTAAGATAGATAGATAGATAGATAAAACATTTATTAGGAACAAGAAAAGAAACACAACACACAAAAGCACATAACTCTAGAAAATACAAATAAATTAAATGAAAACTTAAAAAAAAGAAGTAGGCAGAATATGGCAATGACTAACGCAAGAAATTTACTAGATTACCTACCTACATAAAAAAAAAGAAAAGATGGTCACCCATTCACTTGGCAAGCGTTGCTTAACCGTCAAAATCGACCCGTGCGGCTGTTATTATCTAGCCACGAGCTCCTCTTAAGCTCAAATTAAGGACTTAACAATTATGATGTCCCATTAATTGTGGTACTTATGAATAAGTTAATTGCGGACATAAATATTATATATACCTACATATTATATGTAGGTACCTAAAATTTTGAAGATGCTCAATGCTTATTCCTACGAACTTTTGATTCGATCTGTTGTAGAAGTTTTAAATAAAACCCAAGCTTTTGCTGAATTTTATTGTTAGGCACTCTTACTAGGTCGGAATTCCGATTAAACAGTTGGTTTCGTTTTAAAATTAACTTAGTTTTATAATTAAATTGTCCCACCGCTTTCAAAACCAGTTGAGCTTCCATTAACTTTTTGTACGAACTTTTACTCTTTATTTTATTTCACTGTTAACATTTATTATTCTATTTACCTATCGCTAAATGATAAAGTAAATAGAAAATAAACGGGCAACATTGAAAGTACGCAAAGTTTTTGTTTTTCATAGGAATTACGCATGTAGGCGGAAGTGGCTCCCACGATGGAAACTTAGTAATAATACATGTAAAGTGACGTACCTAATAGACGTGTTTGTAACATTTAGCCGAGTAAGCCCACTCAGCTCGGAGGCGGTAAATCACGAAGTGTTCGTCGGCGGTATGAGCGGCTAATATTAATGGTCTCCTTTTCCGTGGTATGTGGCAATAGTTCGATTGTCAGTGTTGGAGAAATAGCTCGGGAGTGCGACCCCTCACTCGGCGCCGATACGTCAGGCACGACACCGCGCCTTTCCTTTGACACTTCATTTTATTGGTCCATTCATGGCTCAGCGAATAGATGATTGTCTTGAAAAATGCGAACTTTCCCAGATATTTTAGGGTTGGCAAGTTTGAACTGGGTATGATGAAATAGAATGTCCCATATAGGTGACATATATTTGATTAAATGAGCAAAACTGTTTCATATTGCTGTTTCACATTATTTGACTGTGTGCATCTAATGTCCTATTGATAGAATAAACTACCTAGTGAAGTGCCTGGGGTTATCACCTCGGATTTAGGTTACATGAATGAAATAAAAAAAATAAAAATGGAATGATTAGCTAATAATGTACATTAAAAGTTTACCTAATATTTTATAATAGGTAAAATTTTTTACTCATATAATTAGCTAACCAATTCATTTTATTTTATTTAATTTCGTTCACTGTAACCCAAATCAGAGATTTTCACGTTTTTAAAGCCCCAGGCACTCCACTAAAACCTTTGGTTGAACTGTTCGTTTTTATCTAAATACTAGTATTTATCAAAATTGATCAATCACATAGACAACAACATAATCGTCAAATAAATCGCTTTATAAATACTCAAGAAAAACAAAAATTCGTCAATGTTTACCAAAGCCATTAATTACAAAAATCAATACCAACTAACCTAATCTCCACGCTGACTACCGAGGTCCGGATAAGAGATGAATTCGGAAACTTTTAAGCAGGCCTTATTCGATCTCCAGCGAGCGACCGAGGAAACAAAGATAAAATAAATTGTGAAGTTAGCGTTAGTTAGGGAAAACTTTTGAAAGGATTACGCCGTAGTAAGAGTGGTAGGTAGTCTTGTCAAACTGGGTTATTTACAGGTAAAAAGCGAGTCATCAGTGGGCCATAAGGTTGGGGGAGGATGCCGAGGCGCAAAACAGCTCCACCGCGCGTCGACGTCAGCGGTTAACTTTATTTTATTACAAGTTCACGCAACTCGCCCGTATCTTGACTTTCTTGCCACGTTTCCTCGAACTTCGAAACATGTTGGACATGTTTCCTCAAGTTAATTCGCGAGCCTGTCAATACAAAATGAAAAGGTTGCTGCATAAAAAGCTATATGTTAGGTGTAGCTACGAGTAACAGGCCCATTTATTTACTAGCAATATGTTTTATATGATCCGTGTACTCTAGTTCGAACTACATTTTGTTAACATCCTTTCTTGTGCCAGTAATAGTATTAGGTCCCACTATGATGGAGTAAAAACCTATCGCAATTTTCGAGCCGTTCCAATTTCCCGTGTTTCAATAGAGTACCTACCTATGTTGTAACAACATACCCCCACCTACGTGGGTCATATATGAGAATAGGTCAAATCAAACCACTAAGTAAAGGCTTTAGATATATTGGCATTCGACTCTTGCTGTGCTATATTAGACCTTAAACAACTTTAGCTGGGGTAAGCCGGATCCTGTGACAGTTTAACATAGCTAATGTAACCAGAGAAACTAACATTAATTTATTATTCTAAAAACATCAAAATCTTCAACATCAAAAACCTTTGTGGAATCTTTGAATTAATTTATTCACATTGTCAGCGTTTCTTAAAATAAAATGTGAAACAGCAAAGCTTTGTTACCAAAATCAAATTCTTAGAATTCCATGGTCTTCCCATCCAACAACCATCATAAAAAACAGAAAAGTCTCTCAGTTCATACTCAGATACATTTTAGTTTGATCAAAACTAAGAAATAATAAATGGGATTGGGACAGGGAAATAACAATTTTTAGTCCATGGTTCACACAGTCACTCGTCACCTCGAGTTGTGGCTTGTCCGACGGCGACCTACAAACAAACATTCCTATTTTATATTAACAGCGGAGTAAATTCCACTAGTAATTCTAGCGGTCTAGCCACCCATCGTAGAAATTGATTTCAGTTTTTTACCCATTTCCTTTATTTGTTTGTCCTAAGGATATGCAACGGGGCAAAGTCGTATTTTGTCAACTGTCCCTACAAAATACGAGAAATCGCGAACACATTTGTGCTATTTGAGTTAGTGGTTGAATCCGCTTTCGGTTTTTTGGTGTCATTAAAAGAGCATGTGTATCCATTCTATTGGATTTTATTTTTCAGATACCCAAACGTATTTTTAAATAACTTTATTATCCCTGAATTGATTCTTGTTTTGACTCTTAATCCATTGGATTTACTCTATCGATATTTATTAGCTAATTATGTAGTCTCAGAAAGATATCATGTGATAAAAATCTGCCTCGAAAACGCATAAATCTTCTTAAGACTATGTATGGTTATTAGTATCCTTACATAGTCTTGATTAGCTATGTTAGCATAACATATTAATGCTAATCTTATACTCGTATATCAAAACTCAAACACGAGAAAACCTCTTAACATCTCAGACTCCTTGAACTAAAACTATCGTTGTTGCTGGATGCCTATAATGTGTGTTGAAGTGTTCTCAACACGAGGTCTAGGCAAGTAGACATTCTTAGTCACAGCTATAAATCCTATTAACTAGGTCCATGTACTAAGTCTGAAATACGTCCCCCCGACGGAACGACACTAAATCCTCGGAAAGGGTCTTTTTTGAAGGTTTGTTATACTTATTACAAGGGTATAATTTAGACGGTCACCAAAAATAATATTTTTAAGACTCTAAGCCTAGGCACCAAAATGGATCAATGGTCACCAAATTCTATCCAACTCAACTGTGATTGCCATAAAATGTAGGCTTGGGGTTACAAACTGGACAAAATAGGTTAGGTTAGAACTGTGACCAAACTCGTCCAAAAATGAACATCGTAAAATGTGTTGTAAGACTATTTATTTTCAACACAATTGGTGATGATGATTTTACACCATTTCAGCCGAAAGACGTCCACTGCTGGACATATGCGACACCCAAATGTCGCCAAATCGACCGGTCCTTTGCGTCTCGCATTCAATAGATTACCGCTGCTTTCACCAGGATTCACCTTGTGGGCCATCCAACGCCGTGCCTTTAGGTATGCCTATCCTTCGACCTCATGGACATGTTCAGCGGGCAATGTGCTGTCCCCTGTCACATAAGTTTGGCGATTCTTCGGGTTTTATCCGTAACCTTAGTTCTCCTGCTTATATCTTCACTCCTTCGATTACGAAAGGAAACTCCGAGCTTAGCCCTTTGCATTACCCTTTGGGTGACTTCTGTGGCTGATTGCGAGCCACTACGTTTCAGTTCCAAGATTCAGTTGTATATCAAGACGAAAGCCAATGGACCATTGCGTGTTGCCCATAGCTATACTGGCAACATGCACTGGTCCGTCTTGATGTGCTTGAGGCAGTGTGGTATGAATAAAAAGAAGTTCCGCACAGCCGAGTCGGATTCGATTATTGACCTCATTGTCGAAGTTTGAGAGAAAACCGTTTTTCCCAGCTGAATGTGATCGTTGACTTTTATTTGATATGATTGTGCTTTTGTTTATACTTTTATATTTTGATGCTACACAACAAAAATTGTGTAGCATCAAGTAAATGTTTTATCTATTTACCCAACTATGGATAATTACAAAACTAAGGGGTTATTATTTAAGCAGTCCTTCTGTTTATCAATCGTATTTTCCTGTAGTTGAGTTTTAACTATTTTTCACTTTTTCTTAAGAAAACAATTTGCTATGCGACTTGTGTTACCGACAGTACCTACCAATGTTACTGAAACCGTTGCTAGCTCGAGTTACGTAAGCGTATTGGTATTAAAGATTGCAACGTCAGTGCCCTCATTTCGGTCAGCTGACTCGTACATGCACAACTCATGGGGAATATGAGCGTTCACTCGTCTTACGCTTCAATTCTTTTGAATCGAATCTACCTAAATATTCCAACCCAATTTTTACACGACTGTAAAGATTGTCTTAAATTAGTCAAAGAATAAGGCCAGTACTTAGTTATCAAAGAGAAGTAGGTATCTAGAGTAACCACAAGTGTTGTTATTTAAAAAATATTAATATTTCAGACTTGTCACCAACATCTTTGTTAAAGTTTCAGAGCCGGCCTTGTTTTTCCCTCACTTCAAAATAAAACTTTGTATCGTTAAAAAATGATTTTTTAAACAGTTTGTAACCAATACCATGAGTCTGGGAGTAAATAATGAATGAATACGCGCAGGACACCGACACCGCCAATCCGCCCTTTGGGGGACCTCGTATGTCCAGCAGTGGACGTCTTTCGGCTGTTGTAATGATGATGATAATGTTGAATCACTTGCGACTGGCCAGCGAGAGATCTTGGCTTCAACCCTTGGATCAGGCAAAGTGTTGCTAAGTTATTTGATTATGAAAATAAATAAAGTTTAGAGTCTTCTGAATGCTAATAGGCTAGTAGGCTAGCTGGTACCTTTTTATTTTTTAACGAAATTAACTCAACGAATGATTAAAATTGTGATGAAAAATCGAGAAAATGCTTTTTTTTATCAATAGGTAGCTTTTAAGTAATAGTTTTGTGTTTGACAAGTCCGTCTGATAGATTTTCAAAAAAATATTGAACACGTATTTTTTTCTGTTTTCACGTAAACAAAAAATTAAGACGTTAAAGACACGCGTGACGTCAACTGGCTTGGTAAATTTAGTACATTTTTACCAAGTCAGTTGACGTCACGCGTATCAGACGGACTAATTAGATTTTTTTAGTAAAATACCCTATTGTTCAAACTAAATATTGATAAAAAAGATGCCCATAATTTTTAAATCATGAGTAACCACGGATAAAAAACTCGCCTTTAAAACTCGTAAGAGAATAATCACACATTCAGTCGGTTTTAATATATTAAAATTCGAATAATTGACTCGGCTTATTCAAACACATTATTTTCATATATCAGTGAACATACCAATTCAACACACAGATTCTAACTCAAAGATGTAGGTAACGAAATAAACGAATGCATAATAGTCATGCAAATCCGGTAGGAGAAAGAGATTCGCCGACTGTACTCGCATATTACTCTTAAGTCCACTTAACCCCAAGCGCGATAGTTCAAGCCCAGGCGTTACTCAAGTTTGGACCACCGAAATAAGCTTGGTCTATGTTATTGCAAACGAGTTTATGTTAATAGTAACTTTGCTGTTGTAAGTAGCAAAGTTGGTAGTGCTTATTAGTTTAACACTGTGTTTTGGAGTTTTGATGCTGTTAAGACAGACTATCGTTTGTATTGAATCGTATTTATAAGATTCAGTATTTTCCAAATATTCTTGTGTCGGCTTCCATATTGACCGTATGCAGCTGAGTATCAGTATTTTAACTGGGTAACACGATACTCCTTGGCAAAGCTGGTGTTAGATTTCTTAGCTTCTGACTACTCGTAACGACTGTCAAAGATCTGACAAGCCGGTACAACGACAGCCCGGACCAACGCAGGCTTTATGAGCTTTCCGAAGCGCAGAGGTATTTTAAGATGGTCACCCATTCCCGGACCGTCCACGGCAAGCGTAGCGGCATTAACCTTGAATATCGACCCGTACTACTATTTTTGTTTTATAAAAATTTAGATTATTTCTTATTTATTTAAGTACATACATTAATAGTCTCAATGTCATTGATAATTTCTGGTTTCCATCTCATACTGTATAAATTCAAGTTTTTGTTTCTTTTTTTATATGAACTTTTTACAGACTAATAAATTGTTTGTGTGGTTTTTAACTATAAATTAAGTTTGATTATAATAAACAAATAAATAAAATAAAACTTTTTCCAAAAAAATAAAACCGACTTCTAAAAACAAAACACTAAAAAATAACTTTAATTTCGGAAGTCGGTGTTCAAAAACGAAATAATCAAAAACACCGAATTCAGAAATTAAAGTTATTTTTTACTTTCTAGTGTTTTGTTTTTAGAAATCGGTTTTATGTTATTTCTCCGAAAAAGTGAAACCACAAACACAGCGTGCCAGCGTGATGTTATGTTATGAACTGGTGTAAACAATCAACAGACATACGATTTCAGAAATCCTGATCCATTTGCTATCATTTATTGAAGATTTCCGTTGCCTACCTCCGAAGTTCTTCACCAAATTTGTCCCGTTTAAATTTGGTGAAGATATCCATAGTCCGAGAAAATACTCTTCCAAACAAAAAAAGAATCATCCAAATCGGTTAACAACTGGCGCTATCTATCGCTGAACAAACATTTTTCATGGGATCCCATCATCAGATCCTGACTTATACCTTTCATCATCAGTTCAGCAACATGAGATGATGATTACCAGGGACAAATATCTGAATTGCGTTAGAAAGTTTATGAAAAACATTGTATGTGCCTATAAAATTTGATTTTCATGGAATCCCATCATCAGATTCTAACTTGGTGACAATGGGACCACCTCAGGAGTATAGGCTTTCGAATATTTTTTTTTTTTAAATCGGTCCAGAATTAGCGGAGAAATCGGTGAACATACATAAAAAAAAATCCATACAGCCGAACATAAAACCTCGTCCTGTTTGAATAAGTCGATTAAAAATAAAATCTACCTCCATTCTAGTAAAATAAATGATTCGACAAAAAAGTTTTTTTAAAGCTTAAACAACGAACTTCTATTTCATAACGAACAGCTAAACAGGAATTTATTTCTGAAAAGAGTTATTCAGGGCCCATAGCCATGATTTCTTTTAGGGTATAATTTAGACGGTCACCAAAAATAATATTTTTAAGACTCTAAGCCTTTTTTTTTTTAAGGATGGGAAATCATCAAATGACTCCTTCCGCTCTGGGCGGAGCGGAAGGGAGTGTCAGACTCTTACTGACTAAAACCCATCCGTGTTCCTCCTACTGCCCTTTGCGTTCCAGGGTATGGTGCCTCTTTCGAACGGATTCCGCACCCCGGCAGGCACTGGCCCTGGCGGGCCCCGTCTCCCTTGCTGACAGCTCTTTGATGCGCGCGTGGAATACAGCGCGCCGCCGACACGGGTCTAGTTTTGATCGGACGGCAAGCCGCCCAATGCTCGCCGTCCGCAGACCCAAGCCTACGGTGGTCGGAAATCGCCCTGCGACTTCCGACGCCGGGGCCGTCTTCTTCTATTGCGGCGGCCGGGTCGTGAGGCCTCCCTCTCTCTCACACGTTCGGCCTCCTCCTTCGCTAGCATTACTGCTTCGCAGAAAGAGGTGACCGCCTCCCATGCCTCCTCGCTCCGGACCATAGACCGAACCAGGGCCGGTCGCGAGAGATCGCCTCGGCGAGAAATCGGCGGTGCTCCGCCCAAGCAGGGCAGACCTCTACCGTATGCTCCACCGTGTCCTCCGGGCGATCCTCGCAATGTTGACACCCAGGCGTGTCCTCCCGCCGAATCCGAAACAGGTATCTCCGGAAACAACCGTGTCCGGTGAGTACCTGTGTCAGACGGAAGGTGAGGACGCCGTGGCGCTTCTCCAGCCACTCCTCAAAGAGGGGACTAATCGCCTGTATTGTGGCGTGCCCAGCGCTGGGTTGCGACAGTCGCTGTCTCCATACCGCCATGAGATCCTGCCGGAGCTCCATCCGCCTTGCTGCGATTTGCCGCGGCAGAGAAGTCTCGCCCCGGCGTTGCGCCTCCACGCGCCACTCGTAAATGAGCGCGAGGGCTCTCGCTTCCAGATCCCATGGTGGCAGTCCGGCAAGGAGGTTCGCCGCCTCGCCAGAGACCGTGCGGTATCCTCGGGCCAGCCGGATGGCCATGACCCTCTGGGACGCGTTAAGGTAACGGGCAGGTCGCTTCCTCAAAGTAGGCGCCCACACTGGCGCCCCATAAAGGGCCATGGACCACACGACCCCCGCGTAAAGCCTTCGGCAGGAGGCGTTTGGTCCCCCTAGATTGGGCAGAAGCCGCTTAAAGGCAGCCCCGGCCCGCCCCAGTCTGGGAGCCAAACGTCGAAAATGCTCGACGAAGTTCCACCGGCTATCGAGGACGAGACCCAGGTATGTCATCGTTGATCCGACGCCGATGTGAACCCCTCCTACCGTTATTTGGGATCCCGATGGTGACTTATTCCGAGATCCATGAAAGCAAATGGCTTCAGACTTGTGTAGAGCCACCTCGAGACCCAACTGCCGGATCCTCTCAACGACTATTGCAACCCCGCGTGTCATAGCGTCGGCCGCCGCCTGGTGCGACCCTCCCTGTGCCAGGACCAGCGTATCGTCAGCATAGCAGACGATGCTGACGCCTCTAGGGAGGTCGGCGCGCAGCACCCAGTCGTAGCCGATGTCCCACAGGAGCGGCCCCACAACCATCTCTTGACTATCCGTCAAGTAATCCTCGACTACACGACGCAGGTAGGTCGGCACCCGGTGATACCGAAGTGCCTCCCTAATGCAACTCCAGGGCAGGGTGTTGAAGGCATTGGCGATGTCTAGAGACACCGCCAAGACGACCCACCCCGGGAAACCGCGTCCCCCGTCGAGAGGGCTCTCACGCGCATGATGGCGTCCACCGTCGAGCGTCCCGTGCGGAAACCGAACTGGTTCTCCGCCAAATCCGGCCCCACCCTCACTAGGTGCTCGACGAGGCGGTTTGCAATTACTCTTTCAAAGAGCTTGCCCACCTCATCGAGCAGCACAATGGGCCGGTATGCGGATGGAGAGTCCGCAGGGCGCCCCGGCTTCTTAATGAGGACCAGTTTCCCCGTCTTCCAACGAAGTGGGAACTGGCCCCTCTCCAAGCATGCGCTTAGGAACCCTCTTAGTCGAGGCCCAAGAGCTTCCAAGGCCAGGACCCAGGCTTTTCCAGGTAAGCCATCGGGTCCTGGGGCGGTATTTTTGGCCTTCAGCCTATTAACCGCCACTCTCAGGTCTACCTCAGTCACCTCAGGAGCATCGTCATCGTCGTCATCGGTGTAGTCCGCATCGGGCACCGCAGGTGGTGGAGCCATAGGCGGGGGAGTATGCTCCCCTCGCGAGGGGAACAGAGCGCTCACCACGTCCTCCACCAGCTGGGGCTGGAGACTCTGCGTCAACGGGGGGGCCCAGGTGCGGAGCTTATTCCGCTCCATTTTGTAGGGTCTTCCCCACGGGTCCCCGTTCAGAGACTCCAGCAACTCCTTGCGAGCCAGATCCTTTGCCTGCAGGATCCCCGCTCGGAGGGCGGCCTTCGCCACTCTATACTCCTCGTACAGCTTCGCCTCTCTGACCTGCGCATCCGGAGGGCGGAGGCGGAGCCTGCGGTGCCTGGTGTACCGGCGCCGTGCAGAAACGCATGCCTGACGCAGTGTCGCCAGCTCTTGCGACCACCAGTACACCTGACGGCGGGCGCGTCCTGGCTTAACCCGGGGCATTGCCACGTCACAAATATCGGACATGGCCTCCCGGAACCACTCCGCCTCGTCGTTGATATCAGCAGGCCTTTCCGGTGGTGACACCCAGGTCTGCACGATCGAGGCTTCCAGGAGGAGCTCCCGGTCCAGCTGCTTCAGCGAACACCGCGGACCACTCGGGGCCTGCCGGACTGGCGCGGTTGAGGTCTAACCGGAATGTACCTGTGATCGGAATATGTCTCCACCTCCTCTATGACGCGCCAGTCGACGACACGTGGTGACAGAGCAGGGCTGGCGAACGAAATATCCACCACGGACTCGCCCTGCATCCGCACACACGTGGGGATAGAACCCCGGTTAAGGACGACCAGACCTGTCTCCAGAGCCCAGTCCTCGACCATCCTACCCCGCGTGTCCGTATGACGGGAACCCCAAGCCAAGTGCTTGGCGTTGAAGTCCCCGAGAACGAGTACGGGACAGGAACGATACCCGGCGACGACGACGCCCAACTCCGTCAGGGAGTTTTGGAACTCGGCGAGAGTTCGGTTCGGGGAGAAGTATACCCCTACCACGACAGTCTGCCCGAACCGTGCAGCTACGCACCCCTGTCCTCGCTTGACGTTCTCGAGGGACGGGGTACCGGCGGTGGCCGACGAAACCAGGGCCACTGAGCCGTTCAAGTCCTTCACCCAATCATCCCTGGGCGGGACAAAGTACGGCTCAGCGACTACGGCAATGTTAATCAACCACTGTGCCATGCTCTGGACCAACAGGTCCTGAGCAGCGGCGCAGTGGTTACCCGGGCCGTCTCAGTACACTACTTAATCGATTTTGCTGAATCAATATTATCAAAAAAGAGATGTTCCCTCACTGCTGAAGATCGTGACCACAAGCGACGGGTCTTCAAGCCATGCGGTCTTTTGCAGTGTCGACCATTCGTTGTACATGCTGCTTCCAACAGCCATGTTCTGCTCTGCCAGATTATGGTGGGATTAACGCATGTGTTCGAAAAGGCTGAGGGTACGCTCCTGGACATTACAGAAAGCTGAGTTCTACCAAAATAAACTTATTCGTTCTCATGGTGAAACAAACAAAGTCACTAATATGATGAATGCTAAAGCAACTCTATCAGTCTATCAGTTTGTTATGCCTTCACCCCTAAACCGTTGTACCAAATTTCGATGTATATGATCGTCGATTGATCGATCTTCAAGGTTAAGCAACGCTTGCCAAGGTTGGCCTGTGGATGGGTGACCATCTTAACGTACCGAATTTCCTCCGTGCCTCGGAAAGCACGTTAAACCGGTGGTCCCGGCTGTCATTTGTAGATCTTTGGCAGTCGTTACGGACAGTCATCATCATCATCATCATCTGCCTAGCCTTTTCCCAACTATATTGGGGTTGGCTTCCAGTCAAACCGGATTCAGCTGAATACCAGTGTTTTACGTGAAGCGGCTGCCTACCAGACCTCCACAACCCATTAACTGGGTAACACTGTAGGTACTTCTTGGCAAGACTGGAGTCAGATTTACTGGCTTCTGACAATCCGTAATGACTGCCAAAGATCTACAAATGACAGCCGGGACCAATGGCTTAACGTGCTTTCCGAGGCACGGAGGAAACTCGGTATGTTAAGATGGTCACCCATCCACAGACCAACCTTGGTAAGCGTTGCTTAACCTTGAAGATCGATCTGTGCGGCTGTTATTCTTTAGCCGCACAGATCATTTATTCGTTACGGACAGTCAGCAGCCAGTAAATCTGACTCCAGTCTTACCATGAAGTACCGTGTTACCCAGTTACTGGGTTGTGGAGGTCTGGTAGGCAGCCACTCCGCGTAAAATATTGGTATTTAGCTAAATCCGGTTTGACTGGAAGCCGACCCTAAAATAGTTGGGAAAAGGCTAGGCAGATGATGGTCGTCGATTGGACCTTGAATATATGATTTGTTCCCCGGAAATGGGTAGGGCACTTAATGGTCATTTCCGACTTATACGAGTGCGATTTCGTTATTAGAAGCTGGTACATTAGAACGCAGTAGTACGTCAACAGACGTCTATAGGTGTGTTCAGACTGCTAAAATCTTGGCTTTGTCAGGTCAAGTAAAATACAAACTCTAGTAAGTTGTTGCGTTTAATTAATGAGTATTGAGAACTACAAAGCGTATTAGCTATCAGGCGGATACTGCCTAATTGAAGCTGGTCTATGCTAGCTCAGCAGTCAAGCGTGTAAGTTAATCAGGTAGATAAATCCGAACTCCATTAGGGGTATCTGGGGCATGTAGTAAATGTCGAAGTCGATTTAGAGGAGCACAGAGCATTGTCGGTGGGATAATAGGCTGGTGCAACTGCTCACGTAACGTCTGCAGGGTAGATATATCCTGCGACATTAGCTGAGGATCACTCGTTTAAATACCATAGGAGGTAAACCAGGCTGTACACAATTACGCACATAAAAGGTAGGTAATGTTGGAAATAATTTGATCCCATAAGGTGTGGGGTCGCAAGATCTTACTGCCAACACAATAAGAGGAAGAACTGAACCCAAAACTCCTTTTTTTTAAACCAACAGGAGGGTAATGATTTTCGAGAGTGTGTGTGTGTGTGTTGTCTTTACCATGCCCTGTAGTCTAAACGGCTGGATCGATTTTAATATCAAATCTGTGGCTAACTAAAATAAATGCCACCAACTGCATCGGATTGCTAGAAACTTTTTAGCCGTTTTGTTGTGGTCGAGTTTTTGAGGAGCTCGTGGCTAAATAATAACAGCCGCACCGGTCGATCTTTAAGGTTAAGCAACGCTTGCCAAGGTTGGTCTGTGGATGGGTGACAATTTTAACATACCGAGTTTCCTCCGTGCCTCGGAAAGCACGTTAAGCCGTTGGTCCCGGCTGTCATTTGTAGATCTTTGGCAGTCGTTACGGATTGTCAGAAGCCAGTAAATCTGACTCCAGTCTTGCCAAGAAGTACCGTGTTACCCAGTTAATGGGTTGTGGAGGTCTGGTAGGCAGTCGCTCCACGTAAAACACTGGTATTCAGCTGAATCCGGTTTGACTGGAAGCCGACCCCAAAATAGTTGGGAAAAGGCTAGGCAGATGATGTTGTGGTCGGGTTTATATAAAGTAATTTTTTATCGTTTTAATAATGTTTTATTAAAAAAATCTCACATGCAAAAACAGGCAAGTCCCTGTCAAAATATTCTTCTTTTGTGTGAATCGAACCTGTAACCACTCTGCCACTGCGCCAACGTAGTCTCGAAGTGACGGGGACAAGCTGACACACTTTCTCGTAGATAACGGATGACTCGCGTCAGAGGTTGATTAGTTATGCGAAGTGGACGGATGTCCACAATTTTCGAATGGACTCTGTTGAACTTATTTTGATTAGATCTTCGACCTTGCATTACTTTATTAAGTCTTCCTTGACTAACTTATAAGGCTATATAGTCTAGTCAAATATGCCTAAAAACTTTTTTTACAGCCTGCAAATTTACAATTACGTTGCTACGTGATGTATAAATAAGTTATTAGTAGTAAATCATCATCTACCTAGCCTTTCCCCAACTATATTCGAGTTTGCTTCCAGTCAAACCGGATTCAGATGAATACCAGCATTTTACGTGGAGTTGTTGCACCACATCTCCACAACCCATTAACTGGGTAATACGGCAGTACTTAGCAAGACTAGAGTCAGATTAACTGGCTTCTGACAGTCCGTAACGACTGCCAAATATTAACATCTTAACGTACTTTCCGAGGCATGGAGGAAACTCGGTATGTTAAGATATACCCATCCACAGACCAACCTTGGCAAGCGTTGCTTAACCTTGAAGATTGACCCATGCGGCTGTTATTCTTTAGCCACGAGCTCCTCAGACCTGCTGACAGATTGTTCAATTGCCAAATTAAAATTAAATTACATTTTGGTTTATTGAAGGTACTCGTAAGAACAGAAAGGACCGCCAATCTAACATTTTCTAAGTTACACGAAGGCATTCGTCGCGTGGTTTCCTGTACCTACTTGCTAAGACGTAGTGTACCTAAGTTTCCGCTGTAACATATTAAATCCAAGAGTTCATCGCACAGTTGAACTATTAGTGCACTTCAGCATAAACTTACTCCCATTCAACAGATTATTGATCGGAAAGTGGAAGGCAAAGATAGATCGTATTACCTGCTTATCATACCGCAAAGTACAATAGAAGTAGTGGTTGAGTGTATTAGATCATAGATGAAAGGCGAACTATCCGCCATTATTTAGGAGTGACGTCAATAGAGGTAGGCGGTAAAGTCGTTGTACCTACGTAATCCATGATTGCACAAGACCTGAGATTGGCTCAAAGAACCCTGATAACGTGATCTATATCTCAAGCCTGCGATGCATTGTCAGGTCTTCTTGCAGCAATATGGTATCATACGACGAAATCTTCCATGACAATACAAGCTACTTTATAAAATATATGTACGCACGTACTTAAAATATTTGAGTTATTGTTTATAAATATTTCACGAATACCAATATGTGTTTAAAAATAAATATATGAGTTTGCATTCCAACGCCTAATATTCGATATAATCACCTAAACATTACATAAATCGCATTCATTGTGGCCAACGTATAACCAAAATTGCGGTTAATCTACCCACAAATTGGTATATTTAAATCCGAAAATATAAATCGATTCAGGTTGCTGTAAATTCGACAAAATGTTACAGAAATGCCGAGAATAAAAGATGTGAAAAAACATAAAGAAATAATCGTTACTCACTGTCTTTTCGGTATGCCAGCTAATCGACGGAGCCAGTGAACCGATTTTATTAAGGTCCCAACATGTATAGGCATTCCTTTGAGTAAGATGCATGACATTAAAACTCATTGCTCGTACCAGTGAAAGGTGGAAGCCTTACAAGTGCAGTAATCAAATTGCTGTTACTCCATTTGCTTTCAAGCCTGTCGTTGATTTATTTCCTTAGGGAATACTTGCTTGCTCTTACTCTTGTTCATTTATTTATAGGGTTTTCTATACTAAATGATTATAGGAATGCATTTTTCATTTGTTTTTAATATCTATTCTCTATATAATAACTAAAACTAACAAATACACAAAATATAGCATAAAAAATTCATCCTCAACGCTGTCAGCTGGTAATGCGCCTAAGAGACTGGCGGCATTGCCACGTTGAATGGCAATGCTTAATCTCTGTCCAAAGTAAAAGCCAGCTCTCTTACAGGAATTATTTTAACAGAAGACTACTAGATCGTACTAGAAAATCATAAGAAATCTCAGAAAATTACCTTTTGTAAAAATCGGGGACTTTAGATTTATATTACCTACAAGAAAGAGGTTTTATTGATTTGACGATGAGTTGCATGTTATTGAAGTATCCAGGCTGGAAAGGATGCGTTCCCTTCAATTTGAATTTTTAAATTAATAACAGAAAAGTAATCATTAGTGTAAAATACCATAAACATGGCGCGAATTATTGTAATAGGGAACATGCATGCGTTTTTTTAATTTGTATAATGAAATACTTATGAAATTTAGTAAACAAGCGTAAAATTTAAATACTTTTATCAGCGACTGGTTAACCCGCGCAACTTCGTCTGCGTTACAATTTTCATTACTGCTCCGCCCTTATTGGTCTAAGCGTGATGATATAGCCTATAGCCTTCCTCGATAAATGGGCTATCCAACACTGAAAAAATTTTTCAAATCGGACCAGTAGTTCCTGAAATTAGCGCGTTCAAGCAAACAATCAAACAAACAAACTCTTCAGATTTTTATATTAGTAATACATGAAGTTATAAAGCTTCAAAGATTACAATTAGAAAGCGAAGTCCGATATGAACTTTGACGTCAAAGTCCATGACGCCTATATAGCTGCCATAGAAAACAGCATTTTCGCGAGAGGGACAGATATATTTGTTTAAAACACAAACAACAAACAAACATAAACATCAAACAAACAAACACAAAACAAATATATCTGTCCCTCATTGGTTACTTATATCTCATTGGTTTTTCGAGCAATTTGGATTCTATTGTCACTGTTAGTATTATATTTTTGTATATATTTGGATAAACTGTATAGCTAATAAATATTTTTTTCATGCATATGAATTGCATAAACCTTTCAAAATTGTAGCAAGTTACAATATCCCTATTGTACTTGCTAAAATTTTAAAAGTGTTTGGTTGATTGATGCAAATTAATTCATTAAATTGTTATTTTTACATTCTGATATCTATACTAATATTTAAATTTCAGGAACTACTGGTCGGATTTGAAAAAAGAAAGGCTATAGGCCATATATATATGATAAGCATGGTTATATGTATATCATCACTCTCAAAATGTAATTATTTTTAACGCATTTGCTCGTAAAGGGACTCTTATTTTACCAATTTCAATATCGTATTGTATCTCACTACGTACTTGTGCGTTATTGTAATGTAAAACGCACGAGTTTCTTTTTAACAGGGTAAAACGCACGGTTTATCAAGATGCTCTGTATAAAACGAACGGTACTTTTTTAAATCAAAGAGTTTTTATGTCAGAAAAAGGGTCAACATTTTATGAGTAAAATTAGCTTTGGGAGATAAAATATAATAAATAAACATGTAAGTCTTTAATTTAATTAATTTTGACCATAAATTACAACCATTTATCTGTAACAAAACACAAACATATTAATTTGCTTTAATAGTAATACTGGCTGGTTTTGTGCCTTTGCCTTAAAAAAAAAGCGCTGACGCGCACGCATTGCTAATTTGTGAACAAATAAAAATTATTTCGCGCGCTTTTTCTTTTCGCTATATCGTTTTTATTTGAAAATGTCGTCAAGTAATGATGAATTTATTAATTCGACACCGCCAAAAGTCTCAGAGGCAGCGAAAAAGGCTACTCTAAGCCTCTTGCCCAAAAAATCGACCGATAGATACTTATAAGCGTATCAAAATTTCATCTTATGGAAAACAAACAAAGATGCAAATTCATTTTCAGAAAATGTGTTTTTAGCCTATTTCAAGTGCTATTCAATGCTAAAAAGCACTGAGAAAACAAAACATGGTATTGATATCAAGTCATACTCCAACTTGCTGGCATTTCTAAAGAGACGCTCAAATGGCCATATGAGTATAAAGTCTAAAGTATTTTCGGCTGACAATGTCAAGAAGTTCCTAAGAGAAGCTCCGGATTGCCGATGTTTGGCAACAAAGGTCAGTTGAAACTAAATTATTGTTATTAACTTCTTTCACTTTCATATTTCTTTACAATATAGGTGTTTAGTACGCTGTTTTTATCTCTTTTCAGGTTGTATTAATATTTGGCATAAATGGTGCATGTTGACGTCAAGAGTTGGCAAACATCACAACTAATGATGTCGAGAACCATGGGCGGGTTCTTCTTGTCCAGGTCAAAAACATAAAAAATAAAATTTCAAGATCGTTTACAATACAGGAGCCTTTTCAAGGCATAGTGTTCTCGCTTTTGTTGAACGAAGTGCTTCGTATTTCTTACGAAGCACTTCGTTTAACAAAAGCGATGTCTAACAGATTTTTCAAAATTACCAAAATGGAAAATGCTCTAGCCAACCCATTGGCATAAACAAATTTGGAGCAATGCCGAAAGAAATTGCCACTTTCTTAAATTTGGATGATCCACATGAATACACAGGGCACAGTTTCAGAAGGTTCAGGTGTGAACTTATTGACACTAAAACGCCATGGAGGGTGGCGGTCGAACAGTGTAGCCGAGGGCTACATAGATGACTCGATGAGAAATAAAGAAGAAATTAGCTCCCGCATTACAAGGAATATAAATTTGGAGCCAAGTGTTGACTCTCGACCATCTACGAGCACACACGCGCCATCAGCACCATCGTCGCCGCCGCCGCAGCGGCCTCCGTCGCCGTCACCGACTGCAGAACTCTGTGGTCTCGTTTCTCCTACTTTCACTCAAGAGAGTGAGAGAGAGACTTGTGAAATTGTAACTAATAATAATTACTTGACAACATTAAAAATGCCAACTGGCAACGTAATAATCAAATTTACAAATTGTTCAAATTTTTCAACTGCTTTAGCAAGTGATTAAAGATTTATTCGTTTAAGAATGTCCGAGTTTTATTTATTTCCTCGCAAATATGTTATCAAACGTCGTGTGACATACGTGCGCTTTGATAATTACAGCCTCTGCTTTCTTGTAGCCCTCTATGGCACGGGCTAGCAATATTGCCTCGGCTGTAATTTTCAACTTACCTCACTTATATCATAATGTACTATTACGTAACGCGTTTGTGTTTGAGTCCTAGAAGTCCATATGTTGGGCACGCCACAATTGCGGCGATAAGTCCCCTCTTTGAGGAGTGGCTAGAGCGGCGCCACGGCGTCCTCACCTTCCGCTTGACGCAGGTACTTACCGGACACAGTTGTTTCGGGAAGTACCTGTTTCGAAAACACGGTGGAGATCTCCACCGTATGGTGGAGATCTGCCCTGCTTGGGCGGAGTACCGCCGTGTCCTCGTCGAGGCGATCGGCGACGGTGATCTTTCGTGTCCAGCCCTGGTTCAAGCCATGGTCCGGAGTGAGGAGACATGGGAAGCGGTCACCTCCTTCTGCGAAGCAGTAATGCAAGCAAAGGAGGAAGCCGAATGCGTGAGAGAGAGGGAAACCTCACGCCCCAGCCGTCGCTACAGAAGAAGACGCCCCGGGCGTCGGGTGTCGCAGGGCGATTCTCGGCCACCGTAGGCGCGGGCCTGCGGACAGCGAGCATTGGGTGATCAGAACCAGGCCCGGGTCGCTGCGCGCTGTGTTCCACGCACGCCTCAAAAAACTGCCCGCAAAGAAGACGGGGCCCGCTAGGGCCAGTGCCTGCTCGGGCTGCGGACTTTGTTCGAAAGCGGTACCGTACCCCTGGAACGCAAAGGGCTCTAGGAGGAACAGGGATGGGTTTTAGTCAGTAAGAGTCTGACACTCCCTCCTGCTTCACCCAGAGCGGGAGGAGTCATTTGATGATTTCCCATCGTTAAAAAAAAGAAGTCCATATGTGCACCAAATTTCAACAGAATCGGTCCAGTAGATCCGGAGAAAACTGACGGACAGACAGACAGACGTACACCCGAGAGATCCTCTAATGGTTCCATTTTTTACTGATTTTCAGAACCCTAAAAATCGTGGAAAGCATGACCAGAAGAATGCAAGCTGTGATTTTGGCAAGAGGAAGTCGCACTTGTTATTAGGATTTTACATTTTTGACTTTATTAATTAAAACTTACCATGTTGGTGTTTGGAGCACATCGATTTTATGAATTAATCGAAAATATATGAGAAAGATTGCCAGAATTTACTTCACGCATATTAATTTTTTCAAAGGACTAGGATAAATAATTGCTGGCGAACTACGGTTTGGCTTTGAATTAAAAAAAAAAAACAGTTTTAAGCAAGCATTCCTTTTAAAAAAATGGGATGGTTTATTCTCAGAAATCGCCATATTTATTTACAACTGTGAATTCTAACATTTGCGTTTTCAAAGTGGAAACAATGCGTCTGAAAAGAAACGCAATATTTACGGACAAAACTTTATTCCATTGTAATTCGCTTATTTCGTAAACAAAGTGGAAGTATTGACATGAAAGACATTGGACTTCACTGTTATTGTAATACTACTGTTATGTTGTTGAAGTATTTCATTGTAATTTCCTGCAAAACATTAATATGATATAGTCGGATATTCACTATTAAAACATCATCTTTAAGAATTCCTTTCCTAATTCAGTCGAAGAAAAAATTCAAAATTTCAATGACGTTTCCGAAAGATTATTAAAAATTAACATGCATTCGGCCATCACTATAATTGGTTACTGCTGTTTCGGTCCTAAATTGACATATTTCCTTCGTGCTTCCCATTTGTGGAAGGATCCTCACCTTTTGGAAAAAATGGACCAAATTATCAAGCATACACACTCTTCAGTTTTAAATGTGGCCATGGACGACCGAGCCTGGGCACAAGTTACTCGTCCCATTCGTATGGGAGGCCTCGGCGTCCACAAAATTACCAGTATTAGTTTACCGGCTTTTATATCCTCGGTTCATGGCACTGATAAATTAATCAAGAATATCCTAGCTTCCACACTGATTGATTTTGATGTGCAGTGCTTTACCGAGGCTGTGAATGCCTGGAAATTCGCTAGGCTGAATTTAAATCTACCTGACAACCCGTCATTCCAGAGACAGTGGAATGAGCCGCTCTGCAGAGAAGTTCAGAGGAACCTAATAGCAACTTCTGCTTCTACTGCGGAGCGTGCGCGCCTGCTGACTGTGGGTGAGTGGGAGTCGTGCCTCGGGCTTCACGCACTACCGTCATCGAACATAATCACCTTGTTCGATGATACTTCCCTTCGCTTTCAGTGGACAGCGATGAGGACGAATTTTTTGACGCCTTATTTTAGTTAGGATTTTTTATTTTAAGTGTATTTATTTTGTTTTAATTAAGGGTATTAAATTAATATAATATTGTTTTTTTTTTGGAAGACCACAATAAGATACGAATTCGATAACCACGTTGTTTTTGTATATGTAGAAATAGTAATAATATTGTAATGTCTGGGTTCGACTTATAGGATCACTCGGGTGTCTGTCTGTCTGTCACAGCCAGTTTTCTCCGAATGTACTGGACCGATTCTGTGCAATTTCGTATATATATATGGACTTCTGTGACTCAAACACGGACGCTTTACGTAAATGAATATTTTTTTAGTTTGGGAGTAACTTTTGGGGGTCAAACTAGAAACTTAAAAAAGAAAGTTTTTCAAACTGTATCGTGTTACATTTCAAATGAAAGGGCTTACTGTGAGGGTTTCAATTATATTTATATTTTTTTATAATTTTTAAATAAATTGTTCTGAAGTTATTCAAGAAATTAGACTGAAAATGACCATTCCCCCTTCTCTTCGAAATTACTGCTCCTAAAATAAAAATAAAATGTAGATACTAGGTCTATACCTAAAGATTACAGGAAAACGTATAAAAAGTCTGTAGTGATAAAATAACATATTAAAAAAAAAAATGGATCGTAACAAAATCTGGTCTGGTCGAAAAAAAATATTTTTTATAACTTAAATGAAAATCACAAACAGGCATACATGTACGGTTTCAAAGTAGCATAGAATACTATTGTATATTTTTATAGTTTTTTACCATAGGCCGCAAATAAGACCGCGTGTGTCAGGTAGTACATAGTAAGTTTAACAACAATAGTGTACCTACTTATTTGCATACAAACGTAACAGGTTTTCCAACTGAGTTTTATTTAAATATTGAGCTTGATCAAAATTACTTACAGAATATCTAAAAACCCAGTGTTAGTTACAAATTAAAATTATTTTAATTAACCTTATGATAAAAGGGAAGCGAACCAGTAAACATTTCCAATTTTTGTATCCGTAGGTATGTTATTTCAACAATTCTGAGAATTTAAACGGTCGATGTAAGATTATTTCTTGGTAGCTTCATCTTCAGTATTTCTGGCAATTTCCTCAAAGCTACCTTTTTAATCACGTACAAAATGCTGACGTACGCTATAACACTTTCAAAAGACGACGTCTATAAGTAATTATAAAGTGTACTGTAGAACTCTGAACTACGATAAAACCTGTGATTTACCAAATCGAACCTACTGTGGTTATTAATTTAGTCAGTGTTATTTACATCTTGTAAATATTTTTTTCAACATTTACTTGTCTCTGATGACACGATACACCGTTTGAGTGCTACTTACGTTGCCACAGATCAACTCGGACTTGGGCAGACTTGGTTAATCCTAGGTTTTACCGGAAATCTTAGGATTTACCATAGTTTAGTCTTTTACAGTAAAATTTAACTACGTCAAATGTCTTTCAAGTAGCTCCTAATACAGCTTCAGAACATAAGATCTTAAGTTCGAAAAAGGAATGAAAGAGTGAATAGGTTTTCCTATTAAGATTTTGTTTCCTAAATCGGAATTGAACCCGATACATTCCAATGGGGTCACACTCTATTACATGGGACTGAATACGGAGAAAGTGTGGGCGAACAATAAATATACCTTTGCTTAAGTATTCCTTTGGGAAAAACGAGAGGTTATTGCTTTTAAATTGTACTTATTTATACTTGCATATTAAGGCTTCATTATCACATAATATTTGAAATGGTAATTTGATTAAACTACAGTTTTGGCCCGCAACTTCGCACAAGGTTTTTTTTTTTTATTTTAAGGAAACGTACAATCGAGGCAATATATTTAATGTCTTACCAATCCAAGTACCTACTACTGTACCGGTGTGCCAAGTTGTATCTAAATCCATTTAGTTTTTGAGGCATGATAGACTAACAAATATCTATTACATTTTGTAGTAGGATTAGTAGGAACCAACCTTACGAGTACTATACATACATGTGATAGCTTATAAATATTCCCTTATGAAGAATTATTTAACATGGATAAACACACAGCATGGAACATAGATATTGATAGTCGAAAGGGTCGAAAGGAGTGGCTATCGCGTACCGGATGACGTAGCGTTAGAAGACCTTCCACTAGGTGGACCTGGTGATAGTTACGGAAATCCGCTGGATGCATGACGCACAGAACTAGTCGAAATGGCGAGACTTGAAATGATGTTGAAGAGGAAACATGGGCAAGAGTTTCTGCGATGTCTTTTAACTTAGCTATCCATAGCAACATTCTTTATCGTACTCGGTATATTCATAAATTTGGATATTAATTATTGGTCCCTAATAAGAACAAATTCACCTCGACCCGAGGTCTATTTTTATCTCCATTAATGGGCAATACTCTCGAGCGTCTTCTCCTCGTAAGGGTCCTGGGAAGGCCCAGCCTGGCCCAACATAACCCAGCTTGACGTATACGCACCATTAACTTTATTACCTGTTGGGTATGCCAATTAACCAATTATGCATTCGAACACAAGTGAAACGAAAGTATGGGAGATATTTCTGTTAGAATTATGTTGTGTGTTTCTAAGTGTAAATAAAAAGTCCTTACGGTGACTGTATGATCGTTCTTAGTTTTGGTTTTAAGCTCTCTGTTGGTGCCGCCTGCTGTCATTTGTAGATCTTTGACAGTTTGTACGATAGTCCAGCCAAGACATCTGATACTAGTCTTGCCTAGAGGTCAGATTGGTAGTCGCTCTATGTAAAATACTGGTACTCAGCTGCATCCGGTTAGACTGGTAGTCTCAAATCTCAAATCGTTTATTGCAATCCATAATGTCAAAATACAGGTGGTAAGAATAAATACATAGAAGCAATTATGGACCCTGTCGGGCACAGCAAAACTTTGAATAGTTAGGAGAGAGGAAGAGCGCTTTAAATAATTTATAAAAGTTTATTATTTCCTGTCCAACTTGTATGCAATTAAGTACATTATTTGAATAGGATGTGATTTATTTATTGTTATTATTAATAGAGTACTATATCGTTTATTTATTATTATTAATAGAATAGCATGTCATATATTTATTATTATTAATCGGATAGTATTTTATTAATTTATTACCAATAGGATAGGATCTCATTTATATATTATTATTAATAGGATAGAATGTCATTTTTATTATTATGAATTGAATAGAATGTCATTTATTTAGTCGAACCCAACGTGGTTGGAAAAGGCTGGGTGGTTGGTGGTTGGTGGTTAGCTTTGGTTTTATGTCGTTTCTCTCTTCAACCAATAGTTTGATATCTATAAACTGACTGTAGTAAGATTGAATAAAAACCCGCTTTCAATACAAATAACCATATTGAAGATAATAAAAAATCATCAAATTAAAGCTATATATCTACTACTTAATATGAAGGAAAATTCACGAATATTACGCGCTCCATCCCGACTTTCTCTAATTTGAATGTGTATAAGAGTACGCACAATACCGCACTTCATATTCATTCGCTCATATTACTTACAATATAACAAGCCCCATTTATGTTATGAATGGCCAGAACTTTCTCCCAAACTGTAATAAAGAAATATTACGGTATAAACCTTCAATTTTTGTTTAACAATACCGCTTAATTTTCCTATTTAATGGACATTCTTAGATTTAGATTTAAGCACACAATAAAGGGATGCTTATCCAAACAACTTATGCTTATTTTACACTCGTGGATAGGTCGGTTTAGATTACGGATCCCCTATATGATGATATCAAACGGTCCGCGTAGAAAGGTCGCTCGTTGTAATAACACAACCGCCTACAGAGGAAAAAGTAAAACTAATCTGTAAGTTCAATCTGAAAATAAATAAAAATAGACACAAAACTTTTTTTATGACTTAAATATCAATAATATGAAACTTACCTCTAACATTAATAATCCAATAAAACCATAGTGTACGTAAACACAATCTTGTTCCGTAGTTTATTTGCACAATGACTTTTATTTCGCACGCAACAGTCGAGGCACTTATTTGCTAAGTAGCAAGTTCAATAAACACTAGTGCGGCTCGTAGCACTCGCGCTACGGCGTAGCAGCTTATCGGCGTAGCGCGTAGACGGGCGAGCGTAGCGAGAGCCCGAGAACAACTGAGCGCGGCCGCTGCACCGCGCTTGCCGCTCGCCGCCCGGATGCAAGCGTGCTCCGATATCCTTTTTGATTCCTACTAACTAGCACGATCTTTATGTGTGCGCCACTTTATTTTCTTTTAGATTTCTAACAGATTAAGGTTATTGTTCCAATAAACTTTTTTTATAATACAGAACATTATTTTAATTTTATTTTAACTTTAGAGGTAAATTAAAAAGTTGTTCCGTGTCCAGGATTTGCAATCATTTTTTTGTTTATCTCTTCCATCCGCAGAAATGAAAATTATGAATTGAATTTCATGTGCAAAAGATGAATTAAGAGATATAAACAATCGCTGCGCAATCCGATTAACGAATGTTAACAAATCTGATTGCCGTCGGCCGTATGCAACAATTTTCCGTTTCGTCCGTTCACTATTTAAGTTAACAGATTTGCGTTTTCGATAAAAGCCGAATCGATTCCCCATGGAGTTTTAGCGCTGTCACAATGTTTGTACAAGGGCGATAGGCAATTATGAAGGGATGTAAAGGTAATAACTTCGAACAAATAGAAATATGACTATGTTCATCTTCGTCGTGAGCTTGAACCGCAAGACAAATGAAATTCCATTACGATATTAAAGAAAATCCCCAAAGCCGTCGGTGGCTTTATGAAAGAATTTAATAATAAGGAGCAGAATATTATTCAATTTTTCCTGAAAACAAAGATGGAGCAGGAAGAAAGTCTGTTCCCACCTGGGGCTCGGGGGCTAGTCGAATTTATTAGCATTCAAATGATTTATAACTAGCGAGCGGCAGCTGAATATTTTCTGATTCGTCTTAAATTAAATTCTTTCTTTCCTTTGGCTGGATTTCATTAAGGGTAACGAAATGCCAGGGAGATGAAAAAGATAATCTGTCCGTCGCGAGCTGAGTGAGTGAGGAGGGCGCCGTCGGCGACAGCAGCGCGCCCGCATGCCGATTGTACCGGTCACCACGCCGCGTTCACGTTACTGGTCACAATCAGTACCACGCTCCTTTATGTAAACTTTCACGAGGCTTTCATTCAACCACAACACAAATAATTCGTAAAATGCCGCACTGAATAAATTGGAATCTCAAAAATAAACAAAAATTATTTTTGCGAACCTAACTTGATTTGTGAATTTGTAACTCTGGAATTTACATAACAGAATTAGTAATTATCGTTGACAAGCGAAAATTTATTCTTCGTCACATTTTTCGGACGGTGGACTCATTCATTAGCCGGAAAACATTATTATTAATTTCTTGATCAATATGCTTCCTTACACTGTGATTTTATATTCTGGTTTATCTGATCTTATACAAAACTCATAGGTAGGAAAACATGCTGCAAGCTGCGACCCATCCAGATACAATCTCCACGACACCCCTCACGAGATCAGCGAAAAGATAAGAATGATCCAAAACACAAGCTTTCTATACCTACCTAGTTATAACAAAATTGTGCCTTCATTGATTGCAAGATAAGATAAGAGAGATTAGGCGAGGGATGAGAGCTCTTCAACCCAGCAATCAGAACCGTGCAACAAGAGAATACAAACCACTAACGATGGTAAACTTGTAAGCGTCTCCGTTGGTTAAGTTGTTGTCTAAAAGGTGGAGAAAAGCCATTATTTTCAGAGTATTTATAAAATACATGAACTATCAGGCCAGTGGTTACGGGAGAGAGCCCTCGCATCTGCGTAGCATTTTAAAGCTAAAATATTTAACGAGCGCAGAGCAAAGAACAAAGCCTGCTCTGTGTTTAGCTGCACAGTGCACATGTCTGCCGTACCCGAAAGCCTCCGTCATTAAATTCAACGCCCCTTTATGCGTTTCTGACTTTGTTAACTATAGAAGAGCTTGCAACAGAAATGGGCCACCGTTTGGCAGCAAGCATAAACGCTATTGTCGCATTCATATTTAATTCCTTTGGTCTTGTGTCTAACTGTTATTGAAGGTTATCGGTATTATTAACAGGTAAGCAGTATTAGAAACAGAGGAGCTCGTGGCTAAATAATAACAATCGCACGGGTTGATCTTTAAGGTTAAGCAAAGCTTGCTAAGGTTGGTCTGTGGATGGGTCTTAACATACCGGGTTTCCTCCGTGCCTCGGAAAGCACGTTAAGCCGTTGGTCCCGGCTGTCATTTGTAGATCTTTGGCAGTCGTTACGGATTGTCAGAAGCCAATAAATCTGACTCCAGTCTTGCCAAGAAGTACCGTGTTACCCATGGCAGTTAATGGGTTGTGAAGGTCTGATAGGCAGCTGCTCCACGTAAAACACTGGTAATCAGCTGAATCCGGTCTGACTGGAAGCCGACCCCAATATAGTTGGGAAAAGGCTAGGCAGATGGATCGGTATTATTAACAGGTAATATAGGTATTTTAAGGAGTCCATAATAAAACAATAAAATCTGACCTACTTAGTTTCGCCTTGTTCATTTTTCCGTTGCAGCTTTTCCCTAAGAAAACGTTTAAATAGGCGTCTACAACTAAGCCAAATTTTAGCTTTACAACATCTACAAAGTAATAGAATAAACTTTTAAAAATTGGGGTCGCTCCCCTAATTGTCAAGAGAGGGCGATTTTGTTTTATTTATCTAGTTCATAGTTCAAGTTGTCGTTGAAAGTGTCTTTTTTAATAACAAATTCACGTTAATGATTTGAAAGAGGCTAAATTAAGACCCGGTCGGTAGTCAAAGTGCCATTCTTTGAACGATTGTCGAAACGCCAAAATATAAGGGATTGATCACGTGGAATTTCACAGCGTTTGTAAATTCCATATATTTTTGACGTTTTGTCGATCCCCTTGGTCACGCTACTACTGAGTTATGACAGACTGTCCCATGTCAGCCTCAGGTTCACACGTGCTCCTACGGTAGTAAAAACAACATTTTGTAGAACTTACGGTACCTCATTTTATACCTTTCGCAGATGGCAGCCCTAACCCACAGGGGGTTAGGGCTGCAATCCATCCGGATTTCCTCGGATTTGTCCTAGTTTGGAGGGCGTCCAGGGAGCATCCGGGTGGGGTTTTCAAAAAGGGTCCTTCAGGGGTAAGAGTACTTTTTGTGTCCGCGTGGTGCCGTGCGGGGAAGCTCGATTAAGTGAAAGGTTAAATGTAGAAATATATTAAAACAAATGCTATTTAAAAAATAATTCGCAATTGCAAGCCCCATGCTAGCTAACTTGGCAAAAAAAATTGAGCTCTTACGTTCACAGAAAATTTTATCGAACTAGATATGAGTACTAAAATTGGCGAAGCTTTTCCACATACGTGCGTTTCTGCAAGTATTCAAAAAACATAAGGTATTAACCCCATTAGCTCCTAAAAATCTCGCTCGATACGCTCACTGTTAATGTCTATTGTTTAGGTTATTTTTATAAAAACACCGTTAAACAACTGTGAAAGCGTTTAACACGTTGTGACACCGCACAGATAAATATTTGCGCTCCTTCTTGAGCGAAATCCTGGATCCGCGTCGGAGTAACTTCAGACTATTATATTGCTTAATTGATTCTTGATAGTAGAAAAACTTGTTATCATCATTTGTTTTTAACTTGATGCCGAAAGAACAGTGTTCCTAATAGTTTTCATAACCAGATTATACGTGAGAAAGTGGAGTGAATTTGTTACGCTGTAATTTATATCGCAAAAAAGGTAAATTATTTAAAAAATGTAAAGTTATTATTTAAAATTAAAATTTGTTTTTTTGTTTCGACCGGGGAATTTACTCAGTTTCACCCAAACGTCCCGGGTTGGCAAATTAGGTGATGGCAAGCCTACTGTGGGTACATTCTACGCAAAAATTATACAGTGCCCTACGTGTTCAGTATCTATAATAATATTATTTTCATGGTACTGATGGGGCTGCCTCACTTCTGTAGCGCATCAATAATGTTTGCGCAAATGCGTGTCGATTGCTTTAATTCATAACCGCGTAAAAGATGCATTCTTGGTGCGCAGTGTGCTGCTAGCCAGTCCCAACAGCACCCTGGCCAAGATTTATCATAATTTGTCTAGCCTTGTCCCAACTAAATTGAGGTCGGCTTTCAGTCAATCCAGATTCAGCTGATCTGGTATTACCTCAATTTAGCGATGGATGTGTTTGTTAAGAACCAATCAATTCAAACACGACAACACAGTCTTATGGCATGGTAACAGCCAACTGAAGATTGGTTGCTGCTGCTTTGTTTTTTGCAGCTTTTAACCTTAAGAACTATATTATAATCCTATTGAATTTCCTACACTCCAATCTAATCAGTCTCCATCATCATCTGACTAGCTTTTTCCCAACTTTATTGGGGTCGGCTTCCAGTCAAACCGGACTCCGCTGAATACCAGTGTTTTACGTAGAGCAGCTGCCTACCAGACGTCCACAACCCATTAACTAGCTAACGGGGTACTTCTTAGCAAGACTAGAGTCAGATTTTCTGACTTCCTGGCCATGATTAGTAGACAAATAGTTGCTACAGTATTTCGGCTGGAATAATGAAGCAACGACTGTCTATATGTAAATGTTGTTGCTGTTCTTGTATTACTAATTTAGTTTCAAGTTTACTTACTCAAAATAAATAATCATTATTATTTAAGTCATAATCTAATTGTAGTACGCACTTCAATATTCTACAAATGAAATATTGTGTTTCTTTGGCTAGTAATCGTTCAGGCTAAAAGTCTTATGAAACAAGCGTAGGCGTTACGAACTTCCGACAGATTTTATAAATTACACCCCGATTGCTCCCTATAGTATACAAATCTATTTTTATATTGCGCTGATACATAACTTAACGTTTAATCTCAAAAAGTAAATTTACTTTAAACAATAACGCAACTTTAAACGCTTAGTTCTTTGACTGCTGTAAATATGACATTTATTTATTTATTAAAACATTATGCACAAGTGAAAAAATATACACGTTAACAGAGGACTTAATGTCTTAGCCATCTTCTACCAGTCGCCTTAGGGTGAGACAGTACTCGCCAGGTTAAACTTAATGGACAAACAGTTAAAAAAATATAGTAATTTGTACTATACATCTATCTATACTAATATATAAAACTGAAGAGTTTGTTTGTTTGCTTGAACGCGCTGATCTTAGGAACTACTGGTCCGATTTGATAAATTATGTCAGTGTTAGATAGCCCATTTACCGAGGAAGGCTATAGGCTATATATCATCACACTATGACCCATAGGAACAGAGCAAAATTGTGATGCAAACGAAGTTGCGCGGGTCGACTAGTAAATATAAAATTCTACTGTACGTTTGTATGTCACCTAAGTCCTCCTAAACGGCTGGACCGATTTGAATTAATTTTATTGTGTGCGTTTGGGTGGCGCCCTGGATAGTTTAGATTCACAAATCAGTAGGGTAGGTAAGGTAGGTAGGGTAGGACAGGTATTGTGCGATCGGCGGCGGCAATCTCTCGCGTCCGGCCCTGGTTCAAGCTATGGTCCGGAGCGAGGAGACATGGGAAGCGGTCACCTCCTTCTGCGAAGCAGTACCTAATACTAGCAAAGGAGGAAGCCGAACGTGTGAGAGAAAGGGAAACCTCACGTCCCAGCCGCCGCAACAGAAGAAGACGCCCCGGGCGTCGGGAGTCGCAGGGCGATTTTCGGCCACCGTAAGCGCGAGCCTGCGGACGGCGAGCATTGGGTGGCTCACCGTCTGATCAGAACCAGGCCCGGGTAGACGGCGCGCTGTATTCCACGCGCGCCTCAAAGAGCTATCAGCGTAAAAGATGGGGCCCGCTAGGACCAGTGCCTGCTGAGGCTGCGGACTTCGTTCGAAAGAGGCACCGTACCCTGGAACGCAAACGGCACTGGGAGGAACGCGGATGGGTTTTAGTCAGTAAGAGTCTGACACTCCCTTCTGCTTCACCCAAAGCGGGAGGAGTCATTTGATGATTTCCCATCCTTAAAAAAAAAAAAGGACAGGTGTGAAAATTGTGACACAGACAAAGTTGCGTGGGTTAACTAGTCCTGTATAAAAGTATATAAAAGTCTTCCAGTACTGACTGAGTGACTGGCAGACAACGCGCAGTCAATACTTCTGGTCGTAGAAATCTCAAATTTTTGCATGTAGGTACTTGGGGAGCGTAGTGGAGCACTGAGAGAGGATTTCACGAAATTCCTACAAAAACGGGAAGTACGGTATATGTGCGTACGAATTCGCAAAAGCTAGTACTTAGATAAACAGAGTGACTGGTAATTGAAATGCTTTCCTTGTATGAGAGCTAACTTGCGACGATTTTGAGACCGTAAATTTTGGGTTTAAATTGGGTTGTATTCGTGCTATCAATGTTTATGTAGATTTTTCTATGTCAGGACCTTAAGATTTCCCAGAATCTGCAGTTTGAGAAATCTTCTCTATTCAGGATAGTAAACTAATAGCTCGTGAACGTATTAATTCCTCAACAGACAATCAATGAATTCAGTTAAAAAATAACCATACCCTTACTTAATTTACTTAATTATTTCAAAGTGAACCATAATAACTAGCTAGAACCACCCATTTATGAGGTGAACTGTTAAGTCTTATCAAGACCTTGCGTCATAGAGAAATAAAATCGAGTAGACGCTTTACGGCCGCGTCGACACGCCACTAGCTCCTCCATACACCGTCGTTTGCGCACTTTCAAAGTGCACCATTTGAAAAGAAGTGAGCTCTAATTACGTAGGCGTAACACGTCAAAGTATTCGAGAAGTGCGGCGCGTCAGGGGTTGATACTGTGAGGCGACGAGAAACAGCTTATAATCCGCGTCTGGACCCTTCACGACGCAACATTTACCACCCTCGCCTTAGAAGACTTCGTGTAATGTGTATTTTTATCATGAAAACTCACAAACAAGCAAGCTCCTGTTATACAAGATACTTATAACATCAGAACAGGAACATGGAATTAATTAATGTAAATATAAAATAACCTAAATACCTATAAATAGAAATTATTCAGGCTCACTAACTCAACAACTTCAAACAAGTCATGTTAAACTACAATAATGTACCGAACTAAACTAAAATTACTTTCCGATGACAAGCGAATCGAATAAAATATGGTGGCGTAGTTTCTATTTGGCGCAATTACATGGTGGATTTCACAATTTGGCCTATTTATTTTTATAAAGTACAAAGGTCGCAATTTCACGGGTTAGTTGTTGACATTATTGTGCCGACGTGAAATGTTCTTGGATCTGGGGCCGCGGTCGGTCTAATGAGCCGTGGGAGCAGCGCAGCCGGAACGAGTCGATGTGCACCGCTCATGGTGGCTCAGGACCGTATAACGACCCCGCCTCACGCGCACCTCTGCTAAATATATGTGACCTCAACTGAACTTACCTGCTTAGAAAATAATATGTGGAAGCTGGATTGTTTAAAACCGTTGGGTTTCATGGTCAAGATGGGTACCTGTTTAAACCACTCTGATAAATCATTTCTAATTCACTTGAAAAATGTTAGTACTAAAATAAATAAAATCACACTTTTAAATCTCTGTCCCATAGAAAAAAGGAAGCACGTTCAAACATTCATCTTCCACGAGCTTAGCTTCTCCGAAAAGAAACAAAACACAATCGCAGTTTTTCTTTTTCGAACGCGTCGTAAATATTTTTTAGTTTTAATTAACAATTGGCCAGAGACAATCGTATCGGATCCTAGCCTTTTTGTTTGTGCTTATTCAGCCACTAGCATTGTGTTACATAATAGTTAAATGTTTGCGATTTACATACCTACGATAATCCGTATTAATTTACTATACACAGATTCCTATTATAAATATATGGTATGCAATGGATTTAATACCCAATATACACGAGTCTTTTCAAATTCAATCGTAGAGCTCTTGCTCTCACGATCGAGTTCAATAATGCTGTAGGTACGTGTAGCAAATGTGTGTGACAAATTTTAGCTCATTTTCCTTAACGAATTATAGTTGAAAATTGAGTCATCCAGTAAACAGGAGCTCATATACTTAAATTAATTTTAACCATTCAACCGTAGAGGCCTTCTCTGAAAACCAGATGAGCGTTAAAACCATAATATTTGAAAATGAGGTTTTTTAATGAGCATCGAATTCAATAAAAGCAGCAACAATGGCGTGTGTGAACGAGTATTGTGACTCTTTTGTTTTACTCCAACGACGTCATTATAAATTTTTCACCGCTGCTGTCTAATGAGAAAGGCTATATAAATGTGTATTTATTTTGCACACCAACCGCATTTGTGGTACTTAAAACACCTTTATTTATTTCGTTTTTGAATACGTACGTCATAACTTCAGTTTGCCACTGCTGATATTAATTCATACTTAATTAAATGTGTTGTTTGTGCACCAATTATTGAATGAATTTAATTAACTTTTGTTTATCGGCCTTTTATAGTCGCTTTGTTTTATACTTTTTAGTCGAAAACCTATGTTTTTTAAATATTCATACAGTTTAGCAATATACATTTAACGCAAGCGTGTAAAAATACTCAAATTAAAATACATCTATCCCAAACAAAATTGAAAAATTGATAAAAGCTATTTCCGTCAAATCCAACGAATAACACAGCACTCAATAGTAAGAATGTACAAAATTACGTAGAGCTCTAGTGGCTAGAGAAGGCCTCTAGATTATTTTTGAGAGCTGCTATCGTGGAGGGGTCATATTATGATGGTTGTGTTGGCGGTGAATTTCGGCAGGTCAGCGAAGCAGTGCCGAGGGCTGCCGAGGAGGCATCGCGTGGCACCGGAAATAATGACTGCCGCTCTGTAATTGGAACGGGCCGGCGCATTTTAGCTAGTGACTCGTCACTGCCTTTGCCGGCCCTTTTATTTTTTAATTTTTCCGGACAAAAGTACCCACTCTAATGGTTTGAAGTATTTTAGCTGTTTCGCAAGCGAAAGTGCACTTCCATTTTAATATAATTTTTTTTAGGTTACAAAGAGAATACTCACCCCTTTTTGAAACACTTAGTACCTACTTCGAGTTTCAAAAAGTTTATAAATGTTAGAAATTTTTTGAACGACTGAAAAGAATAAATAAGTAGCTACCAATTTGCAATGCTTTTACGGTTTCGTATTTTAAACGTGACTTGAAAAACTTCATTACAGCTCACCAATTTTTGTTCAAGTACTTTCAAGAGAAGTTATACTTCTACTTATTATTCCTCAAATGTTCATGACATTTGAAAAATAAGGAATCATTTGCCGAAGTGAAAGGTTTTTCGTATAGAGTAAATATTTTATCGAGCTACTAAGCTAATCCAATATCACTTATGCATAATTAATTCGTGAGATAAAATATTTCACCATCAAGTCACCAGGATGGAATTTTAAAAGGAAATTTAAATTCTTTGTCCAAAATTTTCAGGACGATGGTGAGTGTATGTTAGTCTGTAGAAAGTAGCGGCATGTTTGGCAGTGGTGGGTGCCTGGCTGGCGAGCTCAGCGTGTGCAGGAAATAATGACGTCCGGCGCCCGCCTCCGCAATTGAAACACCGCGGCCCGACGAGCACGCCTAAATCACTGCACGGAAAACGATTAAGCACAACGGAAATTTACTTAAATACTTATTACACCAGCATTTTCAACAGCCCCCCAGGACAACCCAAACCTTTAGTTACACATCCAAATATTATTTATCGTATACTCCCAAACTTTGTCAGGTTATTCTCAAAGGAAAATTGTACTTTGTTACTCCAATGCAATTTGTCAGTTGGAAAATAAACTGATTTTGTTGCAAACTGAAATTGAGAAAATGCTCGTATACAGCGCCACTGAAGTTTCAGGAGCAGTGTAAGAGAAATAAAATAGTTTTTTGTACGTGAAGCTGTATAACTATTTTAAAATGTAGCAGTTTTGTATTTAGTTCTTACATGTTCTATTTATTACGGATAAACGGGCGAACAAGTAAAAATATATATAGCTATCTGGAACACGAGTTTGATGTATAACGTAGTGGTCAATAAAATGCATTCAAGCGACATAAAACTAGAGTCACTCTGTTCAAATTGACAGCAATCAAACTGTAGAGGATTACTTTAAAACATTCAAGATTCAATAAAGTACTTTCATAGCTATCCACGCGATTGACTTGTTTACTTTTCAATTTTTCAACGTATCATGTCGTAAAGTTCTGCAACAGACATTATTATATTAACACACTTTTGCTTTGTGATTGAATTACGTGCAAGTTTTTGAAGTAAAGTTACTAGGTAGGTACAAAAGATTTATACGGTAAAATGCTGGCATTCTTATGCTTCGTTAAAGGAGTTATACTCGCGGCTTCCCTCGCGTTTATATAAACAAATAGTATTCTTTAACCGTTTCCACGCCCCATCTATCTTCGTATTAAAATTCAGCTATTTATGCGTGAACCCGGAACGAACAAAAAATCAAAACAAGCATATCACTTTCGCATTTACAAAATTTGTTAGGATCATAGAAAAAGCACCACAATCATCAAACGAACGAAATTACTACTTATTCATTTATAATAAAATTATTATTAATGGAACTCAAGAAGAGCATCGTCACCGTGTAAAAACAAAAGACTGCACAATGAAGAAATCCCATAGGTAATGAAATTATACAGTCTGCGGATAGTTTTATATGCGAGGCAATAACGAGACTGGTAATCGTGACAGAAGCTGCCTCGGGAGGATCAAGCCTGGGCCTTAAGAAGCACCTGATCCCTGCCGAGCCCGGGGCGGCGCTACGTAAACTTCTACAAACGAATTAGACGGAGCGCCTAGAAAACGGGATTATCCACTAACTGTTTTACCCTACGAAAATAGGTTCTCGCCGTAATCGATTGTTTGTACCGTTTAAGGTATGGTTACACTAGCTAATAATACCAGCTTTGTCGTAGATTAGGCTGGTTTATGACAGAACAATTAGACAAAGATAATAAACTTTCACATAGAGTTTCTAACTTAATATAAATCTCTCATGTTTTCTGACATGATTATATCATTTTTTCAAACTTTGCCCGCGACTTCTTTCGCGCTGGTTTAGTATTGCCATTTTCAAAAATAATTATAGCCTATGTTACCTCCTGATGATTTAGTTGTCTATTAGTGAAACATTGGTTGTTCCGGAGCCCATTCGGTACAAACAAACAAAAAAGTCTTTCCTCTTTAAAATATTAGTTAGTATAGATAGTGTAATTGGTCTGTTTGCAGTTTCATAATGGAATAAAAATAACGACCAAATTAAAATATAAATATATAAAGCTGAAGACTTTATTTGTTTGTTTACTTGAACGTGCTAATCTCAAGAACTATTGGTCTGATTTGAAACATTATTTCAGTGTTAGATAGCCCATTTATCGAGGAACGCTATAGGCTATACCACACTTTGAAATATGACTGCAGTGCGAAAACTAAATCTATATACTAATATATAATATAAATCTGAAGAGTTTGTTTGTTTGCTTGCTTGAATGCGCTAATCTCAGGAACTCCTGGTCCGATTTGAAAAGTTTCAGTGTTAGATAACCCATTTATCAGGCTATAGGATATAACATCACGCTAAGACCAATAGGAGCGGAGTGACGAAGTTGCGCGGGTCAACTAGTGTACCTATATTGTGAACGTGCCAATTTTTGCCTAACATTGCTGATACTAATAATTAGATGATGTTTCAAATAACACGTTTACAAACTACAAATTACAATTTGTAAATTGGATAGCAAACCTAACATGGTTTACTATTGCATTTCAAATATTCAATTATTTTAGTTGGCAACAATAATGTTGGTTGAGGACCTCAGGCTGTTGGACGAAAATCAATTATTGAAACATTTTCTTTCCGGAGAATATGTGATAAATAATACAATTTTAAAAACTTGTGAGCCTTTTATAGGTTACTTCCAATTTAAATCAGCTTTTAATGGGTTTATTGAATTTCCGTCATTTTCTTATGGGCACATAATAAAGACTCACACTGACTCACACTTACTGATGTTTTTTTACCTGACCAAAAATTCGGCAAACGACTGAATTCCCGGAATATTTATAAGTGTAATTAAAAAAACAAAGAAATTAATAAAAAGATCTATGTTGTATTTACTTTCCAACTACCTATACGAAGTACCTACACATTCTTATTCGAAGGCATAAAATGACAGATACAAAAATTAATCATTCCTAAATAACCCACAACCAAAACATGGTTTGATAAATGTGCCCCATCCCTAACACCGTGTAATTAGATTGTGTTAATTCAATTTAAGTATTTAAGTTTAAAACTTAATTGAATCTTCAACAGAGCCGTTAGGTACAACGTTTATTACATTAATTAAACGGTACCTTCAAACATCACTGAAATCTCATTTTGGATCTACAAACAAAAAGCGACGTTTTCGGGCCTTTTTAAAAGGTAAAGTGGAATGTACCTCGAGCTACACTAATAAATTAAATTAAGTCTAATTATTTCTGTACAAGCAGCCACCCGCGACTCGGCCTGTGTGGATTTAGTACTTGCCCCCATCTATAATTATTATTATAAATGCGAAAATAACTATCTGTCTGTTTGTTTTTACGGTTTCGTACCCAAAGGGTAATCAACGGAACCCTATTATTAAGCCTCCGCTGTCCGTCCGTCTGTCTGTCAGCGGGCTGTATCTCAAGAACCGTAATAGGTAGAGAGCTGAAATTTTCACAGATTGTGTATCTATTGCCGCTATAACAACAAATAATAAAAATTAAGGTTTACCGCACGGAACCCTTCGTGTGCGAGTCCGACTTGGCTTTTTTTGGTCGCACTTGGCTGTTTTTTAAGCTCTTCACATCTCAACGATTCAAAGGATTTGGATGTAACTTGGTACACTAGTAGACCATATACTAGAATAGGGTACCAGAAGTAAAAAGGGAAAAATAAAAAAACATTTTTAGAAAAAATACAACCTACATAGTTTTGTGGAAGTCGGTTGTATGTTTTCGTAAAAAAAGTTTTTACTAAAAATAACGTAGGTATGTACGAGGACTTACGTTATATTTATAAATTATAATAAATGTTAGAGTTTTTTTATGGGAAAACATTCTCTGTAGTATGTACCTACTCAAAAATCTTGCCTAAGAATACCTTCCAAACGTCCTTGACGGCCCAAGGGATTTTCAACAAACAGTCATACTTACGACAGTTAAAATAATGTTTATAAATTTTCGCTCCTATCTAAGGGATATAGGTATGTATGTACATGTTAAAATTTGATTAAAAGACTATTTACTAAAAAAAACACCTCGAGAAAGATCGTCAGTTTTAAACGACCCTTTCGTTTAAAACTGATGATCTTTCTCGAGGTGTTTTGTTTTTAATTGCGACAAGCCCGCCACACATTCCCAACCACTGTAACTCCTGAAAGCCAGAATCAACAGTGGCGGCCACCAGAAAAACGCCGAGCCAATGAAACCCGACGAGTCCCGGAGAAACGATACAACTGTCTTGAATCCTGCAACGAAATTAATCAGAAAAGTACAGCGGAGAAATAGAAATAAAATATATATATAATTTCCACTCCCCTCCGTATCCAGCAGGAGACAAAATAGAACTAGGCCAATGCACCAAGGTACCAAGAGACATATACAACTGGGTACAGCCCAGTTGTTGAGGTGATACTTCACCTCAGCAATCATCATCATGAATGTATTGCAACTTTTGCTATGAGAAGAGCCCTAAAAAGGTGAAAACATTCTTTGATCCCTACATATTGACAAACTACTCGTACCTATAAAATCAATGGCCACACGTTACTCTCGAAAAAACTCAAAAGTTAATGAAATAATTTCATTTTTATTTTGCTGATTTGTTTGTTGCCGTTGTGTTCAATACTGGAGTGGTTTAGAAAATATAAATGTTACAATCAAACCAACTTTAGGTACGTGGTGCGAAATACACTGGGTCATCTAGTGTAATAAAAACGATCGTTTTACTCGTAAATATCTGAAGAGCAGATTTTAACAAAACACAAGGATTCGTATTTTGGATCACTTTGTTTCTGTCTGTCTATCTACCTGACCGTCTATCTGTCTGTCTGTCTATCTGACCATCTGCATGTCTGGCTGTCTGTCAAAGCCAATTTTCTCCGAAGATTCAGTTCCTTGTTACACGTATGAACTATTATAACCCACACACGGGGTTTACCTCCAAATTCCTTTGCCAGCAAACTAAATAACACCCTGTAAACTTCTAAAAACACGACCATTTGAAACAACAGCTAAAAGTCAACATTGTATTAATACGGGCGTTTAACGGATAACATCTTAACGTCTTCCTGCCATAATCCGGCCTTGCTAAGGGTTGCGGGGAAGAGGTCAGACGGTAACACAATAGTGGGTCTTCATTATCTCGTAGAATGAAAACCGACAACTTAGCGATGTAGCCTGAATTACATTTTACGTGTAGCTTGTAGCTACCTAATTATTAACTAAATGCCTTTGGAGTTTAGATCGGGTAATTCCATTATAGACATTCATGTTTTGACTTAAAATTGGTTTTATTCTTTTCGTGCGTTATCGGGGTTTTTCTTCAGCTTCTGAGCTATCTCAAAGCAAATTTGTTTTGTAAGTGTGGGTGGACACCCACACACTTACTTTTGGTCACAGAAGTCCATTTGTGTACCAAATTTTTCAACAGAATCGGTCCAGTGGATCCGGAGAAAACTGACAGACACCCGAGTGATCCTCTAAGGGTTCCGTTTTTGTTCGGAACCCTAAAAATAGTAGAGTTGGAACTCTTGAGTTGATTGATGCCGACTACTATAAAAAAATATAGGTTATATCCCAACTTCAATATTTTCTTGAATGCCATTTACTTCACACAGCAATCTTAACTGTATATTAAGCAAAAACTTTCACGAAACGTAAGAGTTGAGGTACTTTTTCACATTCTCAATAAAAACTGGATTAAGGTCTCTGTACTGGAGAACTAAAACGAGTAAGTCGGTGAAACCTGTGAACAAGACTTTGTTATCCCTAAAATCCAAGCAATTTTCAATAATCCCGCTGAGAAAGTTTTTCTTTTGTGGGTACCTATTCTTTTTAGTTTAAGTGTCGTTTGTTATTTTATTATATGGCTTCCAAAAAGTTGTTACTGGCTAACCGATGTTAATTAAGATGGCTAATTAATAATAGCCGCATGGTTCGATCTGATAGCCGTGCTAGACGAGGGCGTTCTTTGGATGAGTGACCACCTTAACATATCGGGATTCCTTCATGCCTCGAAACAGCCTTTGGTCTCGGCTGTCATTTATAGATCTTTGAGTTAGGGAAAGTCAGAAGCCAGAAAATCTGACATCAGTTTAGCCAAGAGTTATGGGCATGGAAGTCAGACAAGCAGTCGCTCCACATAAAATGCTGGGGGGCTAAAAAGGCCTGGAGAAAGGAGAATCATATTTGAATCATAATATTAATCACACAATAATATGTCAAATTTAATTTTCATCTTAATCGCTAACGAATTAGGTTCAAGGTTGATTGGAAAAATTTGACAGTGACTGGTAGCGTGATTTGCTTTCTGATTCTGCTAAAGTGGCCTTTTTAGACCCGCTGGTACCTGGTTCCAGTCTAAACTAGAAGCCGACCCGATCATAAAAGTTGAGATAAGTCATTAATTAATATGGCTGCTCCGACATAAGACGAACTAATTAAAAAACAAAACTTTATTGTTGACTAGTTCATTAACAAGGGTAAGCTTTAAAGAACTAATGCTTAACTGACCTGGTGGAGTCTCGGTCTAAAGTAAATATATCCACAATAAAACTTCACTAATTCGCAAAAAAACAAACAAACAATATTTACCAATTAATAAAAAAATCGAAGCACCAATCTTACCACCCCTACATTTTCCGATATTGCAGGAATATAATGTATGAAAATTGCACCATTTTTACGAGTAATCGTTTCGCGGTTTATTTAACATAATAATGTTGCATTTTTCCAGTCGTTCTCAGCGTTCACCAGTCCCCTGCGTCTGTAGCCATTCCCCGTCCAGTAATCACCATAATTAATTTAATTTCATTCCATATCGATGACAGTCATTCGATTAAATTTTATTACATGCTGAAGTTTTATTAATTTTCAAGTTTATTATATTTGTGAAGTAAACAGGAAACATATGCGTATTTATGGGAGCTTGACAATTACGTTACGTTAAGCTGGTGAAATACTCATCATGTGGACAAACATTTAAAGACTATGGGAATACACTGAGCTTGTTGATACTGGTAAAATTGTGTCCTAAAGTTATTAAAGGAATTGTCATGACTTTTGGTAAGCAAGATATTTTAAATATGGATGAAATCGGTGTTGCATGTATGTAAGTCAGTCTGGTGTCCGAAACTCCACGTCCAAGCGTGTACTTTGGGTAAGGGTGGCACAAATATGACGCAAAATCCACCTCAACGAAGGCCAGCAACGCCCTGGTTTAAAGAAACTAATTATCTCATGGAGGGCACTTGGGTTTCCAAAATACTAATCCCTGTATCCGAAATTCAGTCCATAAATCGCGAATTAATAACAAGCCCAACATTGCTGGCACTGCACTGATAAACATAATAATGACAATTATATTAAGTTTATTGCATTAGATGCGGCCTCACGGTGCAAGCAATCAACAATTATTCACGAATATAAACGTCATGTCACACTGGAATTAACTCTGTTAGCTCGTAAACATGTCCTGACATTGATTTATTGCATTAATTCCAGACTCCAGGCCATAATCATTTAGAAACAAGTGTTTACATAAATCACTTAAGTAAATAAAATTGTTTACCGCTGTGTATTGTATAAACAAGGTATAAACTGTGACAAATGTTTATAAAATGCGTAGACGTCTCATTTGCAAAGAGTATTTTAGCACGGCATCCACTAAATTTCATATTTACTCAGAAATTATGAGATCAAATTACTTCATTTTATTTTTAAGCGCGTATTATTAGTATTTTATTACACTGTGAGAATTTTCAGGTCGTAAATTCAGCCTTAATAGACTTATTTGCTTCATAATAATGTAGTAGTTGCTTTTTCAGCACGATTTTTTTACTCATAAATTAACTAAAGTGCAGAATTAAGCAAAATTAAAGAAAAAAGTAATAAGTAAGTCGAGCATTAAGTTTGTCTAAAGAAGAAGACGATACATCAACGTCAGGTCGCGCCGAAGCTAAGAAGTGATTTCCAAACGAACCTCGACGTTCAGGAATGTTAAGCGATTCCGGGAGAGACTTCGTGCGAGCTAACATCGAAGAGGTTCCAGCTAATTACTGCTAGGAACGTAATACTGCAAAATTGCTTCTGTAATGTTTTACATTATTGGAGTACTACAAAAAGGGGAACTGCTTTGAGATTTTTTCGTTATTTATTACATCCTTCACGAGCTCTACTGTTTTAAAGTAGGTTTTCGTATTGTAAGACACAAGCATGGGGACTAATAGGTACGTTTAAATCTAAACTTCGTTGTTTTGGAGATGACTCTGTATATCATTGCTGAAGTTTTTGTAACAACATGCTTAAAACCAGATAATCAGCGCTGTCCATCTCGGCAAAAAATGTGACCATAGTAGGTACTTTATCTAATGTTGGCAGATTTCTTGACACCATTGCCTACAAATAGGTAAAGATTTAGGTTAAGATATTTAATAAAGGCTTGGTGAGCCTCACATTGAATAAAGCTTCTATAAACTTAAGAAAAAAGAAACGCTATAAGGGCCTTACCACACAGAACAAACAAAGTTAAACTCGTACATTTTCGCTTTTCATTGGCAAGTCAAAAGTGTTGGCTGTCTACATTAAGTTATAAGTTTAATACACAATGTCTAATCCTAATTGTAAAGAACAAAACAATCAGTAAAACAGAAAAGATAAAAGCATTGTCGCCTTGAAACGTTCACGTTTTTGCCAAGGGTCCGTCGTAAAACTTTATTAGGCGCATTAAGGTCGCGGTTGAATCCTGTTTATGTAATCGCCGCCGGGGACCTTTAGCAGGAAAAATATTAAGTGAAAAAAGAACACACAATGTCACCCTAAGTAAGATTATATTTATGACGACCTATATCTAAGGAGAGGGTGGTCAGGGGCACTCAAAATGTCGGGCTAAGCGAAATGAGACGAGAGCACATCACACATGAAACTTGGGAACAACGGCCGCGGTGGAGACCACTCGTAACACAAAGATAAGCATTTGATTGTAAGCGGATAATATGTATAATGTTTTGGGTGGTTTTCGGACTACGTCTCCGATATTTACATTCCTTATTATTCATACAGAAAAACATTTCCCAACGAATATAATCACATCAATATAGAAGATGTAAAGACAAACTATCCGAACAAACGGTTACCATTCCAAGCAATTCAGAAACTTCGCTCGAAATGTAATTCCGTGAAATGTGATTATATGCAATTAAACATATTTCCTTAATACATTTCCGACATCGGAGCACTTAACGTCTTTGTTAAATCGTTCCTACTGTAGGCACCTTACTTTATTCCTCGCCTTCTCTCCTCAGTGCTCCGTGGCACGAATAATTTCCTTAATATTGCTCTGCGAAATCTTATTCAAATAATCAGAAGTTCGCGACTCGAATCCGCCTAGATGCAAATTGCATGCAGACTGCTTAATTAACAGCCTAGATACTGCATAAGCTGAACCGATAGCAGGCACCAGTGCAGTTTGGTTATTGTATGTATATCTTATTACTGCCGCCAGTATATTGCCTTATGTTAAATTTGGTTTTGTTTACGAAAATGTTGTTTTCTTTACGAAAATTAGATAGATTTGAAAGCTCTTCTCAACCAGCACTTAAATATCAAGGTTTTCCATCTTATGAAACATACGTAGTAAATAGGCTCTTTCTGGGTAAGCTCGCTCCATCGTAGACTTTGTCTCTGTCATCTCTGACATAGACATAGTCAACGCTTGCCAAGGTTGGTCTTTGGATGGGTGGCCATCATAACATACCGAGTTTCCTCCGTGCCTCGGAAAATACGTTAAGCCGTTGGTCCCGGCTGTCATTTGTAGATCTTTGACAGTCGTTACGGATTGTCAGAAGCCAGTAAATCTGACTCTAGTCTTGCCAAGATGTACCGTGTTACCCAGTTAATGGGTTGTGGAGGTCTGGTAGGCAGACGGTCCACGTAAAACACTGGTATTCAGCTGAATCCGGTTTGACTGGAAGCCGACCCCAATGTAGTTGGGAAAAGGCTAGGCAGATGATGATCGCTGACATAGACTAGAGTCAAGAGCAAACCCATCAATTGTAATAAAAAATAAAAAAAACATACTCTTTTCTATCAGTGGTAATAACAATGAATAATGCAGAAAAGAATCAAAACGACTGCATAAAAGATGGGATTGTTATTGCAGCGAGTGTACAGGGACAGTGAGTAGTGATCTGTCAGTGGCTGCCGCCCCGTCTTAGGGACGACGTCGGGCTTACACGGATTTGAGGGGGTAACCATCCCCGGCTCACTTGACTGATGCGCCATCCTCGGCCACATTTCTTCTACCGTTTAATTAAGTCGGTGACTCGCCGATTACCGTGATGCTATTTCTTCGAGGTATTTGCTAGATTTTTTAACGGTAACAATGTCTTTCGGAGGTTTTTCACCCTAAGGTGTTTTATTAATTATGTTTTTTTTTAACACTGAATATTTTGTAAACCTCAGTTTCTGGAAAATGATATTGACCCCGATTCAAATTCAAGTGTCTAATTAATCGGCTGGGAAGTCATGTGGTGCGATTGGCTGTTGATATTTCATAAACAGCTAGATAACGCGTGTTTGACAATTTGTCAGTGTTCTTTTTTTTAATTTTCATTCGAGAAACCGTGCCTTTTTATTCACCGCGGCTTTGAATACCAAATTACAATTACATTTAATTTAATTTTTAATTTAACTTTAAATTACATAGAAATGAACGAATGATTTAGACTTTATGCCCAGTACTTGTCTAGACTATTATAAAAAAATCAAATTAGATTCTGAAAAGTAATCATCCCAAACTCAATACGAGAAAACATTATATCTTTTGACATCAAATATAAGTATATTTCATCTTGAAACTGCTGCGGTCATCCCAAGAATATAATAGTCAAGGAGGTCCTTTCAAACATTCATAACAATTTCTTACCTCAAAGGATATAATTCAAATATTTCGTATAAAGTTTTAACGAGCTCACGTATCAGCAAATAAAACATGATTTGAAAACAACGCAGCCGTAAAATCCGACCATTTTATGCGACTCCATTATCTTCAGTGAATTCTCATGCATGAAGAAGTGTTTATTTTCACTGGGGTACACGCATGAGTCTAGTGTAGGTACGAGTATGTCCCGAATTCTCGTATGTATAAAACATAAAGAACTTCATAAAACCGAAGTTGGTCTTATAGTTCTTGTAGTCATGACACCGACGTTTTATCACTTAGCTTTAAAATGTCTCGTAAATCAATGAATCTGGGATTCTCGCCGAGTGTGTCATATAAAATGTTTAGTCTCTAAAAGTATTTCTCGCTAAAAATCTGCAGGTGTACGATAACGTATAAAATCTTGGTATAATTCTTCAGAAGTGGTCGCAATTTCATTTATTTTGCATAATATACCTTCCACTTATTTTATTTACCTATTAAATTTATTTCTCCCATGTACATTAGGAATAGGATCGTTAGGTCTAATTTTAAATATTAGTAAAAATTAGAATAGGATCCAATCACATTAAAATAATTTTTATCAGGCAGTCTTCCCAAACATTTCAACTTCTTAAAACATCGCTGCAAAAATAAATAATCCGCCTAAATAAAAAGTAACCGTATTCACTTCTCTCATTACGATACGAAACATCCACTCCATAGCCCGGCAAGGCGGCAAGCGTACAGTCGTATGCGGCGATACGTCAGGCAAGTTATGTTAGTGCTGAACCATTCCACGAGGTAACTGTAGTCACATTCACGCTCCTACAGACTCTCACGGACAACTTGTCCTCGTGAAGATGTGACTGTAAAAGTTTGATCAGTAAGAAAGTTTTAATTGCTACTGAACGGCATTTCCAGTGTGCCCCGACGGAGTTCATTTTGCAAGTATTTTATTCGTACAGAGTAAATAATTTGCTGGAACATATTTTATGTAAACATCGTGTGCTTACTTGAAAGGAGTGTTAATTAAGATCGATTGTCTTCTGTTTTGAGGTCAAACAATGCAACCTTTGACCTTTCTTTATTGTAGGAAAATACCACCATACTACCACCATACACCATACCACACCATACTACATATCATTTCACTAACTACTACTTGGTAGGTACTTTGTAATTTTTTTTTCAAAACAATGGTCTTTCTTTGGTTCCCAAAAAGGACAATAGAGGACTCCAATATTCAGTACATTAACTACTTCTTAAAGAACTTAAATGGATTTTTTTTTTATAGCAACACAAGAGAATAAGGTACGTTAACTTATAATAAAACAAACACGTTTGGTCTCCACATCCTAAATAAACCGTAATTATGATCTTGTCATGAAATAACCAACAACAAAGAAATAATAAAACTGTCTATTCACGGAGGTGTCATGAAGACTGAAACAAGGGTGTTTTATGTGTACACAGCCCATTCTGTACCGCACCCACATAAACACACGCACCTTGACGAAAAACTGAGCCGTCACTAATAAACAAACCTTTAAACACATACTTTGGGCACACATTTTATTATCAGAGTATCTAATATATGCGAGTGACGGAAATCGAATATCAATAAACATTGTTGTATATCTAGATGGAATGTATCAGGCGACGTCTTCGAAGACGCGTACGTATGTAGGCGGAGGTAGTGCTACATGTCACCTACATTCGATTTGTATTCAGAGTTCGTTAACTCTGCTCGCAATGATTACCCTGAGGCAAACGCGTTTCTGAAGCGAACATGTATGTGCTGTAGCTACCTTATATTGTCACTAATATGTCGTACATTATTACTCAATTATGCTAAATAGTGCAAACTAATATTCAAGATTAGTTTGACGAAATTCGAGATTGTTTTCCTCTGGTATGAAGTTTAATTTATAGGTTACCACAATAACATGTTAATCCGTGTTGCCTAATTGTAAATTCATGTATTCCGTAAAACAATTTATGGAAGAAAATTTTAATTTAATTTTACTCTTCTTTGAAATATTTAATCCAACGACAACGTATCGGCGGGTATTTTATTTTATTATAACGTTGGTTTTCAACGCTCGACCGTGCAACAAATTATTGTTATTACGTTTTCAATTCGAAATTCATACGTGAAAACGTTCGAATCGTTCGGGTTTGAATTTTCATTTTAAAACTAAATTCGAGTTACAAACCACGTCAGACACTCATAAGTGACATCGACAAGAGCTATAATGGCTCATACGGCGTGCTCGTAAAATTTTATAGGTAACTCGGAGGTACAGGATGTATCCCCGGAGGCAAGCCACTTCGACCTCACATTATGCCTCCTCCAGACACACTTATCTAACCGTGATTAATTATTGTTTTATCTTCTAAACGCTCCAAAAGATTTATTTCACTCGAACGATCATGAATGACGTAAAGAAGTCAATGAACCTAATGTCCCGGCATTTATCAATGAACTTTCACAACAGAATTTCAAAATACTTGTGCATTTTAAAGCTCATTCGCATTAACGGGCCTGTGAGTCATTATGTGATATTTTCGACTTTAATATTTTATTGTTCACTTGTACATTAATTAACACAATTACCGATCGGCCACGCGCATGAAATTGTGGAATATATGTATAATATGTATTCAGCATGTAGTGTGATAGGGTCATATGTATACTGTATTCAACACGCATTCATGACTGATTTTAATTCATCCGAAAATAACGGTAGTAAGATCCTTTGAACTAAGGTCCAGAAACCCATACCGACTCTTTTCGGTCAAGAGAAAGATAACTAAAACACATTGCAGGTGAACCGAACAGCATCAAGTAGTAATTGTACTTCTCTTTATATTATCCTGTCCCTTTTATGAAACTCAAAATCAATACGACTCTATCTTATCAAGTACACAGCCCTAGGAAAGTAGAAGCTAGATACTGCTAATTCAGCTCAAAATTAATGAGCCCGGCATTATCTATCCAATCTAAAGGATGAGGTTCCATGCTCGTATGTCGCAGTTAGTCAACTAGTCAACTTGTTCGTCAAATCGCTGTAGGAAGACACAATCAAAGAACACACGTAGTACATATGTACATACATAGGTAGACTAGAACATACAAATAAAGACTTCTGTTTTATCCCAGTGTCTGTCTTGTGACCTGCTTTAAAGGAACTGTTCGTTTTATCTTTTATCGACGGACTGTTGCATTATGAAACGATTCTACTGCTCCTATTCGATACGTCTTCCTGATTATGTTCAGAATCAATACAATCACAGCATATAAAGCTGAGTGATTGCAGCAATGAAATATGCAAAGCCCCGAACATTTTCAACACAGTCGATCGTCTTGGCTTCACACACAATTTTGTGACACTAAGGTATAAGAGTTGGTGTCTAAGGCGAAATGACATGGCGAAGAGGTGGATGCGTAGCGAGGGATATGTTTGTTAAGAACCAATAGAATCGCTTCAAACACGACAACACAGTCTTATGGCATGGTAACAGCCAATCGAAAATTCAAGTTTGTTGCTTCCGTTTAACCTTTAGAACTATATTCTAGTCCTATTGAAGGAAATTCCCTACACTCCAATCTAATCAGTCTCCATCATCATCTGCCTAGCAATTTCCCAACTTTATTGGGGTCTGCTTCCAGTCAAACCGGACTCAGCTGAATACCAGTGTTTGACGTGGAGCGGCTACCTACCAGACCTCCACAACCCATTAAATGAGTAACACAGTACTTCTTGGCAAGACTTCGGTAGCGGTAGCTTCTTGGTCAGATTGACTGGTTTCAATCAGTCTCCATGACAACAAATAAAAACTCTCGAATTTCAATGAACACCTTGCTATTTGCTATCACTCGATTTACTTGAGCCGAGTGGAGGATCATACAGATTACAGAACATAAGGATTACTTTCAAATATCAAATCATGACCCAAACGTACGGCCAAAATGCTTTAAAGGCAAAAATTGACTATTATTTCATTATCATCATAACAGGCACAAGACGTCCACTGCTGGACATATGCCTCCCCCAAGCGTCACCACAACGGCCGGTCCTGCGCGTCTCGCATCCTTCGGTTAGCCGCAACCTTCACCAGGTCCACCTTATGGAAGGCCTTCCAACGTTTCGTCTTCCAGTACGCGGTCGCCACTCCAGAACGTTTCGGCCCCATCGACCATCTGTTCTGCGAGCAATGTGCCTACTGCCACTTTGGTTTGGCGATCCTTCGAGCTATGTCGGTAACTTTGGTTCTCTTGCGGATATCAACATTCCTGATTTGATCACGCAAGGCAAGTCCAAACATTTACTTTTGTTTATTTTATTAAAAATATATATATTTTCCTTTTATTTATCCCTACTGTGTAAATCAAGCGTTTACGAATTAATCCATATCTGTTATTAAATTAACATGTTCGAGCTTTTAATGTATAGACAAGTAAAACACAAACATATGAAGTGGAGTAGCTGGTTTTAATTCTGTTGCTTGATATTCCATTCTTGACAGTGTTAGTTTTCGTCTGCTCCTGCTGCTGTTTGTATGTTACTTAATAAAACACTATGTGCGAGCAGTTGCCCCTGCTACAAATTGTTCTAATGTTACTAGATATATAAAATACAAAATACTAGTTAAGTCTAACACAGAAAGTCAGATTTTGTTAGTGCATCTACATTGCTTTGTTTCTCCATCAACTTACAAAGTCAAACTTGAGTAACCTAAAGAATGTATTACAAAATAAATAAAAACTACGTTCATACTCTATCGTTACTATTTCACAAAAAAATAAGTAACGCATGCACAAAAAGATCATAAAATAAAAATATTCAAACAAGAGCGTAAAAGTTTTGACGTAAAATTGTCCCTCGACAATAGTTGGAAGTTCAGAGAGAAAAAATCATTCATTTAACCGACCTAATGATAAAAAGAGTTTCTAAACTACGCTAGTATAAGTTATCGGAGGATAGGAAACATTATGTACGTCCTACTTGCAAATATACAGCGAATATAAGCGATATATTATGCGTATTGTTCGTGTATAGGGCTGTTTGTCATCCATCTCATGTAGTAAGTATCGACAAGGAAATGGGTTAATGTGGTGGTCGCAGGCCATCGCTCTAGTAAGAACAGCCTGCTTTGGATAGACTTTGAGCTTGTCACTGTGTACTAACTATGTTGGTGTAGTGTGTATGTTTAGGTACATTGTATTGCTACATACTGGCTTTGTCAGTAGATACACACGCTGCCGCTGCATGTATTAGACATTCGAATAGCTTCGACACATCAGGTTGTTCGTGAATATTGATTGTGTTTGATAAATTGTGTTTAGAATTTTGGAAAATGAACGTTTAGTTAATTAAGGTATTCTTGTGTATTTTGCTGTACCTCCCTACCTATTTAGGGCAGTGGGCGCTAAGAAAGTGATAACTAATAAGATTATAGTGATAAATAATAATTAATTTTCTATGATGATTGACTCTGATCTTTTATTAATTTACTCGTAGAGTTGGCAAGTACTTGGCAAGTATTTAGGGTATGGGGACGGACATTTTAGTATTTTTATGGAGACATGTGACGTCTTGGGTATATTTGAGGAGCATGCCGTCTAGCCTTGTCTCGCGTCGCCTGAGCGTCCGGTCCGGCTCATTTATTTTCTCGCCCTAATGGTGCAGACAATAGATATTTACTGACCTGTTTACTTCCACATTTAGATATCGCATACTTAAATCGATATTAGAGGTACCAACCACTACCAAGAGTTTGTGATACAACGACATTCTTAGACTGAAAAATAGCTTCCTGTTCCGGACAATTATATCAACTTGGCAACTTCATGGACGACTATTTCTACCATTGTAATATTCTCTCGGAAAAATTAAGCTTCACAAAACTCCCAGTCCAAAAGAACAAGAAAACTTTTTTTTTCTAACCGATAAACTACTAAAACAAATCTCATCCGGTGTCGGACTTCAGTAAACTGGTTTAGCTGGTCCTTAAGTTGAGTCTACATCTGCTAATTGCTTCCGAACTTGTTTTTGAGCATAATTTTGGCTAATTGCAGTCGTGCACTTGGCGCTTTGCCAACTACTAGTCACAGGAAAAGGCACCTTAATTCAAACACTTTAAAAAATTGAACGCGCGTTCAGCTTTGATTTGTTTACCCTACTTACACTTATTGAAAGCTTGCACTGCATATTCATTCATAGATTTTTGTTTAATGAAAAGATGATCTGGCAAGGATCCTTGCTGCACGTTTTTATTTTCATCCACTTTATTAAGTTTTTGCAGTGCAATGACTCAAATTGAAAATCAAAATATTTTGTGTATTTTTATATTGAACTTAACAGAGTCATCCATTTCCTGATGGGCGTTCAATTATACTGTCAAACATTAAAATGGACGATAAATTGTTAAGGATTAATGACCTCAAAGTGGTTGAAGTAAAGAAAATGACAAAGCGTTGTCTGTGAGTGCAATAGCAAGAGCATGGCGCCGAGAGTCGAGCGCCGAGCGTCGAGCGCCGAGCGTCGAACGCCGAGCGTCGCGCGTCTAGCGGCGGGCGGTCCCTGCCTCCTCTGAGGAAATTACTCCGGAATATTGTTTTGTATTGCACTTGTTACTGTCTCTCCGACACCGCCCGCTCTGCTGCGCTACGCTGTGCTGCGCTGCGCTGCGCTTAACGCTACCGAACTTCGCACGGATTTATAGAGTACATACGCGACCGTCTTATTGCTACGTGGCACCGCGACAAATGCTGCGTTCGATCGTGCTTTACGTTTCAATAACGTAAGATTGGAGTAACGTTGAACGTAATTTTATATAATTTCACCACAAGTACGTAGCAGTGTTTTCTTCTAAACAGCTATCTTCTTCGTGCTAGATTTTAGTTCAACCACCTTCTCAATTCACTTGATAATAGGGTTAATACTTCAATGCATTCACCTAACTTAATCCAATTGAGAGCTCTTATGCGCTCTTATTTTTTTTTTTCTTTTTAATCACAAAAAACTTCACATGGTCCAAATCTTTTGTTAGCCGACTGCAGCAGAAAGTGTAAAATGTTTTTCAAGAGAATGTTTTGTTCAAGTTCTAAATAAATAAAAATCGTCTCAAGCGGGCCCATAATAACGCAAATTTAGGTAATAATAAATACGTATAAATGAAACGATTTATTTGGAAAGCGCGAACTTTTCCATTGTGTTAACTTTTTGCTGCGGGCCGGAATCCGTAGCAAAACATTGTGATCGCTTCACGGGTCATGTTTTGATAACGCCGTGACATTGTTATCTCGTTTGATGAATGGACTTTTTGTTACAAATGGACGTTGTTATTTTGCTAGTGAACTCTCTCGCTGTGAATGTTTTCCGAAGCGGGCGTGAATCGTCGAGACTCCAACACTTTTAGCTACTACGAAAATTAATTATTGTATTTTTCTTGTTTCCTACGGTTGACCGTCGACGTAACGAGTTGGAAGTAGAGAAAAACACACTAATTCAAAGTTAACTCAACTTCTTCAAATAGATTTTATTTAAGTTAATTTTATAAAGTTTAATTAAGATCAAGTGGATTCCAACAAAAGGTTATCCATAACAAAATACGATGGAATTGTATGATATGAACTCATTTGAAACAGTCTTAGAAACAGATTTCGAGTTAAAATTGGCATGCTGGGAACTTTACTTGAGCAGAGGACTTCAACGGGGGAAATGAAAATTGTTGAGGAAGTCGGAAGCATCAAAGGGCTCGTTTAAGACAAAGTGTCACACAGCTATCTTTGATATTGCTTACGCCTTTTATTGGAGAAAATAATATCCCACCGAACAATTGCTTTCTTTATAACTTCTAAACGTCGCAAATAAAGCCGTCGAACTTTGTCTGTTCATGAGTTTTCTTCTGTTCAATCAATTATTCAGTAACATAAACAAACTTCGTAGGTTTATATTTCATATCGCTTAAAAATTAATTTCCCTTACTCCAGTTCAAGTACATTTTCCTATACACACCTTTAGGATTCAATTCCACATGACAGCTGACAAATCGCACGGTTTCGGCCGCTCCAATTTCCGATGACAAGACCTACATTAACCTTAAGGGCCCTCTGTCACCAGCTCCCAACACATGGAAAGAATAAATCCAATTCAAGAATAAATTAAGGTCTTTGTGTCATAGAATTGTCCGGAGTTTTCAATAAAACCACCTGGAGCCGGTATTGCCAGGCACCGCTTTTCACGTACAAATAAACATATGATTTACAGATATATTTTTCGTTTCCAACGACAACTTTCGGGTGCGTTTGGTGTTTCTATAGGAGTTTTATGGTTGTATATGTTTGAGAACGTATATTCGAGCTTAGGATTGTTTGAATACCGCACATATGTAACATTATTAAAAAACAAACAGGTATGCCATTGATTTCATTTGGTTACTATAAAATCTACCTGGCCTTTTCCCAAATATGCTGGGGTCGGATTTCCGACAAGACTGTCCGATTTTCTAGCCTCTGCAACCGTAATTATTATATATCTACAAATAAAAGCCGGGACCAACGGCTTAACATGTTTGTTTATATTTGGTTTCAAAAGAAATATGAAAATAAAATTACATACCATTGCTGTGAAAAATTCCATTTCTTTTTCGTTATGTCTGAATGAATGCCGATAAAATATAAACATCGTTCAATGCCATTACAGTTAAATTCATTCGAATGATAAATTTTAACTTGAACGAAGACAGATGTTCGTTAAAATCGCCGCATTCATCCAATCATTTCCTCTACACGGTTTATGAACGTAATAGTATTGCGATATAAAATTTTCGGCGCCGTGATTTTATGCCAACTTTTATGGTATTGTCTTCGTAAACGTTGTCCAAGTTTTATTACATAGTAAAAAAGAAAAACTGCGGTTACTATGATTATATTGGCAGTACACGTCCCTTTCCGCTGATACTAACCCGTGTTTTGACGCTAACAGGTGAACGCAAAATGTCATGACTAGCTAAATGACAGCCGCACGGATCGATCTTGAAGGTTAAGCAACGCTTGCCAAGGTTGGTCTGTGGATGGGTGACCATCTTAACATAACGAGTTTCCTCCGTGCCTCGGAAAGCACGTTAAGCCGTTGGTCCCGGCTGTCATTTGTACATCTTTGGCAGTCGTTACGGATTGTCAGAAGCCAGTAAATCTGACTCCAGTCTGGCTAAGCTGTACTGTGTTACCCAGTTAAATGGGTTGTGGAGGTCTGGTAGGCAGCCGCTCCACGTAAAACACTGGTATTCAGCTGAATCCGGTTTGATTGGAAGCCGACCCCAATATAGTTGGGAAAAGGCTAGGCAAATGATGATGAGGTGAACGCAAAATGTAAATCGAATCAACGTTCAGAGTCAATTAAATCTACGCTTTATTAAAACAATGGTTGATTAAATCATGCAAATGTGTCCGCCGTTTGATATTTTAAAGTTATTATAATATAATAATATTGCCGGCGCGGTGCTGCTGGGAGCAAGCGAATTAATTAATTTAAAAAGCAAACAAAACAAAGCTGTGGAACTTTTGTTTCGCTCAGCATCCAATCAGCCAGTGCAGTGCTGCATTATAAACAAATCTGTATCCCTGCACTTTTTCCAAATGTCCATAAAGCTTAACATGTGATTTATACTTCCGCGTGTAATCCAAACACAAACACACGTTACACAAACGCTCGTTAAAGCATTCAAAAATAATTTGCTTTTGTTGTGTTCATAAACGTATTTTAAATGTATTAATACAATAATAACAAATCATCCGTTTTTAATAGTCAAATAATTTTGCCCGGAGGCTCTACAATAATAAGCCTTTGTAAAAACAATTTTAAACTAATTGCATGAATATTAAAAAGCACTTCCGGCAAATAAATAGAAAAATTTCAAATACAGTAATTGCCACAGTAACGGTTTAGAGAGAATTTAGATTGGCAAAGCGCCACCTCTAGTGTTGCAAACACTCAAATACATTCACTCGAGAATGCGTTAAACAAAAATAACTAACTAACTCTTTACATAGTGTGTGATTTTAGGATCGCTAAAGAATGAGTGCAATATGCGCCGAAGACGGACATCAAGATAGTCCCGTACCTACTTGCCCAACCACTCTGAAACACGACGAACATTCGATTCGAGAATTTCACGCTCCCCTACCTACCAATAGGTACGTTATTCGTGAACGCGAGCGCTGCGTGACATCACAACAGTCGTGTCTTTGTCAACGGACTCGACTTGGCTTAATCCCAAACGACTGAGGAAAGGTAACATATCTCTTTATTTACGTTATATTTACTATGACAGTAACAAATGTACCATACATACATACCGATTCATACTCGTGTCTTGTATTACAATGAAAATCAGAAGAATAACAGAAATATTAGCCATGTTTTAGTAATGATCCTGGCAACCATAATGTGGTAGTAACAAACGAACAATAATAATTATGTTGGAACAATAATTGCGCTATATTTGGTGAATTGCGCTCGCCTCTGAACTTTGTATTGAATAATATTTTTGTGTGAGGTACAGTTTTCGTATAGAGCTTTATTTTGAAAGATAAATTATTACTACTCGTCGTGGTGGCAGTTTTCCCCTTAATTGGTGTCTAGATGACAGATTAAGGGTGGGGAAGCAGTGACGTAATTGACAGGCCAATCTGAGCGGCAGTTTGGTGATGAATCTCGGATGCTGTTCATGGAGCAGAGCGAGGCGGGAACAGGCTCCCACCTACTGAAACGTATTTATAGGTAACCATTATAAATGCCTTCTCGGAAAATGGAGGTTCCGGATCATTTCTCAAGTCAGCCTCCGTTATGATTACATTTAGTGCCAAATATATTTAAGAGAGGTTAAAAGGATCATCTTGAAATATGTTTTTAGTGGATTTAATCTCTTTCCCAGGTTTTACGGTTAGTGATAAAATAAAAAAAAAAACGCTTATGATCTAAGTGATTTCTGTTAAAAGAAATAAAGGTCGTATTCATGAACAATCTTATCTAACCTTTTCATTTTTTTTACAAAAGGAGAGATATTCTAGCAGAATTTAAAATGTTACAGCTAAAAGGCCAAGCTCTTTTAAACAAAACCGAGTACAACAGAATCACTAATAATCTGAATAGAACTGGATTTCTAAAGGGACTACACAAAGTATAATGTGAAAAGAATACTTATTTTAAGGAAAGAAATCATAAAACATGTTACAACAAAGGCGAGATGAAGGAGTGGCTCGGCTTCCGCGTTCAAGCGTTTGATATAACGCGGTCTATGAGGACACGGCTCAATGGACACTGCGCCCAACTTAAACAATAATCGCAAAGTTTAACTTTTTACGTCTTTAGGGGGCAAAGGACTGCCGTCATCGCCTGCCCTCGTTAAATGTTCCGTTATGAAAGTTCATAAAAAAGGCCCGTCAAAAGTTTTTTGGTATCGTCCACAGCCCCACAGGTCGATTCCCTCGATCTCGTCTTTTACTTCTCGCTTGAAAACTACTCGGGAGAGTTATTGCTGTAGGTATGGCGGAGTAAAGTGCGCAGTAAGTCTCTATTATCTGCGCCGTTAGAGTCGCGTGAATGAAGGCGAACGAACGTGGCGGGAATCTACAAGCTAACTCAATTCTCACCGTGCCGTTAATACATCTAGAATGGTGCGAGCTTTTTCTTCGTGTTCTACTTGCATTCAATTAATTTCAGGCTTTATTTTGCCCCCGTAAATGGTTTCCAATTTCCAAGAATGAGGTTAATCATCAACACGACCTTGCCTTGATGGAATAGCAACTTGATAAAAGCTTGTTTTCGTTTTGTTAGAATCATACTGGAATTCGGTTTAAAACTCTCAGAATCTCAAATATAATTAAAAAGTGTTTCATGAAATATTTAACTCAATAGTGTATTTAGTTCATATAAAATGTGCGTTTGCAAACTTCTGAGAAAATATCGTATCAGTGTTAGTTGAAATGATGATGAATGTATTAACATTTACATAAATTAATATGAGTTTTGTTTTAAATAAATACAGTTATGTTTATTTTAATTATATTTAACTTTAAAAAAAAGAAACACAGTATACCCACATTATATTCGGAAGTCAGGGTAGGTATAAATTCAATAAAGGTGAACTTTAAGCAATATTCAAACTAAAAGTACACAAACGATTATATTTATTTAAAAAAATATTCCAACACAAAAAGATTTAAGTAAGAGGTTGTTAAGCTGCACAGAAACTTATCTCATGATTTTCACCGTATAGCAATGAAAATAAATTATTCGCTGTACTGGTGAAGTTGAAAAATATTATTTGGTATTCTCAGCTGCAGTTACGGTTGTTCTTGTTCACTATACGAGTCTCTACGTACGATCGTATCTCAAATCTAAGGAGGCGAGTGACTGAATAGGGTTTAATTTGTTCTCTAGAAGGATCCCCGGACCACGGAACCCCGCTGGCCGCTATTCAGCTGACTACACTTTCCACGCCACATAAGTTCTAAGATTATGTTAGTCTACTCCTGACTCCAACCAAAACTTAGCTCAATTATCTTTGTTTGCTCTAAATAAAGTTGAGAATATCGAATTGATTCGATTACAGTATTTACAATTCCACAAACGCAAGCACTAACATTTCCACGATTATGACAAAATACTAAGTACCTACTTTCTTATTCATATCTACGTACGTATAAAGAGTACATCGTAGAATTACAGATATTATGGCTTGTTACAGTACGTAACATTCAGCTTATTCCAGCTCTATAATGCTTCTCATAAAATTTTATGGGGAATCTTCCATAAGCTTTGATTGCACGATCAGTAAGGTAGATATCTACATATGTATGTAGATTGATATTAGTTATTATAATAACTTTTCTATGTTTATAACTGTGTCGGTTTCAGTTCGTAAATGTATTTAGTATATTGAAGCTCGAGAAAGGTTTCGTAAATGTTTTATTATAACTTACTTAGTACTTGAAACCTAAAATTATAGAGGTTTTTTATAACTGGCATTTATACCGCTCGTGGCAGAAGTTAGCAAGATAAATGAAAGCTTAAGGTAAAGGTCAACACGTCTGGGCACGAAAAAAAGTTAAACTCTATTATAATTTAATCTGTAAATCCGATGACAATCCGGCTGGGAGCGAAACTGTCATACAGTCCAATGTATCACGAAGTGAATTCAGAAATGAAATATAGAAAAGAATCCGACATCGCTTATTTCCTTTCTTGCCTAAACAGTCTCAATAAATTCTTCACGTTGATCCGAGGATGAACCCTTGTAACGTATGAAAATAGGGGGTTAGAGTACGTGTCGTGTGTTGGGACGGATCCGTGATTCGTTCTCGCCGGGGGCAGGCGGCGCGGCGCGGCGGCCGGCGCTGCCCGGCCGGCGTGGGGCCCGCTGGGGCCCAGCGGCCGGCGCGTCGTCGCGGCCGCCCGCTGTCTCTGCAGACGGTCGCAGCATCGCTCACTGCCACCGAATAAATCACCAGACATGAACTTCATTTTATTGCAACCTTAAAAAATAACTCACATAAATCCTCGACTAAACCACCTTTAAAAGTATTTTTACTCTTACTGTGATGTATGAAACTAATAACTAATTCAGTGCAAGTTACCGCTGTCAAAGTTTGTTGCTGGTTCATCGATCTTGCGGTTCTTATATACATATGCTTTAGTGTTTCAAATTGATTTACTTCAATGCTGATGGCTTCAATCGTTTATCAATAACTGTTGTTCAAGATAATTTAAGGTCTGATCTACTTAGTTCTGTATTATTTACTTTCAGGACTAGTACGGCCATTAAATTAAAAATAGGCCATAAAAGTTTTATTAAGACCTACGTATCTATATGAAATGACGCTAAAAAGATCTTTGACAGTCTAGACAACGCAGGTATTGGCTAAGTAAAATTCGATGTAGGGATCAGCTAACACGTCGTTCGAACCTGGTTCGGTGCTTAAAAATATAACTTTTTGTTACTTTTCCAGACTAAGTTCTAAGAAGACTCAGATGGAGAGTCCGTGGATTTTATTATTTAACTTGGACAGAAAGGGGAAACAAAGACAGTTTTCGAGAAATTCATCAAAACTTTTGATTGTATTACGTACACTCCGACCCGAATGCTTGTTAATCTTTCGGTGCCGCTTTTGGTGTATCCTTTTTTATACAAACTCTTGACGTGACAGCCGCTTAACAAAGTTGGAAGAACTTTTAAAAATATCTTAAAGACCTTTTATGAAATATGAATGAAGTGGTCACTTTTCATGTTTATGCAAACTAGAATGAAGGTATTAATATTATTGTGTACATATTTACTTACGCAGGGTAGGTTTCATACGAATACATCTAGTCCAACCAATTAGTTTCCCTAAGTAATGAAACACATTCATGATGAAGTGATAACAAGACAATACAGTGTCGGCAGCACATTACGATTGCTACAAGAATGTGTCGCGGGCGCTGGCTTACACACACGTCACGATATGCGTCAGTGGCTTGTCGGAATCAACGTCGGCTCCACTTTAATTCAAGTAGGCACATTAAATTTTTGTGAAAACTAGAATGAAGGTACATAATATTATCCTTACTAATATTATAAATGTGAAAATAACTCTGTCTTTCTATCTGTCTATCGTGCTTTTACACGAAAAATACTGAACTGATTTAAATTAAATTTGGTACAGAGATAGTCTAGAGCTTGAGAAAGGACTAGGCTACTTTTTATCCGGGGAGTATGTTCCCTAGGGATCGCGCGGGCGAAGCCGCTGGCAGAAACTAGTAATTTTATAATGCACATATTAACCTACATAAAGAAGGTACACAGTGGTCTATTTAGCATCAAAACATCTAGCCTAATCAATTAATTCCAAGCACCGTGTAATCAAAACCTTCATGATGGAGTGTGTTAACAAGACAATGGAAGCACACAATGCGTGCGGCAAGAATGTGTCGCGGGCGCCGGCTTGTTACACATGTGTCACGGTATGCGTGAGTGGCTTGCCGGGATCGTGGTCGGCTCCACTTTAATTAATCTGGATTTGATGAGGGATTAAGTTTGCGCGACGCGTGACGGATTGAGAGCTCTGCGCGTCCTGCCCGTCTACTGTGGTTTAAAACGGATTTACCTCTCATTTCCCCTCCCGCACAATTTGTACACACGTTCAAGAAGTGTAATTTGCCTTCCAAGCTTATTAAAGTGAATTGTGAGGAAAGATGATGTGATTTTTGTTGTTGCGTGTTGAGGTTTTTTCTTGTAATTATGACAACGTAAATTAGCTAAGAACGTGTTTTTCAACGGTTTGTTTACGAAACCACTATAATGCATGTGGACAACATTACTATGTAAAATATGCAAGTAAAGGCATGCATAAGCCTTTGAGTACATGGAAGCCCATACATGTATATGAGGTATTAGCCAGTATGTTCACAAGGCACCTCTTAGAAACACTCACTTTAAGATTTTCAGGTGCTGTGTAACACAAAGCAAGATGCATTCTGACGTCCACCTGCACACAACGTAAGTTCACAATGGAATTATTGTTCAAGCACCCAAGCTATTACGTTGAGATGTTTCAGGAAACATGTGAATTTAAAGTTTTACTCACAGCTTTGTGTTTGTACAGACCTCAACCTCATATCTTCAGGAAGCTTACTTCTTCAGAATAATATTATTGTGTTACCGCTTTAGAAAAATCTTTCAAAATAAACTTTTGATTTTAGCTGGTTTGATTTTACCTGATAGTGGAGAAAATATATAGCTAAATCGACATTTTACTGAATAGAAAACGCCAATCAATAAACACATCATTGCGTAGGCTGCCTATACATATTGTAACGTTCACCAAACCATTAACATAATTCTATACACGAATTTGGCACATTACCGCCAGTGTGCTACGAGGCTACGAAGCTACGGATGTACTACGGCGTAGCGCTACGTCAAGTGCGACGTGGCCGCCGGTAATATTAAGCGCTTTATTGCCTCCTACACTGTTTGCGGCTACACCAAAGCACTCTATATTATAGCTGACTATTCGAAGCAAGTTAATCATTACAATGTGTTTGGATTACGGTAGGAAATTGAGGTACGGCGACATGTTGTAACAACTTTGTCAAGTACGTAGTGTAGGTAAGCTATTTCGCTTAGTTGCAGTTTACACGCTTTAGCATCATAACTTTGTTTGTACCACTAAAACTAACATTCCATCAATGTAATGTATTTTTTTTTGGGCAAATCCCGCTACACATTCCCAACCACTGCATCTCCTGAAAGCCAGAATCAACAATCACGACCACCAGAAAAACGCTGAGGCAATGAAACCCGACGAGTCCCGGAGAAACGATTCAACTGTCTTGGATCGTGCAACGAAATTAATCAAAAAAATACAGCGAAGGAGTAGGAAAAAAAATATAATTTCCACTTTCAATGTACTCGTAATATACCTACCAAAAACAAATCCTAAAGGTCAGCTGATTACCCATTCTATATGCACGAGCACTTCGCGGTCCATCAAAAACAAGTAATCAAACCCCGAGATAGAACAACAAAAATTTAATGGATAAATTAAGGAGATCGTAAAATATGCGATAACTTCCGCAACATGAAACAAAATCCATTACATTAATGTTAAAGAAGAGCAACAATACGTCACTGTCAGAGAGGAGAGTGGGGCCGGGAAGTGATTTCAAAGGCGGAATGCCCGCAACGTGCCGCGACTCCCGATTACACCCACGTGAACTACATTAATATCTCTAAGAATTAGCCGACGTGACCGCTTCATCAACTTTAACTCCACTATCGAGTTTAAACACGAATTCAACTCGCACTTCGATTCAATAACATTCTCCTTGCTTGCTGCTCAATGGATTTGATGATGAAGATGTATTCATGAAGGGGAATCAATGTATATAATACGACGAATAAATAGATTTTCTTTGCCAAAAATCAGAGCCGTATTAACATTGGCCCTCACAACCGTCACTAAAATACTAAAATCAACCACACAATAAAAATATTCTGTAAACGGATCATTTTTAACGGAGGTTCGATTGCTTCATGATTTCTTTTAGATTGTAACGTGGTTTAAACGTGTTTCATAACTGAGCTTCATACGAGAAATGCATTTGATTTTATGAAAATATACTTCTTTTCTAAACAAACGCTGCCATTAAAAGAGAAGAGAAAAAAGTTACTATGGAATGGATAATATAGTTTATCCATTCCATAGTAACTTTTTGCTCTTTTGTGTTTAAATGATACCGCAACTGCAAATAAAATACATATATATATTCCTTTAGGATTTGGATGAATTTTAGAACAGGTCGGTCATAACCTGGGCATAGGATACTATAAGATCGCAGTATAACCGAAAGAACGGTCACCAAACGCCGCTAAAATTCGTTTTTCAAAAAATTACAAAACATTCCTCATCAAATTTAAATCTCACTTCAATTCAATTACTTATTCATCACTGTCCGTTTAATTAAATGTTTTGAAATCAAAGCAACTACTAAATACAATGCGATGCAATCTTGCTATTCACGATTTCATGTGAGATGGATTATTATCGATCATAGTTACTTGAATAGAACTTGCCTACAGTTCCCAGAACACCGTAGCACAGACTAGAAATCTAACATATAGCTTTCATAGCAAGGCTTTGCGATAGTAATCTATGATCTGGGCTAGTTTGTCCTCTCTCTGTAAGGAGGTTTTATGGCTTTGCACAGACGTAGTACGGAGCAGTGGTGATGAATAGGAGCTGCTTTTTCTACTGACCCAGAAGAAGCATCAAAATTTGTGAGTGAACCACCAATCGCAACACACTGCTACAAAAGTGACATGTGTTTAACCGTTTTAGACGTTTATTGCAGTAGTTCCTGTATAGCCTAGCCTTCTTCATGAATGTGGCTATCATATAACAAAGAACAATGGCGGCTAATTATTTGAACAAATATGGCTTGTTACATAAATAAAAAATATTGTAAAATGTTCGTTACTAATTCCTAAACATATTGTAGAAAATATATTTTTATTAAAACTCCGAGGCTTACAAATTATTGAGAGTTTCCATTCTTTGGTTTTTAGCGGTAAATATGAATTTTAAAACAACTATTACGGGTAATCACAACAATGTTGCCAACTGAATGCTTCTCGCGCCAGATCTAGCACTTTTTTTTGCTGTACAACGTATATGGCTGAGAAATACCTACCAGGCGGTGGTGGTGTGTCAAATAAATAAGTTTACATAAACAACATACCTATTTATTTTAATACTTTGTAGTTTGAAAGATGCTTTTTTTTATTTGTCCGAGAAAATGATAAAAGTGGCGACTCAGACTTTGCGTTGTTAGCAACACTGAGTACACTGACAGGACAGTGACAGATGCTCTCGAGCCGCTGTTGTCGTTGTGTTTGAGTTTCGTGTTTTATTTTGGATTACTTATATTTTATTGACCTGGATTGTTTTATGGACTCTCGATCGATTCTTCCTCTGTGTGACCCATGCGTGCTTTTGGACTGTGATTATCTTCCTTGCGTGGCGACATTGTGCTCTTTTTAATGATTCTGCTTCACAACTTGGTTCTGACTGACTAGTGTTGGATCTTTACTTCACCATCACAATGGGAGACAACGAGAGACGTCGTCGTCCGCGGATTCAATAGTTTTTAGATGACATTATTGTTAGAGAAGATGAAGCTGAAATTAAATAAGTAATTTTAAGACTTATTTAATTTCTTTCTTATTCATTAATTCCTTATTTTTCCAAAAATTCACACACAGTCAAAAAGCTTAATACTGACCTTATTACATAAAAAATATTCTAAATTCAAAATTCGCGCCAAAATGACTAAAGTCTCAATATTTATTAACTATGGAGTTTTATGTTGAATTTTTTTTCAAATATAAGTCTAAGAACTTATTAAGATTATTTTAAGGTAGTTTTCATTAATGTAACAAACTTTTTTACTTCAAATATAATTGTTCTTTATTTTGGTAGTAACAGAGGCGTGGAGGAAGTGGACAGGAGAATCGCCATTGGTTGGAGGTAGTTCTGGCCCCACAAGGAGGCATTCAAATCACACCTTCCGATGGCGGTAAAAAGCATCGCCATGGATTCCAACATCCTTCCCAGCCTAACATACGGATGCCAAACCTGGACGCTCGACGCCACAACTCGAAAAAAGATCCAAACAACTCAAAGAAAAATGGAGAGAAGTTGCTTAGGCATCAAGTTGAAAGATAAGGTGAAATACGTCGATATTCGTAACAGGACAAAAATAAATGACTTAACTTTTTCTCTTAATAGAAAATGGCAGAGGTCAGGTCACGTGGCCAGGTGCAGAGACGACAGGTGGACACTACGGAGTGTCAAGTGGAAAGGGCCGCCCCGCACGAAGGCGAGAGGCCGGCCACACGCCTGATGGTCTGTCGAGATAGTAGCAATAGCAGGCCAGGATTGGCTAAACATAGCTAAAAATAAAGAAAAGTGGCTATCTTTGGAGGAGGCTTTTACCCATAGGGGTTCATACAAAGTGCAAATTAAGTTTAGGTTTACATTTGTTTGAAATTAAATAAAGGTTTTTTATTATTAATATAACAAAGGAGATGTTCCAAAATGTATGGACTCTGGGCCAGGTCCTTGTAGGTACACTATACTTAAAAATAGAGAAATATATTTTAAACAGTTCTCAACTGTCCAATTTCTTTAAAATGGCTTTGTTTGCTGGTAAAACAAAAGAGTTACACTTGAAATTGCAACACGCAACAAAAACCCGTCATGGCGGTAAGCTGTCATTTTGATTGATTAATGACGTTTGACATTTATTTCTGACATATTTATTTACCGGCAACGAGACGAAAGTGACTGAAGTGACATTGTTATGACAGCTGACAGTTATTTTTCTATGATCTGTAACTAAATCGGTGCGACGCCATGTTAAAAATCGATAAATGTAATTTATAAACATCAATTAACTACCACAACAGTAAACATTTGAATGAATTAAATGTATTTTTCCCGAATTCTACGGATTTTTCTCTTTTTTATGAGGTAATGTACATAGACCTGGCCCATTTTGAAACATCTCCTTTCCAAAACCAGTATTAGTTCCAGAGTTTGAGTGTTCAAACAAGCAAACTCAGCTTCAGCTTTTATTTGTAAATAGAGTATTTTTGAGTCCCTATTTCTAATAACAAACAAACATCATCAAAGGGTTGGTAGGTAGCCATATTTAACTAATAATAATAATTAAAGAGTTAAACCACAACTTCAGCGAACTAATATTCGAACTGACAAAAGCAAACATTTTAGAAAATAAGCACTTTCCAATGTGTTATTTTCCAATACCTTAGTTATAGGGAATATCCATTTCCCAGAAGCCTTTTAATTTGGAAATCCGTTTAAACGAAGAGGTATTCTTAATTTTGTTTATCCTTGTTCAATATTTAACGTCAAAACGTCAGAAACAGGACTAATATTTAAGGAATATGACTGATATTTATATAATTGAAACAAAAAAATGCCATGTATTTTTGCTCGGACTGTTATATTTTTTTTTTAATAATGTTATCAGTAGGTGTATGAAAAAGTATCAGTTCAGATGGGCCACAATGGTTACTCAGTGGAAGCCAGAGAATGGGCATCGTTGCCAAGAAAGGCCTACAAAACATTGGTGTGACCACTAGGGTCACACCTCGCTCAGCGTAAATGGACAGGAATCGAAATGCGGACCAGAGTCAAAGATCAGTTCAGTCATACGCGAAATGTCACAAACAATTTTCAGCTTTCCCACTCTGCTTCCCCGCTCCGCAGTGGGGAAGCAGAGTGGGGACTCTGCTTCCCCACTACGCTTACCGGCTCCGTACCTCCGCTTCGCTTCCCCACTCCACTTCCCCGCTCCGATGCCTCGCTCCACTTTCCAGTTTTGTATGAAGTTTTAATCTAGATCGGAAATCCCTGTCTACTGAAACAGAAAAGATCCTCTCCGCTTCAATGGACAGTCAGCCTTAGGCTGAAATATTAACCAATGGAATTGCACAAAAGCTCCACTTTACGTCTGTCACTAAGATTTTATGCAATTCCATTGTTTAATGTTCCTCCGCTCCAGTGGACAGTCAGCTTTTGAGGAATTTACGACGTATTAGTCGGGGAAGGCACCGGGAAGACTGGAAGTCTATGGGGGAGGCCTTTTCTCAGCAGTGGGACAATTAACTGAAAAAAACAGTCCAGCGGTTCTTAAATGATGATTACCAACTTTAGTATCTATTCATATTATTAACGTCATTAGAGATACAGCAAACTAGTAGACTCGTGCCCACTTCATTGGGCGGTATTTTTCGGGTAAATATAGCCTATGACACCCACAAAAAATGTGGCTTTCTATTTGTAAAAGAATTTTCAAAATCGATTCAGTACACTCTGGGTGAAGCAGGAGGGAGTGACAGACTCTTACTGAGTAAAAGCCATCCATGTTCCTCCTAGTGTTCCTGCACTGGCCCTAGGGGCCCCGTCTCCCACGCTGACAGCTCTTGGAGGCACGCGTGGACCACAGCGCGCCTTCGATTCGGGCGCGGTTCTGATCGGACGGCGACCCACCCAATGCTCGCCTACTGCAGGCCCGCACCTACGGTGGCCGGAAATCGCCCTGCGACTCCCGACGCCCGGGGCGTCTTCATCTGTTGCGGCGGTTGGGTCGTGAGGTTTCCCTCTCTCTCACACGTTCGGCCTTTTCCTTCGCTAGCATTATTGCGTTGCAAAAAGAGGTGACCGCTTCCCATGCCTCCTCGCTCCGGACCATAGATTGAACCACGGTCGATCGCCTCGACGAGGACCGCTCTGCCCAAACAGGGCAGACCGTCCGGCCGATCTTCTTAGTGTTGACACCCGGGCGTGTCCTCCCGCCGAATCCGAAACAGGTATCTCTCGAAACAACCGTGTCCGGTGAGTACCTGCGTCAGGCGGAAGGTAAGGACGGCGTGGCGCCGCTCCAGCCACTCCTCAAAGAGGGGACTAATCGCCTGGATTGTGGCGTGCCCAGCGCTGGGTTGCGACAGTCATTCAGTACACCCCTACTACCTCACAAACTCAGAAACTTTACCGCTTTATAATATTAGTAAGATAGTATAGATAAATATTTGCCCACTACGAAAAAGGTTAAAAGCATCATGATTCATGTCAGTACAAGTGTTAAAAATCTTTCTTCGAACACTAATTACAGATAGACAAGAATTTAAAGCTTTTTAAGTTATACTTTTAGTTTAAAAGCCTAAGTAATCAGACGGTCATTAAAAATATAAGTATTTTTTGAGATGCTTTCAAATCAAATGCAGATTTAAGCAAAAATGACCAAACATTTTCATTCTTAGTTGTGAAAAATTAAGATGTAGAGTAAATACACTCAGCAGAATTTATACCAAAAGCACTTTTCTAATTTTTCAAAGAAGAAAACCTATTAAAGTAGCCTATTCACTCATTATTGAAAAGCTATAGCTATCATGCAACACGGACTCCAAAAGGGAATTCCATTCCTTAGTTGTATGCACAATGAATAAGGTAGATGACTAAAAAAATCTAATTAGTTTGTGAAATAGATTTCCAAAAAATATTGGACACTTTTTTTCTTTTGTCATATAAATAAGAAATTAAGATGATATAGTGTGTTGAAAACTCGTGTGATACTTTTTACAGAATATAAGTTATATATATAGATAGTTTTTAGATCTTTAATGCGTTTTAACTTCGTCAATTTTTATTGAAAAACTAGCTGACCCGCGCGGCTTCGCTCCCGTCAACTCGCTACCCTACCTACCCTGCCCTACCTACCCTGCCCGACCTACCCTACCCTACCTACCCTACCCGACCTACCCTACCCGACCTACCCTACCCTATCCTACCTACCCTACCCTACCTACTCTACCAGACCTACCCTACCCGACCTACCCTACCCTACCTACCCTACCCTACCCTACCCTACCTACCCTACCCTACCTACGCTACCCCACTCTACAAAAAAAAAAATAGATAGTAGCCGATTCTCAGACCTACTAATATGCTCACAAAATTTCATAAGAATCGGTCAAGCCGTTTCGGAGGAGTACGGGAACGAACATTGTGATACGAGAATTTTATATATAACATAGTGTCCAATATTGTTCGATGATCTAACTGACGGACTAAATATAATCATATTTTTTTTACTCCGGAATCATCCATTCTCCGTGTTGTGCGTATGTGTGGGATGTCCACCATAACGGTGGCACCAAGAGTTTTCTACATCTTTGCCGGATGTATTTCTATTTATCTAAATAATTCCCAACATCTCGCGAACAAATCCAGGAGAAGTAGCAGGTTCACTACAAAATGCGTGTAGGTATGTGCCATGTTACAGACGTGATATTACAGCCATTATGAAACATTACGATCCCATAGGATCAGGTACTACAAAGATGATAATGGCGGAGGATTTGTTTAACCCCCAAGTACTTGCGTTCGCGCTCATGCCTCCCAGCGGAATAGGAATTCTAAATGGTGGCGACGATTATGAAGATAAAGAAACTATGTGGGGTTGTAAATAACTTAGTGGGTTGGAGTTGAAAAGGAAAAATAGCTTTGTTCTGGAGCAGCCGGTGAAAAAAGGTTGATGAACTGATTTTCATATTTTATTTACCACAGTAATGTTATAGACAAAAGAAGGAATCCGTTATTTTGTTTCTTACATTAGCACAAAGGTTGTATTACATTCTTATCTAGACAAACAATATAGTTAACCCATCTCACTGGCGCAAAAATGACACAACCAATTTCTAAAATCTACATCAGAAATTCCTTCAAACATTTTAAAGACCGAACTTTCGAGTCTTCATTTCATACAGTGAACTTTCACTATATAAAATTAACGTATCAAACTTGGTTAGTGGCAAGTGCGGCGGCGCCTTAACGTCAATGTCGCAGCAAATTCGGCTCGTACAGTGGCGGATCCAGGATTGTCGATTAGGTGGAAGCTTGACTCCACTGAGAATAAGTAAACACTAAAAAATCGCATACCATTTTATTTTGCTTAACGCATAACAAGTCTCCTTGGATTACTTTTCGTGAATTCCGCAATGACTTCGTTAGGTTGTAAACAGCCAAATTGGGGGGTTTGAGCGCCTTAGCCCCCTCCCTGGATCCGCCAGTGAGATCGTATATATAACAAACACAACTTTTAAGCCTCGGCTTACCCACAAGGGTTCAGAAATGATCGGACGTAATTAGAAGATGTGGCACATTTAAACTTTCCTCGTATAGTAAAACAAACGACGCATTCAAACAGAGTATGGCTTTGGCTTTGTTGAGACTCCCACATGCACATATGTAGTATATACCTACGTTATATAACTGTCGATGTTGTTTTGTTTTGTGACAAATTTAAATATAAGCTTGGTATGTACAGTCAGGGATCTTGATTGGTAAGCGAATTGGTGGTCAGATGATATAAAGCGTAACACGTTGCTGATGCCAGTGCGATTGGTTTTGCATCGACACAGCATAATTTAGAGAGAGAAAAAAAGGATCGAATTTGTCAGCGTAGCTTGTCTCTTGTGTTTCCCCTTGGTTCGAGGATGTAGCTCCTGGTATATTTCGCCTAGTCTCCTTTGAATTGTTATCCTGTGAGCCGTTTCCCTGAACCCGCGCACGGGGACGTGGGTATGACGCCTAACGAGTGACGTTAAAGGTAATTGACGTGTAGCTAGGCTGACATTTTGCTCTTTTCTGTTGGCTGCACAAGATTTTTTGACATCCTTCTGATCCCACCTTTTTGCAAGTTTTGTGATCAGCTTCCGAGAACACATGAAGCAGTCGACATTTAATTAACTTCCAATGAAAATTGTCCACTCGACCTTATCTTGTTACGGAAAGAATTAAACGTAAAACTTGTCGAAACGGGAAAATTTAAATTAAAGCAGTGTTTGTATGACGCAGAAATTAAAGAAGAGCGAGGGAGCAAAGCCACTGTGTCAACTAGCTTATAATGCAACGAGAACAATGTGTAAGTACGTGTCTACGCATACTAGTGGCCAAACTGAAATATCGAGCTCGGCTCGCTCCAGCGCCAAAACACAAATAACACATATTAGAATACGCTGCAATACTTTGCGACACCCACTCCACTTGAAATACAACGCAACATACCAGAATTACAAATTCAATAAAACGTTAAAAACGAGAAATCCGACTACACACAAATATTTCAATCAAAATTCTCACATAAACAAACATTGCAGTGAAATACTTCAACGTCATAAGAGTAACATATGTGACCCAAAAGCCAAAAACAACAAGCAACACGTTGTCGCAACCACGGCCCTCTTTTCAACGTATGTTGACTGTGCCGAAAATAAAAATGTCGTGAAATAAAAGAAGGTTTTAAATAAAAGTTTTCATCCACTTTTGAGTAAAACCCCAGTCAAATATCCCCACAGTATTTTATGCACACATAAGGCATTTTTGCGTACGTAAACAAAAAAATATCTTCAAAATGTCATAAAATTACTGTGTTATTCACCAATGTACAGTGACAAATATAAGATTGCCTTCTAAAAAGAAGCATCAAATTTCAGAAGTTCAACAAAAAAAGAGCTAGTGAAATGGAACCAGCTTCTCATTTAATTAAATCGGGACAGTTGCTAACCCTCAATAGGTCGGAAAAACAAGTCGGCAAAACTGTTGGCGACGTTCGATTGTTTCTGTCATAAGTTTCGGAATGGTAGCGAGTCGTAGTTGTAGGTTGTACCGGTTTCGCTGGGACGCCTGACTTTCCACAGAGTACGTCGAGGAGCGGCGCAACTGCGACCAGTCCCGGGGTACGTGACGTTGAATAACTCACAGCTGTAATACCGGCAACTTCGCTCGCTACTGCTCTCGCCGGAGAATTTTATGCACATTATTATAACGGTTTACGTACCTACGGGCCCCGCTCAGCCGCAGTAGAACTCAATCCTGAATGTCTTTATGGCCCACGCTAAGACGATGCCATTTCCGCTAAAACAACTAATTTATTACAGGGTAGTTCAGTGTTAGCGGTTCAACTGTGCTATTTCGTGTTAAACACAAAGTGATGTTTATGTTAACCAACGTTCTTGTTTCTTATTATAGGAATTACTGTACGAACCACAAAATGACAAAACGAAAGTGGGAATTCAGTTCAGCTGGAGTTCAAGAAAATGTAATTTGAATAACTCAATACACTCAAGAGATAAAATGTAAACTAGTAAAGTTATACGAAGGACGCGGATAGAAGCGATTTGAGAAAACTTTATTATGCAGTGTTTGTGGTAGCACAATAATAATACACGAAGCGTGATTAATATCATTAATATTCAAAACATGGAGTGCCCGCCAGCTGTTTGATTATCTTCGATGGAGCGCAAAGGAAAAATTTAAATTCCTTAGACGTTGCAGCGAAGCGACGGCTGAAACTAAATTGTAGAGCAACCTTGTATTATCGACTATCTTCCCAACCCTACTAAAGTCGTTGGTGGGTAGGTAGAAATTTAAAAAAATCATTCACTGAAGACATGTCAGTCGCTTAATTTCGTCGATCTTTTGATTTTAATGTAAAAACCACTAAATTTAGTTGAGTTGAGCTTGAGTTTAAAATTATGGACTCGGCAGATATGAATAATCTTCTAAAGCTGAAGATAATGTAATAGAAGGTGCGTGAACTTTTAGGAATAAAAGAACAGAGCGTGCTGATTAGAAGTCGTGCCCACTCACCTATAATTAACAGTAATGAGTTATGTTCACAGCTGAGTGTAGACTTGCATATCAGCGCGCGGACCTCTACTACTTTTTGACACTATTTTATCATGTTTGAACTAAGTTAATTAAGTCGCTTGTCACCGGCAACGCAGCCTTGCTTAATACCTTAAGCTCTTAAAACTCAAACTACAACACTACACTGTATTATATCCTCTTAACGAGCTCTTTTAGAGAGCTTACTTCAAATTTAATTAATGGCGATTCAGTAAAAACCCGGGCCAGTTATTAACATTAATTAAGTTTAGAGACAATATTTTATGAATGAGAAACGACTTGAGACGGGGATTAAAAGCGGGCAACTAACACGGTTTTTGATGTATTTTACACTAATGGAGTTATATTTCAATAGACAGCTCTATACCTATAGTAGGCACATAGCAACAAATAGGCACGAGGCTCTTAACTATGAGAACATTTATAATTGCCTATTACTAAGACATGGGCTTGTTAACCCGAATGTATACTAATTAGTTGTAAACATAATAGACAAACAACCTTGCTTGTATCATATTTCAGTAATATAAGGCAAAAGTTACAAAAATAATCCTTTTACATTTTTACAGATAAAGGTCTATGAACTTCTGAAATCTATTCTGACAGTTACCGAATCACTATATTACTGTAAATAAATAAATATTTAACTGTTTAATATACAGTGTAGTTCAAGTACCCCAAAAGCGTCTTGGTGGAAGCAGCACTCAGATTCGTCTTTATCCACCGCAAACCACCCGTAGCCCACCCGTAGCCCACCACATCTACTGCCAACAATCCATCATCCTGCCTAGATCAATTAAACCCGGGCTTGGCCTGCCACGTAATGTTTCTTGCGAGGATAACACTTCTAATGCAATCTTCATCGCATTCTACGAGCCCCGACTGTAATTAAGTATTATACGTAAATAAATCACGACGAAAATATACTTACGCCTTTTTAAATTGACCCATGTTTACCGAGAGTTACTCGAGCATGCCCTTCATATGCCACCTGAGGATTCCTTCCCTTTTGATGTGGACCTATAAATATTCAGTCATAATCCGAATATTTTAAAGTATAATCGAGGACAACATTAAACCCATGAAGCTAATTCGGAAAACGTTCCTCTTGAACTGTTTGAATCATAAAATAATGTAAACAAAAATAATACATGTAAAATGCAAATATGAGAGTGCAGTAAACGAGATCTTGGCGGTAAATATGAGCGTCGGCCTGTAGGTGGCATCACCCAACATAAATATTCGGCGTAACTTATGTGCGCAGTGTCGCGCTGTTCACAGACAAAAACACCTCTGAAACGGAGCTTTGATTTTAAATTCTAATTTTATGAATCGTCTAGTTTGCATATCGCAGCATATTTTGGTTAAAACGACACGAATGTGTAGCCCCTCCCTTATTAATGGCTGCTAATTTATAATAAACAAATCTCGCATGTGTGCTCGGGGCACAGGGAATGAGGGAACGTTCATTACAATTAGGTATATGACACATAAAAAGTATGCTAACGTCGGTATAATTTTGATGATTCGTGTCTTACAAAACCTAATTCGGTCGGATTACTTTCAGCAAGTTGCGTAACTAATGAAGTAACTTGTGACACGGGTCGGGCCCTGGGATCGACGTAATCAAATTAATGAGAAAACTTCACTTCAATTTAGGGTTTCCTACCTCAATCTTTAGGATATTTGGTAGCGGTCAAGTGCTCGACTTGACCGCACCAAATATCCTAATGGGCATGTTGATTGCAGTTTGAATAACTTGCTTTGACATTCGTATGTTCAAGAACAAGGTTTATGGGACGAAAATATACTGAAATATTTGGAAAATACTATTGTGGACTTTTCATTCGGCCTTGGCGTTTCCCAACTTCATACGTTGGGGTCGGCTTCTAGTGTAATAGAATGCAGCTGAATACCTGCTTATCTGACCTGTAACTGGGAAGCACTAACCCTTTGGAAAGATTGTTGCCGGATTATCTGGCTCAATAGATTACCCGCAGTCTGAAGTATAGTGGAGCCTTGGTTCGTAATGAAACCTTGTCAAGTGTTGCTTAACTTTGATGATCGATCTGTTAAAAATTTAGCCACGAGCTATATCACCACTATTCTGCAATTATAGCGTGGAGTCCAAGCAATCTTGTAAAGTAAATACCTTCAGAACAAAGGACAAAGACAGAGGACAATGTAGAGGTATCAGATAATGCCAGGCATTAGTTACACTTACTCCAGACAATATTAGACCCTTAACGTGCGGTAACGTAATTAATTAATGCAGTATAATTATAAGAAAAGTGAAGACAGTGAGTTTTTAAATAATTAGGCACATGTAATTCTATTCCTTGGATGTAAGCCTAAATAAAGGACAGTAAACCCATCTTAACAAGGGTTATGAAAACAAAGAACAAGTTCCAATCATTTTTGATACCTACTATTTTTAAGCGTCCTGTACGGTTCTGTACTAATAATATCATCGCTAATTTAATTGAGCAATGAAAAAATATGCAAAAAGATTACAAAGCCTTCAGATAAAGACTCGACAGGCACAAAGTTTAAGAACAATGTTGCCATGAAAAAAAAAAGATTTTCCATAATCGTCGGTACCTAATTGAATTCTGGAGTTGGAACAGTTGGAAGCCTGCTGCACTACTCCAACTTCTAATCATAAATTCCGCTGTTATAACATTTAACAAAGTTTCCTGTCATCCGCAGAAATTGGCTTTACTCCAATTATCCGCTTTTTTCTCGCCGCCTTAACAGCGGGTGCTAACTGTAACAACAATGTAGGCATTTAGCTTTTGTTAAAACTCCACTTTAGCCGTTATGTTTATGAGCTCTCGGTAATAATACGCCGTCTTTAACACAAAATACTAAGTTTTTTGGTTTGATGCCAAAGTGCAGAAAGATTTGTTACATGCTGGCGTAACACTTACCATGTTTAGAGACACAACATGAATATTAATGTCAACATTAAGGATCGCATACTAAAATTAAACTGTTACCTACTATTTAGTACTTAAAACGAAAATTGAATAAAACACTCTTCACATTCTCAAAAATACTTTTAATGGGAAAAAAGTTTATGTAAAACAAATACACTTAACACTTTCCTTCTGAATTAATTATGATATTTACATAAAAATCCCGTCTGCGTACTTACTGAAACGTAAGTAGGAAAATGCTACTTATGTTTGAATAAACATTAAAGGTATCATTACGTGTGCGTCGCTTGTTCGCGAAACGTTTGATCATCCAGCATTTGTTTCATATCTACACATTTGAAAGCATTTACCTGAATAAAAGGGTTGTTTCGTTGTATTGTTAAAAATATATTCCGCGAACGTTTTTTATTGTTGATGATCAGTCGAGAACATGGTAAACACAATCGCGCCGTCCCCACGTTAAAGCGGGTATTGAAGTGTGAAATTCAAAAATCAACTAACATTTTCTAGCCCAGTGAGTCACTCATCCCTCCGTAGTCTTTTGCTCGAGACGTGTTTGCTTTACGCTGAAGAGATTTCCCTTTAGATAAATTCATCGTGTTGATTCGACATTGTTTACACTGGAATCCTTTTAGTTGCGTTTGAACTTGTTTGTGTTTTTTCTGAGGCAACAAACTGATGATGTAAACTTAAAATATATTTGTGAGAAATACGAGTAAATAGGATTAGGTGTTGTCTATACTCGCTGTTTGTTCTAAATAAAACACTACAAAGTATAAAATAACTTTAATTTCGGAAGTCGGTTTTTTTGTTTTTCGTTTTTTGACACCGGTTTCCGAAATTAAAGTTATTTTATACTTTGTAGTGTTTTATTTTTGGTTAAATTTTTTAGTGGTACCTGCGTACCTTCACAGCGTACTCAGCCCAGCGTAAACAAAAAACAGAAATGCGACTTCAGCAATTCCGATCCATTTGCTATCATTAATTGAAGAGTTCCGTTGCCAACCCCCGAAGTTCTTCATCAGATCTTCACAAAATTGATATGGGACCAGGCCGGGAAAATATTCTTTAAAAAAAAAGGAACCATCCAAATTAGTTGTCAATTGGCGAAAATTTCGCTGAACAAACATTTTTTATGAGATCCCGTCACCAGATCCTGACCTCAGACTTATACCTTCCATCATCAGCTCAGCAACATGAGATGACGATTACCAGGCACAAATATCTGAGTTGCTTCAAAAATTACATGAAAAACATTGTATGTGCCTATAAAATTTGAGGGCTTCCCTCTATTTCCATGGGATCCCATCATCAGAATCTTGAACATACATAAAAAAATACATACAGCCGAACATAGAACCTCCTCTTTTTTGAAGAAGTCGGTTAAAAAATAAAGAATCGATGTAAAGGAAGCTATGATAAGGGAACTTTTTCTCTAGCTATAGAGTCCTATTCAATGGTCCTATTCATAAAAACTTTTTAACCATTGCTTACTGTAAATACTGAAAAGCAGATTCTTTCAAAATGTTTTATCGAGAATTTAAATTTAGAATCTCATAAACCTAATTAAACCAAGCATTATGTATAGTTTTTTTTTATAAATACGCCTGAAAGGCAACCCTTTGCTACGGCGAAGCGGCGTAAGCTACGCTGAAGCATATTGTAGCTCAGTCAACGCCACAATCAAATAAGGTAAACTTAATTTTAATATTTATACTCAAAGTAAATTTACGTACATATTCAATGGTTTATTTTCTTAAAAAAGAAAAAAGCAGCTTTTTATGTTCCGCAATTAACGATATATTTGCGCGATATTTTTTCAAAGAACCCTCGCTAATGTTCTCGTAATAAAAATTATGAAAGAACACGGAACCGCTGTTTCAAGGCTATCCCGAGCGTTTATAAATAAACGCTTGATATTTATTATTTGTTCTGCTCGGGCTCTACTAAAGTTTGTTTGTTTGTAAACAGACGTTAGTACCTGATACGGAACCGCTTTAATGGGACATTAACCGTTTCTTTTTATAATGCGACAGATTTAGTCAAAGCTTTGGTTTTGTGGGTATGGTATATGTTTAATGCTCATAAGTAAGAGTTTACTTATGTACCTATTAGGTTAATATCAACTCTAAGTTACATGTATTTCCATTTTCACGTGAACAAATAGAGATGTTAGGTACTAAAACCATAGGTTAAACGTTCTACTAGTGAGGCAATCTGCAATAGCAATCCTTTTTGTGGGTCCGTTATCCAAACAAATCTCTCAAGCGCTAACACTCTTGCCTTTAACAAAAACCTGGCGGCAAAACTGTTTTTTTTTCCAATATGTTCGTGAAACTGTAAACATGAAACTATTCCATTTTTGCCAATTCTCCTAGTGCCGATTACTCGCATAGTCGATTGGCTACCCGTGAGTGTAACCTACGATGGATTTTGGAATTGGAACACACAACTGCTTTTCCATTAAAAAAAAAGCGAGGATTCATAGAGAAGTAGGTATGGCCAAAGAAAACATATGGCGCCCATATAAATTGGGACCCCAAATAAATTGATAGAACGGCAAAATAATGATGATGGTGTCAAAATTTAACATGGTAGATATTTTAGATCAACAAAAGAGTCAGATATTCACTGCATGTTAGGCAGTGATTGAGCACAAGCATATGACAAGTAAATTACATACTAAATCAAACCTTTTCTAACAGCCTCAGTCTTTCAATGCTTATCTTATTAGCAGCTACTTCAAACATTCCAAGAACCTACCCTACACAATACAAAGACAAGTCATAAACATACTCATAATGGATTTCATAAAAACACGTAGAAGAAACAAATAGTTTGTTTATGCAGAAATATTACCCTTTTAAGGTTATGGCCTGGCGATAGTTCGCGTATGACCATAATGTTCTTCGGCGAGCTGTTATTTCCATTAAACGCTTATCTTGAAGATTCATGGCAAGCCCCGGCAAAAATGATGGTCGTTAAAGAAATTGAATACCCTTTACTCATGCTTAAACTTTCTCATATCCATTTGTTCTTAAGTTTCGGTGTCCCGTGACTGGGTCGGGTTGCATCGATCTTACCGGGGGGTTGAAACTTTGTTATCTCGTGATATACATTTTTTAAGTCACGCATTTTTTAAGTACCCTTTATCTGATACAGACTTGTAAGTTTGCCAGAAAATCGTAGATCTGCATTATATCTGCACTGAACTTTAGGTGGTCAAAAAAGAGAAGAGACGAAAGGTTTTTACAACGAATTCGTATCAAGCTTTATAATTTTGCCCAGTGGCGCCAACACTGTGGGTGCCAGGAGGCTCCACTGTAGTTAATCCAACCGCCCCGCATTTATTGCCTTTGTGCCGGCAAGAATATTTAACCCATCCGGAGGGCCGCCTCTGACTTGGCACCAAATGTGACTGTGTCTAAGTTACTTTAGGCTGATTAAATTTTCGTTTTACCTACCTAATTATTACGGTCCCTCCCGCTTTAAATCGGTGTGCACTTTGCTTGTCACACTCTTTCTGCTATTGTGCCCCCATATTAGACCAGTAGGCATTACAAAAGAAACAGTCTGAAACACTTGTGACTTGGACGTCTTTCTCGTCTTGGAGTTCACCAGGATTTTTTTGAAGACTTCCGTTTCCCGTTGAGCCTCTACCAGTCTTTTCTTTTATTAATTGATAGTCACGCGTTTGACAGCCATCTCACCTGGTGGTAAGCGATGATGTGGTCGAAGATGGAGCACGCTTGCCTAGAAGTAACCTAGTTACTCTTGAACAAATAACTAAGGATAAGTAAAAGCTTTCACCATACCCTCATATTTAACAATTTCATATACTTAAGGCCAATGAAACTCGCGCAGCAGTGCACCGCAGAAAGTTTTAGAGATTGTATGAATATGCAGAGCCTTCAAATTGTAAGAGCAAACTTTGACTGACGGATACACATAGGTACCTGTCTTTACTGTTTTCGACATATTAATAATAATTAGTCCAAGTACTTACATAATAATAATAATAACTTATTTGTCTTATAAAATTGAAACAAGTAGTACAGTATAATTATTGAAATGTTGATTTTGAAATATCATAACATATCCTTACACATAAAAAAACGCTTTTAGTGACCGTGATTGTGATCTTTTAGTTGGTCAGTGTTTACTGGCAGGGGCGGATTATCCTTAAGATGAAGTAGGCACGTGCCTAAAGGCGCCAGATTACGAAGGGGCGCACGAGTATAATTAAAACGAAAAAAAAGTTAGTTCCTAATACTTGCATAAATTAAAACATCATAATTTGTAGAGCGATTTCGAAGTACGCTATTACTACTTGATAACTCCTAAATAGCCCGTCCCAAAAAAACAATCATCTGCCAACTGTATACTAGGCAAAAAAGGAGACAAGGCATGTCCTAATAACATTATCTAACATTATCTTGAGGACCAACTTATGTAATACACTTTTTATAAGACAACTTATTGTAACGTTACATAAAAAAACACAACATATACTGCTATATTTATATTCCGTAGACGATCACCGCTGAATGTCGGATTTCCACGAACGGTCACTTTAAGTAAGTCCACGAGGGTCATAATAATCAACAGTTCTATACAAAAAACACACTCGTTACACGTTACACGTGGAAGATCTTGACCATACGAAGTATGTAACTCTTCAGAATCTCTTAAACCCCAATTACGCACTCCTCCTTTTTAAGTGAAGTCCGACTCCTTGGTTACTGAAGTCAAGTGAGAAATGTGATACGAGTACATACATAAAATCACGCCCGTTTTTACAAATTTTTGCCATTTTTATCTACGTAGTGCCTTGAATTAGGTGGTGCATGATTATATCAAAAATGAGTACAAGGTTCGCAAATAGAGCTGGGAACGTCCAAGCATCAGTTCTTTGAAAATATGAAAACAGCATACTGTTATATTCATCATCAATCGAATAATCAATCGCCTCAGCATCAAAACGAGCTATTAGCAAATCGTCCTATTAGCAAATCGTCCTATTAGCAAATCGTCCTATTAGCAAATCGTCCTATTAGCAAATCATCCTATTAAATTTAAATCTGTCTGTTTTGTGCGAGACCCAAATAAACATTTTTCTTTCTTTTTTCTTATTAGCAAATCATCCTAATAGCAAATCGTCCTATTAGCAAATCGTCCTATTAGCAAATCTTCCTATTAGCAAATCGTCCTATTAGCAAATCGTCAAAACGTCAAAGTACAGCTATCCTGAAAAATTGGTATCGATTTTCCGTCATGGTTAATTATTTAGTTTTTATTCTAAGACATTATTCTGTTAATTACACTTTCTACTCCTAGGTCAATTTGCGAATAAGACATATTTTGATACGGATGCAACCAATCTACCAAATATTTATGAGTCAGCTTTCAGTGTCACCGATTTTAACTGAATACCAGTATTTTTCGCTGTACCTACACCTTGTAATCCGCTAGACACATCAACAGGACCGGTCGGTGTGGTAACTTGAGGAGGCCTATGTCCGGTCGACGTCTTTCGACTAATGATGATGACTGTAATACACTACTGGACGTAGGTTCCATTCTAAGATTGGTACAACGGTTTGTCCAGCGCTATCTCCTTGCAACGGATTATATACGTCCACCAGGATTTGCCAGAGGCTTGAATGGCGTGGAATTCAAAATCTGGCTATGGTTTAAATACAGGTATTCCGCATTACATTTTCATCATAATCTATTCAGCGTGATCGGTTAGCTAACATACAAACACAGCTTAGACTCTCACAGTTATTAATAACTAGTACCTGGATGACCGAGCATTGCTCGGGTTTTTTTTACGACGTTTTCTAATAATGAAACTTAGCTAGATTGATTTATCGCCCCCAAAACCCCATGCATACTGAATTTCATGAAAATCGTTCGAGCCATTTCCGAGATTCAGATTACATATATATACAAGACTAGTTGACCCGCGAAACTTCGTCTGCTTCACTCTTATTGGTCTTAGCTTGATGATATATATATATATATATATATATATATATATATACTCGATAAATAGGCTATCTAAAACTGAAAGAATTTTTGAAATCGGACCAGTTGTTCCTGAGATTAACGCGTTCAAGCAAACAAACAAACAAACTCTTCAGTTTTATAAATAAGTATATTAGATAGATTTGCTCGTTTAAAGGTAATTAGATGAGATTAGTTGTTACATCGCAATTTCATACAAGTACCTTAACTAACCGTGCACACTAAACGATGAGCGCCAACATTACGTCAATCAGTGCTCCTGGAAGCGTCCCATTGTCTCGTAATTATGTTGCCACCGGCGATCAACACTTTATTGTATATCATAATCACTGTAATCTTTACACTCTACTTAGTTGCTATATGTATGAATACTACAAAACTGCAATACCGTACACCTCTTCAATTGTTAATTGCTACTGGCCTTCAAATAGAAAAGGACAAAAGAGTTTCAATTGTTTTATTTCTGTTTAGCTACCCACCGGCAGATTAAAAGTTCAACTCTTCCGATAGATTGTTTCCGATATATTCTATTACTAGTTTCTGCTAGTGGCTTCACCCTGGCGTGGTCCCTAGGGAACATACTCCCGGGATAAAAAGTAGCCTATGTCCTTTCTCAGGCTCTAGACTGTCTGTGTACCAAATTTCATTTAAATCGGTTCAGTACTTTTGGCGTGAAAGCACGACAGACAGGCAGACAGAGTTACTTTCGCATTTATAATATTAGTAAGGAAGGAAGGATTTTGTGGACTCCGGGCGCCCTGGAGTCTTAGTTTTTTTTTTTCTTTTTAATCTACCTCCAATAGCAAAACACACATTTTTTTATATTACATTTGGCCAAGGCAATTTTTAAGGGAAGGTAGTTACCAAATAACACACACCTATGAAATCTTAAGAATTATTTTATAGGTAGGTAAACAAAAATCAAGTCTGCTATTTTTAATAAATTCGTCATGCCAACACGATCCCATTGTCATTTTTCTAAACGTTCGTAATCTGCTAATTCATAATGGTCGATCGCCGGTCGGTCAATGGTCCCGTAATAGAATCGTGGAAGAATGACATTTTCATATTGCCATTATTATAAAACCCGTTAGTAGACATGACTTTCGAAAAACTACTACTAAATTTGAACCTTAAGTTATGCCAGATTTCTTTTATATATATTTTTACATATTATTTATTTATGTGTCATTATGTACGAGATTACCATTCTATGTAATTTCTTTCAATGGAGTGTCAGTGGTTGAGGATTGGAAAGTCTTAATGACGCTTTTATATTAGTAGATTAAAATCAACAAAATGAAATCAGTGATAGACCATTCTGACACTATTGTAAAGGCAGACTTGAGGCCCTTGACAGTGACCCAATATTTGCCTCTCCCCTATTAGATCTTAAGTGAGTAATGAAAGGAAAGATCCGAGACAAAATGTTAGTTCGAGAATTTCAGTCGAAATTGCAACAACATTTTTCCAGAACTTTCTTTGCCATCTAGATAAATCTATAAGATAGCGACCCTCGAGCACATTATGTGAAAATATCGTCGGGTGATGGCGAAAATGTAGTCGTGTATTTGAGTAGGGAAACGTAATTTATAACTAGTGAGATATCAATCGTCATTCCTGAGAAAATTGAGCCACGTGCCACCCGGCTAGACGTTCCATAAAACATAAATGTTCTTAATGAATACGTTGGCATTGTTCACGTCGACATAATTACAGAATTAACGTTTATGACGCTTTGTGTAAAATTAGGCATTTGGGTTACAAAAGATATTATCTAAGTTAGAACATTTAAATAAATAGGTAACATTAAAGATGTACGTAATTGTGTTAATGGCGTGTGTCAAAAACAGCGCTCGGTTTAAAAAAATCTTATTTATGTGGCAGAGCACTATATAATTTTAGCATATTCAAAATGGCCGTATCTTTGCTTACCTGCTTACTAGATATTATATTTCTGTCTATAACGGGTAGATACATAAACATAGGTATATGTAGGTACACACCCTTATTGAATTGTCCTTTTAGCAATCTTATCTTAGTAAGATTTATGACGTGTATACTGTATAGGTCTTTTCCTACATCTTTGTGCCAATACCATTGGCCAATACCTAAAAGTCACTACAAAAGTTTCAAGTACAATTTCAGTGGTCCTGGTTTTATGAAACTTTGAACTTGGAAGACGGCAAGCGATTATTATTTTGGCCGCGCTTCACTTCTATTTCTCATTTTTATGATTACTATTGTACAGTTTTTATTACCAACGTTTGAAAGAGTTTTTATTCGCGACGATTAAATCCAAAGTTTTCATAATATAAAAGGTAGTATTCTAGCGAACTGACCCAATTTATCGAATATTTATGAGAAACGAACAAAGGGAAGTTAAATCTCAGTGATTCCTTGTTTTGTTTGTGAACGAATTTATTAAAAACAGCTTACATTTACTTCTACAATTTTTCAAAATAACTATATTTTTAATCTGCCTAGCTTTTTCACAACGATGTTGGACTCCGCTTCCAATCTAACGAGATGCAGCTGAACACTAGTATTTTTCATAGACCGACAGCCTATCTGACCTCCACACACTCCAGAACCCAGCAACTGAGTAACTTGTTATCCCTTAATGACGAAATTGGTGGAAGATAAGACTAGCCCCATCGTAGACTTTGTCTCTGTAATCTCTGACCTAGACTAAAAAAAGATATTCCACGGTCACGGCAAGCGTTGCTTAACCTCGAGGATCGAACCGTACAGTTATAAATTATTCTAGCACAATAAACTACTGGTTTATAGATATTAAAGTGGATAAGGAGTGAAACTTAGGAAAAAACGTCTACTCGGAGTGCCAGAAACATCACGTCAATCCCAAACCCAATCCTTTTTTTTATGGATGGGATATCATCAAATGACTCCTCCCGCTCTGGGCGTAGCAGAAGAGAGTGTCTCTTACTGACTAAACCCTGTCCGTGTTTCTCCTAATGCCCTTTCCGTTTCAGGGCCGCGGTGACTCTTTCGAAAAAAATCGGCGACATCAATCCCGACCCCTATGGAGCACCGTATACAAAGTGTTACTGCCGCTATCTAGACAACTGTGAAAACAATAATAACGAGTTTATCGAAATAACATAGTTTTTGAAAGTCTACGTTATGTTACTGATTGGTTTGCATACCATTCTACAACGAGCTACATATGGCTGTAATCTGTCTTATACTAATATATAAAGCTGAAGAGTTTGTTGGTTTGTTTGCTTGAACGCGCTAATCTCAGGAACTACTGAGCCGATTTGAAAAATTCTTTCAGTGTTAGATAGCCCATTTATCGAGGAAGGCTACATATCACGCTAAGACTAATAGGAGCGGTGCAGTAATGAAAATTGTGACGCAGACGAAGTTTGGCAAGCGACGCGGACTACTACCTACATACTTTTTCGGATGAACCCTTTCTCATGAAAACGTATTCGTACTACATAAGTACCTAACAACTAACATAAATACGACTAAATAACTTAAATGACTTAGGTTTAAATATATTAAATGGACTGTTTAGGTTCGGTCGCACAGGATTACCTAGTAGATGAGTGGGACCTACAATGTTCCAAACTTAGCGTTATTATTTATTTATTATATGCTTTATTGTACACCGCATAACAAGCAAAGGAAAAACGCTAAAAAAAATACTAGTGTACAATAGGCGGTCTTATCGCACAGGGCAATTTCTTACAGACAACCTTATATATTCAAAGGTTCCAAACTTTTGTGGATTTTAGTCCACACTACTAAGATACTGCGAGTGTAAAAAGTGACAGCAAACTTTATCTTGTCACCTGATACCAATAATACCGACGTCCTATAGAAGTAGACGTAATATGTACCTACTTAGTATACAGACAACAAGCCTACATACCTAACTCCCTACGAGTTAGGTTAGGCTAATCCAAGTAGATAGAATTTGTTATAGTGCTTACTAGGTTGTCCTATTAAGCACGATATTCTATTTATATTTTATCTATTTCCTTTTTTTACAGCAGAAGGTAGAGTAGACTAGAGTCAAGAATCAGCGTCTTCATGTGGAATGTAAATGGCGGGGTGAGAGACGTACAAGCATTCACAATCGCTAGGCAGGTAGCCGACCTCTACCTAACGGGAATCTCAGCTGTTGTTGTTAACGACATAGACATAACATGTTTTTTTTTTTTTACTATTGGTAGGCACGCGTTTGACCACTATCTCACCTGATGGTAAGCGAGGATGTGGTCGAAGATGGAGCACGCTTGCCTAGAAATAACCTATTCACTCTTGATTTAAAGACTCCCAGGTTGTAGCTATCAGGAAACACAGACTCCGGCAGGGAATTCCACTCCTTAGCTGTACGCACTATGAATGTGTTCCCAAAACGTTTTGTGCGTATGGGTGGGTGTGTAAGCAAAACAAAGTACGACAACAAATCTATAAGAGATAAACTTCACAACATAGATTGGTCAACGCTGTTAGACATACAAGAGCCAAACGAGTTGTACAAAAAAATAACCATGATTTTTGGCGATATTTATAACAGTTCTAGAATAGAAAGTTCGGTGTGCCCTAAACGTTAAACACAGCCGTGGGATACAGATAAGTTACGCATTCTCATAGAAGATAAAGATATCCTATTTAAACAGTGGGAAAACGATCCCAAGAATAAGATAAGAATAAACGATTACAGTACACTAGGTGTCGTGAGGAGCTCGTGGCTAGATAATAACAGCCGCACGGGTCGATCCTCAAGGTTAAGCAACGCTTGCCAAGGTTGGTCTGTAGATGGGTGACCATCTTATCATAGCGAGTTTCCTCCGTGCCTCGCCTCGGAAAGCACGTTGGTCCCGGCTGTCATTTGTAGATCTTTGACAGTCGTTACGGATTGTCAGAAGCCAGTTAATCTGACTCCAGTCTTGCCAATGAAGTACCGTGTTACCCAGTTACTGAGTTGTGGAGGTCTGGAAGGCAGCCGCTCCGCGTAAAATACTGGTATTCAGCTAAAATGCGGTTTGACTGGAAGCCGACCCCAATATAGTTGAGAAAAGGCTAGGCAGATGATGATGAGTACACTTAGGTGTCGTAATAAAACACAGAAACCTATAAATATGGCCAAAAATAAAAGCAGACGTGACGCTATAATTAGTTGTAAGGGGGACATAGAAACATATGGAATAATATAAATGACTGGCTTGGAAGGTCCAAAATAGGAGTGATTTTGTTATAGAAAAGCATTTATTAAAACATGAATCGTTGCAATTTATTTGTAACAATTTTTGTGAAAGTATTAAACACAAGTGCCAACTTTAGTTTTTGGACAGGACGAGCTATGTTAATGACTGTAATGTAAGTTTTAGATTTAAACGAGTGCTACCAAAGCATGTTAAAATTGTAATATTTAAATTAAACTGCAACAAGTCGCCCGGGTCAGATGGTATTAAAATAAAAGATATAAAACAAATTAAAGAGAAAATGAGTCCAGTATTAGCTTATTTTATTAATACAAGTGTTAAAAATCTCAATATCCGGAAGAACTTAAAAAATCGATTCTCAGACCAATATATAAACAGCTAGTCTATTCTGTAAGTAACCATTTCGATATCGAGCTTCACCCGAGTGACAAACCTCACAAAGTGAGCCTTATTGCACACAACATAAAGGTCTTACGTTTGATGTAATTTGATACTCACCTCGGATTCCGCTGTCGAGACACGAAAATGTTGTTACAGAATAGGGGTACAAGCAATTACAGACGTATAGCTATACTTAATACAATAAACGAAATAGTCTAAAAAATCAAAGTTAAACAACTCGCTTCATTTTTGGAAAATAATAATATTTTAAACGATGTTCAACACGGTTTTAGACTCAATAGAAGTACTACTACTGCATTACAGAAATTCACAGACGAAGTCAATAATCGTCTTGATGAAAAAAAATCGTTATGGTTATATTTATAGACTTCAAAAAAGCATTCGATACTCTAGACCATGAAAGCTTGTTGCAGGCTATGGATGAGTGCGGCATAGAAGCACAATGAATGAATGGTACCCTCAAGTACCCTCACAGTATGTGTCAGTGGTACGAAAAGCGTGCGGGGTGACATAAAATTCGATGTTCCGACCGGTCCGTATACGGACCCCTAGGATACATAATACACGTCAATAGCATGTCTAATGTGTTGAAAAATTGTAAGGCATTTATGTATGCTGATGATACTTGCCTTGTTTACAGCCATAATAATATAGACCACATACAAAAAGCGATGCAAAACGATTTTGACAGTGTAGTTCAGTGGGCACATGGTAATGGCATTATAATTAACATTGCGAAAACTAAGTGAATGCTTGTCCACTCGCCATATCATAAAAATAAAAACAGATTGTCAGTAGAAGTAAAAGTACATACGTACGAATGTCTTCACAACAGCAAGCAACACTGTCAGAGCGAATGTATAGAAACAGTTGCCTCTTATAAGGACCTAGGATTCGTCATAGATAACACGTTCTCGTGGCATCTGCATGTAAACAACGTTTGTAATAAGTTGCGTTCCATTCTGGCTAAATTAAATAATCTTAAATATGTCGTCAGCAGAAAAGTACTGCACGCGCTGTATTAAGCGCTGGCTGACTCAGTTATTGACTACGGTTTGGGTGGATATGGACTTGCGTTCCCTACACACATAAATAAAATTAATAACTTGCAGATTAGGGGTCTAAAGTTACTTGTAGACAAAAAAAACTAAACAAAGCGTAAAACTTAAGCAATTATGATAAATTGTTTAAAATTTGTAAAATACACCCGGTTCATGCAAAAAGTAAATTAAAGATCTTATCTGAACAATTTAATACTAAGGAATGCAAAGTGGAACGTAGCCATATGTATCCAACTCGATCATCTAAGAAAAAGACACTTGTTGTTCCGAAAGTGACTAACTACTTTGGTAAGCGCACACGGAAATACATAACGCCGACTTTAGTGAGTGAGCTACCGCCGAGGTTAATAACAAGTGTAAAATACAAATACCAACTTAAGAAAATTCTAAAGAAACACTATCTGTCATTGTGTCCATAGGCTTTTTTTTAAATTGAAATTGCATTAGTTAGTAATTTAAGTAAATAAGTTCGATAAGTTTAAGTTTTAAATACATACTTTATTGTTAAGACTCTTGAGGAGCTCGTGGCTAAATAATAACAGCCGCGGGTTGATTTTTAAGGTTAAGCAACGCTTGCAAAGGTTGGTATGTGGATGGGTGACCATCTTAACATAACGAGTTTCCTCCGTGCCTCGGAAAGCACGTTAAGCCGTTGGTCCCGGCTGTCATTTGTAGATCTTTGGCAGTCGTTACGGGTTGTCAGAAGCCAGTAAGTCTGACTCCAGTCTTGCCAAGAAGTACTGTGTTACCCAGTTAATGGGTTGTGGAGGTCTGGTAGGCAGCCGCTCCACGTAAAACACTGGTATTCAGCTAAATCTGGTTTGACTGGAAGCCGACCCCAATATAGTTGGGAAAAGGCTAGGCAGATAGAAGTTCGATAAGTTTAAGTAACACACACACGTTTGTTAAAACAATATTTTTAGTACTCTAAACGAGATCAACTAGCAGTTTGGCAGAAATTATGTACCGTATTTTTGTGTTGATTTTGAATAAAAACATTAAAAAAAGCCCATCTCAAAAAAAAAATGTGGTCATTGTCCCACACATTGTTTTGACAGTCAGAACTAGATCGTTTCCATACTCAAAAGACATCCTTAACATTTCGCACTAATGAAAAACGACACATAGTCATTGTTAGTGTTTCTAAGAAGAAATATCAGAAATAACAATCACTGACCCAACAACAACAAGGCTGTGAATCGAAAAAAATTATAGAGATAAAACAAGAAATTCTGTTACAACTTCATGCCTTATTAAACTTACGGACGGATCACAAGCAGACGTGGATGTAGCTAATAGATAGGCTGACATGACATGACGACAGGTACCTAAGCCAAACTCGCGTTCAAAGCAAATATCAAAGGAATGGACAGTGAGTTAGATTACCCGGCCGATTAGATATATTATTGCGACTGACTGGCTGAGCGAGAAGGCTTCTATTAACTTAGTAGGTAATGGCAAAGGTGATATTCGACCATCTTTGCATGATGATTAAGTAGACGATAACTTTCTGGTAGATATGTTACCGGTAATCTGTTTAACCCGGTATTCTATACAATACCTAGGCAATGTATAGAATACCTAAAACATTAAGGTAATGTAGGTACACGTTACCGGAAATCTGTATAACTAAGTATTCTATAAAATACCTGGGCAATGTATAGTATACCAAAAACATTAAGGCACAAAATATTAGTAATTTAATACTTTGCCCAGTTATTCTATACAGCACCGAATACGAAATGCATGTAAAAGACGAAAGCAGGGAAAGAGGAAACGTGCAGGGGCAAGCAGTAACGCGACGAAAATATATCAGTCTAGCGATATCGTAGAAATAGCTATTTCATGAAATGATCACCTCAAATCTAACCTCGAAACCGGAGCTCCTATTTCTATCTGCAGGGTTTAAAGTAACCTAACTTGAATGGTGGTTCATCCCATTCGAAACCGTATCGAGGTGCCCCAAGGTCCTTGCCTATGTTTAGAGTAAAATCATCACCGTCAAATACGAAACCCTAAAAAAAAGTAAAAAAGAAACCCTTATGGTGTGGCTAAGTCTGTCCGTCTGTCACAGCTGCATATTTAAAGAACTACTTATGCTATCAACTTGTTTGGAATAGTTTTAGATGATGTTTGCGAAACTATTTTGCAAATAAGAAAGAAATTACTCTAAATAGCACACTTTTTCACATCTAAAACTGCAATAATACACCGCAGTGTTAAAATTCTTTGACGAATATGGGCCCCGCCGATGAAAATTTAAAAATATTCCACGTTTTATACGATGATACGGAACCCTTAAGTGCGCGAGTCCGACTCGCTCTTTACTGGTTTTTGTAGTTCAAGTAGGTATGCTTATTCCGGAAGCATCACAAGTGTATTGAGAATGTAAGTTTTGTGCACTTTCCGAAACATCTTGAATATATTGAAAAGTAGGGAAACTTTGGAACACATTTTAACAACTCACAATGTAGATACGTACTCATGTTTATGAGTTTTTGAAGTACATGCAGTAAGATTAACACATGCTTGTAAAGGAAGCAAACTTCTGTCAGAAGTTTTAAAGAGTTACAAAAGCTTTTTTTTTTGAGCTGGCTTGCTCGTAAACTACCGCTTTTAGGCACGCAGTCGCTCGAAATTAAGTTTATCATTGGTTCGCTATGTGGCAATCAAATATTTTTAATTTTTTTTATTCTTTCAATTTGTCTTTGCATATTGCCCACTTTTATCAAAATGTACCATTATTGAACAAATGCATTCAACTCGGCATTTCGCAGTCTCATAGGGCTCTCTTGAGTTGTGGTACAAGCTTAACTCGGTTTTTGTTAACACAAAAAACTTTGATAAAATTTTCAATTAGGGAAATCATTATCTTATCTAGTTCCGCAACAGTACGCTTACCTACCTATATAATGTAGAGTAGAATGTGTAGGCATGCAAAGAGCAAAACAAGCAAAGATTCACACTTACCGGGAAGCGATATAAAGTTGAGTAGCGTTTTAGCACGAAACTAAGCACATCGCAAGTTGCCAGGCGTGCTTGCGCACATGTGCCCGAATTTTCGCCCGCTTGCCTAAGTGCAATGCACAGGAACTCGGCACCTAGGAGCAGTGTCGTCTTACCTCCACTTTCTAGCAATCTAACACATATGCACTGCCACGGCCAAAGTTCGTATTTAGTAGACTAGTTGTACGCCCCGAGTGTTCGCCGTGTTCGGTACATATTCTCCGATTGTATCAACGCTGTGTAATGTGTAATTTGCATTCAAATAATACACAACCAGCTCTTGATGTTAAAATTATTTGGAACGCGGGATCACATATCATGACACATTATTATAAATATGTTTGGGAAATATATGTGGGAACAGTTCAATATTTGGTTAAAAGTTACTTAATTACATACGTACTCTAGAAAACATTATACTCCTGCGAGAGTCGAGTGAACATAAAAAAACTCTCTATGAATTTTTACAACGATCCTTTCTACAATCTACGAGTGTAAAAGTAACATTGATGAGGTTTTTTTACAAATCAAGATTTACATTAATCGTAATCGTAGGGACTGTTTCAGAGCATCACACTCAACCTATTAAGTATAGATGACCTGAAACTTCAGTAACCCAACTTTTAGGCACACACCAAGTTCGTTTCAAACTTAATAAAGGTTCCATTAGACTTTTCTACAGTATGATCTACACAAAAACAAATACACCCATTCTCTTCTCCTAAAAATACAAAGCCATTTTCCATTTTCCAATCGAGCAGCTCAGGTCGCGGCGCCTCATTTACATACATCGTTGAAACTTTTGTTCGATTGAAGTCCATCCCGCCAAAATGCGGTCGGTGCGAATTTTGAGAAGAACGCGCCGTTGTAATTGTGATTCGAGTTCGAGTGGTTAAAAGCTTTTCTTTTTAGAAAATCTCGACACGTCCGGAAAAGTCGAACTGTGATTTTACATTAAAGATAACATTTATAAAAAGACTGAATCGACCAAGTGGTACTTAGGTAGTTTAGGTTCCTTTGTGGCAAAATAAATTGGTGGTTTATACATATACCTAAAACTAAACAAACAATAGGTGGTTAGGTATTGCAATACCTTAATTTAGTATGAAATAAGGTAAGTATTTATTGGTATTGTCGAGTAACTAAAAGCAGGTGAATGAACGTTGATACAGTTTTCATAATGTAATTTTCAAACGTTGTTGGAAACACAGTATGGAATTATGCAGTTTACAACGAAACTCGAAATTTCTCCAGGGATCACTACCCACCTCTAGAAAAATGGGTTCACGGAGATAAACATGATCTGAAGAAATTAATTTAAAAATTGTTCTGTTTGATTCCCAATTCTCTGAGCTCTACGGTATCAAGGGACTACTGTAATTTGTCTTTAGTAGGTTTCATACCTTCGTACTTTTGATCAAATTTTACTACTTAGGGAAGTACTTAGACCCGAATGAGTTGGAAATTATGGTCTTATCAATAAAGTACAAAGTATTGGGATGTTTACATCGCGGTAATTCCTGTTCGTGGAACCATTTTAGAAGGTAAAAGTTTAAAGCCTCTTCAAACACCGTCGGGGCCGCTGAGGATCGAGGGGTCTCCTCGTCGATAGGTACTAACACTTACAATTCAATCGCACTGTGAGAGCTATCGACTCGTGTACGGATTGTTGTCAACACGCCCCTCTGTCCCGAAACGTTTCCTTTAGAGGGCGTGAGATGAACTTAGAATAAAACGAATTGAACTGTTTAGGCAATACAAACGTGCTGTTTTTCAGGTAAGTGTGTTTCAATTTTTATTATATAAATTTCACCTTAAGAAAAAAGGTTACTCTTATCTTAAATGTACACGTGTTACGCTGCGTGTGTCCGTTCTCAACTTTTATTACAATACAACTTGAAACTAACTAAAGCAAAGATCCTTGCGTTTCTTTAAAGGAGTTAGTTTTTTGTACTCATCAGCTTATCTAGAGGAATCGCCAAGGGATAATCAACGGAAATAACACAGTAATCGAATCAATAAGGAAGAGCATTGCTGACGCCCGGACGGTGCTAACTGCACGACGTTATTAGTACCGGGACAGGTCGGCGCTGATGGCCATCCTCTCGCCTAATCGCTTGGCTGATGCTTGCCAAGTTGCCAGCAATGGATGTAATGGGAAGTTCTATTAGTAGTAGAAAGTGTCACACGATGAAACGTAATGCTATTTTCTTAAGTTGTAGGTGGATATAGGTAAAGACTAAATAACTCTGTCACAGGGAGGAGACCTTTGATTCCTGAGTGGGAAACTGGGAATGTTATGCGGTTAGAGGCTGCTGAAGGTACTGATGATGAGGTGCAGACTGTAGATATCGTCGCATAACAAACAACGCAGCTCAAATCGAAAATTGGCGGTTTTTACCTTTTTAGCTCTTTTTTGGGGGATTGTAAAACTGACAGTAGGTATTAAACTTAAGGTGATGAACCAAACCATGGCCAATATTCAAATAGCTGTCACAGCGACGCAGCATTGGTTACAAAAAATAATCAGGGTTTTCAATCAAGAATTTAGATTAATCGTAGTTTGCTAACTACTGAAAAATCATTTTAAAATACATACGAAGAAAACCAAGCCAGCTAAAATCTCCGAAAAAATATATTTTTGTTTCCCTCGTAATTCTATTACGAGGGAAACAAAAATACCTACGCGAATTCCGGCTTAAACTTTAAACTGTGCAGAGATTACTTACTTAGTTCTTTAGTTGCGTACTCAACGCAACTTCAGAACGAACGATATCCAATTTATTACATGCGAATAGGTAGGTAATCTCAATTAAACTAGTTTTGTTCCGAACTAAGATCGTTTAAACCGTGTATGTGTGATGTAGGTACTACGTCTACACAGCAAGTTAGGGACCACCATCACATAAACTGAAACTGTAACTGTAAACAAGTCTTAACAAAGTTTCGTGGTTAAGTTGTACGGTCTCTTAGTGTTTCGTACAATTCTATTGTTTAGCATGAATAACTAAGCGAAGATAATGTGGCCACCGTTATTTATTGGCTATTAACGTACCAACTTCATTTGCTACATTATAGAATATAACACTGTTTCAATAAACATAGTTTCGTTATTTATGGTTCGTTTCTTTAGGTGCAGAAGTATTACCCGGAGGTACCTTTTTATTTTTTATAATAGCGTGGCGTCGATAGATGTAGTACGAAACCATTAAAAAAAACCTTCTTTTCCCTAAAGCTTTGACTTTCACTATTACACATGCATAATAGTTAGTCAGTAGGTACCTACTCTGTTATTTAGCTACTGACAAAAATGCGGCTCGTTTTTGTGACCCACAACACCACAAAAAAAAGCTTGCTACGCGGCTACACGGCTACGCAGCGCAGCTACGAACCACGCGCACGTAGCGCGTAGCCGCGTCGCAAACTTGAGGTTACCTACTTAGTTGCTTTAGTTCATAGGCTACTCCAAAGGGACCTTGCCCTTATTTTATTATACCGGGTTAGGTATAAAAATATCAAAACAGATTGTTATTGTCAATTTTATACCCATGGTATAAAATTGACAATATATGTACCCATGGTAGGTAGGTACCTACACGCTGGTTGCGATGTACCTACTATAAAAACGGCTGTTGGCTTTGTTAGAAGTTGTAGGTATAGTACCTATGCCGTTTTCCTACATTTGAACTGCAGTTAAGACATTTTAGGTTGCAGTAAATTGCACTGTCCTGATGTTTCGGAATGTTGTTAGGGAAAGTGCCAGTCGGTGTAACGTTTGAAATAATAACAAAAGGCCTAATGATCATTTGACCTAATTTCATTTAATATACTTTTGTATTATAAAGATCAAATGATATAATGAATGATTGATATAATTTTACCTAATTTTATATGGTATAATGAACATTTGAAATAATATTCCATTGGTATAATTCAGTTACTATAACATTCTTCGAAAGTTAGGATTGAAGTGGCCATTTCATAGAATGGTCAAATTCTACGATGTACCTAAGGGCGAAGTGGTTGCACTGCCCGCAGCGCCGGAGACGATGCAGAAGCAACACTTGTGTTTTGAGGTTAGGTTAAAATATAATTTGTTTTTCTCAAGAACGGTGCTATCTTAGAAAATTAGGTAATAGGTATTGTTATTAAAATCTAGCGTTTCTGAGTCATGGAACTTAATATCTTTCGGGCTCTCTTCGCTCGCCCTTGCATCCTTAGCTGTCCGGTTTTTACTTTAGTTAACACTAGTTGACTTCGTCTGCGCCACAATTTTCATTACTGCTCCGCTCCTCAGCCTTCCTCGATAAATGGGCTATCTAACACTGAAAGAATTTTGACAATAAATACATGTGTATAGATGTGAGTGTGAGATGACAAGAAAATTAGCGTTTCTGAGTAAAGGACCAAAATTTTTTTATGGCTCATAACATTTTTGAGTTAAGAAACTAAAATTTTTCAGACTCGCTTCTCCCGCCCTAGCATCATAACCTGTCCGGTTTTCGCTTAAATTGAATAAAATACGAGTATGTTTATGGATGTAAGATAGAAGAAAATTCGCGTTTCTGAGTCAAGGTAATAATTTTTTTTCGGGGTTCGCTTCGCTCGCCCTAGCACCCTTAGCTCTCCGGTTTACCTACACATAAGCCGAAAAAAACATAATGTATAAGTGATAAAAAAAGAAAATCTAACCTATTCGAAACAAGGTTTCGTACCGTAAGAAATTCCGTAACGAAAAAAAACCTAACACCCCCCACTCCGACCGGCACAGCGGTGATACTTTTTAGTTTTACTTTTTACTTTTTTTAGCTCAAAGTGTAACTTGAATTAATATCAAAGAAAAAAAAACAAAGAAAAAAATACTGCATAAATAAAATAAATATATAATTATAATTGCATAATTTGATAAAAAATGCTATGCCGCGGCAGTCTCCGAGTGCCACACGTCTTTTTTTTTTGGCTAGGTTTTAACACCTAGCCAAAAAACCAGGACAGTGCAAATTTACTGCGACCTAACGCGTTTAATCTGTCTACGGTGGCTGGCTTATTACCTATGATTCAACCCATGTAGGCACTGGGGACCTATGGGTGGGGCCGGTCTCCCGAGGACCCCAAATTGCAGGAAGTATTTTAGTAAATTCCCAAACAAGGCCATTCATTGCTCTATGTGGGTTCGACGAGGTACCTTACTACGCGGCGTGGCTAGCCGCAACTGTGACGCGCTTAAATGGCCACTACGACGTGCCTTCACGATTACAATATTATCTCTGCATGCACTATGCAAGTGCACCTAATGGAAACCCCAGGTATTTAATAATATAATAATAATAATAACCGAGCTGTATGGTTACCGAGAACTATGGAAGAACTATAGGCCGCAGCCTGACCATTAAAACAGTCGTCTGTAAAATAAGGCAAAAACTTGCAAACTCGGATCTAAGTACCCCCAAAAACGGTCGCTAGCGCTTTAGCCCAACTTAGGTGCGAGAGTTAACACAGCTATCAGGACAATCCCAGAAGTACGATCAAAATAACCAGCATTTTCCTCGATGGAGGGAAGGATCATACTTCCTTCCCCGGAGCATATTTGCTCTAACGAATCTTCACCTAAGCGGTTCAATAAATGAAAGAGAAATAAGCTCTGTGCCTCTTTACTATACAATCCTCTCAGCCAATAAAGGCATACCATAGATGAGGAACCAGACTTCTTGAGAGTGATAAGAGTCCGTAGGGTCGCTACTGCCCAACAGCTCGCCACAAAACTGCCCGGTGGATTGTATCTCTTTTATCCTAAATTGGCATGTTACGGGAAAGTGAAATAAGAGATACGGCGGTGGGGTTATTATTACATCTAATCTAAAACAACAAGCAGTTATTAAAAGCAAAATCAATTAACTTTCATTGTATAATTTCAATAAACTTACTTAAAAACGACAAGTACAAAAATTACTGTACATATAATAAATAGTCCTCTAAAAACACAGTTGAATCTTAAAAATGAAAGAACAGTATCATTTATTAAGATTCAACTTTGTTTTTAATTTTTAACTGAATATCAATAACTACAGTTTTCTTAAAAAGATCTATTAAATCGCTTCGAATGTGTGACTTGATTTGTTGTAGCCTGCCACCGCCAGCCCCTGCTATCAACCTAGCTAGCCTTTCATTGGGGCACTCCACTGACACAGAACAAAGGATTTTCTGTTGTTCTTCAATATCTTCATAGTATTCAAGCTGCACATTTAGTTTATATGGGATCTCTTGCGCCAAAAAGTCTAGGAACTTGGCTCTGACTGCTTCTTCTATCAATGACTCTGGTTTTTGGTCAGTCCATTCAGTAGGAGAGTATTGGAAGTTGGCAGTTTTTGCATTGCTTATGAGATATTCCTGCAAAACAAAATAATACAGTTTACTTAGGATTGATTAGGATTAGATTCCCACAAATATTATGAAAAATGTTAAGCCAGAATTCAATGCAACAAACCTGTGTGTAAGTTTGGTGTTTTTTACCAACACTTTCTCAAAGAGAGGTGGTCTGGTATGCCTATACAAATTTGTACTAACATTACCTATTAAGCTAAAGAACTTGTTTGTTTGGTTGGTTGAACACGCTAATTCCAGGAAGTACTGGTTGGAATTGAAATATTATTTTAGAGTTGATAGCCCATTTATTAAGGAAGGCTATATAAAATCACGCAAATAGGCGCCAAGCACTTATGAAAAACTGTGTTGCAGACAATGTTGCAAGATCAGCTAGTAAGTAATAATGCAAAGAATTAACCTTTTGCAGTATAAACCTTTTTAGGATAGTACATTCAAAGTGGCCAGTAAACTGGACAGTTGCTTCAAGCTCCTTATCTCAATTATTATTACTCATGAAATATTGATCCTTATGAACATTTAAGACCCAGGCTAGAGCACAAGGTTTGTTTGAAGGGTAAATGAAGACAGTTTGAAATTCTTACCTTTATATCTTGAACCCCATCACCATTCAATGCTGATATAAGAAATACATCAGAAAATTTACTATATCCTCTTTGTAAATTCTTGTCTATTTTATAGCTTCTACTCCTATCAGTCCCAGGGATGGGGTTGCCAGCAATGGTTCCATTGGTAAGGTTCCTTATTATTGTTAGCAATTGGGTTTTGGATTGCAGTTTATCAACCTGTGGAGAAAAACAGTAAAATATAAACTGGTAGTTTGTAATGAGACCTTTGAGCAGTACTTCCTTACTGATTAACATAATTTCTACAGTATTATAAACTTAAGACTTTTTATTTATAAAGTAGCCCAAGATACACAATGATTGTGTAACTTTCTCATTTTGCTATGACTTTTCGTAAGAGACTTAGAACTTCTTTTGTTTTAAAGACAAAATCCACTTACTTTGTTGAGTATTAAAAAACTTGGTGTATCGGCTATAAAGTTCAACATATTGATGACATCAGCATGGAGGAAGTCCTTTGTGTATCTGTTAGAGACATCATGAACAACACCAATCACATCGGCACAACGTAGGCTTTTGTGGCAAGCTTTGATCATTGATTCTGGCAAATTGTATCTGGAATGGGGAAGAATTTATGATATTTTGTATAGTTTACTATTTTCTGACAGTGGAGCAGTGGCTTCGCCCATGTGAATATTGGAACTAATCCCAAGAAACATTCTCCCTGTGCGTTATTCCAGACTACTATATATATAGTAGACAGCTGGAATGGTGAAACTGGCACAGGGATATCCCTGTGCCAGTTTCACCGTTCCAGCTGTTCTATCATGATTGAGTAACAAACATTGATCCATCCATACAAACTTATAATAGTTGAAAGAGAAATAATTATATCACAATTAACTATTTATTATTGGTTTTACATAACCTTAGTCATATTGTTTCATGATCATCATATCAGCCGAAAGACATCCACTGCAGAACATAGGCCCCCAACAAGATGGGTTTTCCCATAATCGCCATGCTTGGCAGGCAGGTTGGCGAATGCAGTGCCAATTTTCTCTGCAAATCTCAACATCATGTTGAGATTTGCAGAGAAAATTGGCGAGTCCATTAGTCACCTTTTACAATACCCACAGGGAGTGATGGGATGGCATTATTCTTTTATGGCACCCTACGGTACCGGCCAACACCATAAGGCGAATTTGCAATGTTTCATAATCAGCTGTATATTACACATAATTACAATTTAGAAGGCACAATTAGAAAGCTTTCAGTTTGGTTTTTATTCATATGTTTATTACTTACTTCTTTTTTTCTTTTTCAGTAACAACTCCAGGAGTGTCCAAGAATATAATCTGTGTGTCATTTTGATAGCACATAGCTCTTACTAACTTTGTTGTTGTGTGCACTTTGTTGGACGCAGCACATATCTGTAATCATTACATAAACTCCATTTACATTAAGTAGCCATTTATTAAATTACAGTTCATCCTCCCATTTACAGGTTATAATTAAAGTATCAAGATGTAGTTTCTTACCTTTCTTTCCGTGACTTTATTAATGAGAGTACTCTTTCCAGAATTAGGAGCTCCAATAATAGCTACATTCACAACTTTGCCTAGATGCCTTACACTTGCTTGTTCAGGTTGTGATGAATAAAATGCTGCTTTAAAACTATGTTTTGTGTATGTTAACCGTAAGGCACACAATACAAATGTAGACATCTTGCAGTAGTAAAATCACATATATTTGGTATTTACGGACAATTCTTAATAAACGACATAGGTACAAGTAAATCTGTTCAACACTGAACAACATGCAATAGTCAAATATAATAGACACAGCAGCAACAAAACAGGTAACTGTGACACTGACACTCACTACTCACTAGGGATCTAGCTAGGGGCAAGAAATTTATATTTGTCGAAGTATCGATATTTTTCCATTAAGTTATCGGTATTTATCTTCGATGTTTGTAATGACGAAATTTCTATATTCAAAAGTCAAAAACGTTTATTTCAATTAGGCCATGAAACGGCACTTTTGAACGTCATCATTACATTTAAAATAACATAGTGACTCTATGTACTGTCCATTCGGAAGGGTAGATTCTTATGGAGAAGAACGGACAAGAAACTCCATATTTACTATTATTATATTGATATTGTATTATTATATTATAATATTGATTTTGACTATCGGATTCGTATCAATTACGATATATTTTTATAACTCTGGTTTCGTGAGTGGCGCCTCTGAGATCATCTTTAACTTGCCAACCCCATTGTTAACAACTTGGCGAAAAAGAGTAGAAAATAATTGGGGTTGCACTGTTCTATTCGTATGGCAACCCGAATAGCGTACCAACCTAGTCTCGATAATTAGCTGTATTTGCAAGACAGATTGATGTCCAATTTATTTAAAGTATTGTTTAATTGAACAAGGACGTTTTTACGTCATGTAACTGATGACTAAGTACCAACTCCAGTTTACTACTGTTTAGAGTTAGTCGCTTACAAGCCGTAGCGGCGGCGCATGTGTTCAGTGTCTCGCATCGCATACCGTATATTATTCACCAGAGTGTATCTGGAATAATAACTCTAAATTGCATCCGTGCGTAGGGTGGGTCGCTAGTAAATCATAAAACTCTTTACAAAACCTTTTCGAAAACAATGGCATAATTTTGAATTTCTTTCTTTTCTAACTTTGGTTTCATCAACCACTCGATTCCTTACCGAAACGAATAGTTGTGATTTTGTAAGGTTCGTTTGGTATGTTGCGGAATGCTTAGTAATTATATTAATTTACTATCACTTAAACATACTACTTCAAAAAACTATAATTTTGTAGCATTATCTCTTAAAAGGAACTTACAAAATCACAACAATTCAATTTTTTTAATAAAGGTTAAAATATAAATCGCAGAGTTTCAATTATATATGACTAGCTTTTGCCCGCAACTTCGTACGCGCATATCCCGTATTTTCCCGTTCCCTTAGGAATTTCGGGAAATCCTCTCTTAGTGCTCCCCTCAGTGCCGGATTAACCCATAAGCAAATAAAGCAATTGCTTAGGGCATTACGTCTAGGCGGCACCATTAACAGACATTGTCAGTCACTCAATCAGGCAGCAATGGAAGAATTAAAATATTAGGATTGACTACCAGTTGTTAACATGCACTAATCCAAATACAAATTGTTGGCATTATAAAAGAATGTAAACATTAAGCTTAGAGCTTTAAGAGCCCTATCAAAGAATTGCATTTTCACTCACAATACTGCTGACTCAAGGCATTATAAAGAAATTAGGCAGTTGCAATTATACTTATTTTATTAATTTATAATGAACCCTAAAATTTTCATATAGATGAACTATGGCTTATTTTGGTATACATTTTACGTAATAATATTAATATATTTAGGAAAAATTTAACGTTAATACTGAGCGTTTTTAGTAGTTTTATGGATTTTAATGAATTTTTTTTAACGGATAACCCATTTTAATTTCAAATTTCCGAGGCCGCTATGAATGAATTTAGGTCAGCGGGACGTCTCCATAATATAAGGAATATTATGATTTATTTTCCATTTCATTTGGTCTGGTTCAATTCACGAACTCGAAAAAGTTCCGTCGTGTTTTTCATGAGAAACTTACTTCGGAATTTTAGCTTTTTAAAATTAGATAAGAGCAAAATACGAATAGTGAGGCCGCTATGTTCAATACTAATAACTATTCTCAACTACCGAATAAGCGAAAGTGGTCTAAATAGTTCAGGAAAAACACAGTCAAATTGTAATAGGCCTATTAATCAGAATCAGAATGTTTATTTGTAAAACATAGGTATTTACATAAAGGAAATGAACACAGAAATGAACATTAAGGAAATGAACACTCATTAAACCTAAATTAAAATCACTTATGAATCGAGTCAATACGTTAACGATGTTACCTGGTAAACAAAAGCTTTTAAGTGGTTCATATCAATTCAGTGGTTGGATTAATAGTGCAGCAGTGTAATTTTGACATACTTAGTTTAAAGCAAGTACGAGTACTTAAAGAGATTTTCACTGGCGGTAATAGTTTCAACATTCTATTCAGTACGAACTTTAGAATTAGATATTGCGTGACAAGTTTGCCACAAGGTCATGTTCTAACTTAGACGTTTTTATAAATTGAGGAATGTGGGAATTGCGTTTAATAAATTGTGGAAAAGCGAACCGATCAATAGGTGGTTTGTTCAACTAGACTAGACAGTAGAACTATCAGAGTTCGAGTGAGTAACGTTGAAAGTAAAATGCTCTCATTATGGACTTGGTCTGAAATAAAGCATTATTATTGTCCTTTATTCAATAAAATATACTTATATTTTTAAATATCTCAATAAAAGTAAATAAAAGAAACATTTAAAAATATGTAAATAGTAACCCACCGGTATTGGGAACAGGGTCCAAGCTACCGGCGGTCAGGGCTCCAAAGAGAGGAACCTCCTGACAATCCGAGCCGTGTCCAGAAGTAGCGCTTTCTGAATCAAGCCCTTGATACAGCTGCCCAACGAGAGCCTCCTGAGGTGTTGGTCGAGGCTCGTGGCTATTAAGCCATTGGCTGACACGACTATCGGTACAATGTCACTTGTCGACAACCTCGCGAGCCAAGTCAAGATATTTGATTTGTTTGTCTTTCTCGGCTTTCACGAGGTTCTCATCATGCGGGACGGTTATGTCTACAATCATTGTACGCCTCTCGATTATTATTATTAATGAGCGCGTTGAAGTTATGGTGTTGATCTATACATGGGCTGTTGGTTATATTTTCCATGTAAAAAGTATGTGCTCTGCGATAAAAAAATGCAAAGCTTTCATGTACGCCAACGACACTTGTCCCCTTTATAGTGGCAAGGACCAAACCGCCATTCAAGGAGCAATGCAAGACAATTGGAACAGTATTATTAAATGGGCAAATGACAATGGTATATTAACAAATCTAAACAAAAGTAAATGCTTGTCAGTACATTCCTCGTTTCTCGTTACAAAAGCATTTAGTTGAATATAAAAGGTCATAGTTATGAATACTTTCACAATGAAAAATCAATCTGCGAATGTTTTAATTTAGAAGAAGTAAAAATATACAGGTACTTAGAACTGACTATTGACACTAAATTTGCAAAGAACGCACATATAGACATAGTTTGTAATAAGCTTCGTTCAGTCCTGGGTAAACTAAATACATTAGAGCATGTAGTCAAGAGAAGACTATTGTATGCACTGAACTATGCTTGCTGACTCGATTATCAGAATAGAATAGTTTACATAATATAGAGTATTCTATATTATGTAAACTATAGTTATAGAAAAGATAGATTAGGAAAACATAATGTAGGGTGACACAATGGGCGGCTTAATCAGGAAAAGCGATCTTTTCTAGACAAACTTTGGATGGACTTTAAAGGCAAAAAGGAAAGAAAGTACTGTAGGTACTTATCTGTGTACTATTTAAACACATATTCAAATAAATACATAGGTTACAGATAAATTTATACAATAGTATTAGGAGCTCCAATGATAGCATTCACAACTCTGCCTAGATGCCTTACACTTACTTGGTCAAAATGCTGCTTTGAAACTATGTTAACCGTAAGCCACTCAATATAATATGTCGACATCTTGCATTAGTATAATTATTTGGTTTGCGGCAAACCTACTTATTTACTAATAATTATTAATACAAGACATACAAGTAAATCTGTTTATTTCAACATTGAACAACATGCAATAATATAGGTGACTGTGACACTGACACTAGAGATCTAGGGGCAAGAAATATAGATTTATAGAAGTATTGATATTTTTCCATTAAGTATTCGATATTTATCTTCGACGTTTGTAATGACGAAATTGGTTTTGAATATCGGATTCGTATCAAGACGCCTCTGAGATCAGCTTTCACTTGCCAACCCCATTGTTTACAGCTTGGAAAAATGAGTAGAAAATAATGGGAATGCCACTATGCTGTTCGTATGGCTGAATAGCGTACCAACTTAGTCTTGTTAATTAGCTATATTTTACAATACATAGATTGATTTCCAATTTACTTATTCAAATTAGTAAGTACTGTTTAATTGAACAAGGACGTTTTTTCGTCATGTAACTGAAAACTAAGGACCTAAAAATAAATATTAAGGTAAATACCTACTTCAGTTTACTCCTGTTTAGAATTATAATAAAAACGGTAGTTTAAATAGAGTCTGTCACGCGAGTCGTGTCCCATGAAAAAGGAGGCAAATTTAAAAATCTTACAGGTTTCATCACTGAAACTGAACTAGTAAGCTATTAACTTCTTTGATACTTGAATTATTTTTGTAGATAAAAAATTTCTTTGGGATAAATTAAAAAGGTCATTTAAAGGCACGCTCGTTTGATTACGTCATTCTCGAGCTATCTCTTAATTGCACACGTGCGAAGGGTGGGTCGCGTAAATCATAAAACTCTTTACAAAACCTTATCGAAAACAATTAGCATAACTTTGAAGTTCGGCAAAGTATTGAACATTTTTTTTTCTAAGAATCTGTTCTTTTGTAATGATCATTAAAACGCTCGAAGGTTTTAAACAAAAAGGGTTTTGCACTAGTTTAAGTATAAACACAATAACTGCATTAACAACCCGATAATATTGTATTATCTCCAAGAATTCTTTGAACGATAGGGGTGGGTTCAAATTCTTTTGTGAACACCTGGTATTTAAATAGTATGAGAGTGAAATAAGACAATAGTGTGGATTTATAATCCCTACACAATTGCCTTCTGAATCTTTTGTAATAATTTAACAACGGCTATGTTTTACCGCTCTTTCGTCTCGTTTGCGAAATTACACGTGGGATATTTTTGCTTTGATTTTAAAGAATTCCATTTAGAATAGACCACCTGAAATCGAAAACGCTTAATTTATTGCTAAAATTGCGGTTATAATTTGACGGTTGAAATTTTCGTCCAAAAACGGTCGATGACGTCACTCCTCTCTGTCACTGGTCAAGAACTGTCGTACATCAAAGTCATAGGGTAAGATCCCAGTGCTCCTAGACCTTAATTATTTTTTCAGTTACATTTTGAGTATGGGAATCGCTGCTTAACTGATCATCAAACAAGATAACGTACCTTCATCATTATGACCCACATCTGCAGCGTCATCACCGGCTTCGTCATTATCATTATCATCACTGCCCAACTGATCATCTTGATCATAATCTTGTATCTTGGTGGCTCGTTTTGTTTTGTGGCTGACATATCTGCTATACCTAGCAGACATGACAGCCACAAAACGAAAGTTTTCGGGATTGGTCTTATAGTAAAAGCTGATCACAATGGTGAGTACAACGGCCCCTTGAGAGGTATCGCGTTTATTCTTTTACACGTTGTATAAGTCACCGGAAAATAGCAGACATCGTAAGATTGTAAAATATCACGTAAAATTGTAAATTCATTATTCTCAATAAGCCACGTGTACATTGGATTGGAAACTATTGAATGTGGATGGGATTTATTGTTATTAAAAATTGATCACAATATATTGAGAAATTATTATCTAAAAAAGACTTATTACGATCTCTTACAAAGTTTGTAATTTCCGATGACATATACAGTACCTACACTTCAGCTTACCTTCAACATAACTTATCTCATATAGCTGAGGAGTAGCTCATTTCCATGATCTGCTTGGCTATTCACAATCATTCGATTCCATACTGAAACGAATAGTTGTGATTTTGTAAGGTTCGTTTGGTATGTTGCAAAATGCTTAGTATATATATTAATTTACTATCACTTAAACATACCACTTCAAAAAACTATAATTTTGTATAATTCTCTCTTAATGGACCTTACAAAATCACATCCATTCATTTTTTTTATTGTTCAAAATATATATCGCAGAGTTTTAATTATATATGACTAGCTTTTGCCTGCAACTTCGCATGCGAATTTCCCGTATTTTCCAGTTCCCTTAGAAATTTCGGGAAATCCTGTGCGGTGCTCCCCGCACTAAGAGAGGATTTATAATGGTTATTTTATGAAGAAGTCATTCTAAAAGGCTTCATGAACTTGAGGGCTATATTGATGATTAAAATGGTTTTAATTATTTAGATAAATACACGTTACGGCGGCGAATCGTATTTTGTTCAACATAAAGCTTCACACTGACCGGCTAATTGCAAAATACCTAAAAATATTTGAATGTCGTGGGTTACCCTTGTGCAACCACCTTAATAAGTTTCTCATTGGTGGTAATAGTTTCAACATTTCATTAAGTACGAACTTAAGAATGAGATATTGCATGGTAAGGTTGCCACAAGGTCATGTTCTGACTTAGACCTCTTGGTTGGTCTTGTTTTTATAAATTGATGAATGTGGAAATTGCGTTTAATAAATTGTGGAATAAGCGAACCTATCAATAGGGTTTAATCAATATTTAGACAATAGAACTATCAGAGTTCGAGTGAGTAACGTTGAAAGTAATACGCGCGTTGTTAATTATGGTGTGGATCTGTATTTAGCTGTTGGTTATATTTTCCATGTAAAAAGTATATGCTATGCCATTAAAAAACGCAAAATTTGCATGTACGCCGACGACACTTGTTCCCGTTTCAGTGACAAGGACCAAACCACCATACAAAGACATTTGGGAGAGTATTATTAAATGGGCAAATGACAATGGTATAATAACAAATCTAAACAAAACTAAATACATGTTAGTACATTCCTCATAATATATCGTTACAAAAGCATTTAGTTGAATGTAAAATGTCATAGTTAAGAATACTTTCACAATAAAAAATCAATCTGCGAATGTATTAATTTAGAACAAGTTAAAACATTGACTGACTAATAACACTAAATTTACAAGGAACGCACATATAGACACAGTTTGTAATAAGCTTCGTTTAATCCTGGGTAAACTAAATACATTAGAGCCTGTAGTCAAGAGACGACTATTGTATGCACTGAACTATGCTTGCTGACTCGATTATCAGAATAGAATAGAATACTCTATATTATGTAAACTATAGTTATAGAAAAGACAGATGAGGAAAACATAATGTAGGGTGACACAATGGGTGGCTTAATCACGAAAAGCGATCTTTTCAAGACAAACTTTGGATGGATTTTAAAGGGAAAAAGGAAAGAAAGTACTGTAGGTACTTATCTGTGTATTATTTAAACACATATTCAAATAAATACATAGGTTACTGATAAATATATACAATAACCGTTTAGCCGTCTACGAATTCAACTAGTCCGTTGATTATCAGTGAACCGTAAATCGTTCATTGTACGTAGACAATTGAACTAACTGGTTTGTTCATTCAACGCCCATCTATATCGAGTAGTGACGACTTGACAATTCAGTCTCTCTCGAGGCGTAGTCAGGGGTGGACGTCACCAATATCTCGGCTACTTTGATTCTCGTTTACTTTGACAGTTGTGGGCACCATTCAACTAGACCGTGAGTATCGGTGAACCGTAAATCGTTAATTGTACGAACTAATTCGGTAATTCAACGCCCATCTCTAACGAGCAGTGACGACTTGACGATTCAGTCTCCCAAAAGCTGCGGTTGGGAGTGAACGTGTTGTCTCATACCGGATATTATTAGTGGATTCAAAGTGTTCTGAGAGTAGTAATTGGCTCTCGAATCGTTACAAGTGACAAGGATAAAAGTAAGTAATATGTAGCAATTTTTTTTTTATAATTGTCTTCTTTTTGATTTTTTTTTTATTTTTACGGTCGAGTTTTATTTTTTTTAATTTGTTATAGAAACTTAGTGGGCTTAAAATTTAAAAAACGTTTGTAAGCCCTCTAGCATAACATAGCGCACTATTTATTTCAGCGATATACCACTATTATTGTACCTACCTATGTTAAACAAAGGAATGAATGACTTATGACTTACAAATTAATGCTAAAGAAAGAATAAGAAATTAATAATTACAAGCACTTCACCCGCGACTTTGCTTGCGCGGGTTTAGTAGATTTTGCACAAACATCATCTCCTATAAGTTCCTCCCTCTATAAAGTGTAACGTGAAAATTACTTATTAACAGACTTAACATAGGGCAGTTCGTTCAAAGGCCTGTACCCGTCGTTACGTTTAAACGAAATATCCGATTTGTGTAATTTAAAGTGTAATTTACGAGTACATAACAGACCGAAATTATCAAACCATTTAAATGAATAATGATTATATGCGCGACAGCACCAGAATACAGTGATAATAACTATAGTGATTAAGAGTTAAAATAATTTTAAACAAACATCTCTAATTAAGGATTTAAAAGCGCGTGATAATAGGTGAATATACGAGACAGTTCCTATTTGTAGTAGGTTCTCACGACGCGCGGCATCAAAGGAATCTCTCGATGCGCCTCTCGTAAACAAATTTATACCTGCAAGCGGCGCAAGCCTTTGATCTGACTGCAAAATGGCACGACCTTTTGATATTTGACCGCCACGTGGCCAAACCCTTTCGATAAACCGAACGCCGAGCGTTATAAGAACTTACCACCTTTTGTTCAAATTCGCATGTTGTTTTTTGTATAACTTTAGAGATAAGTTCCATGAATGTTTAGACTTGAACATTCGAGAATATTTAGTTTTTGGTTTGTCGACGATTTAAGGGCCCTATTTATTTCCGAGCAGCGCTCCCCTCGTCCGATCACCATGTATGATGGCAAACCGATCTCTTGGGAGAAGCAAGCCAAAAACTTGGGGGTCATCTTGGACAGACATCTCACCTTCGCTAAACTCATAAGGCAGGCCCGTTCATACACCACCTTTACCCAGGGTATGTTTCACTTTATCACAACCGCCCGCAGCAAATTGTCACTCTATTGTGCAAAATGCAACTGTTTGCCGCGGTAATCCGTCCCATCATGACGTACGCTTGCGCTGTCTTCGCACACGCACAGCTTCGTCACCTCCATCTCCAAATCGTTTCCTCCGTAAGATCATGGGAAACCCTTAAAATGTCTGCAATGAGACCCTCCACGTAGATCTCAAATTGCCCACCACACAACAGTTCATGAAACGCGATGCAAAGCGTTTCTCCGATACTGCTGTCAAACACCGCAACCCCCTTATTGCGTTGGCCACCCGATACGAACCCACCCACATCTCAAAAATCCACCGTATGAGGCATACCTTAACCACTCCCGATGACTCTACTACTCTCTTACAAGAGAGTCGTTAAGAAACAAGCACTAAAGAGAAAAAGGATTCTAATCATGAAAGAATTTTCAAATCGGTCCAGTAGTTTCGGAGCCTATACAAACCAAAATATACTATAGATTAAGTAGGAATATTAAAACGGTAATTGTGATTGTGAAACATTTCAAATGAATTAAAATAAAATAAAATATGCGGTAGGCACTAGGCAGTGACGAGTCAGTCGCTCACAAGCCGTAGCGGGGCGCACGTGTTCAGTGTCTCGCATCGCATACCGTCTACATATTATTCAATAGTAGACCCTCGCAACTTCGTTTGCGTCACAATTTTCATGACTGCTCCGCTCCTATTGGTCTTAGCGTGATGATATATAGCTTTATAAATAAGTAAGTATTGATAGATTGGAGTGTAGAATCTTTCAAGCGAGTCGTATCTCATGAAAATGGCTGCAAATTTAAAAATCATTCAGCTGTCAACACTGATATAGTACGCTATTAACTTGTTTGATACTTGAATTATTTTTGTAGACAGAAAAAAAAAATATTTGGGATAAATTAAAAAAGTGCATTTCAATTAGGTATTTATTAGTCACAATCAGAATTAAAATTATAATCGTCAGACAGGTACTCTGTTTCAGATTTCTTTTTTGCTGTCTTCTATGATCATGAGTTTCTTAACTAAATTATCAATTGTGCTTAACATAAGATAACATATTTTATTTGCATAAAACATGACATACAAGATGTTATTGGAAAATATAGATCAAACATGTTTAGCTTAAAAATAAGCGAGTAACTTCCTTACTAAAATATATTATGAAATTGAAATACATTACATTGATTACTTATTAAAGTTTTATGTTATTAAAAATGTAGAAAAACAGTTAGTTTCAGAGTGGCTATCAATCGGCTATCAAAACATCTGAATCTAAATCCAAAATCGTGATCACAAAACAGTAAATTAAATAAAAATTTAGATAGTTGAGCTAAAAGTAACAAAATGTTGTAGCCAACCTATCTGATATTTCGAACTTGTGACAATCCATTTGACAAATAAAAGTAACGTCATTATAAGAAATCAGCTAAATGGTCGTGGACACGACTTGCTTGACAGACTCTAACATTACTAATTTATTCCAATTAATTTTCCTCCAAGTATTCCACCTCAACCATATCCGGCTAGAGCTAGCCGGCCCGAAAAGTTGTGTTCAGATTCAGAGGTACTACTACCATAATTTTCAAAATGTATGAGTAATCGCTCTACTTCCTCGTACAGAGTTAGATCCCTCCCTCAGTACTCCTTTTCTAAGATGGTGGTCAAGCGCATGCCTATTATTAGTAAAAAAAAAGAAATACTACAACTGACGTTAATTTTCACTCGTTTTGGCGATACTTTTTAAAAATATGGACACGATAAATATCGACATACTTTTTTCACACTATCCCTAACTGTCACGCCCATAGATATAGAATCCCTAGATAGACTGTATTAAGGTGGATGCTCCAGGGTAGCCCGCGAAATTCAAATATTTTTATGTTTTTTGCAATTTGCCGGTCAGTGTGAAGCTGTATGTGGACCAAATGCGTTCCGCGACCGTGACGCGTATTTATCTAAAGAATTATAACCATTTTAATCATCAATATAGCCCTCTAAGTTCATGTAGTCCGAAAGAATGATTATTTAAATATTTATTCTTTCGAACTACATGAACTTAGAGGGATATATTGATGATTAAAATGGTTATAATTCTTTAGATAAACACGCGTTACGGTCGCGGAACGCATTTGGTCCACATACAGCTTCACACTGACCGGCAAATTGCAAAAAACATAAAAATATTTGAATTTCGCGGGCTACCCTGGAGCATTCACCTTAAACCAAAAGTTGCGAGCACGTTGCGTTTCCTTTTCTCAAAAGCAGTGTCATGTGCCTAAAAGAGAAAAGTATAGTGTCCATAGTGCATCGAAAACTATAGAATGTCGCTAGTTCGAATATACAATTCTACTTATTGTACTATTTCAATGCACAGTGATGTGTATTTTCTGTCGACTATCGAAAATATACCAGTCGCCACATTAAACAATGGTTTTTCATTTTTAAATAATACTGTAATTCCATTATAATAATTATTGGTATTGTAAAAATTTCTTTAATCACGTTTGATTTCCCCGAAGTATAAGAGCGTATACAAAAAGGTAGCACGTAACCAGCGCCAAGCTACTAGCACTTATCGGTACTATATAACTATTTCGATATCGAGTCTCACCTGAGTGAAAAAGCTCACAAAGTTTAAAGATATTATTTGTCTTCATATGGTTTTACCGTCTTTATATCTCTGTTTGCTTGTAAAATCTCTTGTGTTTGTGTTTTAAACTCAAAATATTAGATTGTAGGCAGATGGTTATTTATTTCTTTATAACAGCGTTCCTCTCTCTGGAGCCCTGACCGCCTAGTGTAGCTTGGACCCTGTTCCTGATACGTGGCTACTAATTTTATATTTTTATGTTTTTGTTTTTATTATTTTGCAATATTTTCGGTGAAACGATAGTTTTGCAATATTTTCTTTCAAAACTCCATTTCTAACAACCGGGCACAGTACATGCCATAGTTCATGGCAAAACCAAAACCGCACTAAACCACAGCATTTTTGATAAAATTGGTAGACTAAGTAATGAGTTAACCAGCTGGTTATGAAACAAAATGGCGATTCTCGGCTGGTGGCGCGCGGCATTTCAAGACGGTCAGGCAGGAATGCTATTGCTATCTCTTTTTGTCACATAAAATGTTTCCATTAAAAATGTTGAGTACAAGATAGGCCACTATATACAACTAAATAGAAGCTTTCTAGGTATTCTATATCTATGGTCACGCCTGACATTGTATTTACTCGAGTCTCTAGTTTTTGGATTTTCGCTGCCACTCTAACCGGATGCAGCTCATGCAGCTGATGCAAAATTTACAAATAAGGGTATCATAACACTTTATGCAGTTCAGTACAAAACGGGCAAATAACAATGCTGATGTTGGGCATTGCTACCTTGGCAATCCTCATACATAATTCGATATCGAGCAACTGCCTCTTTCTGAATCAGATTTCAATCTGTCTGAATGATTATTCTGTGAACGCACCAAACGGAGCAGCAAATAGATTATGTTTGTGGTTGTGATTTACTCTTTGTAGTGTTGCGTAGACCGAGTATTCTGTCTACGGTTGTGTTGTGTGTTTGTCAGGCATATCAACTTAAGGTGAATGCTCCAGGGTAGCCCGCGAAATTCAAATATTTTTATGTTTTTTGAATATTTCAGAAATAATCATTCTTTCGAACTATATGAACTTAGAGGGCTGTATTGATGATTAAAATGGTTATAATTTTTTAGATAAATACGCGTTACGGTCGCAGATCGCATTTGGTCCACATACAGCTTCACACTGACCGGCAAATTGCAAAAAACATAAAAATATTTTAATTTCGCTGGCTACCCTGGAGCATCCACCTTAAGGGATTTCCCCCGGGGTAGATAAGTGGGATGGGATTTTTTTAGGGGCGTTCTATTTTTAGGGATTTTTGCCTTCTTCCATATTTTCCTATTTTAAATAAAAAAAGTAGCGACATCTAGTACGGTTCCCCGCTACTAAAAATGCAACGAATCTTTGACAGCCATTAACGTTGGTCAGAAAACTTTGTTTGATCAGAAACTCAAAAGTTTGACAACCATTCTTACCAAATGGTGTCATCATCATCATAACATCTGCCGAGCCTTTTCCCAGCTACATTGTGGTCGGCTGCCAGTCATACCGGATTCAGCAGAATACCAATGTTTTACATGAAGCGACTGCTTACCAGACCTCCACAACCCGTTAACTGGGTAACACGGAACATCTTGGCAAGACTGTAGTCAGATTTACTGGCTTCTGGCAATCCGTAACGACTGCCAAAGATCTACTAATGACAGTCGGGACCAACGGCTTAACGTGCTTTCCGAGGCACGGACGAAACTCGGTATGTTAAGATGGTCACCCATCTACAGACCAACCTTGGCAAGCGTTGCTTAACCTTCAAGATCAGCCCGTGCGGCTGTTATAATTTAGCAACGAGTTCCTCCACCTACCAAATGGTATCATATTACCCAGTAATTACTGGTTTGTGGAGGTCAGATGGCAGTCGCCATGTAAAATATGGTATTCAACCGCATCCGGTAAATTCCGGTAAGACTGGAAGCCGACTCTAACATAATTTGGAAAAGCCTAGGTAGATAATGAACTAAATATGTCTCTTACATGTCACATTGAGATATATATCTTTTTTCCCGGATATATATTTTTTCCAGTACGGGTACTAATTTATTATCTGTTCTTATTTAATATTTACTTGACCCACGCAACTTCGTTTTCATCACAATTTTCATTACTGCTCCGCTCCTATTGGTCTTAGCGTGATGATATGAATAAGATTTTTTCAAATCGGACCAGTAGTTCCTGAGATTAGCGCTTTCAAGCAAACAAACAAACTCTTCAGCTTTATATATTAGTATATTATAGATTATTTTTTTTAGGGAGATTTTCATGTTATTGTGGCAAGGATTTTAACTTGAGCGTTAGTGATAAATATTTTTGGGAGTTGATAACACTGGTGTTTGTGTGAGTTACGGTGTGAGTGACAGTGAGTGGGTCAGTAACTATTATATGTACGAGTATATTATATACGAAAAAAATATAAATGTAAAGATTTACTTTGCGTTCAATCAACCGGATCTTTTACAACGATAGGTGATTAAATCTCAATAATTATGTTTTTGTAAAAGGAATCAGCATTGTTCTGCTGCTTTGTTTCACAATAACAGGCATGTTTTGCTTCATAAAATAATTTCCCTGTCCCGTTTATTAGCTTTTTTATTATAATTGATGGTAAGTTTTTCAGTCATTATTGCCACATGTTATATTATTTTAGTTATATTTCTCATTTGTTATTTGTTTTTCTTACTACTTATTTTTATTTAATTTTTTGGATTTCCAGAAATGTCAGAGATAAAGTATAAAAATCAGATTTTAGCTGCTATTGATCACTTGCGCTCACGTAAATCGCGTCCCGATATAAATAGAATTTGCAAGTTTTTGTTAAAGTGTTACAAAGTTCTGCCTAAAGACACTAAAGCTGATCTCACACGTTGTCTGAAGGAGAAAAGTATTTTTAAAGTTGATTATAAAGATAATGTAAGCTACAGGCTACAGGAACGCTGCTAAGTGGCGAAAAAAACAAACAACAGTGTGTTGAACCGGTGTTAGTCTATTCAGCTTATAACAAGATTCTCTTAGTTTGAAATGAGAACAAAATATCCCATGAAGTGCCCAGTTACTTCTGTCAATGGCCATAATATAAAATTTAAGGGTTTTTAAAAATTATGTACCTTCACTCAATAAATACATTTTACAGACAGTCTTAAAAAGCATAAATCCTGGCCTTATTATCCGGTCTTATTGCAGAAAAGAAGAGCTGATATTGTTGCACAAATCCCACATACTAAAACAATATTTGCCACTAGACAATTCATAAACGTTCAGCTAAACTACAACAATATAAACAAAATGATTGACTTCTACAACAAAACAAGGTTCTATAGCATAGGTACACACTAGCGAACGTTTCTACCACACTCACTTTTACACACACTCACATATCTACCCTCACACACTCAACCTCCCCACTGTGCAATTTCTCACAATATGTACCCACACTCGGAAAATCCTCTCAACATAATTTTTTCATATTATTTTTTGTTGATTTTAGACACATACTTGTTATTCTAGTTTTAGTCATCTTATCATCTGCCCAGCCTTTTCCCAACTACATATATTGGGGTCGGCTTCCAGTCAAACCGGATTCAGCTGAATACCAGTGTTTTACGTAGAGCGGCTGCCTACCAGACCTCCACAACCCATTAACTGGGTAACACGGTACTTCTTGGCAAGACTGGAGTCAGATTTACTGGCTTCTGACAATCCGTAACAACTCCCGGCTGTCATTTATAGATCTTTATAGAAATGACAGCCGGGACCAACAGCTTAACGTGCTTTCCGAGGCACGGAGGAAACTCGTTATGTTAAGATGGTCACCCATCCACAGACCAACCTTGGCAAGCGTTGCTTAACCTTGAAGATCGACCCGTGCGGCTGTTATTATTTAGCCACGAGCTCCTCAGTTATTCTAGTTTTAGTCATTTTTGCTAAATTATGGGAAGAGCGGAGTCTCCTAACACAGGCATTATTTGCTTAAAAGGAGGCTCTACACACACTAAACCACTATGTAAACTGAAGCATTAATAAATTATTTGCATGTTAATAAAATTCAATTTCCTTCTTTTGTTCTAGAAATGTCGCCATCAGTCGCTACCAGTGAGCGAAGAGTTATAACTTCTGCAATTGCTACACTTATTTATCGGGATCAAAGCTATTTAGAAAATGGTATTGCTTTTGATGATCTTGTGGCAACAGCAGGTTCACAAGGATCAAAATATTCAAAAAAACAACTGGAAACTATTGTCTACAAAGAATTATCATCAGGAAGTTTAGTTAAATTACAAAATGGAAACTTAGCACTGGGTTCAGCTGATCATAATGGTGATAGTTCCGGTAGCTTCAAGTTTGAGTACAATGCTGATTTGAATAATAAAAAGGTAAGATTATATTATTTTCATTCTTTCGAATCATGCAATTAATTTTATTTGATTGTGGGTTAGTGCAGCTGTGCACTAGCTATATAGTCATAGTGCTGATATTGATTGAGGACTACACTGATTACTGCAATTTTCCAGTAGCATTTTATTTATCGCTAGCTGACCTGCCCACCTTTAGCTGCGTCATATTTTTTATAGTACTAACTAAAATTATAAATGCAAAAGTGAGTTTGTGTTTGTCACACTTTCAAATCTAAACTAATTTAGATAAATTTTGATACAGCAATAGTTTTTTTGCTAAAATCTATATGACCGCAAACAAAACTGTGGCAAGAATGTGAAAATTAAGCTTTTTGTAAGCCATTAAAAATATGTTACAAAATGTTGAAGAGATATATGCACATTAACAATAATGAAAAAAAATAGGTACCTAAACGGGTACGGTACATAAATTCTTGTGGAAGTTTAACAATTATTTTTAATTTTCGCTATTTTTTTATTTTCTACCATTGGTTAGGTATAGGCAAACAAATCTTCGTGATTAGAATTTTTTGCATGCTGCTGATAAACAAAGACTGAGTTCTTCTTTGTGTATCGGCTTTTTTTTCTGGATGACTTTAGTCTGTCAAAACTACATAATTATAATGATCTGCATTATTCTGATTGAGTTAAAAAATAATGACCATCACTTTTTTCTATTAATTTTAGATGTCATCATCAGAAAATTCTTCATGCAGATCTTCACCCCAAAACTTGCGGGGTAGGCCAAAGAAAAGTGGTAATGATTCATCTAGCAATGGACTTAGTGGCAGCACCTCTCAAAGTGCGGCTGTGCGTGTCGGCGGAAGACGTAAAATGGCTAAGAAGGTGTTTGACCCATCTGATAATAATGTTCCAAGCCAACGGAAAAGAGGTCGCCCAGTGGGATCACTTAATAAAAGTACGATTAAGAAAAGACTTATTTCTGCTGGACTCCAAAAATCAAATGTTATGGGAATACCATTATCTGAAAGCCAAGTATCTCTAGGTGGAAGTGGCGATGAATTAGAACAAGAAGAGTCTTTGCCACACGAGACATCAGGAGGTAAAGGAGTATGTTCAGTTTGCCTGTGGCAGAAACTTCGCGGGCCTAATGACAGACTAGTTGACTGTCAAGACTGCAACAATAAGGCACATTTGAGCTGTCTCCAATCAGGGTCTGGCATTTTAAAGCCTCGACCTGACAACACTTGGCAATGCCCACATTGTAAAACTTGTGTGGTCTGTAGTGAAACTAGTGATGCGGTAAGTTCAAGTTAAAATGTTTCTTTCCAAATTATAACAAAACCTAGATTATCTTTCTAGACATACTTTAGCAGCACATTAACCAGATTTTTTTGTTGCAGGGCATTTTAACGGTGTGTAGTATTTGTTCTGATGCTTATCATACCCTTTGTCATAGTCCACGCATACCTGAAAGACTGAAAGCTTGGGTCCAATGGGAATGTAACAGTTGTCTGAAATCGCGACCTACTGTAGTAGGGTCGCCTGCTGTACGTCGGAGTATGGAAAATAACGCACAGAGTTCGCCTTCGGTGGTCCCATTCCTGATACCACATGAGCTAGACAGAGCTCTTTCTAAACGAAAAGACTTGCCCATTGATCCAAGTATACCAGACATAACTAATTGGACAATTAATGATGTATTTGAATATTTTTCAAAACACTTCCCTGAAGCTGCTCCAATTCTTAAAGAAGAGGTAACTACAATAAAAAACTTAGTTATTCCAACATGAAATAGAAAGGCTCATTTAAATTATGGTGGGTGTCGAATAAATGTGCAATAATGGTCATTGATCCACATAATTATATTCATTGACTTTCTTAAAAATAAAGACATAAAGCTGTCCTGAATCGACTTCTATCGTGATCGTAATATATTAGATCTAGTAATGAAAAATAGTTTATAATTTATTGTTCGGGTATCTATGAAAGGAATTAGGGAAAGGCTAATGTACTTTTGCAAGTTTGTTAGACGCCCACTATAGGACGTCGGCACGTAGCCGTTCACAGCCGAAGTCTTAACAACTTTGGCAACGTCGCGCGTCGCCGTCATATAAATAGCTTCAATTTTTTTGACTTCCTCACAAAAGAGTCTGAGGTAATCAGAAAGCTGAAAGACGATGAGTTCATTCAAAAGTACTGGTTTATAATTAAAATGAGCTACGACAGAGCCTTGGGCACACATTTATTTATGAATTATATAAATTCTAATAAAAAATGTATTTTCAGGAATTCGATGGACAAGCGTTGAGCATGGCGCGGCGTGAAGATATAGTGAGCGGTTTGGGACTCCGTCTAGGACCAGCATTGGCCCTATATCGCATCATCGTCAAACTACAAACTAGAAAAGACGACTGGACTATGTGCTGGGGTTAACAACTTACGTCTCACGGTGTTTTATGATGTTCATAAGCTGTCTGCTATTAGTATATTTTTTATTATTAAAATAAGGATACTTGTCTTCATACTTTAATTTTTGAAATAAAAACTATGTACCTATTTGTTTCGCAATATTTTTCACCCTTAAATTTAAGTTCGGAAATTTGGTCAAAATGCAATTTTTTTTCTATTCAGTACTTTTACGATTTATAATCTCACTGAATAATTATTTATTCGTACCACACACAAGACTAAAGGAGTAAAGAGATATTTGGAGTAAAGAGCTAGGGCAGGTTTCTAAATTGTTTATTTTACAAACACAATTATCAAATAACTAACTGTATGCCAAGTTTCGTTACGTTCAGGCCGTAACGTTCGCCGTTTCGTTACGTTTCAATGGGCATATCGCTCAAAGCATTCTATCAAAAAAACCTTGCAATATAGTCTAGGCAAATTACGCTGATAGGCTAACTGCAATAACTCTTATGTCAGATTTTTTGCCATTAACGTGAAGAGTATAGGCAGAGACGAATGTTAAAATGCATCCCGCATAAAGTTAACCACCCGGACGTTCGTTTTTAGAGTTCCGTACCTCAAAAGTAAAAACGGAAACCTTATAGGATCACTTTGTTGTCTGTCCATCTGTCTGTCAAGACCGTTTATCTCGGAAGCGCGTGGAGGAATTAAAACCATACACTCAAGTGTCTACGGCCCCTTGCAGCTGTGAAAAAATAAAATTTCTAAGTTAACGTAAATAAGGATATATACGGTCGTTTATGCCACAAAAAACGTATATTTCGACACTCTCAAGGGAATCAAGATGTATTTCACGTTGACTTATTATAGGGAAAAGTCTGAAAACTATACATTTGTAATTAGATCATAAAAAATATAGTCTTTATTAGTAATTTTTAGCTACCTTTGTATGATACACTCGGGGGCGAGTCCAACTCGCGCTTGGCAGGTTTTTTTTTTAATAAAAAATCTAATAATTCGATTGATAATAGTATAAAATGGTATGTTTGATTGCAGCATTTGTAGAAGAGATCGTAGTTTTACAAGTAGGTCAGTAAATTAAAATGGATTAAAAATCCATTTTAATATAGAAAATTCTTCCGTTTGAGTGACTGACACACAACTTACAGCCGAAACTACTCGTAGAAAACTGAATCATGTAGTTTCCTCAGGGATTATAGGGGAGCACTAAGGGAGGATTTCCCGAAAGTCCTAGAACAGGAAAAAAACAGGATATGCTCGTACGAAGTCGCGGACAAAGGCTATTTTATTTTAATGATGATTTTGCGAATCATTGATAGGTGTCGGATTTCTTCTAAGGATTTTGTCAACCTACCTGGGCCCCAAGTCTGCTATTACAATAGTGCCAGAATGGTCGATCACTGATCTCATAATTATTGTTGATTTTGACAAGTTTGGTAATCTACTAACATAATAGTGTCATTATGACTTTCCAATGATCAATCACTGACACTCCACTGAACGAAATGGCATAAAATGGTAATCTCGTACATAATGACAAATTAATGACAGACTTATGCGGTAATCTGCTAAATTTTGACAGTTCCATCGATCAGTGACCTACCATTAGAACGTAATTGTGTAGTCATTGCTTTTCCAGTCACTGCGCCATTCTACCGGCGTTTTATATCCAATATTTTTTGGACAAACTTCGCCCTTCATTGGTGCGGCTGCAGTAGCCAAGCGCCAGGTGTCAGTGGTTTTCGAGAAACTCAATGAGAGCCGAAAGGAGAAACCGTAACTCCATAAAAACTTGGGCCTGGCGTTACAGAGCTGGATTTCGCCCTAAATTAGAGCATTTAGGAAGGTTTCACGAGCCCAATTTTGACCCACTGACCAAATCAGATAAAATTTGCCCATATTTTAGGTTATTATTTTTAAATAAGTTACTAGCTTTAGCTCGCGACTTTGTACGCGCAAATCTCGATTTTTTCCGTTCCCGTATAGCCTAACAATATAAAAATATTTTTTCAAATCTGACTGATTCCAGAGATTAGCTCGTTCAAACAAAAATAGATAAAGAAAAATGTATATTTGTGGCTATGTTTCCTACACTAAATATTATCAAACATTCGTCGTTATAGAGATCTAAGACTATATACTCTAGAATGCACTTGCAGCTATGCTGCAGTGCTTGCATCCTATAACGATGATTTTTTATAAAAGTGCTCAGGCTTTCAGTTTCTTTAAGCTGAAGTTTTCAGAAAACTATATTTTCTAGACAAGGGCCATGTGCATCACTCCTGGCTTGCTTTTGCTTATATTGTATTTAATAGGGTGCTAACTTATATCAGGTACAGTAATCAGAAATAGTATTAGGTATATTAAAATAAAAATAAAACATAGCAGTAAGTAAATCGTTTTAATCATCTTCTTCATTAGGATTATCATAATATGTGTGTAGGTAGGTTCTTCTAAATGAGGAATGTTTTGACTGTTCCGCTCATTGACAGCTGATGAAGATGCCCCAGATGGTGAGGGGCCTGAATGGAAATACCGGGATGCTCTATTTGCTCGCACCCATCAAACGAAGCACACTTGAAGCACCCACCTGAAAATAATTTATCCACATTACAAGGTGCCATTACACAGAGACATTGTGTATGTGTGTGCCCATTTTGAAAATGACTGAATTAATGAAATCCTGCAAATGAGAAATGTTGACTAATTGACCTGCGCAACTTCGTCTGCCTCACAATTTTCGTTACTGCTCCGCTCCTGTTGGTCTTAGCGTGATAATATAGTAATAACCTTCCTCGATAAATGGGCTATATAACACTGAAAGAATTTTTAAAATCGGACCTGTAGTTCCTGAGATTAGCGCGTTCAAGTAAACAAACTAACTCTTCAGCTTTATATATTAGTACTAGTTGACCCGCGCAACTTCATCTGCGTCACAATTTTCATTACTGCTCCGCTCCTGTTGGTCTTAGCGTGATGATATACAGCCTACCTCAATAAATGGGCTAACTAACACTGAAAAATTTTTTCAAATCAGACCAGTAGTTCCTGAGATTAGCTCGTTCAAGTAAACAAACAAACAAACTCTTCAGCTTTATATATAAGTACCTATAGATAGATAATGAAAATAACACTCTCTATGCCCTCGTTAACAAAACTAAACTAAATAATGTTTTTCATAACCCGTGAATAAAACTAGTAAACTAACCAAGCATCGCAGAATCCATTATATTACACTCTTGCACTGTACCAGTTCTGTACTGTAAAAGTTGATGAGGATAAACTTTTTTCAGAAGTCAACATCCACATTGAATAACACTCATCGGTGTCCTAGTGTCTGTTCATTTCCATCTGGTCTACTTTCATCAAAAGCAAGCTTGGAAGATGAAGTCATTTTCATTTATCTGAAACAAACATTTATCATTCGACTATTAGGTCTAGCACTAGCATTTAGAAGAAATAAACGTCGACGTCAGTAAAGTAAACAGTACCTAATGTCACTAATGTCACATTTGACTTTGACAGCAAAACGGATAAAATATAAATGAGTTTCATCACGTATTTGCTATTTACGACTTTGTTACTACTTCAGATTTCATTGAACACTAATAAATAATATGTAAAATTATATACAATAGCAATCTGGCATAAATAATGTTCAAATTTAATAGCAGGTTTTCGAAAATCATTTCTACAAACGGGTTTTATAATAATGGCAAAGGCAATACGACACTGTCATTCCACTACGATTTCATTACAAGACCACTGACCGATCAGTGGAGGACCATTATGAATTTAGCAGATTACGAACTTTTAGCAAAATGACAATGGCATCGTGTTGGAATGACGAATTTATAAAAATAGCAGACTAGGGGCCCTGGAAGCCTCGAACCTCAAAACGTCCTGTTCGCAAATGGTCCTATTAGCAGAACGTCGTAAAAACAAGAGAACGGGTAAGTACAGTCATATCACACTAATATTATTATGATATGATTTTCTCACATGGATTTAAATGGTACACGTAAATTCTGACGGATACTTTGAACAAACTTTTTTATGAGTACCTATTTATCTTTGCCTTGTACAACTAACTACAAGTAAGTAATAATTTTTCGGAACAGTCATTCAAACTGAATGTTGCCAGACTTATGTAATTTTAGAAACATTGCAATAATACGTAAATGTGGCTATAGCAACTCCTCAACCAAACAAGTTAGCACCATTGTGTTTGGACTCATGATGGAGCTTACTTATGGAGCTTAGCTTATGGAGGTCCTTGTACCTACTTGCTGAACCAGCTGTTCAAAGCATTTCTTCAACTTAACTGGATATCACTTAAAGCAGGGGTTCCCAAACTTATTTTGTCTACTGCCCACTTTGAGAATGTGTGTGTGCGCTATATTAGCGGAGATTAAATGTTAATTCTAAACGTGACTTTTATTGTAACTCGCTTAGTTAAATTTGAAAACTGAGCGCAGTAGGTAATACACAACGGCGCTCAGGTCTCAAGTTAACTCTTACGGGCTACACCTGCCAAGGAGAATGATTATTGAAACGCAACTTTATAGTATTCTAGCAGAGTATCTTTTATTCAAAATAAAACAAACATAATCGATTCTTATATAAAAACGAATTTGAAAGATAGAATGGAAGTTAATAGGGAGAGAGATTTGAATTTTGGGAAGCATTTGGTACAAGTTGAAGGAATGAGAATTCAAAAGACATGAAAAAAATATGTGGTCTAAGGTACCATCGTCGAGGCTACATTCGCATAAGGTCTACACAAGGACGAAACAGTTCTTTTTGATAGTTTGGCGCATTTGAAAAACCAAGGTTTCCGCTGGATGTAAGGTTGGATACTGGCGTAATATGCCTTCTTTAGTTTTGAGCTTACCTGCCACTCAGCAGACCACGAGTTGTGCAGCTTGAGCTTGGTGTCAGAGTACGCTCAGTCGTAGCTGTGGACCATATAGTGCTTTCAGTACACAGGGTTGAATGTAGCAAACTTGGCTAATGCTAATTTTATATTCTATGGGATAACATGAAATTGATGGCTTCAAGAATACCGATGCATTCACCCGTAAACACTGAAGCTTCTGGAGGGCATTGGAATAGGAGGGCTATTCTTGAGTTTTGGAAATATGTAGAGATGCCAGTACATCCTGTTGCCGATAATTTAGATGCGTCCATATAAAACAAGATCCAACCTTCCCAGTATCTCTTAATAGCCCAATCGTAGTTGGCTTTTACGTCCTGGGAGTTTTTGGAGATGCCAAGTCTCAAAACGACCTTTGGCTTGAAATGAACCACCTCATATACGGAAGAAAAGACTGGAAGAGTAGGGTATTGACAAACAGGTGAAGAGAGTTGTTTAAGTTCTCTGTACCTATTCATCAATGGAAAACGTTTATTGTTCCAATAGGAAGATACATTTAGAGAAAGATAGATTTGCTCCAAAATGGGAAGTAGAGGATGGGGCGAGAGGGAAAAGCCTTTTGACAAGAAACGATGTGCTAAGTATTGTCTATGAAGGTAAAGAGGGGGTTCTGCAGATTCAAACTGGAGGGCATTTAGTGGGAACTTGGCATCCGTCCGGGGTTTTGATCTGCATACTGTACGTTTGTGACCATACCGACAACAATTAAAACATTGAAAAGTTGGGTACATGTACCTCTCGACCGGAAAGGCAGAATAAAAACAAAACACGATTGGGTAAGATTTGGCCATCAAATGTCAGAATAACTGTCTGAGTGGGTTTCCATTCAGTTACGCCCAGAGAACTCACCTTTCGGTTCATTCTTCTGGCTTTAATCACGGGGCCAGATCCAGCGGGAACTTTGATGTTCTCAATAATTTCGTCCTCTGTCCAATCAACAGGTACATCCCTCACGAGACCAATGCGAGTTACGACATATTGTGGGACAGATGCAATAAAACCATGTTCAATCAAAATTGGACTAATCAAAAAGCTATTCGCGTTGAGACTTAAAGTCAGTCGACTTTAAGTCTCAACGCGAATAGCTTTTCTAAAATTGTTCTTCTACAAAAACATTCCAAACTTAATGGGGTGTAGAACAGTCCCAGAGGTTTGGCAACCTTTAGCGAGACGTGGCCAACAAACGGCTGGTTATCTCTCAAGTTGTATGAGTGTCTACCAATTGTGGTTTTAGGTTGCTATTTATAGGGGTAGTAGGGGGAGAAGCAGCAGGTCTTTTTCTCTGAACCGATTTAGAGTCCATTGGAATTTCTAGCGATTTGTCATCGGGAAGGGTAATCGTTAAAACTGGAGAAAAATTAAAGGGATCGCGACGGGGGCTTTTTGTTTTCCATAATGGCTAGTACCTCACTACCACCACTGCTGAGACCCGACGGGACGCTGGCTCACTCCGCTGAGGAGAAAGCGAACTTGTTTGCTTCTTTGTTTGCGGAATCTTCACGTCTGGATCCTGGTGGCGCGACGCCCTCCGCCTCTCCTGGTGAATGTGAGTCGAGTATGTCGAACATTCGCATTCATCAGAAGGTCGTCCGCAGGGTACTGCGTAACCTAGACGTGAACAAGGCTAGTGGTCCCGACGGGATACCGGCAATTGTTCTGAAGACTTGTGCGCCTGAGTTGTCTCCGATCTTGACACGCCTATTTCGCCTTTCGTTTGAGGCTGGAAAAGTGCTGAAGGCTTGGAAGCAAGCTAACGTGCAGCCCGTGCCCAAGAAGGGTAGTCGAGCTGACCCGTCGAATTATAGACCCATCTCGGTAACGTCCATACTCTGTAAGACTATGGAACGCGTGCTGAATCATAAGCTCCTGGCGTACCTAGAAGCGAATGATATCCTTAGTGACCGGCAATACGGGTTTCGCCGAAATCGGTCAACTGGGGATCTTCTAGCGTATGCCATTCACATCTGGAGTGAGGCCATAGAGAAGCACGGGGAGGCACTGGCGGTCTCCCTTGACATCTCGAAGGCCTTCGACAGGGTCTGGCACGATGGCCTTATTAGTAAGCTTCCTTCCTTCGGTCTGCCCGCCGGTTTGTGTGATTGGATCGCAGATTTCCTGAGGGATCGGTCTATCCGAGTGGTCATAGATGGCTGCTCGTCTGGACTGCTGGATATTAATGCCGGGGTTCCTCAGGGGTCGGTGCTTTCGGCAACACTGTTCTTGCTGCATATTAATGATCTGCTTAAACCCGGTACCTTTGGGTATGCAGACGACAGCACTGTTGCTGAAAGATACGTGTCCGACGCACGAGCTGGTGGGTCGCAGATCCGGTCTCTCCGGGAGGCAATGGTTGAGCGCTTGAACGTGTCCCTGCAGGCGGTCTCTGATTGGGGCGATGCCAATCTGGTCAAGTTCAATGCTGCTAAGACCCAAGCGTGTCTATTTTCCGCCAAAAGGAGCTAATTCCGCCCAGCTCCATCTTTCCGCGGTGAAACCGTGCCGATAACCGACCATCTTGAACTTCTTGGGGTTACATTAACATCTACTCTCAATTTTGGCCCTTACATAGAGGCAAAAGCTCAAGTGGCTGCAAAGAAGTTGGGGATTCTGGCTAAGGTGAGACGGTACTTCGCGCCGGAACAGCTGCTCAAACTCTATCAAGCGCAAGTTCGATCGTGTATGGAATACTGTTCTCATCTTTGGGATGGATCTGCCAGATACCAGCTTGATGCCCTTGAGTCAATTGAGAAACGAGCCAAGAGGATCATCGGCAATGAGAGGCTCGTCGCGTCGAAGCTCCAAAGTCTTGAACATCGACGACGAGTTGCTAGCCTGTCGGTTTTTTACCGGTTGCATTTTGGGGAATGTGCGACGGAATTGCATAATTTAATTCCGCCAAGCCCGTTCCATCATCGGACCACAAGACGAACGGCGATGCGCCACCGGTACATGGTGGACATCCCACCCATACGCACAAAACGTTTTGGGAACACATTCATAGTGCGTACAGCTAAGGAGTGGAATTCCCTGCCGGAGTCTGTGTTTCCTGATAGCTACAACCTGGGAGTCTTTAAAAAAAAGTAAAATTTTTGTTAAAACGAACCTTATGACACAACACAAACACAAAGAATATTCTCGATTGAAGTTCACACTGATAAAACTCACTTAAATCGAAAATATTCGCAACACAAACAGAAGCACGTGAATAACCTTCACCACTACCAACGAAAGTCTCTCGGTTTTTGTTGAGCTTCAGGGATAAATATTTTTGGGAATTGGTAACACTGGTGTATGTGTGAGTGGTGGTGGTGGTGAATTGGTGATATGATAGTGAGTGGGTCAGTCAGTAATTATTCATATTTAGTGCCGTGGTAATTTGGTCAGTATATCACAGACTAGTATTATATGCGGAAAAAATATAAATGTAAAGGTTTGCTTGCGTTCAATCAACCGGATCTTTTACTTCGATAGGTGATTAAATCTCAATATGTTTTTGTAAAAGGAAGCTGCATTACTCTGCTGCTTTGTTCCAAAATCACCGGCATGATTTTGTTCAGGTAAAGTTTTAAACACTCCATAAAATACATTTCCTATCCCGTTTAAGTATTTGCTTTTTTATTATAATTTATAGTAAGTTTTTCAGTCATTATTGCCATGTTATGTTAATTTAGTTATCTTATTTTTATTTAATTTTTTTGTTTTCCAGAAATGTCAGAGATAAAGTATAAAAATCAGATTTTGGCCGCTATTGATCACTTGCGCTCACGTAAATCGCGTCCCGATATAAATAGAATTTGCAAGTTTATGTTAAAGTGTTACAAAGTTCTGCCTAAAGACACTAAAGCTGATCTCAAACGTTGCCTGAAGGAGAAAAGTATTTTTAAAGTTGATTATAAAGATAATGTAAGCTATAGGAACGCTGCTAAGTGGCGAAAAAAGTCAAACCAAAACAACAGTGAGTTGAACCTGTATCAGTCTATTCAGCTTATAAAAAGATTCTCTTAGTTTGGAATGAGAACAAAATATCCCATGAAGTGGCCAGTTACTTCTGTCAAAGGCCTTAATATAAAATTGAGGGCTATTTTAAATTTAATAACACTCAATAAAATTTAATTTACTTCTTTTGTTTTTAGAAATGTCGTCATCAGTCGCAACCAGTGAGCGAAGAGTTATAACTTCTGCAATTGCTACACTTATTTATCAGGATCAAAGCTATTTAGAAAATGGCATTGCTTTTGATGATCTTGTGGCAGCAGCAGGTTCACAAGGATCAAAGTATTCAAAAAAACAACTGGAAACTATTGTCAACAAAGAATTATCATCAGGAAGTTTAGTTAAATTACAGAATGGAAACTTAGCACTGGGTCCAGCTGATCATGATGGTGATAGTTCCGACAGCTTCAAGTTTGAATACAATGCTGATTTTAATAATACGAAGGTAAGATTATTTTAGTTTTATTTTTCGAATTATTCAATTAATATTTTTTGATTGTGGGTTAGCTGTGCACTAGCTACACTGATTACTGCAATTTTCCTGTAGCATTTTATTTATCCCTAGCTGACCTGCCCATCTTCAGCTGAGTCACATTTTTCATTACTGCTCTGGACCTATTGGTTGTAGCATGATGTTATATGGGCCGTTCTTCTTTTTACCTACTAAAGCCTGTCCTTTGCCTTATTATGATTGTTCATCTCATTAGAAATTAGATATTTTCGGTTTTATAATGTTCGAATAATCTTCCTTATTTTTCTATCTACTAATATTGTGTAATCCTTCAGTTTCTCTAATGACCATTTTTTTTTCAAGCTTGTTTTTCTCAGAATGCCGTGACAGAGTGGTAAGCCAAAACATTAAAAAAAAAAACAAAATTAATAAAAAAACAGTACTGGCCGTAAAGGAAGCTTTAATTAGTTCTAATAACAATCTAATGTTTTTTTTAATCATACACTAAAACCAAAATAGGGAATATGCATGAAAAACATATTTGTCATTTATACAGTTTATCTAAAAAAATACATTTTTTTATTTTTTGTTCTATTTACTATCAGCCATTAAGCTTTAATTAAATTTGTTTGATGTCATCTCTCGTCTCGTCTTGTCCTTCTCAACCGGAATACGCAATGATCAGTAGTCATGAGTGCTTTCGCCAATTGGTTTTTGTGACGTTTCAGCCTTTGTTGCATCACAGGACCTGTCTATCTGCTCCCTCACAGTGGGCATTCCAGAATATTGGTGTACTTCTGTGTTCTTTACAAACGATGGGGCACTGATCAATGTCTTAAGTGCTTTCTTTTGGAAGCGCTGAAGAATCTCGATATTGGAATGGCTTGCTGATCCCCAGAGTTCGATAGCATAAGTCCAAACTGGTTTGATTATGCTTTTGTAGATCAAAAGTTTATTTTCCAAGCTGAGTCTAGATTGTCTGCCTATGAGCCAGTGCAACTGTCTGAGCTTTATGTTTGCTTGATCTTTCTTAGCCTTGATGTGGTCTCTCCATGTGAGTTTCCTGTCCAGATGCATTCCCAGGTATTTTACAGTTGTTTGCTGAGGTAGTTCAGTTCCATCAAGTTTCACCGGTGGACAATCTCCACGCTTTAGAGTGAACGTCACGTGGGTCGATATTGCAGCACTTGCTCTTATCCTCCACTTTTTAAGCCATGTTCCAATTTCCTCTAAATGTGGTTGTAGCTTTAGGGACGCTGTGTTAGGATCTTTGTGGCATGAGAGTACTGCTGTATCGTCAGCATACGTCGCAATCTCATGATTCTCTCTCTCTGACGAGGTCATCCTCCGAGGTCGAGGTTGTCGAGGTCTTAAGCTTATCTTGCAGGGTGTTGTTCTCATTTTCTTTTAGGAATCGCTTTAGCTCCTTTTGTGCTCCTTGAGTGCGGTTTTATCTTGTCGATTTCTACTTGAGTGCCATTGTCGCCGTAGCCTTCTCTTTGAAGCTATCATTTTTTTAATTTCCAGGGTAGTATCCTGCAGTTTTTCTTTAGACTCAAGGTATGGGGTAGATGACCACGTGGCCTTTTGGATTAGATTGGTCACGTACATAGCGCAGTTCTTTACATCAACTTCTGTTTTGAGTGACATCAACAAGTTCGCATTTACATCAATGTAGTCCCGGAAAGATTCCCAATCGGTTTTGTAATTATGTAGCGTCTCAAGCGGCTCCCTATATATGATAGTACTTGTCTCTACTTGTCTCCTCAAAAAGGATCATCGTTCTTCTTCTCTGATCAATATTTCAGCATCTAGCAATCTTTCCATTCTTCCACTAGGTGCCACTCACCATTTTCCAAACTCCACTCCTTCACTTCTCGACTTGATTTTCGTTTCCTCACCTGATCGCGTCGCTAAGCATGGTCAATGCTCAGCCGATGCCTTTTCTTACCATGATCTGATTTTTCTTTCTTACAAAATTCGCCCTCCTAAGGCAAAAGCTAAAATTCTTATGCAACGCAATTTTGGTGGTATGAACATCGACAGTCTTTGCGAGGATGCCAGCAACTTAGATTGGTCACCTTTGTTTGCTTCCACGTCAGTTGATGAGCAAGTTATTATTTTCACAAATAAACTTGTCGAGCTCTATGATCGGCACGCACCGGTCCGAGCGGTAAAAGTCAGACATTTGCCAGCACCGTGGCTTACAGATGCTATTAAAAAGTTGATGAACGAAAAGGTGACGGCAAAGTCTAAATTTAAGCGACGACCAACTGATGAAAATAGGGACAAATATACCTCAATCCGGAATCGCTGTAATAAGGTATGTAGGAATGCTTATCGCCAACACATTCATAACTCCGTCCAAAATGGGGACGCATCCAAGGTATGGAATTTTCTAAATTCATTGGGGGTCGGTAAAACCCGACAAGAGTCAATTCCGAAAGATTTAGACATCAATGCTTTAAATAGTCATTTCACAACTTCGTCCAATTTTGATGGGACATTGAAATTGAATACATTGGATTATCTTTCATCTCTTCCGACTCCCAGTTATTCTCCATTTGTTTTTAGTCAATTCTCCGAATGTGATGTTAAGAAGAGCATACTAACGATTACTTCTAATGCAGTAGGAAGCGACTGTATTAGCCGTAAAATGTTACTCCCAGTGCTGGACGTAATCCTTTCCGTCATTTGTCACATCCTTAACTTTTCTGCGTCTAGCGGTGTCTTTCCATGTTCATGGAAAGATGCTCAAATTATTCCTCTGCCAAAAAAGTCCAATCCTACATCGTTTTCTGAATTCCGTCCAATATCCGTCTTACCATTCCTATCTAAAGTCCTGGAACGGTTAATCCACAACCAATTAAGTACTTTCCTTTCCAAAAATAATCTCCTCAACCCCTTCCAGTCCGGCTTCCGTCCCGGTCATAGTACTTCTGAACATTACTGAAGATCAGTAATGGATCAGTGATGGTCAGCCATGGAAAGCAGTATTCTAACGGTCTTGGCGTTGCTCGATTTCAGTAATGCCTTCAATACTGTTGATTTCGATGTTTTGCTTGGCATTCTTTGCTCTCTTATGTATCTCCACCGGTGATTGAATGGTTTCGTAGTTACCTGTTTGGACGCCGGCAACGTATTTACATCTTAGAAACGTCGTCCTCCTGGTGTAGTACTTTTGCCGGGGTACCACAGGGTGGCGTTTTATCCCCTTTACTTTTCGCAATTTTTATAAACTCAATTTCTAACGAATTAACTTCTTCCTACCACCTTTATGCAGACGATTTACAAATTTACTCGCAAGCTCCTCTTAGAAATCTCTCTGACGCCATCTTCACTATCAACAGTGACCTGGCTCGCATATGCCAATGGAGCAAGCGGTACGGACTCATAGTCAACCCTTTGAAGACGCAGGTTATCATAGTGGGCGGTTCCAGAATGGTTTCAAGGGTCGACTGGACAACTCTTCCCCAAGTTATCTTCGATAGCTCAGTTATTCCTGTCTCCGAAAAAGTTAAAAATTTGGGGATATTTATTGACAGAAACTTTTCTTGGACTGCCCAACTGCAGGAAGTTAGCCGCATGTTATTTGCATCTGCGGCAACGTTGAGGAGACTGCGCAATTTTCTTCCTACTGCCACCAAGATTGCGCTTGCACAATCACTTCTTCTACCCATCCTTGATTATGCTGATGCCAGCTATCTTGACCTAACTCAGGAACAACTCGACAAACTTGAGCGGCTCCAAAATTTTTGTATCCGGTTCATATTCGGTTTACGCAAATATGACCATGTTTCCGAATTTCGTGTGAAGCTCAAGTGGTTGCCAATTCGCCTTCGCCGGAATGCTCATATTCTTTCCCTTTTATACAATATCCTCTTTTCACCTTTTACCCCTCCTTACCTTAAAAGTCGTTTCCAGTTTCTCTGTGATTCCCACACTAAATTTCTGAGGTCATCGGATAACTTGCAACTGAAAATGCCAATGCATTCCACAACTTTCTTGGATAACTCCTTTACTGTACAGGCTGCTCGTCTGTGGAATGCATTGCCAGTGCTAGTTAGACGTGCTCAGTCATTGCCTGCGTTCAAAAGACTTGTAAGGGAGCATTACCTGTCGCTGTGAGTATCGTTAGTCGTCATTTATTTTCACTGTCTGTATACTTAGTATGTATGTATTTATGTATCTATTTCAAATAGCGTTTTATGTATATATGTATGTATCTATTATATTATAATTTATTGTTTGTTTTAATTTAGTTTGTTTTTATTTTTATTTTTTTACACCAATGACAGCCCCATTTCATGTCCGGACAAATACTTTCCATCGTAGGTTGTCTGGAAGAGATCGCGGAATGCGATAAGACCGCCCATTGTATGTGTTTTAGTTTTAAGTTTCCTTTTGTATTACTTTTGGTGTATGTACAATAAAGCGTATAATAAATAAATAAATAAATAGTAGTGCTCAGCGTACAGATAACGGGTGTGTGGTACACAAAAACGGAACCATACTTAGATGGTAATTCCAACCACACGCCCGTAATCTGTTTTATATTCTCCTTAATTATAATTGTAGCTGCTCCATGCGACGTTCCATCAGGATGGTTAGAGTAGTACACATTGTATCCATTAATTTTGATCACTCTTTCGTCAGTCAGATGAGTTTTCGAAACCAAGAGGATATCAATTTTGTTTTGGTTAAGAAACAGTACAACTTCTGATTTATTAAGAGCTATGCCATTTATGTTCCATGTAGCGACACGCAGAAATCTCATTTCTGTTGCTGGGCTATGAGTGTCGTGGGCAGTCCCATAAGGGTACCCATTTGTTGTATCAGTACATCTATCTTTTCAGATCAAACATGATAATAATTTGTTCAAGCAAATTTGTTGACTGAGGCTGAATATCCTGTGTTGATCTATTCCTGTGTTGGGTAACTCTGGAATACGTTTTGGTGTTGGGATCATGAGTGTTCTTGGTTTCAAGTATGTTTATGTTTTTTTCCAGTATACTTCCGAATCTTAAGTGGTGGGAATTCATCAATCTGCAGTAAAACAGATGGCGTGTGTAAAAGTAAACCGATCTTAAAAGATCGGTTTACTTTAGTTGTTTGCTATCTGTAACATCTTTCATGCTCTTATTTCTTTGCAAACCTGGCAGCCCTTGTAATTAGCTGGGTGATCTCCAAAGCAAAGTGTGCAGGTAGCTGGTGTATATCTATCTTTCTTTGGGCAATCTAGAGTTTTGTGTCCCTCTGCACACTTAACACATCTGTAGGGGCGCATGCAGTTGTTTTTTGTACGTCCATATTGCTGGCATCGGGTGCATTGTACTATCAGAGAAATATTGACCTAGCCAATTTTAAAACAAAATCCTTTGCATAGATGACTAAGACTGATTTGATTGTCGAATGTTGAAAGAAATGGTTTGGGTTTTTTTTGTGGATGTTTACAAATATAATAAAAAAGAGCCTAAAAACCCGTTAGGTTTGCTCACTAAGTGTTGATGACGGTTGCTATTGGTCGATGAGAAACAAAGACGCTGCTATACCGGCCGGGCAGTGCAAGCAATAATTACACTTAAGGTGGCCAGGTCAATATTTCCCTGATAGTACAATTTCTTTAGATTTCCTAGGATCTTCAATCTTAACTCTTGTGTGGAAAATAACTTCAATGTTTTTCAGATCCGGATTGTTTGGGCCTGGTTCTATGTTTACAAAAAACATAGAAAGCGGTTTTTTGTTCTTCTTGGATATGGCACATATGACTTCGCCCCTAACCTTATTGCCAGTTTTTTCAATTTCTTCTATAATTGCTTCTTTAGGAGTTGTGTGATGTAAGTTTTTAACCACGATTCTGTGGAATTTCTTTTCCTTTTGTGTAAAAGTATGTCCAATAAGGCCATTGCTTCGAATGTGTTCCATTAGCTCTTTATAGATTTCACTTGATTGTGTTACAATTCTCAATTGATCTCTATTAATAATTTTGTAAGAGTAGGTATCAGGCACACATTTATTTAGCAATTCAGTTAGCTTTGAAAGATCTTCTTTGCCATAGAGGATGATCGGTGGCAGTTTGTGAACTTTGTTTGTGCGCACAGTCTGACTAGGATCTTTTATATCTTCTGTGGAGTCTTCAGTTAGATCTATTGGAAGACCACTGTACCTGTTTGACAAACTGGTTTCCGCTTGTGAAGAACAAATGGGCTTTTTTGTATTTGGTAGGCTCTTTGTCAATCTCTTTCTTTTAGGATTTCGTTGACTTGGTACTCTTTACCATGTGGGATGGCAATTTTTGTCTTCTGTTATTTTCTCCTCGGCTGGTGGAGGAGACAGGATCCTTCCATCCCTAACAGTAGTCCCCAGGGAAGAAGATCTGGGTCTTTGGTTGAACATGCTTGGATGGAATGCCTGCTGTATATATTTTTTATTGTTGCTTCCAGTAGCATTCACCTTCGCAGGAGCCTGGTTGCGCGCAGTCTTTGGTAGTAAATTTCACACTTGCAAGCCCGGGCACCTGCAAGCGCCGCGGGGGTTAGCCGGGTCGCATGACAAAATATCTTCATTCATTTCCATTAACATAAAAGAGAGGTGGGAAATACTACCGATACTTTCCCAAGGTATCGTAGTCACACTTTTAGAGGGGATTTAGTTCCTCAAGGCTTGTGATTACCTAGAATCAGGTTATTTATATGTACAAAAATATAATACTAACAGTGAAAATAGAATCAAAATAACTCGAAAAACGAAAGAGATATAATTATTTTAAACAAAAATATCTATCCCTCTCGCGAAAACGCTGTTTTCTATGGCAGCTGTATAGGCGTCATAGACGATGACTTCAAAATTTACATCGGCCTTTGTAATCATTGAAGCTTTAAAACTTCATCGCTGATGAAGGTATTTAAAAAATCATTTCATGATTGTTTACTAGAGCTAATAAGCATTTAGCAAATAAAAAAATCGCATGCATATTCCCTATTATCGATAGTTTAAAAACGGAAAAACTTCGATTCATTGTAGGTAAAAAAGAAGAACGACACATTTACCCTATATGCCTTCCATCATAAACGTGCTATCCAAAACTAAAATATTTTTTCAAATCGAACCAGTAGTTCCTGAGATTAGCACATCAACCAAACATTATACATCATGTTTTATATAACTCGTGTACATAAGAGCCTATGTAATGAAATCAAATATTTAAGAGCCTATGCTATATTTAAAAGCTTATGTATTTTGTATAGTCATGGCTTGATAGCTATGTAACAGAATTTAAATCATATTTGTTGTCGTTTTCCCCTGGACACATAAGATGTTCTTGGGGAACTTATTTCTTTGAATAAATAGATAGGTAGGACTACACATTTCCCCTACACATTCCTGGTAAACCCTTAAAAGGTACGGTTCTGATGGCTGGTAAAAGTCAATGGTAAAGAAGGTACGCAGGTATTGAACATTTCACACATACCGACACAGGATAGTTACTCAAAGGTAATACGGTGTATAGCAAAAAACCACCATTTTTAGAACACCTTCATTCACTAAACATACGGAATATCTAGGTATTTAGACTTTAAATAGTAGGCACTGGAAGCCTGGCACTGAGCTCTTTTCAAATATGTACACATCTTTATGGTCAGACGAGGCATAAAGCCACAATTTAGGAAAATGTAAAAACATGGATTTTTCCCCTTCCGGGTTCCTGATCTTATAGTACTTCCACCCTTAGAGGGGTGGCTTCAAAAGTTGTGTATCTGGATAGAGAGATAATGCACCTACCCTATGACATATAGCACAACTGCCCATGGGGCACAGTTTTTCGGAAAGTCAACCCTAAATAGTAGACAAGTTCATACTTGTAGATAGATTCTATAGTTGCAACCAGCCCACCCTGGGCCAGGTTCTTGTAAGTACACTATACTTAAAAATAGAGAAATATATTTAAAACAGTTCTCAACTGTCCAATTTCTTTAAAATGGCTTTAAAACATGTTTGCTGGTAAAACAAAAGAAATTACACTTGAAATTGCAACACTCAACAAAAAACCGTCATGGCGGTAAGCTGTCATTTTGATTGATTAATGACGTTTGAAATTTATTTCTGACATATTTATCTACCGGCAACGAGACGAAAGTGACTGAAGTGACATTGTTATGACAGCTGACAGTTATTTTTCTATGATATGTAATTAAATCGGTTCGACGCCATGTTGAAAATCGATAAAAGTAATTTATAAACATCAATTAACTACCACAACAGTAAACATTTAAAGGAATTATATGTATTTTTCTCTTTTTTATGAGGTAATGTACATAGACCAGGCCCATTTTGAAACATCTCCTTTGTAGTCACCGGCCGGCAGAAGAAGTATAGACGTCTGGACTTGAACATTTTTGGATTTTGAGAAAATTTTGGTAATTCATCCAGGACTTTTGAAGATCGATCCTGGGACTTAGAAGATTTTTTGATTCCCGCCAAACTAGTATTTAGTTTATTTTTATTAATTTTTAAAAATCACACTGTCTGTTTATGCATTCACAAGACCGCAGCATTTCTTTTTTATTTAAACGATATTTTTTGAATCGATATTTTTCATAATTAAGTAGGTACCTTTGTACATTTTTCGTAGCGAGGCGGCTCTATCTAGAATGGACGGAACGCCGCGCTAATTTGGTTATTTCGTTCGTAACGACAAACGTATCTTTTGAAAATGGGAAATGTTTACGTATGGAGAATGCGTAGTTTTGTTTTTTTTTTAGAAATAACTTTGGATTTTATATAATAGCAACCATCGGAACTCTATTACTAAGCCTCCGCTGTCCATCAGTTGATGCAATTATTTTCGTTTATTTCATAAGTTTATTAGTAACTTGTTCAAGAATTATGTGCCCATCTGTACCATTCCAATAAGAGTGGGTACTACACTGGAAATTTTAGAACGTTAAGGTGAATGCTCCAGGGTAGCCCGCGAAATTCAAATATTTTTATGTTTTTTTGCAATTTGCCGGTCAGTGTGAAGCTATATGTGGACCAAATACGATCCGCGACCGTAACGCGTATTTATCTAAAGAATTATAACCATTTTTATCATCAATATAGCCCTCTAAGTTCATGTAGCTCGACAGAATGATTATTTCAGAAATAATCATTCTTTCGAGCTACATGAACATCTACTCTTAATACTAAACGGGCGCCTCATAAAAGCCATTCAAACTTGGTCGGATTATACATGTTTTGTGGTGGTTCTGATATTTGTATTGATAATATTGATATCTCTTTAATTATTCAGTATAATGAGCTGAAGTTTATTATGTGAATAGTTGCATTAATAAACTAAATATTGCAATACCTATGTTTTATTTTGCTTTTCTCTTAAATAATCCTACAATCGGATGTTATAAAACATAGTGTGTCTTTCCTAGTAAATTATGCCATTGCTCTTTAATTACAAAGAGCACATAATTGAAAATTGGCAGGACATTGTAGATCCTTACAAGGTACAAATGAACGACAAAGTTAGGTTCTAGAATGCTTTGCTTTGCTTTTTTCAAATTCTGTTATCGCAAACATTAAACACAAATTCAAAGCAACGTGTGTAAAAAAATTCAACTCGGCACTAAACCGTTTTATATGATTTTCATCAAACAGCCAATCGTCAGCGCAGCAGAAACTTGAATATCTCCGCAGTTTCATGACACACAAATTTCATTTTAACATACACATTTACACAAATATACACTAATTATTGTATGTATTTTTTTCTTGTACGTCCTTAGGAAAAATAAGTTCTGCTGGCTTAGGCCATCAGAAGGGTTTTTATGCCGTATTTTGACTAAATTCGATAAAGTGTAATATCCGATTGTCGCACCATTATTTCTGCGACTTAATATTGTTCCAATTACACTCGAAACAAAATAAAACTGAAAATGTTGACTTCAGCGCCATCTCGCGGGAAAATTGCAATGAGCAACCCGTAACATTCACCTTAATACCTTAATGTTGTCATACGGGCTCCTTATTTAACGTCTTCCAATGCTAAACATTTTGTCAGTTTACTTATTTGGTCGATAGACGGCGTTGCACTGATGAAGCGTTTTTCTGAATTACGGTGTTAAGATTTTCTGCTGGAGAACGATCCTCACACGAGTTTGGATACGGTCTCTTGAAAGTCTTTTATAGAGTCTAAATTACCAATATCGCTGTTCTCTGTGTTGTCTTTAATTAGATTCGATTATTGTCCGTAAAACCAGTATTTTTATAATAGGTACTTATTATGATATAAAAGACTGGCTGTAGAGTTTCTTGCACGTTCTTTTACACAGTGATCTACTTACGTTTAAAAAATCCCAAATAGCTTCATGTTTTTGACAGACTGATCTTAACAATTCAAAAGTTATCTACCTGTAAATAAATGGTTTGAATCTTGAGTATCTCCCAAAGTAGGTACTCCCGAGATAAGAATGCTTATGTGGTATTCCAGACTATAATCTACCTCTGTGCGAAATTTCATCCAGATCCGTTCAGCCGTATTGTCGTAATTGAGTAAGAAACATCCAGCTAGCCAAACTTTCGCATTTATTAGTAAACAAAAATTAGAAGTAAGATAATAGGCTGGCATCGACCTAAGCGCACGCGAACGAATCCGCGGGCACAGCTAGTAGTAACTAAAATTATAAATGCAAGAGTTCATGTGTTTGTCACACTTTCAAATCTAAACCGATTTGTATAAATTTTGCAACAGCAATAGATTTTTTTGATGAAATCTATATGAACGCAAACAAAACAGGGAAGAATATGAAAATAAAGCTTTTTTGTAAACCATTAAAAATCAACATGATAAAAAATGTCGAACACGCATACAAATGTTGCATGTCGAATGATTCACATTAAAAATCATGAAAAAATACCTAAATGCGTTGGTACATAAATCCTTATGGAAATTTAACAATTATTTTTAATTTTCCCAATCATCAATTTTTTTTTTGCAATATTGTTTATTTTCAACCATTGATTAGATAAAGGAAACAAATTTTCGTAATTCAAACTTTTTGCATGCTTCTGATAAACAAAGACTTTTTTTTCTGGATGACATTAGTCTGTCAAAAGTACATAATACAATAATTATAATGATCTGCATTTGAGTTAAAAAATAGTTAACATCACTTTTTGCTATTAATTCTAGATGACATCATCAGCAAATTCTTCATGCAGATCTTCACCCCAACGAATGCGGGGTAGGCCAAAGAAACGTGGTGGTGGATCATCTAGCAATGGACTTAGTGGCAGCACTTCTCGAAGTGCGGCTGTGCGTGTCGGCGAAAGACGTAAAATGGCTAAGAAGGTGTTCGACCCGTCTGATAATAATGTTCCAAGCAAACGGAAAAGAGGTCGCCCAGTGGGATCACTTAATAAAAGTACGATTAAGAAAAGACTTATTTCAGCTGGACTCCAAAAATCAGATGTTGAGGGAACACCATTATCTGAAAGCCAATTATCTCTAGATGGAAGTGGCGATGAATTAGAACTAGAAGAGTCCTTACCACATGAGACATCAGGAGGAGTATGTTCCGTTTGCCTTGTGCAGAAACCTCGCGGGTCTAACGACAGACTAGTTGAGTGTCGAGACTGCAACAACAAGGCGCATTTGAGCTGTCTCCAATCAGGGTCTGGCATTTTAAAGCCTCGACCTGATAACACTTGGCAGTGCCCACATTGTAAAACTTGCGTGGTCTGTTGTGAAACCAATGATGCTGTAAGTTAAAGTTAAAATGTTTGTTTCCAAATTGTAACAAAACCTAGATTATCTCTTTGTCCATCTACTAGAGATAAAAATTTTTAGCAAAACTTACCAAATTCTTTTGTTGCAGGGCATTTTAACGGTGTGTAGCATTTGCTCTGATGCTTATCATGCCCTTTGCCATAGTCCACGCATACCTGAAAGACTGAAAGCTTGGGACCAATGGGAATGTAACAATTGCCTGGAATCTCGACCTACTGTAGTAGGATCACCTGCTATACGTCGGAGTATGGAATATAACGCACAAAGTTCGCCTTCGGTGGACCCATTCCTGAAACCACATGAGCTAGACAGAGCTCCTTCTAAACTAGAAGACTTGCCCATTGATCCAAGTATACCAGACATAACTAATTGGACAACTAATGATGTCTTTGATTATTTTTCAAAACACTTGCCTGAAGCTGCTCCAATTCTTAAAGAACAGGTAACTGCAATGAAAAACGTAGGTATTCCAACATTAAATAGAAAGGCTCATTTAAACTATGGTGGGTGTCAGATAAGTGTGCAATAATGGATATTGACCCAAATTTCTTAAGGGCGCTATTACAAAATCGAGCGCTTGCCCCGGACTAAAGCTACAAACCGCGTTTACCGAGATTTATAGTGATTGTGGGGCTGTATACAAAAATTGCTTAAAAATATGAGTTTACTTTTAAATAGACCAATTTTTTTTCATGCATTATAACAATACCTCCTTAATTATTAAATAATTTTTATTTGAATTTGGATTATACTTTCATAGATAAAAAATATAGTTTTATACGGAAAATTGTCAATAATTCTCAGTTTTACAAAATTATTTTTGGTTTATTAGTGCACGAATCGTAACAAATTGATTTGATCATTCCAAAGTAGTTGTATCATGGACATTTTTAAAATTGATTAAATTATTATATCTTCGGTGTACCAAAGCATCAAAAGATTCCCAAAAGCGTAATTTTATGAAACACCCTTTGCGGAGACAAGAAATTTACTGATGTACGTGAACAAATTGATATATTTATTTAGAACACTCCCAAGATCAACTATCAAACTTTCTTAGGCGTATTTTTGTTTTTTTTTTTTGTGCTATATATTTAAAGCATAATCAGACATCAAAACTCGAATCAAACGCTCAAATTCAAGAAAAATTGAGAAAGCGCTCTTAATAATAGGTCTTTACTTATGAAATTGCCGTTTTGCAGTACTGGCCATTTCAAATCAAAATAATTTTTGTTTCGCTAAGAATTCTAATATTTCAAATTAATTTTATTTAAAAAACATGGATTTTTTTTCCAAAAGTAGTCATTTGTTTATTGATTAGTGTTACATTTTCATCGCATTTCAATCTTTTTCGACATCATGGATACGTTAAAAATTCGAGTAATTATGGAATATGAATACCGTCGTGGCAGCAACGCGGCACAAGCGGCACGCAACATCAACGACGTTTACGGAGCTAACACTAAAAATTGTGGAAGCTGATGATACACAATCTACGGCTGAATTAGCAGCAGCTTTCGACGTTAGCGTCAAAACAATATTGGTCCATTTGCGTCAAATTGGCAAGGTAAAAAGCTTGACAAATGGGTGCCCCACGAACTGAATGATCGCCAGCGCGAAGTGATCGTCGAGACGTGTCTTGCACTGCTCAACAGACATGACATGACTCCACACAAATGAAGGAATTTTGAACCGCATTGTTACCTACGATGAAAAATGGATTCTGTTTGATAACCGCAAGCGCTCAGCAAGTTGGTTGGATCAAGGGCGGATCCAGCTTTGGCGCCAGGAGGGGGTCACATAGTCGTGGTCAAGTCAAGAACTTATAATTTAATTTTGATAACAATAGATACAAGTAAAAAGTAGGTATTTTATTAATGTACGTAAGTACTTTACTTAAAAATATTTATTCTTTATTGTACAATTGAAAAACTTAACAAATAATAACTTGTACATATTGATCTTCTCTTGAAGACATCCAGAGAAGCACTATCACGCACGGAATGAGGCAGCCTATTTATATCCCATAACCGTGGTGAATGATTTGTCATAACAGCTAGAGGTATGTCGAGGGGTATGACGCAAAACTCCGCAAAAGTGAAGAAGTGGTACGACAAGGTTTTCCAACAAACATAATAGAAACAGACAAAATACATAATTATATTTAAATAACAAAATCAATTTTTCTTTTACGTCTTCTCCCGAAACGCGTTATTACGTCATTTACGTCAATGGGTACGTTTTTATGAACGTGGAGAAGTGCCAGTCCGGTTAGGCGATCTTCAACTATATTGAAGATCTTAGCTACGATTTAATTCTGCGCAACGTAGAGAAAGACCTTTCTGCTGTCGCTACCCTGACAGGTAGTGTAGCCATAATACATAAAAATGTTCTTATATTAGTTAGGATACATATCGATGTCACAATTTAAAATAAGATCAGAAATCGACTGCGGAATGTCCTGGCTCCGCTGCCACGCCTGCCACTTCACCATCCACAGCCGATATTCATTTACAATGACAGAAACTGGAGTGTTATCTAGTAATAATGTACTCGTATAGTCGGTAGCTAGTTGTTTCACAGTTTCAATGTCTTCATTACTACATTCGCTTTTTGGCATGAAAACGCTTAGCTGAAACAAATTAAGTACATCAGGAGACAGGCGGTCCTGGAGATCACTTATTATTGAATCTATTTTGATACTATTCTGGGGCATTTAATTTCTACATCTAGCTGCTCAGCTACTTCTTTAGCCTCTTCAAAAAGCTGTCGGTAGATTACGTCCACATTTTCTCTTTTATTTTGTAAAACACTTAAAGTATCATTAATAGCGTCCGTAGCTTTTTTTAAATCAGCTGAGTTCGATTGCAGTATTCTGCTTAAAGATACAGTAGTACCTGAAAAATAAAAAGTAAGTAACTGTGACTGTAGTGCATAAACTAAGAATTTATAACCGGTATGTACTCGTAGCATAAAATATTAACAGAACAACAACATAATTTTAAAGTAGGTTTAGTATACTCGTATAAGTTCATTTGCCAAACAATAAGAAATAAAATAATTAGAGAAGTACCCACCTAATACAATCACTTAAACAGATGGAGGATATAATAAAGTCAGAACTGCGCAATGTTTGCAGCAAGCAATGCGCATCATTGGCAGTTTTTTTGTCTTGCCAAGCAGAAATCTTCTCCAGAGCGCTACAAATTTTGACTAAGTTGTCTCCTTGAAATCGAAGATGCCCATCATGCCTCTCTACCCAACGTGTCTCACAAATGCCTTGCATGGCAGCTACGAGTTCTATTTTAAAAATATCATGCCTCTTAGCGGATGCATTGGCAAATGCCACAACTTTTCTCATTGTGCCAGATGTATTGCGACAGGAAACTACTTTGGATGATCTTGCCAATGAGTTATTGAGCACATAGTTGTTGCACGGGCAACGTTTAGCTTAAATGGTTATTTTCATCAATTCTTGCACTGCACCTTTTGTATCTGATGCCATAACCGAGCAGCTGTCAGTTCCAATACCCACACACCAAGATAAATCTAAGTTAAATTTGGTACACAGATTTTCAACGATTTTCGCCAATACTACACCTGTCAATCAAGGCTCTATGTCACCTGAATTGTTGTCTTCACGTCTAAGAGCATCGTAGGTATCACAAAATGTTCCTTAATAATACCATCATGCAAATATCGGAATGATAGGCTCGGCTGTGAGATATGTGATACGAGTATATCTGTTGTTTCATCGAACAAAATTGAAAAATATTTAGCTTCCTGCACATTCTGTAAAATGTTTTCCTGGATGATTTCTGCGCAAACATCTGTACAACATGTACGTGGCGTTGGATTTTGAAGATTCTAAATGTTGCTGCAATGCAATATCGCCAGAATCAATACGGAATTTTAAAAGGGCTCTAAAATTCCCTTCATCGGCTACTACGCTGTCATAGTTCAGCAATTTACCATCGTCGCGATAGCCACGTAACGATATATTTTGATGGCCACAAAATATTGTAGTTTTTACGATTGGTCGCAAACGTTCTCTATTTTCATTTATTTGTTTCAGTCTTTGACTATTTATTTTGTTCATTATGTTAATTTCTGGTTTATGAAAACTCAATAAAAAGTTCTTCCCTGCTTCGACAGTTAATTCGTGGTATTTTTTTCGCTGGTGTGTTAGCAGAACACCATTTTCACCTAGCAAATTATCGAAAGCTTATAATGGTTCTTTTACGAGTCGACATAAAGGTGTTTTTGTCTGTATACCACCTCCAGGAGCTACGACAAACAAAGCACAGTACAGTTCCCGTCACGCAAGCTTGCCTCCGCAAAGTACGCCGCAATCGGCTGCGCAGGACGTCAATTTGACAACAAACATACAACCCCGCATGCGCGGGTAGCTCGCGCATGCGTGGATTAGCACAAACGCGCGGGTGTAGTGGCATCTCACTCGCTCGTATACGTTCGATGCATAAGCGTGTCCCGCTTGCTCAATGCAATACGACTGTGGATGCGAAAAGTGTTACACGTAGTTATTGTTTTTAATAATTTATTATGGTTATTTCTTACAGTTTGATTTGTGTTCTTGTGGTGTATGTGTTTGTTGTGTTACTTTTTGATATTTTATTGTTACTGGTAGTCTTTGTTACTTGTTTATAGTATAATACGTATAAACAAAAAAATATTTTAAGAACGTAACACTTTTTTACGCGATTGCACCTGCGCGGACTTCACTCGAAGCTAACTTCCGAGAGGCAAGCCACGCTGACGCGACCTGTACACGTTGTTATTGTTTTTAATTATTTATTTTGGTTATTTCTTACAGTTTGATTTATGTTCTTGTGGTGTATGTGTTTGTTGTGTTACTTTTTGATATTTTATTGTTACTGGTAGTCTTTGTTACTTTTTTATAGTATAATACGTATAAACAAAAAAGTATATTAGGAACGTAACACTTTTTTACGCGATTGCACCTGCCTCGGACTTCACTCAAACCTAACTTCCGAGGGGCAAGCCACGCTGATGCGAACTGTACTTGCAGTAAAGACCCTGGTCTTTATGCGACATGTCTTTATAAACACATTATAGGTAGAAAGAAATTTTAGTTTTTTAACTTAGAACTATGTTATGATATATGTTGAAGTTTAGTCGTTCCGATTCCGATTGAGGTTAGGTCTAGCTAGACGTTACGTAGTCGACAAGCGCGCACAAGTGTGGCGCGGTAAAATTCAAATTTTCGATGCGTTCGTTCCCAAACGTTTGCCATCATACAAAGTTATTATATTCATCTGCCTAGCCTTTTCCCAACTATATTGGGGTCGGCTTCCAGTCAAGCCGGATTTAGCTGAATACCAGTATTTTACGAGGAGCGGCTGCCTACCAGACCTCCACAACCCATTAACTGGGGTAACACGGTATTTCATGGCAAGACTGGAGTCAGATTTACTGGCTTCGGACTATCCGTAACGACTGCCAAAGATCTACAAATGACAGCCGGGACCAACGGCTTAACGTGCTTTCCGAGGCACGGAGGAAACTCTGTATGTTAAGATGGTCACCCATCCACAGACCAACTTTGGCAAGCGTTGCTTAACCTTGAAGATCGACCCGTGCGGCTGTTATTATCTAGCCACGAGCTCCTACAAGTTAGCTTATACAAAGTTATTATATTAAATTAATTAAATATTGAATGTATGTAGTTACATAAAATCTGTATGGTGACAAAATATATAAATAAAATCATTATGTTCAATTAGTGGTCCACCTAAGTTCTGGAACCAGCTCAGGGGGGGGTCATGACCCCATGACCCCCCCCCCCTGAATCCGCCGTTGGGTTGGATCCTGGTTCAGCACCTAAACAATGCCCTAAACGAAAACTTACCCCTGGAAAAGTGATGGTGACTGTTTGGTGGTCTAGCGCCGGTGTGATTCATTACAGCTTCTTACCAAACGGGGTGAGCATTACTGCAGATGTGTACTGTGAAGAACTGAACACAATGATGGAGAAGCTGGCACATCTCCAACCAGCATTGGTCAATCGCTCGTCTCCGCTGCTTCTGCACGACAACGCACGACCTCATACTGCACAGCAGACGGTCTCCAAGTTGCAAGAACTGGGGTTGGAAGCTCTCCGTCATCCGCCCTACTCACCAGACCTTGCGCCTACAGACTACTACTTTTTCCAGAATTTGGATAACTTCTTGGCGGGAAAAAAAATCAATACCCGAGAGGCAGTACAAAATGCCTTTGAAGAATTTGTTGCCTCCCGTCCAGCTGATTTCTTTAAGAAGGGCATCAATAAACTGCCACTGCGTTGGCAAAGATGCATTGATTGCATGGGTGATTACTTCGATTAATACAAATAAAAAATACATGAAAAAAATTCGTTTAAATTTTTTCATACGAATCGTCAATTTCATAGGTAAAGACCTAATATCAATATCAACATAAAGCTGTCCTGAATCGACTTCTATCGTACGTTATTTAGTAATGAAAAATGGTTTATAATTTATTGTTCTGGTATCTATGAAGGGAATTAGGGAAAGGTTAATGTACTTTATTTCAAGTTTGTTTTACGCCCACCATAGGACGTCGGTAGTCGGCACGTGGTCATAATACAAATAGCTTAATTTTTTTTTTACTTCTCACAAAAGAGTTGAGATAATTAGAAAGCTGAAAGACGATGAGTTCATTTAAAAGTACTGGTACTTATACGATTTAAATGGGTTACGACAGAGCCTTGGGCACATATTTATTTATGGATAATATAAATTCTAATTAAAAAAATATATTTTCAGGAATTCGATGGGCAAGCGTTGAGCATGGCGCAGCGTGCGGATATAGTGAGAGGTTTGGGCCTCCCTCTAGGACCAGCATTGGCCCTATATCGCATCATCGTCAAACTACAAACTAGAAAAGATGACTGGACTATGTGCTGGGGTTAACAACTGACGTCACTCTGTGTTGTATAATTTTCATAAGCTTAGGTGTCTATTATTAGTATTTTGTTTATCTATACTAATATATAAAGCTGAAGAGTTTGTTTATTTTTTTACTTTGGTCCGATTTGAAAAAATCTTTTAGTGTTAGGCCCGTATTACAGAACTACAATCAAGACTCAAGCATTACTTAAAACTAGTCTCAGTTGGAGTTCTAATTTTAGAACTTGACTTGAGCAGAGAAACTACAATCAATAATCACCTGAGTAATGTCTCTTTAAAATGATATTTTTTACGTATTATAGAACAGTGCTTAAGTCTTAACTGAGCTCTACTCAATGTGTCCTTATTTTAAAATTACAATCAGCTCAGAATCACTGCTTGAGGCGAGATTTGATCGTTGTTTTTGCAAGTGTAGTCGAGACCACGCTTGAGCATAGATATTCATGAAAATTGTTGTGAATTTGGAGTAAATCGAGTACCTACCTAATCAAAATGGATATATTTGCAGAAGTTTATTATAATATTTTTTTTTTTCTATAAAATTTTAAATGATTTTAATATTTGTAGTACTTAATAAGTTTCTTTCCAAAAGCGTAAAATTCTTTTTTGTTAAGATATTTCCTAACCCAAATATGAACCACACGGAACTACAATAATTATTGTAAACAATATTTTATTGTATTTCTGAAGAGTGAATGAAGTGATGAAGTTTCACAGTATTTTTTTGGATTTAAGTAAAGTCTTTATTTTCATTAATATCTTTTTTGAGTTTCATTAGAATAGGGGTGCAACACATTCAATTTTTTTTTCCGTATTTGGCAGCATTTTACTTCATAATATCCACTAGGAATCAATTAAAACAGCCACTGAACTTCACTCGAAATAATCCCGCCAAATAACTCACGTTTCACAGTTTAGCTGTCCACAGAACATAATGTACCTATGATGTACCTACTCTGAAGGGTTAAGGGTGGCTGTCAGTGTCAATAACGTCGTGTCGTCCACCTCGTCATCCGGTTTTGATCCAGTTTAATCGTACGAAAAAAAATAATTGCAATGGAAAACAAACTATTGTTCAGGGTTACCATAATAATTGCTTACTCACGTAATCAGAGATCAAAATCTCTACTCAAGCGTAGTTTCGTTTGATTTGAGTTTGAGGACAGTTCTAAAATAAACTGAATGCTTAAATCGAGATTCTTCGCTCAAGCAGTAATCGGTTGAACGCAGTTTAAGTAGTACTTGAGTAAGGTTCTGTAATACGGGCCTTAGATAGCCCTTTTATCGAGGAAGGCTATATATATCATCACGCTAAGACTAATAGGAGTGGAGCAGTAACGAAAATTGTGACGCAGACGAAGTCGCGCGGGTCAACTAGGTACTAAAATAAGGATACTTTATATTTTAATGTTTAAAATAAATACTATGTACCTACTTGTCTCACAATATTTTTTCACCCTTTGATTTAAGTTCGGTTTGGTAAAAACACAAATATTTAGGTATATATTCAGTATTTTTATGGTTTATAATCTCACTGAGTAATTATTTATTCACACTACACACATAAGATTAGTGTGTTTGGAGTAGAGAACTAAGGCAGATTTCTAAATTGTTTATTTTAGAGTTACAAACATAACTATCAAAAAGCTAACTGTATTCCAAATTTCGTCACGTTTTTCAGGTCGTAAAGAAATAAATCTCGAACAGTGTTTCAGTGGGCATATCGCTAAAAGCATTCTGTCAAAAAACCCTGCAATATAGTCCAGGCAAATTACGCTGAAAATTAGGCTAACTGCAATAATTCTTAACGACGTTAGGCTTTGACGTTAACCGACTTATTGCCATCGTCATTTTTACGCATACTTTAGCTAGGCCCCGAACATTGGATTGGACGATGACGGGCCAGGCGCGTCATGACTAGTGAAGGGGAAAAGGAACATTCTCATTGAACAATTTTTGGGTTGGAGGGCTCTGGATCCAGGAAATCAAATAAAACACGTAGCCGTTTGACACTAGCGTATAATGACTGGCAATCTTACAATACGCAACTACCTACAACACTTATTGCTTATAAATATAAATGTACCCACAGTAACTAATTGTAAAATACATTACACCTCCGCTCTTATTTCTTAAAATAATTATTAAGTTCCATTTTTAACACTTACAAATGCTAAGAATACGCACTACCTACATCGCCCTGTATACATGTTTGATTAGGTACTTATTTATACAAATTAATCTTATTTGCTGGGAGCGTATCATTGGTGGTGTCGACGTAGCATTACCACTAGGTGGGCAGGTGGCGGGAGGTTCCGGAGGTAGGACATTTACTCGGGTATCACTACTTTCATCTACCATGCCTTCCTCCTGTTGATACCTAACTGTTTACTCTGATTTCCGGAGTCGAGAACCTCCGCCAAGGTTGGCTCAGCTTGTGATGGCTCAACATTCTCACTTCCGTCTCCTAGTTCTTTGTTATTCTCCTTTATTTGGCGAGGCACATCTGACAACCGAGACCGGTGCCTAATTTGATCAACGTGTCTTTTGAAGAGTCGACCGTCACCGCTATCCACTACATACGTACGAGTACCTTCCACTTCTCTCTCGGTTCCTTTCACCCATTTATCTGATGTAACGTACTGTCTCGCCCAAACCAAATCCCCCTCGCTCAAAGTGCGTGGCTGGCGTTCCTGGCACCCTGCCTGGTGACCCTGTATCTCGCGAACCCCTTTTTTCTACTGACCTGTGCCCCCGTAACAAGACAGTAGGTATAGCTGAGATCGAAGTGAGCGTCTTTGTAGTAGCGACGCAGGAGTCTCACCAGTAGTGCCATGCACTGAGAATGTTTGTAACGCTGTATCCACATCAACCCTATCCCTAAACGCCTTTTTAATAGTCCGCTTACAAAGTTTTACCGTGTTTTCTGCCGCGCCATTAGATGCTGGGTGGTATGCAGGTGAAAAGCTTTGTCGGATGCCATTTTTTTTTTAAGAATGATCTAAACTCTTCACTTGTGGACGGAGGGCCTTGATCTGAAACTAACTCTTCGGGCAGACCAAACCTACCAAAAATAGCTCATAATAAAAGCAAAAAGCGTCATTAAGTGACGCTTTTTGCATAGGTCTGTTTCATTTCAAAAATTTATAGCTACTTTGAACTAGAATCGACCAACACAAAAAAATTTACGGCTTGATATGGACCCAGAAAATCTACATGCAACCTGGTCCACGGCTGCGTGCCCGCGCCGGTACATGTTCATGCGTGACAGGTAAAAATTCTTCTACAAATGTACATACTTGGGTACTTTTGTTTCTATCTGAGCATAAGTTTGTCTTATCAGGCAGACGTTATCACGTCTGAAACGAAAAAAAAATCACGAAAAAAAAATTGTGCGGACGCATTATCATGCGTCCGCACAATTTTTTTTTTTATCCGACGACGTAGGTACTCTATCGTATAATTGTAAGCAGACAAGAGTACCGCCCATCTCTGTAACCTAAATTGCCGCCATAGGTATTCCTACTTTGTTCCCGAATATATACCTTCATGGTTTATGGTCGGACTTCACCACAAACTTCCGACCATACAAATACTGATGATATTTTCTCACCCCAAAAACTATCGCTAGTGCCTCCCGATCAATCTGAGAATATGATCTCTCTGTTACACTAAGTGACCGCGAGGCGTATTATGCTATCGGCCGCTCGCCACTCGGCGTGATGTGCGACAACACGGCGCCCACCCCGACGCTGCTTGCGTCGGTAGTCAGCACGAGGGGCAGCTCGGCCGAGTAGTGTGTTAATACCTCACTGCTAGCTAACAATGCTTTAACTTTTTCAAAAGCGCTCCTACAATCTGCGCTCCATACATATTTTACTCGTAATCTCAAATTGTACGAAAGAGCTAAAACAGTGCTAACGTTTCTTATAAACTTAGCATAATACATAACAGTTATAATAACATATCGGATAAATAACATATCGGATAAATAACATATCGGAGCTAAGAGCTTTCATAGGCATAGTTACTATGCCTATGAAAGCTCTTAGCTCCGATATGTTCGACGGTGGCGGGGTGTTGATAATTGACTTGACTTAATCGAACAAGTATGCACACCATCTTTACTAATGACATGCCCTAAATAAACAACGGATTCAGCAAAGAATGAACACAAGTCCCTCCTTACTCGCAAGCCATACTTTTCTAATCGGTTGAAAACCTGGCATGAACACATGATTATGTGTTCCGCGCCCCGTTATCATGACGTCATCAAGAAATACGCCTACCTGCGGTAAATCTGCAAACATTGTTCCAAACGTCTCTGGAATATTGCCGGGCTAGACGCCAGGCCATACACTAATCTATTATATCGGAACAATCCTTTGTGTATGTTAATTGTCGTGTATTTTCGTGATTCATCAAGCTCATATTGAGCATAAGCTTGGGAAAGGTCTATCTTACTTAACGTTCGCCCCCGTTTAACCGAACGAGTAGATCCTCGACCGTAGATAGTGGATAGCGGTCAACTTCTATTAATTACCTTATTCAATATTAGTTTATAATCGGCATAGATCCTTATGCTGCCATCCTTCTTCACGAGGGGCACGATGGGCGTAGCCCAGTTTGAATGTTCAACCGTAGTGAGAATGCCGCCAGCGCGCGCTCCACCGAGCCTCGCAGCGCGTATGTCAGCGGGCGCGCGCACATGGACACAGGCCGCGCGACTTCCCGCAAATGAATGCCAACTTTACCACCCGTGAAACGCCCCAACCCGTCGGCGAACACTTTAGAGAGTATCTACAACTAAATGTATTTAAATCAAATTCAGATTCATTGCGAATATTATTGTTATTTACATAAGCATCATAATCCAATACTGGCAGTTGTATTTTTGACGATGCCATCTATTGTCTGGCGAGTAGCATTGTTTTACCATTTCTTATCACATACAAGTCTAATTGCATACATTTGTCTTTATATTTAACAAAAGGTTTAACAACTCCCAGTGGTTTTACATACTCGCCCGTATAATACCTCAAAACTACATTACTTTTTGTAATTTTTAAGTTACTGAATAACTCCTTATGCGCATTCATTTATACATGATACAGCACTACCTGTCACACTCAAACTTCATTACCTTGCCCTGAACCTCTAATGACACATAAATATATTGTACACTGAGTTACTGTCAACTTATTAAGTCCAATCATTATTACGAGTACCTCGTCATTGTCTTCGCTGTTCTCGACGCCCTTTGCGATCTCGGCCGCGACGGTGTAATGCTGCGTTAGACGCAGGCACATACGCCGCAGATGGCCCGGCTGGTTGCACACCCGGCCGACATAGCGCCCGAACTTGCAACACTGTTGCCGTGGCTGCTCCCGCTCCACCGCAGACGCAGCCGGCGCCGCCGCCCGGCCCGCCTGCGACCAGCCGTGCGCGCTCGTCTCGTGCTGCCGCCGCCGCCTCGCCGCGTATTAATTGTCGTCAGCTAGCAATCCACCGTCTCTTTCTCCTCACTGGTTGCGCATCTTTCTCTGCCGCCTCCATGCTCATAGCCAGACTATATCCCCTCATGAAATTCAATTTGGCCTCTGCAAACAGCCTTTGTCTAATGGTCTCGCACTTAATCCCATAAACCACCTGAGGTGCTACTCTCTAAGCTCGAAGTCCGTAGTTTCGGGCTTAGTTGCGGGCGTACTCTACTCCGCATCACCTAACCACTAAGAATGATTGATAATAGGATTTGTCATTTACTGTCAAATTGTGTTGTCATTCATTCTTAGTTCGGGTTCGGGACTAATTGTAAGTCCGTAGATGATAGGTACGGAGTCCGCAACAAAGCCCGAAACTACGGAATTCGGGCTTAGAGAGTAGCCCTCCTGGTCTCTTAAGCTTTCCTCTAGCCAGGCCCCAAACTCACAAGTTTTTGACATTCTCTTTAAAATAGTCACATAGACCGATATGTTTTCATTACTCAGCTGCTTGCGATTTCGAAACTTATAACGTTCAGCCAACTCACTTGGTTTCGGTTGTAGGTGTTTTCCCATAACAAGCGTTATCTGTTCAAAAGTTTTTGTCTTCGGTTTCGCCGGAGTACATAAATTCACTATCAACTCGTAGCTAGTCGCACTCGCAATTCAGACGGTATTATAAGTACTGTTCAAGTCGTTCAATTTACAACCTCCAATCGTCCTTGTGACAATTTTAACGTTGTTGCTATCGCTTTCACGACAAAAAACTATCACCCGCCTAATTTACACACTGTTCGTTTTAATCCTCGTCGCCACTGAACAATTCTTGAATTGGAGGGTTCTGGATCCAGGAAATCAAATAAAACACGTAGCCGTTCTACTTTCGTGTAGAAATAACTTTTGCCTCATACACGAAAGGTTAAGAACTGAGAGACTGCATAATTTAAAAGCGAGCTCGAAATTTTTTGTACCCTTTATCTAAAAGGTTTGGTTTTCTGTCATTAATATCAGAGTAGAAGTAACTTTTGCCTCATAAAGTAAAGGTTAAGAACTGAGAGATTGCATAATTAAAAAAAGCGAAGCGAGCTCGAAAATTTTTGTACCCTTTATCGGATAGGTTTGATTTTCTGTAATTAATATCTGAGTAAAAGTAACTTTTGCCTTATACAGAACAGGTGAAGAACTGAGAGATAAAATTCAAGAGGGAGCGAAGCGAGCTCGAAAATCTTTGTACCCTTTATCGGATAAGTTTGATGTTCTGTCATTAATATCTGAGTAGAAGTAACTTTTGCCTTAGGTATACACAACAGGATAAGAGATAAAATTCAAGAGCGAGTGAAGCGAGGTCGAAAATTTTTGTACCCTTTATTGGACAGGTTCGATTTTCTTTCAGTAATATCTAAATAGAAGTAACTTTTTGCCTCATACAGGAAAGGTTAAGAACTGAGAAATCGCAAAATCAAGATCGAGCGAAGCGAGCTCGATAATTTGTGCACTTCATCTCATTAGGTTTGATTTTTTACACTTAAAAAGAAGATTTTTTTTTGACAAATGCACAAAAGTTCAAGAAGTTGAATTGTCATGATTGAAGTCCTGAGCCCCAAGCACACCTGTACACTATTGGCATCAATGCTAACATCTCAAAAAAATCAGGATTGTGCAATTTATTGCTATCTACCTAAGACGTTTTAAATGTCTGGCTTTTGTATTATATGATTGACTAGTTGACCCGTGCAACTTGGTCTGCGTCACAATTTTCATTACTACTCTGCTCCTATTGATCTTAGTCGTGATGATATATAGCCTTCCTCGATAAATGGGCTATCCAACACTGAAAGAATTTTTCAAATCGGACTAGTAGTTCCTGAGATTAGCGCGTTCAAGTAAACAAACAAACAAACTTTTCGGCTTTAATTAGTACTACCTAGTTGGCCCGCGCAACTTCGTCTGCGTCACAATTTTCATTACTGCTCCGCTCCTATTGGTTTTATCGTGATGATACATAGCCTTCCTCAACAAATAACATTTTGGTGTCAGTTACAGGCATTTTTATGACTAAGTAATATAACAGGGTTATATTATTATCTCAGTTAGGTATAACTAAATACGATATAGAGGAGTTAACAAACAAGTTTTAGCCCCAATCGCAGCACTAAAGCTTTAATGGTCGACGTAATACAGCTTTGAGAGTTATAATGGTGCTATAGTATTAGCAAGTATACGTTATTGCTTTAACCTTTCTGTGACACCCAAGTCTTTATAAAAGTGTTCGCCAACTCCTTTTATCACTAATTGTTTTGTATAGTTATTGCAACGAAATGTTTTATACCACTTAATGTGCTATATTGACTACTAACCATTTCCGACATCCACGAGTTTTATTTGCGTGTGTACCTCCAAATTGGTGACCCCGACGTGATCGAGACGCAACTATACAGCGAGGAGGTACCTACAGCAGTGAACGTGGATGTCGGAAATGGTTTCTATTCGTTACTATTTGCAATACACAATATATATAATGAGAGCTCACGCTCGCTGGCTCGAATGTTCAGTCTGTTGAGTCTGTGTCAATTTTACACTCTGGCGGCAGACTTATGTCTCGCGCCGGAAACATTTGGTGTTGCCACCCAAAATATTGTTAACGGTGTTGCGACATAATACGCCACAACCACCCCCCTACGGGAACGTGGAACCGGACTTCAGCAGTGAGCCACGCTGAGATCTTCAGCCTGCCCAATCCGACTACGCCGCAACGTTTTCCAGGCTGGTTTTACCACTTACCGCCGGGAAATTCGCTGAACGAGAAGTTGCCGAGTAGATACCTAGGTACCTACCTAACTGCTCACACCGGCCTCTGCGTAAGTCAGAAGGCGCAACAACGGATTGCAGCAAGTTTGTGCTATTTAGTGCATCATTCGCAAGCAGTTTTCATCATCTTACGTACATCCTACGCATCATTTTCGTTTTTTGAATGTTCCGAGGCCATCGACCCGGAAACGGAACTCCATCAAGACGCTACCTATCTCGACGCCATGCGCTACCTATCGGGGAGTAGCGGAACTTCCCGATTTATGATCGAATGAATGATTGAACTGTCGTCGGCCCGATACGTCAATGTCATCGCAACGCGGGATCTTGAAGACTTGAAAATACGATTAACTTTCCCCTAAATAATTAGTGCCTGCATGTGCATCTTACTAAAAAACTAACTTTGTGCTCGGTGGTTTCAAATGTAAATAACAATAGCATTTTTATCTTTATTTTTACACATGTTCATGTTTGTTTACATATTTTTCGTATTGGTTTTTCGTGTGTGTTTGTTTAAAAGTTAGCACTGGCTGAGGCTTGTATTAATGGTAAAAGGTATTGAATGTTATATCAATAAGTCGTTTGAACTTTTCATTCGTTTGCGTGAATTATTTCTGTACATAATTATCTGCAGCACATGCTTATTTACCTTGCGCATTCTGTACATACCTCGTGTTTTTATAGTTATAAGTTGCTTGTTATAGTTTTAAGCAACCTGACTGAGTGGTAACTGTAACTTGAACATTTACTTCGTTTTATAATATATTTATACATTTGTTATACACATATTTGACATGGAGAGCCAACAAATTGAGGAGAGACTCAACCAAATTCTGGCTTACAATGAAAGGCTAACACAACAAAATGCGGACTTGCGAGCACAATTAAATGCCCATAGTGTGCAGAATCCAGCAGCATATGCAGTCCGTCCTAAACTGCCTCCTTTTTGGCTCGAGCATCCTGCTGGATGGTTTGCTCATCTAGAATCACAGTTTGTTTTATGCAATATTTTGGTTGATGAAACCAAATATAATTATGTTATTGCTCAATTTGATTCCAGGATCTCTCATGAAGTCGAGGATCTGGTCACTAACCCTCCTCCAAAAGGTGGCCGGTATGAATGGATAAAGGAAGAAGTTATTAAGCGTTTTTCCACTTCTGAGTCACAAAAGGTCAGACAACTGTTGTCAGGTGAGGAGCTTGGTGACCGGAAACCTACCCAGTTTCTTCGTCATCTGAAGTCTCTAGCTGGTAAGTCTTTCCAAGATAATACAATAATCAGAGAACTGTGGCTACAACGTCTGCCTAAACACATACAGGCAATTTTGACTGCCCAAGGTGACCTCACCTTGGACAAAGTTGCCGACCTGGCTGACAAAATTTTAGAGGTCAACTCTGTCTCTGTCAACGCCATTTCTCCTATTCCAGCTAGTGCCCCTGACCTCGCTGCCCTTACTGTGCAAGTTCAAGAACTTGCACGTCAGGTGGCTGTTTTAACTACAGGACAGTCCAGTTCTGGACAACGGTCTGGTTCTAGGTATTGTAGAACTCTCGCTTGTAGCTATTGCGAGAGGGGTTGTTGAATCAGTTAAAAACAGATTATTTCAGAGAAGAATTATATATTTTACGTGCTTTCAACCTCAGGGCAAACAATCGAATCCCTTATAAAAAAACTCACACTTCTTTATGACATCACATTCGAATTCTAACTTTATTATTCTTAACTCTTTCAAGGCTTATGTCATTGAGGTTGCACCTCCCAAAGAGGATCTCTGCATGAGCTACCCCCCGAAGAATGGAGGATAGTAAGAATGATTTTCTTGCAATCATACATTCCCAGCCTTGGAAGAGTCAAGCACCTACCTACTCCTAACCCGAAGTCCCTGCCTAAGTGGCGACTCTTCGTAGACACTTTGACACCTACTTCAATAGAAGCAGTTTCAGTCATACCCTGCGCTGGGCAATATTCTTTATATTATTATGCGCCATTTGCGCAATAGCTTAAAGCAGTTATGCTGAAACCCTGCTGCAGTAAAACGCCACAAAAACCTGCAACACATTGTCGGACGTAAACAAAATCGATGCGACAATTCACATCTATCCAGAAGGGATTGAATTGATTAGATTTACCCTAACTAATCTATGTGGTTGCTCGTCGGATGATCCTAATCTGCTAAAGTTTTTAAATTTTAACTTTGAACTTACTCCAGTGATTCTAATACATAAGAATCGTAATCAATTGCCTCCATAATCAGTTTAACCAATGGTGATAACTAGCCACCCTTCGCGAAGGTTATACCTCGTATGCAAAGTTAGTTTAACCGCCCATGAAGTTCTTTACTGGCGTAAAATTAATCGCGAAAACTCTACCTTCAACATCACTGGAATGAGTTCACCCTAGCTAATACTATTTAAACGCGCTCTTCACAAATCTGGGAGCGCCCTCGAAGTCGTCGATCACGTGCACGTCCTTTTTCGAATGTACATGAAAAAAAGCCTTCATTCAACAACTTATTCATCCTACCAAGCTAAAATAATGCTTATTTACATGGAATTATAACTAACATCTGCTAACCGCGATCTAACATAAAATGGTTTCAACCTATTTACATGGACAATATCTATAAATCTCCCATTACCAGGTTTACTTATTACATAGTTTACTTCCGAAATTCGCCTAACTATCTTGTACGGTCCCTTATACAACCTACAAAGTTTCGTGCTTCTACCCATTTGCCGCCTAGGAGTATAAACCATCACCAGTTGGTTCGCTACGAAATGCCTAACTTTCGCTTTCCTATCATAGATAATTTTCTGTCTAACTTGCGCCTTTCTTATGTTATATATAGCACTTCGTGACAGTTGGGCTTTCATATTGAGTCGTCGTACGAAATCTACCGATTGACTCTGTTCCCCAGTGTTGGCCGTTAAGTCTGTTAGGAACGATGGTTCCGCAGCATATAATAAGACGTACGGTGACATTCTGGTGCTAGACTGTTTACTGGTATTATATGCGAAACACACTAGTGGGACATAACTACACCAATTTCTTTGATCTGCGGCTACATACATGGACAACATCTGGGTCAGCGTCCGGTTAAAACGTTCTACCAGACCGTTCGAAGCTGGGTGAAATGCTGTAGTGAAACGTGACTTCGCCTCGAAATATTTAACTGTATCTCTCACTAAATGAGACGTAAAGACCGACCCTCTATCTGACACTATCTCTTTGACACCACCATATCTACAGAAAATCTCATCAATTAGGAACTCGCTAATACTTTGTGCTGTTACCCTGGGAACCGCTTTGCAGACTGCATATCTCGTTGCATACTCTACACTAACTATAATATACCTATTACCTTTCAACGATTTCCTAAACGGTCCTAAAACGTCGACCCCTACTTTCTCCATCAACTGGCTTACCGCAATGGGTTGTAATTGGGCCACTTGCTTACAACCCTTCCGCTCCTGACACAACCGACAACTCCTTATATAACTATCTATCTCCTTCTCGGCATCCTTTATATAATATCTCTCTCTAAATTTACCTAATGTCTTAGCTAGCCCTAAGTGTCCACCTGACCACGGATCATCATGCAACTCCTTCAATACTTCCCCTAGCAAACATCTTGGGATCACTGCTAACTTCCGAATCTTATTTAATCTTCTTGCTTCCTTACATAACACACCATCTATGATTCTAAAACCCTTGAGTGTGCTTACCCTGTTCATCATCAGTCTATCAAACCAGCATCTGCAGAACTCATCTCGCAGCTGCTCTTCCCTAAATCTTACAACCTCTATTTTATACAATTGCATGCCATCCTCTAAGTGTTTCTCGGACATCTTCGGCCCCTCCTCTTCTTCAGCTAACGGATTCCTACTTAAAAAATCTGCTATGACATTGTCCTTCCCTGCACAATGAACTATATTGAAATCATACGCTTGGATACACAGCGACCACCTAGCCAACCTTCCATTCATATCCTTTCTGTTCCTTAACCAGCAAAGAGCCTTATGATCAGTCATCACCTGAAAAGTTAAACCCCATAGAAAATGTTTGAAGTAATTTAACGCCCACACTAACGCAAGACACTCTTTCTCCGTGGTTGAATACTTCTTTTCCCCGTCGCTTAATTTCCTCGATGCATATGATACCGGAAACATTACTTCCTTACCCTGCATTAGACAACAGCCGACTGCTTCATCGCTGGCATCCACATATAATCTAGTGATAACATCTTTATCAGTCGAATAAAAATGCAAAATGGGTGGAGACTCCAAAATCTTTATTATCCTCCGAAATGCTTCTTCCTCCATATTACCCCAACTAAATGTTTTGTTTTTTTTTAGGAGTTTTGTTAGTGGTAATACAATCTGTGCAAAATTATTAATAAACTTTCTATAATAAGAAAACAACCCTAGGACCGATTTAACTTGCTTTGTATTATTAGGTGATTTCAAGGTTTTTAAAGTCTGTAATTTTTTATTGTCGGGTCTAACTCCTTCGCCCGAGATCTCATGTCCTAATACTGAAACTATACTATACCCGAAACTGCACTTGCTTGGTTTAAGAGTAAGGTTAGCCTTCTTCAAACGTACTAAAACCTCTTCTAACGATTCCATGAATTCATCAAAACTATTTCCCCAAACAAGTATATTATCTACGTAACAAATTGCGCTTTTGTATTTTATTCCGGCTAGTACTTTGTCCATTACCCTTTGGAAAACAGCTTGACTAGTCTTGAGTCCAAAAGGTAAGACATTGAATTCATAAAGACCTGAGGAAGTAATAAATGCCGTTTTGTGCTTATCCTCCTCACGCAGCCGATGCTGCCAATAGCCCGAATTTAGATCTAAATCCGCAAAATATTTGGCCCCTGCTAGATAAATCATAATATCGTCGATAATTGGTAACGGATAGCTATCTGTTATTACTTTTTTATTTAACTTCCTATAATCTACACAAAACCTCCATGATTGATCTGGTTTTTGTACCAATACCACTGGCGACGCGTAAGCGCTTCGTGATTCCCGTATGACGTCATTAGCTAACATTTCCGTAACCTGTGTATTTATTATGTCTCGCTGTTTGGGGGAAACTTTATACGGTGGGTGATGAACTGGTATATTGTCTACAGTTCTAATAGGAATTTCTTCTATGCTACAATTACCCAATTCTGAGGACTTGAACGCGAAGTTATCTCTATATGAGGTAAGAAGGGTATTCAATCTGTTTCTTTTCTCCGGTTCTAAATCTAAGTTAACATTAAGTCCGTTAATTACAACATTATTAAAATTTGTCTTTGATATAAAATCATCGTCAGAGCTCTTAATTAAATTTGAAAAATACAAATAATCGGCTTGCGATACAGAGTTCGTACGCCCTTCCACCTTCGTTCCATGCTCCTTCCTGATGTTGTTACATAAAACAGTTTCATCATTCTGGTCATAGGCTACAACTACACGTGATTCTGGCATAGCATTCTGGTTGGCACATTTATAAAAATTTATACGAATTCTCCCCATTAAAGTAATACATTCATGGTAAAAATCAATGACCGCTTTGTATTTATGAAGGAAATCCTGTCCCAGAACCAGTCTCTGGCTAATGTTTTTAATAATCAGGAACTCGTTCACAAAGACACTAGAGTCCACTAAGAAGCTCATCTCCGTTAACCCGACTACTTCCAAATATGAACCCGAAATGGACTTCACCAAATGATTCGCCACGTCACTGGTACGTCTAATATTGAGATCCAACGCCAATTGTTCTGATATACACGAAATTGATGCTCCGGTGTCTATCAGAGCAGGATGGGCCCGATCAGCTATCATAATACTAATAATAGGATTGAGGTCACCGCATTTGTTATTTTTCTCCGGGAGTTGATTTCTTTTGGACACAGCCTGCAACTCCACTTCTTCATTTATTGACTGTGCCCTTCCATGTTTGGGTGGTTATCAGTACGTGGGCTTCTTGAGCTGGGGGTAAATGGGAAACGGTTATTTCTGTAATTAGACTGTTGCCTCGGTCGCAAATTATACCTCGGCGTATGATATAACTCCGTATCTCCAGCTGGGTGCGGTGTCGACCTCGATGCGGTTGGTCCCGGGCTCGTTGGCCTCGGTGAAGCTGGGAATCCCGGTGCTCTAGCTGGAAAACGATCAAAACTGACCCGTGGAGGGTGCAAGGAAAAATTTGCCCGGTCGGATTGTGTTTCCCCAAATATTTCTTTTATTTGGTCAATGGTGGCCCGTAGCTCGGCCTTTGAGCTATACAACCGGGTCCCCAATTTCAATTTATAATGCATGTTTATCCCCTTTAGGAATATTTTAATGAATATTTTCTCATCCGAAATCCCGGATTGCAACCCGTAATCAGCCAATCTATAATAAAATGCGACTATATCTTCTTTAGTGTCTTGTCGCGCATTATAGAACTTTTCAACGAAATCTATACCTGACGGGAACTCCGCCTGTAGGCTGTCGCACATGACTTTAAAAGACATATTTTCTTTGTAGATAAATTTGAAATATGCTAGGGCTGGCCCGTCCAGATATGCACCCATAATGAGGGCTAAATCGCTTTCTGGCCATCTATTTATGGCAGCGATTTGGCGAAACTGAGTGAGGAAATCGCTGAATGAGCATGAGGAACCCGTACCCGTGAAGGATACTACTTTCGCCATCTTATTTCGTATAATTACTAGTAACCACTTATCTTTGTAACTATTCAGACGTCGGGGTATCGCCTGACCATCAAATTTCCGCAGCCTCTGGAATAACAACGGGGGACAGCTCCTTATCCTGCGTAGCGTACACGCTTGGAAATTTTCCTCGTACAGATTTGAATCTATAAAATTGGGAGTTTCTTCATGCACTTTTATACTTTACGCAGTGCACACGCGTAATTTACCCGGCGCCTCCACCACTTGTAGAACTCTCGCTTGTAGCTATTGCGAGAGGGGTTGTTGAATCAGTTAAAAACAGATTATTTCAGAGAAGAATTATATATTTTACGTGCTTTCAACCTCAGGGCAAACAATCGAATCCCTTATAAAAAAACTCACACTTCTTTATGACATCACATTCGAATTCTAACTTTATTATTCTTAACTCTTTCAAGGCTTATGTCATTGAGGTTGCACCTCCCAAAGAGGATCTCTGCAGTATCGTCAACCTAGATCCAGATCTGCGTCCCAGGTGGCCCAACAGCCTTTCTGTTGGTACCACCATAAATTTGGTGCAAAAGCAAGTAAATGTACCAAACCATGCTCTTGGTTGGGAAACCAACAGAACAATCTGTAGCAGCGGCGACCGATTGTTTCAATAGTAGCCGCTTATTTGTTGTGGACAAAGACACCAAGTTCCGATTTTTGTTGGACACTGGATCTGACATTTGTTGTTTTCCTAAAAAATTGCTAGGAAGCAAAAGAGCAGATCCAAATTACAATTTATGTGCAGCAAATGGCAGTTCCATAAAAACTTATGGCTGTCATACCTTTACACTCAATCTTGGTCTCCGCCGTGCCTTCAAATGGAACTTTGTCATAGCTGATGTTGATACCGCCATCATTGGTGCTGACTTCATGGCCTTTTACAAGCTACTTCCCGACTGCAGAAACAAAATAATACGCTGCGGAGTTACTGGTCTCACTGCTCCAGCCTCTGTAGCCAAATTCAACCAGCTCAGCGTAAAAACCGTTAAAATTGGAGAATCAGAATTCCACAAAATTTTATCTGAATTTCCAGCTATCACGAGACCCCCCGGCATCCATCGCGAGGTGAAGCACAACACGGTGCATTACATCAAGACGACCGACGGCCCACCCGTGGTGTCTAAGCCGCGCCGCCTCGCGCCGGACAAACTGCGCGCAGCGCAGAAGGAGTTTGCGGATATGGTGCAAACTGGCACCACTCGCCCTTCCAAGAGTCCATGGTCCTCACCACTGCATTTAGCCCCGAAGAAATACTCTTCATGGCGCCCTTGCGGCGACTATAGAGCGCTGAACGCTCGGACTATACCGGATAGGTATCCCGTGCGCCATATAGGGGATTTTGGTCACGCTCTCGCTGGTTCCACCATCTTTAGTACTATTGATTTAGTTAAGGCATATCAACAGATTCCGGTGGAGCCAGCTGACATCTGCAAAACTGCCATTATAACACCGTTTGGCTTGTATGAATTCCCCTATATGACGTTTGGACTCAGAAATGCTGGACAAACATTTCAGCGTTTCATTGATGAAATTGTCCAGGGTTTGGATTTTTGTTTCCCATATGTCGATGACATCTTAATATTTAGCAGGGACGCCACGGAGAATTGTAACCACTTACGCACGCTCTTTGAACGATTGGCTAACTACGGTGTAGTAGTTAATCCAACAAAGTGTGTGCTAGGTACATCCGAGGTTATTTTCCTCGGTTATAAAGTCTCCAGTGATGGCATAAGCCCCCCGGAAGAAAAAGTCCAAGCCTTGAAAGATTTCCCCCTTCCTAAAACAGCCCAAGGTCTCCGCAGGTTCTTGGGCATGTTAAATTACTACCGACAGTTTCTGCCCAATGCCGCCGAGACTCAAGCCCCGCTCATTGACTTCCTTACAGCTACAAAGCTTAAGGGAGCCAAGCCAATGCCCTGGACTCCTGAACTGGAGCACGCTTTCACTGCATGTAAGAACAGCCTCTCTCAGGTCACTAGGTTAGCACATCCCGTACCTAACGCCCCATTGGCGTTGTACACAGATGCTTCTGGCACACAGGTGGGCGCGTGCTTACAGCAGCAAAGTGAACAGGGCTGGCAACCACTTGCTTTTTTCAGCAAGAAGCTTACAGCGAGTCAGTCAGTGTGGCCAGCGTATTATAGGGAACTGTTGGCAGTATATTTGGCGGTGCAGCATTTCCGGCTTATATTAGAGGCACAACACGCCACAATATATACGGATCACAAACTTCTGTTGTATGCATTCAAGCAACGCAGAGAAAAGCTGCCACCCAGCCAACTTAATCAGCTCACCTTTATCTCCCAATTTACTACCGACATACGGCACGTAAAGGGAGACGACAACGTCGTCGCCGACACGATGTCGCGCATCGAAGCCGTCTCGCTCGAGTGCGATTATACCACATTGGCTCGAGCACAAGACGCCGACGATGAGTTAAAAACCTTATCAGACTCGTCTCTCAATGTGCAACATACTTTAATTCCAGGCACGGACACCACCGTCCAGTGTGACGTCTCAACAGGCAAACCGCGCCCCTACTTGCCAGCACCGCTGCGCCGCGCCGCCTTCGATCGCCTGCACGCGCTCAGCCACCCCGGTGCTCGCGCCAGCGCGCGCCTTGTGGCACAGCGTTATGTGTGGCCTGGTGTTGCGCGCGACTGTCGCGCCTGGGCAAAAGAATGTCTCAACTGTCAGCGCGAAGGTGACGCGCCACGTGTCCGCGCCACTCGGAACTTTTGCCGCTCCGTCATCCAGGTTTCGCCATGTCCACTTGGACATAATCGGCCCTCTGCCCACATCGAGAGGCTATTCATATTGCCTGACGGCGATCGACCGTTTCTCTCGATGGCCCGAGGCTTGGCCGATGGCTTCGATAACTGCCGAGGAGGTAGCTGATCGATTCGTTGAGGGTTGGGTTGCACGCTTCGGCGTTCCCACTACAGTCACGACTGACCAAGGCCGTCAATTCGAGTCGGACCTTTTCAAACGGCTCATGAATGTTGGCGCGACCGAGCGAAGGCGAACCACCAGCTACCATCCTCAAGCTAACGGCATGATCGAGCGCTTTCATCGACAACTGAAAGCTGCTCTCATGTGCCAAAGCGACACCTGGCACCGAGCCCTACCCATCGTGCTTCTCGGCATTCGATCTGCTTTGAAAGAGGATCTCGAGTGTTCGGCTGCCGAACTTATTTATGGGGAGCCGCTTCGCCTACCAGGAGAGTTCCTGATAGCCAGCACCCCCAATAACACTGACAACGCCAACGATTTTGTGACAGTTCTGCGCACGAAAATGGCCAATTTGCGTCCAATTCAGGCGTCGCGACACACGCAACCGACGTCGTTTATTTTCAAGGACCTTCAGGATGCCTCTCATGTTTTCCTGCGAGACGATACTGTTCGCCGTGCACTGCAGCCGCCCTACACTGGACCCTACAAGGTAATGTCACGGACCGAAAAGTTACTCGACATTGACATTGCAGGTAAACGCGTGACGGTCAGTATCGACCGCGTGAAGCCTGCATACATCGCACCTGACTTAGCGAGCGACCTCTCCCGGATAACCACTCCGCAACAGACCGCAGCGCCTGCGCCTGCCATGCAAGCGCCTTCCGCGCCCGCGCTACCTGCGCCCTCCGCGTCTGCACAGCCGACTATGCCCCCTGTAGCACAACAACCAGTTACCACCCGGTCAGGTCGCACTGTTAGATTTAAGGATAGGTTAGATCTTTAGCTTAAGTTTTGTTTTTAACTTTTTTGTTTCCTATCTGGTGTAATCTACTTCGTGTGTATTATTTTTTATTTTATTTTTTCCTGCTTAAATAACTTGTTATTTTCTCCGTAGGGGGGTGGTTGTGGCGTATTATGTCGCAACACCGTTAACAATATTTTGGGTGGCAACACCAAATGTTTCCGGCGCGAGACATAAGTCTGCCGCCAGAGTGTAAAATTGACACAGACTCAACAGACTGAACATTCGAGCCAGCGAGCGTGAGCTCTCATTATATATATTGTGTATTGCAAATAGTAACGAATAGAAACCATTTCCGACATCCACGAGTTTTATTTGCGTGTGTACCTCCAAAAACTTATAATTTAATTTTGATAACAATAGATACAAGTAAAAAGTAGGTATTTTATTAATGTACGTAAGTACTGTACTTAAAAATATTTATTCTTTATTGAACAATTGAAAAACTTAACAAATAATAACTTGTACATATACACGTACATATTGCCATCTTCTCTTGAAGACATCCAGAGAAGCACTATCACGCACGGAATGAGGCACCCTATTTATATCCCATAACCGTGGTGAAATATTTGTCATAACGGCTAGAGGTATGTTGAGGGGTATGACGCATTACTCCGCAAAAGTGAAGAAGTGGTACGACAAGGTTTTCCAACAAACATAATAGAAACAGACAAAATACATATATTTAAATAACAAAATCAATTTTTCTTTTACGTCTTCTCCCGAAACGCGTTATTACGTCATTTACGTCAATGGGTACGTTTTTATGAACGTGGAGAAGTGCCAGTCCGGTTAAGTGATCTTCAACTTTAGAAGATCTTAACTACGATTTAATTCTGCGCAACGTAGAGAAGGACCTTTCTGCTGTCGCTACCCTGACAGGTAGTGTAGCCATAATACATAAAAATGTTCTTATATTAGTTAGGATACATATCGATGTCACAATTTAAAATAAGATCAGAAATCGACTGCGGAATGTCCTGGCTCCGCTGCCACGCCTGCCACTTCACCATCCACAGCCGATATTCATTTACAATGACAGAAACTGGAGTGTTATCTAGTAATAATGTACTTGTATAGTCGGTAGCTAGTTGTTTCATTTAAATGTCTTCATTACTACATTCGCTTTTTGGCATGAAAACGCTTAGCTGAAACAAATTAAGTACATCAGGAGACAGGCGGTCCTGGAGATCACTTATTATTGAATCTATTCTGATCCTATTCTGGGGCATTTAATTTCTACATCTAGCTGCTCAGCTACTTCTTAAGCCTCTTCAAAAAGCTGTCGGTAGATTACGTACGTTACATTTTCTCTTTTATTTTGTAAAACACTTAAAGTATCATTAATAGCGTCCGTAGCTTTTTTTAAATCAACTAAGTTCGATTGCAGTATTCTGCTTAAAGATACAGTAGTACCTGAAAAATAAAAAGTAAGTAACTGTGACTGTAGTGCATAAAGTAAGAATTTATAACTTAATATAAACGGTATGTACACGTAGCATAAAATATTAACAGAACAACAACATAATTTTAAAGTAGGTATAGTATACTCGTATAAGTTCATTTGCCAAACAATAAGAAATAAAATAATTTAGGGAAGTACCCACCTAATACATCACTTAAACAGATGGAGGATATAATAAAGTCAGAACTGCGCAATGTTTGCAGCAAGCAATGCGCATCATTGGCAGTTTTATTGTCTGGCCAAGCAGAAATCTTCTCCAGAGCGCTACAAATTTTGACTAGGTTGTCTCCTTGAAATTGAAGATGCCCATCATGCCTCTCTACCCAACGTGTCTCACAAATACCTTGCATGGCAGCTCCGAGTTCTATTTTAAAAATTTCATGCCTCTTAGCGGATGCATTGGTAAATGCCACAACTTTTCTCATTGTGCCAGATGTATTGCGACAAGAAACTACTTTGGATGATCTTGCCAATGAGTTATTGAGCACATAGTTGTTGCACGGGCAACGTTTAGCATGAATGGCTATTTTCATCAATTCTTGCACTGCAGCTTTTGTATCTGATGCCATAACCGAGCAGCTGTCAGTTCCAATACCCACACACCAAGATAAAATTAGTTAAATTTGGTACACAGATTTTCAACGATTTTCGCCAATACTACACCTGTCAATCGAGGCTCTATGTCACCTGAATTGTTGTTTTCACGTCTAAGAGCAGCGTAGGTATCACAAAAAGTCACAAAATGTCCCTTAATAATACCATCATGCAAAATGAATGATAAATAAATGAATGTGGAATGATAGGCTCGGCTGTGAGATATGTGATACGAGTATATCTGTTGTTTCATCGAACAAAATTAAAAAATATTTAGCTTCCCGCACATTCTGTAAAATGTTTTCCTGGATGATTTCTGCGCAAACATCTGTACCTACAACATGTACGTGGCGTTGGATTTTGAAGATTCTAAAGGTTGCTGCAATACAATATCGCCAGAATCAATACGGAATTTTAAAAGGGCTCTAAAATTCCCTTCATCGGCTACTACGCTGTCATAGTTCAGCAATTTACCATCGTCGCGATTGCCACGTAACGATATATTTTGATGGCCACAAAATATTATAGTTTTTACGATTGGTCGCAAACGTTCTCTATTTTCATTTATTTGTTTCAGTCTTTGACTATTTACTTTGTTCATTATGTTAATTTCCGGTTTATGAAAACTCAATAAAAAGTTCTTCCTTGCTTCGACAGTTAATTCGTGGTATTTTTTTCGCTGGTGTGTTAGCAGAACACCATTTTTAGCTAGCAAATTATCGAAAGCTTATAATAGTTCTTTTACGAGTCGACATAAAGGTGTTTTTGTCTGTACACCACCTCCCAGGAGCTACGACAAACAAAGCACAGTACTTGCAGTAAATACCTCTTTATGCGACACACAGTTTCTGTTCCGTGATGCGACATGTCTTTATAAGCACATTATAGGTAGAAAGAAATTTTAGTTTTTTAACTTAGAACTATGTTATGATATATGTTGAAGTTTAGTCGTTCCGATTCCGATTGAGGTTAGGTCTAGCTAGACGTTACGTAGTCGACAAGCGCGCGCAAGTGTGGTGCGGTAAAATTCAAATTTTCGATGCGTTCGTTCCCAAACGTTTGCCATCATACAAAGTTATTTTATTAAATTAATTAAATATTGAATGTATGTAGTTACATAAAATCTGTATGGTGACAAAATATAAAAATAAAATCATTATGTTCAATTAGTGGTCCACCTAAGTCCTGAAACTAGCTCAGGGGGGGGTCATGACCCCCATGACCCCCACCCCTGAATCCGCCGTTGGATTAACCTGTAATAAAGGGTTTAACTAAAGCTTATTGTGTTAGGCAGTACTCTTTTAAAGACGTTCTAAAGGTATTGGTGTCAAATAACGCAAGTATGGGTCGTTTTTAACACTAACCTCACTTTTGTAAAGTTCGCCATTGTTTTGGTAACCTAACAATTAATATTATTTCGAGTTATTCAACATTTGACTACAATATACAAAATTTCTTACCTTTTATTTCTTACTTTTCTTTTCTTCTTTTTCATACCTTTTCTTTTAAATCTTTAATAAATCCTAGGCGCGTTAAAATTGAGATGAGAAACATGGTATACAATTACCGTGAAATCATAAGGGCAGTAATTTTTCAGTTCACATACTTAAATAATTTAATATTCCATAATATTATTCTGCTGTGTTGAATAATGGATGACATAACACTTCCACTACGAACAGATTTAATTTTAGTAAGGTTACAGGCTTTTTCAATCTTGACGTGCGGCCGGCCTATCCCCCCCCCCTCCTATATACGCCAATGAATAGGACAGTGGGGTGCTAGTTAAGACTAGCAGCTATACAAAACTTTATTAATTGTTTGATTCTGGACTTTGCAATAGGTTTTTATTTTTAAATAAAAGTCGATGATCCATTCAACCTGGATATACATATAAAAAATCAGCTCTTTAATGAATAATCAATATAAACCATAGTGATTTAAATAAAAAAAGTTAATTGTACCTACTTTAGCAAGGATTATAGAATCAAGAAGTACTTTCCTCCTATAAAGTGCTATGAATAAGTAATTTTAGTAGACAAATATTTATTTTTGGTACCTACCAGCTGACCCGCAAAAGAACCAAGGTTACCGACATAACCCGAAGGATCGCCAAACTAAAGTGGCAGTGGGCAGGGCACATTGCTCGCAGAACAGATGGTCGAAAAGTTCTGGACGGGCGACCGCGTATCGGAAGACGCAACGTTGGAAGGCCTCCCCATAAGGTGGACCGATGACCTGGTGAAGGTCGCGGGTAGCCGATGAATGCAGGACGCGCAGGACCGGTCGTTGCAGCGACACTTGGGGGGGAAGCCTATGTCCAGCAGTGGACATCTTTCGGCTGATATGATGATGACCAGCCTATGATAAATAATAAAAATCTTCTAGCGTATGCTATTCACATAATATGAAGTGAGTGATTAATTTAAAGTGGAATTGAAGAACCAACCTTAATTTTCAATTAATTTAAATGGACAAAGATTCATATCATCACGGAACAGAAAAAACAGGTTGACAGAAAAAACAAACTGTTGTTTCTGTTCTGTGATATCATGATACCAAAATCACCACTATTCCATTCCTCCCGGAATTTGATTGAATAATTTGAACAAATAGCGGCCATTGTGACTTAACCATGATAGTTCTAGATATAAGTAAGGTGCTATAATAATACCCTCGCAGACTATATATTAGTCTTCTATAAAACTGTAGTACATTACTTTGCTCTATTATCAATAGTTGCCGCAGCGTACGCGATATAAGGATTTTTTTGGTAAGTATTTTTTCACACCTTGTGTTACATTATTAAAGTTTTCAAACTAACTTTTTGAAAATAGTCTAAAGCCTATGTTCATCACGGATAACTCAAATGGTCAAAGAATTTTTCAAATCGGTCGGTTTCAGTAGTTTCGGAGTCTATTCATTTCAAACAAACATACAAAAAAACAAACAAATCTTTCCTTTTTATAATATTAGTGTAGTAGATCTGGTAAACCCGGTACCTTTGGGTATGCAGACATTAGCACTGTTGCTGAGAGATACGTAGGTATACAACGCACGAGCTGGTGGGTCGCATCCGATTTCGCCGGGAGGCTATGGTTGAGCGCTCGAACTTGTCCTTACAGGCTGTCTCTGAATTAGGCAAGTTTAATGCTGCTAAGACCCAGGCGAGTCTGTTTTCCGCTAAAAAGGGCCAATACCAACCAGCTCCATCTTCCCGAGGTGTAACCGTGCCAATAATCGACCGACTTGAACAGCTGATACGCACCATAAAACGTCCGTGACGTCACTTCTGTCTGTCTACTTGGGTTGAGTAGGCACCACTACGGTACGTAATAAGATGCTGGGGCTACTTCTGAAAGAATATGTTCGCGATGGCTAGGTCAGACAGCGCAGGTCCTGAGTGTACGGACTCCCTCTGCATTTAGTTGACCATAACCAAAACCACCGTGAACACATCCGTGCTGACTTACGTGACCGTTGAGGCCCCCCCAACAATCGTTGTGTGGCGACGCCCTAGCCCGAGTACCCTTTCTTAACTTATCCTTGTCTATATTTGTATTTGACCCCATACACCCCCTTAATAATATAATTCATTTTCATAATTTGCTATTATTAATTTTTTTACCGAGGAAATAAGTAGGTACCTAAATGACTTTCCAGTTTTTAAAACAGGAGACCAGAGTTCAGGGTAGAGTCAAAAGATACTTCTTAACCAAAATGAAACTCATTTATTGTTTTATTGTCTTATACTTAACTAAGCACCATCTAGGAAAACAACTGTAAACTTGACTATAACATTTAGTTTGTGGCAGGCAAAAAATACATTTGTCATTTTTTCTGTAAGGAAACAGTAATAATTTACATGACACCTTTTTTTTGGGTATTGATAGTGAGTTATTAAATGAGGGTTTTATTAGTATGAGGCCAAGACCATGGAAAGCTAATGTTTACAGTTTTGTCCTTCTATAAAATAATATTTAATACTGCCAAAACAAAATTATTTCATAAAACAATATTTACATAACTCACAAGGTCCACAAACGTATGATAACTAATGTTTTTGATCAAAATGTTTCACCCATGATAGGAATATGTTAAAGACCATAGTTGCTACATTTATATACACAACCCTGTACTGTGTAGGAAGAAAATAGAAATTAAAAAATTGTATTGGTGGCCAATACATACAATCACCCTGAAACAAAGAAATCAGTCTTTTAATATCTATTAGGCATAGCATCCTATTTTTGCAAATAATAATCTGGAGTTGATTTTTGTTGCCGTTTGTGTTTAAAATTAAACTTCACATCAAGCATTTAACAAGTGGTTAGTTGATGTTGTGATGTTTTTTTTTTTCCAGAAACTAGGTTTATGTAAAGTTAAAATGTCACAATATTTATAAGAATTGGTTAACTCACCATGTATGCATATAAAAACTTCTTTCGAACTTCTGAGGTAATTTGTGACATTGTTTTCTTTTCTAGACTTCCCATTGCATAGAAAAAACACAGAATAGTTAATGGTGAGGCAATTGTTTGATCACACAATATCTTTTTAGTCACTGTTTTGATGTCAGCTCTTGGTAAAATTTTGTCTAATTGACTATAATAAACATGATGGATAGGGCCCATTGCCACACCCACCACAAACATTCGGGCTGAAACAAATGATCACACATTACTTGTAATAAAAGTAAAGAAATGGTCTCAGACCCTAGTTCAACTTTCTACCCTGAAACATGAGCCCTGGGCACTGAGAGCATTTTCATAAAGAAAAAAAAGGAAAGGGTTGTAAATAAAAATCATCATCTGCCTATCTTTTTCCCAACTATATTCGGGTCGGCTTCCAATCAAACCGGATTTAGCTGAATGCCAGTATTAAAGTTGTAAATAAAAATATATTAAAAAATATTTTAAAAGTTACTTGGACTGGAAATTGAACAAATCTAAATGCAAAAAAGTGAGAGTCAGACTCGCCTACCGAGGGTTCCAAACACAGAGCAGTAATGAAAATTGTGACGCAAACGAAGTTGCGCGGGTCAACTAGTATACTTATAAAGTAATCACAGCTGTTGACCCGCGCAACTTCGTTTGCGTCACAATTTTCATTACTGCTCTGCTCCTATTAGTCTAAGCGTGATGATATAGCCTATGACCTTCCTCAATAAATGGGCTATCTAACACTGAAAGAATTTTTCAAATCGGACCAGTAGTTCCTGAGATTAGCGCGTTCAAGTAAGCAAACAAACTCTTCAGCTTTATATAGTATAAGATAAGATATAAGATAAGATTACTTTACATAAAGACAACTATATTTTTTATGATAAATACAAATGTAGTTTTAAGACTTTTCACTATAGGTACTTGTAGTATATTACTAGCAAAATTTCATAGTTCTAGGTCAATGGAAAACACCCTATAAATTTTGTTTTCCTTGAGTGTGTCAAAATATATGTGTTGTGAGGTATAAACGACCATATCTTTTTTACGTTAACGTTAGGAGTTGATCTTTTCACAGCTTCAGGGGACTGTAGACCAGAGAACTTTTATGGTTTTAATTTCAACTTGATATCTCCACACATTCCCGAGATAAATGGTCTTGACAGATAGACAAACAACAATCTGATCCTATAAGGGTTCCATTGTAACAGAGCGAATAATTCGTGTAGTTTTGAAAATTGGTATAGTTGTTCTTTAAAGTGTAGTTGTTGTGTGTGTGTGTGTGTGTGAACATACTAAAAATCTCCGAGGGTGGGTGGTGAGCCGGTAGTGGGGGAGGGGGGGAAAGGTACCTTTCAGTTTTTTTGCTTGTTTCTCCGAAACCATTAAAATATCCTCTTGCTCACTTCTACATAAATTATCTAGGTATTGGATGGTACTATTCATTGTAGCTGATAACAAAGATTGGCTGTTGGAAATCATAAAGGTGAGTAGTGGCTCTCTTATATTTCTACTCTTATACAAACCGTGTTTGGGCTCATATGAACTATACAGGAAAGTACTATTCATTTTAGCTGAATGATCTGCTGATGGAAATATTAAGTCAACACTCACTACTCTTGTTTATGGTTTCCATAATCAGATCAAAAAATATATTCTTGCTTTCCTTTAAATGACAAAAACCTACAATAGGTCTCAACTCTGTCAGCTACTGGGTCAGAAATTTGATCATTCATTTTAGTCAGGTCATTTTATTTGATGAATTTTAGATAAATTAAATTAAATGTAAATTACATAATGTATATAAAATTTAATGTAGATTAATAATGTAGAAGTAATCAAGAAGATATTTCAAATGGCTTTGGAGATATTAGCAAAACAACTGAAAAGAGGTGCCTTTCCCACCCTCCCCGACCACCAGCTCACCTCCCACCCTCTGAGTTTTAGTATGTTAATCACAACACCTCAAAGAACAACTGTACCAATTTTCAAAACTATGCAAATTATTCACTCTGATTTCCTTAATTATCCTGCACTATATCATATTACAGGAAGAGCTGTGGCAAAATTTACCAATAATAAAAGGGGTAAAGATTATCTTATGTACAAAACATTGTTACATAAGAAAATAAATAACCATACTTTGTAAATTTTCTGAAAATATTATGAGACAATATTAAAGTTTACCTACCATGCTAATGTTCTGCAAATAGAATTATTTGTACACAGTAATGTTACTTAAGATAAGAAAGATTATAAAACCTGCTCTTCCCCAGTCATATCTTTGTGGTAAAACTTTTGTTTGGTATTCAAATTCTTGCTGGACTACGTCACCAACAGCCATACATATGCCAGACGTTACACTGTTTGTTAGTAACAGGTTTCTTCTAAAAAAGAACTGCACACCACGGTGAAATACCGAATGTCTCGTCATTTGGAATTTTAGTGGACTTGCTTCCTTGATTGTACACAGAAGCAGGATAGCAAAAGAAGGAAGTATAAATGCTAAATCCTGTGAAAGAAAATACTAATTAAAACACTTTCATAAAACTAAAATAAAATAGGGCGTACTCCCTAGGAAAATATATTAAAATATTGTTATAGGTATAATAAAATAACAAAGAGCGACTTTTATTTTATTAGTTTTACCACTCTATCTAAATTGTACCTGGCTATCATGATGTGGTTGAATTTAAGTTATCATTGTGCCTTTGATTTGTCGAAAGGCAAAATTAAAATATTACTTATATCATTTTTTTTCCATATTTGTCTCAAAGATTTGTCTGAATTAAATTAAATGTCATATTATTAGCAAGATGACATTGACAAGTTGAGATAGCTGTTTTTTTTTGGACATTTATGACCTGGATATTTAGGCCTTTGATATGTCATTTTGATTCACACTCAAATTGAAGATGAATGGAAAAGAGACGTTCAATAAATGTAAGAAGCTTTGTACTAAAATAATTTCGCCCCATTTTTTCAAACAAGTGTTGAAAATTAAAATGCTTGCATCACTAAATACCATAGAGCAACACAGGCCACCGGCGAACCGGAGGGGAGCAGCCATATGCAGGCGTTCCCCTCTGTCAAAGTATAAGTCCACATGGTCCTACGCCTACAATAAAACTAGTTGCAACCGCACAGGTCACTAGACTAAATCTAGTTGCGTAACGGAATCGACGTCGTAAAAAAATGCCGAATTGTTCTGTATTTTGCTGCAAAAAGAGATCTGCCACGTCAAGTCTACAAAAAGATGGCATTACCTTTCATATGTAAGTAATTTTTAATCACATTATTGCTATTTACTTCTTTTAAATTAAAAAATCTGCAGAATTATCAATCGTGTTGTTCGGATTTGTTTACCAACAAAGGCCGCACGTTTTCGTTCAATCGAACGATCGATCGTACGACAGATCCGAGTCTTTTTCCTAGAAGTCGCTGTCGCAGAGCGGTAGTGATGTTGCCGATTTGTTTGTAGATACCTAGTTATCGATGAAAATGGAATTTTTGAGATTAGGTTTTCTGATTTAAATACCCATCATATTGTGGGCTTTATTTTTTTATTTATAGTTGTATACATAAATTAAATATAATACAATACTTACGCGTATTAGCAAATTTTATTAAAATTACTCAGTAAGAACGTCAACTAAAATGTATTTTTTTTAGGTTTCCTAAAGATCCAAATTTAAAGGATACATGGAAAGCATTTTGTAATAACAGACCAACCTGGATTCCCACGAGAAATAGTGTCATTTGCTCAAACCATTTTAAGTCTTCTGACTTTCAAGTGTTGGTGAACAATAGACGGAGATTAGTTGATGGCGCCAAACCAACTCTGACGCAGACCTGTATTTGTTCCGTAAGTTTTATTTATTCATGGACGAGGTAAACGAGCGTACATTCCACATGATTTGATTAGTTTTTTTTTTACGGTGGGTAAAATCATCAAACAGGGGATCATGTTTGATGATTTTACCCACCGTACACCGTACCACCGCCCTTGAGTGGAGCGAGAGGGTATGTCAGACTCTTACGAACTAAACAACCCACCCCGTTCGTTGCCTTTAATACCAGGACCGAGCCTTCTTTTCGAAAGCGGACCTCAATCCCTAGTAATGATTTACTTAGTTGAACTTATTCATAGTGAAATGAAGCGTAGATTTTTACAATTAAAGATATTAAATCTAATTTTCCAGAACCATCAACAAACATTCAATATGCCAGATGAGAGACTATCATCTTATGATGCCATTAATGACACTCGTACTGTTCCTAATTCATTGACATCTCCGTGTAGATCGTCAACTCCTCAAAATGTGAGTTGGTTTTAAATCGTTTATTGTAGAATTGCATATTGATAAAATGGTCATTTCCACTATTTTACTATTGAGATTAAGTAAGCTATGTAAAAATATGATAAGAGCATATTTATTTATTTGTTTTTCAGGCCCAATCAGAGGAAACATCTAAAAAATCTACTTCGGTTCCCACTACTGCACTTACTCCACGAAAAAGAAAAATGCAGCAACAATTAGATTATCAGAAAAAAAAAATTAAAAGGCTACAAGCTAAAAATATTTTCTTAAAGAAAAAAGTTGCTGGGCTAGAAGAAATTCTTCAGAGTCTGGATGAAAAAGCTTTGATAGATAAAGAGGAAAGGATGGTCCTGGAGAAAATTGGCGTTGAAGAAGCTGAGCTTATTAAGCGTCAACTAAAGAAGTGTAAAAGTGGGAAGCTCTCACGAGCTAAGTATTCACCAGAACTGAGGTGCTTTGCTCTAACTCTCAACTTTTATTCCCCCAAAGCTTACAAATATGTTCGTAAAACGTTTGGGACGTGTTTACCTGCTCCACGTACTTTAACAAAATAGTATAGTAATATTGATGGACGGCCCGGTTTTACCAAGGAAGCCTTGGCGGCTTTAAAATATAAAGCCGATGCCAATCCACATAGTAAAATTTACTGTACTTTTGTTTTCGACGAAATGAAAATAAAGACACAATCACATGACAATCCAAGCGGTGACAGACGATTTGGGTATATTGATTATGGTTTCGATTTTATAACTGATAATACAGAAGAAGCAACAGATGTCTTAGTATTTCTATTAGTAGGCATTAATACTCCATGGAAAGTCCCAATTGGATATTTTTTAGTAAAAGGTACAAGTGCTAAGTTAAAAGCTCAACTTGTTACTAAAGCATTTGAATTAGTACATGAAACTGGAATAGAAATAAAAGCGTTAACGTGTGACGGCGCAAAGGCAAATTTAGCAATGGCTACAGAACTGGGTTGCTGCTTAGTTGCAAATAAATTGCAAACTACCATATTAGATCCTACAACGGGACAACGGGTTTACTTTTTTTTAGATCCAAGTCACATGTTAAAATTAATTCGAAACACTTTTTGTGACTACAAATGTTTTTACGATGATAATGAAAATAAAATTCAATGGTCATTTGTGGAAGCGTTACATAAAATCCAGGAAGATGAGTTATTTTATATGGCTAATAAGTTAAAAGCTAATCACATTTACTATAAAACGAAAATAATGAATGTTCGCCTTGCAGCACAATTGTTCAGCGCAAGTGTTGCTGATGCACTTGTGTTTTGCGAACAAGAATTAGATTTGCCAGAGTTTAATGGAGCAACCGCAACTTCGAAATTTATTTCACTGATAAACGATATTTTTGATATTTTGGATTCCCGGTCACGTCAAATTGGATATAAAAGAGCATTAAACTTGGAAAACTTTGACAAAGCTTTTAAAAAAATGGACGAAGCTCAAAAGATTTTGCTGAGTTTATCAACTTTTGTAAAAAACCGTAACGGGGAGTCGCGTAAAAATGAAATTAGTAGATTCTCCAAGATTGACGATTTAGTCGATGAGATTGAAGCTCTAACTTTTTTATCCCCGTTTGCGGAAAAAGTTGTGGAGTATATAGCTGGATATGTTATATTCTCGACAAAAAAAATAATTAAATGCGATACGTGCATTAAAGGTTTGCTTGGGCCGCTTGATGAAAAATGTTTAATTCACCAAAAAAGCAAAGGAAAGTTACTGTATGCCTCAAAAGAGGTGATACTTTTATGCCGGATTTGTGAAAAAGAAATAAGAAGACATTTAAGTGCCGACAATAAACCTACACGATCTTGTACCACACATGAAGTCGTGACACGCTCTTTGAAAAAGTTTATTGGCAAAGACTTATTTCCCTCAATTAGTTATCATTCACACGAAAACGATTTTACAAATCATAACTTGGAACTAGCAAGATTAATCATGCAAAAATATGCTGATACACGAATTTCTTTCTTAATGAAAAAAACAAACCCCCAAAAATGTATTCGTCATATTTATAAAAAACTAATACATTTTAAAAACCAGTGATAGTTCTGTAACAGTGCCTATTTTTAATCGCTGGTTTTTATAATGGATTAGCTTAAACTTTTTCCGTCCTATTAAAAAAAAAAAATTCGTTACTCCTAGGTTTAAAACAAGTTTTTGACTTATTTGCCTAGCAACGGTTTTGTTTATGTCAATTATTAAGATTATATTTCAATATTTAATACAAAATCCATGTATTTAAAATATTTATATATTCAAATCTTCCAGATCCGTCAATTCAATCATATTAATCTTAATTTGAGACTTGAATCTTTTTTTAAAGAAAATTTCACTAAGGATATACCAACCTTTGAATTTAAGCGTATCACAATCGATACAATTCAGAAAACCTTTAAGTCTCAACATAAAAAACACTAAGGACTTATGGTAGGGTATATCCGTTAAGGTTCTTGGAGACATTATTGATACAATTGCTCCAGTCCTAACAGGCATATTTAATCAATGTTTAGCCAGTGGTACGTTCCGTGATCAAGTGAAACTTAGTAAAGTAATACCAATTTTCAAATCAGGTAGTAAGAGTGATCTCTCTAATTATAGACATGTATCTGTGCTTTTTAAAGATTATTCTGTAATACTATCATAATGTAGTAGTTAATACCTAAACTGAAATAAACGTATCTTGTGATTGTAAATGTTTTTTTTTTGCATTTAGCCATTTCCTCGCTGAGGTGGGATGAAAAGTTACGTATTGAACTCGAGTGCAAAGATTTTTCACTTTGTGCTCTTTTGATTCTCTCGCTAACGCTCAGGATTCTAATTTTTGAATCCTTCGCTTGCTCAGTCATCAAAATTGAGCACGCGGTTAAAAAGCAACTTTACAGGTTTGTGTAAAAAATTACCATTATTATTATCATATTCATTTTAAAATGTATAAAAAAAAATGAACGTTAATTTTATTAGTTTTATGATTATTGTGATACATAATAAATAAAGTCTATCATAATAATATCTACTTTTGAATAACTTATTAAACCTAATTTCCTTAACCGATTTCTTGAATTTATCGATAATGCGTATCGACAGTTGTTACAGCTATGGCTGCAAGGAGTTGTCAGTGTAGTTGCATCATATTATTATACTGTTATGACACGATTTATTCAATGTGTGTGTGAAATTGTTGGTGTATTTTGTAATTGTTATGGTGTGAGTTTCGTAGTGACAGACAACTGTTTTTGTGTGAGAATTTGAGAATGTGTGATTTCCCCCCGCGAAAAATGACAGACATATTTGTATCGGTAAAAAACGCAATGGCTACTCCCCTCCGGTTCGCCGGTGGCATGTGTTGCTCTATGCTAAATACAAACAATATTTATATTTTGGGGTTCTATTCTATTCAATTTTTTTTATATGGCACGCAAAGCCGATGTCGCCTTTCTGCCCACGGAACAGAAAAAACAGGTGGAAATGCCATTCGACGAAATTTGTAACGGAACCTGTGTCGCCACACTCGCCCAACTAAACCGATAATCATATAATTCACCACAAATCAAGGATACGATTAATTGATTGGTCGTTTCAATTTTGGTCAAAACAAGGATAAGTCAAAGAACCTACCTTTTCTGATTTGAAAATATACCTTCGGCCTTACACGTAGGATTTATTTGAAGTAAAAGTACTTGGTCGTACGGCGTTTCGTTTTCTGAATTATGTAAGTTCCGCTATTCGACCATAGATGGCGGTATTTTCAATGGTTGCAATTATAAACTTAAACAACTTAGCAATAAGGTTCATTACTCTGTTTGGCTAGTTACAGTTGCCACTCGATCACGGCTGTGACACATGAACTTTGACTTACATTGTCGATATCGATAAATAAGATAACTTTTTGTAAATTAATTCCAAAAAATGTGACTCGTTTGGTGTTGGACTTTTGTATGGAAGCCATACATGAAACTTTTTGGAATCGTTATAAAATAAGCTATCTTATTTAAAATGGCTAAGTTCGGGTTTGCCTTGTAATACATTCGTAATAAAGTTCTACTTTGAAAATAGCGCAAGCGAAATATTCCTAGTTTGTTGTATAAAAGTAGATATAAACAAAAAAAAACATAATTTCAAAGGTTTTTATTTTATTTATGTAAATATACCTACCTTATTACACATTAATAAATAAAAATAATCGGAACCCTTTGAACGCGAGTCTTTGTACCCTTGTCTTTGTAGCCTTACAAAATCATGCCTCAGGTATCTTACTCGGCTGCCGACAAAAAAGGGGTGTTGTCACAGACATATAAATAGTAGCAGACCAAACATTAATACGTAGGTATATTTATTTATATGGTATGATTCTTTATCCTTTTTTTTCTAAGTGACAAGACATAAGCGTGTCTCGTTCTGTCACGTGTTGTCACACTAACTCGTACATAGACAAAATTTGACGCGTAGCTTGTCTAACCCGCGCCGCCATATTGATAAGCGACATACGTTCTGTTTCAATAGTGTTAAAATCAAAAAAATATTACTTGTTTGGGACACAATACACACGAGGACAATAAAATAAAATGGTGAAGTGCTGTGCGCATCGCTGTGACAGTGCTAGCTACCACAAAATACCTGGATTGACCTTTCATCGGTAAGTTTTGGGAAATTAAGTGCTTTCTTTACTGAATTCAAATGTTTCGATACTGTTTATTCGTATTTTACATAGAGTTTTTAACAAAGAAGCGATTTGTCTGTACCGTTAACCTAAAACTAAAGAAATAAACCAATACAAGGACAAAATAGTCAGAAAGTAGCATCAAGTGACAGCTCAAGTACCTGTTCATTAGCCAGGGACGAATAAGGCAACATAGACGAAATTTTTAGTTATTTGTATTTGTTGTATGTAAAATATTTATTTACATTGAATGATCAAATAAAGCCTCAGTTTAATGTATGATTTTTAATTATTTTTTGGTTATATAAATCCAAAATACCTGTAGTAGTTTCAGTGTATGTACACATGTCTTATAAATACTATATCATAAATACTAAATTATAGTATGTTACCCAGTGTCTGTGTTATGGAGAACATAAACATAGGCATATTATTATGTATAAATACAGTGTAGGCTACTCACATAACTATGAATTTTCAATCAGCGGACAATAATTTAGCTTACTAATATTTTTCCAGGTTTCCAAAGGATGACAGTTTACGGATGCATGGATTAAAAACATGAAACTCCAGAATTGGCAACCAAGATCTTCGAGTGTACTTTGTTCAAAGCATTTTGAGAATCACTTGATCAATCCCAGTGCTTTTCGAACAACATTACGTCCCGGAGCAATTCCTACACTGTTTAACGAATTGCCTGTGGCTCCATATGTAAGTATTATAGATATTATAATATATGTTATAACAATCACATCATCATCATCATCTGCCTAGCCTTTTCCCAACTATATTGGGGTCGGCTTCCAGTCAAACCGGATTCAGCTGAATACCAGTGTTTTACGTGGAGCGACTGCCTACCAGACATCCACAACCCATTAACTGGGTAACACGGTATTTCTTGGCAAGACTGGAGTCAAATTTACTGGCTTCTGACAATCCGTAACGACTGCCAAAGGTCTACAAATGATAGCCGGGACCAACGGCTTAACATGCTTTCTGAGGCACGGAGGAAACACGGTATATTAAGATGGTCACCCATCCACAGACCAACCTTGGCAAGCGTTGTTGTAACAATCACAACTTATGTTAAATAGTCGTCTACATATTTATTAATTGTTGTTGTTTTATTAGCTGGAAAAGAAAAATGTAATTATTCCACCACAAAAAAGCTTGCTCAGAAAACGAACTGCAAACATAGCAAATGTTTCTGTACTTACAGAGATGCATAATAAAATAAAGCCAGCTGTTTTTACATCCAATATGACTAAGACTGCTTTAATAGTAAGTATTTTAACTACTTAATACATACATATATTATGGAAAGGACAGTAACATTCTGAATCATAATTTTAATGATATTTATTCATGTAGATATGACTATTAGGCATATATGGAGACTTCTATTTTTTTATTGCTTTGGGCTGGATTTGCAGTGCTCAAAAACTCAAGCTATGATTTAGGTAGTTCAGTAGTAAATTATTGTGTTAAAAGCATGAGCAAGGCAGATTTGCCCATTGAAGTTCAACTCTATAATATATGTTTTTATGTGCCTAAAATAAAAATGTTTTCCCTAATTACTATTATTTATTTATTATTATTATTTTGTTTTACTTATATGGTGTACATAATAATTCTATTCTATTCTATTCTAATATCGAATATTCAGTGTACATAAAATTGTATAGTTCAAAAGCTGGAAAGCACAAGCTCAACTTATAATGGTTAATAACTTTTCACTTTACATTTGGAAATCGAACAACAATCAATCTGTACTTAATAGATAAATTCTTTCATTTCTCGCTACCCTAAAAGTTTCTGTTATTAATCATTGCTTTGTATATCTATTCAGGATGAAGAAAATGTACCGGGTCCTTCAAATGACAGTAGTGTTACACCCTTCAAAACCTCCAGTTCCGGTTTCAACCAGATGTGAAGAAGTGCAAAGGTTAAAAAGAAAAATGAACTTGAAAAATAAAAAAAATAAAGCATTACTGCAACAACATAGACGGTTAAGAAAAAAGGTTTCTCAGTTCTCAGAAATAATTACAGAATTAAAAATTAAATTGTGTCAAGATGATATGAGTGTTTTAAAATTAACCACTGTAACGAATTTAATAGTTTGATGAAATTTGTCGCTGATTATATCGATTACACAATTTTTGATTCAAACGTAAAAACGATACGATAAAAACCATGTTCATCTGTTAATTAAAATTATTGTGAAATTTTACATTGATTTAAGATGTAAACACGAATGCAAAGAGATAAATTGATCACAAATAAATCATCTTAAAAAAATTGTTTTGTTCCAAAACAAGTAAACAATCATACAAATTTTTTTTTTAAACTTTACTTTTATTTCAAAAATCCTGATTTATTCCTAAACTAGCTTTCAGGCATACCAAACCTTGACTCTCGGTTGACTGCAGTGCCAGTTCTTCTATCTAATACTGACGCCCGTCAACGGTTTGTATACACAAACAAAATGCTGCTCATCGTCCTCTTAAAATATTCCCTTAGCCGCCTTTAACAATAACTACGGGAATAGAGGGTGGTTCAATTCATTAAGACAATTTATAAGTAATTATATTTCTTGTACCCAGATAATTTCGATTTTTACGGATTTTCAGAAAGTATACGGATTATTTCATTATCGTTGGATAATACCGGCAACCGGTCCTAATTCGGCCCTGTAATGACAACATTACCTGGGGTGCATGGGGTCTGTTACCATCTTAAGACCCAAGCCAACCTCACCTGCTAGCGGTGCACCCTGCTGTCCAACGGACGAGGCTCTGGCGAACCTGGTTTCCCTCTCGTAGGGTTGTGGGGGTCAGACGGCTGGTCGCCCCACGTAAAACCAACTTCAGCCAAATAAAATGGACAAGAAGTTGATAACGGGTACTCGGGCTAGGGCGTCGCCGCATAACGACGCGCAGGCACATCGCCCTAAACCTGCGATAAGTGGGCTAGGGCTACCGTGTCGAGTACGGGCACGGCTAAAGAGGATAGTACCCAAGAAGAAGTTCCGCTTTGCCACCTGGAACATTGGCTCCCTAACCGGACGTTGCCGAGAACTCGCGGACGTACTTGCGAAGCGTCGGGTCCAGTGCGCCTTCCTTCAGGAGACGCGCTGGAAGGGAAATAAGTCACGTGACATCGGGCAGGGGTACCGGCTAGTGTACACCGGATCACCAACGGGCAGGGGCGGAGTGGCCGTGGTGCTGTCTAAGGACCTCCAGGATGGACTCCTTGAGGTAGACCGATGCAGCGACCGGTTGATGCGAGTTAGGGTGCTGACCGAAGGGTCGGTAACGAACCTAATCAGCGCCTATGCTCCTCAAACTGGTTGCTGTGAGTCTGAAAAGGAGGCCTTCTGGGATGAGTTCGAGGACGTACTACGCGCTATTCCGAATTCCGAAGTGTTTTGGTTGGGGGGGATCTCAACGGTCACGTAGGTCAGTTTGCTGGAGAGTACGGACGTGTTCTCGGTGGTTTTGGAATATGGCCAGCTAAATGCAGAGGGAGCCAGTATACTCAGTACCTGCGCTTTGTCTGACCTAGCCATCGCGAACACGTTCTTTCAGAAGAAGCCCCAGCATCTTATTACGTACCGTAGTGGTGCCTACTCAACCCAAATAGATTACCTGCTGGTGAGACGGTGCCACATTGGCAAGGTTACCAACTGCAAAGTCATCCCAGGTGAAAGCCTAACGGCTCAACACCGCCTCCTTGTCCTGGACTTTGCGGTTGTACCGAAAAAGAAAGTGACCGAGGAACGCAAACCCCGCACAAAGTGGTGGTTGCTTGATGGTCCTAGGCAGTCGGACTTCATCGCGGAGCTCGAGCATCTCGAGATCAGTGCTCCGCATGAGTCCGCTCAAGAGATCTGGAGTAGGATCCATTCAGCAATCACCGATGCGGGTAAGCGCGTCCTTGGCACTTCTCGTGGTGGCCGCACCATAGAAAAGGAGACGTGGTGGTGGGATGACGGGGTGCAGGAGGCGACTCGGAAAAAGAAGGTTTTATTTAAACAGTGGCAAGGGTCCAACTTTCCGGATGACAGAGAGGCATATGGAGCGGCTAAGCGCGCTTGCAAAAAAGCTGTAGCCAGAGCCCGCAGCAAAAGTCTGGCGCCCTTGTACGACAAGCTGGAAACTGCGGAGGGGCAAAAGCTTATTTTTAAGCTGGCGCGTGCCCGGGAGAAAGCTGCACGGGACATTAGCAAATGTCTCTGTGTAAGGGACGCCCAGGGTAAGCTGCTCTACGATGCCCATTCTGTTAAGGAGAGATGGTGTACATACTTCGCGGAGCTGTCTAACAAACAGCATCCCCATAACCTTCCTCCCGAACCGCCTCCTAACCTTGGACTTATTTCCCCTATTTCCCCCGACGAAACCCGCATTGCTCTTCGCCACATGAAGAACCGGAAAGCGGTCGGGCCTGACAATGTGCCAATTGAGGTGTGGAAGGCGATGGGCCCACATGGCGTGGACCTTCTGACGGATCTTTTTAACCGCATCCTGATCACCAAGGAAATGCCGAACCAGTGGCGATTTAGCCTGATTATCCCTGTATACAAAGGCAAAGGTAGCGTACAGGATTGTAGTAGCTACCGCGGTATCAAGATCATGTGCCACACCATGAAGCTCTTCGAGCGCATCATTGACACACGGCTCCGTAGCGAGTGTACTGTCTCTGAGTGTCAATATGGCTTCCGGGCGGGTAACAGCACCATGGACGCAGTATTCGCCTTACGGAATCTGGCTGAGGCTTACAGAGAGAGAAGGAGAGCTTTGCATATGGCCTTTTTAGACCTGCAGAAGGCCTTCGACTGTATACCTCGGCAGTCCATCTGGTGGGCACTGCGCTTCAAAGGCGTTCCCGAGGCCTATATTGACATTATCAGAGACATGTACCGCGATTCCGTTTCCTCTGTCCAGACCGCTGTTGGCGAATCGAATGGCTTCCCAATATCTGTTGGCGTTCACCAAGGCTCGGCTCTTAGCCCGTTCTTGTTTAACGTAGTGCTCGATGTAGTTACGGCAAACATCCAAGATAAGCCCCCATGGCTAATGATGTATGCCGATGACATCGCCCTCGTTAATCAGAACAAAGCCCATCTTGAGCGCAAAGTCAACATTTGGAAGGACACGCTTGAAAACGGTGGTCTGAGACTAAATGTGGCGAAGACTGAGTACATGTCCTGTGGCGGCACGGATTCTAATAGGTTCATCCGAATAGGTTCGGACCTGATCAGAAAGTCCGATACGTTCAGGTACCTTGGATCCGTGCTGCACGAGTCTGACAACGTGGACGACGATGTCCAAGCACGTATAGGCGCGGCTTGGGCGAAGTGGCGCGAGGTAACGGGCGTTGTATGCGACCGCAAAATGCCTCCTAAGCTCAAGGGGCAGATATATAAATGCATCATACGGCCTGTCCTACTGTACGGCGGTGAATGTTGGCCAGCACTAAGCAGACACACCCAGGAGCTTCGCGTCACGGAGATGAAGATGCTGAGGTGGATGAGTGGCGTAACGCGATCCGATCGCATACGCAACTCTTTCATCAGAGGTAGTCTTGGTGTCCGTGACGTGGGGGAAAAATTGCAAGAGTGTCGTCTGCGATGGTATGGCCACATCATGCGCCGCCCTATGGAGTACGTTGGTCGGGGATGCATGAATATGGCTGTTTTTGGGGCTAGGTCCCGTGGTCGCCCTCGCAAGCGCTGGTTGGACGTCGTTAAGTCCGACATGAGAGCCAATGGCCTAACTGAGAAGGATGTTCAAGATCGGGCAAAGTGGAGGAAGCTAAGTAGGAAGGCGGACCCTGGCAATAGCCGGGATTAACGCCAGGTAGAAGAAGGTAGAAGAATGACAACATTGCCTATGTATGCGTAATGGCTACGCAAATTTTAGCGAATGTTTGGTCTGCTACTATTTATATGTCTGTGGGTGTTGTTTACACTTAAGTTCCGTGAGCTCCTCAAAGTGGCTTACGATAGTATATTATTACATAGTTTGGTACAGAATCTTATCGCAGACAAAGTTTTCGTGTATCTATATTCTTTTTTTTTTATTAAAAAATTGCTATATTCATAACAATTCCAACAACAAGTTTCATGTATGGCTCCCATACAAAACTCCAACACCGAGTCACATTTGGAATTAATTTCGAAAAAATCTTATTTATCGATATCGACAATGTAAGTCAAAGTTCATGAGTCACAGCCGTGATCGAGTGGAAGCTGTTTGTTACTATCCAAACATAGAATAATGAACCTTATTGCTAAGTAGTTTACGTTTATAATAATTACAACTATTGAAAATACCGCCATCTATGGTCGAATAGCGGAATTTACTCGTATATTCAACTTAAAATGAATTCAGAAAACGAAACGCCGTGAGTACTTGTCGCCTTCAAGCTAAATAAACCCTACGTGTAAGGCCCAAGGTATATTTTCAAATGTCGTTTCGTCGACTTATTCTTGTTTTGACCAAAATTGAAACGACCAATCAATCGTATCCTTGATTTGTGGTGAATTATATGATTATAGGTATAGTTGTGTGAGAGTGGCAACACAGGTTTCGATACGAATTTCGTCGAATAGCATTTCCACCTGTTTTTTCTGTGCCGTGGTCGTGATGTTAGAACACGACTGGGTTGAAGCATGCGCAACTCTGCGTAATACCGGCACGCGTGCCACGCCTACTTTGCACTTCTACTGTTTTTTTTTTGTTCTGTGAACATTTAACTGCTAGAGAACTTCGATTCCTGCAGAAACGATTTGGATTCGTCAATCGATGCAGTTGATTACTTGATGTGTTAGTACGGGACTGAAACAAACAAAGAATAAAAATACACATATATTGTTATAATTGTTAAAAACATAAATAGCATGCCACCACGATACAAATAACGATTTGTAGTTATGAACGGCTAATAGTTTTATGCTATTGTGGCGGATAAAAGTCATCAGCGCCACAAGCAGGTCTGGGGAGGAAAATGTTAGAAGAGAGGGGAAATTAATTGGGCGCGGGATTTTAAATTAGTATAAGTCAAGTGGTGTCCATCAGTGGTGAACATTGATGTTAACATGTGGTGTCCATCAACATGTTGTTTGGACATTAAAAAAATAAATGATCTAAAGTTCTCCTAATCCGCACTCGCAGAGGGAGGAGTCACGGCAGCAAAAACCTAAACGGATTCTGCAGAGAACAGATACAACAGTTTTGGAGACCTTTCTGAAACCAAAAAGCCATGGTTTTGAGTTTATAGTGGGTTGAACATCAAAGAAAAACTTGCCTCTCTTCTTGCTAGACTCATTCCACTGCTTCTTCCAGGAACAGCGGAGATTCAATTTTTTTGTCGTAACTTTGATGGGAATTGTATGAGAGGTCAGCCGTTGCATCTTTAGCCAGGGCATCGACACAATCGTTACCCTTAATACCACAATGACTAGGTATCCAAACTAGCTGAACATCCTTTCGACAGTTGGCACAGGACAACAAAGATTTTTTAATTTCAAGAAGAAGGAGGATGTGTAATTTATTTTTAAAAGAATTTTGAGCAAACAGCTAAGGGAATCTGTAAAAATAATAGCCTTTTCGATGTTAGTGTGCGACTCTATAAAACGACAAGCTTCTAATATAGCCACACACTCACCAGTAAATACGAAAGACTCTTTAGGCATTTAAACTATATTATGATTTTAGAGCTTTGGTAATAAACTGCAGTTCCAATGTAGCGTCGTTTAATTTCGAGGCGTCCGTAAAAAATAGCTGGTAACCTTTCAATCTCTCGCCCACAGCCGCATTGAGGCCGAATTCGCTGCATAAAGAATCTAGCTCATTTGGTTTTTCAATGATGGATGGGATGATTTGGAAATTAACCTGAACAAAAAGCGGGACGCTAGATGGGTTCACCACGGTGGAAGGGCCAGAGGCGGTTCAGCGCACTCAACCTGCAATGCGTTAATGGGAGAGGACTTCATACAACCGGAGATGATACAAAGACATTTGGACTGAACTCTATCCAGCCCCGCCAAAGCACCTTTATTACATGGAATCAGGTGATAAGTTCCGTAGTCTAAAACGCTACGAACTAAAGCGTTCTATACCAATTTCATGGTGTAGGGGTGAGCTTCCCACCAAACACCCGCAACAACTTTTAAAATTGAAAAAACCCTTTCACATTTTTGGATCAAGAAATTTATATGAGGTTTACCTGTTAATTTGGAATCCAAAAGTACACCCAGTAATTTAACTTTAGTAACTATAGGGACATTGCAACCTGAAATCTGGGGAATCTGTCTTTTCCGAGGGAAAATTACTGCCGAGCTTTTAGGAACGGAAAGCGAAAGACCATGGCTTAAAAGCCACTGGTTCAAAGAATCCAAAGAGAGGCATAGAGAAGCGGCAGCGTTGACAATGGAGGACTCAGACACATACAAAACTATGTCAGCGGCGTATTTCAAGATCAGTCCTGCCTTAACAATAATTGCCAATTATTGTTAAGGCAGGACCCAATATCTGCCTTGTATAGATTGTATAACAATGGACTGAGTACAGAGCCTTGAGGAAGACCCTTCCACATCTGCTGCTCGTCAAATTCCTCTTCCTGAACTCTTAGAACCAATGACCGGAACACAAGGATTCCACATATACATTGTATCATCTTAGCCGGAAGACTCAGCTGTTGCAATTTTTGCCTGAGAACGGGAAGAAGTACGTTGTCATATGCGGAGGAGATGTCGAGGAAAGAGGCAACAACGGATTGGTTTTTAGAAAGGGCCACACGAATATGTGTAACCAGGACACCGACACTGTCCATTGTGCTAAGCCCCTTTCTAAAACCAAATTGGGAATTCGGCAGTAAGTTTCTTGATTCGACTATCCACTACAGACGATTTTTAATGTGATGTTCCAGTAGTTTGGTTAGGACTGAAGATAAAGCAATTGGCCATTCGGATTATCTGGGTGTTTGCCCAGTTTTACTAGGGGAATAATGATTTGTAATTTCCACTGATACCCAGCCATGACGATAACAAAAAATAATTAAATCCAAAAAGTAAGTTTTAGCCTTACCACCTGCACGACAGATGAAGGAATATGGCACTCTGTCAATATCAGAAGCTGAGTCCCGGACATGACTAAGAACCACATTCGGTTCATGTAAAAAGAATCAAAAGGATCGTCTGCTATGCTAAGAAGGGACACATTTTCATATTCAGATGAAAGTGGAACATACGGTGGTGCGATTTTGTCGAAAAAATGTTCAGCTGTTTCCCTAGTTATAGGAGCAGCGATTGAAGGGGAACACCCACGCCTAAATCTATTTATATTTTTCCACACAGAATGTGCAGAATTTTACCCAGCCTGCACGTTTCTCCTTGCGAAGAAGACGTTTGTCTCGTGCATTTACCTGCAGATATGCCAAGAGGTTTTCGGTGGTCATAGCTGCATTATAAAATGTCACGGCCTCATTCCTTGCTCTAACAACCGACGTGCATTCTGGATCCCACTATGGAGGTGAAGGTATTTTGTTTTGGGCACTGTTTTTTTGCTTGTACTTGTTTAAAATGAATATGAGGTCGTGCTTTTTATGCCACACGCTCCTCACATTCCACTGAAAAGGACGAGACGCCATTTTTAATTTGTAAAAGAAGAGTTATTAGTTGGTTGGCAACGTTGGACGGTGATTTTGAAGAAGAAGTTTGATTAAAAGTTCGATAATAGAAGTAGTTCTTTGAATGCTTTTTTTTTTAAAAAAAAAGCGATCAAAGAACTTACAGACAAAAAGGACTGGATACCGACTTTGAAAAACAAGGCAGGAATGATCAAAACGAAAAGGCCAGACATCATGTCTGTAGCTACAAAATTCTACAAGGAGCTGTACTCGAAACAGTATACAGAACAACCTACTGTAATGTTCAATACAGAAGCGGTACCTAAAATACTCCAAAGCGAAGTAGAGAGAGCTCTATCATCACAAAATAAAGATAAGGCTCCAGGGTCAGACAATATCACTAATGAATTTCTTATTCAAGCCAAAGATACCATGATACCAATCCTCACATACCTCTTTAATAATGTAATAGACACCGAGTACATACCAGAACAATGGACCACCTCGACAATAATTCTATTGCATAAAAAGGGAGATAAAAATGATATAGGGAACTATAGACCGATAAGTCTCATGTCCAACATTTACAAGATCTTTGCAAAAATTATATTAAACCGCATAACTCGAGTCCTGGACGAGAACCTGCCAAGGGAACAAGCAGGGTTTAGAAGTGGATTCTCAACAATTGACCACATACATGTTGTTAGACAGGTTTTTGAGAAATACACAGAATATCAGCTTACATTCTACTGCTGCTTTATAGACTACTGCAAGGCATTTGACTCCCTGGATCATGGAAAAATTTGGGAAGCTCTAAACAACCAGGGAGTAGATAAAAAATACACAAGATTAATCCAAAATGTTTACAAAAACTGCACTGCTCGGGTGAAATTAGAGAAGGAGGGAGATGTGATTCAGATCCAAAGAGGGGTTCGGCAGGGTGACCCGCTTTCACCAAAACTCTTTTCGGCAGTCCTAGAGGACATCTTCAGAGAAATGGCGTGGGAGAAATTGGGCTTAAATATCAATGGCGAAAACCTAACCCATCTTCGATTCGCAGACGACTCAATCATTTTCGCGACAAATCCAGAAGATCTACAAACTATGCTCAACGATCTCGATAAGGCAAGCCGAAAGGTAGGACTATCAATGAGTACACAAAAGACGAAAATCGTGTCCAACGGAGAGCAGGTACCCATTGTGGTCAACAGCAACCCTATTGAGTATGTGATTGAGTATATCTACCTTGGCCAACTGATATCCACCGACGAACTCATGACAAAAGAAATTGCATCTCGAATAGGCAAAGCTTGGAAACGATACTGGTCCCTTAAAGACATTATGAAAAATAAAGAAATGGCTATGCCTATAAAAACCAGATTATTTAATACTTGCATACTGCCTGTCCTTACATACGGCTGCCAAACATGGGCGCTGACACAAACCAACTTGAAAAAACTGGAAGTCTGCCAAGTCGCCATGGAAAGGAGTATGCTAAATAAACGGAAAAGTGACAGAATCCGAAACAGAACAATTAGACAGTAAACGAAAATTGAAGATATAACAGTAAAAGTAAAAAAAATAAAATGGAGATGGGCAGGTCATACGATTAAAGGAAAGGACAAATGGAGTAGAGCAATATCAGAGTGGTACCCAAGGGATGGCAATCGCAAAAGAGGGAGACAATTTAGAAGATGGGCAGATGAAATTAAGAAGGCGGTAGGCAATACAAATACATGGACAAGGACAGCGAAAGACCGGAAAAGTTGGAAAGAGTTAGAGGAGGCCTTTGCCAAAAGGCAAAGAGACGGGGAAACTGATGAAGAATAGAATAAATAGATTAAGAGTTAAAATTAAACGAAAAAGCAAGAATTAAGTTTGTATTATGTTAAGAATTGTCTGAATAAAGGCTGTTTTTATTTTTTATTTATTAAATAGAAGTAGTATTATTGGGGAAGGCGTTGTTATTAATTAGAACGCAGCCATTTGTCTGCGAAGGTTGGGAAACACTAACAATTTCTTGATGGGTAACTTTATCATAGGACGGTGAAAGTGGAGTATGGGTCTTGGGCTTGAGAGAAATGGTTTTCCCATATGAGACGGAGTTCTTAGTGACATTAGCATAATTCCTTGATGTTATGGGGACTACTTTGCTAGCGTCAGCATAGGAGATACATTTCTCAGCCATAACTGTCTTAATGGCCTTCTGTCTACCTTGCACCGGGCATGACTTGCTATTAGCAAAATGATTCCCCGAACAAGGCACACAGAACGCCTCGCTCTCAGAGCTGTTGCAACTATCACCGGGGTGATCATGGCCACATCTACTGCAGCGTGGTTTCGACCTACATACTAGGCATGCTTTTTAAGTTCTATCGTTTCCATATTTCCCGGCAATTTTGAATTTGGAACTGTTCTATATTCGAATGTGTTTAAATTTTGAATCTCAAAACAGTTGAAAGTATTAGAATTAATGCTATTGTTTAGTCACAGCGTCGATTGGAATCTGTCAGACTACGTACGAAAGTGAAGAAGATCCTGCACCACAACAACGCAAGCTCACACAGCGCTCGTCAAACGATTGAGTATTTGAAGCAGGAAAAAGTAGAAATTCTTGACCATCCTCCATACAGTGCTGACCTAAGCCCTAACGATTTCTTTACATTTCCTAAAACTAAGAAAGTCTTCGTAGTCAAAGGTTCCAGTCCGGTGAAGAAGCAGTCGCCGCTTTCAAGTCAACCATTTTGAACAACCCCACTTTTGAGTGGAATAAATGATATAATAACTGCTTTGAGCGAATGGAAAAGTGAATTAACTACGTGGTATACTTTAAAAAACAATAAAAAGTACTTTTTTTTAAATTTAGGATTGGGCTTGCTCTTGACCACAATCACGCCTGATGGAAAGCGATAGATGAGGTCTATGATGGAGCGAGCGTGCCTAGAAGATGCCTGTTCACTCTTGATTTGAAGGCAGACGGGTTATATGTGAACGGGAACACAGATGCTGGCAGAGAGTTCCACACTTAAGCTGTGCGTATAATAAATGTGGAAGAGAAGCGCTGGGTACGACTAGTCGGGATATCGACCAAGTACGGATGGTACCCTGCAGTACGTCTGGTATTCCGGTGGTAAAAGGGCGATGGTGGGATCAGGTCGTGGAGTTCCTGCACACACTCCCCAAAATAGTCTGTAGAAGACCGAGAGGCAGGCAACATTTCGCCGATGACCTAGGCTGTGAAGCTGAGCCACCAACGTCTCGTCACCTATAAGCCTTTTTGCTCTGCGTTCAACCGAGTCCAATGCAGCAAGCTGGTATTTTGTTGAGCCATCCCATAAGTTTTTTTTTTTTTTTTACTATAGATAGGCACGCGTTTGACCACTATCTCACCTGATGGTAAGCGAGGATGTTGTCGAAGATGGAGCACGCTTGCCTAGAAATAACCTATTCACTCTTGACTTAAAGACTCCCAGGTTGTAGCTATCAGGAAACACAGACTCCGGCAGGGAATTCCACTCCTTAGCTGTACGCATTATGAATGTGTTACCAAAACGTTTTGTGCGTATAGGTGGGATATCCACCGTGTGCAAGTGGCTGCAATACTTCATACAGGATCGGACTTGTGCTTTGTACAGACTCAGAAGCTGTCCAGATGTGAAGTATCGTCTTACCCTATTTAGGGTGCTCAGCTTCATGGCTGCAGTCTGTGCTTTTGACTCGATTGCTGAGCCGAAGATGGGATTGGACGTCAACTCCATGCCCAAAAGCTCTAGGCTGTCGGTAACAGGTACAGGCGTACCTCGGAATGTAGGAGATAGCTGAAATGGACTCCTTTTAGCAGTGAAGAGACACGCCTCTGTTTTCAGAGCATTGAATTTGACCAGATTGTTGTCGCCCCACTGGGAAACGAGATGGTAGAATTCATTCCTTTTTTTTTTAACTATTGATAGGCACGCGTTTGACCACTACCTCACCTGATGGTAATTGGTAAGCGATGATGTGGTCGAAGATGGAGCACGCTTGCATAGAAATAACCTATTCACTCTTGATTTAAAGACTCCCAGGTTGTAGCTATCAGGAAACATAGACTCCGGCAGGGAATTCCACTCTTTAGCTGTACGCACTATGAATGTGTTCCCAAAACGTTTTGTGCGTATGGGTGGGATGTCCACCATGTACCGGTGGCGCATCGCCGTTCGTCTTGTGGTCCGATGATGGAACGGGCTTGGCGGAATTAAATTATGCAATTCCGTCGCACATTCCCCAAAATGCAACCGGTAAAAAACCGACAGGCTAGCAACTCGTCGTCGATGTTCAAGACTTTGGAGCTTCGACACGACGAGCCTCTCATTGCCGATGATCCTCTTGGCTCGTTTCTCAATTGACTCAAGGGCATCAAGCTGGTATCTGGCAGATCCATCCCAAAGATGAGAGCAGTATTCCATACACGATCGAACTTGCGCTTGATAGAGTTTGAGCAGCTGTTCCGGCGTGAAGTACCGTCTCACCTTAGCCAGAATCCTCAACTTCTTTGCAGCCACTTGAGCTTTTGCCTCTATGTAAGGGCCAAAATTGAGAGTAGATGTTAATGTAACCCCAAGAAGCTCAAGATGGTCGGTTATCGGCACGGTTTCACCGCGGAAAGATGGAGCTGGGCGGAATTGGCTCCTTTTGGCGGAAAATAGACACGCTTGGGTCTTAGCAGCATTGAATTTGAACAGATTGGCATCGCCCCATTCAGAGACAGCCTGTAAGGACACGTTCAAGCGCTCAACCATTGCCTCCCGGAGAGACCGGATCTCCGACCCACCAGCTCGTGCGACGGACACGTAGCTCTCAGCAACAGTGCTAACTTCTGCATACCCAAAGGTACCGGGTTTAAGCAGATCATTAATATGCAGCAAGAACAGTGTTGCCGAAAGCACCGACGCCTGAGGAACCCCGGCATTAATATCCAGCAGTCCAGACGAGCAGCCATCTATGACCACTCGGATAGACCGATCCCTCAGGAAATCTGCGATCCAATCGCACAAACCGGCGGGCAGACCGAAGGACGGAAGCTTACTAATAAGGCTATCGTGCCAGACCCTGTCGAGGCCTTCGAGATGTCAAGGGAGACCGCCAGTGCCTCCTCGTGCTTCTCTATGGCCTCACTCCAGATGTGAATGGCATACGCTAGAAGATCCCCAGTTGACCGATTTCGGCGAAACCCGTATTGTCGGTCACTAAGGATATCATTCGCTTCTAGGTACGCCAGGAGCTTATGATTCAGCACGCGTTCCATAGTCTTACAGAGTATGGACGTTACCGAGATGGGTCTAATTCGACGAGTCAGCTCGACTACCCTTCTTGGGTACGGGCTGCACGTTAGCTTGCTTCCAAGCCTTCGGCACTTTTCCAGTCTCGAACGAAAGGCGAAACAGCCGTGTCAAGATCGGAGACAGCACAGGCGTACAAGTCTTCAGAACATTTGCCGGTATTCCGTCGGGACCACTAGCCTTGTTCACGTCTAGGTTACGCAGTACCCTACGGACATCCTTCTGATGAATGCGAATGTTCGACATACTCGACTCGCATTCACCAGGAGAGGCGGAGGGCGTCGCGCCACCAGGATCCAAACGTGAAGATTCCGCAAACAAAGAAGCAAACAAGTTCGCTTTCTCCTCAGCGGAGTGGGCCAGCGTCCCGTCGGGGTCTCAGCAGTGGTGGTAGAGGGGCGGCAGAAGTTCGATTCGCTCCACCATGGCCTCTCTAAGAGTAGCTGTTTCCTCCCTGCCGGCTCCCGCACAGGAAAAGTATCTGTCTGAGACTGTGCTGTCATCTGCGTATCCGATTGCACCAAGTTGCAGCAGGTCGTTGATATGCAGCAGAAATAGAGTCGCAGAAAGAACAGACCCCTGAGGAACACATGGCATCAAAAGCCATATGATCCGATAAGCAGCCGTCTATGACCACTTTTATCGAACGCTCGCTCAGGAAGTCGGAAATCCAGGTGCAAAAGTCAGCAGAGATGCCGGACGCGGGGAGCTTACCCAACAGACTAGCATGCCAGACTCTATCAAAGGCCTTTGAAATATCGAGCGGCACAGCAAGAGCTTCGCCGTGTTTTTTAATGGCCTCGCCCCAACAATGCATAACATATACAAGAAGATCCCCAGTTGACCGACCATGACGGAAGCCGTACTGGCGATCACTGAGGAGCTCACTGTCTTCCAGGTATGCTAGCAGCTTATTGTTAAGTACCTTTTCCATCACTTTACACAGTGTGGAGGTTATGGCGATTGGTCTGTAATTGACAGGGTCGGCACGGTTACCCTTTTTGGGCACTGGCTGCACATTAGCAAGCTTCTAGGACTTCGGCACTACTCCGGTTTTTAGGGAGAGACGATACAGGCGCGTCAGGATAGGAGACAACTCTGGAGCACAGCTTTTGAGGACTCTCGCGGGTATTCCGTCAGGACCGCTGGCCTTCACGTCCTGACTACAAAGGACCTTACGAACCTCTTTCAGGTGAATTGTGATCTTCGGCATTGTGGAGCCACAATGAGGTATGCGAGATGGTATAGTAGAGGCCGCATCAAGGCGAGAATTTTCGGCAAAGATCGAGGCAAATAGGTTTGCCTTTTCCTGCGCGGAATGAGCCAGCGTTCCATCAGACTTCTGCATAGGAGGCAGCGAAGAATGGCAGAAGTTCGTCTCGATCGATTTTGACAGGGACCAGAACTTCTTGCTACTCGAAGGGTAGGACACCAATCCGCCCAACATGGTCAAAACGCGCCTTCCGTAACACCCGTTTGCAATCCTTAGCAGCAGAATTGTACGTTCTTTTCGTCGCGCGAACACTTTTCCCGTCGCTCCCGTCACTGCGGGCCAAAGCCCATGCCCGGTATGCCTGCTCTTTACGCAGGTTAGCTTGCGCACAAGATACGTTATACCAGGGCTTAGCTTCGCAGCCAAGTGGGATGTCAGAGAATGGAATAAAATATTTCATTCCCTGCCGTATCACGTTAGCAATTGCGACGGCGCAGTCGGAAGGGCTGCGCGACGAGAAGCAAGTCAGCCGCCATAGGTAAGATGCAAAGAAATGTCGCATCTCATCCCAGTCTGCTGACCCGTACCTCCATACTCGCCTCGTGCCTCTAGGGCTTAAATCTGGAGGAGAGCAGGAAGATACGGACTTCACCAGACAGTGGTCGGACGAGCCTGTCCGGATCTGTAGTCAGCAGAAGCTCCAAACAGTTGGGTGTGTGGCCCTCAATATCCGGAACGCGGGTAGCTTGGTTAACCAGTTGGTGGAGATCTAAAGATATCGCAAACTTGCCCGCCTCTCTTCCGGTCAGTTTTCTGAAATGGGAAAAGCCATTCCTGATGATGGGCATTAAAATCCCCCAGAATAACAATCTCCGCTGTCGGATATTTGCGTTGGGCCTATAAGAGACTATAAGGTTCTAGTTGTGTTTTTTTCTTCAAACGACAAAACTTAAAAGGCATGCCTCGTAGATTAGCAACATGGCCAAACAAAATCGACAACACTTCCGACATTGGATGGTAGGATAAATGTATTGCTCTACAGGAAGGGACGTGTAACAACAGAAAAGCCTCTTGGCCAAATTTGACCATCGAATGTTAATATACAAGTTTCAGTGGGTTTCCACTCTGCTACATCTTCTCTCTGCACCGACCTGTTTATGCAACGTACTTTTTTTTATCACATCCCGTAGGAACAGACAAGTATGTTATGGCCTCTTCTTCTGTAATATCACAAGGAACACCGGTTACCACACCCATCTTGGTGGTATTGTAAGTAGGGATTGATGCTGTATAGCCATGTTTCGACAGAAGACTGTTTTAGTTTGGCATTTTGGCTGCTCACTTGGAGATCGTAAGAGATTGAAGGCGTAATAATTTCCTCTTGGCCGGGACGTTTACGAGAGTTTTGTTGTGATTGTGTCACTTCCATGTCCGTGACACTACAGACTACCTCAGCAAACTGCGATAACAGGTTCGGGGTGGGAGGAAAAGGAGTTAGGGAAGTTGAGATGTCGGGAGGATCAGGATCGGGTGGTTAATTTCTATCCATTTTGGATGAAACTAGGCTAAGATACAACAAACACTACAAACCTAGTAACGAACACAAGGACAACACACTTAATCTATCACAAGCTCCAAAATTATTAACAACAACACGGAAAAGCTAAAAAAGAACCCTCAAAACGCACGTGCTACCCAGAACACCCGTGGCGAGAATCATATTTTGGGAGTTTTTTTCTTCGTTTATGGCAACTGAGCCTGTTCCGACTATTCTGCCAGTGTCACGTCGAGACGGCAGCACAGAAGGCAGACCGTCGAACTTGGTATTTCGAGGTAGGTGTTAGTAGCTGAAAAGACGAACACATGGGTTAGTAGAACAGATAATCCTATTTACAAGCTACATACTACACTATATACAAAATATAAACTAGTTTATTACACACACGTTACGCACCAATTAAAATTTCAAGTCATTCTCGTATAAGAATGTGGCTAAGATGTTAACCAATTTAGGGGAGAAGTGGGAGAGAAGGGTATGAAAGTTGGTTGGGAGAGGGATACTAAATTCGGATTTTTTTTGGTACAGGTCAAATGATTTATTGCTTTGGAAGCAGGAAAAGAAAATATGGTCTAAAGTACCCTCCGCAAGACTGCACTCGCACAGGGAGCTATCCCGGACATGGATCTTTTTCAGGAACACTGGGCTACAACAATGTCCGAGTCTTAGCCTGGGGAAACAGGGTCAGGAACAGGGACGAAACAGTTCTCTTCGACAATTTAGGGTATTTAAAAAACCAAGGCCTACGCTGGATTTCAGGCTGTATAGCAGCATAGTAAAGGGCCTTGGTTTTAGAAGTCGTTTTCCATGTTTCAGTCCACGAGTCAAATAACTTGGCACCATTCCGCAAATCGTTGTTATGAGCTACGTAGTGCTTTCGATCAACCGGATTCGATGTGGCATACTTTGCCAACGAATCAGCGCACTCATTGCCAACAATACCCGAGTGACCGGGAATCCAGGTTATCTCGATGTCTAAGCCGTTTTGGGAACAATCAAGTTACAAGTTCTTTATGTCCATAATGATTTGACTATTAATATTACCGTGAAGTTGATTTTGTTAAAGGGCCTGAATACTACGAGAATCTGAAAAAAATACTGACCTTGTTATTTGATTGGATTTAATATAGTGTATGACTTCTAAAATACCAATACACTCTCCTGTAAAGACTGATGATTCTGGTGGGCATTGAAAAAGTAATGCTATTTTAGAATTTTGAAAATAAACTGCCACACCAGTACATTCAGTTCAGAAAATTTTGAAGCGTCTGTGAAGAAAAAGTTCCATCCTTCCCAATAACGCTTGACAGCTGACTCAAAGTCATCTCCAACGTCTTGAGAATTCCTTAAACCAAAAGTCGACTTTTGGTTCAAAATGAATCGCCTCGTATGCGGCGGAGAAGACCGGAATATTGACAAATAGGCGTGGAGAGTTGTTTAAGCTCTCTATCAAGAGTACCTCGTTATCAAGAGGGGAACAACTTTTTGGTTCCAATAGAATGAATTATTAAAGGAGAGGTCAATTTGGTCTAAAATTGGGAGCAGGGGATGGGATGAGAGGGAAAAAACTTTAGTAAGGAAGCGATGTGCCAAATACTGTCTCCTAAGGTGTAGAGAGTCTGCACATTCCACTTGAAGCGCGTTTATAGGAGAGGATTTCATGGCCCCAATGAAAATTCTTAGGCATTTGAACTGGATGCTGTCTAATTTCTCAAGCGCTTCTTTGTAGCAGGGCTCAATAAGATAGCTGCAGTAGTCCATAGCGGTTCTGGTCAACGCATTGAAGACCAGCTTGAGGGTGTAGGAGTGAGCTCCCCACCATACCCCGGCCAAAGCTTTAAGGACCGACACAGAACGTTCACACTTCCGTGTTGTTGATGTGATCGACCCCAGACAATCTTGAGTCCAAAGTTACTCCCAGAAACCTAGCCTTATCTTCAACTGGAATGCTTTGTCCATTAATTTTTCCATCAATTGGAGGTAACGAGTGCTTGCGTGTAAAGATGACAGCTTTACTCTTTGGTGAAAGAAAGAAAAGAAAGAAAGAATAGTATTTATTTAGCACATACATGAAACACGCACGGAACATAAAAATAAATAATAGTAGGTAAGCCAAAAACTAAGTGTGTGTCTCACGGTCGCACTAAAAAGGTTCATTTCAGCGATATGTCAGACAGCTTGAGACTGTCTGACGCTGGTTTTCTAATGAACCCTAAGGATGAGTGGCGGTTCATTCATATCATATATAAAAATATTATCAAAATAACGCACTTAAACACAAACCATTGTCAAGTAGCCATTGGTTTAATGAAGCCAGAGAGACATTCATCGAAAGAGCGGCATCCTGAATGGAACTGCCACACACCATTAATGCAATATCGTCAGCATACTGAAGGATTTTGCAGTCGAAATTAAGGGAAGGGGGCAGGTTAGCTGTATAGATGTTATATAATGGGGGACTAAGAACTGATCCTTGTGGTAATCCTCTCCAAACCGATCTTTCTTCAGAGTCAGCCCCAGGTATTCTCAATCGAATGGTGCGATTGGTAAAAATGCTATCAATGATGCGACAAATCCTGGCCGGGACTCAGCTCGTGCAGCTTTTGCCTGAGATTAGGGAGAACTGAATCATAAGCAGCATATATATACAGAAAACAGCAACCACAGACTCATTCCTGCTGAGGGCCAGACGGACCTTTGACGTGAGGATACCTTTTTTTCTTTTTTCATATCATCAAATGACTCCTACCGCTCTGGGTACAGCAGGAGGGAGTGTCAGACTCTTACTGACTAAAACTTTGCGTTTCAGGGCCTTGAGGCGCGTTGGGATCGCAGCGTGCCGCCGACCCGGGCCTGGTTGTGATCAGACGGCGAGCCACCCAATGCTCGTCGTCCGCAGTCCCGCGCCTACGGTAGCCGAGAATCGTCCTGCGACTCCCGACGCCCGGGGCGTCTTCGTTCTTCTGTTTCAGCGGCTGGGGCGTGAGGTTTCCCTCTCTCTCACGCGTTCGGCTTCCTCCTTTGTTAACATTACTGCTTCGCAGAAGGAGGTGACCGCTTCCCATGTATCGTCGCTCAAAACCGTGGCTTGAACCAGGGCCGGACGCGAGAGCTCCCCGCCGCCGATCGCTTCGACGAGGACACGGCGGTGCTCCGCCCAAGCAGGGCAGACCTCCACCGTATACTCCACCGTGTCCTCCGGGCTATCCTCACAGTATTGACACCCGGGTGTATCCTCCCGCCGTATTCGAAACAGGTACCTCCCGAAACAACCGTGTCCGGTGAGTACCTGCGTCAAGCGGAAGGTAAGGAGGCCGTGGCGCCGCTCTAGCTACTCCTCAAAGAGGGGACTTATCGCCGCAATTGTGGCGTGCTCTGCGCTAGGTTGCGAAAGTCGTTGTCTCCATACTGCCATGAAATCCTGCCGGAGCTCCGTCGCCGTGCTGCAATTTGCCGCGGCAGAGGAGTCTCGCCCCGGCGTAGCGCCTCCGCGCGCCATTCGTAAACGAGCGCGAGGGCTCTCGCCTCTAGATCCCATGGCGTCAGTCCGGCAAAGGGCTCGCTGCTTCGCCAGAGTCCGTGCGGTATCCCCGGGCCAGCCGGATGGCCATGACCCTCTGGGACGCGTTGAGGTAACGGGCAGGTCGCTTCCTCAAAGTAGGCGCCCACACCGGCGCCCCATAAAGGGCCATAGACCGCACGACCCCCGCGTAAAGCCTTCGGCAGGAAGCGTTTGGGCCCCCTAGGTTGGGCAGAAGCCGCTTGAAGGCAGCCCCAGCTCGCCCGTCTGGGAGCCAAACGTCGGAAATGCTCGACGAAGTTCCACCGGATGTCAAGGACGAGACCCAGGTACGTCATTGTCGATCCGACGCCAATGTGAACCTTACTGTTATTTGGGATCCCGATGGCAGCCTGTTCCGAGAACCATGAAAGCACATGGCTTCGGACTTGTGTAGGGCCACCTCGAGGCCCAGCTGCGGAATCCTCTCAATGACTATCGCAATCCCGCGTGTCATAGCGTCAGCCGCCGCTTGGTGCGATCCCCCTTGCGCCAGTACCAGCGTGTCGTCAGCGTAGCAGACCACGCTGACGCCACTAGGGAGGTCGGCGCGCAGCACCCAATCGTAGCCGATGTCCCACAGAGGCGGCCCCAGAATGGAACCCTGTGGAACACCGCACGACATCTCTCGCCGGTTTCACAGTCCCAGGTGACCGGGGTAGATGACGGCTCTGTCCGTCAAGTAATCCTCGACTACGCGACGAAGGTAGGTCGGCACTCGGTGATACCGAAGTGCCTCCCTGATGCAACTCCAGGGCAGGGTGTTGAAAGCATTGGCGACCCCGCCCCGGGAAACCACGTCCACCGTCGAGCGGCCCGTGCGGAAACCGAACTGGTTCTCCGCCAAATCGGGCCCCACCCTCACTAGGTGCTCGACGAGGCGGTTTGCAATTACTCTTTCAAAGAGTTTGCCCACCTCATCGAGCAGCACGATGGGCCGGTATGCGGACGGAGAGTCCGCAGGGCGCCCCGGCTTCTTAATGAGGACCAGTTTCCCGGTCTTCCAACGAAGTGGGGACTGGCCCCTTTCCAAGCAAGCGCTTAGGAACCCTCTTAGTCGAGGCCCGAGAGCCTCTAAAGTCAGGACCCAGGCTTTTCGAGGTAAGCCATCGGGTCCTGGGGCGGTATTTTTGGCCTTTAGCCTGTTAACCGCCACTCTCAGGTCTACCTCAGTCACCTCAGGAGCATCGTCATCGTGGTCATCGGAGTAGTCCGCATCGGGCACCACAGGTGGCGGAGTATGATCCCCTCGCGAGGGGAACAGAGCGCTCACCACATCCTCCACCAGCTGGGGCCGGAGACTGCGTCAACGGGGGTGCCCAGGTGCGGAGCTTATTCCGCACCATTTTGTAGGGTCTTCCCCACGGGTCCCCGTTCAGAGACTGCAATATCTCCTTGCGATCCAGATCCTTGGCCTGCAGGATCCCCGCTTGTATGAGCTCCGCCTCTCTGACCTGCGCATCCGGAGGGCGGATGCGGAGCCTGCGGTGCCTAGAGTACCGGCGCCGTGCGGCGACGCATACCTGACGCAGCGTCGCCAGCTATTGTGACCATCAGTGACGTGAGGCTACCTACACTATCAGCTATGCCCAGTCCTTTCCAAAAGCCGAATTGATTCGTTGGGAGCAGTTTCCTGTTTTCGACCAACCACACTAACTGGTTTTTGACCAAATGTTCCAAAAGTTTGATGAGTATGGACGATAGAGCAATAGGTCTGTAGGAGCAAAGATCATTAGGACCTTTGCCTGGTTTTAGAATCGGAATGAAAACTTGAACCTACCACTCTGTAGGTTCAAGTTCGCCAATAATATAGAAGCCAGAAGTAAAGCAGAAATTAGCCAAGTCTAGGTAATATTTGTGAATTTTTGGACCAGCTTTAGAAATAAAGGACGGGAATTCATCCACTCCCGGCGCGGAATCCTTGACGTAGGATAGCACAGTTTCGGCATACGCTGGCAGAGTGTGCTGCTGCGGAGGAGCCGCGCCGTGCCCTCATATTTGTGGTAGGCAGTGATCTCTCGCTGCCGACCGTAGTACGTGCTATGGTCGACGGCGAGGAGTCCTGGGACGCGGTGGTTTCCTTCTGCGAAATAGTCATCGCGCAGAAGGAGGCTGCGGAAAGGGAGAGGGAGATTTCGACCTCTCTCCCGGCCCGCAGCAGGCGCACCGGGCGTCGCGTCTGCCCTCTTCCGGCCCCCCTAACTGGGTCCAGGGGCGGCGGTCCTGGGGATGGCCGTCGCCCCCCATTCATACGGACCCGAGGTGGCAGCGCGTAGTGTTCCCGTGCTCTCTTTGACGTCGCAGGGGGAGTCAAACACCTCACTCCCCCGCTGACCCGAGGAGGCCCGCAGTGGCGGGCCGGCACCAGTCGGGGATCGCGGAAAGCCAATTAAGTTCTCGCGATCCCCGGCGTTGGTGAGAGATGGAACGGGTTCCCTACGTGTATTCGAAAGTTGTTAATTCGATTTTTATTATATCGAACACGGTATGTCGATAATTCAGTTGTACGATGTTTTATTACATCGATGCTTTATTAGTGCGATGTAACGTTTGTGCGAAACACCCTACAGCGATTGCTCATTAGTTCGACAGTATGTCGGTTCGAAACGCCCACTGTTTTCCGTGACATTTTATTAATAATCTTATTTTGCATTATAGACGTAAAGGAAATACATTATAAATACCATACATATCTTCACGTCTTTTTTCCTAAAATGAGGAAGACAGGTAACTAATTCAACACGTTTAGCTGTGGCATGGGCCAAAGATGCAAACCCAACTCAATCTGTACCTGACCATGTTGCATCAAAATTGACCTCAATATTAAACTATATCCACAATGTTCCATCCCCTGACATTCCTTCAGTCGAACGTGAGGAGTATTACTCCCAGAAAGCCTGATCTTTCTTTTTTAACTAACAATTTCAAACCATCAATCTGCAGCATTGCTGAGACATGGCTCTTGCCTGGAAGCAATTTCAGGTTGCCATGCTTTGGCAATGTGCGTAATGATAGATCTAATGGATACGGAGGATATGCCTTGCTTATCAGTAGCAAGGTATCATTTACCCAAATTCCTCTAACCTTTGTTGGCGATGACATAAATGTTGTTGCTGTGAAGGCTGAGGGTATAAATAAAAAAAAGAGGAGAGCCCGCTTCCGTTGGAAGAGCACAGCCGTTTCTAGATGGGGAAAAGGAGTAATTTTGAGTGAGATTCAAGTGGGCTTGTCTATCATAGCCAGGCGAAAGGGGGATATGGAGTTTGGGTTTCAAAAATACCGTTTTACGGTATGAATTTTGGGTAACTGGAATGGGACTTGAGGACTGGGATTGTGATTTATACGCAGAAACCTTGTTGCATGGGGAAGATTTTGAGACTTCGGCATATGATTTGGAAACAGGTGGCAAAACCCGACTTGCTTCAGCATACGAAATCGATTTCTCTGCCATCAGAGCTTTAATGCTCTTCTAACGACCTAACTCAGGACAAGCACTGTCGTTTGCGAAATGTTTGCCAGTACACGAAACACAGAAACTCGATTTAGGGGTGACTTCATATCCATCACCTGGATGATCTGCACCACACTTAAATTACCAAGGTTTCGATCTGCAAAGTGTGCGGGTATGGCCAAAGCGACAACAATGGTAACATTGAGCTGTTGGGTAAGTGTATCGCTCAACTGAGAGAGCCGAGTAGAAGCTGTACATACGTTTAGGTAGGACAGTCTGTGTGGGCCTCCACTCAGTCACACCAGAAGAGGACACCTTACGGTTCGTCCTTCTCCGTTTAGGTAGGACAGTCTGTGTGGGCCTCCACTCAGTCACACCAGAAGAGGACATCTTACGGTTCGTCCTTCTCACTTTGATGACGGAGCCACATCCCTCTGGAACCTGAATGTTTTTAATTATTTCATCTTCTGACCACTCAACTGGTACATCCCTAATGTGATCTGATTTTTTTACTCAAAACGGGACTTTGGTTTATTTAGATCAATTAACAGGTATTTAATGAAAAAATACACTTTTTTAAAGTTATTTATTCAGAAAAAGTCAGTTACCTTAAAAGTTATAAATTATAATATATATATATATATATATATTTTGTTTCGGGTATATATATATATATATAGGTACCCGAAGCGTTTAGTTATATTTATATTTTTCAGAGGAACAAATTTGCTTTAATATAGTGTGCTAGTTTTAAGGGTTCCGAACATCCATAAAAAACCGAAACCTTATAGGATCATTCGGGTGCAGTCGGGTGTCAACATTTTGCTTGTAAGTTAACATTGAATGATCACTTGCGTTTCGGCATTTTAACTTATGATACGAAAGCAAAAGAAGTTTAAGTTATTTACAAGGTAGGTATACGAACATCAAAAAATACTTAAAAAAAACAAATATCAATAAGTGGGCAAACAAAAAATCTATCAAACAATTAGTCAACAAAGTGCGAGCGCTGACGTCTTGGTCACTCTCGGTTAGGTACCATCGCGTCGACCGACGACTCGACTCGGCTCGACAGCTACTCTTATTTTCGCGCGGTTTCAGAAAACGGGACAATTTTGCGTCTCAGAGTTCATTTCAGGGGCACAGGGACTAGTAATCATAAAAAGGGACAGTCCCGTTCAAAACGGGACATCTGGTCACGTTACACATCCCTTACAATACCCATTCTTGCGGGCCATTATAGTTTTAAGATCGTTGTACTACATTCTAGCAAATAAAAAAATTTGATTTGATTTTGATTTGATGTTGAATTGTGGAATGGCAGCCATGTATTTGTGTTGGGGGATAGAATTTTATTGTTCATAAAACTGTTTGCGTCCTGGTGCGACTTGAACTCAACTGATACTATACACGATTTCTGCCTATATGTTTGATCCCATCGAGACGTATGTTATTCACGTTATTTATCGTCAAAAACATACCAAACTAGATAGGTTGTAGCACAGTGCCCGAAGTTTGTTCGTCTTTAAGCGAAACGTTCACGATGTATGGTGGATTATCTCTCGCTGTATATGCAAGTCTGCCGATTATACTTTTCGCAATCTTAGGTTTTATAGTGGAAGAAGCAGGGGGCGAACCAGCGAACCTCTTGCGGCTAGGGGTGTCCGTATCCATTATAGGGTTCTGTGGGGGTATTTCGATGTCATGAGGGAGGGTAATAGTTAGTCCGGGGGAGAGATCGAATAGTTTATCTGGGGGGTTCGACTTTCGTTGGTAGCGGTGAATGTTAATCACGTGCTTGTGTTTGTGTTGTGAATTTTTTCGATTTAAGTGAATTTTATTAGTGAGAATGAGAACTTCAATTTTTGTTTGTGTTGTATCATAAGGTTGGTTTTAACATAAATTTTACTTAATTTTAAGAATTTTAGCCGTTATCCATAATTGATAACAAAAAGCCCCCAGACCCTCCCGATCCCTTCGATTTTACTCCAGTTATCACGATTACCCTCCCCGATGACAAACCGCTAGAAATCGCAATGGACTCCAAATCGGCTCATAGAAAAAGACCTGCAGCTTCTCCCCCGACTACCCCGATCAATCCCCCAAAGCAACCTAAAACCACAATCGGTAGACATACATACAACTTGAGGGATAACCCGCCGTTTGTTGTCCACGTTTCGCTAAAAGATGGCCAAACCTCCGGTACTGTTTTACACCCTATTAAGTTCGGAATGTTTCTACAGAAGAACAATTTTAGTAACGTCGTTCTAGGTAGTCTTAAACGTGTAGGAAGAAACAAACTAGCAGTCGACTTTAAATCTCACCAGGACGCAAATAGCTTTTTGATTAGTCCAATATTGGCTCAACACGGTTTCATTGCATCTGTCCCACAATACAATGTTACTCGTATAAGTCTTGTGAGGGATATACCTGTTGAATGGACAGAGGATGAAATCATTGAGAACATCAGGGTTCCCGCTGGATGTGGCCCTGTGATTAAGGCCAGAAGAATGAACCGAAAGGTGAGTTCTCTGGGCGTTACAGAATGGAAACCCACCCAGACAGTTATTTTGAATTTTGACGGCCAAATTCTACCCAATCGTGTCTACTGTTTTTATTCTGCCCTTCCGGTTGAAAGATACATATGTACCCAACTATACAATGCTTCAACTGCTGTCGGTATGGTCACACACGCACAGTATGCAGATCAAAGCCCCGATGCTTCAAATGTGCTGAAGACCACCCAGGTGACGGATGCCAAGTTCCCAATGAATGTGCCCTCTGTGTATCTTGATCTGGAAGCTATCATGCCACCGATAAGGCTTGCCCTGAATTGGGTCGACAGAAAGGCATAAAGGCACTTATGGCTGAGAAGTCAGTTTCTTATGCGGAAGCAAGCCAGGTACTTCCTCCCGTTACAAGATCATATTATTATGCTGAAGTGTCTAGAGTACCCCAGAATAAAAGTAAACCCTTATCCAATCCAGCTCAGTCTCCCAGATCACCCACCCCTCCTTGGACTCAAAAATCATACCGCAAAACAGTCTCCCTCAAACCAAAATCCCATGCCCCTCTCTCTCCTAGTTATGACAGACAGGCTCACCAAGCCCTCACTCAAAACTACTCCTTTTCTCCAGTCCAAAATGGTTGTGCTTACCCTCGGGAAAGTGCAAGCAATCCTAGTCCCAGTCCTATGTCCTCAGAAAACATCCTTAATGTAATATCGAATATGTTCATGACTGTTTTAGCCAACCCTGCCCAATCACTACCAGACCACGTTGCCAACAAATTGTCATCCATAGTGAACTATATTCACAATGTTCCGCCCCCTGACTTTTCTCCAGTGGAACGTCAGGAGTATTACTCTCAGGAAACCTGACATTCTATATTATTAATAAGTTCAAACCATCTATCTGCAGCATTGCTGAGACATGGCTTCGTCCTGGAAGCAATTTCAGGATCCCATGTTTTAGTTATGCTCGTCATGACAGATCAGATGGATATGGAGGATGTGCTTTGTTCATCAATAACAAAGTACCATTCTCCCCAATTCCTTTACCCTTTGTAGGTGACAACATCAATGTTGTTGCTGTGAAGGCTGAGGATATAATTTTTTTTAGTTTTTATATTGCACACCCACAAATTGAAGACCTTGACACAATAAAAAGTTTGTTAAGTAGTGTACAGGGCCCATTACTTGTTATGAGTGACTTTAATGGCCATCACTATAGATGGGGTTCAGAAACCTGCGACAACTTTGGGACAGGTCTAGTGGATATATTAGATTAATTTATGTATTCTTAATGATGGCTGTGCCACACGTCGTGCTTTGCCGGGACAGAGCAACAGTTGTGTTGACCTTACTTTTTGTTCATCTAATATAGCCAGCCTTTTAAATTGGAATCGCCTGGATATGACTTATGGGAGTGATCACTATCCCATCATGGCTGAAATTCCCTCCAAAACTACTCCTGTTAAATCCTCTCCCCCCTTATTAAAATACCAGCTTAATTCAGTACATTGGGACCCCTTCCTTCCATAAATGATGAAACTGCACGGGAGTGCTTTTCGTCATTCTCCCACACCATATCCGCTACAGCGGACGACTGCTTCCCTACCAAAAAACCGCAATCTGGCAAAATTCCATCCCCGCCATGGTGGGATAAGGATTGCTCTGCGGTGATCAGAGCCAGGAATGAGGCCGAAATGAAGTTCAACTCAGACATGAGCCAGGAGAATGTTATCAACTACCAACATGTGTTGGCTAGGTCCAAGAAACTACTGAAGAATAAAAAAAGAGAAGGTTGGCGGAAGTATTGCGGTTCATTGAGTCCATCCACTCCAGCTTCAGTTGTGTGGCGTAGATTGCGGGCGTATAGGAATAGTCTGAAACCATCGACCGGGAGCATACTGTCTGAAGAGTTGGGTCACCAGTTTTTCTCTAAGCTGGCCCCGGCTTATGTTCCCAGTGTAGATGAATGTGGTTCAACAAACTCCCAGCTGGAATCAGATGATTCTCTGGACGGACCTTTTTCTTTAGCCGAACTTAAATCTGTCCTCTTCCATGTAAGAGACTCTGCTCCTGGGGTGGATAGATTCCCGTACTCTTTCATAGTTAAAGCCGGAGATAAGACCCACCAGTATTACTTGGACTTGGCCAATTACTGTTTTCTGTCGGGTTATTTTCCTCCTGAGTGAAAAGTTCAAGTGATTGTCCCAAAGCCTGGTAAAGATCCTAGTGATCATTGTTCCTACAGACCAATTGCTTTATCGTCCATACTTATTAAACTCTTGGAACACCTAGTTAAAAACCGTATGGAATGGTTTGTGGAGAGCAGGAAACTGCTGCCAAGGACTCAATTTGGCTTTAGGAAAAGTCTGGGTACAGCTGATAGTGTGGGTATCCTCACGTCAGAGATCCGGCTGGCCCTCAGTAGGAATGAGTCAGTGGCAGTCGTTTTCTTAGATATCTCAGCCGCCTATGATTCTGTCCTCCTCCCAGTTCTCAGGCAGAAAATGCAACAGCTGAGAATCCCGGCTAGGATGCGCCAGATCATATCTAGTATCTTTTTAAACCGTAGCATCAAACTTAGGATTCCTGGGGTGGACTCTGAACCAAGGTCAGCTTGGAGGGGCCTACCTCAGGGTTCTGTACTTAGCCCCCCTTTATATAATATCTATACATATGATCTCCCTTCTCGTCTAAATTATGACTGTAAAATTCTCCAGTATGCTGACGATATTGCACTATTGGTCTGTAGCAAATCCATTGAAAGTGCCGCGCAATCTATGAACACGTCTATGTCCTCATTAAACCAATGGCTGTTGGATCACGGGTTATCTCTAAGTGCTCCAAAAAGTGCAGCAGTTGTTTTTACTCGCAGACGCCTCATCTCTCGGGTTGACATCAATATTGATGGCCAAGCTATCCCAATTAAAGAGAAGGCCAGGTTCCTGGGGGGTGACCCTAGATTCCAAACTGTCGGGTGTGGAGCATTTTAATAACACCGTCCAAAAATGCGAGCGCTCAATCTCGGTTCTAAAGGTATTGGCAGGTGTCTGGTGGGGTGCTCACCCATAAATTGGTATACAACGCGCTGGTCAGAAGCGTACTAGACTACTGTAGTTACTTACTTGAGCCGTGTAACAATGAAGCCCTTCGTAGACTAGATGCAATCCAAGCCAAATGTCTTAGAATCGTGATTGGCGCCATGAAATCCTCACCCATAAATGCCCTACAGGTTGAATGTGCAGAACCTCCCCTTTCCCTTCGTAGACAATACTTAGCAGATCGTTTCTTGACAAAAGTCTTTTCCCTCTCGTCCCATCCTTTACTTCCCATTTTGGAACAAATCTATCTCTCTCTAACTGTGTCCTCCTATTGGAACAATAAATGTTTTCCATTGATGAATAGGTACAGAGAGCTTGTACAGCTCTCTTCACCCGTTTGTCAATATCCTACTCTTCCGGTCTTTTCTTCCGCATATGAAGTGATCCATTTCAAGCCAAAGGTCGTTTTGGGACTTTTTTTTTTTTTTTAACTAATAATAGGCACGCGCTTGACCACCATCTCACCTGATGGTAAGCGATGATGTGGTCGAAGATGGAGCACGCCTGCCTAGAAGCAACCTATTCACTCTTGACTTAAAGACTCCCAGGTTGTAGCTATCGGGAAACACAGACTCCGGCAGGGAATTCCACTCCTTAGCTGTACGCATTATGAGTGTGTTCCCAAAACGTTTTGTGCGTGTGGGTGGGATGTCCACCATGTACCGGTGGCGCATCGCCGTTCGTCTTGTGGTCCGATGATGGAACGGGCTTGGCGGAATTAAATTATGCAATTCCGTCGCACATTCCCCAAAATGCAACCGGTAGAAAACCGACAGGCTAGCAACTCGTCGTCGATGCTCAAGACTTTGGAGCTTCGTCGCGACGAGCCTCTCATTGCCAATGATCCTCTTGGCTCGTTTCTCAATTGACTCAAGGGCATCAAGCTGGTATCTCGCAGATCCGTCCCAAAGATGAGAGCAGTATTCCATACACGATCGAACTTGCGCTTGATAGAGTTTGAGCAGCTGTTCCGGCGTGAAGTACTCACTGTCTCACCTTTGATAGGATCCCCAACTTCTTTGCAGCCACTTGAGCTTTTGCCTCTATGTAAGGGCCAAAATTGAAAGTAGATGTTAATGTAACCCCAAGAAGCTCAAGTTGGTCGGTTATCGGCACGGTTGCACCTCGGAAAGATGGAGCTGGGTGGAATTGGCTCCTTTTGGCGGAAAATAGACACGCTTGGGTCTTAGCAGCATTGAACTTGACCAGATTGGCATCGCCCCATTCAGAGACAGCCTGTAAGGACACATTCAAGCGCTCAACCATAGCCTCCCGAAGAGACCGGATCTGCGACCCACCAGCTCGTGCGTCGGACACGTATCTCTCAGCAACAGTGCTGTCGTCTGCATACCCAAAGGTACCGGGTTTAAGAAGATCATTAATATGCAGCAAGAACAGTGTTGCCGAAAGCACCGACCCCTGAGGAACCCCGGCATTAATATCCAGCAGTCCAGACGAGCAACCATCTAAGACCACTCGAATAGACCGATCCCTCAGGAAATCTGCAATCCAATCACACAAACCGGCGGGCAGACCGAAGGAAGGAAGCTTACTAATAAGGCTATCGTGCCAGACCCTGTCGAAAGCCTTCGAGATGTCAAGGGAGACCGCTAGTGCCTCCCCGTGCTTTTCTATGGCTTCACTCCAGATGTGAATGGCATACGCTAGAAGATCCCCAGTTGACCGATTTCGGCGGAACCCGTATTGTCGGTCACTAAGGATATCATTTCCTTCTAGGTACGCCAGGAGCTTATGATTCAGCACGCGTTCCATAGTCTTACAGAGTATGGACGTTACCGAGATGGGTCTATAATTCGACGGGTCAGCTCGACTACCCTTCTTGGGCACGGGTTGCACGTTAGCTTGCTTCCAAGCCTTCGGCACCTTTCCAGTCTCAAACGAAAGGCGAAATAGGCGTGTCAAGATCGGAGACAACTCAGGCGCACAAATTTTCAGAACAATTGCCGGTATCCCGTCGGGGCCACTAGCCTTGTTCACGTCTAGGTTACGCAGCACCCTACGGACGTCCTTCTGATGAATGCGAATGTTCGACATGCTCGACTCGCATCCACCAGGAGAAGCAGGGAGCCTCGCGCCACCGGGATCCAGACGCGAAGATTGCGCAAACAAGGAAGCAAACAAGTTCGCTTTCTCCTCAGCGGAGTGGGCCAGCGTCCCGTCGGGTCTCAGCAGTGGTGGTAGTGAGGGGCGGCAGAAGTTCGATTCGACCGACTTAGCCAGGGACCAAAAAGCCTTACTACCTGCTGGGTATGAAGCAAGTTTGTTCCCTATTCGGCTGATGTGGTCAAACCGTGCCCTCCGCAACACCTTCTTGCAGGACTTGGCAGCCCTGTTGAAGGCTCTCTTCTTCCGAGTCACGTCGCTTGCTTTGCACGTGCGAGCGTCGACCCATGCCAGATAAGCCGCGTGCTTAAGCGCATCAGCGCGATTGCACTCGGCACTAAACCATGGACGAGCTTCGCCAGACATAGTTATGTCAGAGAACGGAATGTAGTACTCCATTCCCCTCCGCAACACATCCGTTACGGCGTCTGCGCACGACGAAGCATCAGTCGAAGAAAAGCAAGTAGGCTGCCAAGGATAACATGCGAAGAAAGATCGCATGCCATCCCAATCTGCTGACCTGTACCGCCATACCCGCCGTGTGCCTCTTGGGCTAGGATCGGGCGGGGAGTAAACGGACACAGACTTCACCAGACAGTGGTCGGAACTACCCAGTGGCGAAGAAATCGCCACCGAATAGCGGTCCGGATCCGTTGTCAGCAAAAGGTCCAAGCAATTGGCAGTGTGCGATTCAACATCCGGCACCCTCGTTGCCTCCTGGACCAGCTGGGTAAGATTCAGCGCTAGGGCTAGCTTTCTCGTTTCTCGTCCAGCATGGTCTGTGCACTGGTATGGGAATAGCCACTCCTGATGGTGGGCGTTGAAGTCCCCCAGTAACACCAATTGGGCAGAAGGGTACCGCTGCTGAGCCGCATCCGCCGCCTCACTCAGGTGCTGTGTGAGCTTAGTTGTCTCCAAATCACCGCTGTGCGAACGGTAGACACAAGCGTAGACAATTTTATCCAGGCCTGTGTCCACTAAAACCCACAGCGTTGGGAACCTGGAGTCCTCAAGATTACGGAGACGCCGATAACAGATGTCGTCACGGACGTACATACATACGCCCGCACGTGGTTTGAAATGGTGCTCCAGGGTAAACCCTGGGTACGAAAGGTAAGACACGTCTGACGGACACCTGATCTGCGTCTCGGAAAGGAACAGGAGTGCTGGTTTCTCAGTCTCCAGGTGGTGATGGACTGCGGCGAGATTTGAGTGCAGACCTCGAATATTGCTGAGGTGCACTTTGTGGGGGAGGAAGTGCTGCCGCTGTACAGCTTTTTTTATTTTGTTCCTTTTCGTCATGTTGAGAGTGAAGGTTGTTGAGGAGAAGGAAGTGAAATGAGGTTCCAAGCTGCTACCCTCAGGCACGCTCTGACAGGACGATATCATTGGGGGACTAGTCTGGAGACTGCGGGGACGCCCGAGCCCCCCCGGGAATGTCCATCGGGTCCTCCCCATCTGGTCGCCAGCCAGCACGATGGCGCACCCCGGGATTTTTCGTCAGTTGGCGGGGCAGCCTTTCATGTGTGGCTAGCACACTACTTGGGCCCCCAACTAACTGCGGTCGGCCAGCGGCGCACCGTGCCTCGGATCCCGCTACCCTCCGCGACTAGTCTCCCGATACGCCCATATCAACGCGAGCCTGGTCGGTCTGCCTGCATTGGAACAACTATTTCGACCCAACTCCTCTGTACTGACTTGGTATCTCCAAAAATTCACAAGACGTAAAAGGCGACTTCGATCGGGCTATTAAGAGATACTGGAACGGTTGGAACTTATTTTATACGGACGCGACTAAATTATCGGCAACGGGATACATGGTGTTTCTACATATTACCAAAACTCGAGAATAGCACTTTTATTCCAATGTCCTCCAGAAGCTTCAGTGTTCACAGGTGAATGCATCGGTATTCTTGAAGCCATCAATTTTATTTTATCCCATAGAATACAAAACTCAGTTATTTTTTCAGATTCTAGAATTCAGGCAATAGTTCAAAATCAATTAAAATCTAAAATTCATAGTAAAATCATCACAGATATTCGAAATTTGCTTTACACTTGTTAGATGGTTTAAACATTGAAATAGTTTGGGTACCTAGTCATTTAGGTATAGGCGGAAACGAGTGCGCAGACTCACTAGCTAAGTTTGCTACGTCCAACCCCGTGGATCGAAAACACTACATGGTCCATAGTTACGACTTACGCTCTGATACCAAAGTTAAGCTGCATAACTCGTGGTCTGCTGAGTGGCAGGTAAGTTCAAGATTAAAGGGAGCGTATTACGCCAGTATCCAACCTGACATCCAGCGGAAACCCTGGTTTTTCAAATGTTCCAAATTATCAAAAAAAACTGTTTCGTCCTTGTGTAGACTGAGACTCGGCCATTGCTGTAGTCCAGTATTCCTACATAAAATCCGTGTCCGTGACAACTCCTTATGCGAATGCGGCCTTGATGATGGTATGGTACCTTAGACCATATATTTTTCTCATGTCCTTCTAATTCCCATTCCTTCGTATTATATCAAATGCTTCCCAAAATTAAAATTCCTCTCCCTATCAACTTCCATTCCCTCCTGACCAATTTCTCTCCTAAACTTGTCCAACTCCTATCAAAATTCCTAAATGATAATGATATTAAAATGTAGTGTGTGTAATAATTATTATTTATTTTAATTTTTGTTTCAGTTTTAAGATATATATATATATATAATATATATTCGTTTATAAAAAAAAAAAGTATTCTATGTTAATGTTAACTAACCATAATAATATTATGGTTAGTTAACATAGAATACTTTTTTTTCCTAGTACAATATACAATCCATACAATATATTACAATACATATCCAGTACAATATATTATATTGTATTGTCACAAAGTGCAAAGTTCGACGGCTCACCTCACCGGGTTACCGTCTTCACATGACACTGGCAGAATAGTCGTCACCGGCTCAGTTGCCAAAGGAAAAAAAAAAATCTGGGGGGTCAGGATCAGGAGGCTTTTTCGAATTCATGTTGGATTATAATTATAGGTAAAAAGGGACAGTAACAATTAAAAACAAACCTTAAACCAAGAACACAAACACAAACACTTTCGATTGAGTTTCAGACTAGAAAAGTTCACCAAAATCGAAAATATTCGTAGCACTGACAAGAGCACGTGTTTAGCCTTCACCACTACCAACGAAAGTCCGAAAGTCTCATTTTGGGGTTGGAAACATATATTACTCTCCTCTATGTTGGAAACCCTGTGAGGCTGTGAATTTGCCATTAGACAGACATTGACAGTCTCAGTCAGCAAGACTCGAGTCTAGGCATGGGCAATATTGATTTGACACTATAGCTAAACTTATTAAAATGTAGCTGTTTAGAATATCTTAATTGCATTTATATATTTTAACTTCGATGTATTGGCCGAATCTATATGGAACTCGAAAAATTAAGGTACTATGATTGCTAGGTTTCGGTTTTTATCGATTTATTTAGGTACATAATTTTTTTTTTGGAACTGTATACTCGACGAAGTCCCACGCGTATCGCAATCGCACACGGAAGCACAGTATTCCAAGTACCCGACTCGGTTTGAACCAAATATTATAGTGCGATTCGGTTTTATGTGTAGTTCTGAGACTCATACTAACATTAACGTAAAAGTTGCGCGGAAACCTGATATATAGATTCAGTGCCATCAAATATAGGTACCTTATAGGTTAATATATTCTATACGGCTATACCTTCTTCAATTTCACTTAAACCCCAAAACGGTAACGTTATTTTTCACATAACCGGTAATTTTCAGTAAATATGTAATTTACATAATTATAGGAGTGATTGACTATTCCAATAATTAAAAAAGGGTATAGTAGGTACTCGTAAAACTTAGTCCAAATACTCAAAACTTACTGGAAAACAACTACGTCAAAAAATTATGGTAAGAAAACAATACAATCTAGTTATGTAGAACCTAGTAATAATGAATAGTACCTACTTCTAAAAGGATCATTGTTTACAACAACGGCATTACATATTTAAATATACAGTGTAGGTACAATTGAGTGAAAAGGGTTTTGTTATTGGCATAAACTTTAATGAATCGTAAAATACAACTGATACACTGTGACGACACTCAAGCCAGAATTCCAAGTCTGCCATACTTCTGTATGACAACCAACTAAAACTAATAAGATTCTACCAAGCGGCGCGAAGCGCATGCGCGAAAGTGCGTTCGGATACGCACCAAGGTGAATATCTTGCGGGAGCTTTACCTCGACCTATACGACCAGGGAGATGTTTGGATACATCCGCTATACACTCCCCCTTGGGTTCGTGAAGGCGTCCTCGCTCAGGAACCCGCTCATTAATTAATTATTTTGTTGGGATGCGTGGAACCTGCTTAGGATCTCGTTGGGATCACTAACATGCGACACAAGGTAAGTAGTAGGACTAGCTTTTTTAACAACCGTATAGGGACCGTCCCTCTTTGGTACAAACTTAGCTGATAATCTTTTAGCAGCGTTACCCAATACGTGCGACTTTACCAAAACTTGATCACCAATATCAAATTCTTCAGGTTTACGACCTCTATATGCGTAATGTTTACGTCTATCCTGTTCTTTCTCTACTTTATACCTAATAGAAACTAATTAATATAAGAACTTTTTAAGGTAGGGGGAACAAAATTATCTTTTTCCAAGACTGCTCTATCATAATGCGCGTCGACGGGTGAACGGAGCTCTCTTGCTAAGGTGAGAAAAGCCGGAGACACGCCAGTTGTTTGGCATAACGCCGAGTTCATGGCGAACCGAACAGAAGGTAAGTGGTTAGGCCACGACGAATGCTGTGTGTCTACTAACTGGGCTAGCTGCACCTTTAGATCTCTATTTTTCCGCTCGGCCGGATTTGCCTTAGGATGATATAAAGGTAACAAGTCCTGTGTAATTCCCAATATATATGTACACTGTTACATGACAGAAGACACAAATTGTACGCCATTATCAGATATAATGCGGGGAGGAAAGCCATACCTTAGGAAGTACTCCTCTATCAATGTACGAGCTACAACTGAGGTGGCATCTACAAGAACAAAAAGCTCAACCCACCGAGTAGCTGTATCTTCTGCTAGCAAAACGTACCTCTCCCCCTTCTCTCCAGGTGGAAGCGGGCCAAACAAGTCAATCGCCAAGACTTCTCCTCTTTGATTTCAAACTGGGGTCTGTAAAAGACCTGAAGGCTTAAGGTTTGATGACTTGTACCGTTGGCATGTCGCGCAAGACTTAATAAAGTCGGTGACAAATCGTCTCATGCCAGGGAAGAAAAATCGCTGTGACAGCTTATGCAAGGTCCGATCAATACCTTGATGCCGAGCAATGGGAGTGTCATGGCGTTCCCTCAAGACGTCAAGCCGTAAACTCACAGGAAGTACAAGCTGTGGTTCCTCAACGTCGACATCGGGGTTGTACCTATAAAGGACTCCTTGCTGCATGAAGTATCCTCGTTCGGATCAGCGTTTTTCTTCTACTGCATCATTACTTTCAAGACCACTAATTTTTTTTTTAATTCAGGATCTTCTGATTGAGCAAGTCGGAGATCAGTAGGACTTCTAGTGGGTAAGTCAACTACGACGGAACAAATACCACACTGATTTTTAGAATTGTCCTCGCAGGTGGGACGACTTAGTGTGTCGGCGACCACATTGGCCTTGCCTGGAGTGTACTCGAACTGAATATTGAACTCCTGTAACTTCAGTGCCCACTGAACTAATCTACCTGACGGTGACTTCAAGCTCGACAACCATTTTAAAGGTTGATGGTCGCTACCTACAATAATTTGTTGACCTTCAATATAACCTCTAAACCTTGCAACTGACCATACTATCGCCAGAGCTTCCCTCTCGGTAGTGCTGTAATTACGCTCGGCTGGGTTCAGGAGGCGGCTTGCATATTCAATCGGCCGTTCGTCTTTACCTTCACCCTGTAACAATACTGCACCGAGAGCGTAATTGCTTGCATCTGTACGCAAGACAAACGGTTTACTATAATCAGCTTGAACGAGTATGGGCGCAGACGTTAAGCGATTTTTAAGCTCCTGAAACGCCTGATTTTGCTCAGGGCCCCATACCCAAGTCTGATTCTTTTTTAACAGACGTGTTAGAGGTTCAGCAACATTTGAAAAGTTCAAAATGAAATTTCTGAACCAAGAACAGGTCTAAAGAAACGTTCTGAGGTGACGCGAAGTAGCGAACTTGGTGCTTTTATGTCCGCCACAGCGCAAACTTTGCGGCGCGAGCGAAACCCCATTCTGATTAATGACATGACCCAAGTATTTCACTTCTTCGCGCGCGAAAACACACTTTTCGCGATTGGCGCGAAGATTGAACATGCGCAACCTCTCAAAAACTGCACGTAAGTCAGCGACGTGCTGATCGAATCCCTCTGATATCACGAGCAGATCATCCTGGTAAGCTAATAGAGTGACATTCTTAAGTGAAGCGCCAGAGCGCAGTCTGTCTATAAGCCGTTGAAAAGTGGACGGAGCGTTTTTCAAGCCAAACGGCATCCTTTTAAATCGGTATGTACCAAACGGAGTCAAAAAGGCCGTTTTGTCTCTGTCGCACTCCCTGACTGACACATTCCAAAATACACTTCTCATATCTAAGGTACTCATGATGCAATTGCGCTTACTCCTAGACTGCACTAACTCGTCTATAAGCGGCATCGGGTACACATCGGTTTTTGTAACCGCGTTAAGTTTTCGATAATCTACACAGAAACGAACTTGACCGTTCTTTTTAGGCACTAACAATGCTGGAGAGCCCCATGCCGATTCGCACTCTTCTATGATATCATCAGCTAACATCTTTTCTAATTCCGCCTGCATAATCTCTTTTTTCGCAGGGGTGAGCCTACACGGAGGAACCGCGATAGGAGCGTGATCGCCGATGTCAATGACGTGCTCTGCGAAAGTCGTCGGTTCACTTTTTACCTCGAATACGTCCTTATTTTCAGAAAGCCTTATTTACAAAAACATACGACAGGTTTCTCATGAACACAAAAATAACCATTATTAACACTAACACAATTTTTATCGAAGCGCGTTATTATTAGCGCAAGAAATCTTTTGTGAATTTTTATTATTCTTATAATTACAACTCGGTAAAACACAATTTTCACGAGAAATTTTAACATTTAAACATTTATGTACACTATTATCATAACAGTGATTACCTACAGTGACAAAATTAGAATTAGGAACACAAGTAACACAACTACATTATTTTAATAACAGAATCCCCTGCGACGTGCGCAGGGTTACCTCGAGTTTCTTGATAACGATAAGACTACCACTGGTAGACGCTAGGGGGCGCGGCCGCGCCAGCAAACATCACGCTACCTCGCGGCGGCGGCGGCGGGGTGGGCGCTTGCGGTGGCGGCGGCGAGTTGACCACGCAGCGTTGGTCGCCATGCACATGCGCAGGGCGGGAGCGCGTGCGATGCGATGCGACTCAATGTGACCGGTCGGCACACGAGATTCACGAGTCGATGATAACGAATAGAACGACGAATGTTCTTTATTTTTCACGTTATTAGTGTTACCGTTTGAGCACTTCGACTTAATGACGTTCGCGGCACCGAACCCAGTTGCGGTGCCGCGAACGTCATTAAGTCGCCGCCGCCACCGCAAGCGCCCACCCCGCCGCCGCCGCCGCGAGGTAGCGTGATGTTTGCTGGCGCGGCCGCGCCCCCTAGCGTCTACCAGTGGTAGTCTTATCGTTATCAAGAAACTCGAGGTAACCCTGCGCACGTCGCAGGGGATTCTGTTATTAAAATAATGCCGGTACGGCAACCGTAACATTTAATGTCTTTTATGTCCTCAGTCTTTAAATTATTTTTGTACGGCAACCGTAACATTTAATGTCTTTTATGTCCTCAGTCTTTAAATTATTTTTGTTACTGTTCACTAATTTTTCGCACATATCTTTTGTGTGACCGCTACGTTTGCAGTAAACGCAGAACGACTTCACATTCTCCGCCTTTTTCGCGGATGAGTCACCCGTGCGACTACCGGCGGAAGCAGTAAAAGAGCGCTGAGCAGAACCCGAAGAGGCAGTACGCGCAGGCTCGACGGCAACGGCGCGTGATCCATTGTCGCGGTCAGACGACGATTTTGCGATAGGCGGCCATGTCGTAACTCATTTAGCGAGTCTTCTATAGCTCGCGCCTTTTTTAGCAACTCGGCGAATGTTGAAACTGCAGCTCTGTCGATACGCTTACGGATGCGGCGATCCAGCAATCCGAAGGTCATATCCTACTCGACACGTTCGCATAAGTCTTCTTGGGGTAGCTTGGCAAACAAGGCTCGGACTTTAGCTATGAATAAATCCGTATTTTCTTTGCCTTGTAAGTACTAGGGAGAATAACTCTAGGTATATTCGAAAAGGCGGGCGACGTTCGCCCTTCGCTAGTTATAGCTTCATCCCATGTCTTCGTAGTGCCCTTGACGCCCTGCCACCATGTTCCCGCTGAAGAAGTGAGCAGCATCGACATACCTAATAGAGTCAGTCATGTCTAAACATAAGCGACGTGAACGACGTCGCTTATGTTTAGGCATGACTTGTAAACTTCGATGGCATCGATGAAGTTTTCCATGAATTCCTCAGGATTACCGCTGAACTTGGATGAACATTTCGAAAAGTTTGCTGGTGACTTCGCGAGGGCCTCGGCGGCGCCGGCGGCGGCAGAAGTACCTAGGTACATCAATCGATGTTTGCGGCGTCGTCGAACGGAATTCGTGACGGACTTGATTGTAAAATTCCGCTTGCGACTGTTGTATCGATGCTAACAAGGTCGTAAGGAACTCTTGTGTCATAGTTATATTGTTTGACTGTTCAGATTCTCCCGAATTAGATTCTCTGTCGGCGGGAAGTGACTTACGAGCCCGCGGCATTTTGCAAACACAAGTAGGTACCTATAGTTTTCACTTGAACTTTTTGCAACTAACGAAAAGTTTGACCCCACATAACAAAAACCACTGAAACACACGTTGGGTGCCAAGATGTATTCGGGGTGAGTACGATTGAGAGAAAAGGGTTTTGTTATTGGCATAAACTTTAACGAATCGTAAAATACAACTGATACACTGTGACGACACTCAAGCCAGAATTCCAAGGATTCCAAGTCTGCCACACTTCTGTATGACAACATTGACAACCAACTAAAACTAATAAGATTCTACCAACATACCAACAGCCAATCTGTGGCTATAATTCTGACAGCTCGGCTGTTATAGGTCGGCGCGAAGCGCACGCGCGGAAGTGCGTTCGCAGTAAGGTGAATATCTTGCGGGAGCTTTACCTCGACCTATACGACGGGTGATGTTAGGATACATCCGCTATAACAGCTTAAGGTGGATGCTCCAGGGTAGCCCGCGAAATTCAAATATATTTATGTTTTTTGCAATTTGCCGGTCAGTGTGAAGCTGTATGTGGACCAAATGCGATCTGCGACCGTAACGCGTATTTATCTAAAGAATTATAACCATTTTAATCATCAATATAGCCCTCTAAGTTCATGTAGTTCGAAAGAATGATTATTTCTAGAAATAATAATTCTTTCGAACTACATGAACTTACTACTACATGAATGATTATTTCTAGAAATAATCATTCTTTCGAACTACATGAACTTAGAGGGCTATATTGATGATTAAAATGGTTATAATTCTTTAGATAAATACGCGTTACGGTCGCGGATCGCATTTGGTCCACATACAGCTTCACACTGACCGGCAAATTGCAAAAAACATAAAAATATTTGAATTTCGCGGGCTACCCTGGAGCATTCACCTTAAAAAAAACCCAAACAACCAACAAACCCAAAGGTTGACTGGTAGAGAATGCCTTGTTGCATTTAGTCCTCATATGTAGGTACCACTATTGTTATATTGTACATGAAGTTTAAATAAATAACGAAATGCGATAGCCGATATTCTAAACGTTCGTGTAAATGCTGTTTATATTGCCCATGCCTAGTGGTTAGAGTGCCTTTTATTATTTCAATGTCATTCAGACGTTTACAGATTTTACCATTAACGACACGTTTTGATATTGCAATGTAATGATAATCTATATTTTTGTCTTAATTTCATGGAGCTGCAGCAAAAATTATAATAAAATCTTAAAGATTTATAAGAAACGGTAACTTAAGCCACATTTAAAATAATTACATTCCATAGAAATGAATAAATATGCGTCTATGTGCGTTTCGTTTCCACTGAACATTTTCCCTTTTATTTAAAAAACACGGGCCTGAAAAAATCATATTTATCTATAATCGAGTAGCTTGATAAATAAGCTTTCTAATAAGGTATATCTCATTAGCGTTTAAAAATCTTCAGAATGTTGTACCACTTTTGAACGTGTCGTTTGGAGTATTTGGTAGCAAATGTCGAGACTATCTCTTCAAAAAATTTCACTGAGGCTACCTCAGTGCAATTTCAATTTCAATTTAATTTCATTTTTTATCCATTATCTGCCTAGCCTTTTCCCAACTATATTGGGGTCGGCTTCCAGTCAAACCAGATTCAGCTGAATACCAGTGTTTTACGTGGAGCGGCTGCCTACCAGACCTCCACAACCCATTTACTGGGTAACACGGTACTTCTTGGCAAGACTGGAGTCAGATTTTACTGGCTTCTGACAACCCGTAACGACTGCCAAAGACCTACAAATGACAGCCGGGACCAACGGCTTAACGTGCTTTCCGAGGCACGGAGGAAACTCGTTATGTTAATATGGTCACCCATCCACAGACCAACCTTGGCAAGCGTTGCTTAACCTTAAAGATCGACCCGTGCGGCTGTTATTATTTAGCCACGAGCTCCTCCAATTAAATTTAATTTCATATACCTACTAATATATGCTCGGTTGGTGAACTGACCATATAATTATATCATTCTGCAATTCTACAAGTATATTTTTAGTTTGGAAACCTTTGCAGGCGAGTCCGACTCGTAGTTGGCCATTTTTTAACCGACTTCTTCAAAAAGGACGAGGTTCTATGTTCGGCTGTATGTGGTGGCTGTTTATGGTGCCCCCCAGACGTGATGCCCTATCTAAGCTATTGCTTATTATAATTTGCTTATGGGTTAATTCGGCACTGTCAAACAAAACCATTGCAGAACATGGGCATTTGAAATACCTACATATGAGTGGTAACTAATATTACAAATTCGAAAGTGAGTTTGTTTATTGAGTTGAGTTGTGTAGCTTTCACGCCTAAATCGCTGAACCGATTTTCATGATTTTTGGTACTTACAGAATAAATGTTGGTCTTCCTTTTGTTTTAGATGCTACGAGTATATGTTTTAGAAGAAAATGGAAATAAATGCATATAATTTAAGCCTTTCCATCGGTAGGTACAGTAAAAATACATGTCATTTCTCACATTTAGCGGGTTTGATTCCCTGTCCAAACAGGCGATTCTTTAAAATGGTATGATGCAGTTCGTATGGTTTTTAAAATAAAAGTCTTCATTCAGTCAATTATATTTCTACCTACACTGTTCAAGGTACTTTCCCTCCATGTGGCAAAGTTTTGGGACGCCCTGTTTAGGTATGGCACCATTATTTTTAATTTATAACTCGCTTCCTAAGAGAATACTCTTGACTTACTTTATGGTAAATTTTGCAATTTTTTCTAAAACAAGAAATTTTCAGTGTTATCGTATTTCTATAAAAAACTCATCGGAATCAACAAAACAATTTTAGAAATACATTATGTTTGAGCTTTCACTCTGTTAGGTTAGGTCTGACGTGTTCGTGTTTTACAAATTGTTTGCCCCTGTAATTTTTAATTTAACTGTATCTTTTCTTTTAAAATTTCACTTCACCTACCTATTTTATACTTCTTCGAACACGACTTCGTCCGCACAGGTTTAGTATTTCGAAATTTTCGTAAGGATCTCTTATACAGAATACTCTCTAAAATAAATTATAGCTTATGTTACCTCCTGATAATTTAGGTTTGTATTGGAGAAAAAATTTGTTAAAATCAGTCCAGTAATTTCGGAGCCTATTCGGTACAAACAAACAAACAATCAAATATTTCCTATTTATAATATTAAGTATATACATATTATTGATTTGTACTTTTGATAATTATTAATGTTTTTTGTAAATATCATTACGGGCTTCGTATTATTTACCTAAAGCTAAAATATTGCATCCTATCATAGTTTGACGGAATGTGTCTTGCACAAAAAATATTTAATATATTTTTACCACATTTATTACAAATATACACTTACTTGAGGAACTAATGGGTCCGTGAGGTCGCTACTGACTGCCAGCACACCAGAAACTGCCTTGCGATTTGTATTTCACTGAGAGGTTTCATACTACAAATTTTACGTCAATGGCACGGTTGCTACATATTTGCATAAAGAAAATTAGGCTGGTGCCGGATTAGCTGTGTAAGGTTTCTTTATCTCCAGTGACACCAATGTTTGTGCTGCTCTTTTATACCTACCTTAGATACTGTAGAAAGAAAAAAATACTGAATGAAGACTTTATTTTAATTTTAAAAGCAATACTGACTTTGACTGGCCTGTTGGTCTAGTGGTTAGTGACCCTGACTGCTATGCCAGAGGTTGTGGGTTCGATTCCCACCCAGGACAAATGTTTGTGTGATGAGCGTGATCATTTGTTCTGTGTCTGGGTGTAGTTTATCTATAATATGTATGTATTTAGAAATATATAAGTATGTTTATCAGTTGTCTAGTACCCATAACACAAGCTCTGCTTAGCTTGGGACTAGATGGCGTTGTGTGTTAGTTGTGTGGAATATTATTATGGTGTTTTTGAAAGAGTTTTCTACTCGGGTTTGCTCCCGGTGATTTTTCCTTACTCCCGCCCTGAGACCCTCAGTTATATTATATTATATTATGGTGTTTTTGAAAGAGTTTTCTACTCGGGTTTGCTCCCGGTGATTTTTCCTTACTCCCGCCCTGAGACCCTCAGGGAAAAGGAGGTTCGGATTCCCTGCTAAGTGGTTACAAATACTGTGTCTCCCAGTACTTTGCTTAAGATGGTGACTGTATGAATGGCTGCTTGTTTCTGTATTATATGTATGTTTATGCCTGCATCTAATTTATCACAATATCTATGTATGCTCTTAGCTACTATTCCTGTTGCTCCTATGACTACCGGTATGATTTCTGTAGGTGTGTTCCACAATCGTGTAATCTCTGTTTTGAGTAAGTGGTATTTGCTTAATTTTTCTATCTCTTTAGGCCCTATGTTATAATCTGATGGTACTGTTATGTCTATTAAATATGTTTTATTTTCTGTTTTATTAACGTAAATTATATCCGGTCTATTATGCGTGACTGTGACATCTGTCTGAACTGGAATCTCCCACATTAATTTAGCTGTCTCATTTCTTTTATCTGTGGCTGAGTTAAGACTTCTTGCCACCAGAGGTTAGGGGCTTCAAATTTATGTTTTTTCGCTAATGCCCAGAATATATATTTTACAATATTGTTGTGCCGCTTGATATAGTAAGTGCCAGCTAGTTTTTCACACCCAGAGATGATGTGCTGTGTGGTCTCATCTTTCGACAGACATAACCGACACTTACCATCAACAGGCCTTTTCAAAATGTCTCTTTCGAACTGCTTGGTCATTACAGCCTGATCCTGAATAGCAAAAATTGAAGACTCTAGTGAAGATGATATCGGTTGTTTTTTTAGCCAGTTGAATGAATATTTTTTATCGATGTTTGCTTTTTCTAGTACAGCTTTACAGAACTGCCCATGTAGCGGCTTGGCCCTCCATTTCTCTATCGCTTCTTGTGTAGTTGCTATTTTTATTTCTTTATCTGAGTAACTATTTCCTTGCTGTAACCCTATTTCTGCTGCATTTGTTCTAGATTCTTTATGTATGGAGTGTTTATCTTTATCTCTGTCATGTCTAACTATCACTTTAATTATGTCATCCTGTTCATTATATAAGTATTGTTTGTATTTTATTATTTGTGTTTTATGCAGAGTTTCTATGTTGGTAAGGCCTCTTCCACCTTCTTCTATTGGTAAATATAATCTAATTATGTCTGCTTTTTGTTTTTGTGCTTTATTAATTGCTAAAATTTTTCTAGTTTTAACATCTATGTTCTTTAAATCACTATTCTTGTAATTAATAATACCAAAAGAGTAGAGCAGCACCGGTACTGCATAAGTATTAATCGCTTTTATTTGGTTCCTAGCATTTAATTGTGTGTTAGCTATTGATTTTATTCTGCCAAAATATTCTTTTTTTAGTTGTTCTCTTATTCTGTTATGATCTATTTTGCCCGCCTCATTGATACCTAAATATTTATACGTCTCGTCTTTTTTCAGGTGTTCAAATCTCAATCCGCTTAGTAATGTGTGTCCTTCTCCATGTTGTTCACTAACTCTACCGGCTGTTATATGTAGAACATTACATTTGTTTAATCCGAATTGCATTCCTATGTCTCGCGTAAATATTTCAGTACTATCGAGCAAAACTTTTAAACTATTTTTATTGTTTACATAAACTTTTAAATCATCCATGTATATTAAGTGGTTGACTGATAAATTACTCTTGAGTTTATAGCCTTTTAAAATGTATTTGTTTAGTATGGTTGAAATTGGGTTTATACCTAAACAAAACAGTAGCGGTGATAATGAATCTCCTTGAAATATTCCTCGGCAAATAACTATGGGATCAGTGGTTACAGAAGCGTTCGCACCACGGGCCGTCATGATAACATTCCATGTAGGCATGACCATCTCTAGAAAGCCTATGATAGCACCCGAGCACTTGTACAACCTCAATACCTGAAGAAGCCATTCGTGTGAGATGCTATCAAATGCCTTCCGATAGTCTACCCATCCCATACTTAAGTTTTTCTGACACTGGTGTGCGTCTTCTAGTATGGCTTTGTTAATCATGAGGTGATCTTTGCAGCCCCTGGCGCGCCGCCTGCAGCCTCTTTGTTCTGGAGCAATAATGTCGTTGGATTCACAGTGTTTGTACAGTTCCTTGGATAAAACGGAGGTTAATAGTTTATACATAGTCGGCAAGCATGCTATTGGTCGCCAGTTTTGTGGTTCGCTAGTGTTGTCATTTTTAGGTATCAGAATTACTTGTCCTGTTGTAAACCAATTTTCTACTGGATCTGTTTTGTGTAAGATTCTATTAAATAGTTTTGTTATATGTTCGTGGGTACTTCTGAGGTATTTTAAATAATAATTTTGTATTTTATCAATTCCAGGTGTCTTCCAGTTATGGGTTTTTCTTAAGGCTGCTCTAACCATCTCTATATCAATTTCTTCAAACCTATGCCCTTGTATGTTATCCGCGTCGTTTCGAATGTCTGAGATCCATGTCGCGTCTTTATTGTAGGACACAGGCTTCGATAATATTGAAGACCAAAAATCTTGAATTGAATCTTTGGTTGGGATTTCTGTCGGTGCTTGTTGCTGATAACCATTAAGGGACCTGTAAAAATAATGCTGATTTTCGCGAAATTTTTGGTTTTGGACTTTTCTGTTGTTGATGTCGTCGTATCTTATTATCCTACCAGCAAAAGCTTTAACTTTCTGATTTAATATTTCTACTGTGTTGTCGTGGTCCTGCTCGGTGAAAATGTTATATTTGTAGTATAGACTGTCTCTTATTTGTATCATTCGTCTAGTATTAACTCCTCTTTTTATTTCTATAAGTCTCCCTAACTCTTTCCTTATCTGTTCTATTTTAGTTTTTATTCTCATTTTCCACGGTGGATCTTTTTTAGGTTTTACTATGGAGGGAGGAGTGTATGGCTTTTGACCATTAGCTATAATAAGTGTTTTGGCTACAGAGTATATAATGTCATTTAGTTCACGGAGACTATTAGTAGTTATTAGTAAATTTTTTATGTAATTGTTAAGTGTATTGAACTGACAAATGAATTTTTTGTTAAACTTTGGTTAGGGCAATAATTTTCTATCTGTTATAGCTATTTCTTTGGTTTCTGCTAGAGTCTGTAAGAATTGAAGGATGAATGGGTCTTGACTGTCGTCTACTTCTATATGTTGTGATATTGAATCTGCATCAACTATTGATTCTGGAATTATGCTCGTGTCGTATGATATTTGTGTATTAGGGGTGTTGGGATTTGTTATGTCAAATATATTATCTAAGGTTGGCGTTTGATGGGAGTCAGTAACTCCTTCTATGGGTTCACTATCGTCTATGTTTGCATTGTTGTTTGCTTGTTGTAAAGATCGTTCTGCTTTTAACTTAATTTCATCTAAAAGTTGAGTGGATATGACTTTACGGGTAATGATGCTACGTGCTTGATTTGAAAGGGTATTTCCATTGAATCTATTTGCTTTGGGGTTGTGTTGGTTTCTGTCTTTAAATAGTTTTTCAAATCTTTTTATGTAACCTGGACCCTCTGCTTTTGCTCTATAGTAACAGAACATTAATTCGTGTAACTCCTCTTGTGACCACTTTCGTCTAGAATCACCATTGTGTGAACTTGTCGTGGTCGCATCCGATGCACCGGCAGGACTCGTAGGACTATTTCTGTCCACGTCCCGCAAAGTATCATCGGCATCCCCGATAATTTCGGCTGTGATCTCTTCGGATTCCCCGACTCCCGCCCGCCTGTTCAGCGAAGAGCCACTGACGGTCCGCATGCTGTCACGTCCAGCGTCAGCTCCAGACGTGCCCCGGCGCTCGCCCCCGGGCAGCGGCATTAAACGTAAATTTTCATTTGTACTCTCCATATTGTTTGGGGTTTGCCATGGCCCCGTTGGTCACCTGTATGGAAACTTCGTTGCAGGTGTCCGCCTCTCACGTGAGCAAAGATGTTATACTCGGACGTAGGGTTGGCCTTCTGAGAGGCATATTATATTATATTATATTATATTATATTATATTATATTATATTATATTATATTATATTATATTATATTATGGTGTTTTTGAAAGAGTTTTCTACTCGGGTTTGCTCCCGGTGATTTTTCCTTACTCCCGCCCTGAGACCCTCAGGGAAAAGGAGGTTCGGATTCCCTGCTAAGTGGTTACAAATACTGTGTCTCCCAGTACTTTGCTTAAGATGGTGACTGTATGAATGGCTGCTTGTTTCTGTATTATATGTATGTTTATGCCTGCATCTAATTTATCACAATATCTATGTATGCTCTTAGCTACTATTCCTGTTGCTCCTATGACTACCGGTATGATTTCTGTAGGTGTGTTCCACAATCGTGTAATCTCTGTTTTGAGTAAGTGGTATTTGCTTAATTTTTCTATCTCTTTAGGCCCTATGTTATAATCTGATGGTACTGTTATGTCTATTAAATATGTTTTATTTTCTGTTTTATTTACGTAAATTATATCCGGTCTATTATGCGTGACTGTGACATCTGTCTGAACTGGAATCTCCCACATTAATTTAGCTGTCTCATTTTCTTTTATCTGTGGCTGAGTTAAGACTTCTTGCCACCAGAGGTTAGGGGCTTCAAATTTATGTTTTTTCGCTAATGCCCAGAATATATATTTTACAATATTGTTGTGCCGCTTGATATAGTAAGTGCCAGCTAGTTTTTCACACCCAGAGATGATGTGCTGTGTGGTCTCATCTTTCGACAGACATAACCGACACTTACCATCAACAGGCCTTTTCAAAATGTCTCTTTCGAACTGCTTGGTCATTACAGCCTGATCCTGAATAGCAAAAATTGAAGACTCTAGTGAAGATGATATCGGTTGTTTTTTTAGCCAGTTGAATGAATATTTTTTATCGATGTTTGCTTTTTCTAGTACAGCTTTACAGAATTGCCCATGTAGCGGCTTGGCCCTCCATTTCTCTATCGCTTCTTGTGTAGTTGCTATTTTTATTTCTTTATCTGAGTAACTATTTCCTTGCTGTAACCCTATTTCTGCTGCATTTATTCTAGATTCTTTATGTATGGAGTGTTTATCTTTATCTCTATCATGTCTAACTATCACTTTAATTATATCATCCTGTTCATTATATAAGTATTGTTTGTATTTTATTATTTGTGTTTTATACAGAGTTTCTATGTTGGTAAGGCCTCTTCCACCTTCTTCTATTGGTAAATATAATCTAATTATGTCTGCTTTTTGTTTTTGTGCTTTATTAATTGTTAAAATTTTTCTAGTTTTAACATCTATGTTCTTTAAATCACTATTCTTGTAATTAATAATACCAAAAGAGTAGAGCAGAACCGGTACTGCATAAGTATTAATCGCTTTTATTTGATTCCTAGCATTTAATTGTGTGTTAGTTATTGATTTTATTCTGCCAAAATATTCTTTTTTTAGTTGTTCTCTTATTCTGTTATGATCTATTTTGCCCGCCTCATTGATACCTAAATATTTATACGTCTCGTCTTTTTTCAGGTGTTCAAATCTCAATCCACTTAGTAATGTGTGTCCTTCTCCATGTTGTTCACTAACTCTACCGGCTGTTATATGTAGAACATTACATTTGTTTAATCCGAATTGCATTCCTATGTCTCGCGTAAATATTTCAGTACTATCGAGCAAAACTTTTAAACTATTTTTATTGTTTGCATAAACTTTTAAATCATCCATGTATATTAAGTGGTTGACTGATAAATTACTCTTGAGTTTATAGCCTTTTAAAATGTATTTGTTTAGTATGGTTGAAATTGGGTTTATACCTAAACAAAACAGTAGCGGTGATAATGAATCTCCTTGAAATATTCCTCGGCAAATAACTATGGGATCAGTGGTTACAGAAGCGTTCGCACCACGGGCCGTCATGATAACATTCCATGTAGGCATGACCATCTCTAGAAAGCCTATGATAGCACCCGAGCACTTGTACAACCTCAATACCTGAAGAAGCCATTCGTGTGAGATGCTATCAAATGCCTTCCGATAGTCTACCCATCCCATACTTAAGTTTTTCTGACACTGGTGTGCGTCTTCTAGTATGGCTTTGTTAATCATGAGGTGATCTTTGCAGCCCCTGGCGCGCCGCCTGCAGCCTCTTTGTTCTGGAGCAATAATGTCGTTGGATTCACAGTGTTTGTACAGTTCGTTGGATAAAACGGAGGTTAATAGTTTATACATAGTCGGCAAGCATGCTATTGGTCGCCAGTTTTGTGGTTCGCTAGTGTTGTCATTTTTAGGTATCAGAATTACTTGTCCTGTTGTAAACCAATTTTCTACTGGATCTGTTTTGTGTAAGATTCTATTAAATAGTTTTGTTATAAGTTCGTGGGTACTTGTGAGGTATTTTAAATAATAATTTTGTATTTTATCAATTCCAGGTGTCTTCCAGTTATGGGTTTTTCTTAAGGCTGCTCTAACCATCTCTATATCAATTTCTTCAAACCTATGCCCTTGTATGTTATCCGCGTCGTTTCGAATGTCTGAGATCCATGTCGCGTCTTTATTGTAGGACACAGGCTTCGATAATATTGAAGACCAAAAATCTTGAATTGAATCTTTGGTTGGGATTTCTGTCGGTGCTTGTTGCTGATAACCATTAAGGGACCTGTAAAAAGAATGCTGATTTTCGCGAAATTTTTGGTTTTGGACTTTTCTGTTGTTGATGTCGTCGTATCTTTTTATCCTACCAGCAAAAGCTTTAACTTTCTGATTTAATATTTCTACTGTGTTGTCGTGGTCTTGCTCGGTGAAAATGTTATATTTGTAGTATAGACTGTCTCTTATTTGTATCATTCGTCTAGTATTAACTCCTCTTTTTATTTCTATAAGTCTCCCTAACTCTTTCCTTATCTGTTCTATTTTAGTTTTTATTCTCATTTTCCACGGTGGATCTTTTTTAGGTTTTACTATGGAAGGAGGAGTGTATGGCTTTTGACCATTAGCTATAATAAGTGTTTTGGCTACAGAGTATATAATGTCATTTAGTTCACGGAGACTATTAGTAGTTATTAGTAAATTTTTTATGTAATTGTTAAGTGTATTGAAATGACAAATGAATTTTTTGTTAAACTTTGGTTTGGGCAATAATTTTCTATCTGTTATAGCTATATCTTTGGTTTCTGCTAGAGTCTGTAAGAATTGAAGGATGATAGGGTCTTGACTGTCGTCTACTTCTATATGTTGTGATATTGAATCTGCATCAACTATTGATTCTGGAATTATGCTCGTGTCGTATGATATTTGTGTATTAGGGGTGTTGGGATTTGTTATGTCATATATATTATCTAAGGTTGGCGTTTGATGGGAGTCAGTAACTCCTTCTATGGGTTCACTATCGTCTATGTTTGCATTGTTGTTTGCTTGTTGTAAAGATCGTTCTGCTTTTAACTTAATTTCATCTAAAAGTTGAGTGGACATGACTTTACGGGTAATGATGCTACGTGCTTGATTTGAAAGGGTATTTCCAGTGAATCTATTTGCTTTGGGGTTGTGTTGGTTTCTGTCTTTAAATAGTTTTTCAAATCTTTTTATGTAACCTGGACCCTCTGCTTTTGCTCTATAGTAACAGAACATTAATTCGTGTAACTCCTCTTGTGACCACTTTCGTCTAGAATCACCATTGTGTGAACTTGTCGTGGTCGCATCCGATGCACCGGCAGGACTCGTAGGACCATTTCTGTCCACGTCCCGCAAAGTATCATCGGCATCCCTGATAATTTCGGCTGTGATCTCTTCGGATTCCCCGACTCCCGCCCGCCTGTTCAGCGAAGAGCCACTGACGGTCCGCATGCTGTCACGTCCAGCGTCAGCTCCAGACGTGCCCCGGCGCTCGCCCCCGGGCAGCGGCATTAAACGTAAATTTTCATTTGTACTCTCCATATTGTTTGGGGTTTGCCATGGCCCCGTTGGTCACCTGTATGGAAACTTCGTTGCAGGTGTCCGCCTCTCACGTGAGCAAAGATGTTATACTCGGACGTAGGGTTGGCCTTCTGAGAGGCATATTATATTATATTATATTATATTATATTATATTATATTATATTATATTATATTATATTATATTATATTATATTATATTATATTATATTATATTATATTATATTATATTATATTACATTATATTATATTATATTATATTATATTATTATTAATACGAATTGCATGCAAATAATTTTAAGTAATCGCCTGTCGCCGGAAATCGAACCCGCTATATGTGAAAAAATAGCCTATCTACTAAATGTGAAAATTATGAACCTGTAATTTTACTGTACCGATCGAAAGGTTCTACATATTCATATATTTTATTTCTTCTAAATAACACAGCATCTAAAACAAAAGGAAGAACCAATACTATAACAATTTTCCATCTCTTGTTTTAGATACCATAAACGCTGCCGTACACGCTTTGTCGACCTAACTAAATTCTGGGAAAGGTGAGATCATCCTGATTCAGTAAACAGGGAATAGTTTCCTTTGGCAATGCTACAGACACCTATCTAAATGACTGTATCGGGACAACTTACTGGAATCTGCTGTTGGCTGTCAACAAGGTGACGGGCCAGTGATTTTCAGTTTAGCCATTCACCCAATTGTTTAACCTAAATTCTATTTTTAACGTTTGGTATCTTGACGACGGAACCTTGGGAGGCGAAGTAGATTCAGTTTTAGATGACCTAATTTTGTTAAAAAATTAACTCCATTCCATTGGCCTTGATCTCAACCTCTCGAAATGTGAATTTATTCTTAGCGGATCATACTGACAGACAACCGACACATTCAAAATTTAAAACAGTAGCACCTGAAATCCAAATTATTGAAAAAAGCACTCTTCGTCTCCCGGGATCTCCAATCTTTGATGCTTCGTTTCCAGATTTTATTGCAGAAAATATCAAAAAATTCTATGACATTTTGGAAAGATTGCAACAATTGACAACGCTGACGCCACTATAGGGAGGTCGGCGCGCAGTACCCAGTCGTGGCCGATGTCCATTGTGACATTTCTCGCCGGATCCACTCTCCCAGGTGACAGGGGTAGATTACGGCCCCGCTCCGGGAAACCGCGTCCCCCGTTGAGATGTCTCTCACGCGCATGATGGCGTCCAGCGTAGAGCGTCCCGTGTGGAAACCGAACTGATTCTCCGCCAGATCCGGCCCCACCCTCACTAGGTGCTCGACAAGGCGGTTTGCAATTACTCTTTCAAAGAGCTTGCCCACCTCATCGAGCAGCACAATGGGCCGGTATGCGAACGGAGAGTCCGCAGGGCGCCTCGGCTTCTTAATGAGGACCAGTTTCCCCGTCTTCCAACGAAGTGGGAACTGGCCCCTCTCCAAGCATGCGCTTAGGAACCCTCTTAGTCGAGGCCCGAGAGCCTCCAAGGCCAGGATCCAGGCTTTTCCAGGTAAGCCATCGGGTCCTGGGGCGGTATTTTTGGCCTTCAGCCTATTAACCGCCACTCTCAAGTCTACCTCAGTCACCTCAGGAGCATCGTAATCGTCCTCACCGGTGGTGAGGTTTAATACGCGGACGACACGCTGGTCTTGGCGTACGGGAGGTCGCACCAGGCAGAGAATAAAAAAAAAAAAACTTTATTTATCCAATAAATATACAGAGTTAGAAATAACACTTTAATATTAGGTTTAAAAATACATTTATAGTTTGTGTTGCAAGTTCTATACAAGAATAATACTCTACCTCTAAACTCTGGTCAAGGTCTTTATTGAACAACAAAAACTTATCTATTCGATTATATCGATTGGACTGTGCCATTTTACTGTATGGTATACAAATAGTGAAATTGTTTGTAAGTGGTGAGTTTGTGTACCTGTGTGTGAGTGGTGATGGTGTGCAGGTGTGTGTATGTGTGGGTGTATTAGATACTAAGATTATTTGTACTAGATAGGTAAGTAAAGACTCCGTGTAAGCGTAATCCTTAAGGAGCAGCCACTCTGTTACTTTCGATTTTAGTGCATGAGAGTTTAAATTTATAATGTGGAGGTGTTTGTTAATGTTTTTATAAATATGAGTACTTAATATATAATATTGATGTTTGGCGAAGGAAGTCTTGTGTTGGGTACTTGGTGGTAGATACATGCGTTTATTTGGCCTGCGTGTTTTCAAAGGATGGATTTGGATAAGCACATAAAGCTGACGAACCATAAGTACTTTACAGTCACAGAACAGTTCAGTTGTTGGATACCTGTAGGGCTTTTTCGACATGACTTTAAGTATCGCTCTCTGTGCTCTCTCCACCCCCCAGAAAGCTAGTTTTTGTGGCATGTGGTTACGGCGTCAATTTGTTGGTCCCAGCTCAGAGCGTCATCTTTCTGTACTCCGGGGTATTTAACACTTTCGAATCTTGCAAGCGGAAGACAAGTGCAGTGGGTGGGCGGGTTTGTGCAGGAATGAGCAGTTATATTAAAAGAAGAAGATGGTCTAGCGTTATGACGTATAGAAAAAGTAATGTATGTAGTTTTTTTGTAGATTTAAAGTAAGAAGGTTCGAGTTTAACCACATCATAACTTTAGCCATGGCCGTCTCCGCATTTGTTTTCGCTCCTTCCCAAGTGATTCTTTCTACAAGAATAGCAGTATCTTCTGCGTAGGCGTAGGTTTTACCGTTTGGGATACTCAGTCTGCAGAGATCATTCACGTAGATCTGAAATAGTGTCGGGGAAAGGATCCCTCCCTGGGGCACACCATAAGACACGTAAAAATCATCACTATAATATAAATTTTAATACATTGCATACGATTTTTTAGATAATCTTTAAAAATGTCCAGAGGCATTCCACGCACACCGATCTTTTCCAGCTTTATTATGAGTTTGGGAACAGAGACTGTGTCAAACGCTTTCGAAAGATCTAAGAATATACCTAGGCATTTCGATTTTTTATCCAGGTTTGAGGCAACTTGTTGCGTAAAGTCTAGAACTGCATCTTGAAGAAATTTTCGTAGAGAGTTATTAAGGATTTTTTCAAGAACTTTAGAGAGTGCAGGTAAGACCGATATTGGTCTGTAGTTATTAACACAGTCTCTGTTCCCTCCCTTGTAAATTGGATGAACCACAGCTTTTTTAAAAGCCTCTGGAAAGACTCCCTCACGTAGGCATCGATTAAAAAGGTAAGTAATTGGTGGAACTAGTACATATCATCTTTTCATTTCAGTATTAGCGATGAATTACATCTTTTCAGTATTAGCGATGAATTGCCATTCCAGCCGACTGCACAATCAGAACGTTGCTGTAGGATTAGGGACTCAACATCAGCTTCTTCTACTTCCAAGATGGTAAGAGAGTTCAAGGGTGAGTTTCGGATGACCTTAGGTGAAAGTGAGGGATGGCTTCCTGCCGGTGACGAGGTATCGTTATTCATTATTTTAGTAGCCAAGTTTTTGCCAATGTTTGCAAAAAATTGGCCTACCACATTAATTGCAGATTGTGGACTGTCTCGTATTGTGAGGAGCTCCACTGGGCTAAGTTTTGTTTTCTGGGTATTGGTTATTTGTTTAATTGTTTTCCATAAGGCTTTGGGATTACTTCTGGTTTTTTCAAGTTGACTACTTTCAAAAGATATTTTTAGTTTCCTTAGTAAGTTATTGCAAAAATTACTATAAACGGGAATAAGTTGTTTTCAAAATAATATTGTCTGGTGATTTTATAGATTTTATGTGCATTTTAGATTTTATGAATCCGGCAGTGTTGGGTCTCGAAGTGGTCCTACACAAGTCCGAAGCCACCATCGAGATCCCAAATAACGGTAGGAGGGGTTCACATCGGCGTCGGGTCGACGATGACATACCTGGGTCTCGTCCTCGATAGCCGGTGGAACTTCGTCGAGCATTTCCGACGTTTGGCTCCCAGACTGGGGCGGACCGGGGCTGCCTTCAAGCGGCTTCTGCCCAATCTAGGGGGACCAAATGCCTCCTGCCGAAAGCTTTACGTGGGGGTCGTGCGGTCCATGGCTTTATGGGGCACCGGTGTGGGCGCCTACTTTGAGGAAGCGACCTGCCCGTTACCTCAACGCGTCCTATAGGGTCATGGCCATCCGGCTGGCCCGGGGATATCACACGGTCTCTGGCGAGGCGGCGAGCCTTCTTGCTGGACAGCCGCCATGGGATCTGGAGACGAGAGCCCTCGCGCTCATTTACGAGTGGCGCGTGGATGCGCAACGTCGGGGCGAGACTCCTGTGCCGTGGCAAATCGCGGCAAGGTGGACGGAGCTCCGGCACGATCTCGTGGCGGTATGGAGACAGCGACTGTCCCAATCCAGCGCTGGGCACGCCACAATCCAGTCCAATCCATAATTATTAAAATTGTCTGAAACAAAAGAGCAGTTCTTCAACTAAAAAAGGATATACCAAAAAACTGTAAAATTTTGCCATAAATTTAAATGGTGGCGTAACAAAATTGTATACATCCGATTTGGCCACCCTACAGAATGCAGTTTAAAATAAATTCCGAAAAAAAAAAACATATTTTGTAGTAACCTGCTCACAAATGAAACACCCAAATTTCAAACCATCCTGTCTCTGTCGTTTCTCAAGTTACGAGTCCAGTTTTTTGTCCCAGTATAGACAATTTAACTAGTAATCGCATCGTATTTAAAATTTTTACTTTACTTTTGTAGTTTATGTATAAAAAAGGTTTTTAAAAAAAAAATACTTTGTTTCATTGGGTCCGTTTTCAATGAAACACTTGAATTTTTACAGTCAAACAGTTAATTGGGGACAATGAATAAGTAGGTAGTATGTTTACTGGTATGTAGGTATTTTGTTTGCTTTGAATCAGCTAGGCAAGTAAGCAATAAATTAAACATTTATATGAAAAAAATATCCTTATTCTTAGTAATTTTTACCTAAGTTATTAAATCAGACTCGAACATCAAAAATCACAGAGACCTACTTGTTCTGGATTAACAAGAAATCAATCCTTAATTTATAATAACGGAGAGGTCTTAAGCATGTCCTTCCTTGCTATTCAGCACTATCTGCCAACGTCGTGGTTTAGAAATATCGCAAAGTTTCACTGTGTAAAATTGTTTCAATGTTGGACAGGTACCTACTTTTGTTTCATGCTATATGGACACCTTACACAATTTTTACTTATCACTACATAGTATAAATCAAAGGCGATACGTGACGATCCCTTTCCGAGTTAATAATTATGTGTCCTTCTTCTTCTTCTTCTTCCACCTGGCGTTTATGACGGACCTTTTGGCTCTCATATCGGACTTGTATATTGTATAAAGCATAGGTATAAACCCTTACCCGCAGCGGTCATTGCTGAATGGATCCTACTCTAGATCAATTGAGCGGACTCATGCGGAGCACTGATCTCGAGATGCTCGACGTCCGCGATGAAGACCGACTGTTTAGGACCATTAAGCAACCACCACTTAGTGTGGGGTTTGCGTTTCTCGATATTTTCCTTCTTTGACACGACCGCATAGTCCAGGACAAGGTATTGAGCCGTTAGGCTTTCGCCTGGGATGACTTTGCAGTTGGTAACCTTGCCAATGCAGAACCGTCGCACCAGCAGGTAATCTATTTGGGTTGAGTAGGCACCACCACGGTACGTATTAAGATGCTAGGGCTTCTTCTGAAAGAATGTGTTCGCGATGGCTAGGTCAGCCACAGCGCAGGTTCTGAGTATACTGAGTCCCTCTGCATTAAGTTGGCCATAACCAAAACCACCGTGAACACGTCTGTGCTCTCCAGCAAAAGGACCTAAGTGACCGTTGAGATATAACCCTAACCAAAATACCTTCGGAATTTGGAATAGCGCGTAATACGTCCTCGAAGTCATCCAAGAAGGAACCAGTTTGTGGAGCATAGGCGCTGATTAAGTTCGTTACCGACCCTTCGATCAGCACCCAGCAACATCAACCGGTCGCTGTATCGATCTACTTCAAGGAATCCATCCTGAAGGTCCTTAGACAGCACTACGGCTACTCCGTTCCCGCCCGACGGTGATCCGGCGTATACTAGCCGGTACCCCTTCCCAATGTCACGGGAATTATTCCCCTTCCAGCGCGTCTCCTGAAGAAAGGTGCACTGGACCCGACGCTTCGGAAGTACGTCCGCGAGTTCCCTGCAACGTCAGGTTAGGGAGCCAATGTTCCAGGTGGCAAAGCGGAACTTCCTTTTGTACTAACTTCTTTAGCCGTGCCCGTACTTGACAAGGTAGCCGTGCCCGTACTTGACAAGGTAGCCCTAGCCCACTTGTCACAGGTTTAGGGCGATGTGCCTGCGCGTCGTTACGGCGACGCCCTAGTCCGAGTACCCTTTCTCAACTTGTCCTTGTCCAGATTAATATTTGACTGAATTTGGTTTTACGTGGGGCGACCAGCCGTCTGACCCCCAAAACTCTACGAGAGGGAAACCAGGTTCGCCAGAGCCTCGTTCGTTAGACAGCAGGGTGCACCGGTAGCAGGTAAGGTTGTCTTAGGTCCTTGAGATGTAAACGAACCCCATACACCCCACAGACCCTATACACTCCTCTGTGTGCTTAGTAACACATAATTACTCGGAAAAAATGTAAAATCAGCGGCTCTCATATATAAGCACTGCATTAAGGCGCGAACCCACCACGGTGCACGCTATGCACGGCCACGGGGTGCATTTTAGAATAGCTGCGTGGGTTTCCTCTACAGTACACTCTACTAACCCACGACTATGTACAGTCTGTTGTCAACATTATCTGACCCACCCTAAAAACAAACGAATTTGGACCCTCTGTCAGTAACTTTAAGGTTTATTCAATTTATACGAGCTTATCAGACAAGTGCTCGAGGACTTGATGAACAAATACAATAATAATACAGACACGCAAATTTGATCTTTAAAACGTTAGCATTAGGTTTTAAGTTATAACTACTTGTTATAATATAATTAGTGTAATAGCTTGTTTTAATAATTGCGTTCAAGTAATTCTGGTCTCGTGGTCTGTGTATAAGACTGAGAAATACAAGTTGCGAGAAGTTCCTGCGACGAAGATGTCGTTTTGCTTTCAATTAAGAATTTATTCCAAAACTATTTCTTGTATTATTGTAAAGAACTATAGACGGATAACCTTCAAATATAAACTTTCTAAAATGGTAATATTTTCGCATAACTTGTAATAAGTGGGTAGTTGAAAAATAAATATTTGTATTCATTATAAAACTGGTATTCAAATGCTACTAAGGATATGCAGTGACTACGCGCAAACATATTTTACCTTGCCTTACTAAATTGCAAAAACAACGTCTCTTTACAATTTTTTATTTTCTATTTTATAGGTTGTTTTTTATTATGATGTCTCAATGGAGTGATTATTTAAAATACAAAATAATCTATTTTCACGAGGAGAAGGTTGGCTGCTTGTGCTGTGCAAGAATAAACTTTATGAAAGTATACTATATTATTATGGTTCAAATTGTTTAGAATATTGCGTCTAGAAATTACAACTAAGATCAAATTATAATGCGCCTTATAAGAGTTGAGTTGGTCTTGCGGTCACTAAGGTAGTGCGATGTTCATCGTTATCTATGTTCGAACCAAGTTTAACCTAGATATAGCTTTTGCTCAGCTGTTTTTTTTTTAATTATTTCATAACATTCATTTTACATTTCTTTAATGGACGACGTAGGGTCTTGTCTTTTTAAAAGGGCAGTTTGTATAGAAATAAAACTAAACAAATGGAAGTTTAAAATGTTTATTATTTCATTAAAACACTTAGTTAAGATAAAGTAAGTAAATGCTCATATATTTCCAAATTAATATACATTTTATATTAGTATGCCATAATCAAATCTAACCATTTATAAACATTAAAAAAGGTGTGCTTATGCTTAAATGTTTGTTATCGAGAAAATGAATTCTTCTGTGAAATGCTTTACAGATTTATAGCTGCCTATATGTAGTGAATAAACATGTTATTTAAATAGAAAAATCTATTTATAACAATAACATCACCACATAATCAGCAACATTTTAATGGTTTAACAGTCAATCCATTGAGCATTTACTTACATGGTGTGTTTAAAAATGCCTAGACACTAGATTAATTAGTAGCGGATTGGCGCACCGTCCCCTGCTATAACTTGCTGTAAGCGGCTACGCATACCGCGCACCATATTCCAACACAAATCTTTGCCTCTCATGTGCTCCCAAGTCGATGTCACGATTGTGTCCCAATTTAAAACCATTTGACCTCATAGATTTTCTATAGGGTTCAAATCAGGACTTTTAGATGGCCAATTAATAACTGTCACACCTTCTTGAGCAGCTAACCAATCCTGCACAATGCCTGCACGGTGGCTGGAGCAGTTATCGTGCATGAAATAAATATGTGATGTTGGATAGGCAATTCGCACAGTCGGCAGCATGACGTCACGCAGAATCTCCGAATACAAACTACTATTAAACCTACCACCAACTTCCACCATTTCACCAGGTCCCATAGACGACATCCAGCCCCAGTAGCCCAGGGTTATTCTACCGCTGGTTCTACAAGGTAGCAAGCACTTCTCATTGTAGCGTTCTCCTTTCCTTCGGCATAAGATTTTACGTCCATCTTTGTCCGATTTAAATGATTTTTCATCAGTGAAGATCACAACATTTTCTTCCCAACAACCGTATTTCTCTAAAACAAAAAAAAAAAAAACATTTTTGGAACCGTGTATGTAACTTGTAAGGAGTAAACTACGCGTTAATCACAATCAATAAAATAAAATAGGTATAAAAAAAACACTTACTGCTATATTAAGTCGACGACCAATCTCTCTAATTCCAACATTCTGCTCACGTAAAAATATGATTTTATGTTTGGTATAGTCATCAAGTTGCGACATGATGCTTTTTTACACCAAATTGCTAACGAGTTATGGGGAACGATTTACAAAGATGTGTGCGCAGACTGCGCAGTCACTGCTATTTATCGTAGTGTAACTTTTGTCACTTATATGAATTTATTATCTACCTCACAAAGCAAATGTATGCTTTACTTCGTATCCAAACATTCTTGGTAAATTTAAATTCTCTAAACATAAAGTTTTTTTAATTTACCCACCTGTTTACAAAATAAGTTATTAGGCGTAAATCATATTGGTCGTTCTTTAATAATGCAAGCAATATTGTAGTTCCTTTTTTAATTGATTGTCATTACAACTAATTAAAAAAGGAACAAATACTAAGTGGACTGTGTTTTCGAACCCACATGTTGTTCGTCGCCAATCCAGCATCAAACCGCTAAGCCACAAGAAGTGGTCGAGAATACGCGAAATTAAAGATTGGGTTGTTGTAATTCCCGGTTTGGGGTGGCACCGCTAAAACTAGACTGCTTGGGTTGGAGCGCGCCCAGAGGCGTGTGCTTAAGGTGATGCTCCGCAGGCCATATAGATTTCCCACAAGTGAATTGTCTGCGGAATGCAGGGTACTTACTGTGCGGCAGCTTTTTGTTCTCAATGCCACCCTCAGGAAGCATAGTCAGGTTCGTCCACTAGACCCAAACAGCCGTAAAGCCAAGTCTGCATGCCCATCTGTCTCTCACAAAACAGCTCTCGCTGGCCGCCAGCTTTATGTAATAAGCTCACTCATTTACAGAAGAGTCAACAAACATCTCCAAATTATAAATTTAAACAAATATGAGCTCAAAACCAAATAAAAAAACTGGCTATACAATCAGGACTATTCACGTACAGAAGATCTTCTCTCTAAAATAATTTAGGCACGTTATAACACCACACCACACCACACCACACCACACCACACCACACCACACCACACCACACCACACCACACCACACCACACCACACCACTCCACACCACACCACACCACGTCGCACCACACCACACCACACCACATCCCAGCCCACTCACACAGCCATCCTTCCCTCCCACTTTTACACACAAATTCATTAATTGATTTATATTCATAGTTTATAGTTCATTATAGGTTTTATTAACACACATACGGAAAAAAAAGGTTTTCACTTTTTTGTACACGAAGTTACAGTAGAACACTGACTCCCAAGTCACAGGGTACCCCTAGTTTAGGAGGCAGGGTTTTCAACAATACGCGCAGCCTTTTGAAAAATCCAATGTACCTATGTATGTAAATGTACCTAAATGATATTGTATGAAAGGTATTTTGTGGCAATAAACTTATTTTATTATTTTTATTATTATTATTTGTAATTATATAGAGTTACTTAAAAGCTTTTCAACTTTAAAGTCGACGAGATAATGATTAAAATAGCTTAACAAAATGATACATAATGCCGGTGGCTCCGACAATGTTGGGTGGGTTTACCTTAACGTTACGTGTTAAAGATCAAATTTGCGTGTCTGTATTATTATTGTATATGTTCATCGAGGCCTCGAGCACTTGTCTGTTAATTTCATATAAATTGAATGAACCTTAATTTAACAAGCAGAGGGTCCAAATTCGTTTGTTTTTAGGGTGGATCAGATAATGTTGACAACAGACTGTACAAATGTAGCGTGACCTACCCGGTACACGGAGAGGCTACGCACGATTTCTTGCAAGATTATGGTTTTGACATAATCGTGGGTACGTTGCAAATAGTAATATTCGTGTATAGCCAGTGTATAGCGTTTTCCGCGTGCACAGCGTGCATGACAACGTTGAGCTACGTGGGTGCAAATTCGAGCAAGCGACACGTGTGCCAATAGCTTGTCCCTGGGTTGCAGTGGAAACAATCATTATACACTTTTATTATTACCCTTACACACGTTTGTAGCCTCTCCGTGCGTTGCAGTGTTTTTTTTTCTATCTAAATTGTCACGTTTATATTAAATATTGTTAAAAAAATATAAACGTTGCAGTGGCCCGTCTATTATGCTTTTTATTTTATTAATCACTTTTTTTTGCTTCTTCCCTATTATTAACTAAAACCCTTTCGTCTTTTTCTTAAAGTGGATGCTCCAGGATAGCCCGCGAAATTCTAAAATGAATATTTCAGAAATAATCATTCTTTCGAACTACATGAACTTAGAGGGCTATATTGATGATTAAAATGGTTATTATTCTTTAGATAAATACGCGTTACGGTCGCGGATCGCATTTGGTCCACATACAGCTTCACACTGACCGGCAAATTGCAAAAAACATAATAATATTTGAATTACGCGGGCTACCCTGGAGCATTCACCTTAAACTTTTTAAAAAAATCCCTCAATCGGTCAATCCACATGAACCTAGCATTTAGCCTAGAACATAAATGAAACGGATCGAAGTCGAAATATTTATTAGTGCCATGGTTTAGTGAATAGATTTAAATTCTATATTTATGGTTTAGTGTCAAAGTGGTTGACAATTGACATTTGACAATCCAGCAGGGCTGCCAGATTGTATATTTGGATACAAAATTTGTATAATCGGACGGTGTATTGTATCCATGATCATTCTGTATAATACGATACAAAAGAATACGACATGAAATGGAATGTGAGTTTGCCTTTTGCTTTTTTCGAAGTGGTCCGCTGACTCTGTATAGGATGAACAGAGATGGAGATAAGATATTGCTAATTTTACAACTATGATGGAGTGTCGTGTTGTGTTGTGTGGCTGCAATGTGGCTCAATGTGGCTTTAGTTCCTGATTGTGACCGTTTAAGTGGGTTGAGGTTTCGTTTGGTAGTCTGTGGAGTTTTTCTTTTTCAAAGTTGTCATATTGTTTTATATTGCCGTTGGCGCCTTCGCATTATAGTAAAAGAGTGTGTTTCGAAATACAATCCAGTAAACTGGCCAGTGCTCATGACCTCATGAATCCGACGTATACATATTGTACTAGTGTGCCACCATAGTGTACTGGTGAGACAAATGTCAAAGGTGACGTATTAATAGTATATCAAACGATAAACAGGCGTGTGTGCATCTGACTTTTTCAATATGGCGTCAATTTATGACGTCAACGTACTTGCAAGTATATTTCGGAACGACTCAACAGTATGTTGTCGATTCATGACGTCATGAGCACTGGCCAGTAGGTATACGGTTTTATATGAAGTCGCCGAAAGGATTGACATTTTTCACTGTTCATTGAATGAATTCGCAAGAATGACTGCATACCATTTATGTTACAATTTGTAAAGTAAGACCACCGGTTTGGGATATCCTGTAATGGTAGAAGTGTTGTGATAAATAAATAAATAAATATTTCGGAAAAATTTGAAGAAAATCTAATTAAAACCCTCACAGTTAGCCCTTTTATTTGATGTCACACGATATTGTTCAAAAATATTTTTTTTTTTAATTCCAGTTTGACACCCAAATGTGACCCCCATACTAAAAAAAATATACTTAATTTGCATAACGCGTCCGTGTCTGGGTCACAGAAATCCATGTGTAACCATATATCAAATCCATAACAGAATCGGTTTAGAGGATCCGGAGAAAACTGGCTGTGACAGACGGACAGACAGACACCAGAGTGATCCTATAAGGGTTTCGTTTTTTGTTCGAAACCTTAAAACCGAAACAGTTTTAACGTATAGTGGGTCTAATAAGGCCACTTAAAAAAAATCATATTAGAATCATTACATAAATCACCAATTTTTACCGATAACGCAGTAGGGTCAAGGTTGATTGGGAACATTTGACAGTGACGAGTAGCGTGATGTGCTTTCTGATTCTGCTAAAGAGATCTTTTTAGACCCTTTTTTTTTTTAATTATGGGAATCTACTAAAACCCATCCGTGTTCCTCCTGGTGCCCTTTGCGTTCCAAGGCTACGGCACCTCTTTCGAACAGATTCCGCAGTCCCAGCAGGCACCTGCCCTAGCAGGCCCCGTTTTTTTAGACCCGCAAGTCAGTACCTACCTATGTTAGTTTTATGAAATTATGAAGCAAAATTGATTTATAGAATATTTATGTATAATGCGATCCAATTTCGTATAATTGCAGATAATTATCCGTATAGCCGCGATTTATTTGCTGGCAGCCCTGCAATCCAGTTGAGAACTTGAGACGAAAAGAAAAAGAAAAACACTGGAAATTGGCTACTTGTGGGATTGGAAACAATTATTAACTGGCTTACAATGGCCCTGCAACCTGAAAATTTAGATTTTTCGGGTTTATTTAAATTAGATGTGTTAGTACATCTAGATATAACTGCGTATAATTTTTATGAAGTGGGGCATAAAAAGTTCTTTGCCTTTACTAGTGATAAAGAATTAATTTTTATTTACATTGACCCTCAGTTAGAACGATCTGAGAAAAATTATGATTGGGATTTCCTAGATAATCCAATTTATTGTATGTGTTTCGAGCCAAGTGGAACATGGGTGATTATTGTTAGTGAACAAAAAGTCCTGTTGGTGCCATTCCTTCCGCTATTCATTCCTCAGAATACGTTTGATCACAAGTGGTCACTCTCAAGAGTTACTGTTTTGCCACTGGGACAAGTATTAAAACCAACATCTTTAGTTTGTTGGCTAACAAAAGAATCAGAGAATGTTCTGATTATTGGATCTAAGGTACTATGTTATATTTATTTATGAGATGATATCAGTACGATCATCGTCATTTCAGCCAATATTCGTCAACTGCTGAACGTTAGACTCCCCAAAGAGCGCCAAACAACCCGGTCCTGAGCAGTCTGCATCCATCCGCTGCCAGTTAGAGATGATATGTCGAGTACTAATTTCACGCCTCTGTATTTTGCTGTTTCAGACAGATCATAATTTATATTATAAAATACCATAATCTACATTGTAATATGTGTACATCTAGCTATCCCCCATCTTGGCTCTGGTAGCAGAGCATGCCTATAAAGCTTCCAGCCATCTATTTACACAAAAGCTTAATGAATTGTAGAGGTACATTGTAAAACATTTTTATTTACATAACTTTAAAAATCATTGAAATAATTGTCATAATTCGAAGGCATTTAGAGCAGGGCAAGTGTAAATTAATCAATAAATACTGTAGATAAAGTGACAATAGTCTCTCTTATTTTAGACAGGAACAATAACATTTTATTCCTTGGACTCGCAAGTTATTGTTGGAGAATGTAAAGTACCTGGAGAAATAGCAGATTTACAAATCTGTTTTGATGATTCACTGGATTTATTAACACTTCTGGTAAGTCCTGTATTTATTACTTAATTACTATCTGGTACATGGCATTTTGCTGCTACAAAAGAAAAAAGGCTAGCCAAGTGTGAGTTGGACTTGTGTGCAAAGGATTCGAAACTCAAATTAACTTTTTAAATATGTTATTTTAAAACAACAGAATTTTTATATGTTTTCTTGTAATCTTTAGGTATAGAACTATTATCTGCATTGTTTTCAAAATTTTAGGCTTAGTAATTTTGTAGATTAGGAGGGGGGTAGTCAGTTCTTAAATACTTTTAACTTTACTTTACTTAAAAACTAACTAATTTAACTTTTATAGTTGGACCCCCCCATTCTAAAAATCTATTAATTTACGTAAGCTGCCATGTTTGGGTCCCAGAAGTCCATATGTAATAGTAAATCCAGAAAAACACGCTGTGACAGATAGACAGACAGACAGACTTTCAGGTTGTGTCATTTTTTAATAGATCATGGTCAGAAATAAAGACTTTAAACTAAATTATAATTTAAAAACATAATGTTGTTTGCAGAAAGAAGAGTGTATTGAACTTTGTGGCTTACTCATAATATTTATAAATGCAGGCTTGAAAGATGTTTTCTAGGTCAAACTATTGTGTTATAAGCTGTGCACTACATATTCCACTTGAGTAAATAATAATTATACAAAACAATATGCAATACAAAAGAGGTTTTTTTGTATCTGATATTCCAATTCCAATGGATTTCTGCCAAAAACCACCATGTTACCAACACATATATTTTGCAAGTTTACACAATAAGCTTATTACGCATTATGTAGTGGCAGTATAGAAGAGTCCTGCTTCAAAGGCGCAAACCACTGTCTACTGTGTAGACACGGAGTTGCCCAGGGAGTAAACTTGTCTACCTCTAAAAGTAGGATGGAGTAACAGATTCCTCTACATTAAGTCCAGTTATACGAGTCTCGACTTACAGAGACATTTTAAGATTAAGGTAAGTTATCAGCCTTATCAAAGCTCGGGGCCCCCTGACTACAGAGGCCCCGATGTATGGACGCAAAGCTATACATTTAGTCCCGCCGTCTCAATCGTGCCCTGCCAAGACGTCCTTAGCTAGTAGGGAGTAGCTTAAAAGAAATAATACCTCTAAAACGGGACCCCCAAAAATGTTTGATACAGGGCCCCTTTTGATACTAGCTAAACCACTGAAGTGTGGGTAGGTGAACAAAGCTGTTTAGTATGCATGCAGCTAACTAAATAGCAACTACTTTTAAACAATGTTGTGAGTGTGCTGAGTAGACAATCATTGTACACCACACCTATAAGTTTGTCAAAAGCTTAAAAAGTTGTAATACAAACATTGGAAATAAATATTGGCAGTGCAATGGTATAAGTAATATTTTTGCCTGTATACCAAATAGCTTCATTGACTGTACATACATACAGGCAATAAGATGTTATATGTTATTTTTTTATTTCCAGATAACAGTGAGCCAGGGACAGCAATGTAAGTTAGTGTTGGAGCACAGATCGTTTGCGTACAACTGGCTACAACAAACTAGAGCGCAAAATGATAAAGATAAGAGAGACGGTTTTATGTCTTACATCAAACAGTTGTCCAAGGATAAAATTACTCTCCTTATACAAGGAGGCTCTAAAGGTAAAGAATATAATATTGTTTAAATTTTAAAATCCAATATTTTCATTTATAATATGAATAAAAATAATTATATACTCATTCTTAATCTGTTGCAAAAGATTTGACTTGGAACTTCTGTTTTATTCAATTTTCGAGAGGAGGGTTTGGTTTCCACACTTTAGTCCTTATGTTGGACCATTGTGCTTCATTCCGTTCAACCTACCTCCCTCCATTTGCGTTTTGCAACTTCTTGCTAAAATATGTAACTGTTAGGACCTCTTTTAAAAGAGATTTATTGAATAAATCTTTTTCAGATGACAGTAAAGCACAAACCGTGGAGTATGTTCTTAAGCCTACAGAGTATTTGCCATTATTTCGCAAAGGCTCCAATAACTGGGCACTGACAGCACAATATGTGAATGGAAGACATTTCCTAACAGCATTTGAATTAAATGAAGGGACTCTGATTGTAAGTAAAAGACTTGTGCTCTAGTAAAAGCTACTTATAAAAACTTTGAATATTCTACAGTACTTAAATTATGTTAAAAAACACTCATTTTCTATGGTAGGCGCCAGATAAACTTGCATTAAAGTACATTGACCTTTCCCTAATATTCCTTGAAATATACCCAAACAATAAATTATGAACCATTTTACATTACTAGAAAACGGCAGAGGATCACGATAGAAGTCGATTCAGGAAATCAGGACAATTTATTGTCTTTTTGATATTAAGAAAGTCATTAAATGTATGAGCGTTCAGGCGCCTCCCATAAATACGCAGTTGCGAAACAATTACTTTTGTAGCTTTGTGCTACAGGCTCTATATGAATATGTTAGCAGAGATCTCACAAGGTGAGTCTTAGGTTTTGCTTAAAAAATACATATTATTATTTTGTTCTTGACCTTTTCAGCTAGAAAGCCCTGAAGAAGATACTCCATCAAGAACTCTAAGGCCTCACATAAAGAAAGATGGTCAATACATCCAAGGGCTATGGTCTCAGAAACTTGTATACCTTTTGCGGAAGAATGAACTGGAAATACATTCTTCAAGTTTTTCCATTATTCAGGTATTCATTATGTCTATTGAAAAATTACACTAATTTAAGAAAGACTGACTGTGTCGAGTCTCTTACGGTCATTAACTCTTTCTAAGCCCGAGTTTTGATCCATAAGATAAATTAGAGTGAAAGTCTCCAGGAATATAGTCAGTTTGGTGCACTACCACGAATATCCCGGCCAACCAATTTTCGCTTTAATGTCCGTATCGAAAAGGTTGAAAAGTGGTTGACCGGGAACTATCACAGTAATATGTTAATCTTCTTTGGTTAGCTCAGTTCACATTGTATGCATCCCTAATATATTTTTCATACTTTTTGGGGTCCCGTACCGAAAGGTTAACCAACGTTACCTATTACCAAGGCTCCGCTGCTGTCCGTCGTCCGTCCGTCCGTCCGTCCATCTGTCAGCGGGCTGTATCATAATAACCGTAATAGGTAGACAGTTGAAATGTTCACAGAGTGTGTATTTGTATTGCTGCTATAACAAAAAATTGTAAAAATTCAATTAAAAATTAACGGGGCTCGTGGAGTAAAAGTGTTTTTTCAGAATATGGTACGGAACTCTTCCTGTGAGAGTCCGACTCGCACTACGTAAAGATTGTGGAATTAAATTCATTGCCAATACTACAGGGTGAAGCCTTACTAGGCGCTAAGAGAGAGTGCACAGAGCTTTGGAGAGCAGAATTGATTGGTGAGGCAAAGCGAGCGCACCTGATGTCTGCGCGCCAGCCGCCCAGCGCGGCGGGCGGCTGGCGCGAGCCCACCTTCATGTGCGACCTGCAGCTGCCGCGCTTCGCCATCGAGTCCTGTCTGGTGGTCACGAACAAGGGAGCTTACATCCTCAATACTGTGTGAGATTCTATCATTTTTACTTGACGATTACTGACGTAAATTTAGAGACGACACGCTGTATGGCTATGGCTAAATACCAAATAGTGCGAGCGTGTCGTCTTGCGTGCTTTATTATGATAAAGCACACCTTATTTCGTTTTGTGTTCAGAGCGACCATAATGGACGAAAATAAACCTGATTGACTTTAGACCCTAAACTCCACGGGCAACAACTATTGAGTAAAAACATTTCAGTGTAGATTTGTCAACTAGGTAAAACTGCAATTGGGCTGAAATCTGGCAAAGTCTTAACCTAGTAGAGACGCAAATGGCAAATGTCGAAAGACACACAAAGTACTTTTGTATTTTCAACGCTCAGCTCACTGCCGAAAGCTGAAACTAAAGCACACTCACTTCTTACGTTACTCCCCAGGAGCGAGGCAAGTGAATGGCTGGTAGGCGTGATAATGCGCGGCGGCGTGGGCGCCGACCAGTCGTGTGCGGCGCTAGGGGCGCCCCTGCCCGCGCTGCTGCGCGCCTCCGCCGACATGCTACTGTCGCGCGGCAAGATGGTGCCCGCGCAGTACTTGTACTCGCTATCACAGGTAGGATCTCAACTTACTGCATCAGTCTCTTGGTAGTCAAGACTTCAAAGTGGCTGGTAGGCGTTATCTGTGCGGTGTTTTAATCAAAAATCTAATGATGCAGTTTTAGTTTTCATCAATATCAGACCCGAGATTACAAATGCATCATCGGATTTAAAAAAAATATCAGTTACTCTTTGGGGAGGTCGGTTTAGTCTGAAATTTTAAAACTAATTTGTTGAAATTGAGAGCTTTCTATTAGTTTGCCAATACAGGGTGTATTTTTTAATCATCCGGTTCGATTCCTGGTGTGACTGTTCCTAAGTTACCCTAGGCTGATAAAATTTTCGTTTTTCCTAGAATTAATTACTAAGGTCGGTCCCGCCGCAGGCGGGAGGGCCAGTCCCCATGGCCTTCCGCCTGGCCCTGTAGAGCTCGCCTCTAGACTGGACACTCTTCCGCCGATACTACGAAATGAATTCCCAAAACTACTACCTTGTCCGACCTTTGAGGCTAGGGACAAGGAGGGGATAAAAGGTGAAGTTAATATTGGAAATTCACGGTTAGTATACATACGTAAAACAATAAATAATTCTGGAACAATAACGCGATTACAATGTATGAAGCTAAGATGACAAGAAGACTGCAAAAGGGAAAATGTACGTAACGCTTGTGTGGAGATAGGTAATATCAAAGCGCGATAGTGTTGCGATAGTTTCTTTACAATAAACTAGAGAGCCACCCCAGTGACGTGGGACCATTATTACAATAGCCGACACGTCGTACGTGTGCCGCCGATCCTAACTTGCATAGGCCTAGAGAGGACCTGCTGCGGTCAAAGCAGTACACGTTCCCTACACTCAAGCTTTTCTTACACAATCCTAAAGCAGCGGACTGCGAAGTGCCTCTGCCATTGGGCGAGACAAGTTTTCAGTAATACAGGACGCGTGCTATATAAGTTATCCCCTTACATCGGCCTATCAACCCATTACTGACACGAAGCATAACCTAGCATAAGTGTACCGTATTGTCGGTCGTTGGCAAAACTCTTTGCATCGACTCTTGCTACTTGCAGAAGCGGATTTTGGGTTCGTCGCTTCGCACTTCCTTATTCTACCCCTATCGAGAAAGCACTAGAGTACTGCTGCGACTGTCGTCACGTCTGACAACAGGCGTTCCATCTAGGCTTCCTAAAAATATATTTCGCCAAATTTTATTTGTATATCAGTCAGAGGCCTCGGGGGCCGGTTGTGATTTAGCGAGATACAAATTCCTATGGTCCATTAGGGGGGCTATCAATTCAGTTCAACCCATACTTGGTGAAACCTACCCCAATGGAAGTGTGCAAATACCAAGAACATTGCAAAGTATCCTGCAAAGTGTCCATAGGGAGAGGCAACCTCTACTAATGTTTGGTTGATATGACATAACCTTAGACATTGCAAGGAACCATTATAGTCCAAACTGGCTCTAACTTGTGGCGAGTATTATTCGGTTCACCCTTCCATAAGCAGTGTCTTAGTACAGTGTCTTGGTAAGGTTTTTCTAAAGTCAGTTTAGAGTTATTGTTGTATACAGTCTGTTGCTATGTCCGAAGCACACTTTATAGGAAGGCTTTCTCCGAGACCCTAGAACCAAACACAGGTGTCGGTTACCTCTGCGGAATCTGTTCGAAAGAGGTGCCGTAGCCTTAGAACGCAAAGGGCACCAGGAGGAACACGGATGGGTTTTAGTCAGTAAGAGTCTGACACTCCCTCTTGCTTCACCCAGAGCGGGAGGAGTCATTTGATGATTTCCCATCCTTAAAAAAAAAAAAAAAAAAAAAGGTGTCGGTTACCTCGGTTAAGTCAGAGAGGGTAATAAGGTAGGATAATACACAACACTCACCCATATTTCACCAACACACACTTACAAATTAACACTAAATTAATCTAACTTATATTTAACTTAATAAATAATAATGGCTATCCTAAGGATTACAACAACAACGCAAACTCGCCATTTGGTATTGACTGAGTCTTCTAGACTATCTAACGCCAGCCTATAGATTATGGTGTCTAGCCATTTCAGAGACATATCCTCCGGCCTAATTAATCCTAGCTCTCCCGAGTACTAAAACCGAGTGACGCCCACGCCTTAAGCGCCGGGCTACGCTGCTCGCCGACAGATGCCGTACCTGCTAAAACCTCGGCCGAGTGCGAGTCGGCTCTGCACACGGAGGGTTCCGTACCACGAATCTTAACTTGTATTATTTGCTGCTTTACCGGCAACGGATGTTCATAATCCGTGAAAACTACAATAGTCGATCATTGTGGCCCTTGAGACAGCGTCCGCCGTCCGACAGACGGACGGACAGAAAGCGGAAATCCAGCCGCAGGCTCCGTCCTCCATGAATCGGACATGGAACCCTAAAAAGTGGCTGTGTGTATGTGAAACTTTGAAGGGGTTGGGCATTGCGTTTATCTCCACATGTCTCTTTCGAAGTGTCGATGGCTGTTCCAATCGACCTGCGATCCATTCGGCCACCAACACCATGTCAGTACAGTTTCTGCGCCTCATCTCTTGTTGTGTACAGGGAATATGACAATTTCACCACTTAGATAAGCAAATATGCAAATGGCCGCCATCATACTGTGTTGGAAATGATGGGATATGTATGGTGTATTGTCGAACATCTTGGTTCGTTATGTTTCCTGCAAAGAAGAAAAATTTTATTTATTAGTATTAAAAATTTTAATTTGACTCATTTAATTATGTAAAGTGTTTACCTGCATTGTATTGTTTATTTAAGTAAGTACTCGCGGAGGGACGCCAGGATGCCACTCAACCGGTGGTTGCTGAAAACCAGCGCTGTGATTTCTGGGCTTGTCCAGAGTCGCGGCATACGCTGAGCAACGACCGTTTTTTGCTCGGATGCGGCGCACAACTTACTTGTTAATTTATGTTTTCGATTTTATTTTTGTACCTATTGTAAATTATTGTTTATTTTGTTTTTGTGGTTAATGTCAACTTGTCAATGACGATTGACGGGCAGCACCGGACGCCGCGGTCGCACCATAGACAATCTGTCGAAGTTTTGATGGTGGAACTATGTTCTGTTTGTCTGTGGTGTGAACAAAGACTTGTGCCCGGTCCTGACATAGTCCCAGTGACAATAGGTTATTTAGTTTAGTTTTTAGTTAAGTTTTTATTTATTCCCTTATTCTTTTGTGTTTTGTGCGTCGCTTTTGGGAAAATAAACGTCTTTTCTTTTCTTTTTTTTTTCTTCTTCTAAAATGTTACGCGGTTTATCGCAAGCAGATGAGTGAGAGCGCCTTTAGAAATAAGATATTTTACTCTCTTATTTGGTTGGCGTCTGGCTAATAATGCTATCTGCATACGACTATCGACTCTTACAATCTGTGGAGAAGGTCGCATTTCAACTAACATAAAGTGTTGTTGTTGTGTTGTTGTTTGAGTATTGTAGTCGTTAAGTGGGTTCCTAAGTTCCCACATTACGACTTCGCAATTTAAAAGCGGATAACACATTCTGTGATTCTCGAAATAAAGTGACAGGTTGGCCTTCAATAATAAAAGGACAATTTATGATTTTTCCAAGTGTCAGACAACATGTGAAGCGTTTCGAAATAAAATAAATATTTTGTATTATTGGGAGTGCTCGATCATCACACTGGCTAAAAATTTAAGGATTTCACTGTTTGTCGATATTTCTCATAGTTTTGGATTTGGCCATCAATGTACACTCTAAAAATTCTCTAAAAACTGATACTGCGCGTTGGCACAGGCACAAATCAGTTCTACGCGGCATTAAGAGCATCACTATCCTACCTATGAATACTACTACTCCTCGCTTTCTTAGATACTCGCTATCTTAAAAAATTAGTGTAGGCGCCAGAGGTAGTTTAGTGTGCAAAATGTAACGACCGCATTCTGCCAACGGATTTGTCATAAGAATACGCCAAATATAGAGGGTCAGATCGACCTTGCCGGCTTAACTTTTGTTCAATTTTTTTTAGCCCTCTCTTGGGTTATTTGAATGGGATTTTGACGAATCTTACAGTAAGAAATTGTGTCTTTAGCCTGTACCACGCCTTGAGGTGCTGTTCAGGACTGGAACAAACCATAGGTAATGAAAACGACCACGGTTGTCATTAATTGAACGTCACTATGAATGAATAAATTTTTAGAGCGTGTTTTTTTTTTCAGTAGTCGGATTTTAGTTTTGAACCTACCATTTATGGTTATGAGAAAGTATGTGCTTTACGTTAAATGAGTAGGCGAGATTTTGTCATATTTTAAACGGGTACTTCAGTGGAATGCAAAAAAAATCCTTTAAAAACATCTGCCAAGGATGGACACTAATTTTTGTGCGAATCGGATGAACGTAACATAAGGATAAATTTTTAATGTGACGGGTTGTTTCACAATAAATTAATAATGTGAAAATGACTACACGTCTATACTATTTTTTGTTTTAATTTGTTCCAGAGTCAACCAGACGGATGGGCGGCGCGTCTGGGTGTGTTCGGTAAACTAATCGAGTTGTCGGCGTACAGATACACTGGCACCTTTGGCGGCTTGAGCGGCATTGCCATAACTATTAAATTACTAGCAAAGTTACACAACTTCAGCACTGGTTTGGAGAATACGTTTAATGCGTAAGTGTTGTTTTGAAAGCTTCCTTTAATTTGCCATGTGTTGATATAATTAGTTAATTAATCATAATTAGCTACACTTTCAGATGGTGTAATAACATAGATTGTAATTTTTTCAAAATCCACCGGTTCGATTCCTGGGTAGGAAAAACGATTTAAAAAAAAATAGTTTTCATCAAAATCGGGCTCGAGGCTCCTTTGAGGTTTTTTTGATATTCCTCATAGTTTCGGATTTGGCCATGAAGGCGGCACACTTTAAAAATTCATCCTGTATATTTTCTTTGTAACGTCAAACTTGCAAAGTAAAACATACCTAATGAAAGTACAAAGTCGCACAAACTTGAACTCGGCGGCTTCACGTGCACTCTACTGCGTTCGCATGGTTACGGTTGCACTTAAAACAGAAGATATAAGGTTTATTTTTCAATTTCATAAGAAACTCCTCTGCTCTGCACTTTTTTTTTGGTATTTAAAATGTAGTAGTAAAACTCATTCCAATTTTGTTTATTTCAGAGATTCTAATTTAACAATGTTGCACCCAAATGAATTGCTGGAGTTATCGTCGTTCGCTGCTGCAGTGGGCCTTTGGGATCTGGTCCCTATGTTCAGTATCCAGAGAGGACAACCTCACTTAATGCTGGCAGCATTGAGATCCCGAAGCGACATGTGTCGTGGAGCTATCGATTGTCTGTTGAGAGAGCGGTGCTTAGTACCACTTTTGTTAGAAGAAAATGGACAGTGGTTGTTTGACTACATCATGGAAAAGTGCGATAAGTTCGATACTACGATTTTAAAGGTAATGTAGTACAAATCTGCAGAATGAAATCCTTTTGCAAGAAATATGTTTAACTTATGAGTGATTTTATGTTACAGTGCTTGTGTTTATGGTTGAATCCTTTGCAAGATCAATTGCGCCCAGTAATGCGTGATTTGAAGCAAGCAATAAATTCGGTTTATGTGAGTAAATTTTACTCACTTTAAGTTCACGAACTCACGTTATACATTGTAATTGGAACCTAGTGCTTATGTCAATAAGAGTCAATTTACGTGCCATGGATGTGACCTTAACCGACCTTTTCAGACGACCAGACTACAGCAGTTGATAGCGACATTCATACGCATCGCATGTGTAATAGACGCCAGGGATCCATGCCCAGAGATACATCAAGAAGTGACGCAAAGTCCTGAAACTTGGAAGAATCAGTTCGTTCCTAGAAGAGCGGTGAGCTGTGGCCTGGCTCACTGGGGCATCGTGGACGACGGAAACGCTACGATCAAGATGACCAATGTGCCGATCAATACTGAGCTGATTGGACGAGTCGTCGATATAGCTTGTGGAAGACATCACACGCTGGTGTTGACGGAAAATGGGGTATGTTTGGTTCATTCTGTTAATACGGGTTAAGAGAGACTGATTTTTCGCTACGGTACCTACACAAATTTTAAAATTACGTCTTAAGTCTTATCGAAAAATATCCCAATAAACGTTTTACTCATCATCTGCCTAACATTTTCTACTATATTGGAGTCGGCTTCCAGTCAAACCAGATTCAGCTGAATACCAGTATTTTACGTGAAGCGGCTGCCTAGCAGACCTCCACAAACCATTAAATGGGTAACACGGTATTTCTTGGCAAGACTGCCTAGCCTCGAGCTCCTCTTTAGCCACGAGCTCCTCTTTATCGTCGAGCTCCTCTTTAGAGCCTCGAGCTCCTCTTTAGCCACGAGCTCCTCTTTAGCCTCGAGCTCCTCTTTAGCCACGAGCTCTTCTTTAGCCACGAGCTCCTCTTTGGCCACGAGCTCCTCTTTGGCCACGAGCTCCTCTTTGGCCACGAGCTCCTCTTTGGCCACGAGCTCCTCTTTTGCCACGAGCTCCTCTTTGGCCACGAGCTCCTCTTTGGCCACGAGCTCCTCTTTGGCCACGAGCTCCTCTTTGGCCACGAGCTCCTCTTTGGCCGCGAGCTCCTCTTTAGCCACGAGCTCCTCTTTGGCCACGAGCTCCTCATTGGCCACGAGCTCCTCTTTAGCCACGAGCTCCTCTTTAGCCACGAGCTCCTCTTTAGCCACGAGCTCCTCTTTAGCCTCGAGCTCCTCTTTAGCCACGAGCTCCTCTTTAGCCTCGAGCTCCTCTTTAGCCACGAGCTCCTCTTTAGCCTCGAGCTCCTCTTTAGCCTCGAGCTCCTCTTTAGCCTCGAGCTACTCTTTAGCCACGAGCTCCTCTTTAGCCTCGAGCTCCTCTTTAGCCACGAGCTCCTCTTTAGCCACGAGCTCCTCTTTAGCCACGAGCTCCTCTTTAGCCACGAGCTCCTCTTTAGCCACGAGCTCCTCTTTAGCCTCGAACTCCTCTTAAGCCACGAGCTCCTCTTTAGCTCTATAACAACAAATAATAAAAACTAAGGTTATGGTACGGAACCCTTCGTGTGCGAGTCCGACTCGCACTTGGCCGGTTTTATTTTGCAAATTAATGGATTCAGGATGCTGCTAGGGCTGCCCCGCTTTTGTAACGCTCCGGGTATGTTTATGGAGGCTCGGGTTGATAGGGAAGCACAGAATCGTGAATGTCAAGTATTCTGAAACTTAAAGTTTCGAATATGTGACACTAGATGGCGTAGTCAACGATGTGCGTAATTTAATTTAAATTTTAAATTTAAAATAAATTAGTACGTCGTAGTAATACGTCGTAAATAAATAAATAACCATTTATAGTAAACATAATTATGTAGTATGGATAAAAAATAAAAAGTTTCCTTGGTTTGTCAAACTGTTGTTGGGTTTGCCAAAAGGAATTTCTCATTGGCAATTGGAGTCTGTATTCAGTTAGTGGCAATAAAACGCCCCCTGTATGGTACTTGCAAGATTGGACCTCACCCTTGAAGGAAAACCGACGTTTTGTTTTATTTTTAGGGTTCCATACCTCAAAAAGAAAAACGGAACACTTATAGGATCATGTTGTTGTCCGTGAAGGTATCAAAAACCAAACGTGAAAAAATCAAACTTTTAAGTTAACGTAAAAAAGCATACGGCCGTTTATGCCCCCAAAAAACGTAAACATATATCGACAATTTCAAGGAAATGAAAATGTGTGTGTATGTATGTGTTCATGATCGTTCTCAGGAGCTCAGGGAGATGATGAAATGAGTGGACTGTATACTCGATTAATAATTATATTAAATCAATGAAAATAAGTAGCGGTACAGAATCGTTGTTTGAGGGGGACGCGAGTGTCGTGGAAGCCGTCTGATCGTGAAGCGACCCGCCGCTGCCACCGCCGCTCGTCGCTAGCCGCGCGCAGCTCGTTGGCCCCGCGCCCGCGCCTCAGCCGCCGTTGTCACCCGTCCACATGCTCACGCGTTTGGTGCGTGAACAGTATGTACATTCAGTCAAAAAAGTATCGGGAATGGATGATTTGTTTATGGTTCCAAATTCAAATTTTTGTTTTTTTGTAGTTGTTAGATTGGCACAACTGTTTTCCATTTTGGCGCGGAGTTTGAGTTGCATCTGTTATTTATATTAAATACAGTGCTGGTTTTAGTAATATCATATACAACGTTGATACGACAGAGGGGCTTTCCTTTAAACTGCCTATACTAGGTACCATTTTCAAGCTCTGTACCAAAAATAAATTAATTAGGAGCAGTAGTTTAGTCGCAAATGATTTTTAAAGTTTTTGCACGGTTTGAACACGATGTATCTTTTCTAACAGCTGAATATCGTCTAAGCATAGGTCATGCACCTTACAACGATAAATCTACGATGCGTTGTTGCCGCTCTGACGCATGTCGAAGGACATTCACTAAATATTGGCAATGCAAACAAGGAAGCAATCAATACACACACACTTGCACTTTCACTACGAAAGCGACTAACATAAAGCGAGCGAAAGAAATAGAGATAGGTTAGTTTGTTGCATCCTTGTTTTTTGCGATCGGTAATCGGTAAGTCCCTCCCTCAGTGCGCCGACGCTTGTTTTTCGGAACGTACGTTTTGTGGAATTCGCGCGCAAACAATTGTAATTTTATTTTGTTATTGTGAGAGGACACGTAACTTGGGATTATTATTATTTAGTAATAGTGTTTTTTTTTTTGTGATTGACTGTTTTTTATGGTGATAGGACACGTAACTTGGGATTATTATTATTTAGTATTAGTATCTCCGGACCTCACTCCCATGAATTTCTTTTTGTGGGGTTACATTAAGGGTGAAGTGTATGCCTCAGAGGTAAATACAATTGATGAGTTAAAAAATAGGATTATTTTAGCATTTCACAAATTAAAGTGCTTAGCGACGGACAGTGATCTAATTAGAAAAATAAATAACAATATTCTCCGTCGGTATAATTTGTGCATCAATGTGAATGGAGGACACATCGAAAATTTAAAAATTTAGTGTTTGTTTTTGTGCGCGTACTTCGAAACGTTACCTAACATAAAAGCCAGTGCGAGCGGAGGCCTAAGTCGCCGGCCGCCACCCCGGCCCGGCCCCCACCGAGCACACGAGATACCGTACACCGCGCTCCGGCGCGCGCGCGACGTTGCCGCTTTGTTACCTAACGGTATCTAAGGTCAGTGTCATTTTTTTTTACAAAGGGTGGTTGCGTTTTATTCTGATTTGCAAGCTATTTAGTTTGTTTGAAAAAAAATTTTTCTCATTTATGGCGCTTTTTGTTTTTGTACCGTATCGAATTAATACTGAACACGTATAGTATACGTAGTTTAATTTAATGCCCCTCTGTCGTATCAACTCTGTATAGTGTGTATTGCGAATTTCATAATGGACAAAAATATCGAACAAAGAGTTTGTCTTAAATTTTGCATCGCCAATGGAATTTCGTGTTCGGAGTCACTGAAAATGTTACAGAAGGCTTACGGTGAATCGACTTTATCAAAAACTCGTGCTTATGAGTGGTTCAAAGCGTTCAAAAGCGGTCGAGATGTGATGGAAGATTTGCCTCGCTCTGGTAGGCCGTCAACGTCTCCAACTGAAGTTAACATCGTAAAAGTGAAGGAAATAGTGACTGAAAATCCCCATTCAACTCTGAGAGAGATAGCCGCCCAACTTTCTGTATCTCACGAGTCGATCCGTACCATTTTAACTAATCATTTGGGTATGAAACATGTTGCTGCTCGGCTAGTCCCAAAAGATCTGAATTTTCTCCAAAAACTCAATCGCATGAAAGTCGCTGAGGACATGCTAGAACGAGTCAGTTCGGACCCAACATTCATGAAACGCATTGTTACTGATGACGAGACGTGGGTTTACGAGTTTGACATGCAAACTAGTCAACAAGCTTCGGAGTGGCGCCTTCCAACTGAACCGAAACCGAAAAAACCACGCCAAAGTCGATCAAAAGTCAAAGTCATGTTGACTGTTTTCTTTGACTATCGCGGTGTTGTGCACTCTGAATTCTTACCGGAAGGTCTAACGGTAAATAAAGAATATTATTTGAGCGTTATGCGGCGTTTAAGAGAGCAAATTCGACGAAAGGCCAGATTTGTGGAAAGAAAATTCTTGGATTTTGCACCACGACAATGCGCCTTCGCACAAGGCTATCATTGTGAACGAATTTTTAACCAAACACTCAACAAATACCATCCAGCAACCACCATATTCACCAGATATGGCTCCTGCTGACTTTTTTCTTTTTCCTAAACTCAAATTACCACTTCGTGGCACCCGTTTTCAATCGATAGAAGACATAAAGGAGAATTCGCGGCGAGAACTGAACTCAATTCCGGAAGCAGCGTTTAAAATATGTTTTGATGAATGGATTATTCGTTGGCGCAAGTGTATCGTTTCTAAAGGAGCATACTTTGAAGGTGATAAAATAAATTTGGATGAATAACAGACATTTTGTGTATTATTGATCTTTTCCGGTACTTTCTTGACAGAGTAGTATGTGTGTGTATGTATGTATTTTCCGTTGACCTACAACTGTGAAATTTGGCAAGTAACACCGTCTTATACTATAAATCGTATAGGGAAAAACTATAAATTTGATTTAATAAAACTATAAATTATTTAAAATAATTATAATTTATCGGACATAGATGTGGGATTGTATAGCAAAATAAACGACTGAGTCCTCGTTAAAACGTCAGATGGCGGGGCAGCCTTTCATGTGTGAAAGGCTGCCCCGCCATCTGACGAAAAATCCCGGAATGCACCATCGTGCTGGTTGGCGACCAGATGAAAGGGCCCGATGGACATTCCCGGGGGGGCTCGGGCGTCCCCGCAGTCTCCAGACTAGTCCCCCAAAGATGTCGTCCTGTCAGGGCGTGCCTGAAGGTTAGCAGCTTGGAACCTCATTTCACTTCCTTCTCCTCAACCTCCATCACTTTTATGAACAGGAATAAAAAGAGAAAAGCTGTACATCGGCAGCACGTCCTTTCGCATAAAGTGCACCTCTCTAATATACGAGGTCTGCACTCAAATCTCGCCGCAGTCCATCACCACCTTAAGACCGAGAAACCAGCGCTCTTGTTCCTGTCGGAGACGCAGATCGGATGTTCGTCGGACGTGTCATACCTGTCTTACCCAGGGTTTACCCTGGAGCACCGCTTCAGACCCCGCGCGGGCGTATGCATGTACGCCCGGGACGACATCTGCTATCGGCGTCTCCGCTACCTTGAAGACTCTAGGTTCTCAACGCTGTGGGCTATAGTGGACACAGGTCTAGACAAAATTGTCTACGCATGCGTCTACCGTTCGCACAGCGGTGATTTGGAGACAACTGGGCTTATTGGTGTTACTGGGGGACTTCAATGCCCACCATCAGGAGTGGCTCTTCCCATACCAGTGCACAGACCATGCTGGACGAGAGACGCGAAAGCTAGCGCTTGCGTTAAATCTTACCTAGCTGGTCCAGGGGGCAACGAGGGTGCCGGATGTTGATTCGCACACTGCCAATTGCTTGGACCTTTTGCTGACAACAGATCCAGACCGCTATTCTGTGTCGATTTCATCACCACTGGGTAGTTCCGACCACTGTCTGGTGAAGTCTCCGCCCGATCCTAGCCCAAGAGGCACCCGGCGGGTATGGCGATACAAGTCAGCAGATTGGGATGGCATGCGATCTTTCTTCGCATGTTACCCTTGGCAGCCTACTTGCTTTTCTTCCGCTGATGCTACGTCGTGCGCGGACGCCGTGACGGATGTGTTGCGGAGGGGAATGGAGTACTTCATTCCGTTCTCTAATATAGCAATATCTGGCGAAGCTCGTCCTTGGTTTGGTGACGAGTGCAATCGCGCTGATGCGCTTAAGCACGCGGCGTACCTAGCATGGGTCGACGCTCGTACGCGCAAAGCAAATGACGTGAGTCAGAAGAAGAGAGCCTTCAACAGGGCTGCTAAGTCCTGCAAGAAGGTGTTGCGGAGGGCTCGGTTTGACCACATTAGCCGAATAGGGAACAAACTTGCTTCATACCCAGCAGGTAGTAAGGCTTTTTGGTCCCTGGCTAAGTCGGTCGAATCGAACTTCTGCCGCCCCTCACTACCACCACTGCTGAGACCCGACGGGACGCTGGCCCACTCCGCTGAGGAGAAAGCGAACTTGTTTGCGGAATCTTCACGTCTGGATCCTGGTGGCGCGACGCCCTCCGCCTCTCCTGGTGAATGCGAGTCGAGTATGTTGAACATTCGCATTCATCAGAAAGACGTCCGTAGGGTACTGCGTAACCTAGACGTGAACAAGGCTAGTGGTCCCGACGGGATACCGGCAATTGTTCTGAAGACGTGTGCGCCTGAGCTGTCTCCGATCTTGACACGCCTATTTCGCCTTTCGTTCGAGACTGGAAAAGTGCCGAAGGCTTGGAAGCAAGCAAACGTGCAGCCCGTGCCCAAGAAGGGTAGTCGAGCTGACCCGTCGAATTATAGACCCATCTCGGTAACGTCCATACTCTGTAAGACTATGGAACGCGTACTGAATCATAAGCTTCTGGCGTACCTAGAAGCGAATGATATCCTTAGTGACCGGCAATACGGGTTTCGCCGAAATCGGTCAACTGGGGATTAATGCCGGGGTTCCTCAGGGGTCGGTGCTTTCGGCAAAACTATTCTTGCTGCATATTAATGATCTGCTTAAACCCGGTACCTTTGGGTATGCAGACGATAGCACTGTTGCTGAGAAATACGTGTCCGAAGCACGCGCTGGTGGGTCGCAGATCCGGTCTCTCAGAACGTGTCCTTACAGGCTGTCTCTGAATGGGGCGATGCCAATCTGGTCATGTTCAATGCTGCTAAGACCCAAGCGTGTCTTTTTTCCGCCAAAAGGAGCCAATTCCGCCCAGCTTTATCTTTCCGCGGTGAAACCGTGTCGATAACCGACCATCTTGAGCTTCTTGGGGTTACATTAACATCTACTCTCAATTTTGGCCCTTACACAGAGGCAAAAGCTCAAGTGGCTGCAAAGAAGTTGGGGATTCTGGCTAAGGTGAGACGGTACTTCACGCCGGAACAGCTGCTCAAACTCTATCAAGCGCAAGTTCGATCGTGTATGGAATACTGCTCTCATCTTTGGGACGGATCTGCCAGATACCAGCTTGATGCCCTTGAGTCAATTGAGAAACGAGCCAAGAGGATCATCGGCAATGAGAGGCTCGTCGCGTCGAAGCTCCAGTCATGAACATCGACGACGAGTTGCTAGCCTGTCTGTTTTTTACCGGTTGCATTTTGGGGAATGTGCGACGGAATTGCATAATTTAATTCCGCCAAGCCCGTTCCATCATCGGACCACAAGACGAACGGCGATGCGCTACCGGTACATGGTGGACATCCCACCCATACGCACAAAACGTTTTGGGAACACATTCATAGTGCGTACAGCTAAGGAGTGGAATTCCCTGCCGGAGTCTGTGTTTCATGATAGCTACAACCTGGGAGTCTTTAAATCAAGAGTGAATAGGTTATTTCTAGGCAAGCGTGCTCCATCTTCGACCACATCCTCGTTTACCATCAGGTGGTCAAACGCGTGCCTACCAATAGTAAAAAAAAAAAAAAAAAACTTTGGTTTCTTACACACGTAAAAATTATCAACGTTACATCGTACTTATAGTCGTGAAACTAGTTCGTCCGCTGCGATCCATGTTTACAATATTGAGCTGTATTCATATTATTTTTACTTATTATAATAATTTTATCCCACATAGATATATGCGGCCGGTGACAACTTATACGGGCAGCTGGGCGTAGGTACTGCGTGGCCAGGCGGTCTGGGAGACAGCTCCGTGTCGGCCGGGGCTCTGCGCCACGTGCTCGGCCACTTCACGGCGCCGCTGGCGTCGGTATCAGCAGGAGACTACCACTCCGCTGTCATTGATGTTGGCGGACGACTCTATACTTGGGGGTGAGTGTACTAGCTAAGTGTGCGACGATGCACATAGAATCCTTACTAATATTATAAATGCGAAAGTAACTCTGTCTGTCTGTCTGTCTGTCGCGCTTTCACGCCAAAACTACTGAACCGATTTAAATGAAATTTTGTACACAGATAGTCTAGAGCCTGAAAAAGGACATAGGCTACTTCCCTAGGGAATATATGTTCCCAAAGGATCACGCGGGCGAAGCCGCTGGCAGAAGCTAGTATGTTATACAGTTGTCGAACTTACTGTAGTTTTTCTCCTAAACAAATAAAACTCAAATGATGAGAGTTGCTTGCACACCATTTGCTTGTCTTCCTGGTGACCAAATGGACAGTAATAAAAAAATCCCCCATGTTTTGTACCGCTGTAGAGCAAAGGCCGCCCTCATAGAGAAAGCTTGCGCAATAGGGATGATTCCTGAGTATAAAAACTACGATTCTATTTAATCCGTCAGTTAGATTTTATCGAAAAATATTGGACACGTATTTTTTGCTTTATCTTATCAATAAAAATTGACGAAGATAAACTGCATTAAAAATCAGGAGTTTTGTGACGTCACTATTCTGAAACAGTGTCCTTGCAAGTGACGTCACACGAGTTTTCAATTCAAATTCAAATTCAAAGCATTTTATTTCAAATAAACCATTCACAGGCACTTTTGAAACGTCAAGGTCGGTCAGTCAAAAACATGGAAGCTATTTGCACGTTCCAAAGCGTAGATCTCTATGGAGAAGAACGTGCAAGAAACTCCACGGACACTCTTTTAAATTATGTTCTGTTTTACAAAATTCCAAGTTACATAATTATACCTGTTGCTTCTGCATGTGAGGACAATGCAAAGGAATATAGCAATACACTCATCACCTGCCTAGTCTTTTCCCAACTATATTGGGGTCGGCTTCCAGTCAAACCGGATTCAGCTGAATACCAGTGTTTTACGTGGAGCGGCTGCCTCCGAATTTTCAATACACTGTATCGTCATAATTTTTTGTTTACGTGAAAAAGAAATGATTCGTGTCTAATAATTTCTTGAAATCTGTATGACGGAATACTTAGATTTTTTAAGTCATCTGCCCTATTGAAAATTGATCACGCAATCTCTTGCGCAAGCTCAAGCAAGCTTGCGTCTATTATTGGAAAAAAAATAAAAGGCAGAAAGACAATTTATCATTTTCATTTTTTAATTTAGATGGAATGTCCATGGTCAGCTATGTCATGGCACCATAGATGACGAGTATTCACCTAAGTTGGTCACCAAATTCCAAGGCAGAAAAGTGAGTGGACAAAATTTTTACTGAAAATTAGTTACATATTTAAACATATTGTTAGTTTAGCGTCATAGCTATCACCTCCTGCGAAGCAGTAATGCAACCAAAGGAGGAAGCCGAACGTATGAGAGAGGCAAACCTCACGCCCCAGTCGCCGCAACAGAAGAAGACGTCCCGGGCGTCGGGAGTCGCAGGACTCGTCCCGGCCGCCTACTGCGCGGGGCTGCGGACATAGAGCAGTGGGTAGCCACCCACTGCTGCGCCGTCTGATCAGAACTAGGCCCGGGTCGGCGGCGCGCTGCGATCCCAGCGCGCCTCAAAGAGATGTCAGCACGGAAGACGGTGCCCGCTAGGGCAAGTGCCTGCTGGGGCTGCGGAATCTGTTCGAAAGTGATACCGTAGCCTTGAAACGCAAAGGGCACTAGGAGGTACACGGATGGGTTTTAGTCAGAAAGAGTCTGACACTCCCTCCTGCTTCACCCAGAGCGGGAGGAGTCATTTGATTTCGCATCCTTAAAAAAAAAGCGTCATAACTATAAAAGAAAGAAAAAAATATTTTTCTGCAATGAATGACTATGTACTGTTATGTAAGTCAGTCATCATCTTCCTGCCCTTATTCTATGTTACTTGGGGTCGGCGCAACACGTTTTTTTCATCCATTCTGTCCTATCAGCTGACGCTATCACTAACTCCCATTTCTTTCATATCGCTCCTCACACAATCCATGCATCTTTTCTTCGGCCTTCCTCTCCTTCGCCATCCATCCACATTTATATTCATAACTCATCTAGTTATATGCGTTTCATCCCTCCTCTTCACATAACCAAAAAAAAAAAAAACTATTTCAGTAATTTGATCTTTAGCATTATTGATACAATAAACAAAATTTGGCAGGTGTTGAGCGTAGGCCTCGGCTCCTGTCATACAGTGGTGCTAACGAAGAACGGCGAGGTGTGGGCCAGCGGCGCGGGCGTGTTCGGGCAGCTCGCCAGCGGCGCCAGGCACAAGAGCTCCGTGCCCGTGCGCGTGCGTCTGCACGACCCGGTCAAACAAATCGCCGTCGGATACTTCCATAATGTGAGACCTAGCATTCCACTTGCTTTACTTCATCATCTGCCTAGCCTTTTCCCAACTATATTGGCATCGGCTTCCAGCCAAACCAATAGGCGTATATAGTTCGGGCCGTGTACGAGGTGCATTCAATAAGTACCTAGCCTCATCGCCAGAGGGCGCTGTAGTTTCAAAAGAGTTTTACCACAGTGTAGCACATTCTTTTTTAATTCTTTTTTCAAATTTTCATTCCAATCCCTTCATTTGTTTTAATTTGACAACTTATGGAAGCGAACGTATCGATCGGTTTTACAAAAATGGACAAAGAGCAATATCGTTCGGTGATTCGATTCCTATTTTTGGAAGGGAAAACGCGCATCGAAATCAAAGAGCGGATGCTGTGTACGGTGACTCTTCTCCATCGATGGCCACCGTCAAGAATTGGTTCAACGAGTTTGCACGTGGCCGTACGTCGGTTTTTGATGAACCACGTCCAGGTGCACCGAAAACAGCTGCTACGGAAAACATTAAAAAATCCATGATCTCGTATTGGCAGATCGCCGATTGAAGGTTCGGAAGCTAGCTGAGACTGTAGGCATTTCAGAAGGAACAGTGCATCATATTCTTCACGAGGAACTCGGCATGAGAAAGCTGTCGGCGCGATGGGTGCCGCGTTTACTCACACCGGAAAACAAGTGCGACCGTGAGACCACATCGGAGACGTGTTTGGCGCAGTTTAAGCGGAATCCAGCGGAGTTTTTGCGTCGTTTTGTGACCGTCGATGAAACCTGGATCCACTGGTACACACCAGAGACCAAGGAGCAATCAAAACATTGGATCCAGACCGGGGAACGTGCTCCAAAGAAAACTGTGAAATCGGCCGGAAAAGTTATGGCCACCGTTTTCTGGGATTCACAAGGTGTGATCTATATCGATTACCTCGAGAAGGGTAAAACAATTACAGGGCTTTACTATGCCGATTTATTGGGCCGATTCGACGCCGAATTAAAGAAAAAACGACCCCATCTGGCGAAGAAAAAAGTGCTGTTTCACCACGACAACGCACCGGTTCACACGTCTGCCGTTGCCATGGCCAAATTGGTCGAATTACGCTACGAATTGCTGCCCCATCCACCGTATTCTCCAGATTTGGCCCCTTGTGACTTCTTTCTGTTTCCTAATCTGAAAAAATCTCTCGCCGGGAATAGATATGGATCAAATGAGGAGGTCATCGCCGCCACGGAGGCCTATTTTGCAGAGTTTGACAAAAACTATTTTTCAGACGGGTTAAAAAAGTTGGAGCATCGCTGGGCTAAGTGTATCGAACTAAAAGGAGACTATGTTGAAAAATAAATTGCTACTTTTCCAAAATTTTCGTTTGTTTTTTGTAGGCTAAGTATTTATTGAATGACCCTCGTATATTATCCAGAATGCAATAATTTTGGAGCTCGCTTCGCTCGGTTTTACATTGTACACTCTTAAGTGCTCGAACTTTTGTGCATTTGTCAAAAAAGTTTCAAGCTTCTATGTAAGTATAAAAAGTCAAACCTAATGAGATGGAGTGCAAAAACTTGAATTTGAAAATCTCTCAGTTCTTAACCTTTTCTGTATGAGGCAAAAAGTTACTTTTATTTAGATATGAAGGCAGAAAATCAAAACTATCCGATAAAGAGAACAAATATTTTCGAGCTCGCTTCGCTCGCTCTTGCATTCTGCACTCTCTATATTTTTGAGTTTTCCTGCATCATTCAACAAAGTTATTTATATCATTCCGGACCCCAGGATTGTAGGCAGGCCCGGTCCGAGAAAAATCGTACTCGTCAAATTGACAAACCTTCTGAAAATAGGCAAATCACGCACATTTAAGCTACAATTAACCGCGTTGGACTATTGAAAATATTGAGCTGGCTTCACTCGCTACTGCATTCTTAGTTGTACAGACGCCAGCACATCAAGTTGATCAAGCTACAACAATCTGTCCAATTTCTTTCATAGATTTCAACTTTATCGCTAAAGCTATCGGTTCAAGATTGAAAGAAAGAAAGAAAACTAATTTATTTGGCACACACGGAATCACACAATGTTTGTAACAACAAAAGGAAATGCAAATTAATTATAAAACAATAACATCGTGTGCCCCGCGGCTGCGCCAAATAGGTCCAGTTCAGCAAAATGCCAGACAACTAGGCGCTGCCTGACGCTGGTTTTCAACTGCACCTTATGTTAAAGTTTGATTGGGAAAATTTTTCAGTTTCAGATAGCTTGATGTGCTGGCCCATAAGTCGTCGTAAATCTGTACATAAGTCGAACACTTTACTTTTGTCTGTATCGATAGTAAACAAATGATCGTACCTATCTGAGGTACAATCTATCTGAGAACATTTCCAGTTCGCTTTTGAATCCTCAATTATGCAAGTTTTATAATAAAGCCAAGTAAGTTACTTTGATGATTGTATGGATGGTAAATATTTCGAGGCGGGATGCTAAAATTTTCGAGCTCACTTCACTCGTTCTATCATCCATATTTTGCAAAGAAACAAATATATATTATTTAAAGAAAATATAGCGTATCCGAGACAATGAACTAATTTTTTTCGGACCCGCTTCGCCCGCTCTAGCATCTTCCTTAGCTCTCCAGTTTACGCTTAAATTGACAAAAAAACATCCGTACAATCTGTGATAATAAGAAAATCTAGCGTTTCTGAGTCAAGGAACTTAATTTTTTTGGGTTAGCTTCGCTTACCCCAGCATCCTAAGCTGTCCGGTTTTCACTCAACACCTACAAACATGTTTAGATGCTAGATAAGAAGAAAATTAGCGTTTCTGAGTCAAAGAACTAGAATTTTTCGCTTTCCGCTTAAGTTGACATAAAAACACAATTGTAAGTATAAGAAGAAAATTAGCGTTTCTGAGTCATGGAATTAAAATTTATGGGGCTTGCTTCGCTCGCCCTAGCATCCTTAGCTCTCCGGACTGCGCTTAAGTCTACAAAAAAACATACGTATAAACATACGTATACGGATAAAAAGAAAATATAATGTACCTGAAGCAAGGTATCGTATTAAAATTTTTCGAGCTCGCTTCGCTCACTCTGGCATCCGTACTTCTCCACCTTAGGCTTAAATATCAATTTGTGTTATGTTGGGAAACAAATCTAAGATATCCGAGACAAGGTGCTAAAATTTTCGAGCTCGCTTCGCTCGCTCATACATTGTACGCTCTCTTCGGGCTAATGTTTTCTGCAACAGTCACGAAAACAACTTTTTTTGGGCTGAATTCGCGTTCGCCCCAGCCGTCTCCCGTTAGTTTTATGACTTTATGAGTTTGTAATTGTACATTTTTTTGCAAAAAACCCTAAATTTTTCGACTCAGTTAAGGTACTATTCTTGTGACCTGACCCCCCCTCAAAATTTGTGGCTGCGAGCGCGCCTGATTGTGGGGAGCCTTCTGACTATGACTAGTCTAAAATTCTATTCTTGATCGTGCGCATCGAAACGATTTTTCTTGTCGTGTAATAGTGTTTAATATTTTTTCAAAATGTATATCATTTTTCATTGGGCGTCGCGTCTTAGGTTAAGGGCCAGGCCCCTCCTAGAAAAAATCCTTAGATACGCCAATGGTCAAACGATTTAGATGAATACCAGTGTTTTACGTGGAGCTGCTGCTTACCAGACCTCCACAACCCATTAACAGGGTAACAAGGTACTTCTTGGCAAGACTGGAGTCAGATTTACTGGGTTCTGTTCTGACAATCCGTGACGTCTGTCAAAGATCTTTAATTGATAACCCGGGACCAACGGCTTAACGTGCTTTCCGAGGCACGAAAGAAACTCTGTATGTTAAGGTGGTCACCCATCCACAGACCAACCTTGGCAAGCGTTGCTTAACCTTGAAGATCGACCCGTGCTGCTTTTTATTATTTAGCCACGATCTCCTCATTCTACTTGCTTTACTTCATCAATATTATTCCCTTTTCTATAATGTTATGCCGATTGCCGAATAGCAAAAAGTTTCCTTACTTGCGTCAATCGATGATATTGTAGCGGCATCAATGCCGCGACAAGAAAAACCAACGGAACTATTTACATCGCAACAAAAAGAACTGCGAGGCCATCTATCCAACTAGCAGCGAACTATTTCGCCGAAATCCTGCATCGCGCAAGCAGAGTTTACCGTGCGATTTGAACATACACATCATCCCGAATATCAATTATCGGGCAGTTGCCCACCAGGCACAACAACCGCCTGGTCGGAAGATGCTCCCTTTTCAACGGAGGTTTGTGGGACTTTACTCTCTGTACCGCATACCCTCTAAACTGGTGACAATCGACATTGAACGTCAGCGCAGCCTTCGTGCAACTACCTCTGCGTGACGTTATCATCACTTCTCCTCATCCTGACCTCAAGTTTTCGAGCAGCGAGTCATAAAGCCAGCCAGTACCCACGGCTTCTACGGGTATCCTGCCTGACCACCAGCATGCAGCGGCCGCGCATTCCTGGTCAGTATCCTCAGCCTCTATTAACACCTTCAACCTCGTCAGCGACTTTGGTAAGCACACTGCGCTTTCGGCCAGTCACATGAAGAGCCATGAAAAACCTCTCCTGGTCGACGGTAGCCGTCACGTCACTAGCTCGCACCGCTCCGACTCACTGGAGCCAGCAGCAGCACCACTCCGCCTCACTGGAGCCAGCAGCAGCACCACTCCGCCTCACTGGAGCCAGCAGCAGCACCACTCCGCCTCACTGAAGCCAGCAGCAGCACCACACCCCCTCACTGGAGCCAGCAGCAGCACCACTCCACCTCACTGGAGACTGGATCCCATCACCCCTACTCACTGGGGCACTGCAGACAGTTCCGACTCACCGTGAACTCTGCGACTTCCGGTTCCGAATCACTGGAACCAATCTTCCACTGGCCTGGCAAGCATCTCAAGATGCATGGACGACTCATTCACTATTGACCTCCGGTCTCCGAAGGGGAGTGATGCAGCGGCATCAATGCCGCGACAAGAAAAACCAACGGAACTATTTACATCGCAACAAAAAGAACTGCGAGGCCATCTATCCAACTAGCAGCGAACTATTTCGCCGAAATCCTGCATCGCGCAAGCAGAGTTTACCGTGCGATTTGAACATACACATCATCCCGAATATCAATTATCGGGCAGTTGCCCACCAGGCACAACAACCGTCTTGTCGGAGGATCCTCCCTTTTCAATGGAGTTTTCCCTCTAAAATATGTTATTTTTATTGGCTAAGCGTGCCTACTCTGAGCGCCGTGAGATTAAAATCCGGGTACCGGTCAGAATGCGCTCTGATAGATTCTCCAGTAATCATGAGTTTAAAATTCAATGCGTGTTAAAAAAAGAACGTGGAACATATAGCATATTTTTAAGTTTAAAGCCCTGTGGGGTCAGTCTTTGCGACCTCATGAATAATCATATGACTTTCCATTTCCCCACACTACAGCTAGCACTAACAAGCAAGGGCGAGGTGTGGTCATGGGGCGCCAGCCCGCAGCAGGTCCGCGCGACAGCGGCCCGGCGCGCCGCCGAGAGTCCGGGAGACGCGGCGGCGCCCGGCGCGCCCGACCCGCACCTGCTGCCGCAGCGCGTCGACTTGCAGCAAGTGCAAGGGGAGATCGTACAGGTACACAGCTGTTACAACCCCAACATACACACACACTACAGCTAGCACTAACAAGCAAGGGCGAGGTGTGGTCATGGGGCGCCAGCCCGCAACAGGTCCGCGCGACAGCGGCCCGGCGCGCCGCCGAGAGTCCGGGAGACGCGGCGGCGCCCGGCGCGCCCGACCCGCACCTGCTGCCGCAGCGCGTCGACTTGCAGCAAGTGCAAGGAGAGATCGTACAGGTACACAGCTGTTACAACCCCAACATACACACACACTACAGCTAGCACTAACAAGCAAGGGCGAGGTGTGGTCATGGGGCGCCAGCCCGCAGCAGGTCCGCGCGACAGCGGCCCGGCGCTATCTAATTTGTGACTTATTAACCGACTTCAAAAAAAGGAGGAGGTTCTCAATTCGGTATGTATTTTTTTTATATTTTTTTTTTATTATGTTTGTAACCTCATAACTCCGTCATTTATGAACTGATTTGAAAATTTTTTTTCTCAACTGAAAGATACTTCTCGATTGGTCCCATTGTCACCATGTCAGAATCTGATGATGGGATCCCACGAAAATCGAGGGCAACCCTCAAATTTTATAGGCACATACAATGTTCTTCATGAACTTTCTAACGCAATTCAGACATTTTTGCGTGGTTATCATCATCTCATGTTGCTGAGCTGATGATGAAAGGTATAAATTAGGATCTGATGACGAGATCCCATGAAAAATGTTTGTTCAGCGATACTTTAGCCAATTGTCAGCCGATTTGGATGATTCTTTTTTTGTTTGAATGAGTATTTACCTGAACTGGTCCCGTTTCAATTTGGTGAAGATGTGACGAAGAACTTCGGAGGTAGGCAACGGAACTCTTCAATAAATAATAGCAAAGGGATCGTGATTGCTGAAATCGAATGTTTTTTTAGTGTTTACACCAGTTCTTAACATAACATTGCGCCGGTACGCTGTTAATGGGTACGCAGGTACCTAGGCACCACTAAAAAGTGAAAAATAAAAAACTTATTTACAAAAAATACAACCGACTTCCAAAAACAAAACACTACAAGGTACAAAATAACTTCGGAAGAAAAAAAAAACTTTAATTTCGGAAGTCGGTGTCAAAAAACGAAAAAATAACCAAAAACGAAAATTGTATCGGAACCTGTGTCGCCACACTCACACAACTATACCGATAATCATATAATTCAACACAAATCAAGGTCGTTATAATTTTGGTCAAAACAAGAATAAGTCAAAAAACCTATATTTGAAAATATACTTTCGGCCTTACACGTAGGATTTATTTAGCTTTAAAGCAAAAAGTACTCACGGCGTTTCGTTTTCTGAAATCATTCTAAGTTGAATTTACGAGTAAATTCCGCTATTCGACCATAGATGGCGGTATTATCAATGGTTGCAATTATAAACTTAAACAACTTAGTAATAAGGTTCATTATTCTATGTTTGGATAGTAACAGTTGCCACTCGATCACGGCTGTGGCACATGAACTTTGACTAACATTGTCGATATCGATAAATAAGATAACTTTTTTCGAAATTAATTCCAAAAAATGTGACTCGCTTGGTGTTGAAGTTTTGTATGGGAGCCATACATTAAACTTGTTGTTGGAATCGTTATGAAATTAGCTATCACATTTAAAATTGATAAGTTCGGGTTTGATTATTTACTTTCAAAATAACGCAAGCAAAATATTCCCAATTTATTATATAAAAGTAGATAGAAACTAAAAAAATACATTATGTCAAAGGCTTTTATTTTATTTATGTAAATATACCTTATTACACATTAATCAATAAAAATAACACATCTCATACATTTTTTGTGTTCCGAACATCCATAAGAAACGGAACCCTTACAAAAATGAAATTGGTTCGAAACCCTTTTAACGCGAGTCTGACTCGCACTTGGCCAGATTTTCTTTCGTACCACAAGCCTTACAAAATCATGCCTCGGGTATCTTACTCGACTGCCGACAAAAAAAGGGGTGTTGTTTACACTTTATGCCAAGTGGCTTACAATAGTATCTTATTAAATAGTTTGGTATAGAATTTTAACGCAGACTAAGTTTTCATGTATCTATATCCTTTTTTTGAAATAAAAAAGTCGCTTTCTAAAAAATGTTCGGAGCATATCGTGCTTGTCTTGCTTGGCATCCAATCAGCTCTACCCGTGCATCTATCCATTTTTCTTTGACGATAGCGTCTTTGGGAAACCTAAAAATATTTTTAAAGTTATGTTTAGTGATTTGAATAAAATTTCTAGACGAACTACAAAAAAGTGTTTTTATCGATATCTATCCATCCAGTATCCAACCCGACTTCATCACTATTTGAATAGCGAAGAACTTACGAGAACGAAACAGTAACTGAATCGATGTAAAATAAACTCTAAGCTAATGGGATAAGGTGTATTGTAACTAGACTTGAACTTAAGGTTTTTGCAAAATGAAATTTCCTAAGATTTTATTAGAAAACAAATAAAATCGTAGTTACCGATGGTATGAAACACCTCCATTTTTAAGATTTATTCTCCTACTATCATTTTTGCTCTACAAAATGGAACAATACGGCATGGTTCACAAAATATATCGAGAGTGAGCGAGACGATCGGTTCGTCGTGATGTTAGAACACGATTGGGTTGAGGTATGCGTAACTCCGGGTAATACGCGTGCCACGCCTACTTTGCACTTCTACTGTTTTTTCTGTTCTGTGCAAAAACAGCTTTATCTTTCTACCGAAGTTATTTTGTACCTTGTAGTGTTTTGTTTTTGGAAGTCGGTTGTTTTTTTGTAAAAAAGTTTTTTATTTTTTTCTTATATTTATTTAATCAAACAATTATAACTTAACTTACAGATATCGGCGGGTTGGCATCACTCGTTCATACTTAACAACGCTGGCACCCTTTACGGTTGGGGCCTCAACTTCGATGGGCAAGTAGGTCAGTACAATTGTTTGTGTATTGTGTGCTGTACACATATTTTTTTAATTTATTGAAGTACTTAGGGATTTTAATTTTAAGTACAGTTCGCACTACCGTTCTTTGCCGCTCGGAAGTTAGGTTTTAGTGACGACCGCGCAGATGCAATCGCATAAAAAAGTGTTACGTTCCTAGAATTGTTTTTTCTTTGTACGTATTATACTATAGACAAGTAACAAATACTACCAGTAACAATAAAAATATCAAAAGTAACACAACAAACACTTACACCACAAGAACATAAATCAAACAGTAACAAATAACCAAAATAAATAATTAAAAACAATAACAACATGTAACGCTTTTCGCATCAACATCGTCATCAAATTGACATCCTGCACAATGAATTGCGACGTACGGAGAGGTAAACTTGCGTGACGGAAACTGTAATTTTAAGATTTGTTGTGCAATTAAGTTGTCCTATTCCGCAAATCTCTCTATAGAACTGAGGTTTGCTGTAAGTAACCCCAATTTTGCGTTAAGCTCGCCTGTGTACATTTCTTTTTACATTTGTAACTATAAGTATGTTAATGTATATTGGCATAAAAATATTTTATTATTGTAATTTTTTTGTCTTTCTTACATTTCAGGAACTGGAGATCGAAAGGTGATTCTGATTCCAACTGAGATTAAACTAAGTACAGATTCCCAACTGGATATGGTGGCTAAAACGCCAGAAGTTGAAACAAAAGACCTGAAAACTAATGCTATGGTAGAGTGTGGAGGAGACTTTACACTCTACATCGATGACGATGGAAGAGTATTTGCCTCAGGCAACATACATATACAGGTAAATTGTTGTAATTCTGCTCCTTTTGTGCATTTCGACACAGTAAAATTGAACAGAATATTCTTTATTATAAACACCATATAAGTTAACACAAATAAATAAATAAATGTTTTTTAGTACCTCCACGAAAAGGGTCGAGGCGGCAGCCGCATTATTATGATGAAGACGACAAAACGCGTTATCAAAATACCAGCAAATCGGAGCAATAACAAATTCCAATTTCAACAAGTCGACAGAATTGACATCCTGTTTCCGTTTGACGTTGATGATTTGCAAAGGAAACCAATCGAAGCCAGATTAAACCCCCTGGCTTCTATGAACGATTTTAAAAAGAAATCTTGGGCTGACGATATAATCCTGATACTAAAACCGTGGCTAAACGAGGAAAACTTCAAAGGAAATTGCAACTTGGCCGCTAAGTTCGCTTACCATAACAAAGAATATTCAGAGTGTCTAAGATTATTATTAAATAATTTAAAGTCTGAATTACAAAGTGATCCTACTTACATGACGCACACTGTCACAGAAAATGAAAGTTTAAATAATGACGCGAAAACTTTCCCAAAGCAAGAAGATCTTAAATTAATAATAAAAAATATTATGTCAAAGCGCATCAAAGAGGTGTCTTTGTCTATTCTCAATGAGCAGCCATATCCTGAAATAGATCCGTCTATCTACAATGCTCTGCCGTGCTGCTGCGATGAAGTGGAATTTCGCAAAAAAGGAGTCTCTTCAAAAACGACCGTTAACATTGTCGAGAGTGACATTTCTATAAAAGCAGCTGAGATAATAGACAAATGCATGAGTATTTTCCCTGTAGACACAGAGTTATGGGAATTGTGTTTCAGGCTTTCCAAGAATTTCTTTATAGAAAATCATTTGTCCATATCCAAGTTGGAAGTAGTATTGCGCAAGTATATGGAGTCTGACGCTACAACGATGGCTGCGGCCATTTTATATTCAAATGATTGTGCACAGTACAGTAAAATATTGTCACCGAAATTTTACTTGAATATGTGCAGTCAAGTGTTGGATACTTGGGGTTGAGTCTTCCAAATATTCCGACTTGGGTGCTTTTAATTCAGTAATGGTTGATATGAAATGAGTAAATGGATCTATTCGATCGATTCCGTCGACTCATGGGCCCTCTACCGCCGCTGCAAGGTCCTGATTGAAGAGCACCCATAAGTTTCTGAAAATATGTATTAGTGAAATAGATTAGTAGTAGAGTATTTTAACTCAATTGGCCTAAACGTATCAATGGTAGATGACTCTTTAACTCTTAATATATACTCATTCGAATATTTTTATACATATTCTTGTACTCGTATGTATACGTAGGAAATCATAATCTACTATTAGTAAATTACAGGAAGTATCTGTTGTAAAATTTAACTCGACTTTGAATCTCTCTTTTAAAAGAAATAATCAACGTAATCATACATACAAATAGGTACTTACAAGATACAGTTATTGGTTACTGTCAGGCATCCCATTGCTGAGCAAAGTCCTACCTCTTAAATTAGTTTTTTTTTCCGGATATCTACATAAGATCCGGTAAAAACACGAATCGATCGGTCGATTTAGTTTTTCAGAGATATCTTAATATTTTGATTGTTCAGGTCTAAAAAGGCCACTTTAGCAGAATCAGAAAGCACATCACGCTACCCGTCACTGTCAAATTTTCCGAATCAACGATAAAGATGAAAACAAAATGTGATAGATTGTTGTGCAGTTATTCTGCTAAAGTTGCCTTTTTAGACCCGCTGTACTTAGATGTAACATCTAATGCAAGGTGCGGTACCCACCAAACCTCGCTTGAAAACTCTACTTTCAGTTACTCAAGGGCTGGTCTCTACCCCACAACTTTTAGGTACGCAATGAAATGTTTAACGCACTCGAGCGTCTTATTTAATTTGTTGTATGTATTTAAATATCAGGCTGGTAGCCGGGCAGCCCCAAGAAAATCCATCTCGACGCGCGAATTTAATAACTGCTTGCCATTTCTCTTAATAATATTTATAGTTATTATTTCTATAAAAACTTTCTTTTTTTTTTCGAGTAAGGCTGTTATAAACTTCGTTTGAAACACGTGGGCAGTCTCCTGGCCTCGCCTTCGGCTCTGACGTTTATTGTCTCTATTGCAAAGCTTGCCCACTTGTATCAAAGTCTAAACTATTTTGTAGCTTTGTGTAGGTCGTCTTAGTGATCGTTTACGGAGACGCGGGGCTCGAGAGCATTGCGTGCGGCGTGGCAGCCCGAACTAAATTCAAACATATGGCGTTGTATGAGAGTGTTTACGGTGAAGCGATTTTACAAGCGTTTGCTTGAAATATTTGCATACAAACATAAGGCGATACCCGCCAACGCGGACAAGCATTGCCAACACAAATTTTTCAAAGTCCCCAAAACCCAAGTCACATTCCCAATCCAAGTCAAATTTGGGGACAAAGATTCTACTGATTCCCCGCTAATTCCTCTAATGTTTTAAAAGAATTTAAACATTTTTTAACTGATATTATAAGTTTTCTTTTTTTTTTTCTTTTCTTTTTTCACAATTTTGCGTTACAAGCGTTTTGCTCGATGGAGTTTTCCGTGCGTTTAAGCGATTTTGCCATACCTATTGCTGAAATAAAAAGTGGCTCACAATTTAGGATCAATTTAGTTTTAGTGGTAATAATGTATAATCCGTGGTGCTTGACAACTGGGCTTAACCCAGTTGTGTATGTTCCTTGGTGCCTATTGGCCTAGCTCTATTCAGTCTCCTGCTTGATAAGGAGGGAAGTGGAAATTATTTATTTTTTTCCTACTCCTCCGCTGTACTTTTCTAATTAATTTCGTTGCGGGATCCAAGAATCGTTTCTCCGGGACTCGTCGGGCTTCATTGGCTCGGAGTTTTTCCGGTGGTCGCCACTGTTGATTCTGGCCTGAAATCCCACCACACAATTATATATAAACGTGATTCTCATTTTAAATCAGCTTCTGAGGGGTATCTGCGCCCTAGAACAAGTAATTAGATTTCATGAAAAAGTGTTCTGACTTGGCTCGTACACGCTCGTAGATATTCATTATCTCCGAACTTTCCGTCTCCGATAAATCCCCAATCAACTTGAGATTCCCCCCAGTTGGCAACCCTGGCTCGAGTATCAAGCATCCGCGTCGGCAGCCGCGGCTCCCACCGCTGCGGCGGCGGATGCCCCGCGTCTCCATAAACAATACCATACATGAATTGCCATATGTTTGTGTGATAAAACGTCGGACGGCGCGCTCGACACCACGCCGCACACGACGCTCAACGCCCTGCGTCTCCGTAAACGTGCACTTAATCTCCTTCTAAAACTCTATGTGCCATAAATGGTGAAAATTAATATAAGTTTGCATCGTCCGATTTTATTCGTGAATAGTGGTTGTTATTTTTGTATACTTCTTTATTGTGTTCTCACTTATGTTTAAATTTAAAAAGTCAATTTGAATATTATTTTTATTATACTCGTTTTTGGTACTTTAGTGTTAGTTCAAATATAGTTTTTTTTTTATATAGATCCTAATATAATGAACTGTTTATTTCCTCTTTAGCTCGAATTTATTTTTAAGACTACCGACCCTTGCAGCGAAAAGTTACAAAAGCACATGCAATTTTAATAAAAGTTTGGGTAACGTCGGTTTGTCCCTTATACGTTTGTGACAGATTTTCTATTATTTTTTAATAAACATCTTTACGAGTAAATTTGAAAAACTTTTGTGACTTTTCGATCATTTTTCCGTTGTGAGATTTTTAGATTTTTTTTATAATTTGTTATATCTAGTCATTAGTTTTATTTTTGAATTAATAATTTTTAATTTAGGAATCTGATTGTTTTACTTATAAATAACTAATACAATGATACTGAATTGACTTGTGTTTTATAAAAAAAAACTAGCTGACCCGCGCGGCTTCGCTCCTGTTAACTGGCTACCCTACCTACTTGCCCTTTTATTGTTGTTTTTAAACCTTCCCTGTATTCTGGCGAAACTAACAAAAAAAGAATTATTAAAATCGGCCCCGCCGTTCTCGAGTTTTAGCGAGACTAACGAACAGCAATTGATTTTTATATATAAGAAGATAGATACGCAACAAGTTCCGGCTACGTTCGGTGAGTCACCCGTTTCTATTTGTTACGTGCAATCTTATCTATTCTGTTTTATCTCGCGAATATTTACGTTACATTTTGTTAATGGTAGTTTTCTTATAATAAATTCCTAATAAAGTAAAAAAATAATTTACTTGCGTCTATTATTTTAGGATAAGTGCTGTCCGAGCAACAAAACGCTCTTGCAGTTTTCATTAGCATTAAATTTATCAATGGAATAGGGTGGAGGCCGACGTTTTTCTGGGCATAGAGTAAATAACGGAACATAGCGAAACTAGGCCGTTACGGTTTCAAATAACACTCACTACCAACGAGGGTATCACGCAGGTAGCCTTTTATTACTGCACTACAAGGGCAAGGGCACGTCTCATACATACACATACAGAGAATACATTGTCACACATTTTAGCTTTGCACCTGAACTCGGCCAAGCTCCGCCCAGTCCGCTAATCCGCTCCGCATCAATGGACAGACAGTCCACTAGTTAGCTCCGCATTACTCCTAAGCTTCCGCTCCTTGTCATTGGACAAAGACAGTCCGCAACTTCTCGCATTAATCCTTCGCTCCGCTGCGCGTCAATGGCAGCGTCAGCTTAAGGAGGGACTGTGGATTTTGGTTCTGAAACTAATCAATTAATTTGATTTACCTTACTGGTCAGTAAGTTAAATCAAATGAATTGATTAGTCACTGGGAATCCGTGTGATTCACCTTTTCCCAAATATATACGGGGCTTCTTCATGGTAAAATCAAAACACTGCATTATTTATAGAAGAGAATGTGTTTTTGTAAAACTATATTTACAAAATAAATAAATATAAAGGTACATACAAATTATTTACTTTCAAATGCAGGAGCACAAAAGCAATCATCACCATTTAGAAAAAAAAAAAACAAAATCGGAATGAAATAAATTAATAAAAAATAAATATTTCCAAAAAAATATGTAGAGGTATGAAAACAAGTATATAAATAGCATTCAATATGGCCTTGGCCCGTTTTTTTACACATTGCACTGAGATAAGGGATTATCATGGAAAAATAGGATAACATAAATGGCCTACATAAAATCAATATCCAATGCACGTTCGAATCAGATTCACACACGATTGCTTAAAGCGAATCTATAATAACTAGAGACTGGATATATATGCAACTTACAATGATCGTAATTATGCATTACAAGTGTTTGAAGTACCTATGCAACAATATCGCCAAGATGTACCAAAATATGCAATTTGAAATTCAAATAAAGACAAGATATTTATTTTTTGTAAATACTATGAAATTAATTTCATAGTATTTACAAAAAATAAATATCTTGTTTTGGTTCATTTTATATAAAAAATCGCCATAGGTACATAACACTTAAAAAAAAAACTTTACGTATAACGTTTTCCACGAGGTATTATCATTTTTGTTCTTAAAATCGAGTACTGTAAAGTTAGCAGCAAGTGCCTTCAATCGCGAGTACTTTAATCATTCGAACTTGCTATATTCGTAGGGTATCACACTATTTTCATGTATATGTATCTTACTTGTTAATCAAGTAATCAGATACAGTCAAAATGATAGTAAATGCGTTGTCAGTAGTTTAAAACCAATAACCCGAGAAATTAACCAAACATGCCTAATACGAACATGCATATTTGCATAAAATCCGGTCTTTAGTAGTAACTAACTTATTCAAAGCCCTGGTGTTGTAGGGGTTAACATAATTTGATAAATACATCTAAGTCCAGATTTAAAAGTTGATAGGTTTTCCAAAGTATGCCGCCAAGTTTGCTTCACGCAGAGCTTCCGAGCATGTCTGAAACAAAGGTTATGTTGTGAAAATCTTAGATTTTTGGAGATAAATAAAGCGCGAGAAGACAGTATTACATGCGATAAAAAACGAACAGGATGCGCAAGCGCAGCCGTGCTTTGAGGCCGTGCAACAGTTGAGTGCTGGTACTAGGCATGCCTTTTAAGTTCTGTCGTTTCCATATTTCCCGGCAATTTTGCATTTAGAACTGTTCTATATTCGAATGTGTTTAAATTTTGAATCTCAAAACAGTTGAAAGTATTAGGATTAATGCTATTGTTTAGTCACAGCGTCGATTGGAATCTGTCAGGTAACGTACGAAAATGAATCTTTCTAAAGAAAATGTTCGTGCAATAATTTTCTATAACTTTAGAAGAGGCCTGATACGGCATCAGTGTTTTGAAGAGCTAACATCTGTGTCTCAAGAAAAGTCTTCGTGGTCAAAGGTTCCAGTCCGGTGAAGAAGCAGTCGACGCTTTCAAGTCAGCCATTTTGAACACCCCCACTTTAGAGTGGAATAAATGTTATAATAACTGGTTTGAGCGAATGGAAAAGTGTATTAAGCTACGTGGTGAATACTTTGAAAAACAATAAAAAGTACTATAAAGTTCTAGTTGTGTTTTTTTCTTCTAACGACAAAACTTAAAAGGCATGCCTCGTAGGTGCGTTTCAACACTAACTCAACTATCAGCTAAAGGTATGTGTGTTTTGGTTGGTTTTTGAGTGGTCATCCAGAATAAAAAGTCTAAAAAGTATTGGTTACATTGGTTTACGTCCATGGGCGGGAAGTCTCGACATACTTACCGATCGCCTAGCGACCTTCTTCTTATCGTGTGGGCAGTAAGGTCTAACGACTCCACACACCCAGTGTCAGAGTTTCTAAACCGCCTCAAGGGCTCTGACATGGTTTATTTGACGACCGGGACCACCGGCTTATACGTGCCTTCCGAAGCACGGAATCATCTTTTTATCAGACAATCTGGTGATTCAAGCCTGCAATGTCCTACCTAGCCAAACTGGAAACAACTTTACAAAGTATGCTTCCCGTGGGAATTGAACCCACGACCACGGGGTCACAAGGCAAACGCCTAAACCACTCGACCACGGAGGCAGCGTCCGAATTCGGTAAAGTCACCCGTAAACAGTAAATCTCGAACGCATTCCACGGTCAAAATCAATGGTATGATCCGTGGATCGCGTTCGAAATTTACTGTGTTAGGACTTAACGACCAAATTCGGTCGCTGCGCGATCATTATCTATGTCGAGACTGCACCGCCCTGAGGGCCTAGCACGAATATTTTGATGTATAGCAACGTTAACGTCAGAATGTGAAAAAAAAACTACAACCCCATAGTATTTTGGTTTAAATTTTAGGACATACAAAATTTATATCTTTAAAAAATATGAATATAGTATCTAATTCAAATAAATCTTATGTGCGAAACGAGTATTGTAGCTATAGCTATTGTAAAATTCGTCTCCTCTGGTCTTGTTAAACATAGTTTATTGTTCCAGAATTTGATCATTATCTCGAATTCAAATATGAATACATTATTTCATAGGATTCAAATGCATTAAGCAAACTTACGGGATGGGCATGGCACACTCTGGCGACGTCCTCTGCCGCCGCTCCGTATTCTTGCGCTAACACAGCCTCGTTGATCAGCTCACCGCCACCCTGGATATTTAGGATAATGTATTTTAGTTATTCATGGTTTGATGGTTCATAGTAAGGTATAGTATATCAGTAGGTAAATATCCTTGCTAACTGGTTGATCTTTTCACCAAGGCATGAGTATTTTCACGCGTGAAAAGATGTTCTATTGTAATTTAGATGGGACAAACCGTAACTTACATACCGCCTCTTCGCTTCAATAACGTGATAAGTCTGACAATTCCATATTTTTTTACGTTTTTTGGAAAAATAAAATCGGATACGGCGGTTTTGCTTCAATATCGTGATAAGTGCAAAAATTGCTTTTTTAAGTTTTTTGGAAAAATAAAATCGGTCATGGCGTTTTCATTATTATCAAATAAAATAAAAAAATAGCTGTCGGACTTATCATGTATTGAAGCAAAGAGGCGATTTTATGTTTAATGGTATGAATTAATAACTCACGGGTCCAATGATGTGGGTGCCGAGGATGACATCAGTCTGTTTGTCAGCCAAAACTTTGACGAAGCCGTCTGGCTCGCCATTTGTTTTTGCTCTTGAGTTGGCCAGGAATGGGAACTTGCCCACTTTGTATGCCTTACCCTGTAAATTAAAAATTCAGTTATTATTTATTATTGAAAATTAAGTACTATATTTACTATAATGAAGACAAAGGCCGCGGGAATTCTTTGGATGCGAGACGCACATGTTCGGGCGTTGTGGCAACACTGGGCGGAAGTCTATGATCAGCAGTGGACGTCTTTCAACTGAAATGATAATAATGAGGACATACCTCTTTCTTGAGATCTTCCTCCGATTTGCCGACCCAGCCGACTTCGGGTGACGTGTAAATTACAGATGGGATTGCGTCATAATTGAAGTGCGTTGACATACCCTGAAAATACAATTTTCTATTAAAAATTGATTGTTTTTATTTGCTTTGTCAAAAACACCCTCAGGATGGTCAGATGCCAGTAGAAGGCTAGTGGGGGTAACATATACTGGGCGGTCCACATTACATGACATGACACAGAAGAAGATTGCATCTCTGGTAAAAAGCATTATATCTGGCCGCGATCTTCAGCAGTGACAGTACAACAAAAATACAAGGAAGATGAGTTGTCATCTTCCTTGTATTGAATTAATTCGAAAAACTGATGCTAATACAAGACTTGGTAGTCAAAAGCTGGCGATGATGGAAGACTAACTTAATTATATCACTCATATTATGCTAGAGATGGTATCTTTCTTACCTTAATGCCTTCCACACATACAATTCCTTCATCTTCAGCCTTGTGAGCCAACATGGGTCCATGAATGACGTCACCAATAGCGTAAATTCTGGAAAAGATAAATTACATCAATGTTTTCTTGAATTTGTGTATGACATAAACAAAGTTCAATGGGTTTCTGTATTTTATGCGTTTCCTCGTAGGAAACAGGCATGAGTGAAATTTGATGCACTGACATCAATTAACTTTGAACAAGATAATGTGGAATTTTTTTTTTGTGAAAAGCAAGGTACACAATATTGTAATATTACTAACCCGGGAACACTTGTGGCGAATTTGTTGTTGACAGGGACTCTGCCCCTGTCGTCCAGGGCAATATTGACGTTCTTAAGACCAAGATCCGTGGTGTAAGGGCGGCGGCCAATCGAAATCAACACAACATCACAAGTCAACTAAAAATGAATTTATCACAGTTTTATAAAATCAATTTCTGATGAAACCAAGGAATTTGATGGCCCAATGGAAGGTAGATCTTCTAAAATGCGCTAAGCCCAAATTGATTCATTTGATTTCTTATTATTATTGATGGATTGATTGATTTCTCATTATTATTATTCGACTTTAAATTTGTATTAGAATTTATAACATGAGATATGAAATAAAAAATAAATAAAACAGTTACAGTTTCTTTGGTGCCACCCTTGGCTGGTTCAACATCAATTTTGACCTGGCCACCTTCCTTCTTTACTCCAGTTACTTTAGTCCCCAGTTTGAACTTCATTCCTTGTTTGGCAAGGATCTTATGCAACGTTTTAGCTACTTCGCCATCGATGCCCACACCTGAAATTAATAACAAAATATTTAAATTCCTACCTAAAAAAGCTTATTCATTTTAATAAATAATTTTTGGATAATATAATACATGCAGACTTAAAAAACTACACCAATTATCAAGAAATTATTTGCAAACGCGTAAAAAAAAAATTAATCATTGGGCATAAAAAAAAATTGCGTTGAATCGCAATACTGATTCTTTGGCCGAAGAAAAGTCCAGCCCTCTGGTCACAGGAACAATCGACAAGTTGTTTACTGATGTCCCGAAAGACTCAATGCGCACTTCGGACCCATTGGCCTAATGCTTCAACCCCAAACGGCTCAAATATACAACGTTGATACGACAGAGGGGCTTTCCTTTAAACTGCCTATACTAGGTACCATTTTCAAGCTCTGTACCAAAAATAAATTAATTAGGAGCAGTAGTTTAGTCGCAAATGATTTTTAAAGTTTTTGCACGGTTTGAACACGATGTATCTTTTCTAACAGCTGATTATCGTCTAAGCATAGGTCATGCACCTTACAACGATAAATCTACGATGCGTTGTTGCCGCTCTGACGCATGTCGAAGGACATTCACTAAAAATTGGCAATGCAAACAAGGAAGCAATCAATACACACACACTTGCGCTTTCACTACGAAAGCGACTAACATAAAGCGAGCGAAAGAAATAGAGATAGGTCAGTTTGTTGCATCCTTGTTTTTTTGCGATCGGTAAGTCCCTCAGTGCGCCGACGCTTGTTTTTCGGAACGTACCTATGGTTTGTGGAATTCGCGCGCAAACAATTGTAATTTTATTTTGTTATTGTGAGAGGACACGTAACTTGGGATTATTATTATTTAGTATTAGTGTTTTTTTTTGTGATTGACTGTTTTTTATGGTGTTAGGACACGTAACTTGGGATTATTATTATTTAGTATTAGTATCTCCGGACCTCACTCCCATGGATTTCTTTTTGTGGGGTTACAATTGATGAGTTAAAAAATAGGATTATTTTAGCATTTCACAAATTAAAGTGCTTAGCGACGGACAGTGATCTAATTAGAAAAATAAATAACAATATTCTCCGTCGGTATAATTTGTGCATCAATGTGAATGGAGGACACATCGAAAATTAAAAAATTTAGTGTGTTTGTTTTTGTGCGCGTACTTCGAAACGTTACCTAACATAAAGCCAGTGCGAGCGGAGGCCTAAGTCGCCGGCCGCCACCCCGGCCCGGCCACCGCCGAGGACACGAGATACCGCACACCGGCACACCGCGCTCCGGCGCGCGCGCGACGTTGCCGCTTTGTTACCTAGCGGTATCTAAGGTCAGTGTCATTTTTTTACAAGGGGTGGTTGCGTTTTATTCGGATTTGCAAGCTATTTAGTTTGTTTGAAAAAAATATTTTCTCATTTATGGCGCTTTTTGTTTTTGTACCGTATCGAATTAATACTGAACACGTATAGTATACGTAGTTTAATTTAATGCCCCTCTGTCGTATCAACTCTGTATAACTCCCAATTAAGTTGTTATATTTGCGGCGTTTGAGCAGCCGCCCCAGTCCGCCGTGCTAAAAAGATGGGATGGCGCAAGGGTGTCGACACATGTTGCAGCCCACACCAAAGGCCTACCCAACTTCCAAGGCATTATGGTCATCCCATCTGGCCTCTTCCCATTGTCGCGTGCCAAGCCGTTGGGTTCTAAAACAAGAGCCCGACGGATGATGTCATTAATGCTGGCGTGCCGTGCTAACCGAGCAGCGCTCCTACTGCAGTACAGGCCATGGTGTCCGAGGCGGTCGACTGCTTCACCGCGTTGACATAGTACCTATGTTGGGTGACAGTAGTGCCTGTAGCCAAAGACCCGACTCCCATTCACCCACAGCCAACAGGCGGGCACGTTCCGCAGTATTGGTGGTCCTATTTAAGAAGTTATTCCGTACCAACCAGCAGAGCGGCTGGTCCCATTGTCTTTGGGAAAACATAGGTTATCGGGCAACGCCGTACTCGGGCAAGCCACTTTCCAGGCGTTCACTTCGCCGCAAGCTCCTTCAAAAGTGACTCGCCAGCTTCCGCGGCGCCTGAACTTAAAAGGTCCTTTAAGTGTTGCGGAGTCAGGCCGTCGGGGCCGCCGGCGGAACCACTTCGAAAGGAGCTCACGGCAGCAATCAGTTGTGGGGTTGAAATGTTAAAAAGTGATGAATCGGGGATATCGGAGGCTTCGGGGGGGTCGGGGAAGGTGAGATCATCCGCAGGCGCTGGATGTTTACTCTCCAAGGCTGCAATGGTTTCTGGAGAGTAAGGCGCCACCACATCACTGCTGAACAACAGCCTGGCTGCTTCCTTAATATCGCCTTCACTCAGTTTTGATTCCACGTGCGAACAAAGACATTTCGAATGGAATGGGACACCAACCGATGATTATCCTTGTATGCACTGTGAAAATATACCCAAGGACAATCCCCGGTTGGAGAAGGACTATTGCAGAATATGGAAACAAAAGATGAAACGCTATGGGTTTGGCTGGTTTAGTGGACTGTTAATCGTTTACTATGGAAGAACTATTGGCCCCTGCCTGACCATTGACAATTAAAACGGCTTTAAAATGGCAGGGGGTGACTTGCACTCTCAATAAATGGGCCCCCAAAAAGGGTCGCTAGTAAAAAGTGACGTAGCGCCAAGGGGGCCACATATCCTGAGGTGCTAGAGGAGTGGAGAGGTATACAACGGCTGTCAGGACAATCCCGGAAGTACGGTCATGATCCCTACCAGCATACATCCTTCTCCCGAGCACGTTTGCTCTTGGGAATCTCCACTCAGACCGGCCGATTAAGGCAAGAAAGAGGTGGGAGCTCTGTTCCTCGTCAGTGTTCACTCCGGCCAACCAATAAAACCAAGCGTGCGCACTTTTTCTTTTTAAAATGCTTTCATTATTTTGCTCGACATTTTGTTAAGAACACTTAAAGCGATTAAAGATACAATAGAGCGGCTATCAGAAGTAATGTCATAGAAAAACTGTGATCCTATGGCTCAGTGACGCCATCTAGCTTTGAATAGCAATCACATGATTACATTTTGAATTTTGACATTTAAATTTATGAATTCAACCACCCACCAACGATATGATTTTTTTTTCTTTACATTTGAATACATTGAAACAGATGACAAAAAATAAGAAAGTAATAAAATGCAGTAGTTTCATTGTAATAGATATTTATGATATTAGTGCGGTAAGTTGATTTTTACAAACTTGTGACGCAAACGAAGTTTCGCGGGTCGACTTGTTTAAAATATTTTTTTTTAACTTTTGCCTTTTAGATTTGTTCTGAACATTTGCACTGGGGTTGAACTTTGCAACAAATCGAAGTTTAATTCAGTTCAATTTAAATATGATATATAGCGATCACATATAAGTACATTCAGTCAATAAAGTATCGGGAATGGATGATTTGTTTATGGTTCCAAATTCAAATTTTTGTTTTTTTGTAGTTGTTAGATTGGCACAACTGTTTTCCATTTTGGCGCGGAGTTTGAGTTGCATCTGTTATTTATATTAAATACAGTGCTGGTTTTAGTAATATCATATATAGTGTGTATTGCGAATTTCATAATGGACAAAAATATCGAACAAAGAGTTTGTCTTAAATTTTGCATCGCCAATGGAATTTCGTGTTCGGAGTCACTGAAAATGTTACAGAAGGCTTACGGTGAATCGACTTTATCAAAAACTCGTGCTTATGAGTGGTTCAAAGCGTTCAAAAGCGGTCGAGATGTGATGGAAGATTTGCCTCGCTCTGGTAGGCCGTCAACGTCTGCAACTGAAGTTAACATCGCAAAAGTGAAGGAAATAGTGACTGAAAATCCCCATTCAACTCTGAGAGAGATAGCCGCCGAACTTTCTGTATCTCACGAGTCGATCCGTACCATTTTAACTAATCATTTGGGTATGAAACATGTTACTGCTCGGCTAGTCCCAAAAGATCTGAATTTTCTCCAAAAACTCAATCGCATGAAAGTCGCTGAGGACATGCTAGAACGAGTCAGTTCGGACCCAACATTCATGAAACGCATTGTTACTGGTGACGAGACGTGGGTTTACGAGTTTGACATGCAAACTAGTCAACAAGCTTCGGAGTGGCGCCTTCCAACTGAACCGAAACCGAAAAAACCACGCCAAAGTCGATTAAAAGTCAAAGTCATGTTGACTGTTTTCTTTGACTATCGCGGTGTTGTGCACTCCGAATTCTTACCGGAAGGTCTAACGGTAAATAAAGAATATTATTTGAGCGTTATGCGGTGTTTAAGAGAGCAAATTCGACGAAAAAGGCCAGATTTGTGGAAAGAAAATTCTTGGATTTTGCACCACGACAATGCGCCTTCGCGACAAGGCTATCATTGTGAACGAATTTTTAACCAAACACTCAACAAATACCATCCAGCAACCACCATATTCACCAGATATGGCTCCTGCTGACTTTTTTCTTTTTCCTAAACTTAAATTACCACTTCGTGGCACCCGTTTTCAATCGATAGAAGACATAAAGGAGAATTCGCGGCGAGAACTGAACTCAATTCCGGAAGCAGCGTTTAAAAAATGTTTTGGTGAATGGATTATTCGTTGGCGCAAGTGTATCGTTTCTAAAGGAGCATACTTTGAAGGTGATAAAATAAATTTGGGTGAATAACATTTTGTGTATTATTGATCTTTTCCCGGTACTTTCTTGACAGAGTAGTATATTAAATAAACCATTATTATCAGCATTGATTTTGTTGATGGTTGATGTTATGCAGGCAAACAGAATAAATAATATTAGTGTAAGTTTCTATTATGGTAGGGCTCTCAATCGAGTGTATAATAAGGCCTTAAAAATATTCGAATTTAAGAAAACTTTATGTATGTAGTCATTGCCTTGATTTGCAGCTGATGCAAAGCGGATGGAAGCCAGTTTCCTTCTCTACGGTGTACCTGTACTAACCGTATCCACCTTTCGCGTTATCCAATATTTACATTCGGTAATGTAAAATAACAGAAAACTACCTGAAAGAATAGGCCTTGTTCCTTTATTGACATTTAAATTAAATTACAGGATTATGTTCAAATAAATTAGTTTACCCTATTAAATTTTATCGATAACAAAATCAATAAACAATATTACCTACATCTCTTACCAGACAAGGTTAAGCTACTCAGCAATAGAGAGCGTATATTAAAAAAATGCAAATTCTAGAACAATTTATTAAAATATTGTTTGCGCAGCAATTAATTAGAATTCGATATCTAATTAATTGCTGCGCTTATATATATTTACGAAAATAAACCGAAGTTAGGTCCAGTTTTTTTACCAAAACGAGATTTGCAATAGAATATTGCGGACCTCAGCATATTTTCGCAGAAAATGTTTTACTTTTGGTGGATAAAGCGATCATAAATACGACTTGACATGCAGAGGTTGACATACTAGACTGAGCGACTTATGACAACTTTTTTTTTTTTTTAGGATGGGTAATCATCAAATGACTCCCGCTCTGGGTACAGCAGGAGGGAGTGTCAGACTCTTACTGACTAAAACCCATCCGTGTTTCTCCTAGTGCCCTTTGCGTTCCAGGGTACGGTGCCTCTTTCGAACGAAGTCCGCAGCCCCAGCAGGCACTGGCCTTAGTGGGCCCCGTCTTCCGTGCTGACATGTCCTTGAGGCGCGTTGGGATCGCAGCGCGCCACCGACCCGGGCCTGGTTCTGATCAGACGGCGAGCCACCCAATGCTCGCCGTCCGCAGTCCCACGCCTACGGTGGTCGTCCTGCGACTCCCGACGCCCGGGGCGTCTTCTTCTGTTTCGGCGGCTGGGGCTTGAGGTTTCCCTCTTTCTCACGCGTTCGGCTTCCTCTTTTGTTAGCATTACTGCTTCGCAGAAGGAGGTGACCGCTTCCCATGTCTCGTCGCTCCGAACCATGGCTTGAACCAGGGCCGGACGCGAGAGATCCCCGCCGCCGATCGCCTCGACGAGGACACGGCGGTGCTCCGCCCAAGCAGGGCAGACCTCCACCGTATGCTCCACCGTGTCCTCCGACTTATGACCACTAGGACATAACTATCGGATTACGATTGTGTTCGCTATGTCCTGTCTACTGGGTAGTATACATTTAATGTCTTTGAGAACACTATAGATAAATAAAAACGCTTTAATTTTTACCAATATTGGCATACATTTCTAGATTTTTCATTTTCAGAACAGCTTATTGAGTGTTCAATATGTTGCTGACCAAATTAAAAAATATAAATTATTTGTTAGAACTAAAGTTGCAAATTTTAAATTACTACATATATTTATAATTCGCATTTATTTTTGACAAAACAAAGACATTTACTTTAAAAATTTCGATATTTTTTAAAGTAAAACTAAAGACCTTATTTTAAATAGATTTTTGTCTCATTACAAATTCTCAGTACTGTATCTCCTACCTCCAATTCCTTCAAGGAATTCAATGGCAGTGACATCAGCTCCAAGCCTCTGGTACACAGATCCAAGTTCCAAGCCAATGACTCCGGCACCAATGACTAACATTTTTTTGGGAACCGCTGTGAGTGAAAGAGCTCCAGTAGATGTAATGATTTGTTTCTCGTCAAACTGTCAACACAATATAAATGTAACAATAAAAAGTAATATTCTTACAGCAGTGTATTGCCTAGGAAATTATTTGTTGCAAGTTATTACTTACAGTAACACCTGGGAAGGGCGTCACTTCAGATCCAGTAGCAATTAAAATATTCTTAGTGTTAATTGTTTCAACCCCTTTCTCTGTCTTGACTTGTACTGTTTTCGGGTTCATAATTGTACCTACTCCACGAACTAATTGCACCTAAAACAATAATGTTTGTTAGACTTTGTATACAATTCTGGGTATGTATTCGTGTTTGTGAATTGCGCTGGTTTCTGCAACTCCACAACTAAGTGCATACAAAAATTCTGGGTTATTCTTCAATCAAATTGTTAGGTTAGCTGACCCAAACAATAAAAGGTCAGAATTGGTAATATTGAAGCTTTATTTGCGATTGTGCTTACACAAGTTACCAGTTAACAGTATCAACTGTCACACAAAATAATCAAAAGCAGGATAAATAATACTGTATAACATCCATTGTATGGACTACCTTTTCATGTGCATTACAATGATTTAGTGAGATTCATACAAACTTAAAAAAAAAAAAATATCACTTTTAAATAAAAAAAGAATGGAGCAATACTAAAGATTAAAAAATATCCAGTATACTGGTCAGAACAGAAGTTTAATTTTTTAAGTGTACTTTTTGTTTTTACCTTATTTTTTTGGAAAAGCATGGCAATTCCACCAGTCAGGGCCTTTACAGCGTTGACTTTGTATTCCATCATTTTGGCAAAGTTATAGGTAACTGTGCCTGTCTCAATACCTCGGTGCTTGAAGTCATGTTGAGCTTGATGGTACAAGTGTGTGTTGTGGAGCAGTGCCTTTGATGGAATACAACCAACATTTAAGCATGTTCCACCAAGTGTTGGATCCTTTTCCACAGACACAGTCTAGAAAAACAATAATAAATATTAACAATCCCTTCAGCAAACACACTGACTAATTTCACTAGTCTGTAGTTCCAGATGCACTACACCTGAGTTTGTGTACCGCATAGGGTACACGAACTTGGCAGGACTATGCCACATGAATCACAAAGTACATGGACTGTTTAAATAAATGTTTAAGTAGTATGTTCTTATAGATTTTGTACACATTACCTTAAAACCTAACTGTGCAGCTTTGATGGCAGCAACATAGCCGCCAGGGCCTGAACCAATCACAACCAAGTCTGCTTCATGTGTGGTTGCATAGCTTCTTGTAACATTCTTTACGGGGCCGCCTTTCTATAATTGACAGTGATTTTTGTTGATTAGACAGTTCTTTGAAGGACTTGGGAATCCTTAGTTCAGCAATATAATAGATCCAATTTTGTCAGCCCAATTAGTAGAAACCTAGACAACTGTTTGCATTATCAATGTCATATGCAACTCCCAAGTAATTTTTTTCTTTTCAGTTTATTTTTATAACTGAGGTTTGCAATGCATTGCTATTTTCTTAAATGATGGTTGTTTGGCAAAAAATAAGTAACATATCTTTAGAATAGGTTCATCATCATCATCATATCAGCCGATAGAAGTCAACTGCTGGACATAGGCAGTGGCGTGCCATAGGTGCAAGCCAGCAAGACTCCCTAGTCCCTATACACAGTGCCATTTTAGTCTCTCTAGGCTCTTATATCATTTACGTTATAAAATACTAACTCAGCTGTTTTATTTATTTTTATTATGTATTTCGTTGTTATAATTTTTTAAGAAATAGACATGTAGCAATTTAATATTACTATAGCCCAGAATTCAGTACAGAAACAGCATGGTGGAGTGGGTCGGCGTGATAGCGATGAGTTTTATTATGGTGTTTTCTTTTTAACCATTTATTACCTATGCTGGTCTACGCTGGCTTGCACCTACGGTTCGCCACTGGACACAGGCCTCTCCCAAGCATCACCAAATTGGTTAATATTTGCAACTAAATGATTATAAGAATGTTAAAGCTATGGTAGCAGTTTACAATTTTATTATTTGAGAAAACACAGTTGTAAAATAGCATTTCATGAAAGAAACCAGTTCTCAAACTGCATGCTATATTAATTGATGTTAGTCTACAGAATATACCAATAATCTTAATTTAATTGAAGTATCACAATTTATAAAAATAATTGTTTTTAAGTAAGGGGTACAATATCTTCTTAACTTCAAGTGAAGCTACCTAAAATTGATCTGATTTATATGTTTCGATAAGAATATTCTCTAGATGCTTAAAGCTACTTAGATCTTTTTATAAATTAGGACTGTTTTAGTTATCTGCAGACTGTAAGTATGAAAATAAATCAATAACATAGCCTACATAAGCTATAGTGATAATATTCATCCAGTTAGATAACATCACAAATCAAAGTCATGCAAAACATAGATTTCTTGTTTTTATGATTGATAAGAAAATATTGATGACAATCGGTCACATGTTGAAGGTCAGTGCAGGTTATTTGGGACCAAAAATATCTGTCAGTATTGAAATAGTATGTTTCTTAATGAGTGTAGTAAGCATATAATATTGTTGTTGGCATCTCAATGTATGAAACCCAGGGCGAAATTATGCGATGAACCATTGCATAACATTTGACAGCTTTTTGAAAATCTAATTGCTTGATGATAAAAAAAGTATGAATAATAAAGCTTACCCTGTAGGCCGATGAGGCAATTCTAAGAAATGTGTAGCCCATCTTTACAAGGGGAGATTACCCTATTAGATTATTCCTTGTTTTATTAAAATTTCGGGACCCTGGCGACCGACAGAACGAACAAACGTCTTAGAACGAGTTCCAGTTACTTTATGCTCTTTACTATTGCGTCTTTTTTAGCGTAAGCGTAACTTTTTCCTGCTTACTACTTCACAAATTCCGTAGTGAGGAAAAGAAACAACGTGCGCCAAGAATGCAAAATATGGAGATATTCCAAATTGAAACGTCACATACACAAGTGTTGTCATCTCATGACAAACCATGCATACTTCTAAATTCAATAAAAAGGGATAACAGTCAAAAACAGGAAAAAAGAACAGTCATCTCATCAGCAGGTCTAGAAAAGCCACTTCAGTAAAATCAGCTAGCATACCTATCAAGCTACCCGAATTTGTCCCATTCAATCTTGAATTTGACAGATTGTAGTATTGTTGTGTCCTAAAATGATTCTAAATAACTGGCTAAACATTCAAAAACTATTCTCATTTCTCAACTGTTTCTGAATCTCTTCTCAGCGACATTGACGCATGCATGGTCCATGTGGACCATGCGTCAACCAGAATTTTTGATAGATTGAGGCTGAGATTTGAATAATTAAATTTAAAAATATTTGAATGCGATCTTTATAAACAAACATAAAATAAATAGGTACGGCCCACCGCCCACGTATTTATTTCTCGTTTTCGTTGAATTTTTTTTCGAAAGATAATCTTTTTGTACAAGTGTTTTACTAAAGTAATAATACTAGGGTTCTAAATATTGACGGAATCTTACTCTACTCCAGCGATTTGAAATCAAATGTAATTTGAGAAGTCAAAATTACACATTTACAAAATCCAAATCCTGTTCCAAAACGAAACAAAAAATACCAAATGGGTTTAGTTTTCGAGACTAGCAATACCAAAATGCGCGCGCTGCCGGAATGCGAAGTTTGTTTATCAATCAAATCAAGCGAAGGACGGTGTCTGGTGCTGGCGGTGCCTCTAAACGTGCGAGCGTTTCTTACGTAAATCGATTCCAGAATACGTTTGATATCAAATTATAAAACCTGTTGCCGTAACTAATTGATCAGTGAGCATATAAAATAAAGAAAATTGGTGTTGTGCGATTTTTTTTCACCCAAGGTAAGAATTTTTCTGTTTAATTTTTGTTTTCGCATAACGTTGTAATTGCAGGATACATTTTCAGTTTGTAACCACAATAACCCCTATTTTTTAATCTCTTTAATCTTATTTCTTCTGAAATTAGCATAAATAATAACATTGTGGTTGACCTAAGTAAAATAAAAATAACATGAACCTGTATTATTTCCAAAACATGATTTTGATGATTTGATTTTAGCAATTTTGTAGAGCCAAAGATTGGGTAAACAAAGGGTACGTTATCATAGATTACTGAACTTCCTATTACAGCCTTTTTTAACTTAGAACTGTTTGTGTTAAATCAGATACTAATTTAAATATTATAAATTTTAGTTTGCCCACATTAACGTGTTATAAGTATGATTGAGATTAAAAACATTGATATCTGCATCTACAATTCTACAGAATAGACCAAAAATCTTATCTTTATAATTAGGTACGTGTTTTTACAGAATAAGATTAAAGTATTTGCCCAGGGAAAAAATATTATCTAATATTTTTTTTTTTTACTTATTTTGCTGTCAGAGCGCTATCATGGATTTTATGTTATCCGGCCAGTATTTTCTGGGGCTTAGATTTAACTAGTTGACCCGCGCAACTTCGTCTGCGTCACAATGTTTATTACTGCTCTGCTAATATTGTTCTTAGCTTGATGATATATAGCCTATAGCCTTCCTCGATAAATGGGCTATCTAATACTGAAATAATTTTTCAGATCGGACCAGTAGTTCCTAAGATTAGCGCGTTCAAGTAAACAAAAAACAAACAAACTCTTCAGCTTTGTATATTAGTATAGATACCACTCCTCTACCTTTATTATTTTATTCTGTAAACCACAATTGTGAAATTCTAAGATACCTTTTGTGTTAGTACCTAAATAATAATTACTTATCTAACTTGAAACATGTGTTTAGTTTTAGCGCGAAATACAACAGAAACCGGAAACTAGTCAATCGTCAGTTTTATATAGGTAGTAGTATTCAGGCTACTTTTTGCGTAAGTAGCTCGTAGGTGCCAGCGGGAATTGCTGCTGCTCTTACTTCACACATTGGTTGGAGCCTAATTCCATAATTCTAAGATTTAGTACGTAAATTCAGCCAAAATACGACGACTCGAAAATCAACGCCCGTCTCAAAAAGCTCATGTCAAGTGATCAGATTGAATGTTGACAACCAGTAGGTACAAGTGTTAGATAATCTATGGGTTGATTTTCGTTTATGAAATGAGTTTGTTCGATAATCTATGGGTAGATTTTCGTTTATGAAATGAGTTTGTTAAATAGTTTACACAAGATTGGTAGACCACTTTCATGAATTTCATTTTCATCGATGAGACCTATTAGGTACGTCGCGACATATTAAGTTGTTTCAAATCTCACCCTCTCGGAAATGTGGTACAAGAAGGAACCGTTAGTCTTGGGACCTGATTCATCTAGGCACTACTGGTACTGTGCGCCTACTCACCTAGGCACAATTCTCACATTTCTTACCCACGATATTCATTGAGCAAAAAGGCTCAGGTTACCTAACTAAGTATAACGAATAAGTAGGAAACCTGTAGCTCGAAAGTAGATCGTTTAAATGTATCTTAAGATACGATACATAGGTACAGGTACCTTAGACACGTACCTGCCTATGTAAGCAGAAGGTAATTTAGAAACATCAGTGAAGGCAAATATTCGCCTAGAGACAACGTAGAATAGGCATCGCTGAAGTCGAAGTTCAAGCACAGGATTACTAGTTCAAGCTAGGTAAGTAGGTATTACGTATTACTAAATACTACTAGGTGTGGAATAGGTCGTATTTTGTCGTCATTACCTAATCCTCTCAATGAATTAACCCAAAGACATTAAATATAATTATTTTTAATCTCTTTGAATTAACCTAATAATTCCGTGCTTTTGAATGAATTGCGTAGGAAACAAATACTGTACTACATGAGTTTGAACAACTGATTACAGTACCTGCACTAAAAATATTAGACCTGACAGATCAAATTGTCCATATCCCTCCGAGTTCATACAGAAATCCCATAGATGATGCGTTTTAAGTTTTTTTCTAAGCCAAAGCGGTCCAGCCGATCTCAAATGATGGGAATGTTGCAACGAACAGAACTTAGTTTTATTTTTATTCTGGGTATACTTATAAACAATACATAGGTAATCTATTGTTCAACTAGCTCTTACTACTACTTAATCGTGTTTAAACGTAAACGATGCTCGGCCCTGTTCAAAATCAAACCAATAGTCATAAGCCGGTTAAGTTATAAGATATTGTGGTTAGTACGAGTACCTAGTTCAGTTCGTTTTACCTGCGTAGTAGTAGGGCAGGTAAGTTAATCCTGTTAGGTGGCCGTGACACGTTGCCCGGCTTCTGTATTGAGGCATTTAGTCGTCGCTGCTCGGCCCGCATCCGTCCTCGCAATGTGCGACGCCAGACCACGTAAAACTGCACCTGCCATACAAGAGAAACTCGCCATTTATGAAAACGGTATTCATATCATATCCATATCTCATCGTAGGCTCCTGATTAGGCTTGGCTTACAATTTACGATCGAAAGTATCATACATACATAACCCTGTCCTGTTACTACTACGTCGCATTTACATTTGGACAAGGTAATGTTTCACCACGGCTCGTTGTTATTTGGCACACGTACTATATGCACGGGCTAAACAAAAGCACAGGTCCAGCGCTTTCACGCTGCCTGGTTATGATATCTGACCACGATGACATACTGCACCAGAGCGCGGTCACCTAATACATTTTGTTCTGTCCATCTCTTCATAATAGTTCACAGTGTAATCATTCTCGGCAACTAAATACGCAGTTAGAATTTTTAACTCATTATTTCATCGCTATCAATTCGTCACATTTTTACTGTGATAAAAGTTTAATCTCGTGCAGTTATTGGAGAGTTTGTGTTGTGTTTTAAACTGATTAAAACGTGAAATGAAATGGTGCTCCTTTGTGATTCTTATCGCTTCAAAAACGCTGCGACCATGGTCGACACTGCGTCATGAATTCATGATCCTTAGCTTTATATGCCGTCAGTCAGGCATAGTACAATAACACTTTGTTAACACATCCTCACATGAATATGAACCAGAGATTAGCTTCGGTTTGATAAAGTAACTTCAGAGGTGACCGACTGTTTTTATCTCGAAACCGTTTATCATTTAAAAACGCACGTGTTCGAGATACTTAACTATTATATTTATGATGCACCATACATTTCCATAAGCAGTAAAGACTTCCATAATACATAAGCTTTGTTTTGTGTGAAATGATGTCATGAGGCGAAGATTTAACGTGTAACGATTAGAGCCACATGTGAATAGCCATAAAGGACGTTTGAACGTTTGAATAAATAGAGCCAATTACATTCGGTAACGATTTAGCAAATGCCGCGGAAGCAGCTTCGAGAACTGCCTACTTAAATATCGTAACACTTTGATAAAACTTGCATAATGCTAGACGAAAGATAATAAAAGGCACCCATGAAGTTCGTACGTGTTTTTATATGGAATGCGGACAGTATGGAAACAGTTATATTTTTGTGCATCGCATGTTCAAGTAGATGTGTATTGTGTGGGCGGTTGCATTAACATTATGTATGCAGCAGGCGTGGGACATTTGGCACGGGAGCAGGATAAGGGGAACTGGGAATTCTGGATAAGGATCCAACGCAATGGGTGGTTTCTGTACTCTCTTCCTTATTGACGTAGATTATCAAATGCCGTCGGCTTTATTGTGTTGTAACGAAGTGCGCTCTATTTCTTGTAATATGTAAATGGGGAGCTACCTCATAGTACTTCCTTTATATACATGTTAGGTATTCATAAGAATAGGCTGTAAATGTAATTTATCAAAGCTACGTAATATAAATAGGTAGGTACATGCCGTTCTAATAAAAAATGGAACTGAATGAGACATTTATTGATAAATATTAATGCGGCTAAGGTTAAGCAGATTCGAATAGAAACCCATCTGAACGATACTGATGCCTATTAAATATTAAGGAAGGCACCAAAATGCAACATGTAATAGTTTTGTGCTTGACTGTAGGTGTCTGCCATATGTATTTAAAATATATGTTGCTTTAACGTGTCTTGGAAATCTTATATGTATATTTGTGGTTAAAATCCTTCGCTAGCAAGAGTGTGCGCTGAATCAATCAATGAGATCAGTGTGATTTTAACCTAATTAAAACAATAACTAGGTGCCTATATTTGGTTTACACTCGTAGACATTTTTGCTTACATTTAATGCCAGATCATTCGTGAAAGAAGTAGTTGTTCATTCGAAAACAATCTCAGTATGAAATTATTCGTGTACCTAACATATGTATCGAAATAATAAACAAACAATATATTCAAACAATGGAGGAGTCGAACATTGAAATAAATAAACTATCGCGTGGTATGATATGTTTTAGTATCATGAATAGGCTTAGATTCCGTGTATGGAATTAGCAAGAAACCAAGAATTGTGTATGCTAATTAATTATCCGTTTCCTTATTTTCTCGCAGTGCAGTGGCAGCGCGCAGTGGGAATTCTCTCAAATATTAAATAGGTACTATTGGCTTACCCCAGTGCCTACCCAGTAAACAGCGGTCTTTGTATAAACTTGCTGATAGCCATAATAAGCCATTTCCTCCCAGCAAATTAGGTATTCCGTCCAAACCTATTGATACTTCTTTTATTAGTTTTGCTTCCTTCTTTGGAAAAGTCAAGTAGGTAGTTTATCCATGTTTTTTACATTTCCATTAGTGTCATGGGTGAAGACGACAACCGTTCAATTATGGTTTATTTAACCTATTGGGTTGAATAAACTGAGAAAACTTAAATGCCCCTAATTTCCGATCTGGTCGCATCCAATTCGCATCCATCAATAAAACTGACGTCGGAGAGCTAGGTGACGTATTTGAAAGCTAACTGCATCAAGTATATTTGTCATAGAGGACAATATCCGCAAATAGCATCTTCGTCTTCATAAGAAAGTCGCGGAATTGTCGACTTACGACACGGCCATTACGCATTTGTCGTAATTTCTTACGAGAGCGGAGCGAACCCACTATTCGAGGTAAACGCATTTTTCACTTTTAGTTTTATGTTGCTTATGACGCTAAGTCGTTAACTTATGCAAGTAATTACATTTCGTGTTTATAGAAATAGGTGTTCCACTTTGATAAATACATGATTGCGTAGTAGTGGAAATTCGTAATCTGAAAAACGTAACGGTTGATAATATCCTGAATTCTCCATTCACATTTAGTGCGTGAGTAATCGACTTGACTGTAATTAACAAATTGGATCCATTTGTTAATGAAAGTCCGTTGACACTGGTATAAAACATCCCTGATAGTCGTTTACAAGATGTAGTAAAATGTATCAGGTAGTGTAGAACTAGAAACGTTGACAGCAAACAGTTTGTCGCTGCCTGGTCGATGCATGGAAAGCGAAAGTGCAATCAAGTGCGGCGCTTGGCGTGCCGCTGACTTCAACTAGTGCATCACACTGCCTACGCTTAAAAGGACAAAGGAAGTCCGACGCTGCCTCTGTTCTACAGCAACAATGGATCGCAGCCTTATAACAATGGCTCTATCATTGTGATGCAAGGTCGTTTCCGATAGAATTTTCATTTAAAGACGAGTTAATTACGTGTTTTAATGAAGAAAAGAAACAAGACGCAATTAATTAAAACAAAATCCTTTATTCACGGATAGCGATAATGTCTAAGAGCCTCTACATGCCTGCCTCATTGTTATTTTTTGTATCCACTTCAAAATATTCTCATAAGCATTTTTTGTCATTTAGAAGTGGGTGTAACAACACTCAAATTCAAGTGTGTATTCTGCCGTGGAGTCCTTGAGCACGGATTTTGGAAGTTTTTTTACCTCAGAAGAAGCCCTAAAATTATTGAATATTGCAGAAAAAAGTTTTGTCTCGTAGTAATAATATGATTTCTGTCGAGTAATTGCGAGTTGAAAAATACTCGCGCGTACGTACGGGACTGTGTTGGGCGGGCGGGCAAGTAGGGCGAGACGCGAAAAGCTCCGTCTGCTCTTAAGGGTCAACGCCCTCCGAGCCCTGCCCATGAACGCAAAAGTGAGGGATGCCCTGCACTATTGTTATCGATACTATTTGCCGAACATAAGTTTGTCTTTTATAATGACTTTGAATTTTAGTTCGTAGGTCTTTGATCTATCTATTGAGATGCGACCTTGCATTTTAAGGGTTAAGGGCCTGCGACAGATGTATTTTAGCGGATTTCACTAAAATGCTTTTGAAGATTTACTTTCTAAAGTTCATATTTTTATTTTTTGCTCAGCAATACCTACTGGCCTCGAAGTAAGATAAAAGTAATCAAAATGAAGAGAATTTATGCATCTATTGAGAAAGAGCTCTTTTCATTCCAATTTCTTAGCGTTGCTGCTATTTTAGAATAATAGACCGGCCTCTAACGCAACATCAGTGTGCAAATGCAAAGTAGCAGCGAATGAATGGATGCAGTCACAGTTAGTTTCACAACAACTGAAGCTTGTAGGTTATGCAGCCTGAAAAGTAGGAGACAAAATATATCCCCATAAGTAGCGTCTTTTTACTTGTGTGCCTTCACTTGCTATGTCAGATTCATTTGCAAAGTGCTTCGAAGGCTAGCGGTTATGGCTATTTCACTTATAGTATAATAACTCATTGGTTCCTATAAAACTCAAGTGTTTTCGCGTCGAAATGAAGGTCTCAATAAATAATGGTAAGGGAGCGGTCAAGGCAACAGCTTGGCGTGATAAATGCTCGGAGCGAAGCAATGGTGTATTGATAACGTGCTTATCATGGCACGGCCGACATAGATTTACGAGGCAGGTACTTCACTTCTCATAACTAGTAGTTCTATCTTGAGTTTCTGTGTATACTTTGCACTCTTGATATTTTAATACACAAATAAACTTGCTGATACACACATAGTTTGTTATTTTTCATTGTTATAAATACTTCAAGTGTCGAAATTTTTGTATCACTCGTCGTCAGTCGTCACCATTGCAGTCAAATATGGACACGTTAGCAGGAAAATAATATTCTTTGATTCATTCATGTACGTATAACAATATTAAACAACACCGCCAAGATTTAAAGATTTTGCTAGCACTCATCATCAGCCTAGCCTTTTCTCTTTTATATTGGGGTCGGCTTCCAGTCAAACTGGATTTAGCTGAATACCAGTATTTTACGTGGAGCGGCTGCCTACCAGACCTCCACAACCCATTAACTGGGTAACACGGTACTTCATGGCAAGACTGGAGACAAATTTACTGGCTTCTGACAGTTCGTAACGACTGCCAAAGATCTACAAATGACAACCGGGACCAACGGTTTACGCAACGTAACGGCAGTGGCGTGCTTTCCGAGGCACGGAAGAAACTTGGTATGTTAAGATGGTCACCCATCCACAGACCAACCTTGGCAAGCGTTGCTTAACCTTGAAGATCGACCCGTGCTTCTATTATTATCTAATCACGAGCTCCTCTCTAGCCACGAGTTCCTACTAGCACTGAAAGAGCTAATAAAATCTTTAAGGAATAAGTGGTGCCTATCTACTCTGAAATTTTCTGAATTAAGTATCTTTTTTTTCTTTCGAATGAGAGCAGTCAGAACATCAAAACAAAGGCAAGATGTAAAGCATCTTATAAAATGTATCCATTCTCGAACGGGTCTTTAAAGAAATTTTAATTTTGCTGATCCTAGCTAGATGTCATAGGTAAACTGTGTCATTTACGATATTTGCAGTTTCTGTCATCTGTCAGTGTCTTCAATAATGTTTATGCGAATTTTTTTAAACTCTGACAAGTACTTTTAAAATTTTGTGGCGTCATATGTGGCATATCGTTATTATTCAGTAATGACTAAATAGTGTCCTTGCGATCAAACAAGGGGTCGTCCCCTATATCGCTGTGAACCCTTTACCAGTCACACCCTACTTATTTAAAACGAACGTTAATCTGTAATGACAGGCTATCTTTTGTACTGACAAAATGGTCAGTCGTGTTATTTGCATCATGCAAAGAATTAACGCTCCTTAAAATATTAAGCCCAGTTCATTAAGCAACTTTCTTTTCTTTCTTAAGTCTCCTAAAATAAGTTTACAGTGGTCACCTATTAGAAACAATGAAGTTCTATTAGTTTTATTGGACTTATTAAGAGAATGGGCACATGTGTGCTGCATCTTCTTTGGTCGAATCAGTTAACCTCTCCCATTGAGGCACACGGGAAAATTTTGTATCGTAGTTATAACTGTCATCAACTGTAATAACCGATTCGTGTGCGCCCGCATGAGGAAGTGGCTTATTGATCGTGTCACGGAGGGATCATTCATTCGTCGTTGATTGGTCTACATCATCGCAACAGTTAAGACTTTTAAATACTACTCCCCGTAAGCAGACCGCGTTGGTCTTTATCATATTTGTGTTAGATCAATGTAAATCGACGCGGTGAATTGTTTATTTTTACTCACCTTTATTACTCCGACCTGACGCGGACGTCAGAGCATATTATGGATGTTTATTTATTTAGAAGCTCGCTGATGGATCAAACATATTTAAGTTATCTTATTTGTTTGATGTATTTCACCTTGATCGGTGCGGAGTTCAATAAAAATAGTTTAAACAGTTTTTATGTTGCCCTATAATGTTCTAGCACTTTCCGTTATAGTTTATGGGTTGTAAACACGCCGCCCCACTGGTGCACGTGTCTTGGGAATTATATATCTCTAAAGCAATAATATCTTCCGTACCATTACCGATGGCAAAAATAACCCTACTGCTTTGTCTAATGGTCACGCCTGTTTTATAGTGATTGCCCAAATCATAAACTAGATACAAGAATTCCCATTTAAAATGGCGCAATAAAACGTGCACTATGCGATTGATGTCTGACCCCTTTTTGGATTCATTTGAATTTTTGCCAGATTTGATGTAGTAACGATGGAGGCAATAAGAGCAATAACTTGCTTTATTCAACGATGGTTGATGAGTAATTCTTCTCAAGAAATACTGAAGAATCTGTTTTGTTTTTGGATGAATTCAGATTTTGGCTTTGATTTTTTTTTAGAATTAGATGAATTTTACTATTAGCCTTTTCGGTTTTTGTCATTTAAGGTTGATTTCCACTAAAAACACGGGTTCTTATGTATTGTGGAATCGGTACTTCGGCACATGTTCTGTTTTGTTTTTGGGTGAATTCAGATTTAGACTTTGATTTTCTTTTAGAATTAGATGAATTTTACTATTAACACTGGTACTTATGTATTGTGGAAGTACTTCGGCACACAGAAAGATACGTTATCTACCTGCACTTAACTGCGCTGTAGTTACACCCATTCTATTGACACAGTTAGAATATATGGTGTGCCTATATGGGTAACATAACATTCATTAGATGGTGCATCCGACACGAATGCGTCATGCTCATTATTAGAAATCTATTAACAACCATTTAGATATAGATTACTATGGCACGTTTTGAGACAATGTGAGGAAAATAAAAATATAGAGAAATTAACATGAAAATGCATTTAAAATTTCGACCGTAGCTCGGGTATTTCCAACGAGGTTAAAATTTTGCAACGTCAGTTTTGCTATTTTGTTGGTTACTGTAATTGCCATTAGTTAACAGTCATTTGACTTCGCTCGACTTGGAAACGAGCTCCGGCAGGATTGCAATTTCATTAATTAGCTCAGAAATTGTATTGAAATTGGAATTAAATTTTAAATTATTCTGCCCTAAAAGTCCTACATCAAAACTTGGCTAGTACTTACGCATAACTGTACCAAAATGTATGGCAAAGTGTAAGTTGACCTAATAAGCTGGCCATATTAGTAACGACAACTATAAGACATCACGATTGATTTTGATGAATCATTATCATTAATGTCGCCACAATAGTACATGCGTTTTGTCTGACATCAATTCTTTCTCTATTGCGAAGTTTTATTGTTACTACCACACGTCATTCTTGACTTGCATCGAGTTTCTTAATTTGATTGATTGAGTATTATTCTTTTGTCAATGTGTGAAATGTTCTGACAGATAGCGCTGAGTAAAAAAATATTTAGCATAATTAATGACATGATACCAGCATAATACACATTGCTAAGCCTATTGTTTACTGTCAACTTTATCTCATCTATGATCCATGACTGCAGTTGAACTATACTTAATGATCTCTAAAATATCTCTAATACAGTGTAAACTAAGGTATTTTATTTAAATAACAAACTATATACACTTACAATAGAAAATAAAACTCCTAACTATAACATGGCGTCAAAAAATTAGTCCGCATCGCTGTCGACTGGAAGTGAGCCCAAAAGACTGGCGGCATTAATACTCAGAACCTAAATATTCAAACTTGTTGGTTCAGGTGCACAATCATCTAAATAAGAGTTCATTCTCTTACATTTTTCATTGAGCCCTGAGAATTTTAGCCTGAAATTAGTCTTTACATGTTAAAGTTTAAACCGAATTCCATTAAGAAGGTACTCATATCTACTACATTATTCACTTAGAAAGGTGTGTTCCTTAAGTATTAAATCGGGTAGGCACCTACTCACTATCTTTTTGTGTCATATTATCAAATACCCGTGAATGCTTTAATTCAGCTGTGTGACAAGTTCAAAACAGTTAGGTACGTAGTTCAATTCCAACAACATTGATACATTATACAAAATAATGAGTTGACACAAGATTGAGGAATAATCCTCTCTATGAGAGATAAGAAAAGCCCGGGGAAGGGAAAAAACTGCTAAATGTAAGAAAGACCGCAGTCTCAGGCATTATACATTTTTAGACGATGAAGAACGCTGAGTATTCTAATGAAAACGTTTTCAACAACATTGCACACACAATAGCCTTCAGTTAGTCCATCTACATTTTTAGTAATTAATTAGTCTCAAACAGCGTAGTTTCCGCGAATGTCGTATTATTATCTGTTTAACGAAGTAGAATGAACAATGTGGTAGCCTTCAGACGTAGTGACGTCAATTGTTTCAGCAAATAAGTGCTGAAACAACCTTGTAGCAGCTTATGGCGAGCTAGATGGAACTGATGGAAAGCTAAAAATAACCATAGGTCAGGGGTCAGTTTGTGGTGTGCGAGTGACCTTTACGGTGAACGATATTGCTAACAAAATATTGATTTATGCGGATATATTTCAGATTAAAAGATGACACCTTGACCTTGCGAAACGGCTCTAAATTAATGCTATGATGCGATGGTAATTAAAAAGCTATTAGTATTCATGGACACAGTATAAAGTCATAATCATTTGTTTTAATTTACACGATACGCACTGAAATAAAGAACTCTGTTTCTACGTTGGCATCATAACCACAGTGCCTCTCTTATCTTCTATGATATTTGGCGGGTTAATCCCATTTCAAAACAGTTAATCTAATTATCTTTGAAATATTTAAGATAACGGGTCGCGTGCTTCATTAGAAAGAGTCTCAAAGGAGATTTCGTTTCAGTTTCGTGAATAACCTTGAAATGTTCCCTGCGTGTAGCTTTGGCCTTCATAGACGGTTGGTTCGATACACGAGCACGGGCACCGACTTTAGTTCACCGTAGATATCCTTTTCAAGGGCACTCCCTGCGGGCGGTTTACTGTGCCTAGTACACCTACCGAACATTATTTTAACGTCCAACTTGAATCTTACTATCCCGGCCACTCTTACTTTATGGTAGTAATTATTGGCTCTGCCTGCAAATAGCCAATATCCAATCTAAAGCCAGTTTGTTTACGTTTAGTTCGTGCTACGCCGCGTCTTGCGGTAGCTAAGTGTATAAAGTGAAAATACTTTTAATGCTGTAAATATTTAGCTTGATTGCGCTCTATGGATGTATAAAGTACAATTATTTAGTTATTTCGTACATCCGCTGACGTCCGGGTCCGCGTTAGTATGACATTTCCCGGATTATTGCGTCGCGCTGCGTGCTAATGACTTCTACTTACTTTATAATGTTAATGCAGCACACGAGCTAATGAGGTGTTAAATTATAACAGAGTGAAAGTATATTATTGCGTGTACCTATTACTTTTTGAATAACTATCAGCGGTTAACCCCATTGCGAAAAGATAAAACTTGGTAGAGCTCCCGTTAGTGTAGCCGTAGTTATTCGGTTAATATTTTGTTGCCAAGTAAATCTAAAGCCGGTTTATCACAGAATGCCAGTCATGATGACACCTGCTGTGACAAAGACACACACACCTCGGTTGCGCACTCGAAGGTACATACGTGTACCTTACCTATGTAACCAAGTGGTATATGGCCAGCAAGTAAACTGTAAAAGACGTTATCCAGTCGCGCCTTTCAAATGATGTTTAAGAAATGCGAATGATTTATTGGTATAAATATGTAGTTTAATGTTTACATACTCTGAGTCTTTGTTTATAGACGCAGGAAGTTGAATAGTCACCTTATGGCTCCTCTACATTTATAGAAGGTATTGACACAATTGAGCTGCCGGAGGTGAACATATGATATCGAGAGTACTTATGGTAATTAATTATGTTATCATTTTCAGTTCATACAGCGAAGGCTCGCCTTTGTTGGGTTTCTGGGTATAAAGGCTTTTCTTCTTTGGACTAATGCTCTTTGATCTACGTCGCTCTAATACAGAGAAAAAACTATTTGTATATTTAAATGAAATAATAAGCAAAAATATTCAATTCTGTGCTACTGACTTTACACTGTGTAATAAATAAAAGTTGACTGCATGTAAATAAATTGTAAATATGAAATTGCTAATGACTAGAAACTAAAAGTAGAAAATTAAGCAATAAATTCATGGTCTCAACGATCTAGACTTATGTCACGGCTTTCTTTTACGTCTAGAAGTCAGGGGCGCTCCTACTGGCTAGATAGATATTAAGACATGTGTACACAGTCACTACTTGTTCCTATGTAGCTTGTGCTGCCTAGGACTAGTTTCCACATGCACGTTGCACATTATTTGTTCGTCGCAATACGGAAGGAGATAAAGTAATACGCGCAAAATTACCGCACATATCATTATAAGTTATCAAATTAAATTTTAATTATGATTGCATTGAGGATTTAATTTTTACTCGATATTTTGCTTGATTAGTAATTACTACACAACGTATGACACAATTTATAGTCTGGATGTGCAATCACCCAGAATAATATCTTAGGTACAAAAACGTAAATACCAATTTTGATTGAGTATTTTTTTTGTTCTGATATTCTCTTCATTTTGATATTAAACGTGCTGCTGATTCGATAACGGTTATCTATAAGTGGCTAACGTTCTACGTTATTGCTTCACAGTTTCCTTCCACAATTTCGACTGCGGATAATAAAAATAATTACTACAATTGTGCAATTGAACGCTTTTGCACCAAATCCATTGTGAGTTACCGTTATTGTTTTATGTAAATTTTACGACTCGGCCTTTTTTGTTGTAATTACATTTTTAAGGTTTACTGTAATGCATACTCATAATTTATTAGGGGATGTTAAGCGATCGTCTATTCATCATCATCTGCCTACCCTTTTCCCAACTATATTGGGGTCGGCTTCCAGTCAAACCGGATTCGGCTGAATACCAGTATTTTACGAGCTCCTCACGCGATCGTCTATTGAGTAATAAAATTAGCACCCTAGGATTACCGTTGAAGGCGAAACAGACAAAATAACAATCACACCTTACCCATTACTTATTAAATCCTAGCTAACTTAAATAATACATATTATCGTAGAATGTTCTACAGCTGGGCAAAGGCCTATCCTATATCTTTCCAGACACTTCTTGCGCCACCTCGAGCCAACCTTAGTTTTAATATAGGTGTAAATATGTATTTATCTAGAAACACTAATTGAATTACACCACGTTCAATGCGCCCATTATCGGGCAATCAATATTGCACCGATAATCTTACGCAGCAGATTTCTTCAATGTCACGTGATCTCGTTATCATTTTTAATACATATATGTATAAATTATCAGTATGTTCATTGTTTCTTTGATGATCTTAGGAATTTGTGTTTTAAATTTTGTATCACCTTGTAATGTCAACTTCCTACCCGATCGGGTCCATTCTGCCTTGAGTTTGCTAGGTTCTTGAATATCAGTCTGTTAAAATACCAATAACAATATATCTTATTAGATATATTAAAATATCTGTTGAAATTTTATTACTGCAGACTTGATTGGGAAATATGTATGTTCATACATAAAATGACGAGTACGTGTCTCGATGTATTTATTGCTATAAACTCTAACAAAAACATTGTGTTTATTGTTTTGAATAAAAAATTTCTAATGAGTAATTTTTATGTTTAGTTGATATTGCGCTATTCATGTTTTTAATCGTGCCATTCTGTAATAACACGAACTCGTATAAAATATTAGGTCTCTTACTACGACCGAATCATGCCAGACCATCAATATTTTTCATGAGTTGGCATCGATGCTATATAGGACAATTCTCTTTACATATAAGTAGTAGACCGTACCACCGAATCAATACGAGAACGAGACTACGTTATACTTACATATGAAATACCTACCGATGATGCGGAAATATCAGGGAGGCTGTATAAGAATCATACATTAATTATGAAACGGAGTGTTCTGTCTCGGTCATCTTTCTTTAATATAAACAATTATCTAAGTACTTTTAGTAAAAAACACGTTATTGTCTTCATTGTTATCTTCGTTGGAGTAATAAACTTTGAGCTCTGTATAATCTTTATTTTGAATTTCGGCTTTGTTTAAATTGCGCATAAAATATGATTAAATCGTCTCGATGATAAGACTAGTTTTTACAACTAACGGTAGGTTAAAGTATTTTGAAAACAGTTTCTACTATTTTGGTTGTGATATTTAGGTAGCTTATGTATAGGTAGGTTATATATATACGAGTACTTCTGCGAATCGAAAATCTTAACTTATGAACAGAAAAGCATTCTAGAACCAAATCATAAACCTATTTTGACTTGCAATTAACTGGTAGGCGTATATTTTCAGTTATGTTAAATTTACTTGAGAGAAAACCAGCTCCGATAAATATACAGGTCTTTGGAACACAAACATGCGCCCAATAACTCTACAAGTGTTCTATTTTGAACGTCGTTAAAGAATGAAGGTATTTGTTTGCCGTAACACAATGTTGCCAGTAACAAGGCGTGCCTTTCAGCTTTTAATTTGAATTGAATTAAAAACCTTGCAGAATTATAAAGCAGGCGAATGTATAAACTCATAAAGATAACTATACAGTTTCCGTTTGTCTAAAGTGCCTGAAATGAGGCCGTGGCGTGAGATAACGAGCAGGAACGAGAGTTGAAACGGTTTTTAAAAGTCGAGTTGGGATTGCGTTCCCGCAGAAAAATTCATCATGTAATGCTCTGTTATTTCCCCGGGAAGGAAGTGACGCCGAGGCACTCGGAGCTCTTATTAACCTGAGTTCAGGGTTCGCAATCATGCTTCAGACGGGTTCGCCACGTAAACCAGGTCACAACCATGAGACAATACTGCCTCAGCTCTGCCTATAAAGTTTTCACAACATACATCGACATCGAGTCGTATAAGTTCGTAAATAAGTAGGTCGTAAATCTTGATGTCAAGTAGCAAATTGTTTGTTTGACTCTTGTAGGACAAAACATAGTTCGGTGGGTAATAATGATGTCGACTCTGCTCACATTAGAAGTAAAATATAAATAACGTTATTTGAAATACCGCAGGAAACTTGAATTTGAATTAATTGTTTTACAACATGAGTCCTGTCAAAAACTAATTAACGACTTTTCGGAATATGCATAATGTATTATCTCGCAATGTGTGATGGAATGTTTGCCAATCTCAAAGTTCGACCGGTTTCCTAACTAGAAATACGAATAAAAAAGTATGTAGTAATGAGTAATACAACGTATATATTATAAGCTAATGACTTTTGAACTCTGCTAATATAGAGATACTCGTAAACACAGAGCTACGTGTATCCGTGTAATATTATTACTTATTAGGCAATGTAACATTTCATGTGGACGCCGTATGCTAATATTTTTTAACAAATTGCGCTTATGGTTACATTCTTGTATTAGTATGCTTAATGTGTAATGCTTGAATATGATGATATCATCAGTGAATCATGAGATTTGTACAGTGTACCCGACACCGGCGTGTGCTCTTGACTCTCGGCTAATTATCTCGTGGAAAAACACGTTAAATGATCTTATGAACCTCTTGAATATTATTTATGATGGTGAAAAAATACTTACAAGTACCTATGAACTTATGGGCTGTAAAGTATACACGGTGGAGAGAGGCATAAAGTTTTAAAAGAACATGAAGTAGGTGTGCGTGTTCATTAGCTATTTGTGTTATATTTTTTTAATAGCTCATCCTTGTTATTGTTGGGTGCACGTGTAGGTGGGTAGAGATACCTATGTCCTTTTAAACACAAGATAAGGATAACGATGACGTATTTGTAAACAGAGCTTCCTTGTTTGTTTAGCTAGTTGGCAGTCCACAGTCAGGTGCTACCACGCGCAGTTTCTGAACGTTGTGTTCTGGTTTAGATTTTTAAGAAAGAAGTTACTTTATTTTTCATGAAACATTTTAGCAGCCAGAGTTTGAATTTTAGACTAGTTCACTGGGATTAATAGGCTTACCCTCAAATTTTATTTAAACACTAGCTGACCCACGCGGCTTTGCTCCCGTCAACTGGCTACCCTACCTACCCTACCTACCCTACCTACCCCACCTACCCCACCTACCCTACCTACCCTACCTACATTTTTTTTTGTTTTTAAACCTTCCCTGTATTCTGGCGAAACTAACAAAAAAATAATTATTTAAATCGGTCCCGCCGTTCTCGAGTTTTACTGAGACTAACGAACAGCAATTCATTTTTATATATAAAGATAATTGGCAAACTAAGTGAGTACCTCTTCGGGGAATACCCGAGACATTTTTAGTACTCCAACGTGTCCGCTTTATGGTCAAACTTTTACGCCTAAAGTTTGTTATGCTAGGCACACGAAATAGTAGCAAAATAACCATGACCGGAAGCTATCGTTATGGCCGAAATCGACTTGTGAACATCATCGTCACAGGCATTGATATTTTTAATATGTTTTATCTAATGTTTCGAATACTGTTATTGTGTAGAAACGTCATAATTATAAGAATACATTTATTTAGAGATGAAAATAAATTATTCATAGGGCTAAGGCCTTAGTGATGATGAACTATCAGTAAACAACTTGTTTAATTTATTTGCAGTGTTATCTGCGAGCGCGTTGAGCGCGGGCGGCGGCGTGGGCCCTTGCCCCACGCTGGTGTCGGATTCGGGAGCGGACGTGGACATGGTGCAGGAAGGCGGTGGTGCGGCCGAGGGCCACGGCCTCATCGCGCCGCGCCGCGTGCCCAACCCCTGTCTAGAGAGCCCCCAGCGAATGGACCTGCATAGGGAGCTGCTCTTTAATCAGAGGATGTAAGTGTTTTATTTTAGACCCTCTTCACCAGTTTTAAAGTCCAGAGTCATGTTATGATACTGATATGTAGTTTAATTTTTGTGAGATATCGAATTTCATCAATAGGTAGTATGATAAATATAACGACTTCTATGTAGCGTAGTTACTGCGTTATAGAAGCGTAGCGGAGGCGAAACCAAGTCGTAGCGGCTGCGTAGCGGAGCCGTAGCAGCAGCGCATCGTAGTATTGTCGTCGCTACGCGATGTGGAGTTTTATCGTAGCAGGCCGTTGCAACTGCATTGCCGTAGCGGACGCGTAACGTATTCGTAGCATTGGCGTAGCAGATGAACCAACTAGCTTTTTCGTAGTGATTCGTAGCAGAGGCGCCGCGTAGCATTGTCAAAATAAACTCCAAAGACATTTTCGTAACGAATTATTCAAACTATGCTGATTTTCAGCCTAGTTTGAATAATTTATTCGTTTTTTTTATCGTCAATGAAGAAGCAGAAATGAAGACAGTCCCCCAAATCGCCCAGCCCGCCACTACTTCCTATTGTTTTAGCTGGGAAGAGGACGAGTAGCGTAGTCGTAGCAAAGGCGTAGAGCAAATATTGCGGTGACCTTGCGTTTGCGTTTCCACACTTGTAGCGAAAAACTCTCCGTATTGATTCCTAGGAATTGGGAAGGGAATACTGTAAACTCTATTATCTAAAACTTGACACGAAAAATAATGAAATAAAAATATGTGTTGAGGATGTTTTAGATTCGATGATGAACCGCTGCGCATACGTTCGATTCGACGAACGTCTATAATAATAAATAGCCGACTATCATAGCCTTGTTTATTTTGCTTATGTCTATTTACGCAAGCGATCGGACTCATTGGTCAGTTCTCAAAAATGTTTTAAATCGGATCTGACTCAGATGTTTATAGTTATTTGGTCTAAAGGAAGTGTGACGTGCGTCGATTAAATATTACTAACCGGAGTATGCATTTTATAATTTTAAGTGAGTCAAAGAACACCTTTCGTGGAGTACTCTTTACTTTAACTCCAAAGCTTGCTATCACATCGCCTTTCCTCAACCTTTGTCCGTTGTTATAATAGAGAATGCTCTCAAAAGCACTTTGTGGAAGCGACAAGTGTCTCTTCCGATAAGGATGCCACAGGCAAATGTTGGCCAAGACCTTTTCTCTGTTTTAATAATTCTGGCTTTAGTGTAACATCAAAGGAACATTGACGAACCCTTTTTTGTGAGCATTCTTCTATTTAAGTACTTTTTATCTTATCCTTGACCATTGAAAGCATGTTAATTTGTAATCTACAACATTAGACAAGGTAATTCGATTACCTCTATAGATAAGCTATCTAGGATTGGAAAGACATTTCAATAGGAAGGTATGCGTGTTCGTAATTTTATTATGAATAAAAGATAAAATAAACAACCCGGTCAGTATTCTGGGGCTTCATTCCACGTTTTAATTGATGACAACGCGCTAAAACTGCGTTTAGCTTTGAACATAAAGTGATGGTGTGCGCGGAACGCTGCGAGTTTAGTTTTTGCTAAGTCTAAGTTTGGTTCGTCTCCGCACAGGTGCACCGCATCCTGTCGAGAGCGCACCCGCTGCCTGTAATTATTGAACATCTGTCGCCCGAACTGCGTCGATCGCATTGTAAAGAGAAGCGCCAACCATCTTTGTGAAATCAACAAATGAACGTCGAAGGCATTATATTGAACAGAATAGCTCCACAGATGTTAAGACCTGTTGATTCAGTCCATTTCCCCGTCAATGCGATTGTCGGAGCAGTCTCGTCCTGTTATTTCCGTGCACGGCTGCGAACGCCGCTCGACGGAAGGAAGCAATTCCCAGCTCGCTAACGGGAATTCTATGTGCGAATCTATAAACTACAATGTATAAATGTTGACTAACATTTACTTACCAACTTATCAGGAAATCAGGTTGATAAATTAAAATAAATACTGTAAAATCAGGTACCTACATGAAACTGTGATTGTTATCAAAGGTAATTTGTTTCGTACAATAGCAGAACTTATTGAAGAAATTCCACGGCGATATCGTTTAAACAAACGCAATAAACATGGCATTTGTCAACTGATATAGATCTAGAATCAAGATGCAATTCTGAACGTTAAACCACTCCATTGCATTCCATTTACCTATTGAAGCATTATTTGTTCACTGTACCTAGAGTTCAAGATAAGAATGGATCTGATTTGATTTGAAATTGGTTAGAGATATGTTGGTCTGAATTTTTAATTAAATCTAAGGCTGAATATCTCGCTACTTTATTAGTCAATTATAGACGAGAGTGCTGCCTCAGATTGCGCGGCAAATATCCTACGACGGCGTTAGTAATTAGTTGAGATTAAATCACACTGACGAACTTCTCATCTCCTGGTAACGCCTCGTCGACTTGATGTAAACTCCTCGCGGCTCGCCTGGAAACTAATCCAAAATAACTCGATGATTGCAAGGTGTTTATATTTTGCAAATAGACTTAAGTAATGTATGTTGAAATATATTTCAAAATGTTATCTGCATTAAATATCACAGATAGAATATACGATAGTTTTTATGAATAAAATGGGGTTTACAAAATTGAATTGATACCTAAATATTATTATAATAGGAGAAATGTACCAGAAGCTAAGCAGAACAGATAGAAAGAATATTGTCGATGTATTTCAACACAGATGTACAGCAAAACAAATAAAACAATACAGTAACTTGTGACGTCAGAAGGACAAAATAGTCCACACATGCAGGTATTGTGCGTGGGAAAGCCGCCAGGGAACTGTCTCAATAAAGAACAGTAGCCATTCAGCACACTACATTGTCTATTATTTTACTATGTAAAGCGAAGTTGTAGAATTTCTGTCGAAATTGCATTCAAGGATATTTCGACATTTTCAACTTTGTTAATGTGCAACAAATTGCATTAATTCTCGACATTTGTGTTTAATCGGAATTTGATTTGATTAATATCTTTTTACATCATAATGCTTTTAATAACATTGCAGGATGGTGATTCTCTCAGAATAGTTCAAAACTACGCGTTAGGCAAATGTGTCATTGATTTTATATTTAAAAGAACGATTATTTTTATGAGGAAAACCATTGTTGGATAATACTCTTTATCGTCTGTTCGCATAATGATAAAATGATATGTACGTTAAACCCGACTATTGTTTACAGTCGAATTCTTATCAATTTCATACGTAACATGCATATCGTCAATTATATTCAGCGTACCGAGCACATTACCATATTTGGTCATGAATGCTTCAATTCTGTCATTCATGATAAGATTAATGCTATCTTATACTTACGTTACATTATCTTATCAAACTACGCTACGCTGAATTCTTTGTTAGGCAGGCAACGAATATTAGGTGCATATTTATAATTATGTAATATCCGCCTTCAACCTTTACTGTATCGAAGAAAAAAACCATTTATGGTTGTTCCGATTTGGCTAATTTATTGATTTTTGTCTGTTTCAGAGGTAAAAATGTCCTGAACCAAAAAAGTGAACTAGAAAAGGCCCTGTCGAAACACAAAGAGAAGCAAATAATGAACCAAGTAAAGGAACACAAGGAAACACCAGGTAAGCCCTACATAAAAGCATTTTTTCCTTTTATTCATCATCATACCTACCAAGCTACAAACACATGCCATTCCATAAAAGTTTATTGTAGAACGACCTTGTCGAAAAAGTGTGTCGAAATTATGACTGAGCGCAATGTGGTTAATATATCCAATCAGTTATAATTCTGATACAAGATAACAATAATTGATAAACAGTTGTTGGTAATAGAAATTCCAAAAATATGAATAACGTAAACGAAAAACAAGTTAAAACCCAGAACGCGACTATAGTTAGCCCAGTTTAAAACAATAGTTCAAAGCTACTGGACCTTTGTGATAAGAGCTTATCAGAAACATCCGGCGAATGTTTGCTAATTAATAACCAACCGATATTTGAATATGTATAGTTCGTGTTCACTAGGCGGATTAGCGATCTTAGGTCGAGGAATTAACATACAAGGAGGCTTGTAAAAGTTTGATGTATTATGTAGGCAACGGTGTCAGTCGGTCAGGATACAAAAGCGCGTAGTTTTACTTATTACATCAGTGCCGCATTATCACGTATTTGATATAACATTAGGTAACTGAATCATTAATCTGATCGGCAAGCGCGTGCTGCATCCGGTGCCGGTGACCTATGGTTACGTAGCTCGGTCGTTTTAATCAAATCTTACTACCTGCCTTACTAGAGATAGCTATTGCCTATTACGACCCATTAAGCGCTGTGGATCTAAAATAATAATAAAATATAACGTGCGTTATTTGCTGGGCTCTCAAATATTTGTCGACGATTAAATCGGGATTCCACAAAACTTGTATGGAGTTTTTTTGCTCACATATTTGGACGCGGGTTCTTTATCCAGTGCAGTTCGATATGAGGCGCAGGTGCACTCGGCGGCCATTCACCCCGAAGGCCAATAATTGTTGAAACATTCCTTGTAAGCACACAATGTAAACGAAAACTCAATGGCATCGGGCTTATGCATACTACTGTACATTTATCACAATTTCCTCTAATTGGTTTTGTGTTGATGTCGATGACCAAGGTTGGATGAAAGTGAAACTGCATCTGGTTATTTCCCGTCTGTCCGAACTCCGATTGGTCGAACGTGGGAGAAATTACTGCAATCGATAAAAGCTTACAACATTTGCGGTGATTTCCTTATAGTCTTATTAAGTATCGTTCGTGTTACATTTAATTAAATGTGTCATTAAACGTGTGTGTCCAACGTGCTCGGTAATTGTTGCAGCGTTATCGTAACGACAGTAGACCGTAGACTACTGTTAGATCACGCAGAAAGCTTTTGTTTTGTACACTAAACACACTCCATGCGATAATCCAGTTATAAAGAACATCAATTTCTCTGATTTGAGGTATTCAATGCGGATGACAGAACGCTGGACTTTCTCGTTTACGAGAATCTGTAATGATTGTAGAACTCAGGTTGAGTTAGACATCATCAACATGTTCATGTTTTTTTCCTGTTGAATAGCGCTGTCGGCCTTTACCTAATCTGGAATAGTAAAAGACCGGTTGACCTTTACTTGCGATTTCAATAGAATTAATTGACGACAACATTTTTTTATACACACATACTTAATCTGCCAAGATCGTTACGTTTGCCGATTTAATTTACTCGTAAATCGTCTGTTATACCACGATCAGCATAATTTCGAACCGGTACCACTGTGCTACACCCAGGTGCGTGCCTTGAAGGCAAAAGCTAAATCAATTTATGAAATTAGATCACATAAAGGCATTTGTGAGTTGTCAAGACGTCGGTCAATTTTATAGAAATAGAACGTTTTTAAAACTAATAAGATCCTTTGAGATTTAAAACAGTCTCAAACGATCTATTCCTTTTGGAGAAGATCAAAGGTATGAATGGGCTATGAGAATGGTCGATACAAGGGTATCGACCATTCTCATAGCTGAATCCTATAGAAAGGGAACTGCAGCTACTGCTTTTCCTATGGGCAAATACCTCAACACGCTCCTGTTACCATCTTTGTTATGGTCAAATTGCACCATGAGAAAGGTCGTAATAAGTAATTCAATGATAACAGTTTATTTATACCTTTTAACCGATTTTTTTAAAATACAACCGACAAACTCCAAATAAAAGTTATAAATAATTTCAATTTCGGAGACGGTGTTAAAAAAAGAAAAAATAAAAATAATTGAAATTATTTTTAACTTTGTTGTTTATTATTTGGAAGTCGGTTAAATTTTTTAAAGTTTTTTTTTTTTAATATTGGAGTCTTTAATATTACGAGTGACGTGATATGTAAGATCTAACAGATCCTTGTTTTCGTTCCAGAGCTAGAACGTGCAATAGCAGAGCGAGCTCGTCGCCTGGAGCAAGCGGAGCAAGTGCCCGAGGAGCCCGAGCCCGGCGCCAACCCCACGCTGCAGCAGATCCGCGCGCGCCTGCGACACGCCGCGCCCGCGCCCGCCGCCTCCGCGCACTGAACGCACCCCCTTCCTCCCAAACGTACCTATACCGCGGTCAAAATTAGAACACGGTTGTCGTTCCCGCCATATTGTGACGTTGACGTTTCAGCTGTCAAACTAACGTCACTTGTGTCACAAGTATAGTTATGGAAATATAGGATTAAAAAAATTGACACTCGGGCGGGTTGATTCAAACGGTTGGCTAATGTAACATACATAACGTCAAGAAGTAACGATTATGGAAGATGTTTACCGTCATCGTTTCTTTTTTACGTTCGTTTACGCTGACATTTTGTGAAACAACCCACCAATTTTTCAAATGAACTAATTTGAAAAATTGCTAAACGTCTGATTAAGAATGACAGTTGTGATTGAATTAAACTAACAATTTCTTAGTTCGTAGTGAATTTGCCAAATCATCTATTTCCCTGACTATACATGCGAAAAAGACCTCGTTTCGAGGCCAATCCTATTCTAATTTTGATCACGTAGTATCAACTCACCTACCAATTCCAATCATGAATATCCTGAATCCTATTCAATGATTCGCTCCTCCACAAACCTCATAGCTCTACTGATGGGACATCGGCAAACAACCCAACCTTTAAGGTTGGCTAGTTTTGTGCAAGAGCTGCAACTGCGTTGATATTCACTAAACCCTTTATTGTACTCAAACCAGCAATAAAAAAAAACTAAATTATTGTTAGTTCAAGTAGTCGCACATCTTGGATGTTGTCTGTGATTAGCGCCATCTATGTGTACTAGAACGTAATTCTAACTGACATATTATCACACTAGTAATATTCAGGGTGATGGAAACATTGAGGAACTTGGTCTGGGGCCTAGGTGGAACTATACTGAAGTGAAACATTTCAAGGGTTTATATAATGATTTAAAGGGATTGAGGAATCGGAAGTGCACTGTAATTATAAGCATTGAGCGTGTGTTGCTGATGGTGTGAGTGATACGCTTTGATTGCCAAAGCTTGATTGATTATAATAATCGGTTATTTTATAATAAGTCGAACAGCTATGCTTTAATCTTTTTTTCAACGAAAAAGGTCACTTAAAGTGTCACAAAATTATAAACGGTAGCGATTTATTTGTTATTTACTATTAACATAGTGAGGGTTAGTCCACTGTTACTAACAACTCATGGTATTGATTCGAACATTATTTTTATTTTTTTTTTTTATTTATGCACACATTTAATTTTATTAATACGTAATATATCGAACAACTATATGACTGAGGAATCGACTGCGTGTGTTGTAATAATAAATAGGGGTAATGTCGACTTCAAACAAAAGATTACAAATATTTTTCTAAACTTTTTGACGTCACAAATCTTAACATTCGTAGCGTTCATTCGTAAGCATTTACTGTTCTTGTTGTACTCTGTGACTTATCCTTCGCAATATGGTTTAGAGATAACTGTCAAAGTAATAATTGTAATAACTATTTTATGAAATTAATTATTATAGAGAGTAGATAGATGTTTGCAATTTACAGATGTATGGATTTAGAAATATTAAAATATAATACATATTTTATTGTCAGAGTAGTAATCTTATGAAAAGTAGAGTGGAACCTAAATAGATATTACCCGTACCTACCAACATGTTAATGTTAAAAATATATTCACATACATTACAAGCCTAATCATTCATAATTGTGAATTTAACGGATAGCTTTATGGGCACATAATATTATTACAAAATGTCTAATTTTCTACAGATCCTTGCACCTCATCGGCCTTTCTTGATATGACTCCAAATAGTTGACCAGTGTATTAGAATTTGAAGTGTTCATGAAAGTGATAGAAAAGTATTTTTATATATTTGAGATGCCTGGAGGTGACTCCAGGTTTTCAAAGTTTAATCGATATTCGTAGTAAACCCCGAAGATACATTATAATCACTACACCAAGTAGATGTTAAACAATTACAATAATATCGTGTAAAATTTACTTCGTATCTAAGAATAGCCTAGAAGTTTAGTGATTCAGTCGCCATCTGCCGGATGATTTGAAGCTTGCTATTTATATATTTCGATGAATCTCTGAGTATTAATGTTCGACCTACTAGTTATTTTTTTTTGCAATTATTTTATGTATTTGTCACCGGCTTATTGCAAACACCGTAAGTTTATAATAAATCGCGTGAGATTGTAAATTCTGTCTTCTCGATAAGACATATTTTGTTACCTAACTATCGAATTGGGTTCAGATTTATTGTACCCAAATTTATTGTATCTGTTCACAAAAAAGGAAAGTTATCTAATATTATAATCAAGATTTATAACAATCTGACGGCGTTTTCAATAATCCGTTGACATAGCCACCATTCTTTAATTTTCGCTATGTGAACTTCATTAAACATAATATGATTATTATGTTCTCTAGTGTGCCTATTTATATAAACTTGTTATTTACTTTCAGAGTAGTTATTTATCGTTATAAGTTAGATGTAGTAGGATGACGATTCTCACAAAGATACCAAAATTACAAAAAAAAAGATATGTAGTTAACTATCATTCCACTTGTTATTCTTTCACTTGCTATGATTTTCTTTGTCAAATATTTTCATGTTCTGTTAAGATTATTGTTAAGTTATTGTAACTTAGTACAAAGTGGTTCCTTCATGAATGAAGGCTAGTTAAGGCTTCGGAAGCTGCATCGTGGCCATGTAAAGTGCGACATTATTGACGAAAGTAGTGTTTAAGTGAACTTACTCTTTGTATTGATAGGATGACATGAAACCTGTATGGAAATGATTTGCATAGTCAAATAAAAATGTTTTAGAATATTTCTTGTTTCTTTTTGTTGAACCAATACACCGATTCCTATAAACTTAACCTCGCATTAGTAGGGACAGTCAGCGATAAAAATCGTTGAACACTAGTTTTCGACTTTTACACATCTGAATTGACACAAAATGATTCGTTGATCTGCTTTTTACCATTTTTTATGACAGCTAAGAGTTCCATATTCCTTAATTTTTACTTTTGTTTCGATTTCAGTAAATTATTTTGTTCAATACTTCATTACGAATAGTTAATTCAAAGTGTTTATCGACTTTAGTTTCTGACTGTACCTACTGGTGGGTGGGTCCCAATTTCCAAGTTTGGAAAATGGGATGAGAAATCCACAAAACGCCACTACTTACCTACTAGCAATACACTCATAGGCGGATTTGCTAAATACTTACCTCAAACCAGGCAAGTGAACAGACGAATTGACGAATGCTGATGGTGCTTCTTTACGTCTGTGCTAGCTGATCTTCAGAAAGAGAGAGAGATCGTGAGGTGTGTTAGAATTACGTTAGTCAGCGGTTGGGTTGGACAGTACGCATAGTGACCACGATAGCTCTGTAAGATCAAAGCGAAGAAGAGCCCCCAATCGGGACTAACGCTGAACCACCAACCAGTAACTAAACGCAAATATTAATCACGGATACGCGATTAAATGGTGACAAGTCCCAATCAATTAAGTAGATATCAATTAAATATCTACCACTTTCTGTTCTAAAGAAATGAGCGTGCAAACAAATTTTGACATTAGTATATTGTGCTACCGAAGAAGGCTTAACATAATTTTCGTCATAATATAGTAAGTGCTCATAAGCAGCGGCCACATGGGCAATAACAATACAAGTGGGCGGAATTTGTCTTTGGAGCCAAGGCAGAAAAATGGCGATGCAACAAGCTTTATTAAGAATTCAGTGACAAATGCAGAAGCGTTTTAAACGACGTTTTTCAACATATTTGAGAAGAAAAAGAGATCCTGTCTTGGACAAAAATCTACAAGTATCTTAGTAAAACTAAGTGCATTTCTAGCCACCAGGACACTCAGTATCAGGTAGATACCTACCTGAATTCTAATCAATTAACAAACGACATTTGGTTTATTGTTCACTTTTGTTTTGTATACTACAAAACGTTTGCCATAGCTTAAATGACAGGTAACAGTTTCGAAAACTTGTGGAGAAAATGCAACTAGTCCATAGAAATCTAAAGAGTGTGACACCTTCAGAATATCAATACGACAATTATGGGCTCTATGTTTATATTGACCATTGTCTTGGATTCTTGAATTATAGGTACCTACATAGTTACCTATAATTATGTTCAAGGTAGAGGTAGCTTTTGACGAAATCTTTAACTTTACTCACTAAGTAGGTACATAATTATTGATTTGCTGCATTTTACTACATTGACTAGGTATATGTCACATTGACTGTTGTCTCCATCAAAATGCTACTGCTAGTGGTCCCTTCACGGAAACAGGACGGTCAATGTTGTGGACAAAATCGAACTGGTTGCTTTATGTAGGTAGTAACTTCATAGATGTTCTGTTTCTTTTTGTGTTTTTATGTTTCTGCTAACTCACTCACTGTTAATTAGTGATTCCAATATTTGTAAATGTGTGAGTATCATGTACTTATTTAGAAATTATTAAGTCTACCTTTGCTTACCCTAGGTGCATGGTCCTTACATACAACTAAACTTTTGTATAGGCCAAATATTGAAGATTTATTTGAAAAGAGTAGGTAACTATGGAGTTTCTTGTCCATTATTCTTTATAAGAATTTACCTTTCCGAATGGACAGTAGAGTCACTTTAGAATTTTTACATTATTTGAAATGTGAATGACGTTCAAAAGTGCCATTTAATGGCCTAATTGGAATAAACGTTTTGACTTTTGACAAAGTTCAAAGCGATTTCCATCGTTTCCATCGTTTGGACTTCAGTCCTGGTGTGCATGAAACGGGGCCCTGGTATCTACGATTACATGATTTATGGGCAGTTAATGTGTATGCAGCTTTAAAAAATATTGTTACTTACTATGACGGAAGACGACTTTTCAAATGTCACGAGCAGCCAATTACCTGCGTTGCATTAATATCATCAGCTATTATTGAATGCATCGAACGTATTATTAGCGAATAATTAGTTGGGGAAATTCGTAGAGTTGTTGAAGCGTAAAACGCTTTCGTTTTCTTAGGACACGGGAGACACGTCCACCGGCGGTCAGCGCGCGGCGAGTGGAGACTCCACCCCGGTGGCCGTGGCTTCATCATCGTGCCGTAACGCGCCCTCGTTCAGTCCACAATCGAACTCCTTTCGTGTCTCACGTCCACGTACAATGTAAATAGTGCGTAGCACGTTGTTACCCGTAACAGTGATTAATCCAATATGTTCAACAAGAAACTTTATTTTACGTTAATAGCATTATTAGTTATTAGTAATGTAGTCAGCGGAAAGAAAACTAAAAAAAATAAACGGCCTAAGGATCAAGAGGATACTACCACCATACAACCTAATGTGGTCGCATATTCAACTTTCGGATTTAACGATGTTGGTTCCTATGATGGATTTGTACCGACCTCACCGGATTATGCCACCTTTCTGAGTGGTGTTAATCAGAATCAAGAATCGACTACAAGATTATACGCTCCAGCATTTCCCAGTTCCTTGGATTCCTCAGGATTTGGCGGGAATTATGGTCCTCAGACGTTTGACGGTCACACCTTCGGCGGAAACGAAGACAACATGGGGCAACCCGGTATGTTACAGTATTCATCTAGTTCAATGAACTTCTTCAACAACCCCAATTTTGGTACAACCGGCGAACAAAATAAAAACATTGATTTTGAAGACACAAACGGGCAAAATGCTGAAGAATCAGATGCTCCAGTGTACGGCACTAAAATAAATTCTCGACATAAATACAGAACCATAAATCCGTTTAATAATACTGAGTATAATGTGTTCAATAATGGTTATTCAAATTTGGCAGATGAGAAATATTTAAAATTTCCTGATGTAGAGTCAAATCATGAGAATAAACCTACATTTAGTGAATCTAGTGGTAATTATCAAAATGCCAAGAACCATTTTCAAAATTATGATCAGTCAGATAATGAGGACTTTGGAAAACCAGCACCCTCCACAGTTCATAACAATGTACTAAAGTTTCCAAGAGTAGTCGATTTTACGAATCTACAACCGTATCATCAAATCGAATTAGATACCAGTAAGTTTTTCTCGGGAAATAGTCAACCATACAGTCCACAAAATTCTATGAAAAACACTCAAATGGATAATGGTTTTTCTAATACCTATAATTATAACAATAACCATAACAAGTTTATGGATTCTTCATCAAAATTTGCAGATAATTACAATATGAAAAATAATGAAGAATCCAGTGATAAATCGGTTACAAAATCAAATTCATATTTTGACCAAGATACAACTTATAACCATATTAATACACGTCATAAAAATAATGCACACGCTACTAAAACTTCTGAACAAAAGAAGAAAATCAAGCAAAAGCCATGGTCTTCTGGAAATTACAGTAATGACTTTACAAATTGGAAAGATTCCTCTATAAAAGGCTACGGTTATTCCACAAACTTTAGTAATATGAATTTCAAATATGATGTCAGTGAACCAAAAAAACCTTTTAATCATGACGAAATAGTACCAGCAAGTAGCAATGTAGTAGACTTGACAAATTATCAATATCCAGAATCGGATTATTCGAATTTCAAGAAATTGCCAGAATTTAATGAGGATGATGATTATAGTAGCGTTTCTTTTAAAGATAAAACTAGAGCAAGTGACTATTTGAACCAATTCAAGAATTCCTTTAGTACTGTCCCGACAACAACATCATACTGGGGGTCTAGTTTTAAATCTTCTGATTATTCATCCTTTAGGGACCATCCAAAAAAAAATCAATACAGCGAAATTAACAGCGATTCTGTGGTTAACATACCGAAAAGACCGCATAAATTAAGCTACCCAAAAGCTACAGAAAGCAAACTGTCTGATTGGCCACACACGCATCACAATAGACCTCATAAGCTGAACAAACCAACGAACGATTGGACCAAAGATTTGCTTGACACTAGATACAAATCTGAAGAGGATTTGCTGGGTCTGAGAACACACGATACGTCGCACCCAACATACTTACCGACATTCAAGCCGAGTAATAATGTTTTTGATAATGATAATGAATTCAAAAATTTAGTTGAAAAGTGGAGACAGTCGTACTTGAAGACGAAATATAAAGATGTGCCAGTTCGAGATTATGAAAGTTACGGGTCCGAAATGAAACCACAGCATGTGCCGATACCGAAACCGTACCCGGTAAGTGATACATTTTTAATGGTTCTAATAATTCGATGTAAATGATCATGTTGTTAACAATGTCTGTTTAGCTATTTATGTGTATAATTGAGCAAAAAACCTATGATATGATGGAATGCGGATCGGAAAAGCAGACAACTCACGTCGCGCACTAATTTCCTCGCTCTTGGCCAGTAAAATGATGCGCGCTCGTGCGCCCAGGAGAAATCATGTAATATAACACTTCATCGGGATTATAAACCATACATGTGGTACAATTTAAGTAGGGCTTATGTAAAGGTTGAAATATACTAAACGCACTTGGAAAGTGATGCAAAAAGAAATGAAAATGTGGAAATTGTGTAAGTGCACCTAGATCGATGGTTTAACGAGCAGTTGGGCGACGATAATGAGCTCGACGACCTCCCTGGAGTCACGCTACATTAGCTGCTATTGTAAGTAGTGAAAGCAATAACTGGTCAGCTTATCTTCTGGTCAATAAAGATAGGGCTTAGATATCGACAGGTCTGAAATGCTTCATAAAGAAACCGTGGGACCGAATGACCCTAAAGAATGTAATAAGTTACAGTAAATCAACAAAATAGAATTGTTTTAATCTAGATGAAAACATTAAATAAAATTAGGCATACAGAGATTAGCACCAAATAATAGGTATTGTTTACTACATGTCGAGGTGCGTGTTAGGGATCGTAACGAAGCTCGAATGAAAGTCAAGGCATTAACTGTTAATCTGCGTACACGCTGCGCTGAACTTGTTAATGAAAAGGCGGGCAAGAGCGCATTACACTGCTACCGAGGGTTTCGTAGGTACACACATACGGTAAAGAAAAGCTACTAGGTACATTGAAGCAGACAATTAGGTGAAGAAAAATACGGTTTTAGTGCTTGAATGCTCACGAGATACTGTTAAGGACAGACTAGTGACTAATTTTAAATCTTGGTAGGTATGTTTTTGTGGTACTTACCCTCTCGTTCCTAACTTATGTAACCCTAATGAAACTATATACACTATAGCATGAGGTTGTTCACCATAACAACGTGCTTTACCTTGTACTGTTGCATGGCATGCATTATGCGTAGTACCCACAATTTCACTTTTTACCATTCCTTCGATTTCGGTGCAAGTAGAGCAGTAACAGATAGTTTGTATGCATTGTTAGAAGGACAGAAGAAAGTGTTAGCGTTCGTGTTAAATAAAATATGCTCTTACTTTTACTAGGCAATATGTATCTACTAGCATAATAAACATAAAAAGAATCACTTACAAGATCGGGACATCGATAAAATAGTATTGTAAATAGGTACTAGGAAAATATTTTTAATTGAAAATAATTCAAGTGTTCGCGTGTTGTGTTACTTTCTACCAAATGTTTTGATGACATTTATTAATTGACTTGAACGTGTAAAGTTATTCCCGATAGTAGATATCATAAATTAAAAGTGATATAGCACACTTGAGTACTTGTACGTTTTGATTAACGACCGTATAAAGACGCGGTTTGTTATAATTAGAAAATGGGCATCGATCGTCTATAAATTAAATAATAATAAAGTAGGTACTTATAATAGTAATAAGCGAGTTGTGTAGCGGAACATAAACTTGCAGATAGAAGTTCCTCACCCGGTAATAGTGCCGGTGCCGCGGCCGTTCCCGGTACGTGTGCCCGTGTCGCGGCCGGTCGCGGTGCCCGTGCTGCGCGAGATCACCGTGCCTATCATCAAGCCGGTGCCCTACCCCGTCTACAAAAAGGTTCCCTACCCGGTAGAGAAGCTAGTCCCTGTGCCTGTTGAAAAAGAGGTTAGTGTCCTCGATTTTACAGGGCAGAGATGTGCACGTATCAACGTGGACGTGCCAATGAGACAAGCGCTTCAGTTTACGCAACGATTTCGCAGTGGACATTTATCTATTTAGTATTTAGATGCAGAACGTGGATGTCATGCTGGGACAATCCACAGCTATTCCACTAGGCAGGGTGCCCCAAAGTCCTTGTGTTAACTTTGCATGTTTGGCATCTATCGATCTAAAGATCTTTCACGGAAGTCTATGAAAATTATTCCTTTACACGGTTAATGATTTTAATTTTCCCCACATTCAGCTTGTTGCATGATGACTATATAATTATTTCCTTCGTAATAGTAGCGTAGAGCATGCAAATTACATGGCATTAGACAAGCAAACTGAAATGTTTAGCACCTGGAACTAGAGGATGAAAATTGTTTTTGTGCCCAACCAATATATGGTATTTCAAATATGTGGTTCAGGTGACAGTGCCGGTGGAGAAACCTTACCCAGTGCATATTCCCTACGTGAGGCCAGTGTTCCATCACACGAAGCCAGTGCATGAGGATCCAGAGAATATAGAAGAGGATGACTATATGCGTCGCCCCGAGATAAAGAAGCCTTCACAGTATAAGAAGAGACCTTATGGGTAAATAATTAGAATGTATTTTAAAACAGCTTTCTTGATTCTAGATATAGACTTTAGCCTCATCTGTTTTTTGTAACTACTTTTTGCTTGTAGTTTGACGCCTAACGCAGAAGCAATTTTAAGATCTGTGAAGTGGTCTGAAAAGTCACAATATGTTCTTTCTAGAACTATTTTTGGACTTCGATTTTGTGCGTGTGCTTAACCGATTGGAGCTGGTGTTTCTACATACCGACGTACCTTTTGCGGCGATTTACAATCGTTTGTCAAATTATCAAATTATATTGTATAAATTAACGCGCATCGGTAAAGATTAAATCATGTTTTACATAATTATGCAAACTTGTGGGCAGTTACGCGTGTCGGTAACGCACGATAGGTGCAACCAAAGTTCATAGACTTTTTCAAGAAGTACTATCAAGTGAGTTATTTTCAAGGAACACGAATCTACCTTAACGTTTCGGGTGTCTTTACAACCGGGACTATTAAATTTAGTTTCATCCATTCTTTTGTGAATAAGCATTCCTTGAGTAGTAGGAGTGTCTGCATTGACAGCTGTGACCGCAGTGTCATGTCATAATATTGTGCGTTCACTGCACAGAACTTTCTTGCGAGCAAGTTAATTCAAATAAGAATTAATGTGTGTTACAGTACCCGAAACAGATCAAGAAGGCCTTCCCGCGCAAGTTACCAGGAACGCACCAGGAGGCGGTGGCCCGAGCGCCGCCGGCCCTCGCCCCACACCCCGGAGTACAGACATCACTCCAGACCCGCGGAGTACCACCCTCCGCCGTACAAGCATCGCGAATACGAACACGAGGAAGAAGAAGAACACAGTGATTATGCCCTCTATTGTAGAAGAACAGGGAAATGCTAATCATGAAACCCTCCCTAACACAGTGATGAAAGACTGCTTTATACGTATCAAAAACCCCAAATTATTTTAAATAAGTTCTAAGTCCTAACCATTGCATTTGTAGATCGTTTCATATATTTTGCGTTTTATGTTCCATATTTTAGGGAACTTATAAAATGACAAAGTATTCAATTTGAGCCTGTGGATACTTGTTGATCAGTTGACTCTGTGTTAGATATTCGTAGAGTAAGTTTTTCGATTGGTGTTGAAAGCCACTGTGCCAAATAACCTTTATGTTCTTATGTATGTACCTTTTTCTATTTTTGTATTTAGTTTAAGTCCATTGTTAGCTCGTCTTATTTTGTATAGTAGTTGTAATTATTTATTGATTAGCTAGTAAATTGATTTCGAAACAGCTGTTGTTTTTATAGGTGTGTTGACAATTACTCAAATACCATCTTCACTAAGAAAACTATGGTTACGGATACTATAATGATAGTTTCAAGAGGCAATTATTGGTAATTATTTCGATGTATTTATGTGGAATACGTGTTTTGTTGAGAAGATCAGTCAGTTTCGCATGGGCGCTCGCTTTTACCAACGCTTCGATAAGCAGAATGCGCCTTACGCGAGTACAGAGAGAAATAATGCGACGCCAGACGTTCCTGACTCACAGTTTATTGTCCGCTTATATCAGATATTTACAACTACTATCACAAGTCGTTAACGTTGTAAGATGAATAATAATCTGCTCGTGTGTTTAATGAAGACTTTCTCGTAGCATATCATCAATGATCGTCGTCATCCTAGCTTCAAATAAGTGGTTAGGTTAGAGTATTAGGTACGTGGTTAGGGTGCTACCAGATGCAGAGGCGTATCAATGATAAAGTTTGGTAACCTGTCATGTTCGGCAACACATAGTCGACATTTATAAGACAAGACATTAAGGCGTTTCCTCGTTTCCTCTTTGCCACACCCCACCGTTTATCATAGAAATCGCACAATTTTTGGAATTATTTTAATATAAAAAGAATTTGTTTCAAAATTTGATTTTAAATGTATTTACATGATTTTAAATTTATAACACTTAAAAAAAATCAGAACGGAGAATGTGATGACACAATATCGAACAAAATAAAATAATAATGAATGAATAATGTTCTTTCAGATGTAGTTTATTTCTCATATCTAATGAGTTAATAGTCTCTGAATAACGGACTGTCGTGTCGCAAGGTTTTGGTCGGGGTAGCACCTTAAGAAAGTAGTTGTACAGCAGTGCGATTCTGTAAACATGTCAAAGTGAAAACTTAGGTAAAGTGAACGACAAGTGAGCTGTCAAACCATACAAACAAGATTAAATAACACTTCACTTGTCATTCACTCCATAGATATAGAATACCTATCTATGGTTCACTCCACCTAAGTGGTCACGGTGAGATGTCGACAGAAGCCGGATCTCTACCTCTTTAAAAATTTGGATACAATTGATAGTTATTATATTTACCTGTACATATCTTAAAGACTGAGGAAGAACTAGACATAGGTATTTAAAAATCCGGCCAAGTGTGTGTCGAGCCACGCACAGCGTAGAGTTCCGTAGTTACCGGGTCGTAAGATATATGCCAAACAGGTTACAATTCTTATCACAAAAACAACCGACTTCCATTTACATTTTAGCCTAGATAGGCAAATGTAATCGGAAGTCGGTTGATTTTTTTATTAAAAGAAATATTTCGTAAAAATATCTCTGAATCTAAAAATCGTTTCCTAATATTTTTAGAGACCTATCCAGTTATCCAGCGGTGACCCTCACACGATGGAACTTGCTAAATAACTATCATTTACCTGCAAAAAAGTCCCTTGAAAAGATTTTATGTTATATCTTGGTTGGCATTGAACCATGCTAGATTAGTAGCATCAATATAAGGGTTCCTAGTTTTACTACGGAATCCAAAAATAAATTAGATGTTGAATTGGACGGCAAAAACCAACAATCGACAAGGCGACGAGGATGGCGAAGCGCTGTTAATTGTTTTTTTACTTGCGTAATTGATGCTCCGGTAGGTACGGTTATGTTTAGATGCGGGATTTTCCTTTTATCGTATTTAAAGCTCTTGAATCTTGGGGTCTTCAAGCGTCGTGTCGTGTATCACTTGTTATCTTAAAAAGCAACCAGGTTTAGATTCATAATATTAATCACACAAAAATCTGTCAAGTTTTTTTTTTTATCTTTATCGCTAACGCATTAGCAGAAACCTTGATGGTTGATTGGGAAAATTTGACAGTGACGGGTAGCGTGATTTGCTTTCTGATTCTGTACGTCTTCCATGAGTTTTATCAATCTATACTCGCTAGCGACTGTAGATAAAAAAATGTGTGAAAACTTTTTCGAAAAACCTTCAAGGTTGATTGGGAAAATTTTACAGTGACGGGTAGCGTGATTTGCTTTCTGATTCTGTATGCCTTCCATGAGTTTTATCAATCTATACTCGCATGCGCCTGTTGTTAAAAAAATGAGTGAAAACTTTAAAAAAACAAGTTTCTAATTATTTTTTAGAGTTCGTTACTAAAGTTTTACTTGCAACTTGCTTGCTTGTTAGTTTACAACTTAAACAAATAAATAGGGAGATGCAAATACAGAATTTATGAGAATGTTGTCAGTAAAATGATAAAAAAGTATATAATAAAAGCCATTACAACATTTTTATTTTGGTTAATATCGATTTTTAACAAAAATAATTAATTAAAGTAACGTGAAAAGGAACGTATTTAAAAACAACAATCAGCGTTTAGTGACGTATTTGCTGTTATGCCAATGAAAAGGCAACCTTATGTCTTTGAGTTAGGACAGTTCTTGACCAGTGATAGACACGAGTGACGTCATCGTCCGTTTTCGCGCGAACCTTTATACTGTCAGTTGAAAAACGCAATTTTGGCAATAAATTAAAGCGTTTTCATTTCTTATTTATGTGGTGGTCTATTCTAGATGGAGTTCTTTAAAATTAAAACAAAAATGGAAATATTGCATGTTCCCTATTAGAAACTTGTAGACGTACAGCTAAAGTGGCCTTTTTAAACCCGCAGTACAAGGTTCTACCTGAATTGTTGATCTTTTCAGAAAGGAGCGAAAAGGTGTTTATTGGCGCCAAGTATGACGCACATTAAAAAAAATACAGCCTTCACTCTGCAAAAGGCCGGGGCACAGCGTGGATGAAGGCGACCGGAGCAGCTCATAATTTCAATAAGATAGTGTCCAATGTCATAATGAATACGAGAAAAACTTATAATGTGGTGAGGAATAGGAGAGGGCTATAATTTTTTTAACGCACTCGAACGCGTTAACTTAAACGTTCGGTTATTTCAAATTGTATAGAAAAAAAAGGTTTTCCGTTACTGTCACCAGACGGCGCTTGTCCAGTTTCAATACAAGTTGACGTTTACGCTAACGCGATCGAGAACGTTAAAAAACTCGCACTAAGGCCACAGGAGTAGGTAAGCGCCGTCTGGTGACAATAACTGAAAACTTTTTTTCATACAATTTGATATAGCAAACGTTTACGCGATTGAGTACGTTAAAAACCTCGCACTAAGTCCTCTGAACTTTGAAAGCAAAAAATACTTTACCTCTATATTTTATTTAATCCAGTGGATGAACAAAACTTTAGGTATTATTATTTCGGCGTCCAGGAAATTATCCTATTGTTAACAACAACAACAACAACTACGACAATCAACTACTACGATGCCGGATGCAGCCTGGATGGACTACCTACATTTTTCTCCACTCATGAACCTTCAACACGCTCAGCTTGACTTTTGAGTCTATCAGCATACTAAAAAAGAAAAAGTTGCCTATATGCAGATTCATTCTTGTATTTTCTTAGTAAAATAGAAAATTAGTAGGTTCCTTTCTGATAGTTGGAAGGAATAATAGCAATACTAGTTACTTACTTGTTAATGGCAATCACATTGCTGATATACAAAACACTCACAACGAATAAAATAAAAACATTACTGACCTTCTGGGGCAGTCGGGTATACACATATTTTGTCGTCATTATGTGTGAAGAAAAATGTAAAAGCTTGGGTTGTCGAGCTTTTTAGTACAACACAAATGAATATCTATCGACGGATCGTAGGGATATAATCTGTGTAGACTCTCGAAGATTCATCTTCTCATGGTCCTCACACTTCCACGGATCATTTCACAACAGATAAATTAAGTTATTGCCAAACAGAGTTTGCAAAAAGTATTTACATATATAATCTTAGAGCTCTACTGACTTACAAAGCGAGATAAATTAGAAAAAAACTTACTTACTTGAATGGCGAGCAGGAATCCGGCCGATGAGACTTCCATAAAATCTTCTTCCCTTGGTATTGGCACAGTACGTCACGTTAATTATATTCACGTCACGTCTTGTTGGTTGCATTCATAAAATCCTACAAAATATTTGCGTAATCGGGGGACTTCAAAGTATGGGTAATGTTTTGGAAAATAAAAATAGAAACCTCAGAATAATTATATTATTTAATTTAAATACTCTACATTTTTTATGCCCAAAACACATCTAGCTCCAACTTAACAAACGGAAGGTCCTTTTTTTCAAAACAAGCCAGAAATATTTTTCTACCAGCCTGCATGCCACTGCTAGGTACACTTTAGCAAGCTCTTTCATAGTACAGTCTGTCGGCAACATTATCTGATCCACCCTAAAAACAAACGAATTTGGACCTTCTGCTTGTTACATTAAGGTTCATTCAATTTATATGAAATTAACAGACAAGTGCTCGAGGACTCGATGAACAAAAACAATAATAATACAGACACGCAAATTTGATCTTTAACACGTAACGTTAAGGTAAACCCACCCAACATTGTCGGAGCCACCGGCATTATGTATCATTTTGTTAAGCTATTTTAATCATTATCTCGTCGACTTTAAAGTTGAAAAGCTTTTAAGTAACTCTATATAATTACAACCCAATCTTTAATTTCGCGTATTCTCGACAAGTTCTTGTGGCTTAGCGGTTTGATGCTGGATTGGCGACGAACAACATGTGGGTTCGAAAACACATTCCACATAGTATTAGTTCCTTTTTTAATTAGTTGTAATGACAATCAATTAAAAAAGGAACTACAATATTGCTTGCATTATTAAAGAACGACCAATATGATTTACGCCTAATAACTTATCTTGTGAACAGTTAAAAGTTTTTTTAATATACCCACTATTAAAAAAACTTTAAGTTTAGAGAATTTAAATTTACCAAGAATGGTTGGATACGAAGTAAAGCATACATTTGCTTTGTGAGGTAGATAATAAATTCATATAAGTGACAAAAGTTACACTACGATTAATAGCAGTGACTGCGCACACACATTTGTAAATCGTTCCACATAACTCGTTAGCAATTTGGTGTAAAAAAGCATCATGTCGCAACTTGATGACTATACCAAACATAAAATCATATTTTTACGTGAGCAGAATGTTGGAATTAGAGAGATTGGTCGTCGACTTAATATAGCAGTAAGTGTTTTTTTTATACCTATTTTATTTTATTGATTGTGATTAACGCGTAGTTTACTCCTTACAAGTTACATACACGGTTCCAAAAATGTTTTTTTTTTGATTAAGACGTTATGAAGACAATGGAAATATTCAGCGGATTCGTCCAGGAGTAAAAGCCATCAAGTATAGTCCCGAATTCGAACGCCACCGGGCTATTGTTTCAAGCCATGTTGATAATCCATTTTTGCCCATTCGTGTAACCGCAATAAACCACAATATTTCAGTGGAAACAGTGAGAAGGCATTTACACGCTGCTGGGATAAGGAATTATAAACCGAAAATTGCATTAACACCTGCTCATCGCGAAGAAAGGGTCCGTTTTGGCCAGGAATATTTAAATTTTAATTGGGAAGAAAATGTTGTGATCTTCACTGATGAAAAAACATTTAAATCGGACAAAGATGGACGTAAAATCTTATGGCGAAGGAAAGGAGAACGCTACAATGAGAAGTGCTTGCTACCTTGTAGAACCAGCGGTAGAATAACCCTGGGCTACTGGGGCTGGATGTCGTCTATGGGACCTGGTGTATTGGTGGAAGTTGGTGGTAGGTTTAATAGTAGTTTGTATTTGGAGATTCTGCGTGACGTCATGCTGCTGACTGTGCGAATTGCCATCCAACATCACATATTTATTTCATGCACGATAACTGCTCCATCCACCGTGCAGGCATTGTGCAGGATTGGTTAGCTGCTCAAGAAGGTGTGACAGTTATTAATTGGCCATCTAAAAGTCCTGATTTGAACCCTATAGAAAATCTATGGGGTCAAATGGTTTTAAATTGGGACACAACGGAAGTGCGAAACAAACACTACTTGGCTGAGATCGTGACATCGACTTGGGAGCACATGAGAGGCAAAGATTTGTGTTGGAATATGGTGCGCGGTATGCGTAGCCGCTTACAGCAAGTTATAGCAGAGGACGGTGCGCCAATCCGCTACTAATTAATCTAGCGTCTAGGCATTTTTAAACACACCATGTAAGTAAATGCTCAATCGATTGACTGTTAAACCATTAAAATGTTGCTGATTATGTGGTGATGTTATTGTTATAAATAGATTTTTCTATTTAAATAACATGTTTATTCACTACATATAGGCAGCTATAAATCTGTAAAGCATTTCACAGAAGAATTCATTTTCTCGATAACAAACATTTAAGCATAAGCACACCTTTTTTAATGTTTATAAATGGTTAGATTTGATTATGGCATACTAATATAAAATGTATATTAATTTGGAAATATATGAGCATTTACTTCTTCTTCTACCTGGCGTTAATCCCGGCTATTGCCAGGGTCCGCCTTCCTACTTAGCTTCCTCCACTTTGCCCGATCTTGAACATCCTTCTCAGTTAGGCCATTGGCTCTCATGTCGGACTTAACGACGTCCAACCAGCGCTTGCGAGGGCGACCACGGGACCTAGCCCCAAGAACAGCCATATTCATGCATCCCCGACCAACGTAGGTACTCCATAGGGCGGCGCATGATGTGGCCATACCATCGCAGACGACACTCTTGCAGTTTTTCCCCCACGACACGGACACCAAGACTACCTCTGATGAAAGAGTTGCGTATGCGATCGGATCGCGTTACGCCACTCATCCACCTCAGCATCTTCATCTCCGTGACGCGAAGCTCCTGGGTGTGTCTGCTTAGTGCTGGCCAACATTCACCGCCGTACAGTAGGACAGGCCGTATGATGCATTTATATATCTGCCCCTTGAGCTTAGGAGGCATTTTGCGGTCGCATACAACGCCCGTTACCTCGCGCCACTTCGCCCAAGCCGCGCCTATACGTGCTTGGACATCGTCGTCCACGTTGCCAGACTCGTGCAGCACGGATCCAAGGTACCTGAACGTATCGGACTTTCTGATCAGGTCCGAACCTATTCGGATGAACCTATTTGAATCCGTGCCGCCACAGGACATGTACTCAGTCTTCGCCACATTTAGTCTCAGACCACCGTTTTCAAGCGTGTCCTTCCAAATGTTGACTTTGCGCTCAAGATGGGCTTTGTTCTGATTAACGAGGGCGATGTCATCGGCATACATCATTAGCCATGGGGGCTTATCTTGGATGTTTGCCGTAACTACATCGAGCACTACGTTAAACAAGAACGGGCTAAGAGCCGAGCCTTGGTGAACGCCAACAGATATTGGGAAGCCATTCGATTCGCCAACAGCGGTCTGGACAGAGGACACGGAATCGCGGTACATGTCTCTGATAATGTCAATATAGGCCTCGGGAACGACTTTGAAGCGCAGTGCCCACCAGATGGACTGCCGAGGTATACAGTCGAAGGCCTTCTGCAGGTCTAAAAAGGCCATATGCAAAGCTCTCCTTCTCTCTCTGTAAGCCTCAGCCAGATTCCGTAAGGCGAATACTGCGTCCATGGTGCTGTTACCCGCCCGGAAGCCATATTGACACTCAGAGACAGTACACTCGCTACGGAGCCGTGTGTCAATGATGCGCTCGAAGAGCTTCATGGTGTGGCACATGATCTTGATACCGCGGTAGCTACTACAATCCTGTACGCTACCTTTGCCTTTGTATACAGGGATAATCAGGCTAAATCGCCACTGGTTCGGCATTTCCTTGGTGATCAGGATGCGGTTAAAAAGATCCGTCAGAAGGTCCACGCCATGTGTGCCCATCGCCTTCCACACCTCAATTGGCACATTGTCAGGCCCGACCGCTTTCCGGTTCTTCATGTGGCGAAGAGCAATGCGGGTTTCGTCGGGGGAAATAGGGGAAATAAGTCCAAGGTTAGGAGGCGGTTCGGGAGGAAGGTTATGGGGATGCTGTTTGTTAGACAGCTCCGCGAAGTATGTACACCATCTCTCCTTAACAGAGGGGGCATCGTAGAGCAGCTTACCCTGGGCGTCCCTTACACAGAGACATTTGCTAATGTCCCGTGCAGCTTTCTCCCGGGCACGCGCCAGCTTAAAAATAAGCTTTTGCCCCTCCGCAGTTTCCAGCTTGTCGTACAAGGGCGCCAGACTTTTGCTGCGGGCTCTGGCTACAGCTTTTTTGCAAGCGCACTTAGCCGCTCCATATGCCTCTCTGTCATCCGGAGAGTTGGACCCTTGCCACTGTTTAAATAAAACCTTCTTCTTCCGAGTCGCCTCCTGCACCCCGTCATCCCACCACCACGTCTCCTTTTCTATGGTGCGGCCACCACGAGAAGTGCCAAGGACGCGCTTACCCGCATCGGTGATTGCTGAATGGATCTCTTGAGCGGACTCATGCGGAGCACTGATCTCGAGATTCTCGAGCTCCGCGATGAAGTCCGACTGCCTAGGACCATCAAGCAACCACCACTTTGTGCGGGGTTTGCGTTTTTCGGTCACTTTCTTTTTCGGTACAACCGCAAAGTCCAGGACAAGGAGGCGGTGTTGAGCCGTTAGGCTTTCACCTGGGATGACTTTGCAGTTGGTAACCTTGCCAATGTGGCACCGTCGCACCAGCAGGTAATCTATTTGGGTTGAGTAGGCACCACTACGGTACGTAATAAGATGCTGGGGCTTCTTCTGAAAGAACGTGTTCGCGATGGCTAGGTCAGACAAAGCGCAGGTGCTGAGTATACTGACTCCCTCTGCATTTAGCTGGCCATATTCAAAACCACCGTGAACACGTCCGTACTCTCCAGCAAACTGACCTACGTGACCGTTGAGATCCCCCCCAACCAAAACACCTTCGGAATTCGGAATAGCGCGTAGTACGTCCTCGAACTCATCCCAGAAGGCCTCCTTTTCAGACTCACAGCAACCAGTTTGAGGAGCATAGGCGCTGATTAGGTTCGTTACCGACCCTTCGATCAGCACCCTAACTCGCATCAACCGGTCGCTGCATCGGTCTACTTCAAGGAGTCCATCCTGGTGGTCCTTAGACAGCACCACGGCCACTCCGCCCCTGCCCGTTGGTGATCCGGTGTACACTAGCCGGTACCCCTGCCCGATGTCACGTGACTTATTTCCCTTCCAGCGCGTCTCCTGAAGGAAGGCGCACTGGACCCGACGCTTCGCAAGTACGTCCGCGAGTTCTCGGCAACGTCCGGTTAGGGAGCCAATGTTTCAGGTGGCAAAGCGGAACTTCTTGTTGGGTACTATCCTCTTTAGCCGTGCCCGTACTCGACACGGTAGCCCTAGCCCACTTATCGCAGGTTTAGGGCGATGGGCCTGCGCGTTGTTATGCGGCGACGCCCTAGCCCGAGTACCCGTTATCAACTTCTTGTCCATTTTATTTGGCTGAAGTTGGTTTTACGTGGGGCGACCAGCCGTCTGACCCCCACAACCCTACGAGAGGGAAACCAGGTTCGCCAGAGCCTCGTCCATTGGACAGCAGGGTGCACCGCTAGCAGGTGAGGTTGGCTTGGGTCTTAAGATGGTAACAGACCCCATGCACCCCAATATGAGCATTTACTTACTTTATCTTAACTAAGTGTTTTAATGAAATAATAAACATTTTAAACTTGCAATTGTTTAGTTTTATTTCTATACACACTGCCCTTTTAAAAAGACAAGACACAAAAAAACAGCTGAGCAAAAAGCTATATTTAGGTTAAACTTGGTTCGAACGTAGATAACGATGAACATCGCACTACCTTAGTGACCGCAAGACCAACTCAACTCTTATAAGGCGCACTAAAATTTGATCTTAGTTGTAATTTCTAGATGCAATATTCTAAACAATTTGAAACATATAGTATACTTTCATAAAGTTTAGTCTTGCACAGCACAAGCAGCCAACCTTCTCCTCGTGCAAATAGATTATTTTGTATTTTAAATAATCACTCCATTGAGACATCATAATAAAAAAACAACCTATAAAATAGAAAATAAAAAATTGTAAAGAGACGTTGTTTTTGCAATTTAGTAAGACAAGGTAAAATATGTTTGCGCGTAGTCACTGCATACCCTTAGTAGCATTTGAATACCAGTTTTATAATTAATACAAATATTTATTTTTCAACTACCCCTTATTACAAGTTATGCGAAAATATTACCATTTTAGAAAGTTTATATTTGAAGGTTATCCATCCATAGTTCTTTACAATAATACAAGAAATAGTTTTGGAATAAATTCTTAATTGAAAGCAAAACAACATCTTCGTCGCAGGATTTGATCTCGCACCTTGTTTTTCTCAGTCTTATACACAGACCACGAGACCAGAATTACTTGAACGCAATTATTAAAACAAGCTATTACAATAATTATATTATAACAACTAAAAACCTAATGCTAACGTTTTAAAGATCAAATTTGCGTGTCTGTATTATTATTGTATTTGTTCATCAAGTCCTCGAGCACTTGTCTGATAAGCTCGTATAAATTGAATAAACCTTAATGTTACTGTCAGAGGGTCCAAATTCGTTTGTTTTTAGGGTGGGTCAGTTAATGTTTCCGACAGACTGTACCTAGGCCCTATACTTTCCATACACTTTGGATGATATAAATTGGTTTTAAGAAACACTTGTTTTATTCAGAGATCTTATCAGAAAAAACCGGACAAGTGGTAGTCGGACTCGCCCACCGAGGGTTCCGTACAAGTTTGTAGATACATATTACTTTAAATGAAGACTATATTTTTATGATTTAATTACAAATGTTAAATAAGACGGTATTTTTGGCAAATTTCACAGTTCTAGGTCGACGGAAAATACTCTATAAATTTTGATTCACCGTTGACGCAGTGGTTGAGCAATTGACTGCTGCGCTGCTCGATTCCCGCACGGAATGAATATTTGTATGCGCTACAGGGAGTTGTAAACTTTTAAAATATGGGAACGAGTAATAAATGGGAGACTTCTTCAACTCACTAAGATTACAGGCAACCAGCGCGGATTTGTCGCAGAAAAGTCGACCACCGACGTCATCCACACCATAAGAATCTTAATAGAGAAATACCGCGACAGAGGGACTGATCTTCATATGGTGTTCATCGAATTTGAGAAAGCATTCGACCGAGTTCCAACGGATTTGATATGGTAGGCATTACATTCGTATAAAGAACCAGAATATTACATCCGAATTGTAAAAGATATGTATGAGGACGTCACGACAAATGTGCAAAGCCCAGCCGGTACAAATGTACCTAACTGCTAAACTACAAAGGCCACCCCCCTGGGACTTGCTATACGCAGACGATATAGTACTCATCAACGAAGATGCGGAAGGTCTGCAGAAAACACTAGAGCAATGGAGAGTCGCATTGGAGGAGGCCGGACTGCGGATTAGTAAGCTAAAGACCGAATATATACATTTTAACTTCAGCGACAGAGGCAACAGTGACACTATAAACATACCTTGAAGGCACACCTCTGAAAAAAGCCGATACTTTCATTTGAAAGCGATCTGCGTCTGTAGAAATTACTGACAGGGGTCAGTAATTTCTACAGACGCTAATATCGACGCCGACGTCACCCACCGAATTAACACAGGTTGGATGAAGTGGAGGGAACTATCGGGGGTTTTGTGTGATAGGAGAATGCCGGTACAAATTAATGGCAAAGACTGCTCGACTGGTCGACCCGCCTTAACATACGATGCTGAATGCTGTCCCCTCAAAAAACAACAAGAGGATAGAATGCATGCCGCCGAGATGAGGATGCTACGGTGGTCGGGTGTAACGTTGCTGGATCGTATTCGAAATAGCTCCATCCTCAGCAGCTTCCGAGTAAAACCCATCCAGGAAGAACTAATGGAAGGCCGTCTCAGATGGTACGGTCATGTAATGCGTCGCCCACCAGAACACATGACGCAGCAAGTACTCGAAATGTTTCCAGCCCCAAAAAAGCGAGGTAGACCCCGACTCACATGGATAGCCGCTGTAAATAAGGACATGAAGGGCACAAATGTCACATCTTCGACGACCCAGGACAGAACGTCTTGGCGAAGATTGACTAGGAGAGCCGACCCCAAATGATGGGACCAAGGCTAGGGGGAGTAGTACAGATAGTTGTTCCGGGTCTGGCTGTTTGTCTACACTAATATTATAAAGAGGAAAGATTTAATTTAAGTTTTTTTTAATTGAATAGGCTCCGAAACTCCTGGACTGATTTGAAAAATTCTTTCATCACAGGAATTCTACATTATCCTAGATGAACATAGGCTACAGAATATTTTCAAAAAAGATAGGGATCCGTATCAAAACTTCGATAATGTAACCCAAGGTGTGAAAAAAACACTAAAAAAGATCCTTATATCGCGCACGCTACGGAAACTATTGACAGTAGAGCAAAGTAATGTACGAGTACTACAGTTTTATAGAAGACATCAATATCTACAAAAAAATCTGCATGGGTATATATCTACCTATTATACCTAAGTACAGAACTTTTTGTTCAAATTATTCAATCAAAACCCGGGAGAAATGGAGTTGTGATGATTTTAGTATCATGGTATTAATCCTTATCTAATTAAACTGTTTAATAATTAAGGTTGGTTATGTACAAGTAAATTACACTTTAAATTATTCAAATCGAACCTTTCGTTTAAAAGTTATGATGGGTATAAAAAAAACTCAAAGTAAGAAAAATGTTGCAATTTGCGCGAACTGCCGTCGTCAAACGTTTAGTCTATTAATAATACGGGGAGAAGTTCGTGGAGTACTAACTAAAGGCGAAGTGCTAGTGATTTATACGTTTGTAAACGCACCCACGACACAGAAGAAATTCCGAGTGTGGGGCAACGTTTTTATTAAAAGAAGAAAGAGAATAATTCCCTTGAGAGTGTCGAAATATACGTTATTCCTTCTGAGGTACGGAACCCTAAAAAGTATACGAATATAAAGAAGAAATAAGAATTTTATTAAAACTCCATGAAAATATTGTGCCAGCAGAAAATTCTGAAAAAACAAAAATTGTTTGTATTAGATTTTGTTACCTACCGTGCATGGGGTAGGTTAAGTACCTGTTGGGCGGTTTTTCGTGTGCCAAAAACCGACTTCCAAAAACAAAAAACTACAAAGTAAAAAATAACTTTAATTTCGGAAGTCGGTGTTCAATAATGAAAAAACCAAAAACACCGACTTCCGAAATTAAAGTTATTTTTTACTTTGTAGTGTTTTGTTTTTGGAAGTCAGTTTTATTTTTTTGTTAAAAAGTTTTTTATTTTTCACTTTTTAGTGGAGCGCAGGTACCACTAAAAAGTGAAACCGCAAACACAGCGTGCCGGCGTGATGTTATGTTATGAACTGGTGTAAACAATCAACAGACATGCGATTTCAGTAATCCCGATCCATTTGCTATCATTTATTGATGAGTTCCGTTGCCTACATCCAAAGTTCTTCATCAGATCTTCACCAAATTTAAATGGGACCAGTCCGAGAAAATATTCTTCCAAACAAAAAAAGAATCATCCAAATCGGTTGACAATTTATTTATTATTTATTTCTTTTTTAACAATTGCTTGCTATACTGCAATTGCAATTGGCGAAAATATCGCTGAACAAACATTTTTCATGGGATCCCATCATCAGATCCTGACTTATACCTTCCATCATCAGCTCAGCAACATGAGATGATGATTACCAGGCACATATATCTGAATTGCGTTAGAAAGTTTATGGGTATGTGCTTATAAATTCGAGGGTTTCCCTCGATTTTCATGGGATTCCATCATCAGATTCTGACTTGGTGACAATGGGACCACCTCAGGAGTATAGGCTTTCGAATGGAAAAATAATTTTTAATTGAAGAAGTCAAATATGTAAATATTCCCAAGAGTAGAGCCACTTAGGTGTGGGAAAATTCGTTAAGTCTGCTTTTCTGTCATGAATAGTTACGGCGCTCAGGTGTAATTGCTCTCATAATTACGGCAGGCAGGGGTGACGTAAAGTGCGCTTGATTTGGACAAAGTGAGTAATTTAATAACACTCAGCACCGCACTATTCAGGGACAGCGGTTGGTGGTCACGACTACACTAAATAAAATGGCCGAGATTTGTTCTTAATTTAAGGATGCACTTTTCTCTATAGCTTCGCCGTAGCAGTAGCAATGGTAGGCAGGTATACAATTACATTTAATTATGTTTCTAATTGTGTCTAATTTTAATCAGAAGACTGGTCGATGTCGCAAGGCTTGTCATGAAAGGGCCTATGTCAGCAATGTAGAGATACTTCCAACGAGATGATGATGATGAAAATGATCTACATTCCTTCGAAGTATATTAAATAAAAAGCGATTTCTCATTAACCTAAAGCCTATCGTGTTAAAACTAAGAATATTCTTTTGTGGTATGCAGCCACTCTTCTATTGTGTATTTGATATGGTCCTGTCGGTGTCGACCGATATTAATGTGTGTTACCTATTTACCATTCTACATGTTTCCTCCACCTGAATAAATCAAATGGACATTTTAATCTTCTTATTTGACTTTAGTCGTGGGTTTCTTTCCTTTCTCGTGGCAATTGATTATATTGGAGTGGCGGAAGTTTCTTTCAAAAGGCTTGTCAATCGAATTTTCCACTCGAATCAATCAAATTGACAGTTTTATTATGTAGTATACTCGTATTGATCTTAATTGAGGGTTGTTTCCGTTGTCCTGAAGACTGATTTGATAGGAAGTTGTCTTTAAAGGGACTTAAAATGTAGGGCTTAGGTAGCATCAGATCACATCTCATGCCATTTTTTTTTTATTAGTACCATGTCTAGGATCATTCTGACTCACACTCCCAAAAAGAACAAAAAATCAACTGGCTTCCTCTATACATTTTGCTGAGTTATGCGAGCACGTTAAAAAGTTGGTCCTGGCTGTCATTTGTAGATCTTTGGCATTCGTTACGGATTGTTTGAAGCCAGGAAATTTGACACCAGTCTTGCCAAGAAGTACCGCGCTACCCAGTTACTTGGTTGCGGAGGTCATTTAGGCAGTTGCTCCTCGTAAAATTCAGCTGAATCCAGTTCAACTGGAAGATAGTATAATTAGGAAAGAGGCTAGGCAGATGACGAAGCAAGTAAAACTGTACTGAACAGCTGACTTTCTTTCATTTTTGGGATTTGATTTTTTATTGATTTTTTTTTTGTGTCTTTGACACTTGATACCTAGAAAAAATTACTGGTATTGAAAAGTACCTAGGCATCTCTGTGTTTCAAAGATCTACTGAATTTACAGTACCATAAAATAGCTGGTGTAGGTAAGAGATGCTAAACCGTTAATTAGTAGAATCTCTTGAAATTATATCTAATTGGCAATTAATTTTAATAGGTAATTTAATTTGCCATTCCTAGTAAGGTAAATTCGATGAACATTTAAATAATTTTCCATGTACTTCCTGCGTTTGAAATACTTGGAAGAAACTCAAAAGTAAGATAATTACATAAGTAGCTGATGTGCTCGTACTTATTCTAATTACGTTTATTGAGTCATTTGGAATCAATGGTCGAGGTTAATCTTATTGACCGCCTTCTCCAATAAAAAAACTCTTTTTAACAAAAAAATAAAACCGACATCCAAAAACAAAACACTACAAAGTAAAAAATAACTTTAATTTCGGAAGTCGGTGTTTTTGGTTATTTCGTTTTTGAACACCGACTTCCGAAATTAAAGTTATTTTTTTGTTGTAAAAAGTTTTTTATTATAAAAAGATACATACAGCCGAACATAGAACCTCCTCCTTTTTAAAGAAGTCGGTTAAATTAATCTGCCAATTGTGGACCGATTTCAAAAATTATTTTTGTTTTCGAAAACCTATACTCCTGAGGTGGTCCCATTGTCACCAAGGCAAAATCTGATGATGGGATGCCATGAAAATCGAGGGAAATCCTCAAATTTTATAGGCACATACAATGTTTGTCATATACTTTCTAACGCAACTCAGATATTTGTGCCTGGTAATCATCATCAGCTCATGTTGTTGAGCTGATGATGGAAGGTATAAGTCTGAAGTTAGGGAAGGATCTGGTGACGGGATCCCACAAAAATGTTTTTTTAGCCTTATTTTCGACAATTGACAACCAATTTGGAAGGTTTTTTTTTTAAACTGTCCCGGACTGGTACCATATCAATTTTGTGAAGATCTGATGAAGAATTTCGGAGGTAAGCAACGGAACTTTTCAAATTAAATTGATCGGGATTGCTGAAATCGTATTTCTGTTTATTGTTTACACCAGTTCATAACATAACTTCACGTCAGCACGCTGTGAAGGGGTAGGTACGCAGGTACCACCAAAAAGTGAAAAAGAAAACTTTTTTACATAAAATACAACCGACTTCCAAAAAAAAAAAAACACTACAAAACATAAAATAACTTTATAATGTGGAAGCTTGTTATTGGTATTATCAAATTTTATTACTTATTTATGTTATTTCAATTAGGTTATTAGTCTATAAGCTTTCTGTAAAACCAAATAAATAAATAATTTTGGAAGTTGCTGTCAAAAAACGATAAAAAACAAAGACACCTTTTTGTAAAAAAAATTTTATTTTTCTTTATAAGGTATATTAATAATTTCTGATAAGTTACCGGCCGCTATGATTGCAAGAAGGTTGAGGGAAAAGGGTAATTAGGTATACTATTATTCTATTATTACTACATCGATCGACGATCTATTTGTCTTCGTGAACGATCCGGTAACGGAAAGTTTCCATCCAAGTTTTCCTTCACGGATTCTGGAAAAAAAAACCAGCCAAGTGTGAGTCGGACTCGTTTGTAGCTACAAATTAATTAAAATAAAGACTATTTTTATGATTAAATTACAAATATATAGTTTTCCCTATACGTGTAGTATACAATAAGACCTTATTACTTGCTAAATTTCGTGATTCTAGGTCAACGGGAACCATATGGGTTTTCGACCCAAAACCTATAAGGTACTTCCGGTTACCCTAAAATTGTCAATTTTGGTTAAAAGCACGGTCTTATAGCACAAGTAAAAGGAAAATTCCGAAAATTGGAAAAAGTTAAAATTTAAGGTAAATTTTAGTACTTGCAAGTTTTCGCGAAAATCTAAATTTACCCATATCTTTTCATCGTATTGTCTCAGGACCTTGATTTTAATACATCTTATAGGGACTATATACCTCAGTATCTGGTATAAATTTCAACTTGCTAGGTCCACCCGTTCCTGAGAAAATCGTTACACATGGACAGACAGACGGACAAGAGAGTGATCTTTATAAGGGTTCCTTTTTTAACCTTTTGAGGTACGGAACTCTAAAAACGGCACTTTGATGCCACAACTATTGATAGGTACGAGAAGCCTGTTTTGGTGTTTTTGTTCTTTTTCTATTTTTAATGATAGACCGATTATTATGATTGTGAGGGATACCTAACGCTGTTATTATGTTGTCAAGCACTGTCATTTCTCACGCGTCATATAATACAAACCTGAGTAGTATTCAATTCAGTGCGACATTTTAGTTCTTTTTTTGCAAATTAGCGCAGCTGTGTCAGTCAGTCGTGAGTAAAAATGTAATTGGTCTGTCTGAATGGTCAACGGATGTACTGGTCACGGGGATGGGCCTTGAATTACCTATCCGAGTCGAATTCACAACATTGCGCTCGCGCAATCGCTGAGTGTTTAAACATGACATAGTAATAGGTGTTGTATAGCAATCGGTAAAGCGTATACACGCATTTATATATATTTTTTTTGGTCGATAGTTAAGTGTGATTCGGCCAAATTACAATCAAAAGCTTCGAAGCCATTAGGCATTCCACCTATCTCTGGTGCCGTATCAAAACGAAAATGGTTTATGTATGAAAATAAGCCATTGTATCGAGAAGTTGTTATGAATATATAAAGGCTAGCGAGACCTCGAACTGTTTAGTCTGTCTGCGCGGTCCCGTTGAACCGGTCGCGGCCCGATTGATTGACCCCCGCTACCTTTGCCTTGCTTCACCGCTTCTCACCTTTATCATACGTAAGTTTATCAACATTATAATCTATTTAGTGCATGCTCCAGATTCATTATAGGTAACCAAGTTTTTGTGAACTTTTTTACATGCTTATGAAAGCTTGCGGATTGCCACAACTTTTTGAGATTATTTTCTTTCCTTCTGTTTTTTAAACATTTAGAAAAGACCCTAGCTGACTTAGATTTTAAGTGTTTGATGAAAATACGAGGAACGTTACAAACAGGGTGATAGATAGCTTGTGTTGTTGAGTCAAAAAATGTATTATACTTTGTGAAAATAAATCAACTCAGAGGAAGAGTAGGTAACCTGTCATGGCAAAATGTTAAAAAACCTGTATGCAAATCTGAGGTGCATCATCGAACAAAGAAAAGAAAACATTAACGATCGTGTTCATTGTTTTATACTGAGTTTCCCAGATTACATACCATAACTAAAATGTGTAATAGCGAAAAGACATTACTTCAAGTTAACTTAATTTTTGACTCTATCATACAAGTTTGAGAAGTGTGTATAGTGCCTTCAAACTTTACCTGGAAGTTGTTTGGAACATTCTGTTGATTTTTGTTTAAATTTGTTTTTATTCTATGTCTGGGATTTAGAAAGCAGTGGGTAGTAAATTAAATAGCTTTCGTTTTACATAAAATTAACGAAAGTAGGCTCATGTCATTTTTAGTCATATTTATAGGTAGGTTAACAACTGTTTGACACTTTTAAAGGCCGTAAGAAAGAGCAGTTAACTAAATAAACCTGCTTCTTACATGTCTACGGTTTTTGTGACGTCATTAAATAAGCTGTTGTTTTTTTAACCTTTATTCTTCGTAATATTGTTGTGACTCTTTGTTTGCGGTTTCATCAACGGGTTTTTCGGGGAATTAAAACTAGTATGTACAAAGGTATGTAAAAACTATATGGAAATTACCTATTATTTAGTAGGTACTTCCCGTTCTTAAAATTAGATGAAGTAAACGGTGATTCTAGGTCTATGTTTAGTTTAAAGTTTGTCAGCTGTAGAGTCGTCGTTTGATGATGATTGAAACAAAAGTTACAAATAAAATATATTATATTTTCTTAGCGTAGATCATTCTGCGTTGTTCGCGATAAAAAACTACTCCATAAAACTCAGTGATAGCGACGCTTTCTATCAGGGAAATAATTTTCATCAACCGTAGGTATCGGTAATTCCAGAGATTACCTTTTTACTCCAAACGAAGAAATGCGCTATAATGTAGAGCTAAACTCCTGCATGCATGAAAAAAGCTTCATGAGAAAACCTAACGTCTATTTTCACCGTTACCCACCCCCAAGTGTTGTTCGAAACCTGCGATGGTTTGTGTTGGTATGTTTATAAATTAAAATTGTAAAAAAATGTTCTTAGTCAATAAACGATAAAAAAGAGACCGCGGCCCTGGAACGCAAAGGGCATTAGGAGGAACACGGATGGGTTTTAGTCAGTAAGAGTCTGACACTCCCTTCTGCTTCACTCAGGGCGGGAGGAGTCATTTGATGATTTCCCATCTTAAAAAAAGCCTATGTACTTTACTTATTCATGCAAATAATACTTAAATTGCTTCCGTATATAATTGCAGTTTGAACTAAAAATACTGTGAATTCATTCTCAATTCAATTTAGACTCCATTGTACAGGAAGTATCTCACAACAATGGAAGTATTATGCAAAATAAAGTAAACTAAGTTACCAGGCATTTAGCGTCTAGGTATCAAGATTTATTACACTTTGCGCAATTATACAGGTATCATTAAATACGATCGTAAGCATGTTTATATTTGATGAACCTTTTAATGTGGTTTCTTATGATCGTGAATCGGTATTAATCCATTACAGGCTACTGGAGAGCCTTGAGCGAACACTCGCAAAAACAAGTGACTCGCCACATTCTCTTACCTTACGACTTGTTCCTGCATGAGTACATCTCAATGTATCGGAAGTGAATATACTTATTGATATATTATATTTACATGCGTGTTTCTTACACGACAAAACCACCGACACAAGTTGGTATCGCTTTATTAACAACGCGATGTTCCTTTTATTTAGTTTTACGTAACCACGTCACAGTTCCCAAGCTAACAGAATGCATAACAAGCCAGATCTACTCGATAAGAAAGAATACAGCTAACTTGTCGTTTCTCAATAATAAGATCAAGTCATCTGCAAAAACGTGAGCCAACAGTTATGATGGAGTTTGAGAGATGCTCCGCTTCACAATACTGTCATTACCAAGTTACAACATCTTGCTGGGATGAATACAATTGTCACCATTCAAAAATACCAACCAGACGCGAGATTTAATTATGAAAACTTCTCTCTATGACATTAATTATATGATTTCGCAAATTCTTTAGCTATAATTGGCTTATTTATGAACGCCAAAGGAAACTTTTTGACATTTATTACAACTTTCACAACTGCTCAATTATTTATGCCTGAATCAAACCCTTTGCGTAGCTTAATAGCTGCAGTTAAAACTGTCATAAGTATTGCAAGAGTCTAATAATAAATCACAATTATTTTAATTGTCCGTCATGAATTTTAATGAGCAATGTGTAACCTGAAGTCGTCGATACATATACCTTTTACAAAGAACTTGCATTAAATTCTGCATGTCATTTAAAAGATGTTTTTTTTTCAGATCAAAAATGAGGGGAATCGGCTTCGTCGTAGCCCTTGCGGTTGTGACGGTGTGCCAAGCCGCAACACCACAACTGCGGTTCGCATGGAAACAAATGGATTATACTTGGGAGTCCCCCGAAAGTCGAGCAACCGCTATCAGTGAAAAAAGGTTTATACCTGAGAATAACCTTCCATTAGGATTAGCTCGTTGGAAGAACAAAATGTTCGTAACCATTCCAAGATGGAAGGCTGGCGTTGCTTCTACATTGAACTACGTTGACGTGGATGGGCCACAAGACCAACTACTAAAACCTTACCCATCTTTCAAGGATAACTTTGTACCTGATTCAGCGAAGGAGCTACCTTCAAACAGCTCATTGATCTCTGTGTTCCGAGTGTTTGTTGACGACTGCGACCGGCTTTGGGTCATCGATTCGGGAATGGCCGACATTTTTGGTAAGTTCAATAAAAATAAATCCCAAGCTCGAAAAGGACCGGTATTGTTAAGTTTAACGCACCTTAAGGAGTATCTTTGAAGATATTTTTAACCGACTTCAAAATAAGGAGGAGGTTCTCCATTCGGTTGTATTTTTTTATGTTTGTTACCTCATAACTCCGTCAATGATGAAAAATTTGCTGTATGTGAAAGGATATACTTACGGATTGGTCCTGTTTAAATTTCATCAAAATCGTTTTAGTTGTTTGGCTTTTAAATCAAAATAACTGGAATTCGTTTACTTAGATGCCGTATTTGTTTTTTTTTGCGTATTTTGCTTTCCTGCTAAAAGAAAATACGCAAGTGGTGTTGTTAGGTGAGGGGTATTACTAAAAATCAAAAATAAAATTTTTTTTACAAAGAAAAAGGCAACCGACTTCCAAATAAAAAAAAATCGAAAAAGTGCGAGTCGTACTCGCACACCGAGGGTTCCGTTCTAGGTAAATATTACTTTAAATAAAGAGTATATTATTTATGATTTCATTACAATAATTAAATTTACTTTAAGTACTTCTTCTTTATTTTATTTTTTTGATTTGTTTTCAGACATTTTCCTATACTAATATAAGACGGTATTAATTGATAAATTTCATAATTCTATGTCAACGGGAAATACCCATACATTTCCCGTACATTTTACACATACATTTTGATTGCCTTGAGAGTGTCGAAATATGCGTTTTTTGCGGTATAAACGGCCGTACGTTCTTTTTACGGTAACTTAGAACTTTGATGGACCGTAGACCTGAGTACATGGTTTTAGTTTCAACTCGATACCTCCACGCGTTCCCGAGATAAAGGGTCTTGACAGATAGACGGACGGACGACAAATCAAATCAAAATCAAAAGTCGTTTATTCAAATTAAGTTAAGAGCCAGCACTTTTTGAACGTCAAGTGATCTTATCTTATGACAAAGTGATCTTATAAGGGTTCAGTTTTTTTCTTTTGAGGTAGGGAACCCTAAAATCACTACAAAGTATAAAATAACTTCAGTTTCGGAAGTCGGTGTGAGTGTATTTTGGAAGTGGTTTTTTTTAAAGTGTTTGTTTAATTATGCGAGCAGCTCTATACAGGTGGATCTTTAAAGTGTGCCTTCATGTCCTAATCCGAAACTATAAGGAATATCGAAAAACACTGAAAGGAGTCTCGAGCTCGATTTGGATGAAAATTAAAAGTGAATTAAAGGAAAGAGCTCATTTTTAACAAAACACTTTTTTAATTTTCAAACCAAGAAATATAATTGCATCATTGATTTTTTTTTAAATATCCGTTACGGTTTAGGCAGGTAAATAATAAAAATAGAATATTCCCACCTGTCCCCGACGCTTGTCCCCAAATAAGGACAAATGAGAATTTTCGTGTCATCTGTCTACGAATTCATAAATGGGGACATATGGGTAAGTATAATAAAAAATTATAATAATAATGACAGCTTTCCTTTAGTTCGCCATGTGTTATTACTTCCCAGAAATTGATCCTTACTAGCTACGCTTTCGGATGGTGAAATAAAACAGGGTTTTTTTTTTTCAAAATTAACTGGTTCGATTCCTGGGTAACGATTTTCCAAAAATCCAATTATGTAGTTTTAGTTTTCGTCAAAATCGTGGTCGAGACTCCTTTCAGTATTTTTCGATATTCCTCATAGTTTCGGATTTGGCCAAGAAGGCGCATACTACTTGCACACGACACATTTTACAAGCCATATATATAAAACAGTGAGACAGAGTTTGTATACAAGTTCACACTGTAGGTACTACCTATCTAGTCATGATAAATCTTAGCAGGTATGTTTCTTTGCTTTAACATGTAAGTGATATTCATCAATCAAGTCTTTTTGCTTGTGAACTTAGACATTTTAATTCTTCAACAGTAAGTACTTAGTTGACATAGATTTAAACGCAGTTAAGTAATTTATCCTTCCTTTTACTTGTTTTTTTTTAGTGGCGTAAAAGTAAAGTGACGACAGCAATAAAAATGCACATACTTCTGTTATAATTAATTATGAGTCGTGTAACTTATATTATTTTTTTCCAACCACTTTGTTAATAAACAACTTAATATGTACAAACTGATAGTAACATCTGACCAATATTACGTACCTACGTACAAGCGCGAATAAAAAGGGGACAAGGAAAAAAATAATTTGTCATAAAAAAATTTGCAATGTTTATTCTTGGCGGAAGTAACAAGCAGCGCTCTGGTCACGTCAAGAATCGACTAACTCTTTTAATACCCGAAAAACTCGATGAGCATTCGAACCCCATGGGCCTAGCAACGTTAACACATGAGTGCAATGTTCGTATCTTCTCTGTAATAAGACCCTTAACCCTGCAGAAGGTCAGTTACGGGCTGATATTATAGCAGCAACATTTACTCAAACTTTCATACCTATAGTAACTAGGATGTCGACATTCTAGTTAGGCAACAACGTCAAAGTACTCTTAGTTCTCTTACTGAAGTACTAGATGTCAGACGTCTTTGTAAAGGCTCCTGCAGACAAGAGTGATGCGACAACGCTTTTTCATAGAAATTGCTATATCAATTTCAGTGGGGCAGTTTTTATGAAATTCGTTGTCATGTTTGTAAACTGCTCAATTTTTAAAACACAAGTGTGTTTGATTTAGGTTAACACATTACTGACCATCCTTTTTACCATCAGGTAAAAAAGACGAGTTTTGTCCAGGTTCTTATGGCGATTTACTACAGTTTTGAGTTACACTCGATAGCGAAATACTACTACTACTTGCAATTTCATTTACGTTTATTTTCATCAGTCATCGTCTTTTTCCAATTAAACCTTCTTAAAAAACCGCAAAAATGCAATAATTGTTTTAATGCAAATCATTTTAAGTATAAATTAACCTTGACAAGAGTAAGTGGATTTCTTTTTTTATTTCTATTTATTTAGGAAAATAAACAGTTACACATTATATATTACAAACAATATTAGTAAAAGAGCGAAACAAATGTTAAACCAATAACATTTTCCACATAATATAAAATTATTTTATGAAAGAAATACGACGTGCGCTCTCAATACCCAGTTACAATTTTATTATAAAAAAAATCTTGTTATTGTATATACCTAAATAAATAGCTGAAAAAGTAAAAAAGAAAACCAGTAGGATCAAGCAACATTTATATTATAGATACATAACATAAGCAAATAGGTGCCTTCTTAATTATACAATCATCTAGATCAAATCGTGATAGCCTACCGTGGTTACAAAACAACATTCAATTATCTACATATTAATAAAGTTACATAAATATTAATGAAACAGGCAAATATATTCCACTTATTACCAGTTAGTTACCTAGGCTTAATTAGATAATTATGCTTTTCCTGACATTTTATATAATCGAACGTTGAACCAACGCCACTGTCACTCATGTCCCTACCTTGCAGATTTCCTTTCAATTAAGCAGGTAGTTACTGTCGACGTTGGGGCAAGGTACTATTAAAAATAGGCTTATTTGAGAGCAGACAGGATAGTATTCCTATTTATTCAATTTCTATTCACATAATTAAAATTGTATCTAAAAGCGGGGAACCGATCACTTTTCAGACTTTTTTTTTTATTGAATTTCAATTTACTGAAAACTATTGACCGACGTCTTATTTGTTATAATTATGCATTATTTGACATATTATTAGATCATCGATATCATACGTGTCATAGGTATTATTTTACCGAACTTTATTTCACCGATTTACATTATAACTTTTTGCTATTGGCCTCTTTTGAACATTTTTCATTTGTCAAATGATTTATTTGCCATATTTACACCATACCGAAACAACATTTTACGGAATATTTATCACAAATATATAGCCAGTTACTTGGTAGCATTTTCAATTTTAAATTAAAATAGTGTCATTAAAAGTCAATATGTTGTGCCAAAAAATTTTGTGACAGAAACGAATCGCTGCAAAACCGACTTCACGCAGTCTTGTCTGCCCTACTCCTAGACACCGAAACAACATTTTATGGAATATTTATCACAAATATATACTTAGCCAGTTGTTACTTGGTAGCATTTAAAAAAAAAAAGTGTCATTAAAAGTCAATGTATTGTGCTACAAAATTTAGTGACAGAAATGAATCGCTGCAAAACCGACTTCACGCAGTCTTGTCTGCCGCCCAAACCCCGCAGCGCCGGAGCCGTGACAGAAACAATGCTTGCTGCATGTTGCATGCCTGCTTGCATTTATCAGGCTTGTTTGCACGCTGCATGCTTGCTGCATGCTTTTTAGCATGCTGTCACATGCCTGCTTGCATACTGCATGCCTGTTTGTATGCTGCATAGTATACCTGCTTGAATGCTGCATGCCTGCTTGCAAGCTGCATGCCTGCTTGCACGCTCCATCACTTTTTTTAACCATGACCACCACAACACCACTACCACACCACCATTACACCACTTAAATTAAAACAGTGGCGTAATGAATGTTCGGAAAGAAAATACTTCGAACAAATGTTATTTCAGCTAAGTGTAACTTCAGTAAAAAGTTTTTCGACCAAATGAAACGTCGGAGTTACGAAAAAAAACAAATTTATAATAGGTCAAATGATACAGTGGCAGATGTGACTTCGACGAAGTGAAAAAAAAAACGAAACGATAATAGTTTAAAAGTTTTAGGTGAAATGAAATTCGGTCAAATGTTTTTCGAACTTATGATAGGTAGTTCTAAAAGCGCCTATGGCTTGACAACCATCCTACCTCTGCTTTTCTTAAGATTCGAATTAGTGTTTATGACTGACCTTTAAAGTGGTCGGCTCTACAGTAGGTATCTACAATAACCATCTCTTGTCGTTAATTTATTTATGACCCGTCGATAATTTGTTTGCAGAAACTGCGAGTGAGTTCATTTGTTTTATTATTTATTTCGTTGTTGCAGGAGAAGGAAATCAAGTGAATGGACCTTCCATCGTGATTTTTGACTTGAAGACCGATCAGCTGATCCATCGCTACCAATGCAAGGCTGGTGATATGAAGGAAGACTCTTTCTTTGCTAACATTGTAAGTAAACAACAATTTCATGGACAGTAGTGCACCAAGACGACCTATGTGAAGCAAGCATCTCTCGTCCTTTTCGATGAATAGCGCAAGCGTAACAAAAAAAAACTTCTTTGGACCTTTTTTTTATTTGTGATGGGTTTGCTTTTGACTCTAGTCTAGATCAGAGATACCTTCTTTGTATATACTTAAATTTATAGACATACAGACTTGACCGCTGTTAACGGCTTCATTGACTTCGAAAACTTACAATACCTTGGCAGGATATTCAATATAATCCCTGATACAGACCAGTTAAACTAGTTTAGAAACTAACAAGGATACAACGTAATTGTTTTGCGGTCTTGATATTTCATTTTACTTTTTGTACCCATTTCAGATTGTTGACGTAAACAAGGACACCTGTGATGACGCATACGCGTATATCCCTGACTTGGGTGGCTATGGAGTAGTGGTGTACAGTCTCAAACAAGACGACTCTTGGAGGATTTCCCATCACTACTTCCACTTTGAACCTCTCGCTGGGTCTTACAATGTGAGCGGTATTGAGTTCCAGTGGACCGATGGCGTGTTTGCATTAGCTCTTTCTGAACCTAGAGAGGACGGGTTCGTACTTTATTTTACCTAACTATTCGTTTTAGGAATTAGTCACATTATGCGGCAAAACTAGAGCCAAGCCAAGAATGTTTTTTCATTTTCGTAGCAACGGCGTAGACCCTCTACGAAAAGTCAGCTAAGGAGAGCAGAGACCACTAGATTGCTCAGCAAGTTGATATACCTTAGTTATTTACCAGTAGGTAGTTTGAATCTGAACATGTTATCCTTCTTATATTGAAGAATATATTCGACAAACTGTGTTTTTTGTACCTATCTAATGGCAGTTTGGAAAGAATGAGGTATGGGTGCATTTTCAAAAAATTTAAGTAATACTTATCAGCTTAATTATCTACATTTTATTATCAAGAGTCATAATTATCCTGTGTAATTATCGTAAAGTACCAATAAAAATAGCAACAACACAATATGTGACGCTCGACATTGACCCCAAAATTAATAAAAGCTCTTGCATCCAAGGTCGAGCGAACGGTACTCCGAAAACATGTCTAGTACCTAATTATGATTTTTAGCATTGTCTGTCGAAGTTGCGAAATATTTAGTTCACAATATTGTTTTATTTCAGGTATAGGACAATGTTCTTCCACGCATTCTCGAGCACCAAGGAGTTCTGTGTATCCACGGAGTTGCTACGCAACTACAAGAGTATCGACAAGATCGAAGCGTTCCACGACTTCAAGGTTTGAATGCTAACTATTATGTCCCACGCTTACTTTGAATTATAAATTATTTATCAGTTACAACGAAACAATTCCATCACGTTGAATCTACATTATATGCGTAAATAGATACCATCATGTGTGTACATAGAAAGTTTATTCACATCAAGTATTGTTTTGACATTGTTTGATATGGCTTATCTTCAACATCATCTGCCTAGCCTTTTCCCTACTATATTGGGGTCGGCTTCCAGTCAAATCGGATTCAGCTGAATAACAGGATTTTACGAGGAGCGGCTGCTTATCAGACCTTCACAACCCATTAACTAGGTAATACGGCAGTTCTTGGCAAGACTGGTGTCAGATTTACTGGCTAATGACATTCGACAGCCAGGACCAACGGCTTAACGTGCTTTCCGAGGCACGGAGGAAACTCGGTATGTTAAGATGGTCACCCATCCGCAGACCAACCTTGGCAAACATTGCTTAACCTTAAAGATCGATTCGTGCGGCTAGTATTCTTTAGCCACGAGCTCCTCATGGCTTGTCTTCAACACTCGTTCGTAAATAAAATATTCAGAAATGTATCATTATTATTCCTTTTTTCTGTGTTACAGCTCTTAGGTGATAGAGGTGAAGGTACACAGTCGGCTGCCAGCTACTATGATCCCAAGACACATGTACTATTCTATACACAGGTAAACATATTTTTTTTACTCACCTCACCTCGATTTATCGGCCCATGGTTTCGCCATGGGCCGATAAATCGAGGTGAGGATAATGGCATCAAGCCATTAAAGAACAGTGAATAGAAAGGAGGAATTCGTTTGCATATGCGAAGATTATACGTCCGCACTACCTCAATAAGCACATTCAATAATAACCTTCGTTATAACAATAATACCGAATGGCGAACCTTCGCCACGGTTGACATTCTTTCTATATTTACTTTATCTTGCTATACAAAGGCACGTAGCCCACAACCTTCGCCCAGTAAACACCAACAATGGAATCTATTGATAAAAAGTTTATAGAAAAAAGAAGTTTGAACAAAGTTTATTTCCTATGCTTATTATATATGTCTATTCATTGACAATGCATCGCCTTTGCGTGCTTAAAAGACAGCATCAGCAACAAAATTCAAAATACATACTTAGTAGCCAGCCTCCTCGAAAATAAAGCATCCGAGGGTTCGATGCACCTTGGGTTTTATACCAGCGAAGAAGACTATTCGTAGATTTCAATCAATGAAGTTTTGGTTTGCACTTTATAAAGCTTCCGTGTATCTTGCAACAGGTGAACCGCGATGGAGTAGCATGCTGGAACACCAACAAGCCCTACACTCCTGACAACAACCCTCTCATCATCACCGACCCCGAATTATTCGAATTCCCTAACGATATGAAGGTAAGCAAAAAAAAAATAGGTTCCGTACGTTCGAATGAAACAGCGCGGAACCATTATTTATAAGATCAGCTGTGTGTCTGTCTGTCCGTTTATCACAGCCATTATTTCCGAAACAACTGAATCGATTGAGTTGCCAATGTTCACGATGTTTCCAAGTGTTTTATGATATAATAGTTTCTTCAATTTTCTGTTTGAATTTCAGATTGATGATGAAAGTACCTTGTGGGTCCTTACAGACAAACTGGCTCGTTTCCTCTACAGGACGATAGACCCCAATGTGGTCAACTACAGGATATTCAGCATTGACACTACCAAGGCTATTGAAGGAACTGCTTGTCAATAACTTTAGCTTTGGTCGAGATTAAAAAAAAAAATGTTTTTCAGTATTTAGGTCTCTCGGATCTACGCGTCCTAAAATATTTATATTTAAACTTGTTGGAAATGGCATAAAGCTTAGATACATATTTATTTTCGATAGTGTTTTGTATTGTTTTCTACTAAAAAAAAATTAAGTTTAGTACAACTTATCTCGTTTATTGTTTTGATGGTTTAATAAAAACAAAAGTGAGAAGTTTGTCTATGTCTTCATATAGTCTACAGATTTATATTTTCAAGTTGTCACTATCTTTTATAACATTCCACAAGTATTGTTATATCCACCTTAAAACAGTTTGATTGAGATTGTTATTGCAATACTTAATATTATATTTACCTACCGCTTTGTACTCATATTATGTTACTAACTGAATCGTTTGTTTGTATTGTTACTGATAATAATTTAGATAATATTGTAAAATATGTTCAAGAACTCTTTTACTATTTAATAATGATGATGCAATGAAAACAATATGAAAATGAAGTTAAATTGCGTATTTTGTTGGCTTTTTACTTATTTTTTTATTCGCACCAGGTAATACTTAGCTAACAACAGCTTAAAAATGTGCAGAAACTTTAATGATTGGCGCGTTAGTGGTCACACAATCTCTTGCTGATCTCAGACAGAAATTAAAGCAAAAAAAAACACGATAACTTTTACTGTCTTTATTGTTACTTGTTTTTTTATTGGAACCTAATGAAATTTAAACAGGCCTATATTGATTCCACAGGCAGACGTGGACCGGATTTCTTTAATTGTAAAAGTGATAAATATCTCACAATTCGAAATGCACGTTCCTCCGATTTAAATTCTTTGCTGTTTATTCAAGAAATATATATTTCCTAATTTATTCTCAAGTATCGCTTAAATTAAAATAAAATAACCATACTGTATCCGATATGTACTGTAAAAACTTTGCTACTTATTGTTTTTATTAGTTGTAGTACGATAAGAGTACAAATTATGTAACTCCTAAGGTCATTAGCATTAAAGCGATTAAATATATAAATAACGAATGACTTCTTTTAATAATGAGTACAGATTTGCTTTTTCAGTTTTTCAGGTTTACCCAGAGAACACGATTTGTTTTTGTGGATATCAGTAATCATTGTTGAGTCATTATGATTAACTGCATCCACGTGATTAGTATTTATAGTATTTATGATCGCAGAACCAATTTGATTTCAGGTTGATTTATTTAAATGATTGCAATTGATCGCACTGGCAAACTTCAAGGCGCGCTTATTACACAGTATTATAAATAATAGGTCTTTACCTATGAAATTGCCGTTTTGTGTGAAAAAATTTAAACGAATTTTTTTAATGTATTTTTATTTGTATTAATCGAAGTAATCACCCATGCAATCAATGCATCTTTGCCAACGCAGTGGCAGTTTATTGATGCCCTTCTTAAAGAAATCAGCTGGACGGGAGGCAACAAATTCTTCAAAGGCATTTTGTACTGCCTCTCGGGTATTGAATTTTTTTCCCGCCAAGAAGTTATCCAAATTCTGGAAAAAGTAGTAGTCTGTAGGCGCAAGGTCTGGTGAGTAGGGCGGATGACGGAGAGCTTCCAACCCCAGTTCTTGCAACTTGGAGACCGTCTGCTGTGCAGTATGAGGTCGCGCGTTGTCGTGCAGGAGCAGCGGAGACGAGCGTTTGACCAATGCTGGTTGGAGATGTGCCAGCTTCTCCATCATTGTGTACAGTTCTTCACAGTAAACATCTGCAGTAATGCTCACCTCGTTTGGTAAGAAGCTGTGATGAATCACACCGGCGCTAGACCACCAAACAGTGACCATCACTTTTCTAGGGGTAAGTTTTCGTTTAGGGCATTGTTTAGGTGCTGAACCAGGATCCAACCAACTTGCTGAGCGCTTGCGGTTATCAAACAGAATCCATTTTTCATCGCAGGTAACAATACGGTTCAAAATTCCTTCATTTGTGTGTCTGTTGAGCAGTGCAAGGCACGTCTCGACGCGTACTTCGCGCTGGCGATCATTGAGTTCGTGGGGCACCCATTTGTCAAGCTTTTTTACCTTGCCAATTTGACGCAAATGGACCAATATTGTTTTGACGCTAACGTCGAAAGCTGCTGCTAATTCAGCCATAGATTGTGTATTATCAGCTTCCACAATCGCCTTTAATTCGTCATTGTCGACCAAAGTCTTCGGACGACCGCGAGGTTCATTTTCCAGGTCGAAATTTCCGGAACGGAAACGAGCAAACCAATAACAGGTGGTGCGTTGGTTTGTAGTGTTAGCTCCGTAAACGTCGTTGATGTTGCGTGCCGCTTGTGCCGCGTTGCTGCCACGACGGTATTCATATTCCATAATTACTCGAATTTTTAACGTATCCATGATGACGAAAAAGATTGAAATGCGATGAAAATGTAACACTAATCAATAAACAAATGACTACTTTTGGAAAAAAAAACCATGTTTTTAAAATAAAATTAATTTGAAATTAGAATTCTTAGCCAAACAAAAATTATTTTGATTTGAAATGGCCAGTACTGCAGAACGGCAATTTCATAGGTAAAGACCTAATATGTATGATAGTCTGTAAGGTTATGGGTCTCTGTTACCTGATTTAAATGATATATTATTATTATTCCATTTATTCATTAAAATACATACAAATTTGCATTTTATAATATTTGGCTCTTGGCAATTATGTCATCGGCACAATGACTGCTGTGTTCACATCCCGCATGTCGACAACCTCGCGAGCCAAGTCAAGATACTTCGTTTGTTATATATATCGTATAGTACGGTACTGCCAATTCCACAAGATTATATTTAAGAGCAAGTTGCTGGTGGATAATCGTAGCTACAAGGTTGTGCCTGTGCAAATAGTCTCCGTTAGCATGACTAGAACTACAGGAAATAATGTGACGGATGGAATCCCGGGCCGGTGACAAGCCCGACATATGTCGACCGTACCGTCCTTCACAATATATTTCCGGTAGTTGTTCATCATCATAATTTCGTCCATATTTTTTTTTTTACTATTTATAAGCACGCGTTTGACCATGGTGATGGTAAGCGATGATGTAGTCGAAGATGGAGCACGCTTGCCTAGAAGTAACCTATTCACTCTTGACTTAAAGACTGCCAGGTTGTACCTAACAGGAATCGCATTATGAATGTATTCCCAAAAGGTTTTGTTCGTATGGGTGGGATGTCCACCATGTACCGTTGGCGCATCGCCGTTCGTCTTGTGATCCGATGATGGAACGGGCTTGGCGGAATTAAATTATGCAATTCCGTCGCATATTAAACAGACAAAGCCTTCGGTTTCCCCTAAGAGGTCATCAAAACTCAGCCAGGTTACGGACGCTAAGAAGTCTACATCGGGCCCATGTAGGACCCGATAAAAGCGTCCGTGAAGCTCCTTGCTCTGCCATACCTCCCTGCGGTCATAAGTATCTAATATCGGTTTGCGCCAGTTCTCGTTAGCCAAGGAGAGCGCGGTAAGGCCTTTGTCCACCGCTACCACATCTCGATGCATACCCACGTCGGCTTCTAGGAAGTACTCCCTAAGGCTGCATACCTCGCGGTTGTGCAGGGTCTTAAGCATTTAAGCCACGACCCCGCCTTTCCGTGGGATATACAGCCTCATCACCGATGACCGTGGGTGATGCATCCGATTTGCGGTAAGCGGTGAGCGTACCCTCCTATCCGGGGTATCAAGTTTCGTCAAATTTGGGTATGCCGAAAGAGTACATCAAAACCGGCATGACCCAACCGTTGAAGGCTCGCACCTTGTTTCCGCCTGATAAAAGAATGTTAAGTACTTTGTTCAGGCGGCCAAAGAAGCTCCTACAACGATTGTTTCATATCAACAGCATTGATGCTTAACGCTTCCGGCATACCCATATACTTGTAAGTTTCGGATGAGGAGAGGGGAGGGACTAAGTTGTATGGAATCCGAGAGTTGGGTTCCCACGGATTCCATAATTTCCTCTCGCTTTACATGCATGCCACATTTGTACAAACCAAATTCCATCCTGATGGCGCTACTGAAGTTTTCTGTTACTTTCAGTAGCTTCATCAGTTGCTAGTTGTTAGGAGCAAAGAGTTTCACGTCCTCCATTTAAAGGAGATGCGAAATGACCTGACCACCTCTTCTCAACCGGTAACCTTGGTCCGAACCCTTCAGCAATGTACTGAGATGGTTGAGAGCCAGAAAAAACCACACTAGACTCAGATTGTCACCCTGAAATATGCCACGCTCGATCCTTATCGGTTCGCTGTTTGCCTGGGTCTGTCGAGATCCTGAATAGTAAAGGACCGTCCTCCACTGCCCCATACACAACATCAGGAAGGTGCGTAGAACTGCATCAACTTTGTACAGCTCCAGCACTCTCATGAGCCATGTATGCACTGAGTCGTAGGCCTTCTTATAGTCTATCCAGCATGTCGACAGATCCCTTCGGGAACGACGCTGGCTAATGGCTATGTCGATGAGGAGTAGCTCCTTAGTACCGCGGGACCCGTTCCTACATCCATTCTGAGAAGCAGACATTATTAAATTACAATCAATATGAAGGTTAATCTTTGCTCTCAAAATGGATGTAAGAACTTTATAGACCGTCGGTAAACACGTGATCGGTCTATATTTTTTTATTTATCGAGCAGGTAGATTGTTCCTGTGGTTAGGAATTGGGGCAGCGACTCTGACTGAGCAGACTGGAATTGAGATGCCAAGCAAACGTGCGCTTTTTTGGACCATTTAATCCAAAAGCTGTGCAGCTAGTCCGGTCCTGAAGATTTCCATTTAGGCAACGGATGGACTGCACGAGCAACATCTTAGGGGCTGATGGTAATTGCCCCCATTTCTGGCAATCCTCAAACCTCCCGAGTCCAATCGCCCCCGGTATGACTGAAAGGCACCGACCAGATACTGCGCTAGAGTTAAGCGCGTATCAGTTACACCTTGGTCCGGTGGCTCCCAAGCCCTATAAACCCACCTCTCATTGCTTTGGAATGTGCGATTCTGAGTGTATCGCTCCACTCGCCGCTTGTACCGACGTATACGGTTTGCCCATGCATAGACTTTCTGCTTCAGGAAGTCGATACGCTCTGTGACGCGGGTCAGATAATCCCGAGGACTAATATTAGTCCCCCAGAACGCCCGCCTCACAAAGCGCATCACTCTACGGCGAGTGTTGCCTCGTCTACCTCATCTCTCGGAAAGCATCGTCCAAAGCGCTCCTCAATCGCTCATTGCATTGGGTACTCACGGATATGGCCCCGTCATCATCATCTTCACCAAAGTAGTCGGGTTGCGGTGAAACACTTGCTCTGGGTTGTATTTGCACCGCAGCCGGTGGCGAAGTAGGTGAGACGCGGCTGCTCCGTGATTCCAGACGCAGTCTATCAAGTACGGCGTCATCTAACATACGGTTACGCTGAATAAACCGAACCTGAACCGATAATCGTTGGGCTGAAACGTTGACAGCTGGCTCAAGTACCTGAAACAAAGAGAGCATCCGACCACGGTACGCAGTCAGGTTATTTCCCCCCTCTGTAGCCTGAAAGTATGAGCGCATGACATTCTCATTAATGGCTTGAGTCCATTTCATACGCTGCACACTTCCACCGATATCGTGGACCCTGTCAGAGACCGGTGGTCGGCCTCGTCCGCGACGACGCGCAGGTGGTGGTGTCGTCGGCGGCGAGAAGTATTCGTCGCTCGAGCTCGACGCAACTGCAGGTACCGGAATCTCAGGACTCACGGCTGGCGCTGGTCCCGGCGGCTGCGAGGCGGAGCTGAGAGACGAACCCAAAGATAGTGTTGGTGCGGATGTATTCTTGTCCGGCTTCTCGTCAGCATTGATTTGTTATATTTGTGTTTCCGTTCCAATTTAACAAGTATATGACTGGTATTGTGGTTTTTTAGAATTATCCAAGATTTTATACATTTTAAACTTGGTTTTAATTTTAATTAAAATAAAAAAATCGGGATGAAAATTTTTCCTGTCAGTCAAGTTGACAGCCGGACCACAGATTATTATTATTATAAATCCCGATCTAGGGTGGTGTAATAAGAGTTAAGGAGTTAGTGACCCTAATAAGTTTAACCGGAGCGGCCCGGTCTAGTTAGCTCCCTAACTCTCTTACTACCGGGCAGTGTAATAGCGTTTAGGGCGTAAGGGAGCAGTGTTGCCAACACCAATTTAATAAATTCTCCGAAAATCCAAGTAAATTTCCCCACATTGGGGGCAAAAGATCTACAGATTTCCCACAAATTCGACAGCTAGAATAATATCAGAAGAATTAACTCGATATTAAGAATACCCGCATTTTTCCCACATCTTGCCCATCCCCAATAAATTCCCAATTAACTTGTAATTCCCCAAATTCAAATGTTGGCAACGCTGGGTCACTTCAAATAATGTATTATTAAAACTCTACTTTTCACACCTACTGCGAGATAATTGTTCGCAAGTCATGAAGAGCGATGGGTTCCCGTCGGTTTCAAAGTTGAGTTCCAAATTCAAATCACATTATTGACCTCCGGGCAATAATATTGTACTAAATTACATTTTGCAATAATGACTAACTTTAGATTAAGTTTGCATGACATACTACTCTGTCAAGAAAGTACCGGGAAAAGATCAATAATACACAAAATGTCTGTTATTTATCCAAGTTTATTTTATCACCTTCAAAGTATGCTCCTTTAGAAACGATACACTTGCGCCAACGAATAATCCATTCATCAAAACATTTTTTAAACGCTGCTTCCGGAATTGAGTTCAGTTCTCGCCGCGAATTCTCCTTTATGTCTTCTATCGATTGAAAACGGGTGCCACGAAGTGGTAATTTGAGTTTAGGAAAAAGAAAAAAGTCAGCAGGAGCCATATCTGGTGAATATGGTGGTTGCTGGATGGTATTTGTTGAGTGTTTGGTTAAAAATTCGTTCACAATGATAGCCTTGTGCGAAGGCGCATTGTCGTGGTGCAAAATCCAAGAATTTTCTTTCCACAAATCTGGCCTTTTTCGTCGAATTTGCTCTCTTAAACGCCGCATAACGCTCAAATAATATTCTTTATTTACCGTTAGACCTTCCGGTAAGAATTCAGAGTGCACAACACCGCGATAGTCAAAGAAAACAGTCAACATGACTTGGACTTTTGATCGACTTTGGCGTGGTTTTTTCGGTTTCGGTTCAGTTGGAAGGCGCCACTCCGAAGCTTGTTGACTAGTTTGCATGTCAAACTCGTAAACCCACGTCTCGTCACCAGTAACAATGCGTTTCATGAATGTTGGGTCCGAACTGACTCGTTCTAGCATGTCCTCAGCGACTTTCATGCGATTGAGTTTCTGGAGAAAATTCAGATCTTTTGGGACTAGCCGAGCAGCAACATGTTTCATACCCAAATGATTAGATAAAATGGTACGGATCGACTCGTGAGATACAGAAAGTTCGGCGGCTATCTCTCTCAGAGTTGAATGGGGATTTTCAGTCACTATTTCCTTCACTTTTGCGATGTTAACTTCAGTTGCAGACGTTGACGCGTTAGCCTACCAGAGCGAGGCAAATCTTCCATCACATCTCGACCGCTTTTGAACGCTTTGAACCACTCATAAGCACGAGTTTTTGATAAAGTCGATTCACCGTAAGCCTTCTGTAACATTTTCAGTGACTCCGAACACGAAATTCCATTGGCGATGCAAAATTTAAGACAAACTCTTTGTTCGATATTTTTGTCCATTATGAAATTCGCAATACACACTATATATGATATTACTAAAACCAGCACTGTATTTAATATAAATAACAGATGCAACTCAAACTCCGCGCCAAAATGGAAAACAGTTGTGCCAATCTAACAACTACAAAAAAACAAAAATTTGAATTTGGAACCATAAACAAAACATCCATTCCCGATACTTTTTTGACTGAATGTATATTCGGCGTTTTCGTGCAGGTGGTGTGAATAATATTTTTCACGCAAACGTCAAATTATTTCAATTATTTGCCATTCAAACCTAATAAATACAATACGTGATTGTACTAAACCGCGAGCGACCCCCGTCCGCCTGCGCTGCTACGTGCTGCGAACGAAGTCAAAACGCGTTACAAATTCAAATAACATTTATATTATTGGCGGTGGGCTTTAGCAGCAGCTTCGGGCGCGCGACCTGCTCCTAGCAGTGGAGGCCGACGAGCGCCACCTCTTTTCATGGCTAGAGCACAATTTTCTCGCAGTAGGTGTGAAAAGTAGAGTATGCTCCTCAGAGATAAAGGTGTCTTAGACATGGGCTAGCTTGAATCCCTCGCTGCATTCAGGATTCTCGTATGTGTTTCGCTTCGATCGTTAGTTACACACTGGCTTTATCCCCTCGCTGCATAATCTCGTACTATAACCATCAACTATACTATAATGAAAGGAAATACCTTTTTAATTATTATTAATAATTTACTTATTAAAGACCGACAGTAAAAAAAGCAAATCAGCTCTAAGCAAGATTTACTGAAAGTTAAAAAGCATAAAGAAATAGGATTAGAAACTTGAAACTCGTTTGAACAGGTACTTTACAAGAAATAAACATAATAATATGTGATAAAATATACAGATTGATCAACAAACGGATCTCAGTGGCCATTAAGGACATTTTTGTCTCCATTTTGCTCATCAATGCAAATGACATTACCTATAGGTAGGTACATAATTATACCAGCATAAAACATATAATATCTACAGGAAGAATTGGATCATGATAATTGTTTTTTGTTTGAGATTGTGAATCAATAATTTACCTTATTTACTAAATATATTTTTAACAAAAAAATCTTTTCTGATTGACATATTAGGTAACTCGCAGTTTTCCTCAACAATAGAGGAAAATAGTTATATGTAAACAGCACGAGATTCTTAGAATTTTTAAAATTTGGTACTTACTGTCTAGTAGGTACTTATTATTTTATTTATCAATAATTTGAGCTAAGTATTTTGCCGTTCACTTTATCTTAGTCATAGAAAAAAGCCCAATAATATTAATGTCAACGCACCTACTGTTTAAATAGGGTTGTCTTGTCAGATATCAGAGATAAAATAATATAATTGAACATGATCTGAAATAAGAAACTTCTGCCTTACGAAATTAACGACTTACCTACTAAACTGGCCGTATAAAACTGTCATAAAGATGTTGATGATTACCGATCAGTGGTATTACCTTGATCTGCAACTTCTGCGAACTTAATGTCTACTTTGGGAAGGCTAGAGCTAGGCGCATGCGCACCGGAGGACTTGCCAAATTACGTAGTTGAAAGAAGTGGTACCTACCGGGTGGATGACACGATTCTGCAAGATAGAAAAAAGAGCTGTTTTCGCGTTAGAAAATGACGTAACATTAACTAACTCATTAATATGACCGATAGCGTTCTTTCCATCCTCCTTGTGGCGCGAAAAATCGAGAGTCAACCTTGTAGTAGCGGCGATAACTAGTTTATTTAGCTGTGGTGGTTTTAAGCCCCGCGCGTCGCTCGGCCGCGTCATTCACTAGTCGTGTATCGGTCGTGTTGCAGCACACTCACAGCGCTATGGCCTCCGTCAAAACTGAAAAAGTCGGCATTGTTGGCAGGTAACCAATCAATCACTTTGCATGTTTTGAATTCAATGTTAAGGTTTTATTTAGAGTGGTTGGATTTTGTGTTGTAGGCAAAAGATATTGCCTATCTAAATAGTACTTTAATTGATATTAAGGACTGAATAATACCTAATTCAAAGTTTATGTTACGGTCAATTTTATTAATTCCTAATTCCCATAAATGAAGTGACAGTAGCCTCTTATTTTCGCTTTTAAACAGTTAATATAGTAGGTACTCAATTCTCGAATAAAGTAGGTATTTGCATAGATATCTATAAGTTTAATTTCATTCACTTTAATGTAAGATATGTCTACTAGAAAACTTCATTGAAGGCTAAACCTTTACCCACTAGTAAATTCTATAGTCTATACTTATATTATAAAGCTAAAGAGTTTGTTTGTTTGGTTGAACGCGCTAATCTCAGGAACTGCTGGTTCGAATTGAAAATTTATTTTAGCGTTGTGTAGCCCATTAATCGAGGAAGGATAATCATCACGTTACGACCAATAGGAACAGAGCATTAATGAAAAGTGTGACGCAGATGAAGTTGCGCTTAATTTCAGAAAAGGAACGTAATATAAATTATTCACCACTGACTAGTCCATCGAGTAGGTCACATTCACATGGCTGTGTTCTATAGAGACTGGATTACAACAACATCAATCAGCTAAATTATTTATTTGTTAGATATTTTATTTATTTTTCAGTAGGTACAAACAATAAGTTTTCACAGGAGTTTCGTAACTTGCGGGAACAGTTTTAAAACTTAAAATAATATTGTATCAATGAGAAAAATATTGTTACGAATAAATTATGTGGGCCAACTCAAACACTTCAAATCATACGATATCAATGGAATTTAATTGTTTGATTCTGTAAGGTCAGTGTCAGATGTTCCTGTGTTATGATTTAAACACATTCTCTACTATCAACAATTCAACATATGTATAATAATTATGATACGCATGCGTCAAACATTGATTCTGCATCACGATTGGTTTATTATTCCAAAAGATATGGGACGTTATCATAAAGTTCACAAGGGTTAATTATTGCTTTAGATAAATTAATGTTATGTTCATAAACAAAACCTTGGTATGTTTTTGTCACGAGAAGAAACAAATTATGGATGAAAGTCACTGCATTGATGAGTAAATGTATGAAAATCATTTCTATTGACATTCCTGGTATACCATAGATATAGTTCTACAAGGTAGGTACCTACTATCTAGGAATTCCCTGAAAATATTTAAAACTATATAGGTTTGCTTCGATACCAATTTACTATCCTCTACTACTACTGCACTTAGGGTAATTTAAGGTTGCTACGGACTTTGTTCGAAAGCGTCACCGTGGCCCTGGAACGCAAAGGGCACTAGGAGGAACACGGATGGGTTTAAGTCAGTAAGAGTCACACTCCTATCTGCTTCACCCAGAGCGGGAGGAGTCATTTAATGATTTATTATTCTTAAAAAAAGGGTAATTTAAGGTTGCTTAAGTCGTACCACCGCCTAAGTAGTACTCCAGCAATATATGATTCCCTGTTCGATTAGTCTACAGTTAAACTATTCGATCATACGAGTAGGTAAGCAAAAACGAAATATCAACCCCCCGGATGTAGGAAGTGAAAGAAAAACAAATAAAAATAAGTTAGGTCAGCAAAATGGGTTATTCCCATTTTGCTGACCTACCTTGAAGACAATGATCTCCTCAGTGACCGTCACAGTTTCAGAGACATACTTATCCAGCACCACAAGCAGCGGGGGTGAAGTTCGTTCCTTGAGAGAGGCCATGGTAGAGCGAACAAATATGACCTTAAGCCTTGTGTCTCCCAGTGGGGTAATGATGATAATAAGAGGGCCAATTCTACTAATTTTTAAACATCTTTCGCATTCAAATGTCCGTTGAAAACTGTCAAAGTAGCTTTTATTTTCATACATTTTTGATTTTCATAGATTCGAATGCGAACGCTGTTTGAAAATGAATAGAATTGGCACTTTATCATCACTCCACTGGGAGTCAAGGATGTCAACTTCATGCCTAAGAGCTCGAGCCGATCAGTCACAGGAACAAATTTACCCCGAAAAGTAGGAGTAGGTTGAAACGACTCCTTTCTGCGGTAAAAATTCACGCCTGTGTTTTGGTGGCATTACTTTTAATACCACTTTTTGTGGCATATTTGTTCTTGTGACTAATCGGCTCGAGCTCGCATGGAGTTGAAATCCAGTCTCAACTTCTACGCTTCCTTTGAGTAGAAAGCCCAAACGGTGGCCAAAAAGCTGCGAATACTAAATAGAATGAAGCGATACTTTAGGCCTAGATATCTTTTAACGCTATACAAAGCACAAGTCCGTCCTGCATGGAGTATTGCAGTGACCTTTGGAATGGCTCAGCTAAATACCAGTTTGCCGCACTTGACTTGGTGGAAGGCAGACCTAAGAGACTCATAGGCGACGTAAAACTGGTGGCTGCCAAGCTTTAAAACGTGGCTGATCGCCGCAAGGCTACCTGATTCACGGTCTTCTACAGCTTGTACTTCGGTGAGTGTGCCCAAGAACTCCACGACCTCATCCCACCGGCCCCCTTCTACCATCGAACATCTAGACGCACTGCAGGTTACCATTCCTACCTTATTGCTATTCCAACAATTCGGAATAAGCGTTTTCAAATGTCTTTTATAATGCGCACAGCAAAGGAGTAACGTGGAACTCACTGCCTGCGTATGTATTTCTAAACGCTTACAACCCTAAATAATCTCTTCAAAGTTGGAGTGAACAGTCTGGGTAAGCCCGCTCCATCGTGGAATTTGTCTCTGTCATCTATGACCTAGACTAGAGTCATGAGCGACAACATAAAAATACAGTAGATATATATCTATATATCCCTTAGGAGCCCGGGGTTACAACTTAAGCAACCTTACCTAGCGAGTACCTGAAGTCTGTCTTTTAATCTCGGAGGCTAAATTGACAAATACAAATGGCAAACTGACATATATTTCAATAGCATTTAAGTCAGTTTTGACATTTTTACTCGTCAGTTTAGAGATAGAGCTCCGAGATTAAAAAACAGACTATAAGTATAATTTACTAACTCGTCTACTACACTTGTCGGCATTGAAAGTTTTGATTGCAAAACATTTCTCGACAACAGCAAATGTTCACTTTGATCTACATGATCACAAATGTTAGGAACTTTCACTACGTTCATATGATATTGGCCTTATGATTTGCTTCTAATTTTCCAGCGGCCTAATCGGAAGATCATGGGCCATGCTGTTCGCGTCTGTGGGCTACCAAGTGACGATCTTCGATATCGTCCCTCAGCAGGTCACCGATGCCCTCGCTGACATCAAGGTTCAGCTGACGACCCTCCAGAGGGATGGCCTGCTGCGTGGCAAGCTGAATGCTGACCAACAGTTCAAGTGCATCAAAGGTTGGTCTTGCTTTTGAACCTTAGGATTATATAACATACCTAAATTCAATCGACAGCGCAGAACGTTTTGAAAGTTTCAAAGTTCTTATATGAACATGCACGGAAGAATGTCTTTGTTTGGATTTTGAACTGCAAAAACATTAAAACATTAGCAAAAGTTATGACTCAAAGTAAACAAAGAATAATTGAATACCTTCATTCAAAAATCAAACTTCATCTATAAATAAATGAACAAGCAAGGAGAACATATTTATTCAGCGCTTAACTTTCACTGAATCGTTTATAATTTATATACAAACAGGCTAACTATACCTAATTAAAATCACTATAAACATTGATTATAATAAAGCCATAATAACGTCTACGAGGCATTACTGCATTTCCTTCCACAAAAATCAATAAGTGCATCAACCGTACAATTTAACTGTTTGGTAAAAAAACTTTTCCAACTCTTTGATTCAGAAGATGCGAATGATTAAATCATGTTTTGTTTAATTTTTACGAGGGGCGTGACTTCTTACATAATGTTTGTTTTTATTAAACAAATTAAATAGGTGGTTCTTATCAGCGATATGTATATTTATTTGTTCAATAAGTAGGTAACCTAACCCATCACTTCTAATTTCATGAGTCGCTGGCACGGCAGTAAATCAGTAGTTGTGTTGTTTTATATTATTATCCATATTTGATTGGAATAATTGTACTTAATTGATTAATTTATTGAATTCTGTTGTTTTCGTGTTATGATAAAATTTATTTGTACCCGTAAACTGTAATGTCCGAAGTGTTTGCTTGTCTGTGTTTGCTTTGTGTTGCGCCTACGTGTTTATATCCTAGGTAGCGTGTAACTACGAAGCATGTTCTACGCTATGCACACCACCTAACACATGGGTATGCCTGACACTTACACCTAACGTGAAAACACTATCTTAGGTTCGAAACAACTATGCAAACACCTAATATTTATTTCCTAATAATATTAATGCTTTGTTAGTTCAGTAGACGCCACAGCAGATACGCAATAAAATTGTGCAATCTACTCTTGATAGATAACATCTGTTAAAGGGCATTGTTTTAGAACTATGGGACGCTGTGTTAAATTAGAACCGGGAAATAATTTAATTAATAAAATCGATAATAATGGCTATTGTACTATTTGTGCGATTAACTTTTTCCTGTTCGTTTCCTGCTGGAGTGCCTGATAACGAAACAAGGGACGGGTATTTATCGATTCCAGAGTGCTATCAACTATTACATTGATTTAGAATGCTTATCAGAACGATAGGACGTTATTCTAGTAGGTACTTTAATTTGTCAAGAGGCTGTATACTATTCTTCAGATAGGTTAAGGTTAAGTTGTTTCAACATCATAAACATTTGAAATATTGTTGATTGATAAAAGCAATTTCGAAATTGTAGCATGATAATAACAGAAGTAACGCATTAATGACCGGATTTGTATTAATATTTTATTGAGTGTGCGTGTTTTTGAATGATTGAGTTTAACATTTAAATATCTTCATTTCAGGAACTTCGGATTTGGCAACAGTAGTCAAAGGCGCCGTTTTCGTACAAGAATGTGTTCCAGAGAGCCTGGAGTTGAAGAAGAAGGTGTACTCAGACCTCGACAAAGTAGTGGATGACAAAACCATCCTGTCCAGTTCTACGAGCACCACGTTGCCGTCTTTGTTCTCTGAGCAGATGAAGCACAAGGCTCAGGTAATTGGACTTTCATAAATGTCATACAGACTAATACAGAGCTTTTTGGCTATCGAGGTCTTGAACATGACAGTCATGTAATCCCTGCTACTTTGTTGAAGAACCTAGTAACTAATAAGCCGGTCTGTTCTAGCATACCTAATCTCACGGTGGAAGTTTCCGTGAAGTGTACTTAAAGTGAGCTGTCAATCCACCCAGGGTTCAAAAATCTAATCAAGATCTCACTTCATCTAAGTTTCCACGAAGTGATGTTTGCAGAATAGCACGACAGAATATAAGTAGAAACTTAAAATAGTGTAGCGTCAAAATAAGGTAAAGGTCAAAATAGTGTGTGAGACCTTTTTGATCTTCTTGGAAGGTGTTAGGTTCTTAAGCTTTCGAAACAGAACAGAGTGGATTGTACGGCTCTCGTGTAGGTATTTGTATGCTGTAGGTACAGTCAGACGATGAGTAGGTAGGTAAGTGCATATACGCAATAAACATACCACATTAAGGAAAATACCGAGCAAAACCTATTCTTGACACTCCACTTTCATATTACTAATTCACATTTTTTTCCTCATAAGAATAATTAAGTTCAAAAACATCTTGAAACTATAACTGTGTATCATTATTCATTACTGATCGATGCTGTGTATCTATCATTCTATGTAACTTCATACGACCTAACACCAAATTCAATGAGTTGACCATAAATATGTAAATGAATAAACGAAAAATAAATAAATGATTCCATCTTTTCATATAATTCCAAGGTCATCGTGTCCCACCCAGTCAACCCTCCGTACTACGTGCCCCTGGTAGAGATCGTCCCCGCCCCCTGGACCAGGAAGGACGTTTGCGAGAAGACGAGGGAAATCATGCTGGAGATCGGTCAGGAGCCAGTCTCTCTGAGCCGCGAGATCGACGGATTTGTGCTCAATCGTATTCAGTGAGTATGGCGAAAAGGGCAAAAATGCTTTGTGGACAACACGTCATAACGTCCCTTCGGTTATTATTCGTAGGTACCTATGTTACGATAAATAATATCGACGAGAGGGATCCTACTATAATATATAACCCTTTGAAACAATGGTAAAGACGTTGAAATTATTTGGAAAATAATATGTAGTTTTGAGAGTACCTACCTAATATATGAGTAATAATTATTGATATGTGTGGGACAATAAAATTTACTGGGAATTAAAAATCGTGTATTCATAAAAATCGTCTTTTGCCAGAGATAGATTTTCCTACCTAAGAACATGTAGGAAAATCCTTTCATCACCTTCGAGGTGTATAAATAATCTATATATATAAAAGAAAGTCGTGTTAGTTACTTCACTTATAACTCAAGAACGGCTGAACCGATTTAGCTGAAAATTGGCAGGGAGGTAGTTTAGAGCCAGGAGAAGGACATAGGATACTTTTTATCCCGTAGGGTAGGTAGGGTAGGTAGGGTAGGTAGGGTAGGTAGGGTAGGTAGGGTAGGTAGGGTAGGTAGGGTAGGTAGGGTAGGTAGGGTAGGTAGGGTAGGTAGGGTAGGTAGGGTAGGTAGGGTAGGTAGGGTAGGTAGGGTAGGTAGGGTAGGTAGGGTAGGTAGGGTAGGTAGGGTAGGTAGGGTAGGTAGGGTAGGTAGGGTAGGTAGGGTAGGTAGGGTAGGTAGGGTAGGTAGGGTAGGTAGGGTAGGTAGGGTAGGTAGGGTAGGTAGGGTAGGTAGGGTAGGTAGGGTAGGTAGGGTAGGTAGGGTAGGTAGGGTAGGTAGGGTAGGTAGGGTAGGTAGGGTAGGTAGGGTAGGTAGGGTAGGTAGGGTAGGTAGGGTAGGTAGGGTAGGTAGGGTAGGTAGGGTAGGTAGGGTAGGTAGGGTAGGTAGGGTAGGTAGGGTAGGTAGGGTAGGTAGGGTAGGTAGGGTAGGTAGGGTAGGTAGGGTAGGTAGGGTAGGTAGGGTAGGTAGGGTAGGTAGGGTAGGTAGGGTAGGTAGGGTAGGTAGGGTAGGTTGATGGACGGGAGCGAAGCCGCGCGGGTCAACTAGTTATTTATAAGTAGAAGTAAATGTTCGTTTTTTAAAGTCATCCATAGTGAATTGATTGAAAATAACTTTTTACAGGTATGCAATTCTGGATGAGGTCTGGCGCCTGGTCGACAACAAAATAGTCAATGTAGAAGACATTGACAAAGTCATCTCAGAAGGTCTCGGCATGAGATACGCTTTCCTCGGATCTCTGGAAACTGCGCACTTGAATGCTGAAGGCATGAAGTCCTACATCGAAAGGTTTGTACATATTTTGTAAATAAAGCTGAAAGTTCGCAAGTAGCCAAATTATGCTAAAAGAGCGAAAAAAAATTTGGCAAGTGAACCAAACAATGGCGTTACGTCATACTTACGTGTTAATGTGTCGTTGCATCATGCAGTAATAAAATTAACAAACTAATTTATTTAGAAGTTCATTCTTCCCGTTTGACTAAAAGTTAATATTCATAACTAAAGTATTTTTAAACTCTTTAGATACGGAGAGACCATCTATAACGTCAGCAACACTATGGGAGAGATTCCACGAATGACCACAAGCAAGAGCGCCGACACGATCTGCGAACAACTGAACAAAATGGTGCCCTTGGACAAATTGCAGGAGAGACGCGCCTGGCGTGATGCCTGCCTCACTCGTCTGGCTCTCCTCAAGAAAGAGATGAATGAACAGAAAGTTAAATACTAGAACTGAATTACGAATACCTACTTTTCGAAAATCATGCATAATTAAAGTTTTAAATACCTACTGTACTAGGTACTATGGTAAACTAGGTACCTACCTGTACCTACGTACTGCATGAAATGCATTCTATCATGTTAAGCCAACATTAAGGAATGTTAAGGAATTTGACTTTACATCTTTGTTATTTATTATGTACCAAATAATAATTATATTCTTTGATGTGTATACACTATTCACTTACCCAGATGTGTTTGAATTAATTATATCCTATCTTCCTAGGTACCTTCTCTTGAAAATACAATTTTATTTTAAACATTACAACTAGTGATTCTATATTCTGTGCAGTAGGCACATCGATTTGAACTTACCGCGAAATTGTATTTTTTTTTTCGGAAATATGAAGTAAACAAAATAAATTCAAATTGACGCCTGGGTATTTAAGTTACAGTCCTACCAAAGAGGACGGCACCGTCGATTCAGTGTTGCTAATTAATATAAGTTGCCCAAAATTGAGTATGTTTTCAAGAAGGAAATTTCACATTAGACATAATCGTTTATAAAGAATTGACGTCACGGTTGGCGCAGTGGTTGAGCAATTGACTGCTGCGCTGCGTGTCGCGGGTTCGATTCCCGCGCGGAACAAATATTTGTATGGCCTACAGATAGTTGTTCCAGGTCTGGCTGTTTGCGTATGTGTGATTATATGTCTGTAAACGCACCCACGATACAGGAGAAATACCTAAAAAAAAAAGAAAACAGTTTTTACAAATTAAAAACAATGATACTTATTACTATATAATAAAATTAATAAAAAGAATTTGATAATTTACAGTTACGTAGGGTACGCTAACAGTTTAGTCAACAGTGCAACTTTTCTTTTCATTGTGCTCCATATGAGTTCAATGGGATTGAGATCACAGTGATAAGGTGGTAAATATAAGCATTTGTGTCTATTATCTTCTAAAATTGTTTCAATCTCATACACAGGTTCAGGCTTGTTTCTCTTAATTATTTCTAAAAGCTAAGGTTTTGTCCTCTCCATAAATTAATAAAAATAGTAAATTTACCTTATGACGTTATAACACAGCATCCAAAATAATACAGTGCGTGCGCTCTTTATGTTGCGTAACTGGGCAGACTGGCACTGGGTAATGAACGGGACAGACACTATAGGGCGTGGGGTGGAGGGTAAGATAAGCAAAACAAAAGAAACTGGACAAAAGGAAACCAGGGTAGCGGGCATTGAACATATCATTGACATAAGAATTAATAATGTAGTGTTTTCGAAAGTTTCAATGAAGTAACTAATTACTCCTTTTTTGAAATCTCTAAAGATGAAAAATGCTTGTCATTAATCTTTAAAATAACCATTCATTTTGCAATATAAATAAACATCATTTCATTTTGAGTCACTTTGTGTAAATATCAAATAAAAATGGGTAAAAATGAGTATTTACTCATTTTGGATAAAATACTCGAGTATTTATCTTCTGGGTATTTATCCGCCACCCATTTCTAGTTATATGTTGATTAAAGTTTGATTCGCAGGCGTAAGAATTATGTATTTTAAACAGGTTTGTTTTGGTTTAAATGGTTCAATCCAGACCAAAATATTTTTTGTGAATTAAAGAACAGACTATTTATAATCGACTATCCAACTCAAAGAGATCTTTGAGTGGTGGCAACACTTCCACATGAACTTCAAATTCCATAAACAATTATATACAAAAAAGTTTTATCTGTGGTTCTTGTCTAATGGAGCATTTGCGCGATCGTTCATAATTTTATTTACCATCAAATTGTAATACAATACAAACAAAAAGAGTCTAATTTTTATATGGTTATTTGTCCACATTAAATTGTGTAAATTTTGAGATATGTGTTATTTAAATAAGTAAATTTATTTTGATATAGCCTTCATGATCTCATGACAAAAGGCCTTGCAGTACGCATAGATTTACAAATGTGTTGTTTTGATAGATAATGGATCCAAGAATGTGTAGAAAAATCAGTAGTAGTGAAAGTCTTCCAGATGCGGACAATGTGGAATATGAGGTACAAAACATCATTGCACCGCAGGAGAGCGACGATAATTTCATGTTGGACGGTAGTCCCGAGCCGCACTCCGTGACATGGCTAGACAACGATGAAATAGATGAATTAGATCTTAATTTAGACCAAACTAATCTATGTTTTCATAGAGTCGATAGCGCAGATATAATTTATAGAAGCAAGAAGAAAAAATGCAAAATGGTAGGAAAATATGTGATGGGGGATGTGCTGGGCGAAGGCTCATACGGCAAAGTGAAAGAGATGCTGGACTCTGAGTCGCTGTGCAGGAGAGCTGTCAAAATATTGAAAAAGAGAAAACTTAGAAGAATACCCAATGGTGAACAGAATGTACAGAGAGAGATACAATTGTTGCGAATTCTTAGACACAAAAATGTGATAGAACTAGTCGATGTTATGTATAATGATGAGAAACAGAAGATGTACCTTGTGATGGAGTTCTGTGTTGGAGTGCTCCAGGTAAGTGTAACCTACCTAACATTTATTGTATAAACCTATGTTCAATATGTTACACATTTTGCTGTTTCTTTTGGCCTACTATTTACTCCATCTTAGTACAAGAAATCATTAATGTTAATGAGGTGCTAAGGACTTAATACACTAGACTGATAACAGCATTCATACAACATAGTTGCATTGCTCTGTTTATGTCAACTTTATTTGACAGTTAGCTCTGCTTGACTAGATAATTTAGTGAGATTACTGTGACCTTCCAAGGTCTAGAGCATTTAGCTTATTTATATTGTGGCACACATTGTTGATTACAAAAACTAGCAAAGATAAAAAAAATAGGAACCATTAAACTTTAATAAATGTTAAATGAAAACATTTCTGTACTTAGTAAATAACATGTTATTACTCCACACCTACTACTATATTTATGCAGCTATACAAGAATATTGCAGCATTATTTAAAAAAAAGAACAAAAATAAGTTGTTTATTTATATACTGATCAGCAGATTCTAAATTCAAATTCTCTAGAAATTTGAATCAAGAATCTGCCATATATGGTAAGTTTCTTTTTTAATAAATACTCATATTAATCATGGTATTATTGTGCAGGACATGTTAGAAGGGAGTCCTGGCAAGAAGTTCCCTCAACGGCAAGCACATGACTACTTCACTCAACTGCTGGACGGGCTAGAATACTTGCATGGTCAAGGTGTAGTACACAAGGATATCAAGCCGGGGAATTTGTTGCTGACACTGGATCAGACACTGAAAATTACTGACTTTGGTGTTGCTGAGGTAAAATAATCTTAATTTATTAGAAAATAGAAGGTATTATTAATTTCTCAATAAGATTAGATTTGGTTTGTAGAAGATAAGGTTCAATTTAGATTCAGCACTAATATTTGAAGAGCCTAATCAGAAATGCATTACTTAACACTTGAACATCTAATTAGCTAAGTGCTCTGTAAATTTATCCAGTTAATTGAGTTTATGGGACAGGAACAGGAACAAAGGATATCCAAGACAAATATGAGTATCTAGTACAGCCACAAGTCCTATATTGCTGAAGAATGAATGAATCAGACTTAGACTCCAATTGCAAAACAATCTTTCTACCAAATCCTTTGAATTGTGAAGAAAATTCCTTTTCTGATGCTTCATTAGTTTGAATAGCAAAATTGAGACATTGATGAATAATTTTGGTTTGGCCAAAAATAAAGGTATTGCCAATGATTGTGTGGCATTAGACAGGATTCTGAAAAGAATCAATAGTAAACAAGCCTTGCAGACAGCTCTTGCTTTTTATAAATAAATAGCTTATGGCTGTGACTAAGCATATCCTGTTTTTTCCTGTTCCTTTATCCTATAGCCTTCTTCATGAATTTGGCTATCATATACAAAAAAATAAATCCAAATCTGACTCTCAATCTGTCTCTTCAGCTTAACTCAATATAAAGATTGAATTGATTTTGTTCACCTCAGTATTACTACACTTTTTTGAAATTAGCCTTGATAATTTGGCGATAGAAATTTAAATGAATACAAGGATTTGTTTGGAGAGGTTATTTCCAGTATTGATTTGTGATTTCTATGATTTGATTGATTGAAAGGTTTTTGGCCTTTGGCCCACTGTTAGGGCAAAGGCCTCTTCCCACACAAAGAAGGCATTGGGCATTAATCATTTCATTTATTATGGGTCTAGTTTGTGTCCCATTGCTGGGCAAAAACTTCTGGCCCATGCGTACCGGGATGGTATGCCCAAGGATTTAAATTTTTACCAAAGGACATTCAAACTTATCTAGTCCAATGTTATAAATTGATTCTGTGGCATCGAAAGGTATTTCTTGACAAGGCATTCGAGAGCGCGCTAAGGGATCAGGTCGCGGGATGTCTTGGTTTGCCGCCGGTATGCTACAGTTAGCATTCCGGCGGTGCCGCGGCATCCCGCCGCGCGATCTAAGCGGATGACCGGTGGCAAAATCCTCTGCCATTCCGTCCCGGTATGCGTAGGCCTTTAATCTTTCTCCTTCCAAGCCTCTCTGATCTGTGCGGTCTCTGGTCAAGTTCGACTGCTGTGATCAGGAGGCTAATTCTGGTACTTAAAAAACTTTAAAATTCAATTTGCACTGTCTCAGCTGCAATCAATGTCCAAAACCTGACAAAAAGTAGGAAAATTGGAGGTGTTGTTGAAGGTTTGCAACTGCGATGCGAATGCTCCTTAAAAATACACGAATTACCCCTCAGGCTGCGTTTCCGCCTGAGATTTGAGAGGACGCGCAGCGGGGTATGTGTTTGCAAGAACCTATAGAATCACTTAATTTACCTAGCCTCGCTCCACACAAGGAGTTCTATTGGTTCTTAACAAACAAATCCTTTGCTACGCATTCTCGCACATCTGTGGTGGAAACGCATCCTTAGATTGGTTGACGTCGACAGCGACTGAGATTTTAATTTGACTAATTAACTTTTTAATTACTTATTCCAGGCTTTAGACATGTTTTCTCCGGAAGACACATGTTATACAGGGCAGGGATCCCCAGCGTTTCAGCCGCCAGAGATCGCGAACGGTGCGGAACAGTTCTCCGGCGTCAAAGTCGATATCTGGAGCAGCGGAGTCACATTGTAAGTGAACGAAAATAGAACATTACCCACTAACACTGACCTTTTGTTATAGCATTGTTTCCATCACAAAGGGCACATTTATCTTTGTGACTTTACATTCAGGATTTTCATTTTGTCTTATGTTCAAAAGGCTTTTGCCCCACTGCACGCGGTCTTGCGGTCAGAGTTCCGAGTTCTGTGTTCCGCATTCACACGTGCGCACACTGCGAGCGGTATAAAAAGTAAAAAGAAGTGAGAGACAAACGTTATCTTTATGATTTGCGAGACATTTGGTTGATAGTGACATTTGGTGACTGCTAAAGAAACCGCCCAAGTGCGAGGTGGACTCGCACACGAAGGGTTCCGTACCATAAACCTTATTTTTTGTTGTTATAGCGGCAATAGAAATACACAATCTGTGAAAATTTCAGCTCTCTACCTATTATGGTTTTTGAGATACAGTCCGCTGACAGACAGACGGACGGACGGACAGCGGAGGCTTAGTAATAGGGTTCCGTTGGTTACCCTTCGGGTACGGAACCCTAATTACTGAACTCCAGTTATGTAGACCGTTTGTTGTGTATGTGTGAACGCGGAACACAGAGCCCGACCGCAGTTCTCACCGTCTTGGCGGTGTTTTTGGCCCCTAAGGGGTTGGAACCCCACTGCGATCGCGTGCAGTGGGGTCGGCGCCTAACACTTTGGTTTGAACAATTGATTGTTATAACTGAATTAGCGAGACTTTCGAGGTCACACTGCAGTTTCACACTGTAAAATATTAGAATTTTCAACCTAATATTTTTATTTCAATGTTGGCAATGATGTTAAAGAAAATTTCCTTATCACTGTTCTGAGTTCAATTTCACACCTATTGCACATTACTTTTACTTTGTTGGTAAACACAGTGATTCATGATTAATTATAAACTATTAATCATCGTCACCCCACTATCCATCACTTACTTGTTTGTCACTGCATACTTTATAAAACTTACATAAATAACCATATATCATTCTGGATCAATGTAGAATTTCCAACCAGTTCATTTACATTACTATAATTATGTGGTTAGGATTATATTACCCAGATTTACCTGTTTCACCAGTTGTTGTTATTAAATTGTATTTATTAATGTTCAATAACAATATTATATTGAATCACTAAATAGTGTAAAACAAAGTCGCTTCCCGCGTTTGTCTGTCTCTATGTATGCTTAGATCTTTTAAACTACGCAACGGATTTTGATGCAGGTTTTTTAAATAGGTAGAGTGGTTCTCGAGAAAGGTTATACGTGGGTGGATTGAAAAGTTCGCGGCCTCAGCAAGAAAACAATATAAAATATAAGCAAAAGTAATTTTATTTCTACGTAATCTCCACTTAACTCTATGCACTTCTTCCATCTGGTTTCCAACGCCTGTATGCCGGTCATAAAAAAAGTTTCTTCAAGGCCTTCAAAAAAGTCACCCACCGCAGCTTCGACCTCATTTGATGAAAATTTTTGACCTCGAAGGTGTTTTTTTAGGTTTGGGAATAAATGAAAGTCTGAAGGTGCCATATCAGGGAAATACGCGGGATGGGGCAGTAATTCAAAGCCACAATCACGAATTTGAGCCATAGATTCAACAGACGTGTGAACGCGTGCATTATCCTGATGGAACAACACTTTCTTGCTGAGTAATCCTGGCCTTTTCTCTTTGATTGTTTCACGCAAGCGACGTAAGAGGGTGCAGTAATAAGCCGAGTTTATAGTTTCACCTTTTGCAAGGTAGTCCACCATGATGACACCCTTAGCATCCCAAAAAACTGACGCCATCACCTTGCCAGCTGACAAAATTGTTTTGGCTTTTTTTGGAGTCGGTTCATCAGGTTTTTTCCACTGCTTGGATTGCTGTTTTGACTCTGGGGTGTAGTGGTGTACCCAAATTTCATCCATTGTTACAAATCTGGCCAAAAAATCTTGTGGATTAGCCTCAAACATTTCCAAACAGTCGCGAGAAATCGTGAGGCGTATTCGTTTTTGTTCGACTGAAAGCAATCTGGGTACCCACCGCGCAGAAACCTTAGAAAATCCAAGTTCATTGACTATGATATTTTGTGTTCGTTCATACGAGATGCCAATAGTGTCTGCAACCTCCCTGATGGTCAATCTCCGATCTGTCAATATCAGATCACAGATTTTCCCGATGTTTTCTTCAGTCGTAGACGTTATAGGCCGGCCAGAGCGAGGGTCATCTTCAATATTCTCTCGTCCGCGTTTAAATTCAGCAACCCACTTTTTCACAGTCGTATACGACGGAGCAGATTCCCCCAATCTTGTTGACATATCTTCGTGAATCTCTATTGGAGTTAGTTTTTTTTTAAACAGGTATTTGATGACCGCACGTTGCTCAATTTTCCATTCTTTAAAAACGCTGCACAAAGGCTCACAAAATTCAGTCTAATTTAAATACAGTTAATGCTATTGCGATAGAATTTTACAATTTGACAACCAGAGAGTAAACTAATCGAATGAGGTCAGTTACATTAAAATAGTTTAAGTATTTATGTGTTAGGCCGCGAACTTTTCAACCCACCCTCGTAATTTGTCAAGGTTTTGTATTAATTAGCTGATATATTATGAACATTATTAGTAAAGAGGTCGGAAAAAAATGATCTAAAAAATTCTTTACATCGCGTGCGCTGCGAAAACTTTTGATAATAGAACAAAACAATGTACTACAGTTTTAGATAACACATCAATACCGAAAAAGTCCGCAAAAGCATGTCTTATCTTTTATGGTTGACTCACAATAACCATTTTTATGATGTTCATATTTGGTATAAAATACTGATTCATTTGCAGAGGTGTTTTCAATAATATAGTACAAATCCTTATGTTAATAAATATGTTAGTCATCTTGAGTGTTTAATTTAGAGCAAAATTACACCATTTAATTTGGATGAATATCTTAGAAGATATCTCAAAGTTAAAGGAAGTCGCGCAACCAAATAATTATAACGGAGGTTGAGATGATGACGTTTGTCTATTGCACTTTTTATTTCAGCTGAGCCACAATAATATTAATTCTAGTAATTAGATAGTCACTTTGTTAGTTTGGGCTGAATAAACATAGTCTACAACTAAAATGCCGATCTCTAAGAACGATCGTACGAGTTAACAATACGATTTCGATGAAAATAATTCCTGTGCTCGTCTGATAATTTGCAAGCTTCGCATCGATAACTCGTGCGATCGTTAGTCAATTAGCACGACGCCTATGGGGATGGTGCGACGGTGACAAAAGCCGTACGTTTTTGTCTAAGAAGCTACGACTCAATTTACGTCCACAGATATCTCAAGTTGCTTCACTTTATTTCCTTAGTGAACAACACATCGAAATATTACCTGTACAATATTCAATACAAAAAATAAATAATTTGGACCCAAGTTATCGGGGTCAAAATCTTTGCAAATTTGCTTTAGAACATCCCGTTATTTGAAGAAACAAACGCACTCAATAACGAATCACCCTGCATAAGATTAACCATAAAAACAGAATACCACACTGTTAGGCTTATACGATGCTCACATAACACCCGAAAACATTATCCTCCTTCTCGTAAGGAGTGATATTTTTTTGACCTACCCTCACTAACTCGTCAAGTTGTTCTCAGATACAACATGACAACGGGCCGGTACCCGTTCGAGGGGGACAACGTGTACCGACTGCTGGAGTCCATCGGGCGCGGCGAGCCGGCGCCGCCGCCGGCGTCCCTGGGGCCCACGCTGGGCCTGCTGCTCACCAACATGCTGAAGAGGGACCCCGACCTCAGGCCCACCGTGCACGAGATAAGGAGGCACTCGTATGTATCTATTAATTTTGTTTGTAGGCAATACTGATACCAAAACAAACAATTCTTTCACCGATCTTTCTTTCAGAAATTTAAACTTATCGCGTGATAAAGTATATAGTGACTTTTCATCATCATCATATCAGCCGAAAGACGTCCACTGCTGGACATAGGCCTCCCTCAAGCTTCATTTGGGGGAGTTTGCCAAAATTGCCACGCTTGGCAGGCGGGTCGGCGATTGCAGTGTATGGTGTTGAGTTTTACAGAGAACGCTGCTGCCCATTCTCTGGCGAGTTCCTCTTTCGGCACCCACGAGAAGTGATGGGATGGTATTATTCTTTTACGGCACCATATGGCACCGGCCGACAACATACGGCGTACTTTTATTGCTAATAAATTATACGTTTCCTGTTGTATCTGTTCTCGTGTGAAACTGGATGATCCATCGAGTACCCCTTGAATGGGACACCAAAGTGAAAATAAAATGTCGGTAAGAGCTTGATCCCACCGAAAGGATTAACCCGTGTTAGTATAGATTTGAGTAAAAAAGTATATGTATTGTGACCTTGCAGTGGGATGGTGGGATGTCACAGGCTAGTTAGATATTGGTAAAACTGACCATCAAAAAGGTCAAGTGTGTTTTCGCCCGATGAAAACCTTGACCGTACTTAGTACCGTGTCATATACAAATGCAAATGTTACCGTCAAAGATGACACATCAACGTCGTTGCACAAGAATTAAAAACGGTTACAACAATTGACGAGTAGAATATGACAAAGTCCAAAAGTGACTAACTTTTTTTGTAAGGTAATTGTACTCGCAACAAGCACGTGTTTATAATGACATGTATGACTGGAGGAATCGAAAAATTCTTAGAACATTCTATAGTTTGTGCTTAGCCTGTATGGGATTTCTCATCGGCATAAATGACATCGTCCATACCCTCCCCATATCCTGTCCCTTGGTATAGAGATGAATCTTTACATGTCAGAGAATGAAAGATTGAACTTAAGTAAATTTTGTGTTTATCAAATTAAGAGCGCCCCGATGTTTTGGTTTTCTATGCGGTTCGTGTGTGTGTACGTAAGCGCAAGGTACAGAGTTTAATGTCCCACGACCGAAGCAGGACTAAAGCGGATAGCAGGGGAAGCGAGGCTGTTCTAGCTAGAAAAGACAGCACGCGCGTTAATTTAGGTATTTCGTAAACAAATACACATTTTGAAAATTTGAAATGTGTACAGCTTGGCTCATCGCCGCAAGTTTGCCTGTGCCCAAGAACTCCACGACCTCATCCCATCGGCCCCTTCTTCACTGCAATTTACCATACCAAAAGCAAAAACACAAAAAAAAACAAAAATTCGCTCTAAGCGTTTCCAAACGTCGCGTCTTTTATAATGCGCACAGAGAAGAGTGGAACTCTCTGCCTGCGTCTGTGTTTCCGAACGCTTACAACCCTCATCTCTTTAAAGTCAGAGTGAACAGGCTCCTTCTGGGTAAGCTCGCTCCATCGTAGACAAAAGTCTCTGTACAAATTTATTTTGTTTTTTTTCTATCGACGAAACAAAAAGTAATCTATTTCTAAAGTGTACTATTTATATCTGTGAATCCTTAAATATCTTACATATCTATCTAATCCATCTGTCTAATAATTATAAACGAGATTTTTTTTGTACATGTCATCTATATTTCTATATCTATACTAATACTATATTTATATATCTATCTATACTCTATACTAATACTAGACCCGCGCGGCTTCGCTCCCGTCAACTGGCTACTCTACCTACCCTACCTACCCTACCTACCCTACCTACCCTACCTACCCTACCTACCCTACCTACCCTACCTACCCTACCTACCCTACCTACCCTACCTACCCTACCTACCCTACCTACCCTACCTACCCTACCTACCCTACCTACCCTACCTACCCTACCTACCCTACCTACCCTACCTACCCTACCTACCCTACCTACCCTACCTACCCTACCTACCCTACCTACCCTACCTACCCTACCTACCCTACCTACCCTACCTACCCTACCTACCCTACCTACCCTTCCTACCCTACCTACCCTACCTACCCTACCTACCCTACCTACCCTACCTACCCTACCTACCCTACCTACCTTTTTTTTTGTTTTTAAAGGTTCCCTGTAGAAAATAACAAAAAAATATTTTTTTAAATCGGCCCCGCGTGCGCGAGTTTTAGCGAGACTAACGAACAGCAATTCATTTTTATATATATAGATATAAAGCTGAAGAGTTTATTTGTTTGTTTGTTTACTTGAACGCGCTAATCTCAGGAACTACTGGTCCGATTTGAAAAATTATTCCAGTTTATCGAGGAAGGCTAACGATGCAGTAAGGGGTCAAACTAACGCAAATTACGTATCATAAATTTCACATGACATGGTTTCCCAAATCACTCCATCGATTATAAGAATGCAAAAAAAATCCTGCGTACTGACTACAGAAAGTGCTCTTTATCACAAAAAAAAACACTGGTTGGCCTAAACCCTTGAAGATGATAACTAATAATCCGGTTAACATTCACTCGCGCTTGCCCAGCATTGGCAATATTAATGTGTGCGCGCATCTTTATGTCCCTTAGTCCTACGTGACAGGACGCACGAATGCAAACCAGAAAAAAAAACAAGGTCGGGAACATTCTCGAAACACCTTGTGACATTTTATCTGACTTGGTTTAAATAAATATGCTTTACAATAACAAGAAAAAACATTGTTGCCATCGGTTGTCTTATTGCACCATTTTTTGTGGTGCAAAAAGTATTGGCACAAAGTACAGTGAGTGACTAAACGAATTAATTGCCACAACAGAGCAGTGGCGAGTTTCCAATCTTTAGGCTTAGTTTACATTGCTGCGAATTGTATTATAAATTTTGTGTCAATTTTGAAAACCGTCGGAAATCAGAACCCTTATTTGCCATAAATGTGGGTACAATGTAAGATGACTAACATAAATAAATGCTTTACGTACCGAATTAAATTCAAGCTAAAACAGGTCTCGCGGTTTCGAGTTGTTTCTGACTCGTATGTAATCTCTACGGTACACAATCGACATTTAATAGCAAAAAAAAAAAAAAAACTATTTAGTCCCTCAGTTATATAGAGTCCTTCAGTATTGAAAAATAATGGACATGTATTTTTGTTTTTGTAAATCAATTAATATTAACAGTGATAAAACGCATCAAGACTCGGGAGTGGGGGTTCGTGACGTCAGAACGCACTAAAAATTATACCACGGTGTGACGTATTGAGAATTTTAAAAGCATCGTACATATCTCAATTTTGGTTTACGTAACAAAGTAAAAAAAGGGGTTAAATATTTTTTGATGATTTAACTGGCGGTATAATTAGTTTTTTTCAGTAGACAAGCCTATTTATGCCTCGTAAGATTTTCTTACAAAAAATCGCTTCGGATTGGAAACGAATTTTTCCGCGACAGTGTAAATTGAGCCCTATGCAGTTTAAAACAAAATTGTTCGCCAAATGATTCACTTACATTTTTATGTCTTCATAAATACCTAAAACGGTTACAAAATAGCACGTTAAACGGAGGTTACGCTAGAGGTGAACATTTTAATAGCACCCACTTAGTGATTGTCGAGATTATGTTGTTTACGCATAAATCACCATTCTATTTATTCGACTTTGCACTTCGGTGAAGAAAATGTTAACATCAAGGATAATGTGTGAAACTGTAAACAATACTTATTTGAACCAAGTGTACTTGAGGTACTTGTCGATTAAATGGGTCGTTGAAGTTTGTACCTGCTTAAGATATTGTTTTCACGACTTTGTAACTTTCAAGTGTTGGAAATTACCGACTTAAACTTGCCAAGACACGATGTTCAGCAGCGAAAGTATTAAAACTGAAGATTTAAAATCATCAAACAATCTATACTAATATATAAAGCTGAAAAGTTTGTTTGTTTTTTTTCTTGAACGCGCTAATCTCAGGAACCGATGAATCTGAGGAAGATCTGAGGGATCTCAGGGTCTGATTTGTAAAATTATTTCAGTGTTAGAAAGCCCATTTATCGAGGAAGGCTTTATATCATCACGACGAGCAGACGAAGTTGCGCGGGTCAACTAGTATGAAAATAAAGTTTAAAATATCACCACCAAGTCTTAATTATTATGAACTAATAAAACACTGCCTCAAAATCATACCGTCAGTTTAGATGACGTTAAGTATGTAAAAGTACGAGTGCTAGGCTGCGTTTCCAACAGAGATGTGGATTCTTCAGTAAACAGCCTCGCTCAGCGCAAGCGATTCTATTCACTCTTTAAATACACATCCTCGCTACGCATCCTCGCACATCTTTGGTGAAACGGCCCCTTAATCGGCTTTCATTACTGACCTTACCTTTAGTCGAACTGTTATGCTTTGTGTGGTTTCTAAACCTCACTAAATCAGCTAATCTATTTATTACTTCCCCCATCCCGATTATAAATACCGTGATTTATTATACTTATGACTGTGACACAAATTAAATCCTGCCAATACAATACAACAGGAAAATGGCCTTGTGTGTTGCTACCAACAAAGGAAAGAATTAAGTACTTTGTTTATTTAATAATATAATAAGTTACTGATAGCCCTGTTATCAGCTGAATGTTTATTAATAACTAACATACATACCTCACGTCTGTAGTATCTGAAGGGCAGACAGAGGTTTACACCCACGTTTCGTCACTAAAAAAATGTCTGTCTTTTACTCATACATCATTTCCAATTTGGGGCTGCTATGTGTCGATTTAAATTGAATGACGTCTGTGAAGGTCGTTTTAGTGCGCAGTGCTCCACCTCTCACCCTCTCTCCCTGCTGTGTCATGAATTTCTACTCGCATATTGTTCCAAGCTGCTATAAGATTTGATTCTACCGGTATTAAAACTAAAAAATCTCCTGACAAAATGTTCTTTATGTCAAGTTTCTTTTGTAGACAGCAATTGAATAAAAAATATCGCAATATAGACAACACAGCTAAGCAACAGCTAAGGAGTAGAATTCCCTGTCAGAGTCTGTGCTTCCTGATAGCTACAATCTGGGAGTCTTTAAGTCAAGGTTACTTCTAGGCAAGCATACTCCATCTTCGACGACATCATCGCATCAATAGTAAAAAAAAAAACAGCAAAGTACGAGTCGGACTCGCCCACCGAGGTTTCCGTACAAATTTGTTGATACTTTAAATAAAGAATACTAATGTTATGATTTAATTACAAGTGTAATTTTCAGACTTTTACCTATACTTGTAGTATAAGACGGAATTACTTGCCAAATTTCATAGTTGTAGGTCAACGGGAAAATACCCTGTACATTTTGATTCCATTGAGTGTCGAAATATATATATTAGACAGACAGACGGACAACAAAGTGATTATATAAGGGTTCTATTTTTTCTTTTGAGGTACGGAATCCTAAAAAGACGAGAAAGGCGAAATCAATATTATGAGTAACGCTAAAGGTATTCAGTATTTTTTGGCGGAAGCGGGCCTTAATCTTCACTTAAGGTGGATGCTCCAGGGTAGCCCGCGAAATTCAAATATTTTTATGTTTTTTGCAATTTGCCGGTCAGGGTGAAGCTGTATGTGGACCAAATGCGATCTGCGACCGTAACGCGTATTTATCTAAAGAATTATAACCATTTTAATCATCAATATAGCCCTCTAAGTTCATGTAGTTCGAAAGAATGATTATTTCTGAAATATTCATACGGTCGCAGATCGCATTTGGTCCACATACAGCTTCACACTGACCGGCAAATTGCAAAAAACATAAAAATATTTGAATTTCGCGGGCTGCCCTGGAGCATTCACCTTAACACATTCACTGCCTCGTCGGTCACCGGTGACCGACAAACAATGCATTTTCTATTGTGTCTATTTGTCTGGCAGACAATGCTTTAAGAATTGTGTTTGTCAACAAAAGCACCGTTTCTTCTTCCAGCTGGGTCCAAGCCCGACCTCCGCTGGAAGCCGGCGAGCGCATGGTGACGCCTCGCTCGCGCCGCTCGGACGAGCTGCACACGTCCACCGTCATCCCGTACTTGGTGGAGCGGCACTACCCGTCGACGCAGGAGTACTTCACCGAGCGAGACTACAGGCACGGTCAGTCTGATAGTGATGATGAGTTCTTTTACGAGCTCACTGACTTGGTGTACAGGCAGTGAGGGTTTAGTGTTCAGTCGGAGAATTAAAAGATTTGAGCAACTATTTGTACAGTGACAGATTGAAAAAGTCTCATGTGCTCGTCATACGGGGAAGGAGTACATATATATTCGGCATCTGAAAATTGATTGACACTTTTTCGTAAATATTCGGCATTTGAAAACTCATTTACATTTTCGAACACATTTGGTATTCGAAAACTGATTTACATGACTACGGACTCAAAGGTTAGCTGAAATATGCCCATCGTCTGGTTGCAATCAACCAGGCCATTGTAAAACTCAGTCAACTTCTCCGATTGTTCAGATGGATCACCCGTTAGGCAGCCGGTTCCATTCGCACTGCCTAGAATGTTGACTATACGACTTATAAGTAAGGCTGTCAAGTTGCCAGGCTAACATTTGCGTTTTTAATTTTGCAAATATTTGTATTTATGTATATGTCACCGGATAATTGCGAACTTCGTAAGATTGTAATATATCGCGTGAAATTGTATTTATTGTACACAAAACGATTTTTTTATAATAAATCGAAAAATTATAATCCAATAAAGATTTATTTAAATCTTACGACGTTTGCAATTTTCCGGTGACATATGCATTGGAAACTGTTGATTTGGGATGCGTTTAATTGTATTTAAAATGATCTCAACAACAAACTCAACGTCATATGTCGAGAAATTATAATTTTATAAAGATTTATTACAATCTAACTGAGTTTGCAATATATCATTATGTATTACGTGACGGAAATACACTTTCATCAAGTCATTCGCTACTTCATATCTTTGAATGGCTGTCTTAGTGATATCAGTAATTACATAATGATGTTATAATTCATTTTTAACATCATATTACTTGTATTTTGTTACTGTTTAGTTTTTATTACGATTTGCTGACAACATTTCTTGGTTCTTGCAGAGCCTAATGGAATCCTATTTTGATCTGCCCTATGTTTACTGACAGAAGGCCAAAATATATTTATGTACTTATATGTGAATGTACAATAAGTAAATAGAGTTGTCGTACAATTTGCAGAGCCAGAAGATGTGCGCATAGCCGGTCTGGTGCGCGCTCGTGTTTGTTCCTTGAGTTAGGTTCGTTGCATGCGAGTGACGAAAACCCCTATATAATATCTTCCAGCCTTATACAGGGTTATTTGTAAAACACCAACAACCTCTTAGGCAGTGAAAGTACACATGATTATAAACAACTTTTACTTTGAAGCCAACCCTGAAAACTCGAAAAAAATATCAACTGTTTCATACAGTCACTGCCTAAGAGGTTGTTGGTGTTTTACAAATAACCCTGTGTACTACCGATCATATCTCTATCTATATGAACAGCCATATACTCGCTAAACAATAATAACAAGCTTGTAATATTTTTAAAGACTAATTTATGACCCAAAATAAAACGTATTTATGTTGCGTTAATATAAGATCATGACTGATAAAAAGTGCAGTAAAATATATTTTTAAATATACGTACTGTATGTTTGCGTGTATCTAGTACTTCACTAATAACATAGTTTTATTCTGCGTGTCTAAAAATACCACTTTAGTAGAATCATAAAGCACAGCATATCATATATCCGAAACTGTCAAATTTTCCCAATCAAACTTGAACCTAATGCTTTAGCGATAAATATGAAAATGATTCTACCAAAGTGGCCATTTTGACCCACTGAAAAATATTGCATTATTATGAGAATGACGTGTATTGTGTGTACCGATACGCAGAACACATACTATGCAGATACTCTCTTTACTCAAGTCGCTCAGCTGTTCAATATCCTCAAAAGCTCAAGCACTGTCGTTTTTCGGGTTCCCAAAAGAGTCAATAAGAAGTCTTGACAAATTCGAATGACTTTGGAATTGGGCAAGGAAGCTCGATCACTTTTTCGTTAGCTTAAATTCCATACGCACCCGATTGATTTAAATATGGAATAGCTTTGTGCATTGCAATGTCAAACCAGGCAACTTTGTATGAAATAGCTATAACGTATTAGGGTGTTACCACACCAATCGATCGTCGATTGGTGTACCACAGCAATCGATCATAGTGTATCTGATCGACGATGATCGAGTGGTGCAGTAACACCCTTAGGTATGTCAGTTTGCTTAACAACTTAGCTTCCTGTCTGTACATTCAAAAGTTTTGATTAGTTAAGTATCTGGATAGTATGTGACCGTGTCAGCAGGACGTGACGTAACGCGTCGTGCGTGTTGCAGAGCTGGGCGACGGCGGCTCGCGCACGCTGTCGACGGCGGAGCTGTCGGACGCGCAGTCGGCGCGGCGCAAGCGGCGCTGGCACTCGTCGTGCGGCCGCCTGCCGTCGTGCCGCCTCACGTGATGCCGCGGCCGCTGTCGTGTCGACGGCGGAGCTGTCGGACGCGCAGTCGGCGCGGCGCAAGCGGCGCTGGCACTCGTCGTGCGGCCGCCTGCCGTCGTGCCGCCTCACGTGATGCCGCGGCCGCTGTCGTGTCGACGGCGGAGCTGTCGGACGCGCAGTCGGCGCGGCGCAAGCGGCGCTGGCACTCGTCGTGCGGCCGCCTGCCGTCGTGCCGCCTCACGTGATGCCGCGGCCGCTGTCGTGTCGACGGCGGAGCTGTCGGACGCGCAGTCGGCGCGGCGCAAGCGGCGCTGGCACTCGTCGTGCGGCCGCCTGCCGTCGTGCCGCCTCACGTGATGCCGCGGCCGCTGTCGTGTCGACGGCGGAGCTGTCGGACGCGCAGTCGGCGCGGCGCAAGCGGCGCTGGCACTCGTCGTGCGGCCGCCTGCCGTCGTGCCGCCTCACGTGATGCCGCGGCCGCTGTCGTGTCGACGGCGGAGCTGTCGGACGCGCAGTCGGCGCGGCGCAAGCGGCGCTGGCACTCGTCGTGCGGCCGCCTGCCGTCGTGCCGCCTCACGTGATGCCGCGGCCGCTGTCGTGTCGACGGCGGAGCTGTCGGACGCGCAGTCGGCGCGGCGCAAGCGGCGCTGGCACTCGTCGTGCGGCCGCCTGCCGTCGTGCCGCCTCACGTGATGCCGCGGCCGCTGTCGTGTCGACGGCGGAGCTGTCGGACGCGCAGTCGGCGCGGCGCAAGCGGCGCTGGCACTCGTCGTGCGGCCGCCTGCCGTCGTGCCGCCTCACGTGATGCCGCGGCCGCTGTCGTGTCGACGGCGGAGCTGTCGGACGCGCAGTCGGCGCGGCGCAAGCGGCGCTGGCACTCGTCGTGCGGCCGCCTGCCGTCGTGCCGCCTCACGTGATGCCGCGGCCGCTGTCGTGTCGACGGCGGAGCTGTCGGACGCGCAGTCGGCGCGGCGCAAGCGGCGCTGGCACTCGTCGTGCGGCCGCCTGCCGTCGTGCCGCCTCACGTGATGCCGCTGTCGCTGCCGTGTCGTACATGTTCCGATCTACCCCTGTTACTTGTTTCCCCACTAACTAGTAAACTTTGCCACCACTCTCGTTGCCGGATAGTTCAACTTTAATGTCTTAAACTCCTCGTCTCACCCGTTTTGCCCCTAAATTAAATAGCACCAAGATGACGTCTCCGTTCGATGTTCGATCAGCATTCGCTCTGAACAAAATTGGCTTCGGTATACTTAATGTTGCTATTTATTTGTTTGTGTATGGTTGTTACATGTAGTTTTCTGTATACTCCTCTAAATAGTAAAGCAATTTGTAGCTTCAATAGAAATATGTGTCTGAATTGAATATCGAGAGACCAATTATTTAGTAAATTTTCTGATATGACATTTAATCACATACGTCTGTTAAAGCTAATATTACCACAGACGTGTATGTATATTTAATTAGATACCTATCAAGGAGTTCATGCAATGACAAAAAATATCATAAATGTAAAATAGTACCTGTTTTATTTGTCTTTCAAGATGTATGATGTAAAGTGAACATGTATTTAGTGTAATTATTAGTAGATCTCAAATTTTAACGTGGCAATAAAAAAGATAATATTTTTATAAAAAAGTATCGCTATAAAACCAAATTATAATAGAGTTCTTGCCAAAAGGGAAGCACCGACTATATTATCAATTTCAGTTGAAGTTCATTTTGGTTTTGTGCCTTGTGGTGCATGTTTTGTCGATCAGCAGAAGTAATTCTCATCTGGAAGAATCCCACGTTTTCTCACGAATTGATTGATGGACAAATGTGTTGCTGATTGTGACTGCTTACTGTTAGCAGAGATGTTTCTTTGAATGGTTTTGAGTATGATCGATTTTCTTATTTTAGTTGTTAGATGTAAAGTACAAGTTATGGCGATTATTATACATTAAATTGTCTGTGTAATATCGTTAAATGTCATCGATTGGAATTTATAAAAAGAAGAATGTTATACGATGCGAACAAATTTATTGCATGGATTGGATATTCTAAAAGGACACGGCTTGTACACACTTCAGCATTCTGTGTACCTATTTCCTAATAATCTCTATTCCCATCTCAACACCTCTGACGGACCTCACTTTTTGTAACTTATTTATATTGAAGTAAAATTACGTTAGTATTTAGGTATAATTAGATATTCAACGCATGATTTTCTATATGTTCTATTTGGATTGTTGTTGCTGTGTACTCTGTATTGCTGGACTGACGGTCAATGTATCGTTGGGTCTGGATCTAATACAAACTTTTCGTCACTTTACTTCTGCGCTAAATTGTTTGTTCACATAACTATAATGTTACTTAGTTGTGCAATAACTGTTATAACTTGATGAAATGCTGTTCTAGTACGTAGTTTAGGTTAGAAGCTTACTTAAGCCATATTGTAATGAGATTATTGCGCAGGTGATCTCTTCACGCCAAAGGCGGTTTTTGCTAAAAGTATTTCATTTTACTGTTATAGTTTGTGTCCACTTATGTTGCACATGTATTTGAAAAGTGAGGTCTTACATATAACTGTTAAACGTGTGTTTACGCTTAAATAAAATGAAAGGATGTATGTTTAGTGCCTGAAATGAAAAATAACGTAAAAAACTGAAAAAAATTAAAGAGAATATTAATATATTGTAAATAAAAAGTCAAAGTAATGTGCAGTTTGTTTTTTATTTAAACAAGAGCATCCTGTATAAGACAGGAACTACTTCTAGTTTATATAACTTAACCCTAGGCATGATGGTATGAACCCCGAATAGTCGCAAAGCGTAGAACAAAGGTTGAAGCGTGGTTTTTTAAACATGACGTGTTGAAGGACGAACTATGATTTAAATGTGAACCTATTCTACTTTTTGGACCAAAACTTAGTATATAAAGTAACAAATATGTGAACTAATTAGTTTTACAATCTAATCACCGAAGCGAATGTGGGCGTTCAAATTACCAACAGGTCTATTACACCTAAATTTTGTTCACATGTGAACCTGTCAGGCTAATCTGTTATTCATTATTATCGTGTAAATTATCCTACTCATTTGCGCTTGATGATATTCGTTAATAAACGTTTTTTGCTAGTTTAGTTTGCGCAGTACAAAATTATTTGAGGATAAGCGAAGCTAATCTGTTTGACACCTTTACACCCATAGGTTTGAGAGGAAAAGTACATAATTTGAAATAAATGATATAGCCGGTTTGACTAATGTTGTCAGCGCCAGGTAGGTACAAGTGGCAGGCCAAGGATCTGGCTCGCAAGGAGATGCTGAAGTCTCTGAACGGGGACCCGTGGGGAAGACCCTACAAAATGGTGCGGAATAAGCTCCGCACCTGGGCCCACCCGTTGACGCAGTCTCCGGCCCCAGCTGGTGGAGGACGTGGTGAGCGCTCTGCGCCCCTCTCAGTAATGCTAGCAAAGGAGGAGGCCGAACGTGAGAGAGAGAGGGCAACCTCACGCCCCAGCCGCCGCAACAGAAGAAGACGTCCCGGGCGTCGGGAGTCGCAGGACTCGTCCCGGCCGCCTACTGCGCGGGGCTGCGGACATAGAGCAGTGGGTGGCTCGCCGTCTGATCAGAACTAGGCCCGGGTCGACGGCGCGCTGCGGTCCCAGCGCGCCTTAAAGAGATGTCATCACGGAAGACGGTGCCCGCTAGGGCAAGTGCCTGCTGGGGCTGCGGAATCTTTTCGAAAGAGGTACCGTAGCCTTGGAACGCAAAAGGCACTAGGAGGAACACGGATGGGTTTTAGTCAGTAAGAGTTTGACACTCCCTCCTGCTTCACCCAGAGCGGGAGGAGTCATTTGATGATTTCCCATCCTTAAAAAAAAAATGGTAGTTACAAGTGCAAACAACTAAAGTATTGGTTTTATCTGTGGTTCGGCTACCTGCATTGTGTAGCAGTAGTGACCGTAAAACTGCCCCAAAATGGCAGGTAGAACGACACGAAGAAGATTACAAGCACAACGCCTGTTGAGGTGCTGACTGGCGTCGTGCTATATCGTCGACGCTCGGGTTAATTTGTTCGGAAAACCGAAAGGCTGTGGGCGCGACGACACGATCGGGTTTCGATGCGAAGATGCAGACATATTTTTTTACCCAGAAGTTTGACAGGCAGGAGGGAGGATCAGTCAATGAGGCACGGTTATAGAACTGCGGCTCCAAAAAGGCCAATTTAGAAGAATCATAATATTCATCATACAACAATCTGTCAAATTTCATCTTTATCTTTAACGCATTACGTTCAAGGTTGATTGGGAAAATTTGACAATGGCGTGTAGCGTGATGTGCTTTGCGAAAGTGCCTTTTTATTAAACCCGCTGATCGTCAAATAATATCTTACTAGCGCCTGTTTGTTCTGTCGTTGATGACTCCACCTCTGCTTTTTGAAAACTGACCGATCTGTACTGCCACTGTCTTATCCCGCTGTATGGTTCGTAGATTTAATTTCCAATTTGTAACAGTAGTTATCCTTTTACTTGTTACCATGATCGCCACAACGATAGATACATAGGTTTGTTTTTACAATGCAGCAATGGTTACATACAACACACGTGGTGTACAAATTGGCAATCTTTCAGGCGGAGAAAATACACATGAATATCAGCTCCTCAGTAGGTACCCACGGTTACGCTCGCAAAACTACAAAATTCAAGATATAGCTGATTTATTTTACCATTAGGTATAGGGTTGCTTTCATAGTAGGTACCTACCAAAAAGATTTTCATATTCATGAACGAATACTTCCAGCCTCTGAAAGAGTACCATTGGAGCCTTTTACTTTTACGGTTTGGGCCGTGACCACCCCAGAATGGTCTGTGGCCCACCCCAGGATGTTCGGGGACCGGGTCCTTGGCTGGACACTTATTTAACTTCATAAAATCATTATCAATCATATAAACTACCTATCTTTGAGATGTTGTTAGGATAGATGCCACAAGGGTAGGTACCTACAGGTGTACGCTGCTTGGGACCCGAAAAACTTCCGGTTTTCGGTTATAGATTTTGGTTTTTAACTTCTAATCGGTGCATTGTAGGTAAAAAATCAATCCGCATACTTTTGAAGTAGACAAAATTTGCATCGGTTTCACTTTAAATTGTATCTCTGTAGGTTAAAAAGGTGTAGAAATACAGCACTTCAAACATGAAATTCTTGAACTTTGTGCATTTGTCAAAAAAGTTTTTTTTTTAGTAAGTTTTTTGGACGTTCTTCTCCATAGAGATCTACGCTTAGGAACGTGCAAATAGCTTCCAGGTTAGGTTTATTTGAAATAAAATGCTTTGAATTTGAAGTATAAAAAATCAAACCTAATAAGATGGATTGCAAACATTTTCGAGCTCGCTTCGCTCGCTCTTGAATTTTGTCTTTAACGTTTCCTATATTCGGCTAAAAGTTACTACTATTCAGATATTAATGACAGAAAATCAAGCCTATCCGATAAAGGGTAGGTACAAAAAAATTCGAGCTTGCTTCGCTCGCTCTTGCATTTAACACTTTCTAAATTCTTAAGCTTTCCTGCATCTATCAAAAAACTTACTTATATCGTCCCGGGTCCCGCGGGCTTCTGTGGAGCTACCTGGGCCTCCTGTAAATGACTGTCCTAAAATTCTGATTTTGATCGGGCACACCGCAAAGATTTTTCTTATTGAACGTCGCATTTCAGGTTGGGGCCAGGCCCCCCCCTGGAAAAAAACTCTAGATACGCCTATGAGCCCTGGAACCGTAACCAAAGTTCCATTGAATTCAAATTCAAAAATTTTATATCAGACCAAGGGATCCAGTGATAGTATGAACTTAGCCTATGTTAGAACTCTGTAAATGTTGCTTAAATAAACACTTTGTGAAACTAACTGTACCATCCACGTAACACGTCGGACGCGGGACGACCAAGCAATTACTGCGCCAAGCCCTGCTCACTCATGTGTAGTGCGTTACCTGTATGGTGTGAATTGCTATGTCGTAAGCATGGGGGCCATGCGCTTGCTGGCGACCTGATTCGCAGCCACAATGCGCGGAAGTGGCCAGTGCGTCGTCCCAACACCGCTACGCCTTCCGCCATATCACGGCCTAATACTTATACCTAATTAGAGCACTGGGCTACGCTGGATTGCTATGTCGAACATGTAGGTTATGGATATCTAATTAGAACCGATCAGGTTTCCGATTTTTTTTGATCGAATCGTATTTTACCGAAAACTATTGACCGAAGTCTTATTTGCTATATATATATGCATTATTTGACATATTTTTAGATCATCGAAATATCATGTGTCATAGGTATTATTTTACCAAACTACATTTCACCGATTTACATAATAACTTTTTGCTATTGGCCGAAGCCTCTTTTGAACTTTTTTCATTTGCCAAATGAATTATTTGCCATATTTTCACCACACCGAAACAACAATTTACGGAAAATTTGTCACAAATATATAGCCGGTTACCTACTTGGAAGAATTTTAAATAAAAAAAATAGTGTCTATAAAAGTCAATATTATGTTGTGCAAAATAAAGCCATCTACGACGATAAGCTCGCGTGGGGCCGCCCGAACCCTGCAGCACCGGAGCCGTGACAGAAACAATGCTTGCTGCACGCTGCATGCCTGCTTGCACGTTGCATGCCTGCTTGCATGCTACATGCCTGCTTGCATGCTACATGCCTGCTTGCACGCTGCATGTCTGTTTACATGCTTCTTGGACCACTCAAAACCACTGCAACCACATGCAACTTGGACCACATAAAACCACTTTTGTTAACCATCACCAACACCACCACCAGCAACTACCACACCACCATTACACCACTTAAATTAAAACAGTGGTATAATGAATGTTCGGAAACATAATTTTTCGAACAAATGTGATTTCGGCTGAGTCTATCTTCGATAATCGGAGTGACGAAACACATCGAATTGATAATAGCTAGGTCAATAAAATTGATACAGTGGCAGACGTGACTTCGATGAAGTAAAAAAAAACTGAAACGATAATAGTTGAAAGCTTTAGGTGAAATGAAATTCGGTCAAGTGAAGTGGAATTCTCTGCCGGAGTCTGTGTTTCCTGATAGCTACAACCTGGGAGTCTTTAAGTCAAGAATAGGTTACTTCTAGGCAGGCGTGCTACATCTACCACAAATCATCTCTTACCAACAGGTGCATACCAATAGTAACAAAAAAATATAATATTTTTCGAACTTATGATAGGTAACCCTATCTAATGTTATGGATCGGTTGACGGTAACATTTGCTGTGTTTGACATAGAAAAAGGTCATATGAAAGCATAGAAGACCTTTAAAACTGCAATAAATCGACTCACGTAATACCTAGCGATCATTTTATTTTTACAAGTATTTTATTGATACATTTTGGTTGCTGTGTGTTTATATAATTTAAATGTGAATAATAAAACAAGTAATGTATTTAATGAAGTTTCGTATGAGCTAGATTCGGTACATGTTTTGTTCACCAGATTTCTCATAAAACGAGTTCGATTGTGACCAGAGTTTACAATTTTAAGGTAAATTAGTAGGTAGGAGGGAATCTTAAATTGTTAAAAATTTACTCAGAGATTGGTTCCATTCGTTTTTTTTAATTTTTTAAGAGCATGCAAGGTACAAAATGCTGACTATCTGGAAATTCTGCAAGACAAACATCCTAAACATGAGACATTTTGTTTTGTTTCAATTATTAGGTACATAAGTACCTAGATTGTAATTAACAATAAAAGCTTTACCTAAGCTGGATCTCACTCTGACATGTATCTTTTTTATTTAAACCCGTTTGTATTTATGATTTTTATTATGAAATTACCTGGAAAACTTTATCCCGAAACAGGAGCCACAAATTCACGAACTTAGGAGTAGAGCCAAATTTTATTACGAAAGAGGTGCCAAATAAGAGGTCCACAAATAAATTCATATTAAAAAAGTATGACCTAAAATTATATAATTCATGCATTTAATTACTGCCAAAATATCAATATCCATCACTGAAAAGGTTTCAAAGTATTATCATGTTTAGAAATATTTAAAAGAAATAAGGAACTCGTAAGAGCCTTAACATGCTGAAATATGCGACATTTACCTTATATTTTATCTTCGGTCTTAGGTTTCGGGTCCCGGTTTACTCAGGTAGGTAGGATACCTGACTTTTAAGGACAAATACTCCTGTCTATTTACCTATCTATATTTTTTTTTTAAATTAATGAACCTACTTATAGACATGGTCGGTAAAACAAAACAATTGTAGATATGTGGGATTCAATAAACAAATACTCTTTTGTTGCTGTGCTTTCTTGAAGATAGGGTAGAGAAACAGCATTTATTATTTAGTCTCGAATGTAGGATTTCCTAATGATGTTCCTGGTTTCTAAACTTACTAAAGGAATGTTAAGCATATCTATTTACGGCAGATTAATCGGGTTGCCAGAAGAGGCTTGCAAATACTTAAGTAATCGGTAGATCCAGATCCAAACTACTTAGGACGTTAATCCGTTGAGACTAGTTATTTCCCAAGTGTTAAATACCTACCTAGGCACGCGAAAAGTACCTATATCAAAGGAGACAGCTCCACAAAAGCGTCAATCCCGATCAGTCAACCTAACGAGCTCTCCCGAATAATTCCAGCCCGAAATACCTAATCATTAGTTCATCCCGGAATCAGTTAGTGGCAAGCAATTCCGTTTCTTTTCAGCCATACCTGCTTTACGTTTCTTTCAATATTTGCGTTTTCAAACCCACGTTCTTCAGACGTCCCGGGTTCCTTTAACCTTACCTTGCACCGTTGCAAGGCACTAACGAGATACGACATATAACCTAGGAAATATTAGATATTATATACCTAATTAGAAGGAGCGAAGCCACGCGGGTCAGCACTAGTTGACCCGCGCGGCTTCGCTCCCGTCAACTGGCTACTTTACCTACCTACCCTACCTACCCTATTTGTGACTCTAAACCATCCAGGGCGCCACCCAAACGCATACAAAAAAATTCATTCAAATCAGAAGAAGATATAAATAGGTAACATGCAGAATTGGTAGGTAGTTCATTCAGAATCCTTTTCCTACTAGTGCATGAGGTAATCCTACCACTTTGAAAGGAAGCAAAATTCGCTGATGGATCGCTAAACTGAAGAAGCGAGCAATGTGCCCTGATCACAGCCCACTGTGGGCAGGGCACATTACTCGCAGAACAGCAGGTCTAAAATTGCCACTTTTGTAGAATCGGCCAGCACATCGAGGTACCCGAAACTGTCAAATTTTCCCAATCAACGTTGAACCTAATGTTTTAGCGATTAGGATGATGAAAATTAAATTTGACAGATTGTGGTATGATTAATATTATGATGCTAATATGATTCTGCTAATTTGGCCTTTTTAAACCCACTGACAGTCGATGGGTTCGAAAAGTTTTGGAGTGGCGACCGCGTACCGGAAGGTGAGCAAGCATTGGAAGGCCTCCCATAAGGTAGACCTATGACCTGGTGAGGGTCGCGGGTAGGCGATGTGAGTCGCACAGGACCGGGTGTTGTGGCGACACTTGAAGGAGGCCTAGGTATGTCCAGCAGTGGACGTCTTTCGGCGGATATGATGATGATGAAAATTCGCTAAAAGTTGTTTTTTTTTGTATCCCGTAGGTTCCTACCGTTTAGATAGTAAGGTTTAAGTGGCTTGATATGACATTACCTATTTTGGTCAGGGAGTATTGTAACACAGGTCAAACAACAAAGTCGTAGGTAAGTAATCGTTGCGTAAAGAGGAATGGTGTCATCAACACTTCATTACACGCGAAGTGAAGGGTTGCCGAAGATGGTCATTATCGTTTTTCTCATTGTCAGTGCATAAAGTTCAAGGTGCATTTTTTGTAGGTTAATCGAATCAAACTTCCTAACAGCATAGTCTTAACATGTTTCACAGTTGGTTGCTGATAGATCGATGAGTTAGCTATTTTGCTTTCAAAAATTAGGTAAGTACACCTAGTTAACTTCTTTTCTTACCTACCTAGTTAACTTCTTTTGATGTATGAGATAAAGTTTCGCTAAAAACCCCTTTCAACTGAATATAAGTACAGGACTTTTTACGTCTGCAAAGTTTTCCTTTAGAAATTCCTTTTTCAGGCTTGTTTTAAGCTTTAAACATATAGGCAGGTTATCTACTGAAGTACAATTTTTCACACTTATGGTCGGCGCCAAATAAGTTTGCAATAACAGTAATTGTCCCACCTACGTTTATTCACATAGAGACATTTTTTACCTAAAAAACCGGACAAGTGCGAGTCGTACTTGCCTACCGAGGGTTCCGTATTTTGTGGGTACATATTATAAACTGTTTTATTATATGTATAGATAAGTAGTTCAGGAATTAAGTCTCGCAGTTTTTTCCGAACTTTTCAGATTTTCCCCTATATTTGTAGTATAAGACGCGGTATGACTTGTCTTTCATAGTAGTAGGTCAGCGGAAAATACCCTATATATTTTGATTTCCTTGAGACTGTCGAAATATATACCTACGTTTTTCGCGGCATAAACGAACCTGAAGAGTAACCAACGGAACCCTATTACTAAAGCCTCCGATGCCCGTCCGTCCGAAATGTTCACAGATTGTGTATTTCTATTGCCGCTATAACAACAAATAATAAAAATTAAGGTTTATGGTACGAAACCATTCGTGTGACTCACAATTGGCCAGTTTTTTTCCTTTTGAGGTACGGAACCCGAAAAAGGAAAATTAAGACGTAAAGCCGTCCGAATAATTTATCGTGATCCTTTATATTTTCCAGTAATGAAAAACGATTCCTAATTAATTTTTGGGTAGGTATGAAGAGATATTAGGGAAAGGTCAGTGTACCTACTTTATTGCAAATTATCTGGCGCCTACCATAATCTTTCGACTAGCACTAGCAAGCACTACAAACTAAAATATAGGCTGCTTTAGTTCCGGGTTTAATTGTCCTCTACATATGGTGTCGTTATAAGCACTCGTACGCCAAGCATTCAGATGTTGCCGAAAGGATGATGAGTACCTACCTACCTACTTAAATATACTAGTTTAGTACAGGTAAACAGTAGCGTAGTGAGGAGGGGACAGGGGGGGCGTCGCGCACCGGGTGACACCCATTTAGGGGTGACAATAAAACCCTTCCGAGACGTGGTACAAACATTTCTTTAGTCCTGGTTTTCAGCATTTAGGGGTGACACTCGTTCGCTGACTTTTTGTCACGGTCGGGTGTCACCTCTTAACGAGCGACGTGATGAAACCCGTCCGTGGTGGGGTGTAAAAAATTTCAAGCTCGCTTCGCTCGCTCTTACTTTCTGCACTCTTTTTTTTCTCGTTCGTTTCTTTATAACTCATCAAAATTACTGTTTGTGTATGTGTAAATGATCAAAAGAAAACAAATTCTTTCCGAGTTGGGGTGCATGAATTTTCGAGTGTCTATCTCTTGTGTTCTGCCCTCTCCCGTTTAATGAGCTTTGTTGCTTTGTTGTTCTATTTAAATATGATATAAATGTCAAAATAAAATCAAATCTTTCCGGGGTCCATGAATTTTCGAGATCGCTCTTGTGTTCTGCCCTTTTAATAAATGTAGTCTACTTTCTTGTATCAGTCCATAAACTAGTTAGTTTATGGACTGATACAAGAAAGTTCATTAAGAAGTTTCTTTAAGTACCTATGTATAATGTGATAAGAAAGTATAATGATTGAAAGAAAACAAAACCTATCCTAGGTTGGACGCAAAAACTTTTGAGCTCGTTTTGCTCGCTCTAATGTTCTGTACTGAGCATCAGACCATTAAGTTATTACTACCGAAGAAGGGTGTCAAAAATTTCAAGCTCGCTTCGCTCGCACTTGTGTTCTGCCCTCACTCCGTTAATGAGCTAACTTGTATCACTCCACAGAGTTATATCTATTTAAGTGTAAATGATCAAAAGAAAATAAAACCTATCCGAGGTGGGATGCGAAAATTTTCGAACTCGCTTCGCTCGTTCTTGGGTTCAGCCCTTTTTTAGTTCTTGAGCTTACTTGCGTTACTCAATAAAATTGGGTTTAGATAATGATGAAAACAAAATCAAAATATGAAATCACACTAATTTTCGAGATCTTATTTATAAGTATGTTATAAGAACATTTCTGAAAATAAAAACCTGCAGCGCAAATGGCTTGCGATTGCCGTTACCAGAACGAAAGGCCAAAAACGCAACTCATTATTGTTTGAGGTTCATTTGTGGAGTGACACCACATTATCCGCCCCGGGTGTCACCCATGCTAGCTACGCTACTGCAGGTAAATAGGTGGGTAGCCCATCTACCCTTTAAACAATGAGATACAGTAGTCGATACTTCATTAGAAGTAGCTGTTGGATGTAATCAAACAGTATTCGAGCAAGAATCTTTTGTAGGTATTAAATATAATAGCTGTGAGGTGAGCAGGCTTGTTTAAGCGGCCATTCATAAATGCCTCATTGTAGGTCGTGAAAGGATATGCCGAGGATGCCAGCTCGCTTTAGTCCTTGGAATAGTGTACAGACATTGTCATAGGACGATGACTAAAGTGAGTAAATATTGAAATACAAATGTTTGTGGCACTTAGGTTCTAGACGATGATAAGTTTTAACCTCGGTTTAAAACTGTCGGATTTTCGCAATTTATCACCGAGAGAGAACTTAGAATAGGAAGGTACTGTTCTAAGTTTTAACTGTGACTGCTAACAAGTGGCGGCTCCAGGATTATCGTTTGGGGGGCTTAACTCCGCTGAGGGTGGTTTTTAGCAAATTAAACACTAAAAAAGCACAAAACTTTTTATATGCTTAACGCATAACAAGCCTTCTTAGGATTCAAGGATTATTTTTCGTAAATTCCTTAATTACTTCGTTTGGCTGTAGACTAGTTAGACAACCAAAAAATCTTGGTCTATTGGGGGTGGCTTGAGCCCTTTAGCTACCCCCCCGACAATGCTGCTAACAGCAACGTGAGCGACTTTTAGGATACATTTAACATTGACATTATTTTCACATCACATTTTAACACGATAATCATTTGCATCGCTGACCTTCTGAGCAATAAACACGGGAAAATGCGAGTACATTCAGAAACAATTTAAAAGAATAACAGAGCAGTCTCATAGTCTCATTTCGGACCTTGTCCTTAATAGAGTAATTGTTTTTATTTAGATTAGTTTTTATAAAACTGGCTAAAGTTTAACAAACATTTTTTTCAACTAAAAGTAGGTACATAGATACCTAGATGTTGTAGAGACCGTGGCGAGGAGTAACAGACGTTTCCGGTTTTAATTAAACCTGAACTTATAATATAAGTTAAATATGAATGGCAAGTTTTTTCACATGTCATTAACAAACAAATTAATATGATAAAAAAAGTATCCATGTGAAGCCCAAGCTTTTGTGAATGACCTTTTATATAACAAAAGTCGCTTGGTAAACTTTGAAGAGGCAAGCAACTTTACCATTGAATATTTTATTACAAGTAGTAGTACAACCTGTTGCTTGTAGCAGGTACCCATAGGATTGTGTCATCTCTCAAATGGTGCTTATTTCCCAGCCGTTTTGACTGCAGAGGTCAGATAAATGCCAGCGGCGAAGCATGCGGAACTTGCTGCGGTACAATAATGGGAAAATTGAATTCATGACAGTTTCTATAAGGGCAATAAATTGGAAAGCATATTGGAGACGATAGGATAAGTATCTATTTCATAGCCTGAAGTCGTTTGGTTCAATTTATCATAGTCATACATATCACAGGAAACAATTAGGTACCAACACTACCAACACTAATGGTAGTATTGTGTACTGTCTGACATTAAATTTAATTTTAGATCATCCGCCATTCTGAAAATCAGTCAACACGATAGATTGGGATGGCCCACGGTCTCCCTCAGCCAAAACGAGTGGTGATGTATTCATGTGATGTCATTCCATTTGATCATTAAAGCTCTTCCAAATAGATTGACTGACAGTTCAAAAGGCTATGAGAAAATCAGTTCATCCGCTTCATTCTAATAAAATAGTTTCGATACCGCGCCGTACTGGATCAGCAACAATGCCAGTCTCGCACGGTTAAATTGATGGGGTCAAAATCACAGACAAATGACGATCCAAAGGTGAGGAGGCGCGGGCGTAGAGAAAGTGCCCGCGCAATTCTATTGTGACTCTGATTGATTCGCGAGATATACGATAAGTTACGTTATCATAGATGCGCTATTGTTCTTCCGACTTTAGCAATTAAATACCATAAAGTAACGCTTGAAAATGGCAATCAGATTCGAACCTGTTACATGTAAAGCTCTCATGATTATGGTTCTTGAAACTGCGCGCTGGGATATCCGGGTTTTTCGGTTGGTTTAAGTTTTAGCAAAGTTTGGCACAGATTCTATGTAGGTTACCCTACCGTTACACCTATGTGATTTTAAGATTAGGTAATTAAATCAAAGAACACGTGGGTGCGTGTGAAAGTGGTCATAAAACACAGGAAACTCAACCTAACCAACGTAACGCCATATTTGTTAATTAGCGCCTATTGTGGGTGGAGATTGGGTCAGCAAATCAACATCGATGACCCTGTGGATGCCATCTTAAGCCCGTTTTCACAATTATTTGTTCGGGTCAGCAGTCAAAACCATAAACTTATTTACCTGTATAAAGGTTTACTTGCCTGCATTAGTGAGAATGTACTTAATTGCTTTCGAGTAGAAGTACTATAATTTTCCCATAGTACTTAGGTACAAAATATCAGCAAATAGCAACGCGGCAAGCTGAGAACGAGATGGCAGGATAAGCTGGACACATATATATTTAAGGGATCGATCTACACAGTAGATATCACTAGCTTCTGCCAGCGGCTTCACCCGTGTGGATATAGGAAATTATCCCAACGGAACATACTCCCCAGATAAAAAGCTCATGTGCTATTCCAGACTATGATCTATCTCTGTTCTAAATTTCATCCAGGCCTGTTCAGCCTTTTTGGCCTGAACGAGTAACAAACATCCATCCAAACTTTTGCATTTACCTATAAAGTATATATTTACTAGCTGACCGGGCAAACGTTATTTTGCAACAACAAATAGCCTACGATCTATTCTCAGACCTACCAAATATACACAAAAAAAAATCATGAAAATTGGTCAAGCCGTTTCGGAGGAGTTCGATAAAAAACACCGTGACACGAGATTTTTATAAATTTGAAGAAGAAGATAGTAAGGTTAGAAAAAGTGCAAAGAGAGAGCTTTTACCCTGCAGTCGGATTACAAAGGCATGATGAACTGGATAACACGATACCCCTTGGCAACTCTCGTGTCAGATTTCTTGGCTTCTGGGTACCTTTAACGACTCAAAGGCATGTAACAATCCTTACTTATAAATGCGAAAGTAACTCTGTCTGTTCACGCCATAACTACGAACCGATTTGATTGAAATTTGGTACACAGATAGTCTAGAGCCTGAGAAAGGACATATGCTACTTTTAATGCCGGGAGTTTGTTCCCTAGGGACCACGCGGGTGAAGCCGCTGGCAGAAGCTGGTATTAACAATAATTTTCTTGTTTATCCGTCGTTGTTAGCTTGCGAAGCACCTTTGAAAGCTCCAAATTAATGGATCTCCTTCGTTCAAGTTAACGCCGTCGCCGCATCGCTTCTTAGACACGATTTCATGAGGAACGAACAGTATGACGGTCTATCTACATTATTAAATTAAACTATCCATTCACATTCGATGCTCATTGCGTAAGAACCATTTATAAGCAACAGAGTCATCACAAGTCTGTGAGAATGAGTCTTCGTGTTGTATCGGTAGCGAGCGTTACACTAACACATTGGTTTACTTTACATTGCAATCGGTTTAAATATTTGTGTAATTGATGCCTACATAGTACATATGTCTCAGGATGAAATTGACGATCGTCCTAGGATTGTAGCAAAAGACCGGATTCATGGAAAATATGATATGAATTGACTCTGCAAATCTATCAGTATTTGAGTTTCCAATCGTGCTACCTAAGTTAAACAGACTACCTACAGTCGTGTTTCGCAAAGTTTCTGATAGCAAAATTCGTTCTAAGTTTCCAAAAATCCGGTCTTATTTTAAAATCCTAGGATTAAGTCGGAAAAACGATTAGCTATTTTCCTGCAACTAATACAATTATTTATACACGCTGTGACATATCCGATGGCTTGCATTCCATCACTCCTCGCAGATTGATGCTGTTCATGCAAATATGGATGTAACGGAAACGACATGTTATGCTAAGATCGCCGTACATAAATACGAGTTTAGCTTATTGGCGTTACCCAATCTGTGGATGTTGCCAAATGCTGCAGCTTCAATTTCATACCCTAAATTGTATATGGGCGTCATAAAATTTAATAGTTTGTAGTTGAGTCATGGTAAAGTATGAATAAAAACTTGTAATTTGCATAAAGATTTTAGAAGGAAACATCTTCCTTAGGAGTCCAAATAAAACTTCATAAGTACTTTATTTGATCGAAAAGACTACTTAATAATTAAAAAAGCCACTTATCGCACATCTAGCGGTTATTGCTATGCCCTTACTTATTCTTTTACTAGCTTTTGTTTGCCGCTACGCTCATTACCGTCTCTAGGATTCCATCTATCTCTGTAACAAAATTAAGGCGTGAAATCATTACGAACAAACTGACTTTCGCAATTAAAATATCAGTTAGGATTAATGTGACATATGGAGTTAAAGATTCAATCAAATTATACAAACTTAGGTATGGCACAGGTCCGAGTCGACGGCGCGTTGTGTTCCACGCGCGCCTCAAAGAGATGTCAGCATAAAAGACGGGGACCGCTAGGGCCAGTGCCTGCCAGGACTGCGGAATTTGTTCGAAAGAGTCACCGTGGCCCTGGTGTGCAAAGAGCATTAGGAGGAACCCGGATGGGTTTTAGACAGTAAGAGTCTGACACCCCTTTCTGCTCCGCCCAGAGCGGGAGGAGTTATTTGATGATTTCCCATACTTAATAAAAAGGTATGGTACAGTACAGGTAAGTAGGTACTACTTACATTAAAAAATAAAACATGACGAAAGTTTCGAGAAAGTGCATTTTTATCCCATGCAACAGCAGAGTAGTAATGAGATACCTTAATAGCGGCACAGCTCCTTTTAAGTTAATCCTAATTACCATCTATTTACCTGCGATGCTGCGCGTGCGTTTTGTAAATGTGTGAGAATCATGTACCTACTTATTTAGAAAATTGATAAGTCTACCTCTGCATACCCTAGGTGCATGGTCCTCAAATTTTTTTTTTTTTTGTATACTTACCAAATATTGTAAAAGATTTATTTGAATAGAGTAACTATGGAGTTTCTTGTCCATTCTTCTCCATGAGAATCTACCTTTCCGAATGGACAGTAGAGTCACTTCAGAATGTTTATATATTTGAAATGTGAATGACGTTCAAAAGTGCCGTTTAATGGCCTAATTGGAATAAACGTTTTAACTTGACTTGACTTGACTTACGTGAATCGAATAACCATGCTTGATGTTAAAAGATTTGGTACTGATTCGTTTGGACAGGTACTTCTTAATATTCTCTACTAGCTTTACCAACCGTTTGAAAGTCAAAAAAGAATCTAGCTACCGGGATAAAAGAATAATATGTAGATACAATGTCCTTATCTAGGACTACCCGTGTGACAAGTTTTGTCCAAAATCGTTCAGAGGTTAACCTTTTAAAATGACCCTATGGCCCAAATCCAGTCTTTCTAATTTACTTAAAATGTGCCCCAATCTATAAGCAAATTAATAAAACTAGTGTGTCACGGCTGGGCAAAAAGTCACTCTCCTGTGACACTCTGTGTGAGTGAACGGGGAAGTCTTCTTCACTCAGTAATGTAATGCATACCAATCTTGCGTGCGTGTTATTAACACAATAGCACGCCAAGTCCCCGATGTAACTATCGAAGAAATTGTTATCTTTTTATCATCGCAGGAAATTGAAGACACTTCACATCGGGCTGATAAATACGCCGACTGCTGTGGAATGTACTCCTTTAATATGCATTCAGAGTTGGTGTATTAGTGATTTTGAACTAAAGGTCAGTGAGGTTGCATTCGATCCGATAGTTCGGATGGTGTCCAAGTGCTGCTCGTTATCAATAAGGTTTCAAATCTTCGATTTCATCAAACAATAATGTGACAACTTAGTTGGACCTCCATTCCAATCTTTTTGCTTTTATATGAGAAGTAGGTAGGTATTGATCAGGGTGCTCGTCGTTAGAGCCGCTCATGTGAATTGCGAAATAGCCAATTAGAGAGCGCCTACTTTGTCACTTAAACTTATAATTTGCAGCTTAGCTCCGTAACCTTAATTAACGACATCAGAGGTGTCTACTAGTGTCACAGACACTAATGTTTCACACGCTACGTTTTGCCGCCGCAGTCTCATTGAATATCGCTTCTTTGCATTGCACCAATAAAAACGTCGACCTCAATTGGAGGCATACAACGAGCAAAGATCATTACAACATTGTTGAAATTGAACGCATTTTCGACATTATTTGCGTGTCGAGTGCTTCGTTTGACATTTTGATAGATAGAATCTTCATTCTTTAACCAATTGACCTCCAATATCGAAATTACTTTTGGATCTTGATGGTGAACTTTTTGTTCTATACCCTATACCTACTTTTCAGTAGTTTGCAGCTTCGTGTCTCATATGGGAATGAACTTTGAAAACATTTGCCTCAAAATATTGGAAGTCTGTTTGCGTCACTGCCAGGTTACTAGACTGTTCCATTGTTTATTCAAACAGTTCATCGATAGAGACCTCGAAGCTGTCTCTAAATGGAAATGTCGGATACACTATTCTCAATTTAGGTTGCCCTTTTTGTCATCGTCTCGTCTACATAGCAAAATAAGCTTTCTGTGACTATATTCGATCATAAATCTTCATTAGTAATACTATTTTGACAGCTTCTCACAATATTCACGATCCCTTTCGAGAAAACAAATATTCTTACTTTGAAAGTCCTTGAAATTGCTTGTAATAGTTTACTAGGAATTTTGTAGCTTATGATGTCCTGTAAAAACTATTGGACAGACATATTTGAACACGAAAAATGTTGACATTATAAGTACATAATATAACCATTAATGTATTTAAACATTGAAATCGATTTGTAAATAGATACGCCGCTTAAGATTTCTTCATGATCTTATTGCATTTAAAATATAAAGTTAATTTTTATCTTGATCAAAATTGCAAAATACTGCATTACTGGGATTTCATTTAAAACAATTTGCTTGAATTTATCGTAGATGAAATGGAACTTGAGGAAATTGAATTAGGTAACACTGGTTTGGCTTGGCGCCGACGACATGATACACCTCAGGCAGATAGGGTTGGAATTTTTATAGGAGACTGAATGGTCCTGAACATTCAAGCTAGGTAAAGTAACTGTCTAGCTAGAAGGTATGTCAGAAGTGTCAGAACTCCTAATCACCCATTATTAAAAACGTGATAGGGCAATGTGTGAAGCGCGTGAAATGAGGTAACATAACATTGTTTTAAGTGACTGTGATGCAACATTTTTAACATACCCAGAGGTGCGTCTGCTATATAAGTTCTATAGACTATTTTTTTTCCTTGAATACTTTTGTCAGTTGTGGACTGTTCATTTGGTTTTGAGGTTATAAGGGTGGAGAAAGACCGAATAAACGATTGGTCTGCAAGCCGGCAACAGATTTTCATGACCAAATTCCTCTCGGGCGATAACTTGTAAAATGCTTTAGAACGTCAGCTGATCGATTACAAGTTATCGCCCTCGAGGAAATGATTGACACAACTTGTAGCCTGGCTAGCGGTCTAGATGGATAGATTATGTGACTAGAAAGGAGGTGACGAGTACAGACGTATGTTAGAAGAAGATATGCTGGCTGATACTAAATAAAATAAATAATTATGTACAGTGGTCGATGGTGAGGTCTATCGAGCTTTTCAATTCTTGGCAGCCCTACCAGGAGGTCAGGTGCGGGTCGCGATGCGCCCTCGTAGCTCGAGGTCTGAGGCTCACAGAAGTGGGCGACACGGAGGCAGCAGAGGGAGGGGGGAGGTCGCCGGCTCGTGATATACCGTAGGTGAAAGCGCAGAACACAGCTCGGTTATCTAACCTCTCCTTAAGGGTACACTGGGAGAATTTCTGGTACCCAGAGATTATTCTGATCCTTAAGTTTATGTTTATATCCTTAAATAAATACTGATACCGACTGCTATATTAATGAATATATCTTGCCACTTTCTATCCACATCTGTGTGGCATGGTTCCATTTAGGGCATGCAAAACCGGAAAGTCATCAAAACCGGTTTTGAACATCGTTTTTATGGGACCAAAACCGAAAACCGGAGCTAGGTCCGGTTTTAGCAAAAAAAATCGAATGTAGTATAATTTAAAAAGAAACACCATTTTTTTAAATACCCACTATGTCTACAAATAAAACAAATTGTATGATACATTTCTTTTTAATCCAAAGCATAATAATTGTACAGATAACAATGAACTTATAATAGTATAAAGATTAATTAACTGAGATCAAATCAACAACAAGTAAGTTTTTGGTATCTTTGGTACCTATTAAGTCTGCTATCAAAAATAATATATTTTAAACATAGAAAACCCAATCAGCATCTTCAAATATTAAACACAGCCACCCACAATTACCAAAAAAACAACATTTTTGTAACTTTGAAGACGAACTACAAAATAACATTATTATAATATGATTCATATTGCACTAAAAAAGAGATCAATAATCAACTATGTATACTAATTTAAATAAAGCATAAATCACTTGTTTTCAAGAGATCGCTGTTCTTGATAATGTGATCTCAAGAATATAAGTGCATCCAACATTCGATCAGACAGCGAACTTCTTATTTTGTTACAGAAATACCCAGCACTCGAAAACACCCTTTCACTCTCAACACTTGTTGGTAGAACACATAATAAATAATTATATGCTTCGGTGAGATACACACCCCGATGCCCTCCGCTTTCATACATGGCTTACTCTACTTTTACGAATCCAGCCAGGTCGAAATCTGACCCATTTTTGGGGGTTCTCTTTCTCTTGCATTTGTGTAATTCCTTCTCTAGCTGCTCTTGAAGAGTTAGCTCTTCAGCGTCAGATGATGACGATTGCGAAGGTATGGACTGCTCGGTGAGAACTTTGGTGATGGTGTCTGTGTCCTCGGGGTTATATTTTAGCTGCTGCAACAAGTTGATAGTAGTTTCAGTTATTTCAGCACCATTGGGTTTGGGAAATGTGTCATCATCATCTTAGGCGGAGAAATCTTCCCAATCATGTAAATAGTGTAAAACACCTGCTAGAAGGAGACGTCTTTGCTTTATGCGACTTCTCAAATTAGTCGCTAGCTTGAGACTCAAAACGCTGTTTTGTTCGTCAAGCTTCTTAAACATAAATTTTAATGTTGTGTCAGCTGTGTGCTGCGTAGCATCACGTCGGCACAAGGACAGAACAGCGAGTTTGACAACATTCAAGCTGTTGTAAATTTCAAACAGAGTTCGACTTATAAAATTATCTATATAACACGAATAATAAAACACAAGTTTTAATTGAATCTTGACAGCAATGTCACAAGTGGTGAACCATAATGTAATATAATTCGGGCTAACGCAGCAACTACTGGATGTAATTGCGCCCTTCGTGTCGTTTCTTCCACGAGCTCAACATAAATGTACATTAAAAGACACAAAATATAATAAATTAATAACTAAGTAAATACTCACATGTTGTCCTGGCGTCGCAGGCGAGGGCGGCGGACACGCACTTGCACTCCCGGTAAGGGTATTACTGCAACAACGCAGGCGCAGGCTGGCGGGTTACGGGTGCGGGGTGCGGGAGGGAGGCGTGTAAGTGGGTGGATACATTTGATGCCCCAAAATTAATTATTTTTTGAGTGTTCGAAAAAAATGTTGATAAAAATCAAAATGTTAATTGTTAGTTTGTTACTCAATACTGGGAAAACCGGAGCTGAGCTCCGATTTTGGCTCTCAAAACCGGTTTTAAAAAATCGTTAAATTTTGGCCGATTTCCGGTTTTGCGCAAAACCGGAAAACCGGTTTTGCATGCCCTAGTTCCATTGTTAATTGTCATTGAATTTTTCAAACAAATGTTTGATGAATTTATTGTTACTACCGCTCTAACCCTTTTTGCGACATACCAACAATGCAATTAGAAAGCAATACCTAACAACAAAGCTTAATTAGAAACCCTCACATCATCAGTAGCTAATACTGTATCAATCAATCCATCAACCTCTAATTATCTCACAGCTGATCACAATATTGACAACTTTGAATGGAGCCAATCAGCAGCAGTAATTAATACTAATTGACGTCGGTTGTTCACGTCAAATGACCTGTGTAAAATGCTTCGAGGATATTAGATAAGGAGGCAATTAAGGCCCACATACATAATATATATAGTATTAATATATAAATAAGGGTTATGTAAGCGATGAGTAATATTAGATTAGTTTAGTGGTTCATACGTGTCGCGGAAAATTATGAGCATATTGTAACAAGTTTCAGTGGGGTTATATGGTAGATTTTTACTATACTTATGTCGCAATTTAGCTATTGTGCTTCCGAATTCTTGAGTGGCTAGCGGTTAATTTTCCCAAACACCCAGCCGCAAAATTCAGAATTGGAAGGACCATTTGAATTTTTATAATTGAAAATATGGTTCGGTAATAGGGAATATGCATGCGATTTATTTATTTGCAAAATGAAATACTTATTAGCTCTAGTAAACGATCATGAAATTATTTTTTAAATATCTTCATTAGCGATGAAGTTATAAAACTTCAAAGATTACAATTAGAAAGAGAAGTCCGATGTAACTTTGTCGTCATTGTCTATGACGCCTATACAACTGCCATAAAAACAGCGTTTTCGCGAGAGGGACAGATATATTTGTTTAAAATAATTATATCTCCTTCGCTTTTCGAGTAATTTTGATTCTATTTTCTCTGTTAGTATTATATTTTTGTATATTTTTAGATAAACTGTATAGATGATAAATATGTTTTCATGCATATTCCCTATTGATTGTAAGAAGAGTAGGTACTATGAAATCATTTGCGTCTCTCGATTTCTTTGTCAGCGACAAGAATTGCAAACAGTTTTTTTGTATCTTTCTTCTTGATGCAACAAGGATATTAAGGTGTTTGGGCGTAACGTGTGAGGCTCATTACATTGCGCTTAAAAGTACTTCGTGTAATACGAACGCCTACGCTACAACAAGCAAGTATCTAACATAACTGCTATCATTACCGACACGATAGTGAACCATTTTACAAATGAGCTGATAGTTTAGTTTGTGTTAACATTGCAACGAGTTTGCCATGTCTTGTTTGTTGGATATTGTACAAAAATGAGGATTAGCTAAATCATTTATTGTAGGATGACATATACTATTTAAGACTGAGTGTCGTTGCGAACCACGGAAAAGGTCGAGCGGTGACTGATTAGCAATAAGATCATATAAATTGGATCTCGTGGCTAAAGAATAACAGCCGCACAGATCGATCTTCAAGGTTAAGCAACGCTTGCCAAGGTTGGTCTGTGGATGGGTGACCATTTTAACATACCGAGTTTCCTCCGTGCCTCGGAAAGCACGTTAAGCTGTTGGTCCCGGCTGTAATTTGTAGAACTTTGGCAGTCGTTACGGATTGTCAGAAGCCAGTAAATCTGACTCCAGTCTTGCCAAGAAATACCGTGTTACCCATTTAATGGGTTGTGGAGGTCTGGTAGGCAGCCGCTTTACGTAAAATACTGGTATTCAGCTGAATCCGGTTTGACTGGAAGCCGACCCCAATATAGTTGGGAAAAGGCTAGGCAGATGATGATGATGATCATGTAAATCGGATATAAATCAACCTCCTTATATTTAAGCATTTAACTCACAGAGTTTATTAGCAACCACGTAGTATTACGGTGATCCAACAGGAAGTGATTACTACTTCAAAAAATCTAGGTGGACATTCCTCGCAATCGACCACATGCCATAACATGTTAACACGTATGAGTTTACGCTAGAATTTCAGCAATTATTCATCTACTAGGTGCTTGCACAGCCTACGAACAAGTTTGCAAAAGTTTCGAAAGGGTATTAATGTACGGTACATGACTAATCGATTCGCCATGAGTTTACAATTTACATTCTGGGTAAATGTACCGGATTGGTCATACCGAGAATGTTTACACTGTGGCCTGTCGTTTAGGGGCACACATCGGAGCGCCAAAAATTATGAAATCAAATAATTTAAAGCGTGTTGTAAGAGCGGAGTTATCCGCGACCTTCGGCAGCCGTGAGAAGCATCGGCGCGGTGCGCGTGCGACTCCGCATTGTTTCTCGTTAAATAATCGACAACAACCGCGCAAGTGTTGCAACTGACACTAACAATCATAGTTTTTGATAGTCGCGTGCATCAATACGTCGTAAATATAACAAAAACATTTACGACGGCTACCAAAAAAGTGGGAACAATAGGAAACTTATTGGCCAGTAGGTTAGGTAACACAACTTCAGCAGGAAGACGTGTTGCCGAGTCTACGCACCTTGTATGACTGTACTAGAAATAGGTGATATTACAAACCAATTACATTCAATGTGTGTGAGCCACTAAAACAGAAACAGTTATTTATCTCGGCGATCGAATGGAGCAAATTGTGGGAAAACTCTAAGAATAGACGAGCGGAACGAAAGTAAGATGGCTGTCGGTCCTCACCTCCGGGTGCAATCACAAGACGTAAGACTGTGCGACGCCTTATTTGCATTCAATTAGCGATTGTTCAACCAATTATCAGCTTCATTCGCTGCGAATTTGCGATTCAAAAGAAATGATTCCGCTGATTCGATTTCTTTTCTCCATGGTTCACGACCGGTAGCTTCGATTACTAGAAAGCTTTGACATGACCGCACGCTTTGGACCGAAATAGGACTTTTAATCGAATTTAAATATAAAGTCTGTGGTTTCTTTTTTTTCAGTTAATTAAACATTCACACAGGTATTTCACCTTCAAATAATTGGTAAGAATTGTCGAAAATGCGGAACACTTTAGACCCAATTTTAACAGTGTGGAATAAAAACTTTAATAACGAGATCCTGTACGATTAAGATCTCAGCGCAACTCTAGTTCCGCGTAAAGGTCGTCAGTACAATAAGGATGCTTCTTCAACAATAACTTCCTGACTATTACCACTAAATTGACCGTTTATTTATAAACTATTGCTGAGTCATAATAATTTGGAGCAAAACAATACAAAAGATGCACTTCAAGGATACGATGTCACGGTTAAAACAAATACGTGATCGATTGTTAAAGGTTGCAATTAAGCTTCTCGGCAATCTGGTTAACTTAAAATCGTTCACGATTTATTTATTCGTCATTCATAAATCGTGGAATACATGTTATAAAACTATTTTTTATGTAGCTAGTGGCAATGTTCTAGATTACAGGCTTGGTTAATTAATGGCGGTCATGAATGATATATGAGTGATCTCCGGTCGCGGTTCTCACGCTTGTTATCGCGTATCAGTCGCGGACTTACTGGCAGGATCCGCGCACCCCGCAGGCATCCAAGGTAACTTCGCAACGAATGCTTCAGACGTCAAAGCACATCTTCATGTTACCTGATGAAGTTGTCTGAATTCTGGCTGTCATTGACAATTTGTAATTGAAAATTATGCTCACGACTTTATTATTTTAGAAGAATATTTTTATTGTTGCGTGCCTTCTTTATAAAGTTAATGAAAATTATAATTTACATATTTCGAAATATCCAAATGCTGATCTTGATGGTAATGAAGGCAATTTGTTGTAAGAATAATAAATCTTGTAATAAGGTGCTTCCTACCGCAAAATTGACACAGATTTTTATCCGTCCACTTCCGAATGTGTTTACGGCTGTAGTTAGGCACCATTATGCCGCATGTTTATTGTGTGATGATCATTATCCAGCCTACTCGCGGTGCTCGCAACATCTGCTTATGTAAGTAAAGTGCAATAGACTCGAAGGCGGTAGACGGAGGAATCCTTAATTGTAGAGTAAGTATGGTCATTTCCTACAGTCTAGACGTGCAATACTCGATTAGAGACAGTAAAACTTGTGAATGTAAAGCTAACGCAGTGCTGCTCAGTGCTCACCCACTCGTTGCAAAACAAATGAGGTTTTTACACAAGTGCGGTGCATATTCATTTTAAAACAATGCGTGTTATGGGAACCTTTGGAAGACAACAATAATTTTGTCGCAGTTGTTAATCTAAATTGTAATTTTGCAACCATGTGTGTTTAGATAGATAATCTCTGTAATGTTTTATATGTACTCAACACTAGCAGCTTTGAAGATATATTGGTACGTTTTGTACGAGATGTATCGCAATATGTTTCATGAACTTTACAACTCTTGAACAAAAGTCGATACGTGTGTCGTAACTAATGAAAAAATAACAATAGATCATCAAAGATTCCTCAACAGGTTGCTTCAGTTCGCCATGGTCTGATCGGCAGTGGGCAGTAGTGGCGATCCCCGGTCACTCAGCGTGAAGAACATTTAGTTCACGGCCACTGACAGAAGCCTCCCTGTCCGTAACACTCGTACGTGAGTGAGGGGCGATCGCTTCCACGGCGCTCCGTTACAACTTTGTTACAAAATAATGAGTTTTGCAAATTCTATAATACCCGTACTTATGTAGATTAAATGAAAGTATCGGTGTTGTAATGCCAAGAAATATGTTGTGAATATATTTCGAGCTTATTTTACGTGCCGATTATCACCTACTGCTCTGCAATTAGATATCAACAATGCAATCTTACTGTAGGTCGATCTGTCTTCATATTGAAACTATCAATGATGAAATAAAAAAAATATTATAGTTTATGTGTCTTTGTGGTTCGACCACAACCAGTTCTTAGGTCTTCAAAATGGGAAAGTTCCACAAATGGTTGTAGCAAGATTTTCTTCATCTAATTACAAAGTCCTCTCACACGATTGAACTCTTCGAAACTAGCTCCCAGCCTGTACCACAAGCGCCAAACAAACAAAATGTTGCAATGTGAATGCAGCACGCGACTTCGCGTTTTCATAATATCCATTACCTGCAATGCATTGTTTCACAAGCCTTCAACTTTTGGCCAAAATTCGGCTCGACCTTTGACATGAGCTGTGTAGACCGACCTTCTCTAACCAAATACCGGGGAGGATCTTCTAAACATGGTCACTAATCAGCCAAGGTCAGATATGTGTCGCTAAAGACGCCATTTTTGGCTAAATTATTGGAATTAAGATCTGTGATTAGATGCTGTTTTGTTGAGATGGGCAGACATTCAAATATTTAAACAAACGCAAGCATTTTTAGCGTTTGCTGCGATGTTAGGGCGCGAGTTATACTCATAACTTCAGCAGAGGGGCTGGTGAAAATTGGGAAAAGGTCTGTAACACCGTACCTAGAAATACTTAAGATCAAGTTAAAAGTAAAGTAGAGGCGAATCGTAAAATGATCAATAAGAAATTGATAACGCGGAAATTCAATTAAATTTTCTTTTGAGGTAAAAATTTTTTATTGTATTTCCGCTAAGCAAGTTTCTTTACAGATTGAATTAAACTTTTATGGTTAAAACCGTCTATAAATCTATTCAATGGAACCTGCAGACCGACTCTGAAAGCAAAGATTATTACTTATGCTTATGTCACCGATCTACAATCCATGTAACGCAGCAATCTAGAAACGGACAGACTTATCAGTCCATCTAAAGCATGTTCCGTACCTACAAAGTAAGCAGTAGTACCTAAAGACTGCCACTGATTAGGAAGTATAAATGAACGGAAGGAAGCCCGCGGTTCTGCTAGAGTAAATTAATATGAACTATTGAACACACAGTATCTGGAGTGGAACATTATTGGTTGTATAATATAACTGAGCTCTAACTGTTCGTGTGCGTAATTGAAGTTTAATTATTTCGATTCTAATGGGTTTGCTACACGATCAGGTTATGGGAACTGTAATTTGAGAGGATATAAAAGTAAATCAGCACTCGTTTGGTTTAAAGGTTAATGTCTGAGATGAAATTATCACTTCGTTTCGTTTAGACCAAGTAAAGTACTTAATTTGCTTGTAATGGCTGAGAATGGGAAAAAAACTTTAATCAGCAGTTGGAGTTCGTTTAACACAGGCATTCAGTTTTGCGATCGCCTGCAATAGAATTAGAAAAAACCAGCCAAGTGCGAGTCGGACTCACACACGAAGGGTTCCGTACCATATATTTTTATTATTTGTTGTTATAGCAGTAATATTTACACAATCTGTGAAAATTTAAACTGCCTACCTAATAGGTACGGTTCTTGAGATACAGCCCGCTGACAGACAAACAGACAGACAGACGGATGGACGGACGGACGGACAGCGGAGGCTTAGTAATAGGGTTCCGATGGTTTGGGTACGGAACCCTAAAAAATGGGTGCACCTAGAATTGGGATGATCATTTTTTGTCACCCGAACCACTTTGCCAAATTCCATTATGAGCTTGAATATTTATGACAGTGTTTGAATGTAATGGTTACTTACTTCTACAAAACAACTATCTGTAGGCCATACAAATATTTGTTTCGTGCGGGAATCGAACACGCGACACAGAGCAGTCAGTCAACCACTACGCTAACCGTATCGTCATAAATTGATGCTGTTTTATAAAGAAAGAAAAATGTTATGAAGAAGAATCTAGTTTTTCAAATATTTTTAACCGGCTCTATATATAACGTAAGTGTTCGGTCAATTTGTAAAGCATAAGGTCATTTCTACGCATCATCCTATTTATATCAGAGATCACATTGTATGATTGCCTACCTGACACTGCGAGGTCATCGCGCGGTAATGTTCTTGATGCTTTTCCTTCTCATCGCTAGACAAATAACATTATGTAGTACGAACGTAATGTATATCCTTGAATGTAGGTAGGCAGTAACTAAGTGTCTAACCCACATAATAACATAACTTTACGCCTATATTCCACAGAGGGTAGGCCGAGATGTACACGTTTTACTCTTACAATTTGCCTGTTATGTTTAAGTCCCGGGCAATAGGAGGCCAGCCTTTTTTGCATGGGAAGTCATCAAATTACTCCTCCGCTTTGGGTGAAACGGAAGGGAGTGTCAGACTCTTCTTTCTTGTTACTTGACTAAAACCAACTCATGTTCCTCCAAGTTACCTTTTGCGTTTCAGGGTGACTCTCTCGAACAAATTCCGCAACTCTGCTAGAGGCAAGCCTAATGATACGCAGCCAAGTTCAAACTCAGACTTTACGCTGCTCTAGTGAGAAATTTGGCTCAGAATATGAGCTGGGAATCAAACCCACGACCACTACACCAATGGAAAGCCGAGTCTTGATAAAATATGTACCTACTCGTATGTTAATCGTTTTAGTGAAAATTTAAACTTCTCCACATCAAACCTCCTATGACCTGTGACCGTATGTTATATACATATGGTATGTACATATATAGTAGGTACCTTTATCACTGACATTTGACTTCTAAATGATGATGCCCATTTGCCGCTTCTGACCGCCATAAATATTAGTGGTTTATCTGCATTACTTCCGGTCCCATAAATACTTTAGTCGTGCCAAAGGTAATCAGCGATTCTGCCTTATGTAAAGAGGTTGAAATACTTTTTTATTGCCTTCTAAGATCAGTTATGATGCTCCATATCTGATTTGAATCTGAAAGAGTATGAATCATCAACATCATTCTTTTGCCCTTATTCAAATTGATTTGTGATTGGCGCAACACGTCTTCTGCCTTTTTAGGCATATGTATATGTTGGGCTAGCCCATAAAAAGATTAATGTGTACACAATCTGTAAAATTTTATCTCAAGAACCGTAATAAGTAACACTAAAGCGTTAAAAAACCTATATAAGACTCGTATATCAGTTTCATTTGAGTATAAAAGTGTTAACGGATACCTGTGCAACTGAGTTAGAGCATACTCTAACTCACTTATAACCACGAAAGAGGCCCACAGTTTTACAGGTAAAAGTTATAGAAAGCCTATAGTATGGTGTCACAAAGATATCAAAGCTGCACAAGAGCGCTTATTCATCGTCAGCTACTGCTTTAATCTGTATTACCGTTGTAAAATAGAGTTGGTAAACGCTACAGGTTGTTTAAATCCTATAGTAAGGTGTCAAAAAGATCTTAAAGCTGCACAAGAGCGATTATTCATCGTCAGCTACTACTTTAACCTGTATTACCGCGTTAGTGAGCACTACAGGTGGTAAAAAGCGCACGTCAAGATGAAAAAGCCTGTAACCTAACTAAAATTAAATCTGATTCGTAATGGAAGTGTTATGTCATCCATTATTCAACACAGCAGAATAATATTATGGAATATTATGTTATTTAAGTATGTGAAGTGAAAAATGACTGCCCTTATGATTTCACGGTAAATGTATACCATGTTTCTCATCTCAATTTTAACGCGCCTAGGATTTATTAAAGATTTAAAAGAAAAGTTATGATATAGGTACCTCAAGCTAAACATTATTATTCATTCCTACTTCCTGAGCAGTGGTATGTAAAATTAAGTGGCATTCATGGAATGCTTCAAATAATGTAAGAAATTTTGTTTATTGTAGTCAAATGTTGAATAACTCGAAATAATATTAATTGTTAGGTTACCAAAACAATGGCGAACTTTACAAAAGTGAGGTTAGTGTTAATAACGACCCATACAAGTTGCGTTGTTTGACACCAATACCTTTAGAATGTCTGTAAAAGAGTACTGTCTAACATAATAAGCTTTAGTTAAACCCTTTAATACAGGTTAAACCTAGATAGAGGAGTTGTTTGACACCTTTAGTTTCTATTCAAATTCAAATTCAAAGCATTTTATTTCAAATAAACCATTCACAGGCACTTTTGAAACGTCAAGGTCGGTCAGTCAAAAACATGGAAGCTATTTGCACGTTCCAAAGCGTAGATCTCTATGGAGAAGAACGTGCAAGAAACTCCACGGACACTCTTTTAAATCATGTTCTGTTTTACAACATTCCAAGTTACATATACTTGTTGCTTCTGCATGTGAGGACAATACAAAGGAAAAAAAAAAAAGGGCTTATTATAAGAATTTTAAATTTAAAGATTAAAATAAGCCAATGGCAGTTAAGAGATGACCAGTCTCAACCGACGGCGCCTGTTCACGAACATGACGCGTGAATCGGCACCTTTCAGCTCAACCATTTCGAAGGGAACCGAATGATCAAACCCACGCGCCGCCATCAGCGAGACATTTGAGTGAGCATGACATGCTCTCAACCACCATGCTCGTTCATGTCCAACAAGTAAAACTATAACTACTCACATAAAATGTAAATGGTTTCATGGTACTCACATTTACAAAATTTGAAAAATATGCTTCTACTTTACACAAAACTATGGTTGTCAATGACCAAATAATGAAAAATAAATTAATAAAGAGAACGATTAAGTTCTTACATCAAAAATAATAAATAAGTATTTAATATAATAATATAATTTGTATGTATATAAGAATAAATAAACGAAATAATGTAAGAACCTCTAAAAGGAGCGAGCATCTCTTCCAAATATAAAAACATAAAAACCTAAAAAGTGGACCTAATCAGCTGTGACTGTGGAGCAGGACCAGCATTTAGCCAAGCGTTTTTATCGAGGATATAATCTTCCAGTTTATAATACGCTTGTCTACATAGTGTGCGTTTTATGCATGCTTTAAATTTTCTCTCATTCAGTTCGAGAATATCAACTGGTATTTTATTATAAAATTTAATACCGTACCCCATAAAAGAAGTGTGTACTTTGGCCAATCTGAATCGGGGTTGATCTAATTTGTTCCTATTTCTAGTATTAAAATTATGCCTGTCACTAATCTTGCTAAAGAGATGAAGATTTTTCCGAACATACATAATATTTTCGTAAATGTATTGACAAGGTACCGTCATGATGTTGATATCCTTAAACAGTTCTCTTAGGGAATCACGCCGACGGAGATTGTAAATGGCTCTGATGGCTCTTTTCTGCAGGATAAATATAGACTCGATGTCTGCAGCACGTCCCCATAATAAGATACCGTAAGACATGATACTATGAAAGTAACTAAAATAGACCAGCCTCGCGGTATCTATATCGGTAAATTGACGGATTTTTCTGACAGCGTATGCTGCTGAACTTAGCCGTCCCGCAAGAGATGTTAAATGAGGACCCCATTGTAGCCTTGAGTCAAGCGTAATCCCCAGGAAAACCGTGTTTTCGACGAATTCAAGTTTCTCCTTGTTCAATACTATGTCGCAATCATTTCTTTTAACGTTCGGTAAGGCAAATCTGATGCATTTAGTTTTTTTCCCATTTAATACTAAATTATTAGCAGTAAACCAATTTTGGACCTGCTGTAGGGCGTTATTTACGTCGTCAAGATTTATGGAACGTCTATCTATCTTAAAAATTAAGGACGTATCGTCAGCAAATAATACCATATGAGGTTGATTTTTAAAAAGATGGGGTAGATCATTAATATATACTAGAAAGAGGAAAGGACCCAAAATAGAGCCTTGTGGTACCCCCATTTTGACTTTTAAACCCCGTGAATTGACACCATTTATTTGAACTTGCTGCTGTCTATCATTTAAGTAAGATTTTATTAGACTGAGTGCAAGTTTACCTAGTCCGTAATGTCCTAGCTTTAGGAGCAAGGTTTCGTGATTTACACAATCAAATGCCTTGGAGAGGTCACAAAAGATTCCTATGGCATCTTGTGCCTCTTCCCACGCTGAGTATATGTGTTTTAACAACGTGGCACCAGCGTCAGTCGTACAACGACCCCTGGTAAAACCATACTGTTGATCGTGTAAAATTTTATTGATGTTAAAATGATTGAGCATCTGATTGAGCATTACTTTTTCAAACACTTTGCTAAAAACCGGCAAAACAGATACAGGTCTATAATTATTGGTGTCTTTGCTGTCGCCCGACTTAAATAGTGGTATAACCTTACTATATTTCATTATATCCGGAAAGACTCCTTGGTCCACACATAAATTAAATATTAAAGCCAAGTATGGTGCTATAGTTTCAATTATGGACGTGCACACTTTAATAGACATTCCCCATATGTCTTCGGTCAATTTGATTTTGATTTGCCGGAAAGCTTTTATTTTTCTCGTGTTATAAACTCTCGATAAACTCTATTTTATAGCCTATGTCTGCGATAACAGTCAATGTTATCAAAGAGTTCATTGCAATAACTATACAACAATAAGTGTTAAAAGGTGTCGGCGAACACTTTTATAAAGACTTGGGTGTCACAAAAAGGTTAAATAGCTTTAACGTATTAAGTATACTTGCTGCTACTAGCGCCATTATAACTCTCAAAGCTGTATTACGTCGTCCATTAAAGCTTTAGTGCTGCGATTGGGGCTAAAACTTGTTTGTTAACTCCTCTATATCGTTTTTAGTAATAAGTGAGATAATTATAACCCTGTTATATTACTTAAAGTCATAAAAAAGTCTGTAATTGACACCAAAATGTTATTTGGGTGAGATACAGCCCTCTGACAGACAGACGGACGGACAGCGGAGGCTTACTAAAAGGGTTCCGTGGGTTACCCTTTGGGTACGGAACCCTAAAAAGGAAATAGGGTTCATTCATGAAACGTGTTTTTTCGGATTATGGTACGAAACCCTTCGTGTGAGATTCCGACTCGCACTTGGCCGGTTTTTTGGTCTTCTATAGTCATCCACTCTTCTCTTCTAAAATCATTTTACTCATTACGAGAGTGTACCAATGTCTTTTCAAAATAGAATGCTCCTATACCCTATCAACCTACCTTATCAGTACGTCTACCATGAATTTTATCAATCTATACTCGCTAGCGACTGTAGTTCAAAACGTGTATGAAAACTTTAGTAAAACAAGTTTCTAATTTATTTGTTTAAGTTGTTAACTAATAGGCAAGTAAGTTGCAAGTATAACTTTAATTAACAACTAAAAAAAATTATTTAGAAACTTGTTTTTTTAAAGTTTTCATACATTTTTTTAACTATAGTCACTAGCGAGTATAGATTGATAAAACTCATGGTAGACGTACATATGTGAATTATCAATTTCGTCGAGTTTTCTCGCGCTTCGACGCAGTGCGTAAGATGCACCTTGTAGGTAGGTACCCAGTCCCCAAGTTAAATAAGTTTCCCAATACTTCTAGCCATGGCTTTAATATGCAGTTATTTGCGGCACAGGTATTACCTACATACAGGTACTATTTTAAGACTACCTTGGAAAATATGCCTTCGAGTAATAGGCAATACTTTGATGGAAATACAGTACGTTAAGTGTTTATTTGTAATTTGAATACCTGCAAACTTTGTATACTAATTTTGCAGTGTAAATAGGTACCAAAAGGTAGTCCTTTTGGTACCTATTTACACTGCAATATTAGTATACAAAGTTCAAGATTAAATAATACACTTCAGTAGGTAGTCCTACTGAAGTTTATTATTTAATCTTGACGGTGTGCAATTGTTTCAGGAAGTGCATCAGAACGCTTTTGATTCTTTCAAGGTTTTTAAGTCTTTAAAATAATCGATTCTTTGTTGTGACTAAAAAAACATTTTAAGTAACCGTATCGAAACACTAAAAACTGCAGCATGAACCGTTATCCGAATGCAGCATATAAATATTGAAACTATGTTATCTGGCCACTATATTACATATACGAAAATCTCATGTTGCGCATTAGAAGGATGTAAACTATTCTGCCAGCGACTTCGCCCGTTTGAATTTTGAAATTATAACAAGCTTACTTCTAATTAGACAAGCGTCCTCCATCTTCGACCACATGATCGCTCTGGTGAGATAGTGGTCAAATGCGTGCCTAACATTAGTAAAAAAAAGAAAACATATTCCCGGGATTGAAATTTCCATGTTCTAAACCAGAAAATAGGTATTCAACTCGTGTGTCAAGTTTCATCCAAATCCATTAAGACGTGAAGAGAACGAACAGACAGACAGTGTTACTTTGGCATTTATGTCGATAAATCAATGATTGTATAATCGTTTGAAATGAATCATCAGTAGATACCTACCTATGTCGAATCAATGTTGAACATCGGCGGCGAGAAGGCACGCCTGTTTGAATTAGTCAATTCTATGGGCGGGAAGTTGCACGCTTTACATTTGCATACAATCTGTTCTTTTATCTAATAATGTTTTGCAAAAAATCTTCGAAGCACAATAGCGTGATTCCTGAAGATCTTTAAATGTTATGGGAAGCTCATAGTTCGGCGTTTTTTGATGATTTTTTTTTTTGTGAAGAGCTATTTGTTAATATTCTCGTATCCTCCGGGATGTTTGTATGAGTTTGTTAATTAGTTACCAACGGCACAGGTATCAACGGGTGAACACACCCGTTAAGGCTCTTGAATAACTTCTTCAGGCGGCCAAAGAAGCGCTCTTTCAACGATTGTTTCATTTCAGTAATATTGATATTGTCAGTTTCAGTTGGAGAGAGGGATCTCAGGTTTATGGAAACCGAGAGTTGAGTTCCCACGGATTCCATAATCTCTCCACGCTTTACATGCATGACTGCACGTTTGTCCACAACAAACTTCATCCTGATGGCGCTACTGAAAGTTTCCTTTTACCTTCAGTAGCTCTATCAGTTGCAGATTAGTGGGGGCAAAGAGTTTCAGATCATACATGTAAAGATCACCACCACCTGCACCTCCCACCACCACCTCTCTCCAACCGATAGCCTAGCCCTGAATTCTCCAGCAGTGTGCTTAGAGGATTCAAGGCAAGACAAAAGCAAAGCGAACTCAAACTATCGTTCTGAAATATACCCCGCTCGATCCTTACCGGTTCGATAGTCCTCTGCATATTTTGACATCCTGGAAAAAATAAATTCATTATTAATATAATTGTTATAGTAAAGATATTAAGGACCTATTTGTTTTTTAACATATTCTTTAAAGCATTATTAATTACATTATTTACATTGCAGTTAGCTAAAACACGTATTTTTCTTGTCGTTTCACACGTATAGCATCAATCAGCAGGTACATTCACGATTATCCCATCTTTGTCTATCACAGCTGTTGAGTACATAGTAACAAAGCGCATTGTTTTAATTAAAGAATAGCTCAATAGATAATATTAAAGACTTTTTGTTTGTCCTAATGAGAGGTACAATGGATGTGTTTGATTGCAACTGCAGACAGTACGAGTAAACACTCACTATACGGACCCTTACAATCACATAGCATGCGTGGCCTTACACATATAATTAATTTTAGTAGCGATGCAACCGCTTAATTGGTATTGGTAACTTAGTTATTATTATTTTCAATTGATTTATGTTTGTCTGTATGCTTCTATGATCAAAATATTCTTGCATTTATTCGTATCGGTATCTTGGATATAAGAAGGAATTTGACCTTTTGCATTGGATGTTAATGTTCGGAGAGATTGGTGTTAAACGCAGATTACCTACGTTTTATTGTTATCGCACTACTTAACATACATTTTATAATCATCGCATAATTTCGCACTTCATTAACACTCATTACAATTCACGAATAGTAAACAAAGTAAGTAGGTGCAAGCAAAACCGTACAAAATTAATGGTGAACAATAAATTCGGTTGTAGTACATCTCCCGACATAACAATAGTGAACGGAGGCTGGAGCCTTGCGCGGACGCAGCATGACGGAGCCTTGCGCGGGCGCATCACGACGCGAACGCAAACGTCCGGATGCTGCGATTAATTTTCGAAGAGCGTGATTAATGATGGCCGCTAATTATTGCTCTTCTGTGGGGGCGTGAGAATGTTGTACCACATACGTGATAAACCTTTTTCAAGTGGACTGTGATTAGGTACTTCATTATCTCGTTCAGCCTTTGAGGTGATTTAGGGGTGTCTGAGACATTTCGAGTTAGATTTTGAAATAGTAAAGGCCTATGCAAAAGATTAATTTAGGGGCCTCAAATCAAACGAACTTGACCATACTTGCACTTTCTGAGATGCAATTTCTTTTGTAGGAAGTACCTATTGGGAATTTGCTTCGGGAGAATTCTGTATCATGCGATTACTTAGATACTTACTATTACTGATTCGTTATTGATGCATTATTGAATAATTTAGTCGACCTTTTCAATTAATGATGTGGAGGAGCTCGTGGCTAAATAATAATAGCCGCACGGGTCGGTCTTAAAGGTTAAGCAACGCTTGCCAAGGTTGGTCTGTGGATGGGTGACCATCTTAACATACCGAGTTTCCTCTGTACCTCGGAAAGCACGTTAAGCCGTTGGTCCTGGCTGTCATTTGTAGATCTTTGGCAGTCGTTACGGATTGTCAGAAGCCAGTAAAATCTGACTCCAGTCTTGCCAAGAAATACCGTGTTACCCAGTTAATGGGTTGCGGAGTTCTGGTAGGCAGCCGCTTCACGTAAAACACTGGTATTCAGCTGAATCCGGTTTGACTGGAAGCCGACCACCATATAGTTGGGAAAAGGCTAGGCAAATGATGAATGATTTCAATTAATGATGTGGTCGAGCTAACCGCATGTTAAACATGTAAGGTCAGGAATATAAACTAAAGGAAAGCTCTGAGGCAGAGAAATCCAGTGAAATATTTGATAAATTTATATTCTACTAGTTGACCCGCGTAATTTCGTCTGCTTCGCTCCTTTTGGTCTTAGCGGTATGATATATAGCTTACCAGCGGCTTCGCCCGCGTGGTCATTAGGGAACATACTCCCGAGATAAAAAGTAGCCTATGTCTTTTCTCAGGCTTTAGACTATCTTTGTACCAAATTTCATTTAAATCGGTTCAGTAGTTTTTGCGTGAAAGCGCGACAGACAGACAGAGTTACTTTCGCATTTATAATATTAGTAAGTTATGACTCGACTCGATAAATGAGCTATCAAACACTTAAATATTTTTTCAATGTCAGGAACTACTGCCCCGATTTGAAAAATTATTTCAGTATTAGATAGTCCATTTATCGAGTCGAGTCATAACTAATAAGAGCGGAGCAGTAATGAAATATGTGACGCAGACGAAGTTGCGCGTGTCAACTAGTATTAGTAATATAGATAATGTGAAACTTGAATTATTTACATAATACAGAGTGTTTTCCCGTCTATCTTATTCTATTGATACCTAATAAGTAATGGTTTCCGAAATTAAAATTGACACACAAGCCGATAACATCTTCTTTACCGATTCACGTACATAACACACCATCATTAAGTTTTTATAATAATAGTTTTTAAATAAAGAACGAAACAATGGCTAAGTTTCCACATAAATATACCCTTTGAAACGTTTGTCGGGTCGGAATGTGAGCATCCTCTAAGCTAAAGGTCAACGCGAGGTCACCGCTCGTAATGAAGATACTGGAACGTACTTTAAACTGAACACAATAGGAACGTTACAATTTACTAGAAGGTGAACCACGGAATTTAAATTAATTATTTTAATTTGATCCAATTTTACAATTATTTGTAAACAGGTTATGATGTATATTGCGCAATATACAATATAATTAGCATGTTATGTTCCTACAGGTAGGCTCATCAAACCTGAACTGTGGAAATCACAATTTATATATGAATGGCTTCGGTATCTACTAAGAAAACACTTATCTGCATCGTTAAGTTGCCGAGGATCATTACTAAATATTTTCTTATTTTGACCAAAGAACCGCCACTAGGTATATCATCAGCTCCCTATTTATTTAGGATCAGAGCAGCGTGTCTTTAACCATCTTAATATACCGAGTTTCCTCCGTGCCTCGGAAAGCACGTTAAGCCGTTGGTCCCGGCTGTCATTTGTAGATCTTTGGCAGTCGTTACGGGTTGTCAGAAGCCAGTAAATCTGACTCCAGTCTTGCCAAGAAATACCGTGTTACCCAGTTAATGGGTTGTGGAGGTCTGGTAGGCAGCCGCTCCAAGTAAAACACTGGTATTCAGCTGAATCCGGTTTGACTGGAAGCCAACCCCAATATAGTTGGGAAAAGGCTAGGCAGATGAGAGCAGCGCGTGTCTTTGTCTTCCAAACATATTTGTTTGCAAGGAACCAGCCATTATAATTAAGCCAAATGATTTGAAAAAGATCACGTTTTCATCCCAATCATCTGCTTGTAATCCGACGGAGACATAAATAATCTTAAATCCAAATGCATTTCTTAATGCCTAAATATTTCGAAATACAAATGCGACCAATTTAAATAATCTGCATGCAACTAAACTTTGCCTCTTACTTGATAATTTACAAAGCGAGTCGGCCTCGAAAATAGTCTAAATAAAGGATATTTTGTAAACATGCGATGCTGGCGAAGAATACGAGGAATCTCGTAGTGTTGGCAACAGGCCACATACCTAATGTACACGTATGACAAATTTCCTGTATGCCAACGATTAGGATCAACGTATAACGTTACATGGGTGAAGTAAGAGATGACTACAGCGTTACACCATAGGGTCGCCATGGATATAAATCCTGGTCACTCATTTGTTGTGTTTATACAGGGTTATTTGTAAAACACCAGCCACCTCTTAGGTAGTGAAAGTACACACAAATAAATTTTACTTTGAGAAAACCCCAAAATCTCGAGAAAAATATCAGCTGTTTCATACAAAATGCAATATTTAGCCAAAGAAAATGTATGAAACAGCTGATATTTTTCTCGAGATTTCTGTCTGCATAGAAATACCATGAAATTTGGGAAACCAATTAAGCTAGCATTTGTAAGGTATGTTTTACTAGGTATTTACAAAAAGATTTTTTTATTATTGATTGTTATTTTAGTCGCTTACTCTCAAGTTAGATACTTGTCAATAAAGACCTTTATTGACAACTATCTCACCTGTGGGTAAGCGACTAATATAACCGGACCTTACAAATGCCACCTAAAGTTTCAAGGATCTAAAAAGGTCAAACTAAACCATTTATCTTCAGAGCCTATTAAGACAACATCATTTAATTAAAACCAGACAAGTATGCATACTCCTTGATATAACTACCTAATAAAATCAAATAAATTTTGACAAGACATACAATTACTTTAGTACTTCTGTTTGGCATTCTTCACTGATGGCTCCTATACTTAAAATCATAATTTGAGATAATTGCAAGCCATCGCCACCGACTCAAGTTTCGGCTTTAGCACTGTGTATTTAATGTTGATTTTAAAATGACCGTTTGTATTAAAAAACACGTAAAATGTATGCGTTGGCAGTAGGACATTGCACTTTGTTATGTATGTCATAGGGTTTATTGTTCAAAAATTTAATCATTATCTCGGATTCAAACATACAATAAAAGTTTACAACAGTGAGGTTATCTTGATGCTGCGTGTATCGCACAATCCGCTATCACAGCGACCTCGGCCTGGTGATGCGGCTCGGCGATGGACCGCGGATGCTTTTGAGTTGACCCCAGGCGCAGCCCGCGGCGATCTGATGCAAACATATCTCCCCGTAAGGCCCATCTTTGTTAGAAGTATTCGTGGTAAGGTAAGAGTGTTGGCCACTTTTGCTGTTTTTAAATCACGCTGATGATAAGAGAGTGACAGATTACGGTCAAAAGACGGCATTTGATTACTTCAGCCATTTAAACCAAAGGCAACTTTTTCCGAAATAAAAATTAATATGAGTCACTTATGAAGGCGTTTGTTTGTTCGTTTTAAGGTGCCCAATATCGATTGTTCGATGTTGATCAACCAAAATAGTCGCACTTTACTTAGGTTTGCAGCAATTCGTGATTCCACATACATAATACCTTTGTAAATATTTGTTTATATAAGTATTCACAATAATTAGCGGAGGCAAGACTCCTCGAAACTGGCGTGTTTGCGTGAAGAATTATATGGAAGAGGAAGTGCCGAGATTGGAGTCGTTGCCACTCGACTTACAGCTGTATTTACTGGCATTCAACGATTTAACGGATAATTAAAAATCCAACCATCATACTTAAATGTAATTGATGTTTTAGTGAAAGTATTTATTACTTGTTTCAGCTTTCTTTGCTGCATCTTACACTATTCGTTGTTTCAGTATGTTTTTGCTGGGAAAGCGGGAGTATTAAACTTAGTGTCACTGGGTGAAGCAAATGTTTAAACTTTGTCCTATTGCGACTAGGGTTGCCAAGTCCTACACCGGAGAGCCGAAGAAAACAGTGACTTTTGCCTGGCTTTTCAGTAAAAAGCAAGACACTTTAACTGGTCCCCTTGATGTACGGATTTTGTCTTAATAAAATATATAGGGTGACTGGTAATTAGTGACCGATACTTTAACACCTGATTGTACTCATGATAACAATAACAACTTTTACGGGACCAAACCTGAAACCGTGAAAAAAAATAGGTAGTACAGTATATTTTGACCAGTTAGTACACGAACGTAAATTTACTGAAGAGCAGACTTTTTTCGCAATTTCAGGTTTGGTCCTAAAGTAAAAGTTGTTTGTTATCATCAGATTAATCACATGTTTAAGAATCGGTCACTAATTACCAGCCATCCTATATATCTACATGTATATTATTGTATGTAAATAATTCAAGGCATGTTTCAATTACTTATAATAATATCGTCTTACATTCCTACTATTTGTGAATTAATCTACCTTATTATGCAATTCTCAGAAATTTTTAAAGGGACAGGGAAAATGTTAAAATCAAAAAAATGCCGTAGGACACATCTTATTTAGCCAAACTCGCCCCCAAAAATCTGCTGTTTTATTTCATAATATGACGTCACCTGGCAACCCTATTGTGGCGACGTTCGTGTCCTATGTGACATTTAGTTGCGTACTGCTGTTCTCAGGGCATTACACACGTTAGAATTTATTATGAAAACTATTCTTACTGGTGTAATTCACGAAGGTAACCTTGCCACACCCACGGCGTTTAATTAAATAATTGTAGTGCTTTTACATTGGCAAACTAAACAAGTGTTTGTTCAAATAATTTTTTTCCTGATAAAAAAGGTTTATATAAACTTATATAATAACTGTAATAAATCATGAAATGCTGTTTCTATAGAAATATAAGAATTAGTCTTCAGAAGCCGTTTATAAAAATAAACTAAAATGTGTATACCTTTTCCAAGAAAACCCGTTTTATTTTTATATGCATTTAAAGACTTTTATTAGAGTATAGCTGTGCCCGCGACGTCGTTCGCGTGCGCTTAGATCGTTGCCAGCCTTATTATCTTACTTCTAATTTTTGTTTACTAATAGATGCGAAAGTTTGGCTGGCTGGATGTTTCTTACTCAATTACGACAATACGGCTGAACGGATATGGATGAAATTTCGCTCAGAGGTATTTTATAGTCTGGAATACCACATAAGCATTCTTATCTCGGGAGTACCTGCTTTGGGAGATATTCAAGATTCAAACCATTTATTTACAGGTAGATTACTTTTGAATTGTTAAGATCAGTCTGTCAAAAACATGAAGCTATTTGCGAGTTTTAAAGCGTAAGTAGATCACTATGAAAAAGAATGTGCAAGAAACTAGTGATGGGCGTTGAATCAACGAACTAGTTGAATCAACGTTGATGTCTCTTCAACGGGATTAACGTTGACCATGTACAAATCAACTCGTTGAATTCGTCAACGAGTTACGAGACAACGACGTTTATGAATTCAACTCGTTTGACGAAACGAGAAAATGAACCCAACGTTTTGTTATTTTCAACGTACGTAAATTGTATCTATCATCTTTCATTTTGAGAAAGATGATAGTGGGAAAGCTAGTAGTACTCGTAATATATGTAAAGAAAAGATTTCTTATAAATCTTTCATTAGGTAAACTGCATCAAATTGTTCGTAAATTAACATTACAACAGCATACGTTAATAAAAGCGTTAAAGCCGTTTATCGTTCATGCAAGTTGACGTTCGTAACACGTTAACTCGTTGACGAAATTAACTAGTTGATCAACTAGTTGACAAACGCAATTCAACGTTAACGTTTCGTTGACGGAAAAACCTTCAACGACCCATCACTACAAGAAACACGGCGGCCAGTCTTTTATATCATGATATTGTAGCTATTATCAAAATACTGGTTGTACGGACAATTAACGAATCCAATTAAAGACAACTCAGAGAAAATAGCGATATTGGTAATTTATCCCCTAACAAAGACTTTCAAGACCTAATAGAGACCGCACCTACACACAAAATCGTGTAAAGGTCGTTCTCCAGCAGAAAATCTTAACACCGCAATTCAGAAAAACGCGTCATCAGTGCAACGCCATCTATCGAGCAACCGTAAGTAAACTGACGAAATGTTTAGCATTGGAAGACGTTAAATAAGGAGCCCGTATGACAACATTAAGGTATTAAAATGAACACTTTTATTTTGCTACGTATACAAGTTTCACAAATAACTCAACAATGTGTTTTAGGGTAATATTCATGTTTTCATGCATTTTATTTTTCTCAGTAGATGGTGCTTTGCCTAATCACAATACATTAGGAAGTTTCCTACTAAACTTAAAAATTCAATATATTTTGATTTGTGGATCGGTTGTTATAATAAATAGCGATAAGATGTAAAAAATGTATTAAAAGTTTCACACATAAGTCAACAATTTGTTTTGGTGTTTTATACATGCGTTCGTGCATTTCATCTTTTTCAATAGATGGCGCTGTAATCAGAATACATGAGGGACAGAATACATTAGGAAGTTTCTTACTAAATTTAAAAATTAAATATCTTTTAATGTTGTGGGTCGATTTTGATGAAATAAACGCTAAATGTTACTCGGATTATCACTTAATATTTTTAAATACCTAGATATGGAGCCCAATCTGTGGTTTAAGCGTGATGCTCCCTCAAACGCACAGACAAACAGATAAACAGACAAACAGACAAAAATTGCAAATATAGCATATTTGTGTTTTTTATCTTTTTCCTAACTTTTCTATGTAATTTTTGTGCAAAAATATTCAATGTTCAGACACGGTTGGTCTACGATTTTATTATATGTATAGATATAGGTAAAAGCAATAGGAAATAACACATTAGTTTTGTTATAAGAAGTATCAAATCCACTGTCTTTAACGCGAATACATTCGTATATCGGCTAGCGTGGTCATCTCTCGCGAATTAATTGGCCAGTTCTCTCTTATCCCGCACCGCACCGACTTACCCGCAGCGGGCCGCACCGAGCCGCATTCTACGCACGTTTCCCAACCACGCATTTAGCGTAATAGCCCCTTTACGAACGTGTGGCTCGTTTTATGACTCCCATATTGTACAATTATGCATGAATATTTGTTGCAGCAAACAACAATTATTCAGATGTATGACATAGATCATTTGAATTAAATTTTGTTGAGATATGTAAAGTTTTGAAGGGCCTGTTGAACATAATTTTACTGACTGGTTTAACTTGATATTTAATATTCATGTTAGTATTTTGGTAGTTAGAAGATTGCATGTTAATATTGGTGCTGAAGATGGACACAGAATATGCAAATTCTTTTCATTGATTTTGCTACTTGCGGCACTGTAATGATTTTTTTATAATAACTTTGTAATTATCATGTCAACTGCGTACATTAAAAGTTCGGAGGGGCGATAAAAGCAGCACTTAACGCACGTGGGATATATTATTAAATATGAGTGTGGTTAACAAAGTTGCGATTCCTTCCTTGCCTTCGATTGTTTGATAAATCTTCGTCGTCGTAAAATTAAAAGATATATTTTGTTAAAAAAGGAATACTTAGTCATCAGCAGCAGTTTCATACAAAGAACTCTAAATTTTGCTTTTCGAGAGAAACGTTTAACATATACATTTTTTAACTACGACAAATTCGTAGCTCTCATAGCTCTAAGAAAAGACATCAACGCGCGTAAAATAAGCGTAACTTCTATACCAGCCTCATGTATGATTTTTATTTTTAATAATAATATCAATCAATCACGTCAAACTTATGTTGAATAATATTCATTTGATTGATAGAAATAATTATAATAGGTACCTAACAATTATTAAGTTGGCCTTTACGTAATATTAGGAGGTTTGAACTGGAACTCGTAAACAAGGTAATATTGATGGGTGCACGTTTTCTTAAGAAAAGCGAAAGTTGCCAGCTGATCCTGAGGCAAACACGTAGGTATATGTACAGCCTCTTCGTATGCAGGTCGTCTAACAGAGCTATGGAGATGTAATACAGGTCAGATGCTCAGTTTGCGACATTAGGTGGCACACGATTGCGTCCTTAAACGATGCCGCTTAAACCCGTTTGATGCACGCCTATCCGCCGCCGCATAGGCAGAACATTCTTTGATGTTACTAGAATCCGATTATTTATTACGTCCATTATGCAACTAGGTCAGAATCGTTTCCATGTTGTTATTTTTTTAATTAGTCCCTATAAAAAGGTTAATTAACTTATGGTTATGCATGTGCATATTTAGAGACTAACTGTTCCTGATGTTAGCACATATACAACGAGATTATGACATTATTGTAAGTTTACAGTGTTGTAATATTTCACGTCTGCATGTTAAATTAGTTGATGAAAGTGATAGTTAGAAATGTAAGTACGTGTAAGTATAACAGGAACATTTCTCTTCAGAGATTTCTCTCGCGAATTGTTATGAATATGCAAAAATAAACACTAATGGGTTGACTCGTGTTCGCTCCGCGGGTTATCTCGTTTTGTTTAACACGAAGTAACAGATAAGTTGACGAGCGAACTGAGATATGTATCGTTAACTTTTTAATATCCTTGCATAATATTTATGACTTGAAAACGTATCTTTTTAGAGCCACTACAATGCAAGTTAATAGAAACCTAAAGTGTAGATCACCTACATGGATACATTAATTGTTGCTGGGGAGATAGTTGCGCCACTTCTTACCAGCTAAAAAATAGGTAATGGGGACGTTTTGGGAGACTGGCTTTATGTAAAACTTTGACATTAAAAAAAAAGCTGGCTCTCAGCCTTATTTCAATGAAGCAAATCAATTTGCCTAGACTTTTCCAACTATACTGGGGCCAAACCCAGTATAGTTGGTAAAGTCTAATTGATTTCCAGTCCAGCCAGATGCAGCAGAGCTCATGCGTTACATAGATCTACTGCCTGTCCGACCGCCACATCCCAGTAACTGGGTAATACGATACCCTTGGCAAGACCCTATCCCTTTATTTTCAATAAATCACTGTTGATTCACCTACTAACATGCACTAAACTACTTATATCACACTTTAGCACGCATTTTAACAAATAAGTCTGGGATTTAAAAATAGTAATGCAATCAACACTTCAGGAGGCAAATGATCCACACGCCTCACCACAAAACAAACGAACTCTAAACAAGGCAGCTAAACGTATCACACACGTACAAGTATTTACACACTAGAAGATATTTCTGTTTGCCTCATCTCCTCACTCCATTGTCTTTATTGTAATAACCCAGACGGCCGACCAACGCAAGACAATACACGCTCATGAAGTAATCTGGTGACAAATCCAAGCTCTTATTACAATGGCATAGAGTTTATTATGTTTTGATGGATAACCCGTCATCAGCAGTCGGTCAACAAAAGACGGTGTGATGATAAATGGTCAGTAATCGTGATCGATGGACAGTTGTAGCTTGAAAGTTGACCTCTGAGCTTCGAGCTTCATTATTGTTTTAAACCGGACGGTTTGCCAAATGTATCTAGTTAAGGATAACATTAAAGTGCAGAAATAAAATTGGTTTATTATGTGAAATAATGCAATTCTTGATTAACATATAATCCTAGAATCAAGTTTGTGGAATGCAAATTCTATTTCAAATTGCAGCATTTTGATATTACTTCTTGCGATGATGACTGATTTTTTGATTTGAATATCTTCTTCAAATAATATTTGATAGATAATATTTTTTCTGGACTGTTAGGACTGATTTGCATTACATTCCAATTTATTGGTTGTATGTTGATTTATTTATCTGACTCCAGTCTTGAAGTACTGTGTTATCCAGTCAATGGGTTGTGGAGGTCTGGTAGGCAGCCGCTCCTCGTAAAATACTGGAATTCAACTAAATCCAGATTGACTGGAAGCCGACCCCAATATGGTTGGGAATACGCTAGGCAAATGATGATGTTGATTTATTTTAATTTCATTTTGGTTGTTACAATCCAGTAACTACCAATCTTCAAGATGCAACAAATACCTAATTCTGGGTCGCCATTTGTCCTGATTTTGTTTAAGAACTTTGATAAATAAAATGTTAAGTTGATTTCATAGTAAAACATAAGGAAATGTATGCACACCTCTAAAATAATACAGGAAGTAACACTTATATAGACAAAAGAGTGAATTTCCTCGTAAATATCTTACGTGAAAATATAAACGGCGTCCATTGCGTCGGATAAACAAAGAGGTATTAAAAGTATTATTTATGTCATCGTTAAAGCTGCAAAGCTGAATAGAATAGAAACATAAAGTTTTATATTTCCGTACTTAGTATTAGTTACTTTGTTAGAGTCCCGCAGTAAAAAGGTTAGAGAGAAATCCCTTATGATGAAACGGCTGACTGTTATTTTTTCCTAATAGAGAGACCAACGAGTTTCTGATTACCCGGACGTATTAAAGTCAGTCTAGTCCTTAGTCGGCCTATCTCTATTAAGTACCGTATGATTGCACGGTAGGTATACATATGGATAACGCTTAGGTATTATTGGTCGCAGGCGCGACTCCTAAGCATGGCGAGCTGGATATGATATCCGAGGCAGGCAAAAAGTTAGGGATTTCATATCAGTAATTATAACAGCCCTTTTTAAGGAGGGGAAATCATTAAATGAGTCCTCCCGCTTTGGGTGAAGCAGAAGGGAGTGTCAGACTCTTACTGACTAAAACCCATCCGTGTTCCTCCTAGTGCCCTTTGCGTTCCAGGGTACGGTGCCTCTTTCGAACGAAGTCCGCAGCCCCAGAACAGCCCTGACTCTGAACTTGTGATCTTCTGCTGGCTGGGCTATATTTATGGATCTGAAACACAACAAGTAAAGAGTAGATTTGAGTAGAACACCCTTCATAGAGTACAGGCGTTAGTTATGTTCGATAGATAGACACTAGTATGTATTACTTAGTAATTTGAGTTCAATATAGGCGAGTATAGGTGAGGTAATTAGAATTTAGAAACGACTTGCGACAGTTAGGTACAAGCAGGGCGTTGCGTCTCGACTCGCGTCGTGGAGTCGTGTCGTGTCGCGCCGGGTGCTCGTTACCATGGGAACCGTCCTCAATCTCGACTGAATACATCAGTCTTCTGTTAACCTTTTATGTAATAAACTGGGTTTACTCAGGGTAAGTGACACTACACAATCTTGGTTAATAAAATTTTACTGGGGATTAAGGTCCAGCGAGGACTTGAAACGCAAACATTGCAGAGCCATTTCCGCTTTATCAATTTGTACCTACATTTATTTCTTAAGATGTCAGAAATACTGGAAAAATGTATAAGTCATGTGAGCAGATTCCTTTCGGCTGATATGATGAGCAGATTGAACAGATTCTATCTACTTATTTTCAGAAAAGTAAAAAAATATGAAACCTGTTTTCCATGCTGACATTGATACACTAATGTGCTTCGGGTTCGAGCAAGTGCTTGAAGTAGGCAAATGAAATAAACCACCAATTTTTTATTTATTGCGTTTGACCACAATCTCATCAGCGATGATGTGGCCGACGATGGAGCACGCTTGCCTAGAATTAACCTATTCACTCTTTACATTAAGATAATCCCCAGGCTGTACCAAACAGGAAAATTAAACTGCGACAGAGAATGAAATCAATTCAAAGAGAAACGTCAACATTAATATTAATTTATTAAAATGTAACCGTGTTCAATGACTGAGTGAGTGCACGATGGTAGGCGCCTCGCGTGAACACGGAACGAGGCGCATGAGGCAACGCGGGACACCTCATGGGAATCTTTCACGACTTAGCGCCTCCGCGGCTCCGCCGGCTCGTCGGCTCGTGCTGCTGTCAATGTTCACTCTAGTTTATGCGTGCACTCACTTTTGCAACCAGCCCGTGAGCCGGTCTTTTCACATAAAATGTCACCGTGAAAATGTAGGTGAAGTTAGCTGTCATCTCTACCCGCTTATTCTGCCGGTCTATTCTTTAAACTTAAGTGGAGTGAGCTTGAGTTCAACTGTCACTAAACCGTAATTGTTAGATCACTTCATGTCCACTTGACGTAACATTTCAAGGTGCCATGTATTTACAAAATAGCGCCACAGTACTTTATTTACGTTATTTTCACTTCTTCTATACCAGATTGTAAGTCTACTTGTAAACAAAGCTGTTTTACTCGCACTATGTCTATAGGCAACCAATTAAAAACAACAGTCCAATTGTATTTGAATGTTTTCCAAACATTGATTGAGGAAAACAAAATGATAAAAGAAAATGCTATAACAAAGAACATGACACCGTTTGTAAATACAAATTTTCATGATTCCGTTGATGGTCCATTCCGCGCATTCCGTTGGTCCGTTCCGTTCATGGTCGCGTTCCGCACCATGAAATAATAATCATAAACGGAAACAAGATACTGGTTTTTTTTAATAGCAACATTGTTACATAGGTACTCGAATTTTATAAGAAATCTGTTTGAAATGAAACTGCCTCCTTTCAGACAGATTTCTTATAAAATTCGAGTATGTAACATCATCTGCCTAGCCTTTTCCCAACTATATTGGGGTCGGCTTCCAGTCAAACCAGATTCAGCTGAATACCAGTTTTTTACGCGGAGCGGCTGCCTACCAGACCTCCACAACCCATTAACTGGGTAACACGGTACTTCTTGGCAAGACTGGAGTCAGATTTACTGGCTTCTGACAACCCGTAACGACTGCCAAAGATCTACAAATGACAGCCGGGACCAACGGCTTAACGTGCTTTCCAAGGCAAGGAGGAAACTCGGTATGTTAAGATGGTCACCCATCCACAGACCAACCTTGGTAAGCGTTGCTTAACCTTAAAGATCGACCCGTACGGCTGTTATTATTTAGCCACGAGCTCCTCAATTCAAGTATGTAACAATGTTATAATTTTCAAGCTAAATAAACATTTCTTTGTAAAACAATTAGCTTGAAACAGTGTGGCTTGTACCTACGTTTTAATTTAAGTAGGAAGGTTTAACGTAGTTATAATGGTGAAGACGGTAACAGATAATCAGCATCCTTGTGACTATCTAAATGCTTATTGTGTTCCTAAAACATACGCCTTCTTAGATAAATCACAGCGTCGATGTTTGTTTATCTCAATGGCAACTTCTAGCCGTGAATCATTCAAACAATATGCAGTTGTTTAATTACATCTTTCGGATCTAAATAGTGGGCTGTTAGGAATTGAGTGTAGGCACAATTGGTATGGTGTCCCACGCCACTGATTACATCTTTACGCTTTGTGTATGAGGAAAAATATTAAGAATAAAATACTGTGTTACATGTCACACATTGTTTGCGAGATTACGAGTGACAATGATTTGTAGGTAGCTTGTTATTGCTAATGAGGAGATGACGCGGATACGAGGTACCGAGCTTTTGTTTTAAAGAATGCAAGCCTTCAAAGCGCAATGGGATGTCTTTATCTAATAGGTCTGGAGAAGGTAATCGAAAAAAGCCTATCAATGCCATTGCAAAATTCCTCTCTTTGGGATTGCCTTTCACAGGACACGCATGACCTCTTTTGTCGCATTTTCTACTAGGGCTTAGCCATTAATAGAGCTGTACAGGTCAGGTTGCTAAAAACTTGGCGGAAAAAAAATAAATTGCGTCAATCAATACTTAAAGAAGAAGAAGGTTGTAAAAATATTGGCTAGCAAACAATTATGGTAGTCCACTGACTTGGGTTACCTAAACGTAACTGTGAAGTTGATGATCGTCCCTCCATTAAAACACAACCGCCTTTTAAATCACCCCAAATAAGGTACAAACGTTTCATCGCCAACACCTAACTTTGCACGAAAGGAATTTCCCCGCTACAACAGGTTCCGCTCAGTATTTCCACGACTCACGTTTAACTGCATTGCTTAATCATTCGTCCGCCTCTTCGCAAATTACTTTTCTCGCATGCTTCTGAGCTAACAGGAAGCAACCGCTGACTGACCTGTATGACCCATTGATACCAGATTTTAGAATGTAGGTAGTGCTCGTATACCTCATAAGTATTCAATTAAATCGTAGCTGATCCAATCATTTCATGGAAGAAAACCAAGGATACCACAATGTAGTACTTGACCCTACGTGCGGCTTTGCTCCCGTCCCGTTATTTGTTTATTTATCAAAAAGTCATGCATACAAAGGAGTAAAGTTGGTCTTAATGCTTTAGGCATTCTCTACCAGTAAATCTAGGTTGACAAAAAGAGACATGGCAGGTATATTTAAAAAAAACTTAACTTACTACCGTAATACCTACTATATATGTACCGAAGCTTACTCCACCCTGTGATGGTAAAAGTAATCAGTGGAAGACTTTACAAAATCATTGTCCCTTTTTCTCCTATTTTTAGGCAACATTCGCATTTGCCTCTTACAGGCTTTCTATCAAAAATGTAGGGAAATTGTTATGAGTATGTTTTGACTATTTTGCGATTGACATGCAAATGTGAACGTTGTTTAAAATTTTGTAGAATTGGCACTCTGACTGCTACTCCAGAGACTACGTCTTACAAACCAGCTACAATGTTTCCTCGTTATAACATCACTCTAGACAACAACTGCAACATCATCTCATCGAACTATAAAGTCACTGCGTTTCTATAAGCTAACATTAAACCGTTCAATAGCTCTCAATTCAGTTAAGTCATTCGATTGTCCCGTTCATATAAATGGGCATTTTCTTCTCACAACGGTGTATGGAGATTAAGAAGTGAACTGTAATTAAACTGTTTTTTTGCGCAATTTTTCGAAAGAGGGTGGGTTTTGATCAGTAAGAGCCTAAGCCTGATACCCTCCCGCTCGGCCCAGAGCGGGATTATATGATAATTTCCCATAAAAAACATACTGTTATGCCTTTATTATACTTTTTTACATAATGTCAAGTTATGTGCGCGTGAGTACGTCTGTATCATAATCGTGTGTGTCAGATTCCGTTTTTTCTTTAAATTATGTAGGTATACTATCTGCAAGTAAAAGTAACATTATGGATGTGTAAGCTCCTGGTGGGGACAGCACTCTTTTGTCATATTACATTCTTCATTCGATATGCACAAGTAACATCAATCGTTTATTGCATTTTTGAACTCCACTTTCATCGCTGAAATGAAGATTCTCAATGACTTTAGAGTTTTTATACATCGGTTTATTGCTACGTTGAATATATATTGATGATATAAAGACAAAACAAATGACTGTAGCAAATCGTTCCAGAAATAAAAAGTTTAAGTATCTCACGCCTATTATGTGCAACATGGGCGTTATTTAATCAGATTCATGCAAGTGTATATTATCTTGTATAATATAAAATTGTATGTAATTAGGGTCTCCCAGTCGAGTCACATAATTGATGATTTTCTCAATAGATCGGAATGGCGGTGTAATGGGTCCGTTGGTGTCGGTGCTCAGTCGTGACGTAATGCAATAAAACGTATGACTAATGAGCTCATAGAACAATAGTTCGTCGAGATACACATCGCTTATGTCTAATAAATCACGAGTCTGTTTCACTGGCAAGCGCCACAGTACAAGAAAGTAAAGTGCTGTAACTTATGCGCATCTCAATACTCTCAAAAAAAAAATGTATATTTTGATATACTTTTACCACGTTGACATGGAAAAAATATTTTTATTGTATGTAAATTGCAAAAAAATCTTAAACAAAAGCTCTTATCCTATCTGAAATAAATATTTTCCTATTTGCTATAACTGAAAATCCGTATCGCATTTACATCAACAACTACGCGATACCGTAAGCCGAAAGGAATGTAAACACTATCTGTTCGCCACTGATAATGCTAACTATTAAGAAAACATTGAATCGGTCGACATCAACAAACATTGTATTGATAAACTGCTATTGTAGTACACTGTGTCAACTATTTGGTCGGTTACGGGGCGGGCGGCGAGCTTTCAGATCTCCCCTCCTTGGTACGGCGGGCGGCGCACGCGCAGCCGACTCCAGTCCCTTCGCGACGCTCCTCGCGACAACATGTCCCCTCTGTGGATCTTGCTTACATTGCTCCCCATCCTGGGTAAGTCGACCACACCGCGTGTGCATCTGCTACACTGTGACATATCGGAAGTGACCGGATTTTCCCCCGTGTAAATTTCCTTTTGGGTGATATTATGGTAATGTTGCGAAAATTACGTGATTTTTCTTCACAGTAAATTGTGTGATTTTCTTTACAGTTTGTGTTTTTATGCTGCTTTTGAGTAGTGAGGAAATAATGGTGTTAGTGCAGGCCGGCGCGTGCGAATCTCTGTGAAAGTATTCGTTATTCGTGTGCTCTTAATGTGCAGGACGTCCGGGCGCGTGGGAAGTTGACATTACTAGTTGCTTATTGAGAAATGTCACTGAAGACAATTTAATTGTAATAAAACAAACGCATTGTGCTATAATTAAGTAACAAGCCTTTTGTGTCAACAATGAAATGTCTGCTAGAGCATCACCAGCCTCACTTTTTCCTTAATAGACTGCTTATATGAAAAATTATACATATTATAATTTGTATAATAACACGTCTTTTGCTTAACATATAATTAAAATGCTCTACAATTGATTTAATAATCTGCTAAATTTTATAACTGCAAAGCATGTTTACTTATATGGAAAACCTCCTCACATACACGTTGTCACAGCAGTAAACTGGACACCTACATATTTTGTAACAGCTCACTGTGCAAGCAGCAGGTTGCATTAGAGATGTTCCCCGTGTGACGGAGAGGTATGAGCGCATGCGCGTCATTGCGCAACCGATGCACTTTCCATTTGCGCTGCGCCCGCCGATCGCGCATCGCCACCATAATCGATTCCCCGGATTTGCATAAGTGATTTTCCCACGCTCCGCTCTCCGAACTAGGGCGGCGTGACGGCCGGCGAACGGATGGGTAGCCTCAAGGTTCATATGTTTGGGCACTTACCTCTACGCTGCCTTTACCTATGTGCGTTGTGGTTGAAGGGTCGCCCGCAGTTCACCTACAAACGCAGTTACCCAATTGGTAGCCCCGTTTGTGGTTAGACATTTGTGTTTGACATATAATCCTTCCCTTTCGATTTCGAGAACGCTAAAGCCGGCTGATTAGTAACAGTATTGATATTCCGAGCACAGAGCGTCCTTAAAACACTTCGCACGACGTAGCATTTATTTGCGAAAACTCATAATTAAAACGAAATTCATTACATATCTAAGTTTTGGTAACTGCACGTTTCAATTGTAGATTCCATGGTTATTAACGCATTTAATACTAACGTTGCTAGAATATTTTGTAACAATGTGAACCAATAACGTTTTTGCTTCATAACATTATTACTGTGTGGAAAATCTAATGTATTGAACCGTAACAATCAAAGCGTGAGAAAAATAACGTTTACCTTGTGTTAGTATGAATGAGAGCGAAAGTAGATACATGTATTGGCGTTATTTGTGTGTTTGGCGCATATTTCATTGAGTGGCAATGAATGGTCGATCACCTGTCTATATTCGACTGACTCATCACAACTATGTGCCTCATCATTGCATACATTAGCTCAAATCACCGTGTAATCCACTTATAGAGCTGTAAATACACAAATAAACAAATGAAGTTCCGGTGTAGTAATGTTTTTGCATATTATTGTGTTAAGACATTGATAGCATCTGCTGTAGCAATAAAAGTTGATATGTACGTAATTACGCCACTTAATTTCACGGTACATCAACTAACAGCCTATGAGATGTATGTTTGCGAAAGTTAAAAAGATTACCTAGTGATCTCGTAGTAGTTAGCTTCAATTCCATACCATCTGTAGTTCGTTGCAATTCTAAGCTGCAGGACCTTTTAGTCTTAAATATAGGTACGATTTGTTTGATTGGATCTTTACGTGTAAACAGTTTAATGCGTATAAAAACAGATTCGAATCATTGTCTCAAATTTTGATCAATCAGTCTATCGCAGTAGCGGGGTCACCTTAAAGTCTTTCAGTTTTCAGTCTGCTCTAGACTTTAATTTAGTTCCACATGCTTAATGTGACACTTTGTACCAAATACTTAATCGAATTATCAAAAAGAAAATAGAAAGAAGAAGTTGTAGCCCTCACCATTCGTTCCACATGCATGACAGCATAATGACAACCCATACGAACTTTTCACTGTTCAAACGAAAAAAAAGATCAAAATTCTGATAGCGAGCGTACCTCAGTTAGAAGTTATTACACTTACATAAGGTACGCGGTGACCTTTCGCGGAGGATGGCCTGGCACCTTACAGCGCACGCGGTTGCGCAAGCGCCGATCTTATCGCTCACCCCGCTGCCCTGCGAGGCTTGCACATACACCGCACGCATGGGAATCTAGCGCTTTTGTTTTGATCTTTACCGGACTGTAGGAAATTGGCACTAATTTAATGAGCGCGATCTTTAAATTGGTACATCAAGTTTATGAAAAATTGGCTTTGTAGTTTCTCCTCTTTCAGTTACAGCTGGGTGGTGGTATTTCTTTCTTATTAACAACTGGGTAATATACTTGTTTCAGGCTTTAGATTAACGAAGGTGCGAAGTTTTAGAATTGTAGAAAAAATCTTTAACATTTTCTTTGAACCGTATTTCTCATCATAGGGGCTCATGCTTAGTGCAATGTTCTATATCTAATTAGCTTATGACACACAACAGTTAATTTTAGGGAGATAGGTATTAATTGCGCTGTGAGTACTATTCAATAAGTGTCCACTTTAGTTATACCCCCAACTAGGACTCTCCATTGTCTAAAGTGCATATCCCCAAGCATTGTTTAAATCCGGCTAACGGATTACACACGCATTATTTGGTCATCTTAGTAAAGACACACACATTCGAGATTATTGTCCATACCGAATTGGTTGTAACGCGTTTTACCAAAAGCACGGTTCAAGACAATGTGCCGGAACCCTATTGTCCCCAATACGTAGAACAAAGCTAGAGCACTAACTCCTACAGCGAAAAGGAGATATACGTCGAAGTAGTTGTTTGTACCTTAGTAGTGGAAAAAGAAATCAGGCTTATTAATAAAATAAAATCCTTATTTAGTTAAAAAACTGATCCGCAGATTCTTTATTTCAATTTTCATGGGAATTTTGAATTATTTTTTCTCTTTCTTCTAATGAGAATTTAAATGAAGCAAAAAGCTTTTCTAAATACGAGTAATGAAACATCCACCCTTATATTTGTAAGTCATCTCGAAAAACTTTGCGGTACTTCGACCACATCATCGCTTACCATCAGGTAAGATAGTGGTCAAACGCGTGCCTATCAATAGTAAAAAAAAAAATATGTTTTCAGTACGGTGGCCGTTCCCTAAATGTCAATTCCAGACGTGCATTCAGAAAAAAAAATAATAATCTCCCGGATTTGTATTTGACTTTATCATAGAGGAAGTTGATCCGTCATGCTTCCGACGATTAGTTAGACCGTTTAATGAAGCGGCTAGACGATTTTTTACCTGTAATAACTAACTGATCGATCAATAGCCGTACGACATAACACATTTAATTTTATACATCGTCTTTCGAAACTAAATAATAAAGCATTCGATTCATTGACACATCGTGAAGACTGTAAGGTACTTTTGTAATCGACGGATATTAATATATTTTAATTACGACGAATAAAATTTTATTGGAAATTTTATAGTGCAGTTTGTGTCACCTCTCTTTCGCAGAGCTAAAGTGGCAACATTCAACATTCGCCGGGATTCACGTGCTTCGAGTTGCCATGTCGTAATGTACTCGTCTCATTAGACGTGTTTACCTCTCCACCTAGTTATTGCAGGTTTTACTTCAAGTGTCGCTTAGTACAATAGTCGCCTTGGACGATGAGAAATCTCTATCATTGCCATCAAACGTCGACCAAAGTCAAATTAGACGGCAACTCATTGTTATCAGACATCTGTCTAAAGAATAAAGACTAAATTTTCGGGTTTTTAAGACTTCACTACCAATGTTATTCAGATGAAATCTGATACATTTGTAACTAACTACCGACTGGTTTGCTGTTCATGTTTCAGAAACCGCATAATACGACCGTTGGGTAATAATTAGACACAAAACGGTGAAATAATGACCATTTATAGCATAATTCATACATACACGTAAGATTTAAACTCAAAACCATGATTTATAACTCTTTATGTAACGATTTGCCGGTGAAACTCATTAGACATATTATCAAACTTTTTCTCAATGACGTAAATCGAAGGTAATTAGAAATCGGTAGTGTTTTGAGAAGCTAGAGTTATTATATAAAACCGTGTCAGTTATTACCCTTGCATAGTTAAATAAATAATGTAGTTTCGGAGCAATCAATCCAATTAAAGATATAAGATTTATAACCCATAGGCCATAAGTCGTCAATTAATTAGGTACCTATAAATTGAAACGTTATTTTCGACTTGGTTCACGTGTTTGCAACCTTTTAATGCTTAGTCAAAGGCTGAGTGGCAGAATACTTAAGGCTTTGACTGCATAAAGGTTTAAGAGTTTTTAATTTAGTTTAAGCTTCTAAAAAGGCGACATTCAAAAGAAAGACTAGACATGATTAGCAATCATTAATCTCCTCACGTGTTAGTTTCTGTAGAGCCAGTCCGGTTACCACGATGTTCATCGATTTGCTTATCTCCGTACACTGAAAGCCAAGAACCAAACAAGTCGACCTTAGATTTGAAGGCTTTCAGATTACGGAGGCGGCCTGTGATACTAATACAATATAACTTTATCCCACACAGGGAGTGCTGAAAGGTTCAACTGCAAAAGTAGAATCTTAGGCGCATACTACGCTGACGCGAAGTCAGGATGCAAAGCCTTCCACGTGTGCGTGAGGGTTGCAGGTGGAGGCATCAGAGACTTCAGGTTCTTCTGCCCTCCCGGCACGCTGTTCCACCAGGAGGCGCAGACTTGCACCGACTGGGGCGATGACGACCCCCTTGCGTGCCCCGCCGATATCTACGACGGTCAGTTCGATCTCTACAGGATCGGATCCGGTGAGCCAGCTTTGCAACTAACCAAACGCTCACAACTATCCTGTTTTAATTTACCTATGACTTGATGTGTAAAGAATGTGAAGTTCTAGAAGCACTGAACACAGAAACCAAGACGGGAATGACCTTGTTCTTGACTATTCAGAAATGCCAGGTCCAGATCCTTTTGCGATTCTATGTGTTCAAATTGAAAACATAAAGTCGCAATTAAGCATTGAACAGTTCAATGCTTAATTTGCTTAAATAAATTGATACTAACCAACATAGTATTCTAATCGTGAAGCTGTGTAAATATGGATTATGTTGATATGAAAGTTATCAGTACCGTTTCAGTAATTAATAAAATAACTGATATAATTGAAATCGATTAGTGATGTACGATATTTGTGAGTGCTGCTAGATAATTAATTAGAGCTATAACTCACATGTAATTAAAGATCGCTTATAGAGCACCAATCTTCGAGTTAGAAGTATGCAGAAGTTAATGTATGGATGTAATTTGAAAGGTGATTTCGTCTCATCAAATAGTTTGTATAGATAAACAATTATGTGTGCCAGGCAGTGGGCGGTAATCAGTAATAATAACTCATGTTATTAATATTTACGCAACTTCTTTGGAAATTACAGTAGAAGTAACAGGCCATACAAGGTCATCATGCACAGATGACTAATTATACCTAATGAGAATTATTGGTTTAATAAAGTACCTATGATCAACAGACATGTACTAAATGTACGTATCTAGATGATTGCGACTCCTGCAGTAGGAGTCTTCATGGTAATGAATTGCAAAACCATTTAAGCTTCAGCCGAACGCTTGCATTTTAAAGCTTTTATAAACGTAAAAAACTTGTTTTTCAAGGCAATGCAAATTTAATAACGCCTGTTTCAGAAAATATTGAGCAAGCTGGAGCTTTGTAATACACTGTAAGCGTAGAATTTTCCCGAGACCATTTTAAACCAGTTGTTAAAATATGTTTGCCCTTCCACAACAGGATTTGACACCAAGAAGTTGTCGTCTAATGGAAATCGCGATGATGAAGCTGAGTTCGGTCTCCAGCGCGCTGAGACCGGTGACCGTCGTCTATCGCAGAACAATCTCACCCCCAATCGTCCTGACAGCGACCTCCGCGCAGCACATTCGTCTGACTTCTTCAGCGGACAGCGAGACCGTGGCCGTGACGAGCATAACCCTCCCGCCTCCTCTCCGTCCCCTGTCTCCTCCCAACAGCCTTATCAAAGACAATCTTTCCGTAGAGCTTCTACCCAACGCCCTTACTCTACCACGCAACGCACATTCCCTACCACCCAACGCACATTCCCTACCACCCAACGCACGTTTCCCACAACACAGTACACTACCCCCACCCCACCTCCTAACACTCAACCTCCCGTCCCACAACAGCAGTATGAGGCACCATCTAAACGCAAGCTTGTTAGAAAACGTCCCATATATGTGTCCACGAAAGCACCTCCCACCACCTTCCAACCTAACACTCAGCCCCAACAGCAATATTCAGAGCCCCCTCAGCAAAACTTTAACCGTCGTTTCAATGCACAAACCAAACAATCTTTCTCTCCATCTCCTAACGTACCCCCTCAATACAAACAATACAAGGATGAGTACGTTGAAGTTCCCCGAGTCACTCCCAAACAGAACAATAGGTTCTACCCTAGCAGCGCACCTTCCACTTTCCCCCAGTCCCAGTCGACTGCAGCCCCACGGTTCAACAAAAAGGATGGTCTTGTGGAGTTGTACAACTACGATGCACAGTCAACTCCTGGACTTAATGTACAGAACGAGAACCGACCCTTCAAAGTTAGAAATAGTTTCAATGTTGCCGATGTTCCTAGAGACCCCGAATTCGCGCGTGCCAAGAACTTCAACAATTACAACAATAGAGTGGAGAATAACAACAGAGAGAATTTCAGAGAGACAACTGTCGACTACAGCGTTTCCGCAAGAACTTTCCCTACTACTACGCCCGCATACAAAAATTTCAATAGTGTCTCATATGAACCAGAAAAGAACAATTTCGTGCCTTACTCGAAACAAACCTATTATAACAATCCTACGACCACTATCGCTCCGACCACTACGATCTATTCGACCTCGCGCCCGGAAGTTCCGCTCAACTTAAACACGGTAGCGTATAACACTAACCTCGCCTTTAACACTCAATCTGAGAACTTTGCTGAAGACAATGACGAAGATGACGGCCAATATCATCCTCCCCAGGGCGAAGACGATGGACAGTACCGCCCCGAGTTATACGGAGATCGCGAACTGCTAGCCGGCGCACATTCCCTCAATATCGCAGCTAGCGGCAACAGGCTGCCAGAAGACCGCAAGAACTTTGCCAAAACGCAACCTCCTCCTAAGCCTTCAGCTCAAACCTCCGCTCCGAGGCCATTCAGACCTGCTCCTTCACCGACTGCACCCCCGATCACAAGAGCACCGGAAACAACTTACACGACGACGTCTCTGCCACAGACCGTGAATACTCAGCGCACATTTGATTATTTCCAAACCTACACCACAACATCGAGGCCTGTCGACTACCAATCAATAAATCATAACTTTCAACCTGCCAATGATGCACCCGCTGGACCGACGACGACAGTAGCCCCGAGAGTGCCGGAGACCCGGCCGCCGCGGCCGCCGAGCCGCGTGCCTGTGCCTCCCAGCCCGCCGACGCCGCCGCCGACGCCTGCGGCACGACCTACCACGCGTGCGCCGCACTTCGCGAACCCTCCCCGCAACAAAGAAGACAACAGTTACGACTACGCGTACTACGACTCTGACCCAGGGTTCGCAGAATATGACCATATAGAAGAATTTGGTAGAACTAAAACAAGAGCGTAATTGTTACTGTGTAAATGTTAAATCACTGCCATTAAATTAGTCGCCTCTTTAGAACAAGTATTTAATTGAAAAGAAGCCTTGCTATGTTGATTTTGACTACCTGATTGGCGCTATAATGTACATGTAGCCTAGTTTATATGCAGGGATATAGTTTTAAGACTGCTAATTTGTACTTATACATTAAAAAAAGACAGCAGCAAATATATATCAAAAATACTCAAAGACGACCATCAATGTACAACTTTTGTAAATAAATCCTGAAATATAATTTATTAGAATTTCAGATTCGTCAGATTGAATGTAACAAACTCCTATATATTTATATCTAAAGAGGCTTATCCGTAGTTACCCTAAATTATTTGTGATATTATTATTGATGTTTCTATTGGTATAAGTCGTTTGTTACTGAGTAAGAATTTACAAACAATCGATTACGAATTTGTGCAAGTAGAAGTTGTACTCTCACTTGTTGACAGTGGTGTTACCGATATAGATTTATGTATTATCTATGTACAATAGAAAGTAAGTTATGACGATAGATTGTAAAATATTTCAGTGTAAATAAAGTTTTCTTGATAAACAATGGCTTGTGCAATTTGTATCACTTCTCAAAGCACGTGAGAACCAGTGAACAATTTAGACGTTTAGCCGAGCACTGCACAAATGCAGACAAACAAAAGAACGCTTTCAACACTATGCTGTGACGCAGATAACTATCTGCATACCGACGTAAGTCTCACTACAATTTAACAACTACTTAAAGAGTTGCAAAGGTGAAATGCGCAAAAATGCTTTTTTCTGAAAAAATAAATTGGGTCTTTTTAAAACAGAAAAACAACTAAGTGATTCTATAAGGTTTCCGTAATTCCACAGCCACAGAGAGGTTTGAAACCCTAAAACCTACTTTCCAGAACAGTAGTAAGCATAATTATTGTTTATCCTGGTCTTCCCCTATTTCCCCCTTTTTCTGTGATACCTACTTACCTACACATTATCATCCAGATCATTTTGAACCCAGTGCTTCCTTGGTTTGAGAATCACAACCGGAATGGCATGATAAAGAAATCGTATGTAATTTAAAAAAAAAACAAAAATCGTTGCCGTCAGTAACAGTTTACTACTAGACTGAGTAGCAGGAGGACGACTAGGTAAGACAACTAGGTACTGCTGGTACCTAGTTGTCTAACTTTAATAGAGTAGTACCTAAGTATTATTTTACTATTTATAGGCACACATTTGATCACTATCTTACCCGATGGATATGAAGAATTAGCACGCTTGACTAAAACTAACCTACCTACTCACTCTTGACAAGAATTCCAGGCTGTAGTTATCAGGTTGAAGGTATGCAAATTGCAGTTGATCTGAAAACATGAAAAGTTACTCTATTTATGTAAAACAATACCCAAAAATTGGTTGTACCAATATCAAATTTAGGTTCATAGGGTTGCTGATCTTGCTGTTTATTACTCATGAAGACGTGACCTAGACCTATCGGTTTTTTCTGACTGCTGGCTACAACCAGAACACCTGGTTCGACAGTTTCCACATCCGCTTCACTCGAGATATATTTTTCATGGTCACCGCTTCAACGGGAAATGTACCTACCTCATGGTAAACCATCGAATGTGATTTGTTCTAATCAAGGTGATCGATAATTAATAATAAAGGTAGGGAGCAACCTCCATAGGTATCTAATAATTTCGAACCAGATACCGAAGAGATCGAGGTTTGAGTTCAAGTTTGAGGGTTTGGAAAGAGATTTCGAATTTAGATCATACGAGGCACCAATCGGCATCATCCTCCATATCCTTGATCCTTGAGCGATTAGATGTTTGAAACACTCAAGTACCTAGTCGATAAAGATCACACGTTTAAGTCCTGCTCTGAAGGAGTCTAAAGCAAGTAGGTACATAACGAAAGTTAGTAGATACCTAAGGTAAGTGTTAAAAAGGACAGCAACGCCATCTATTTTGTTAAGCGTAGACTGCTCAGCAGAGCCTCTAAAGTTCCGTTATAGCCACGAAGGCCCTACAGCTGTCCTATTCAATACCTATTTAACTATTTATACTTTGGTCTTGAATGTCTTCCCAAAGTAGTCAACATAAGTTTTTTACCATTGTAAATACTGCCATCTGTCGACGAGTAGCTAAAGTATAAACAGTTGAATTTCTTTTTTTTATAATAATAATAATTAATAAGGGTTTGTTGTTTGAATAAGTAATAATGAATACATTTGACCCAATTTACAAAGATAAGTAGGAATGGTTTATGGTTCGGTGTATACTATTTTTGAACAGTTTTTACGTTCAAAACACAGATGTCACTAGTAGTCTTAACAACCATCCATTTTCATTTGATAATACACTAAAAGAAAACCAATAGAATCATACAACATAGAACTTATTTAATAATTTCGAATAAATGTACAATTATTATTCATGAGGAGAGAGTGCAGCTCGTGATTAAATTAAACACCCGCACGTTTCCATCCGTACACGGGAGATAACTTTGAAACAAATGTTCTAGCGCCTCACGTGTGTCTCCGTTCCGGGAGCCCGAACGGGCGGCGGTGAAACCAGCCTTAGACAGTCGTTACAGATTATCAGAAACCAGAACATCTGACTCAAACCTTGCCAAGTGGTACCCTGTTATGCAGTCATAGGTTGTGTAATTGTGATATAAGTACCTCCTTGTAAAATACTGGTATTCAACTGCATCCGGTTTGATTGTCTGTTTTGAGAATTACTTATTACTCATGAGGATTCCAGGTAGACGCAATTGTCTACGATTAAAAATACTCCATCAATTTTACAACAACGCTTGCGTTGGTAGATAATAAACCGGGTGGAAAGTTTTCGTAAAGCCTTTTGATAAAGTGTCGAACAACGGATTTCAATAAAATCTACTTACTTAATTTTGATGCGCTGAACTTGTTTTTCACTGGCTCAGTGGTGTAGATTCGCCTAAATTTTGTTATTTAAATAAAATAGATGTTCTACGTTTCCGCCAGGCAGTTCTGGAATGTCTCAAGGGTTAAACCTCGGACCCTGACTTCAGTATTTATCTATTTTACAGTTTCGATTATAAAAAAAATATCTTATCGAGAGTAAAAATAAGTAAAACCTGTATGAAATGGCAAACAGATCTTCAACGGAAAAGTGGAAATCGAAACCCGTTTCCTCACAGGTCTATCTACCTTTAGCCCTTTGACATATGACGAAACTAAAAGTTATGTTTGTTGGGCCAAGTCACGTCTTAATTCAAATATTATGTATATGTATTACAATTACGTTTAAAGAAGGCTTTCAAAGTACAGTACAAGTACCTACATGCTTAATAGACGTACGCTGCCATTGATTGAAAATGATTTGCGTTTTCGAAAAAGGCAAGTCATTTGGGGAAAATCCGCCATAATATGAATCATATCATAGTCTACTATTCATGCTTATCTATAGAAAATAGAAATTGAAGATGATAATATTGTTTGTTATAAAAACTCCTATTATTATAATTTGTAGCAGCAACAAAAGTCCATCTGTTATAGCTTGTGAAAGCTCAAGTTCGATGGTTAGATTAAGTCGTGATTTCAGTATTTTTAAACCGTCAAGGATCTACATATATCGACCATTAGACGATCCAGACAAACAACATTCAATCTGAGCTTTGAAAGAGCCGTCGTGTATTCTCCTAGTCCTGTAGTAATTTCATTTGTGGCAGACAATTTCATCCTGCGTATTATGTAACTGAAACTAACTGAGTCAGTGTAAAATCTGAAATAACGCAGTTTGACAGAATCTGTATATCATATGTCACTAAGCTATCGGACATCTAGTTTTACGGTAGAAACAAAACTGAGATCGCGAAAAAATATCAGCTTTTCAGTACATTTGTCATTTGTTTGTAGAAAAGATGGCGCCGCCAAAAAACGGTCGACCTCAAGGCAGTGTGCTGGCTCCCACGCTGTATAACGTTTACACTAACGACTATAGCCTATTACTCAGCACACTTAACGCTTCCTGTATGTGGATGACTAAGCTATGGCGGTGCAATCATCTACTTTCACGGAGGTTGAAAATATATTGACACAAGCACTCAAGTTCTTTGGTTATCTTAGCCCGAACCCGTCCAAAACTCATTGTTGCGCTTTCCTCCGCAGATGACCTAATGTGAGACACAAGCTGTGGGAAGATCATCATTCACCACTACTCGACTACTTGCAACCCCAGGAACATCTGCTACCCAGACGTGAATAAAATTGCAGTGGTCTCTATGGAAAGCACTGAATCGGTTGTGTACCTAGGTATACAACCCGAATAATCAATGTGAGTGCGGTGCTTCTGTTCAGAACATGAGTCACACGTTGAAATGCCCCAAGTTCATCTGTATTTGAGGAATTTGATGGATGCAACCGGCGTAGCAACGACTGGGCCCAAGAAATCTAAGGAGTTAACCATCGAGTCGAAAAGAAGTAGAAGTACATTGGTCAACGTATGCAAACATCACCCCTTTTCTATTCTTACAAAACTAATCAAGAGTTAATGATGATGTTAAAATAAAAAGAATTCGAAGGAAAATTAGGAAGGTTATAAAAACAGGCGTAAATATTAAATTCTTTTTTATTAACTTAAATATCACAAAGTATAAATGTACGATTACCCTTAAACATATTTACAGCATGTTGTTGTTAAGTACTTATTAATACATAATGTGAATAGCCCTGATGCCTGATACTTAAAAAAAACTGAATCTCGAAAATCATCATTTGTGGAGAAAAGAAAGAGAGGACAGAAAATTACTGGATAGTTGTACTTTCTTGCTTTACACATAAACTATGTAGATTCACAGATAGACTTGGTAAAATGATATTCTATCAGCGATAACGATTGTCGAAAAGGAAAAATGTGAGTGTTGACCACGTGACATTTCAATACATTCTTGACAATCTAAGAAGTCAGATTTGACAGCTGATTAGAGAGAAATAGATCGCTTTTCCACTACTCGTAAGTGTGCTCTCTCTTTCATACTTACTAGTAAAGCAATTTTGTATCCTGCTGTCAATTCAGACTTCTTAGGTTGTCACATACATTTAGAACTTTCGAAATTCGCTACTGCTACCACTCTATCTACAGCCTAAGGACGTATCTAATCCACAATTAGTCTGCAGGCTACTTCACAATGATGATTTTTAATCGTAAACTTCCTTATAGCATTGATTAGCATACCTAACAATAATTTCTTTCCAGTTATATCGACATTGATATCTGATATAATTATGATTGCTTCAGTGTAGTTGAATAAAACTCAACTCCAGACCTGAAACTATTGCATTGTTGCAAGCATTGCCTTATATTTGCTTACCTACATTTTACAAAGATTTTCATTTGACTTTACAGGGCTATGGAAATAAAGCCTCTATAAAATCCTCCGAGGATATTGAGCAAACAAATAAAGTCATAGAACTGCTATCTAAGTTTATAGAGAGAACATCGATTTCACAACAATTTCGACATTGCCATAAAATTTACATGATCATCTAAACTGTAAACATTCCCCTTGTTTGCAATCTCATTGTGTCGAGAGTATATTTATTTACCTATTAACACCATTTTATGACATATCGCTCCAACACGACTCTGATCTTACACAGTTGTAATCGTGTTCGTACCTCTATAAGGAAAAGTACTAGCGTATGTATCTATAAAGGGCTTATTCCACTAAACCCCAAAGACATTGTTCTCAAAATTCTACGGTCTATACATTCATGCCACCTTAAACCCCAAAATGTTTCCATACTTCAATTCCACTTAAACTCCAAAATAGTTTTGGTAGCGTCAACAGCAAAATTGCAGCTTACTGTAATGAAAATCTTTTCTATGCAATAAACCGATTTCTAAAAATATAAGATCAGCTTCAGAATAGAATTTCTTTACATGAAACTAATTTCTCAAGACGAACTTATATTTTTAAGAAAATCGGAAGCTGTGATTTGCCTTTGAGCAATTTATGTCAAGAGTATGCTATAGAGCATTGTTTTTAATTATATTTTTATAGTGAATCATTGTATTATACCAATGATTATATGTTTTATAAGCCCTTTAATGCATCCTGCAATTTTACTGCTGCCTCTACCAGAACTGTTTTGGGGTTTAAGCGGAATTGAAGTATGGAAATATTTTGGGGTTTAAGGTAGCATGAATGTATGGACAGACAGTTTTGAGAACAATAAATTTGGGGTTTAGTGGAATAAGCCTTATAAAGTTAGTCCAACGTGTACTTTAACTTATGTACTCAATGGATTGCTCAAATTAAAGTAAAAGAAAGAAGTGCTCAAATTAAAGTAAGTAACATAGGTACGTCGATTATATTGGTCGTTCCTTGAACATTGGCAACGAGCGATACATAAATATACAAATCCTAGAAAAATCCAGTACGAATAAAAATACTGGCACTGTCTCAGTCCTACCATATCCACGCCCGAATAAATAGTCAAGAATCATTATTGTTAAGAATCCTAAGGACTTAAAGTATTCGGTTTGAATAAATTAAAACTACTATCACTAGTGAGCTACGTATACAATTAACTTAAACCTAATTGAGCTTATAGTCTCGTCGAGTACCGCGGCTGCTTGCGGGCAATTTTTGAGATTCTCATTTTGTACTTTAACCAATTAATTGATACTCCTAATCCTAGGATGATGCTAACGATTGTTACGAGTGACACGACAGAGCATATCGTAAGTAATAACTAACTCACGGATAAGTAGCTATCAATAACAACAAGTAATTTATGATCAATATAATGCACGTTTCGTGCCAAGTGCAATTTGTTAGGGCTTTGTGGTAGAACTGACGCGTCACCCGCAGCAAGGTTAGTCTGTACTCTGTAATTAAAGGAATTTATGTGAGTACACACAGTGTATTCACTCGGTGCGATGAGATTCTTTACTCTAAGGTAAGGAGTGGGCGATCACTGCGAGGCGACGGCGCCCGCCATCCTCTGCCGCACGTCACCGAGTGCCGATCCGTTCCCGAACCCGTTCAGTAGCGGCAGCATCCTGTCTTTTATCTCCGATTCTTTCGTTTCGGAGTCTTTCGTCTCCTTCAAGGCCTCCGTCTCCACCTTCACTTTGGCTTTTTCTCTCTGCAAGTAAAGAATTCGATTCGATACAGTCAATGCATTAGCGTTGATGGGAGGATTATGTAAATTGATTTTATAGGCTGCCGTTAAGAATTTATTAATCATTGTGAAACATGGGACGTGATAATTGATTGAGAAAATGTAATGTGTAGTTGTTTTACTTGTTTAGAACGATAAATTATACTTTGTATTTTTTTCTAAGGTCTACAATACTAGGTACCTACAGGTTTTAAATTACCAGGAGTTGGAAGCTGTATATACAAATGGTGAAATACAAATGACACCTTAGTGTGTACAGAATTTATATTCAAAATAATTCGGCAAGATATGTAAACTTACTCTCGCAGCTTTCTTGAGGTAGGCCTGTTTGTAGAAGTCTGAGAAGAGATGGTAGAAGAGCACGGCGTGCATTCCGATCCACCAGACGAAGGCACGCGGGTAGTCGCAGTCGATAAACAGCAGCTGGAATGCGTGCAGGAATACCAGCACGAACTGGACCTGAGGACATAAAACTAAACGTTACACACTATCCAATAGACCAGATGTAGAAATGGTATATCTTTCAATTTTTTCTGAGAATAAGAATCGTTCTAGTGCTTTTTCAAAGTGTCAAGAACAGTCCATCTAGCTCGAATCTGGTTCATCCCATGGATTCTATGTACCTACTGGTTTTTTTGCTTAAACAAGCGCAATTTGGCATTACTATTAACTTCAATGAGGCTGCCAATCCTCTAGTCAAAAACCGTTAGCTGCATCCTACGTCACAACAGGAAGAGAAGGGTGTCGTTTATGTCCTATTCATTCGACCCGCTTGGAACATATGACGTCACGTAATGGGCCATCCGTGCCGACGGCGATGTTCAAGGATAGGCGCTCGCCCCGTTTAACTGATTGCAAAACATTGACATTGAAACACAACGTAATATAATATCTAAGGCTGTTCGACCATCACTGACTTGTCAAAATTGTATTATAATGTATAAATCAACATTTATTAGGTATTATCTAATTTATGTAAGCCGGCTGTAAACTTATAATTATAATGTCAAGGAGGATCTGTCTCTCACATAATTTCCAAATTCAAATTGTAAGCTGTTACAAATTCCGATGTAATTGCTTTAACAAAGATAGAATTATGTTTGAATAATTCATTCAGACTGCGTTTGTTGGCTTTAAAACTCACTTTAAACTGGTATCGTTTTGGCATGTCCTTCTATAACTAGTCAGTGCCATGACCCACTACTCCTACAATGTCTTGAACCAGGTTTACTCGTTCCTTGACATGACGCAATTGGTTAATGGAACGAAAGAGTTATATTTTATTTAAATGAAAAAAGGTATGTTCATTTTTGTCTCTGTTTAAAACGTATGAGAAAATGAATTTTCTCAAATATTTTCGTGATTTAAGTTTTTCCAATGTTTTAATAATTATTCTGACGACAAATCCAGTAAATAAAAGATAATTCAAATCGTTCTAGCTGTTCTTGACTTATCAATGGTGCAGCTAGGCCGACTATTTGCGGATATTGTTCGGAAGAGTTACCGCGTGCCAAGAACGCAATGGGCATTTGGTACATGGGTGGATTTTATTCAGCAAGAGACCGACACTCCCTTCCACTCCACCCAGAGCAGAAGGAGTTATTTGATGATTTCCCTACCAAAAAAAGGCCGACTTTGTTTTATATGAACGAGTATATAAAGAAGATAGATATAGCTTACCATCTGTAGCGCGGTGAGGTATTTCTTCCACCAGAGGTACTTCTGGACCTTAGGGCCAAGGGCAGCCAGCAAGTAGTAGGAGTACATGACGATGTGTACGAAGGTGTTCAACATTCCGAAGAAAGTCGAGTGGCCACCTGTGGGGAAATAAACACAAACTTGTATTATTATACAAAAACAGACACAATGTACTGATATGGTGCTGGACCAATCTTTAAGGCCGCGGACACGAGCTCAGCGGCGCGGCGGGCGGCGCGGGCAGTAACATTATACAAATCTGCATTTGAACGCGCCGCTGCAGCGCTGTTCGCGTCAAATGCAGAGATGTAAAATATAACTGCCCGCAGCCTAAGGGTTGAAGCAGATTATCAGTAGTAGGTTTACACATGCATTTGCTGGAATACGTTAAACTGATATCTGAATTTAATGATATTTTTACGATAGGTATCAGGAAAACCTATTACCCTATAACCTAACCTATTAAGACTGTTTTTCCTGTACCTTCGTCAAGACGTGTAACTTTCCTTAATCTTAGCTTGGATCAATAGCAATAATAGCAGGTTAACAGGTTAGGTATATTCTGAAAGTTAGATTTTTCTCCTACAACTTTGACGTTGATATAACAACTTAATTGGGAGTTACACATTTGAGCCGTTTGGCGTTGAAACACTAAGCCGAGCCGAGTGCGCATCGAGTCTTTCGGGACGTAAGCAAACAAATTGTCGACTGTTCACGACCAGAGGGCTGGGCTTTTTTTCGGCCAGAGAATCAGCATTGCCATTCAACGCGGCAATGGTGTCAGTGTTCTAGGCACTTTTTCCATTGACAGCGATGTGGATTATTATTTGGATGCCCAATGATTTATTTTGTTTTTATACACGTTGGTACATAATTTCGTGTCAATTAGAGTATATAGTTAGTTAAGTAATATATATATATATCAACTTTGACGTTATTTATGAAGAATATAATAATAAATAAGGTTAGTATTCCTATGTAAACTGCTTAAGCAACAACTCCTAATTGATTAACATTGCTCGACAGAGTTAAATAACTGTAAAAATAATATGAATACCAGTTTAGTTTATATTTAGTTTTTGAAGACAAATAGTGACCGGTTAATAGCGGTACACTGATCTGGTACAGTGACTTAAAATAGTTTGCCTACATCACGCACACTTACGGTCAAAACACATTTTCGCAGTTCTAGAAAAATCTCACTTACGGATTTGACAACCCAAACATTACCAGTGCGTGTTCAGCGTACATGTAATTTTTATTGCTGTTCAAATATTATTTCATTATCATGGAACGCGTTTTTTATAGGCATTCTGTTCTAGAAGTTGATTCTGGCTCTCAATTCATGTGTGCACAATTACGATCACAGGAGAAAAAAACTGTGTGATTATAAGTGTATCTTGACTTGTTACGTCAATCGCAAGTAAACAAATTAAATTCAATTTTCTATTTGTAGTGTACAAACTCTACCGATCTTTCATGAAGATTCTAAAATAATAAGCATGCAAGCATGAAGTTCTACTGCGTTGTGCAGATTATGACGTCTTGTGTTTATTATCCATTTTCAGTTATCAATGACCTACGTTTACTGAACTTTTCAGCATAGTTAGCGGGAAAAATGTAAAGTTACGTGCTAAGCGTTCTAACTAGGACATAAAAAGTTTTACAATCAGTTGTTATTGGAAAACAACGCATAGGAATTTGCTTTTCCTTAAGCTAACAGGTGACACCTACTTCTTATTAAAAGAATCAATGTTTTATAATCGTGTCGTGTATTACCGTTTGTCTTTGTGTTTGGCATAAATTAGACTTAATGAGCTGCATTTTACGGGTTTTCGTGTCGCGAAAACTAAATATTGAGGATGCTTTTTGAGGAAATAAAAATGATTCATTGGAAACCCCCTCATGCGAAAGCTAATTCGACTTCAAATTCCTGAGTGTCCGTCAATTTTCCTTCGCATGACCCATGTAAATGAGCTGTGATACACAACATACAGTATTAGGTTGCGGAATATGTACGGGTCTTGGTAATTTCCCACATTAGTTTACTACGATAAAAAATCATACATTTCCAGTTTTTTTCCGACGGATCATGTGAACATTTGTTACAAATAACCAACTATTACTAAAGTAAAAAAATAATCACTACTTATACGGAGTTAGGTAGTCATTACTGCTAGCCGTGTCGGTATTCCCAACAAGTTCCTTTGAAAACTCCGCAACAAACATACCATCAAGGTACATACTTTGATAAAAAAATCTGCGTCATTTTTATCCTCAAAGGAGTGATTGAGCGAAATATTATAGCTTATTAATAATGATTTGAGAAGCTCGTGGCTAGATAATAAAAGCCGCACGACTCGATCTTCAAGGTTAAACAACGCTTGCTAAGGTTGGTATGTGGATGGGTGACCAGCTTAACATACCGAATTTCCTCCGTGCCTCGGAAAGCACGTTAAGCCGTTGGTCCCGGCTGTCATTTGTAGATGTATGGCAGTCGTTACGGATAGTCAGAAGCCAGTAAAATTTGACTCCAGTCTTGCCATGAAGTACCGTGTTACCCAGTTAATGGGTTGTAGAGGTCCGGTAGGCAGCTGCTCCTCGTAATACTGGTTTTCAGCTAAATCCGGCTTGACTGGAAGCCGACCCCAATATAGTTGGGAAAAGGCTAGGCAGATAATGAGAACTAATGATTTCATAATCACAACTTTTATCCAAGCTATAATCTAAGGCTTTTTTTTTATTTGCAATGGGTTTGCTCTTGACTCTAGTCTAGCTTTTACGTCTTAATTACTTTTTGCGTGAGCAAAAAAGTAATTTTATGGTAACGGATGACTTCTATGTTTTAGAACAGAATTAGGAACAAATATTAAACGTAACAGAACAATATTTTAAAATCGTTTATACTTATACGAATTATAACAACCTGCTACAAACAATGGACAACTAGTCTATAACATATTCTTTTATTTGACATTTATTTTGACTTTTTAAATGTGATAAATGAAAAATTTATAAATTTATACTCCTCTTTTAATTACCTAGGTATGGTATTTTTTTTTAAATAAATGAATTTTATTTAATTTAATTTATTCATAACCGCTCGCTTCCTTTCAATTGCAAAAAAAAACCGTCGGATTTCGCTCAGAAGCAAGGACCGGATAAATATAATATGGAAACAATGAAACAAAAACAACGATGAACTTTTAAAACTTGAATTGAATGGTAAGCTTCTGCGTGTAATCAAGTAAATTGTAGCAATCCAACTGGCTATATTATTTACAATTAAAAGTAGATTGCCTTGACATTTTTCATAACAGCTGATACTAAATAAACGTATTTAAAATGAATATCTAAAATATTTTGTATTATTGCAATGCCTATGCAGTTTAATTATTCGAGCAATCAAAAAACAAAATGCATCAATGACTTGGTAACTAAGCTAATATGGACTTCAGACGTTTGGTTGAGTAAATATTAAGGTAGTAGTAGTAATTTGAATGTGCTGACCTGGCGTGAACTTGACTCCGAACCAGACGGACATGGGCATGATGCCGTGGTGGATGACGTGCAACTTCGACACGTGGTCAAACTTCTTGCGCATCACAAAGAAGATCTGGAAACAAAGTGTTATAGTAATGAGTGTTATAATAATGAGAAGTGTTAGAGTATTGAGCAAATCATAACTGGCAGGATTTTTTATTTGTATATGGCGTCCAATCCACAATACACAATCTGAGCCTCAAGTCTGCTATTACAATAGTGTCAGAATGGTCTAGGCACGTGATTTCATAATTGTTGATTTTGACAAGTTTGGTAATCTACTAACATAAAAGTGTCATTATGGCTTCCAATGGTCAACCACTGACACTCCATTGAAAGAAATGGCATAGAATGGTAATCTCGTACATAATGACAAATGAATAAATAATATGTAAAAATAAATATTAAAGAAATCTGGCATAACTTAATGTTCAGTTTTAGTAGTAGTTTTTCGAAAATCATTTCTACTAAGATTCTATTACGAGACTTTTGACCGCCAATGAACGACCATTATGAATTAGCAGATTACGAACTTGTAGCAAAATGACAATGGGACGTGAAATGACGTGTCGGAATGACGATTTTTTAAAAAAATAGCACACTTGGGGCCATGATGATTGACCAAAAGTAGAAGATCGCCATTAGGTATGAATTGAAAAAACTGAAACACTGGAAGTTTCAAGCGCATTTGGTTGATATATTTCAGAAAAAGGTTAAATCATTTTACCAACTACAGCGAGACGTACTAAAGTCAGCATTGAATACATTAAATGATTTTGTATTTTAATAATTTAGTATCAATATAGGCCTTACCACCATTAGTGGTAATAAATTGAAACTAGAGTAAAGTGACATTGAGTTACAAGATTAAATTTTGATAAATATCTACCTATGTCACTGAATGAAATATGATTTGTATAAAACTAAATCCTTGCTAGATTTTCTCGAAACCGCAGAGATAAGAGCTATCTCAGTTATTCACATTAGATCGTTGGAGTCGTTTTAGAGATATTTGTTTAGTATACACTACACAGGTGTTCAAAGTCAATGAGACAGCTAATTTATAATATGTGTTTATGTAGTCATCATAAAAAATAACTGACTAATGATGACAGTACGAAGTTTATGATTGAAATTTGCTAATGTTAATGATAATGGAATTTTCTATCGAGCGAATTTTATACAAAAACATCGTCTTTCATATAAGATGATGTTTTTCTTAGATGTTTAAAACTCCTGTTAAAAATATCGACTGATTGGCGAAAGAAAATTAGAAGACAATTATTCAGTTATCATGTCTATTATAAATGTATTTCTTTTGCGAATTCTTTACATAACATCAACTGTCTATAAAATAAACCAGTTTTATGATAAAATAAAAACAGGATCGTTGTATTTAGATTCGGTAAGGAACCTATTCGATACTCATCTTCACCTGGTAGAAATGTTTTTAAGGAACTTGAAATGTGATTCATTTAATTGATTTTCAAGAGGCTTGGTCCTAGTAAAGACTATGTGGAACTAGTCGTTATGAATATTAAGTACCTCAGTAGGCCTATTAGGCATAATATTGGCAGCAGCTATTCCAATTTGTTTAAGAACAAAGCAAACTTTTAACCCGCCGTACAAGGTTCAGCGTCTCCGAAGATCGAGAATCTTCCCAAAATAGACATAAGCCATGTTTTATTAACCACGTTCATAATAAGCAAACAAATAAATCTAATATTAGAGAAAATTATAGTGCGTAGACGTTGCGTAAACAAGTCGACCAGTTCGTACTAGTTTCGGAAGTATACAGCGCAACTGTCCGTCCCTGGCCTTGACAGTGAGAGATTATTAACTAAGCGAAATGATACTAATTAGATATTCAAGTGTTTAAGTTGGCGAAGGCAGGTGGCTTTTAGAGCTAAGGTTTAGATCATAGTGCCCCTGACTTTACGAAATGTTGAAATCATGACTTGTGGCACCGGTGTGGACAAGAAAATTTTCAAAAGTCTATTTTTTATATTTATTTGACTTTGAATAGACCTTAGGTCTCTGGCCTCTAGATAAATTTTCGATTTCGAATTGACTTATTATTAGATTCCATATAAAATATCTTGTAGGTATTTCAAAACAGGAAAAATAAAACCTAGATACAGGTAAGCCCCTAAGATATCAATGCCTTTAAAATACAGTATGTTTCTTCCATTTTTAGTAATAAATTACATATTAATTCATTCATTCAGCGGCATGCCACATTTAATACATATATAAGATAATGAATGAAAATTATATAGCTATGTGCTCATCATCATTATTATTATAAATATAGTTTGGATTTTTTGCCTCCAATCTCCTTATAGAAAAAAAATGTTATAATGAGTGAATCAAATAAAATAATCTTAACTTACCGTATCGAAGAATTCTGTGAATTTAGAGAAATAGTACCACCAGCAGCCGTGTACTGTCTGCAAAAGAAAAATACACGATTAAGTAATTTAAAAAAAAAACCTATAACGCGAAGAAGATGGCGGAACGACTTAGATGTCTTTCTTAGAAATTGGCAAAAAGTGGCACCGAACCAGGGTTCGGTGCCACTTTTTGCCAATTCCTTCACATTTTTCCTTTCCTTGCACCGGTCCAGGGACCGGTGCAAGGAAAGGCGTTGTATAGATCGGACAAGATATAATAATTAAATATATCATTGTTAGCTTGACAACTCTTAACTGAAATAAAAATAAACAACGATAATATTTGAACATTTTTAAAAGATGGGCCCCTTTATAATCGTATGAAAAGTGAAGAGAGGGAAGAAATGCCCTTGCCCTGCAGTGAGACGATACTGGCTGATAATATTAGTAATAATATAAAAAAATAACTATCTACACTAATATTATAAAGAGGAAAAAAAATATGTTTGTGTGTGTGTATGTTTGTAATGAATAAACTCAAAAACTACTGAACTGATTTGAAAAATTCTTTCAGCAATGGATAGCTCCATTTTCAGGGAGAAACATACTTTATTCATATTTTATTCCCGAACTCCCACGGGAACGGGAACTGCGCGGGTGAAACCGTGTGACGTCCGCTAGTCATTTATAATTATAATAATGTTAAACTCGTTTTGTGAAAGTTTTGCATGCCTGTAAGTGACTTATTTACACAGGACCCTTGATGTCACAATTCATAATATTAATTTTGTAAATGGTTTACCTAAAAATAAATAATATAATAACTCGACATCGTATTTTATTCATTTAGAAAAATCAGGAACTTATTTTTTACCCTTAATGTTTATTTATTGAACCACTAACATAAAGAATGCCTTGTTGTATGTGAATGTGTGTGGTCATATGTTGACGCATTCGACATAATAAAACACAACACGTACATACCTGTAGCATAATAAGGAATGCTACCGTTTTATTAGCAAGCATTTACCTTTATTTATTCGTTTCCCATTGCGAATTTATTGTAATTAACTTCATGAAACAATTATTTATTTATTAATTCAAACTTTACAATTAAACCACATAGACATAGTGGGTATGAGGACTTTATGCTACATTCCCTATTAGACAACCTTTGGGCTACAAGAGAATATACTGTAGAAGAAGCAAAACTTACGAATAATAAAAGAGCTTAGGTATGGTTATATACATACACGCTTACAACCCTAATCTCTTCAAAGTTAGAGTGAACAGGCTTCTTCTGGGTAGGCTCGCTCCATCGTAGACTTTGTCTCTGTCATCTCTGACATAGACTAGAGTCAAGAGCAAACCCATCACAAACAAAAAAAAAGAAACTCAATATTTTGAAACATAAGTAAAGAAAGTTTTATGAGAAACCCAATTATATATTATAAATCATATCGAATTAAATTTGATGGGTCTGTAAAAATAAGAGTTCCGAGATTTGAGGAAAATTAATAGACTTCTGGTTTTCTTAAGGTTTTATTCCCAAAGGGTAAGCAACGGAATCCTATTACTAAACCTCCACTGTCCGTCCGCCCGTCCGTCTGTCTGTCGGCGGAAATCATCTCAAAAAACCGTAATAGGTAGACAGTTGAAATTTTCGGATTGTGTATTTCTATTGCCGCGATAACAACAAATAATAAAAATTAAGGTTCATGGAACGGAACCTTTCGTGTGCGAGTCAGACTCGCACTTGGCCGGTTTTTTTGGCCATGGAAAGAAATTACATTCCGGGGTTAAAAAAAAGGAAACACAATCAATGTGGTGTGAAAAAATTTGAAGAAATAGTTTTTAGCAGGTAATGTATGTGTGTTTGTTTACCTATTCGAAAAGGAAAATTAAAAATTGCAGCTCAATTAGACATGTACCTACAATATTTCCTCTATAACTATTATAAAAACCATAATGATGATCATAAGCTCACATAATTTTATTACAATTATGTTTTGATGATTATACATGCTATAATTTGCAGGTGGTATCAATCAGTATAAGATAATTACTAGCACTAGCCAGTGCGAATGAACTTGAAGGCTAACAACCTTGGCGCACCTCGCATATGCTAGATGTACGGACACCTTGCCTTTATAGATAAAAAGTACGAGCAACGAAATGGTTTGGTATTGGAAGATAACATTAAAACTCTTTCGTGCCTCGGAAAGCACGTTAAGATGTTTATCTCGATTGTCATTTCTAGATCTTTTGCAGCCGTTACGGATTGCAAGAAGCCAGAAAGTCTGTCAAGTCTTTTCAAAGAAATGGTCAGTTACTGGGTTGCAGAGGTCTGATAGTTAGTCGAATCCGGTTGGATTGGAACCTGTTCCAAATATAGAATAGAATAGAATAGAATAGAATACTCTTTATTATGTACACCATATAAGTTACAGAAAAGATAGATGAAGAAAACATTACATAGGGTGACACAATGGGCGGCCTTATCGCTAAAAGCGATCTTAGCGATCTTAGCGATATAGTTGGGAAAGGGCTAGGCAGATGAGGAACTTGGTGCGTGTTTCTTTTGCCGACTGTACTTTTACAAGCAATTCTTCAGTTCGATGTCATTATGGGGTTCATTATTGCAAATGAGTTGCAAGAAAAATACTCCATACTTAACGCTATGAGGTAAAGGAGGCTAGTGCTTGAACTATGTGTACTGACGAAGTACCAGAGGCTAATGTTGTCTCATGATTATTCAAACCGACTGATTAGAACAAAGGATTAATGATTCATTCGACGTTATGTCAATTTAAATTGCATATAATCACCATATGATTGCTATATATTTTTTCACAGCCTTAATGGGTTAATTCTCTACTTGGAACTTTAGATTCATCATAAATATAATCATCAAACACGTTGTAAATAAACGTTTAGTATCTCAAAGTTTGTATTCTAATAGAGACTGATTGGCGGAGGAGGTTCTACGGTTAGATAAATCTTATTAAGCAATTAACCTGTGCAACATATAATTATTGTTTCTTATCCTAACGAATTGCCAGAACCATGGGCAAAATACTGGTTATATTAGCTTTGATGAACTTAGCTTTTGTGCTTCGGTACATAAAAAAGGTCACACAAGTGAAGATGCATAGAGCGGTCAAGGACACAAACTGGTTTAGGAAAGTGTGAAGGTTCTCTTACCCGTATCGCGTCGGGGGAATTCGAGTAGTCGACGGGTTGACACCGGAAACTGTACGTTGAGAACCAGCCGCTCTTCAAACTCTACAAGAAAAGATTTATACTTACATTAGTACAAAAAAATAAAGTAGACTTCATTCAAGGAATTTAAAAAATAAAATGTCGAACTCTCACCTCATAGAACAACCAGATACTGAATAAAACTTGGAATAAGTTGTAGAATATTAATATTCTTTTCAGCTCGAAAGGTTTTCTGTTTTCCATGAACTTCGGCCCCAACACCTGACAGACAAAAAATAGAATAAAACAATGTAGTGAAACAATAAAAAAACAACAAAATGTCTAAGCAAGTTACGGTCGGGCACTATCAAATGTCATATATATGTGCTTTAAATGCACGATGATTTTTTACGCAACCTGCGTTCTAATAACGGCGGTAAGTTCCAGCGGAAAACATTCCTAATGATATTTTAATTAATTTGACGTTATATCAATTGTTAATCGATTGCAGTGACGTCAAATCCTTATTCTGACATGACTGGTTAATTACTCACTTTGACTGTGAAGACATATGTGAGACATATCGCCAGTGTGGGGAAGGGTGACGACATCAGGAACCAGTCTTTCACCCTCTGGTCACTCTTGTTGTCCATCAGGTCATGGTAGCCCTCGACAAGCCTACTCAGCGCCTCCATTTTCACTGCAAAAATCACAACATTACTTTAAAACGTGCACTTGTTAAACACGATCACTTTTACATTTGTTTGTATTACATTAAAGGTGCGGGCACACGGTATCGCGATTGCAGAATGAACGGTTTTGGGTATAATAGTAACTTTAGCGGCTTACAGTCGAGCGTCAAGTTTATCGAATGTCAGGGTGGACCGGGTGCTGAGCCGATTCGCCAATCGTCTCAGCCACGCATGTCGGGCCCGAATTATATTGAAATATAATTAGTTGTAGGCAATAAACAAATTGTATAGTACAATGTAATACTAATCAATAACCAGTAATCAATGACCCTCAATCTGTTCATTTTAATTAATGGTTCATTGCATTATTAGCATACTGTATAGGCCCGACTGGTATTCGTAATATGTTAACTAGCAAGTTCTGATTTTAGATCTCCGGAAATAATGCTGGATTAGGAAGGCATTTTCCGGATATTTGCTTGTCTATGACTTGATTGATATGCATGAGAAGTTCTTGTTGTTGTTTTTTTTTGTTCTTGGGCTAGAGTTGGTGACAGAAAAGCTTCATTTCTAAAAGTTCTCTCTTGTAGCTAATTATTTTACAAAGAGATAAATTAATTTATTTTTGTTTGTCTATCTGTAACTCATGTGGTTGGCATTTAAAATAAAGATTGCTAAATAGAATATATAAAGTATTATAATCCGTAACCATTTTTCAAAAACCACAACGTATCTAAATATCAAGGTAATATTTTGAAAGTTGGTACACGCGTACGCACAGTCGTAGCTAAATGAAATATTTCGACGATGACGTATAAACTTCGACTGATTCATTTCTGACCGTTCCCACCCAAATTTTACTACGACGTATATACTACATCCGTTTTGCAATATCTTATTTTAATGTTGTCTGACAACTTTGCCCCTCCATAGAGTAGGTATCCTTCAAAACGCGGGAGAAAAGTTGACAGCATTTGTTGTGAAATTGTATGGCATTTTATTTACTTAATTAAGCTGATAGTAATGGAATGTGAACAGCCAATATGTGTAGTTTTGTACTTGACAAGGTCGACCATTAAATTAATAACATAATTGTATTTCAAATGAAAGAAGAATTACTACCATTAGGTCGAAATGAACTAAATGATAATTCAAATGGAATCGTGATTTGTGCTAAAACTCATTAATAGCTCTGTTTTAAGTTAAAAATATGTTGCAATAGTAATCGTCTGTAAACACTTTCATAATGATTGGTAAAATTTATTTACAAAGATAATATACTGCCTAGCCTTTTCCCAACTATATTGGGGTCGGCTTCCAGTCAAGCCGGATTTAGCTGAATACCAGTATTTTACAAGGAGCGGCTGCCTACCAGACCTCCACAACCCATTAACTGGGTAACACGGTAGTTCATGGCAAGACTGGAGTCAGATTTACTGGCTTCTGACAATCCGTAACGACTGCCAAAGATCTAAAAATGACGTGCTTTCCGAGGCACGGAGGAAACTCGGTATCTTAAGATGGTCACCGATCCACGGACCAACTTTGGCAAGCGTTGCTTAACCTTGAAGATCGTCCCGTGCGGCTGTTATTGTCTAGCCACGAGCTCCATATAAAGCATTATCGGTCATTAATTCTAAAACTGTGATTCAAGGTTTTATTCCATACCCAATACCACCATAATATGCGAAATGCGAATACATAATAAATTGATTCGTATAAGGTGAAATTAAATTAAACACGCTTATTCAAATGAAAGGACAATGTTCGTAATTGAATGTTTGAAATAATAAGTAATTTGAATATTTATTTTTAATATTGATATGCTAAGCCCTTTTGTACCGACCTTTACATGTTTTTAAGAAGGTAAATTCATTGGAAGTTTAAACAAATGACCATCGACAAGGTGTCTCAATATTGATATCCACAAATAAATATAATCTATATTGGGTCAACCTAATATCACGCCTAGCGTTTGTTTGACAAACTCGTTGCTTGTTCATTCATTATTTATGATTATGGCGACCTATCATAACTTTAGGTCAGACAACTTAGCTTACAAAATAAAAATAAAACAATGGCTTAGTAAATGTTATAGTAAACACGGTTTCATTTTAGTCGTCTTACAAAGGCAGGCTACTTCATCTATCCAATAACTAATACATAGAGCATGCAATACCGCAGCATATATTCAATACCGCGATATTGCGGTACCGGATATGTAATACCGCAAAATTTTCGATATTGCGAAATTAGTAAATCGTTAAAACAACACTACCATGAGTTTTAATTGATCACTACGCTATTCAAAAATGCGCTTATTTGAAAATGTTTACATAAAATGCATAAAATATCAATTATATCATAATTTAAAATACTTCTTATTTAATTACACATGTATCCAGCAGCCGAAAATACTCTCTCAGCTTTTAAACTCATTGGTGGAATGCTTAGTTAAGAGTAGTTTACTGTAGTTTTCATTATTTTCAAAAAAGTTTAGTACAAGAATACAAGTATAATACGTTTATATAATAGTTGAAACAATATTTTTTCACACTTTACAAATAAAATAGGACAGGTTGGTCTCTCATTTGTCCAATTTGCGAGTAGTTGTGATTGAGACTGAGACTGAGGAAGACTACAAATAAACGTTAGTGCGCTGTAGCAAGGAGTTACCAAGAGTGCATCCCACCTGCATGACCAATATGCAACGATTCGAAGCGGGGATTGCCCTATCACGGTTCGTTTTGAATACCGCGAAATTCGCATAACCAATCTCGCTTTTACGGTACTGAAAATCAGCGCTAAAATCGCGAAATGCGGTAACGATATAACGGTATTGCATGCTCTACTAATACAAATTCATTTAAAAAAATGAAATTTTGAACATTTGAATTACTTCAAAATGAAAATCTTATTCATTATCCCGACGCATGACGTAGTAAGAAACATCCAGGAGCAAGCGTCGTCCAACCCTTGTGTTAAGACAGCGCGAAATGAACCGGCCACATTCTTTTGATACGTAAACATTATTAACAGGGTTTTTCATAATTCTAATGCTTTATTTGTTATTATTATATCTATTATCTTAGTTAACAATTTTTTTTTTAATTCGCGTCTTGAGGTAGTTTATGTCGGGTACATTAAGTGGGCCACTTCTGCCAGCAACATCGCCCGCGTGATCCCTAGGGAAAAATCTCCCAGGATAATGGTAAGAAGGATTATTATTTTTCTATTTCTTTTACAATTTCAGATCCCTGGGGTCCGGTCCTTTGATAGGCGAAGAAGCCAACGCGCAGAGGCCCCGTTAGACAATAAATTATTATTAATAGTTATTACAGTCTAAACCGGGTTAAGCTCCTTGTTCTACAATACCTACCTACAAAAATTAACTGACGTAAACATCAAATTGTGCATATTTATCGTATAGAAACAAAACATCTCATCTTGATTGTTTGTCGATTTATGAACATCTGAAAACCCATTCACACGAGCGGTCCAAGGCTAATTGCTTGTACGTGGATTCACTTACAAAAATCCCGCACTTTATGCTTGCGTCGTCTCCTTGATAACAAACAATATGCGACATTTTAGAGCATATATAAAGAGATAATTTCACCTTAACCATTGGGCTATGGCCTACTTGTTAAACCCGTTGGTAAATCAGTGTAGAATGTGTCAGAGCGAAAAGCACAAGGTTCACAATTTCACTGAGCCTTGGAAATTAATGAATGTTAAGGAGAGTCATTGTAATTATATAGTAGCAGGTGGAAGTGACGTAAGACAGTGTCAATATGACCTAAGAAAACGACGTAAACGACGACGGAAGAAGCTGTGTAATCCGAGAATGATCTTATCATATCATCAATAAGTTCAGTTTGATACAGTTGGTGGCATTCACTTAAGTTCAATAGATTGATACCACCAACTGCATCAGACTGCTTGAAATGTGATTTGTTTGAAATTTTTTAGACATATTTTGCGATCGTTCTCTTGATACAACTAAATTTTTTAGACATTTTTTGCGATCGTTCTCTTGATACAACTAAATTTTTTAGACATTTTTTGCGATCGTTCTCTTGATACAACTAAATTTTTTAGACATTTTTTGCGATCGTTCTCTTGATACAACTAAATTTTTTAGACATTTTTTGTGATCGTTCTCTTGATACAACTAAATTTTTTAGACATTTTTTGCGATCGTTCTCTTGATACAACTAAATTTTATAGTCATTTTTTTGTGATCGTTCTCTTGATACAACTAAATTTTTTAGACATTTTTTGCGATCGTTCTCTTGATACAACTAAATTTTTTGCAATGTTTTCTGTACTTTATTTCAAATTACAGAACATCATCTTGAACCTGTGATCATCTGGACATTATAGCCGTTGCGACGCCACAACAATTGAATAGTTTTTTTTTTTTAAATTGGCGGCCGCCATGTTTTTTGGTCGATCGGGGGCCATAGGATATTAAACACTACGTTTTTACCAAAATAGAAATTTAAACTGCGTGATTTGGTATGGCATGTGGGATGCCATTAAGCGTCCATTTCCGTTGACTCCCAATGGCACCCACGTGTGCCGACGACGACTGACAAGTTAAGTATAACCACGCACTTCTTACTTAACTGGAATCTTATACACAAGATTCCAGTTACAGTTTTTTGTACCATTTGTCAGTAAGCGCTCTGTGTGCTGGGAATTACATGAAACAGGATTTCTAAAGGTCAGAAAGAGCTACACCATAAAAAACCTACAACAAAACATCTAATCGTTTAGTAATATTACTTTTTTGGTCAAGGAAAATAGTTCCCAATTTATTTTTTGCTCTTATTTGATACATCAGGCAAAACCCTAAGTAAGCTTATGAATAGACAAAGGATGTGAGAAGGCAATTAAAGCATATTATAATTAGTCAAAGGTACAAATTAATGTGTTTTGATTTTCCTTGATTACGAAATATTTGGGTACCTGTATATAAATTAGTTTTATATATTAGTTTTCAATGTTTAGCTCAGTCTAAAGTACTACGATGTTTATCGAATTCCGACAGAAGGCGTGGTAGACAACTTTTGTTGATAAATCACATTACTAAAGTGTAAATCGTATTACTAAAGTATATTACATGGTACCGAACTTGAAGTTTAGACTAGGTACTACTACAACCAGAATGCCGATTCCCGTACCAGAAAAACGTTCAAATTCAAGTCGTATTAAAACGCGGATCATCCGTGTTTATGACAGGTTGTGACTGAGTTGTGAATGCGAATGCTCCATTTAAGACGAGAATCGCCCCTCTGATAGATAGATAGATAGATAAAACATTTATTAGGAATAAGAAAAGAAACACAACACACAAAAGCACATAACTCTAGAAAATACAAATTAATTAAATGAAAACTTAAAAAAAAGAAATAGGCAGAATATGGCAATGACTAACGCAAGAAATTTACCAGATTACCTAACTACATAAAAAAAAAGAAATTACATATATACTCCAATGTGCGGTGTGTGTCTCTTAGCTGTACCCTATGGGAGTCCAACTCAGCATGTGCCAGGCAAATATACCTGACGCTGGTATTCTGCTGGATCCCAGTAGCGACATACGGATGTCAAGCAGGATGCCGTAATAATGAAGTAAATAGTGGTTTTGTGTATGGTGAGTCCAGATTTGTTATTTTAAATTGTTTTGCGTAAATACCTATTTTGTTGTGTTTAGATGTGTGTATAATATTAATGGATATAAATTTGTGATGGTAGAAATATACATAGGTACTGATTGTGACGTTATGATTAAGTGTGACATTATGATTGTGTAATTGATAAAAATTGGAGGCCATGTTGAAAGTACATAAAAATAAATTATAAAGGGTTGCTGTGATTGACAGTGTTTACTACTTACATAGAAATTTTGTACGTATGGAACACGTAAGCATTAATTCTAAAACTTAATGTGAAAACCAATGATTTATAACGTGTTTTCAATGATAACAGACATTATTGGCGTCCCATTGAAGGCGTAAGTATTACGAGTATGTATCATAATTTACCTTTTCAGGGTAGGTACCGAACAAAAAACGGAACCCTTTAGGATCACTCGGGTGTCTGTCTGTCTATCCGTCTGTCACAGCCAGTTTTCTCCGGATCTTTTGTACCGATTCTGTTGAAATTTGGTGCACATTGGTCTTCCGTGACCCAAACACGGACTCGTTACGTAAATAAATATTTTTTAGTATGGGCGTGCAGTTCTGGTGGTCAAACTAGAAATTAAAATAAAAGTTTTTCAACATGTATCGTGTGACATATCAAATGAAACGGCTTACTGTGAGGATTTGAAATATTTGTTTTGCATAATTTTTGAAATTAGACCAAAAATTACCATTCAAGGGGGGAATGGTAATTTTTGGTCTAATTCTCAAAATATCCGAAACTACTGAGCGTACATTAAAAAAAATGCTTATTATAGTTCTATACCTAAAGATTACAGGAAAATTTATAAAAGGTCTGTCGTGTTAAAATAACATGTTAAAAAAAATGAAATTGTTTCGGAACCCTTTGCACGCGAGCCCGACTCGCACTTGGCCAGTTTTTTATTTTTTGTAATCACTTGTATCAATAATACCTTCAAGTACACAATCTGCTTAGCAAAAAGGTAGTTGGGAATTCCACTCATTCAAGCTTTCAAGCTCAACGAACTGGAAATACTGCGCACTACTTTTGAACAACCATTTTATTTTATTAAATTACAGTACTTGGGAGGTACTTGAAGGTACGTAACGTACTTGTGAGAAACTATATCTATTTAACAGATTTTCATTCATTCTGTTACTGTCCCCAAACTTTTTTTATATTCATACATCTGCCTAGCCTTTTCCCAACTATATTGGGGTCGGCTTCCAGTCAAGCCGGATTTAGCTGAATACCAGTATTTTACGTAGAGCGGCTGCCTACCAGACCTCCACAACCCATTAACTGGGTAACACGGTACCTCATGGCAAGACTGGAGTCAGATTTACTGGCTTCTGACAATCCGTAACGACTGCCAAAGATCTACAAATGACAGCCGGGACCAACGGCTTAACGTGCTTTCCGAGGCACGGAGGAAACTCGATATGTTAAGATGGTCACCCATCCACAGACCAACCTTGGCAAGCGTTGCTTAACCTTTAAGATCAACCCGTGCGGCTGTTATTATCTAGCCACGAGCTCCTCGAAACTTTTTTTATATTCGAAAGTCAATAAACAAAAATGTAACAGATTTTCACGAAAAAAAAAAAACCACTTCGGTCATCGGTCAGGCCTTTTCCGAGTTTTTGTAAGGCTAATGCACCATCCACAGACCAACCTTGGCAAGCGTTGCTTAACCTTTAAGATCAACCCGTGTGGCTGTTATTATCTAGCCACGAGCTCCTCGAAACTTTTTTTATATTCGAAACTCAATAAAACAAAAATGTAACAGATTTTCACAAAAAAAAACCACTTCGGTCATCGGTCAGGCTTTTTCCGAGTTTTTGTAAGGCTAATGCACCATCCACAGACCAACCTTGGCAAGCGTTGCTTAACCTTTAAGATCAACCCGTGCGGCTGTTATTATCTAGCCACGAGCTCCTCGAAATTTTTTTTATATTCGAAACTCAATAAAACAAAAATGTAACATATTTTCACAAAAAAAAAAACCACTTCGGTCATCGGTCAGGCCTTTTCCGAGTTTTTGTAAGGCTAATGCACCATCCACAGACCAACCTTGGCAAGCGTTGCTTAACCTTTAAGATCAACCCGTGTGGCTGTTATTATCTAGCCACGAGCTCCTCGAAACTTTTTTATATTCGAAACTCAATAAAACAAAAATGTAACAGATTTTCACAAAAAAAAACCACTTCGGTCATCGGTCAGGCCTTTTCCGAGTTTTTGTAAGGCTAATGCACCATCCACAGACCAACCTTGGCAAGCGTTGCTTAACCTTTAAGATCAACCCGTGCGGCTGTTATTATCTAGCCACGAGCTCCTCGAAACTTTTTTTATATTCGAAACTCAATAAAACAAAAATGTAACAGATTTTCACAAAAAAAAAACCACTTCGGTCATCGGTCAGGCCTTTTCCGAGTTTTTGTAAGGCTAATGCACCATCCACAGACCAACCTTGGCAAGCGTTGCTTAACCTTTAAGATCAACTCGTGCGGCTGTTATTATCTAGCCACGAGCTCCTCGAAACTTTTTTTATATTCGAAACTCAATAAAACAAAAATGTAACAGATTTTCACAAAAAAAAAACCACTTCGGTCATCGGTCAGGCCTTTTCCGAGTTTTTGTAAGGCTAATGCACGATTTTTAAGATTTTTATACGATGATATATTATGTAGATAACATGATCATAATCACATTTGAGTACAGGTTATGGCATAGACTTGAGGAAAACGTGCAAAATTTAGTACCTATGTCATATTTTTTTATCTTTTATTTTCAACCATTACCGTATTTCCGATTATCGGCTAGAATGCATCTTCAAGATATTGGCTAATTAATCAGTTTTTTTTCTACATTGACTAGATTTTAAGACCGGTTTGGAAAAAAACAATGACCTCGATTCTTTTTTAAAACTGTATTGATAATAAAAGAGCAATGAACTATTAATCATTAAATCAGTAATGAGGTATATAAATCGCATCAGCTGCATGCACATGTATACAGACGTGTTATCACTACATAGTATAAATCAAAGTCGCTTTTGCTGTCTATCTGTCCCTATGTATGCTTAGATCTTTAAAACTACGCAACGGATTTTGATGCGTATTTTTTTATAGATAGAGTGATTCTTGAGGAAGGTTTTAGTATATCATTTGCACCCGTGCGAAGCCGGGGCGGGTCGCTAAGGTCACAGAACAAACATTTCATTTCATTTAGGCTTGCTCCATCGTAGACTTTGTCTCTGTCATCTCTGACATAGACTAGAGTCAAGAGCAAACCCATTACAAATAAAAAAAAAATAAAAAAAGTTTTTTTTGAGTCGTTTGAATGTTTTTTTTTTGTATTATTTATGGTATTTATAAATTTTACCCAAAAAACAAAAATGGTCAAAATTAAGACAAAAAATGGTCGGTGAGGAGAATAGTTCGGGTCGCACTGGTTTCAACAACGTTTTCGGTCTGAATAAGTTTCAAGTGGAATCTAGAAGCTTGCGGAAATTATGCAATCGGAAAATTTACGACTAGTAGACTAGAGAATAAAGTATGATTCTATTAATAGCCGGCTCGCGTAAGTTTCGTTGTATAATAGCTACTAAATATAAATTAAGTTCAACCTTGTGTTGGTGGAAAAATACGGCAACCGGAACGCTAAAATAGTACGAAAACAATATAATAATAATATCCTCCAAGCTAGAATTGAAATTTTTAGTTAGATTTAGATTTTATTTGTGAGATAGATGCGCAATACTAATGAGACGTAAAATTAATAAAAAAAACTTCTTAACAAAAAAATAAAACCGACTTCCAAAAAACAAAACACTACAAAGTAAAAAATTTCGGAAACTTTAATTTCGGAAGTCGGTGTTTTTGGTATTTTCGTTTTTGAACACCGACTTCCGAAATTAAAGAATTTTTTTTTTTGTTAAGAAGTTTTTTTAATTTTTCACTTTTTAGTGGAACGCAGGTACCTACCAATAAAAAGTGAAACCGCAAACACAGCGTACCGGCGTGATTTTATGTTATGAACTGGTGTAAACAATCAACAGATATGCGATTTCAGAAATCCCGATCCATTTGCTATCATTTATTGAAGAGTTCCGTTGCCTACCTCCGAAGTTCTTCATCAGATTTTCACCAAATTTAAATGGTACCAGTCCGAAAAAATATTCTTCCAACACACAAAAAGAATCATCCAAATCGGTTAACAATTGGCGAAAATATCACTGAACAAACATTTTTCATGGGATCCCATCATCAGATCCTAACTTATACCTTCCATCATCAGCTCAGCAACATGAGATGACGATTACCAGGCACAAATATCTGAATTGCATTAGAAAGTTCATAAAAAACAGTGTATGTGCTTATAAAATTTGAGGGTTTCCCTCGATTTTCATGGGATCCCATCATCAGATTCTGACATGGTGACAATGGGACCACCTCTGGAGTATAAGCTATCGAACATACATACAACCGAACATAGAACCTCCTCCTTTTTGTCAAAATAAATCATCAATTTACTAATTATAGAGCACACAGATTAGTTGACCAAAAAAGAGACGAGATCGCCAGACTAAGACTAAAAAATGAAGTATGATATAAACAACTTTTTACCACATGAATTCCGTTATTATCTTCGCATTAAGTGAGCTTTGAAAAAATCGGGTCAATAACAGCCCGCACCAAAAATAAACAAGTGTCTAAAAATAATCGATGACAACTTCAGTCCACGTAAGTACTAGATAACCTAATCAAAGACTGTTTAAAACGTCTTCTGCCTGTATTCAATACAACTTAAAATAAAAAGTTACAAAGTTTCCATTCAAATTCATTTGAAACTGATGGAATAAAAAACACAGATCATCAAATTATTAAGAAGAATGTTTCCATCTTCCTTTCAGTATTTATATTAAATCGCTGTTGAATTAAAAAACTGACTGCCATTACAATCACATTCAAATTATATTTCCGTAAATACATTCGTGAAGTAGGTATATAATTCCTACTGGTATAAAAAGAGGAAGAATTACTGAGTCAGTGTGTTCAGTCCGAAAATTGAAATAACGGGTCGTTAAGCTTTCTCATTCTTTGAAGAGAAATATTACGAATGTATGATTGTTTTGTATGTTTATGAAATTAACTCTTTTTACAACGAATTCAGTCACTGACCTGAAATCTCCTCTTGATTAAAGTGGAAACTTTTGCCTTCTTCGTTTGAAGTAGGATGCGCAATAAATAATTAGCATGCTAATAAGTTTTAAATGTCACCCATTCCATAAAAATAAAGCAGTTTCAGTAAACCAAATGCAGACTAGATTTTGTACATTTACCAATTAATAAATCTGGTACCTACTAACCCGAGACAAAAAAGGAGGATTTAACAAAGAATTGAATATATTCAATCCCATTATTATTATTATTAGTACCTAGTGATTTCAAAATACATTGACATTTCCTTATTTGCCTTAAACACAATGAATGAATTTCTACTACGTTATGGAAGAAGTCTCTAGCTCGCAAAATACAGGTACTCAAACTTAGCTTTGGATTTCAGGTATTATCTCTTCTTTGCTATCCAGTGATTAGTTATTTATTTAGGTTCTCTACGAAAGAGACATGACATTTAAACAGACATGACACATAAATAACGAAAGAGAAAACGTTTTTAGGGTTCTGTGCCCAAAGGGTAACCAACGGAACCCTACTACTAAGCCTCCGCTGTCCGTCCGTCCGTCTGTCTATCAGTGGGCTGTATTTCAAGAACCGCAATAGGTAGATACTTGAAATTTTCAGTTTGAGTATGTCTATTGCCGCTATTACAACGAATAATAAAAATTAAGGTTTACGGTACGGAACCCTTCGTGTGAAAGTCTGACTCGCACTTGGCCGGTTTTTTAATCGGAGCACTCCTTCACTGAAGTCAGCTGACGCTGATGGTCTATTCTGTCGACATCTCACCGGCACCGTGTACTCTTAGGTGGATTGAACGACAAGTGAGCTCTCATTCCATCTTGTTTGTATGGTTTGGCATCTGCTGCTCACTTGAGGTTCACTTCGCCTAAGTTTTCACTTCGACATATTTAAAGAATCGCAATGCTGTTTGTTCCTAGCGGTATGTGAAATGACAGCTCACTTTACATAATATTCAAAGTGAAAATTGTGCAGAATAGCACCATAGTACCGCTGCACCGTGAAGTTGGCAACAAAATTAAATTGAGGTGGATGCGCCAGGGTAGCCCGCGGAATTCAAATATATGACTTTAACATGAAATAACCATTCTATAGGGCTTCATGAACTTAGAGGGCTATATTGTTGATTAAAATGGTTATAATCCTTATATGGATGAATACGCGTTACGGCCGCGAATCGTATTTTGTTCAACACACAGCTTCACACTGAGCGGCAAATTGAAAAAAAATAAAAATATTTGAATTTCGCGGGCTACCCTGGCGCAACCACCTAAAGTAAATCTAAAATAGTGTGTCTAATGTTTATAACGAATTTATAAATTTAGATCAACTCTGAAACTACATAGGTAACAAGTATGGTGACGCGTAGGTGTGAAGTGTATCGAGGTGCTAAGCGGCTAGGACGGCGCATGCCACGGCCATCAATGCGCACGGACTTTATTACGCATTGACAAAAGCGTCGGCGCGGGCGCAGCATACACACGACGTCGTTGACGCGCCGCCACCAGCAATCCGCATAGGGCTGCTAGTGTTATTTACAATAATTTACGTGATGGTATTTCCAATGAATACCTGTTATATAAAAATGTATCGTAAAAACTGCTGGAAAATTCATATTAATTGGATGGTGCCTGAATATTTTGTTCAGACACAATACAATTACACTTACTTAGACTTAGCAATAATGTGTAGTGGAGTTGAATATGTGCAAGCTATAATGTTTATAAAGTTTGCGAATTTAACTATCGCGAAATACTATTTAGTAAAGTTTATTTTTTAAAATTAAATTTCTAAATTGTTTGGCAACCATGTGATTCACCGGCAATTGTCGATCCCCGCCCAACGCTCTTATTATTGTTTTGACCGTGACATTATCCATAGTTAGCCTATCGACGTAAAATATTTGCGCAATTCCCACGCGACTAACAAAGAACTACGGTCACGATTAACCATCTTGTTTCTATCGAAGATGACTAACATCGTCACTGATGCTACATCAATGATTAATTGCTTCAATGACAAAAGACTGCGAAACAATAACGGCAACTCGGGATTTACAATTACCGCTGAACAAATACGGCGGATGTACCTACTTACATACTGAGTAATTATGTCTAGTCAGTACTTCTGAAGTACCTGTATCCCTGCTCTATCAAATGGTTTATTTCCGTACTGAGCATCATCTTAATAGATTCTGTTAATTTTATGCGACCTAAACAGAAATAATTGCCTCGTTAAGTCAAGTAGCCGGCGTAAATGGAAGTACATTATGAAATGCGTGTAAGTAATCTGTCGATCGTTAGTTACATTGTATCAAACCAATGTTACGATACTCCATGTGTTCGCATTACATTACGTGCGAGATTTATACTCAACAATGTGTATTTCTTTGCTTCATTCATATTTATCATTTTATACAATGTATTTCTCGATTTGTTTAGCATAATCATAATTTTAATCGCTGTAAATTCTTAGCAATCTAATTTTCATTCAGAAAATGAACGTGTAGTTGTTGCTGTTCATGCGATAGTTATATTGTTCTTATTTACCAATTACCATAACAAGAGAGAATCAGGATCTATTTTTGGATTTAAGTGTTCTATATTTACTGTTGGCGAGTTCAAAAACAAGATTACAGTCTAGGTAAACTAAAAAAATACAGTTCTGACGTCATGGAATTGCAACAATAACTTGGAGGCCGTTTTTGAAAATCTCGAGAGGAATTGCTATTAACCTTGATCGTTTTCAAAAGTGGAACGCGGAAACAAAAATTTCTGGATTTTTTTATAAACCACATACCTATTTATAACTAAACTTGTCTTTTTTATTAACAATCTCGTTGAGATTACGTCCCTCATACGATTACGTATGAGGGACGTTTGTGAATGTTGCTATTGCCATTTAGCACCTTTTTTACTCATAAAAATATAAACATTTAACAGAATTGAGGAATCGCGACTGGTTTCTACAAACTAGCAGATTAGTTAATCAGCGTGCAGCCTTTTGTAGATGAATTAAATTATAGCTAATGGATTGAAAAACTGTTTAAATATTGGTTAAATATAGTAGAAATAAATAAAGGTAAGATTTTTGGACCCGTGTTCAAGAATGTTGTTTGTATTGAAAGTATATAGTATCATTCTTTGTTCTATAAAGAATAAATTAATTAAGTGATCATCATGTAATTAAAATTAATGATGCCAATTAATATTATAACCACGGACTCATTGAGTGCAAGAGTCTTAGTTTATTAATTTTCTATCGTGCATCTGGTATTTTAGGTTGGAAACCAATAAAATATAATCTTCAACGGACATGTTCGAAAAGTAGATCGGTAACTTATTCCAGCCAACTGGCATTTTACCATGTGAGTAGACAAAGCATAATATTTAGTATATTTTAGACTAATTATTATAAAATTAATTATCATTAAGTTGAATCAAGTGAAACAAAATAGTGAGAGACTTAAAATATGCAAACGACTGTGTTAGGTTAACAACCTCATCTACTTAGAGACGGCTTGTCCTTGGCTACATTAAAATAATCAATAAGTTTTGTATGTTTTATTGGAAATTGAAATCTAAACGTTCAGTTTCAAAAAAAAACACCTTAATCACAACAATTGATGAGAATATGACACAAACTTCTGATCCCATTGACCAACAAATTCTTATTACTACGCTAGTATTATATTATCTGTGTTACTACCAAAACAAGATAATATAGAGATGCCGTTTTCAAATTAATACAAATCGTAGTTAATATTTATTTAAATTCTAAAACAAAATAAACGTAACTAATATAGATCATCGTATACCTCAGGGGCGAATGCTGGGCCCGCTGTTAACGCTTGCAACATGAACAGGCTTGAAATATGAAGCATAAAATTATGAGAATGGAAATGGAAACCGTGAAGACTATAGAGGAAGATAGAAAACGAACACCATTAAACACACGCATAGAACAACAAACGCAATCAGAAACTATAAAAGCATAGATTAAGCGCTGTAGCAGAAATTAAAAAATGGAAAACGTAACCCCGTGTTTGTTAGAGCATAAGATTATACGGTACGGAGAACAAATCTGCTGAGCAATGAATGTTGCAAGAATCACACCTGACCCGTAACGCTGAGAAGCAAAGTACACCAAGTCAAAATATGAACGATACAATTTTCATACATATCTTTGCATAAAATAACGACTGGTACCATCGCGTAATGTCTTTGAGTCATTGTCCCTATATTTTTAGAACCATAGACACGCGGAATATAAAGCACTCTTAATGTGCCGCCCGGTCTTTGTTGTTTACTGTGAATATATTATAACTTCATGGTTAGTTACACTTTATATTATGTTGTATCAAGCATAATCATAATAAGCTACGAAAATTATGTTGCACTTCATGCACTGCATAATGAACGCTCAAAATATAAGAAGATTGCTGAAAACCTTTACGTTATGCAAGTCAGTATTTCAGAGTACAAAACCACGTTAGAATGTTATGTCAGTGCCACTGTGATAATCAAACATTATTAAGACGTAAGTAACCCCTGTCTTGCCATTCAGTTAGTTACAGTCGCTCAATATAGGAAATTTAAATCTTCTTCTCTCGAATTGTTGCAAATGTGCAAACCATTTTCAGCTAGATTAAAATCGACCGAATCGATGTAGTTGTCTAAATATTTATGTTTATAGTAACTAACCGTAAAAGGTTAACAATAGACTATCACATTTGTAACTAGTGAATGCGCGTAGTCATGCAGAATAATCTTTCAATTAATAAACATTCCAATTACGTTTTGGTGCACCAACAATCACAGCTTGCAATTTCACTTATCCGTGAGAACTAAAAATGTCTCTCCGGATCACGGCGTGAGGGGGTGCGGGGGTTCCAGTTGCAACAGCGGTAATGGCTGCGCCTGCGCGGTTGCGTTGCGCGACGCGAGGACTTGCCGCCTGCGCTTGCGACACTTCCACGGCACTTGACACAGACAGGCACGCATTCAGCCTGCTCCCGTTAACCGCGACAAGTTCAATATCGTGTCAATGCCCATTATCCCTTCAACGTGTAGATTATTATTTATTACATTATATTTTTATTAACTGGATTGGTAATCAAGAGTCATTTAGTCTTTGAAAAAAGCGAGACAATTTATTTCTTGTTTAAAATCCGGCAGTGCAACAGCACGATCATCTTTAATTTGACATAGTCGTCAGACATGTTAGTTAAATTTTATTAGGACAAAAAACATCGCAAAATATTTTAGAAACAACAGATAAACGGGCATAAAATATTACAACCACATACAAAGATACAGCAGCAGCCATGTGTAAATCAGGAGATACGAGCAGATGGCTCACGTTCTAAACCTTCACGTTTTATCTATCAATCAGCTCCGCTTAAGTAACTTCTAGCCCAACTGACCAATAAGCCACGGATTATTATCTTCATCATGATGTAATATTTACAATTTACATCTTCCAGGATGCTTTGAGCTAATTTACCATCTGCTTGTTGATTTTAAACTATTCTAAAACCATCTATTTTCAAAAAGAATCGCAAACACTTACATGTTGGTATAATAGTCAGCTAACAACATAAGCACGCTAAGTTCAATGTAATCATAATGTATGTGTCTATGTCAATATAACCTTCGGACTTGGAAAATGTTTTCCTCAAGTTTCCGTCCGTTCGTCATAAAAGACATAATAATTTCCATCGGTAATTTTATGTCTGTAACTCTGTCGTGACTAATGAATCCATTAAAATCTAGCAAGGTCTAGTTAGTTCATTCAATCTTGTTTGTAGTTCAAGTTGTCCCACTATTAAATACTATAAAACTAATCAAATCAACGCTTTGATATTTGTTAAAAACATTTTTTTATATGCCTTTGATAATTTCGAGACCCAGGTCTTTTGGTAGGCGTAAGAGGCCGGGCCGAAGCCAACTCGCAGGGGTCCTATAAGAAATTCCAAATGGAATGGGGCACCAGCCGACGATTATTCCAGTATGCACTATGAAAGTATACGCAAGGAAAATCCCCGGTTAGTGCAGGACTATTGCAGAATTTTGATGTTAATTCGTTTATACATTTTCACTTACATACTTACCACGTTTTTTGATATTTCTTAAAACAAATAGACTTAAAAATATAACAAAATAGTAGTCCAACGGTGTCGGATGCAGCGTCCAAACCAAGCTACCGGTGGTTAGAGCTCCAGAAAAAGGATCCCTGCTCACAATACGAGCCGTATCGAGAAGTACTGCCTTCTGTATCAGGCCACTTGGTTATACTTGTGATCGCCTTTAGCCAATCGAGAACAACCAGAGATAATAAATTGAATGACTGATGAATTCAACTTTTATTTAATACTGGCTTCTGCCAGCGGCTTCGCCCGCGTGGTCCCTAGGGAACTTACTCCTGGAATAAAAAGTAGCCTATGTCCTTTCTCAGGCTCTAGACTATCTTTGTACCAATTTAAATCGGTTCAGTAGTTTTGGCGTGAAAGCGCGACAGACAGAGTTACTTTCGCATTTATAATATTAGTAAGGAGTAAGGATTCATAGATCGATGATAATTATTACAACTAATTTTAATTATGTATATTTTCAAAACCCGAATTTCTATCATTTTCCACTTGCTACCTACTTGTTAGACCCTAAAACAATATAAATAAAAAAAATCAATGACAGAGTATAGATTATTCACTTGGCAAAACAATACTAATCAGATCATCAAATAATAATATGCTGATGATATTCGTTAACTTGATGTTACTGTAATACTTAACATGTATGATTACTTGATTAACTATTGATATAATCAATTGGTTTTCTATTATTTTTACAATAATGTGCAGTAAGTAGACATGGTAAACACTTCACAAAGAATTACTTAAACATAATTATGTATGTACGAGTATGTGAGTACAAACACTCCAAGCTTGCCACATTCCGCGTGATTTGATCAATGTAAGTGCGTCTTTTTATAATGAATACACCTTTACTTATTCTTTGTTTACATTCTCAGTTCCTTATGCACATGCTTGAAAATGATCAACGTCGTTTAAAATATTTCCTGAGCTACCTACGTCGGTATAAAGAGCTAGCACGCACGCTTTTCGCTAGCGATACTCCGTGTGATTTATTTTGATCTACATTTACATACTGTGTTTAGCACTTTTAAGATATGCAAAGGTGTACGAAACGAGGAACTATATACCATAAAATTATTGTGTGCAAAAAAATTAAGTATGAGCATCTAATTGAAGGTATTTTTTGCATCCTCATCTTGTGACAAATATGCTAAAAAAATTACGGTACACATCATTATTTTTTTCGTGAACCTAGTAATCATTATGAGGGTCAAACTTATACAAACTATTATTCAATGACAAAAACCCATTAGCCAACTTACTCTGACCTAGAGCAACCTTGTGTTTTTGCGTTGTTTCATTGTTTTCACAATTTTTTTTTCATTAATAGTAATTAATTTCAGTATTATACATTATGATCTTTATCTTTTTTAAGCTTCTATTAGTCTAATAGAATAAATAGTTGACGAAAAACACAGTAAGAAAAATCTAATGTTTAGATACATTATTAAAAATACCTCCACATTATTTATTTTTATGTTCTTATTTATAAAATACCTTTATCACTGTGCTTCAATATAATTACCATGGAATTTAACGGTGTGGAATATATGAAAATGAACTCGAAATAAAATAACTTTATAAAGTTATTTTTTACTTTGTAGTGTTTTTTTCTGTTGGAAAAAAAAAACTTGAAATAACAAAATCATAAACCAAGACATTTATCAGGTCATCTAGGTACCTACTTAGTATCACAATGATACAAACTTAAATATTTACGAACTAGTGTTCGAAACCGAAACAGGATTTTCAGCTGAAACCGAAACTTTTATAAACATCATCATTATCATCTGCCTAGCCTTTTCCCAACTATATTGGGGTTGGCTTCCAGCCGGATTTAGCTGAATACCAGTATTTTACGAGGAGCGGCTGCCTACCAGACCTCCACAACTCATTAACTGGGTAACACGGCCAGACTGGAGTCAGATTTGCTGGCTTCTGACTATCCGTAACGACTGCCAAAGATCTACAAATGACAGCCGAGACCAACAACTTAACGTGCTTTCCGAGGCATGGAGGAAACTCGTTATGTTAAGACGGTCACCCATCCACAGACCAACCTTGGCAAGCGTTGCTTAACCTTGAAGATCGACCTGTGCGGCTGTTATTCTTTAGCCACGAGCTCGTATCGTATCGTTACTAAACACACATAATTATTATGTAGATATTATATCCATCTGTGAGTATATGTGACATATAGCTCTCTCTCTTTTGAATGAAGTCAGCAGATTGCTTGTTTATCAGATTCCAAGAACAAGCAAGAACATGATCGAGGTCAAGAGCATTACTCAATAAAAAATCCATGACTGAATGAAAAAGTTGCGAAAATCTGAAAAGGTTTTTCCGAAGATAACACATTGAAGGAATATCACGTGGGAAAAGCCCCGTGGATACCCTCAAGAACTGGCAATTAAGCCAATCATCTAAGTTACAATAATTGTGCTTAGCGTGTTAGGTACAATTCCTTTAATTTTAGAGATACAGGGTACGGAATCAATTGCTCATGGCCGGTTTTCAGATACACAAGGCTTTTAAAATTGTAATAGGCGTTCCAATGTTAAATGCTGAAGATTTGCAATTCATCGCTTAAGTTGGTTTTTTCACTTAACAAGTACTTGATAACTACGTAAAGAAATGGTTGCGATCGATGATCAATTGTTCAAATAAAAATATAGTTAGTGTTGGACGTCATAAGTGATAACATCCTTTAGATACCTACTTCTGTTGAGTTGCTTAAGGCTTGTATACATGCCAATGACCTTGTGAATACAAACGGAGCTAACTACATCTCTACGTTCCACTCCGCTACCCGTGTTTTAATTTTTTATATTAAAATAATACTTATTTTTAAAAATAACAAAACCGAATTCTTTTTTTTTTGTATTGCAAAGCAATAGAGATTTTTTTTACACTTTTGTTAAAATATGAAGGAGTAAAATGGTTTCATCTCAACGATTTGGAGGTGATTTGGTGATTTTTTTTCTTATAATGTGATACCGATACATACATTCTGGCTAAACCAAATTAAGTATCATATCATGTAGATTACTAACTATTTTTTCACATGTAATTTCTCAGTATATGCCGACGAAAAACTGCTCCATCTGCACGTTATTTTTAAGCTTTTTCGAGAGAGCGGCCTTAATGCAGACACTCCTAATTCCTATTTGCTTACGTTTGTATATAAAACGTAGGCAGAAAGCTTGTGGCCAATCTGCGTATCAACCGATTTGTTAAAAACAAAGATTACGATATTTTGATTAAAACCGTCACATCAAACGGTTAATGATATGACATAAAACTGATTCAAAGGTCACGAACTAAAGATGAAGGTCGTACTAACCTTTGAGAAATTTTGTAATCTTTGCACCGATCAGTAAGAGAATAGTTTTTTTTTTAATTTTAACATCAATATTAATTCGTGGGGTCTGCTATTTCTTATCTTAAAGTTGTTATTTAATATTTGTTTTATTAGCAAGATATTTCCTTAACACTTGTTTCTTTTGTATGTTTTCATTCGATGTGCAAAGTCATGGGTAAATAATCCACAGCTCGAAATGATTTATTCTGATCTAATATCAACAACTAATACCACTGGTATTTGTTTCAGCTTATATTTATTTTCTATTCCGAATGGAAACAAAAATACAAGGTACAGTCAGTATGTATTTTTTTGTAATTATTTAGATAAGAAACGTCTAGTTCAATAAAAAATACGACTAATAATCAACTTTATTATAATTTTAGTTGCTCCTTGCACCTGATTTTTTTTGCAATATCATCAAAACAAAAACAATTTACTTAAAATCTAAAAATCACAAAATATCTCAGATTATCAAATCTTAATTTATATTTAAATTTACCTGACATAGTTATTATTAGATATGTACGTAATTATTAACGTTTACCTATCTAATAATAACTACGACAGGAAATTTTATCTCAAAAACAATAAGTGAATTCGGATAACATTATAATATGATCACATAAAAACATTAGAAAACAAATTTAATCGGGATTAGGTTTGACTGAGCTGACTGTACCAAATTCAAGTTATTATACTTATTCGTTAAATTATTTCAAGAGTGGTATCCATTCGGAATACAAAATAAATATGAGTTGAAACAAATACCAGTGGTATTAGTTGCTGGTATTAGAACGGAATAAATCCTCGAAAGGTAGCTTAAGAAGATCGCGTCAATACATTAAAAGGGCTGTGACTGAAGAAGCGTGACAAATGGTAATGGTGTTGGTACTAAGAAACCATAAGCATGTGAAACTTTCACATAGAAAACCTAAGATTAGATACGGTCCTATTGACCTAGAAGATTCACAAAGATCTGAAGACCGGAGCAAACACTTATCTGTTCCGACAATAAAGTGAAGGTGGAAAGTCTAACTCAAACCATTTTATGTTCAGAGTACCAATTCTACTCATTTTCAAGCAACGTTCGCAATCTAAGTTCCAATATTATGTCAAAAATATATGACACTAGTTGACCCGCGCAACTTCGTCTGCGTCACACACATCATTACTGCTCCGCTCCTGTTAGTCTTAGCGTTATGATATATAGCCTATAGCCTCCCCCGATAAATGGGCTATCTAACACTGAAATATTTTTTAAATCGGACCAGTAGTTCCTGAGATTAGCGCATTAAAATAGATAGATTGAGGTTTTTTTTAACAGATTGCGACTGACATACGAATGTAAACGATGCCATTTTTATAATTTAGTTTTTTTTTTTTTGTGTGGCGATGCTTGGCGCAAAATAACGCGTTTTCTTTCTTTCTTAATTTTTTTTTTAACCCTCTGAAGAAAATAGCTGACCCTCTGAAGAAAAATTAGATTCGACCTTTCAACTATTTACATATATTTTGTATGAAACTTGAATGAAAGACATCAAATTTAAGTTTACGAATGAATTCACAGATCGCTTTACTTCAAATGGTCTCGTTACAACAGTTTTGGAAACAATATGGGAAAAGATAAATCGATCCAGATAACTTTTGGTAACAATTCTTTTCGCAAAATTGTAAACAGTTTTTGTCAAGGTCGCGCAGAGTGATTGTAACTCTCCCATAAGAAGATCTCGTAGAGTATGTTGCATATCTACTATAACGCAAATGAGTTACAAAGCTCATTGAAATTACTGAAACACCCGTTACAATAAAAGTAGATAAGTAAACTTCGCAATATCAAGACAACTTATCATTCTGCAACTCGACCAACGTAAATCTTTGTTCTATTGCTTCCTACACTTATAAGTAGATAGATACCTAGTTGTTTATCGCAAACAAAGCCCGTGAGTAAACACGTCCTGTAATGCAAAAACCATGAAACAATGCGATCTTGATTACCTTTGGAAAATTTCCTTATTATATCTGTATAAATATTTTCCTTAAGATTTTGCGAAAAAATATTGAATGAGGAGTGAGGTTGAACTAGACCCTCGACCTCAGGCTAACGGCTTGCTACCTTGATCGTACTTGACCAGGACTTTACGACTTTTAAACCGACAATAATAAATATAATTCCTTCATAAAACAAGTGCCAACTACGTGTTTTCTAGAATTTAAAACGTTTTACGTGTTTTGTTTTTAAAATATATTTTAAATTTCTGTGGTATTTCTAACGACCGAAAAAAATATTTTAAACACTGTAAGTATCTACTTTTATAACAATTTCTCGTTGAAGCGATCTTTTGATTCAAGACTATTCAAATCTAGTTTGCATATCAATGCCATAAATTTTAAATCTTTTTTGCAACACCAAAGTATCGCATAAATTCTTGTATTTTAAGGTAATATTGTTTTCAAATATTGTTGTCTGTTTAACGACGACCGGATTGTTGCACACCTTAGATGTTTTGGTCTAGACCCAATATCATCTAAATAATAGTTTGATTCATTTTATTTCTATGGTTGGATGAAAATTTTTCAATAGTCTCTAAGCTGGTCATAGACCTACAATTCAAAGGGAGATATAGTTTGGCTAAGTAAACAAAGGGGAGGAGACTTCAGAAATCAGAGGGACAGTCAGGGCAGTCAGAAGAACTTTAAACTAGTCTTAACTATCTCTCTGTTAAGTAAAGCAAGATACAATGACAAGTACCTAATTTTAGAGATGGTACTGAACTTGATAATAGATTATGTTAAGACACATCAGTCTTGACATAATCTATTGTCAAGTTCAGTGCTTCGCAAACGTGTAGGCTCTATATTTATTTGTTGGAACATCTATAAAATTGATGAAAAATCGCGACCACGTTTTTGCCGGTCATAGATTTGTAAGAACAATTTTTACCTTTGTTTATATACCAGATAAGCAGGTATACGCTTAACTTTAACAACAAAGACGACCATTTCCATTCGACATATAAAATCAAGGAAAAGTGATTCTTCTATAAGTTTTTTATTTCTAAAAACAAATAACTAAGTATAACTTACCGGCTAAGCAAATGCTCCAGCACAACTAATCACTAAAGACACTAAATTGAAGCAATGCTCGTAATATTTAAGTATCGATCGCAAGTTGTGTGAGGCGACGCGAACTGCGCGTGGGCAACCACGGAGCACTTTTACACTAGTAATGTGCGCGCGGGCTCATTCCGCCTGTATATATCACAGCGCTATTCGACGTCACAGCTATGAACTGACAAGATAAGGGCTTCGAACCATCAATGTCTGCACAATGCGTGCTCTATCTGTAATCATCTATTTTCTGTGGTTTTTAGTTTAGGTATCGATACTATGATATCGGAGCCTCATTGATATACTGTGCCTGTGCAGCATCTTTTGGGTGGCTTTTGTGGGAAAGATTTGATGCAATTATTTTCAATTTTTTTTAAATTTTTTTTTTGCTCTTTGGATTGAAACCCTCGGGTCGTGTGGTGCTCTTGTGCTCACAGCCTTTTCAAAGAAATTTTTAAACATCTGGTTGACACTTCCCGTGACCCAAGAGCTGGCTTTTACTTTGGGCAGAGATTAATTAAGCATTGCCATTCAACGTGGCAATGCCGCCAGTCTCTTGGGCACATTACCAGCTGACAGCGTTGAAGATGTATTTTTTTTGCTATATTTTAGTTTGTTTATAGTTTAGTGTATTTGTTATTATATATAAAATGTATAGATAAATAATAAAATAAATTGAGAATATTTAAGTAGATTATTTTCAAGAACTTACGCGATCACATTGTGCGTACTTGACGCGTATTTGTGATCATCTATTTTCTGTGACAATTATACTATGACGTAACAGAGCCTCATCTGTATACTTATTTAGTCACCATAAAATTATTTTCATTGCTCTCCTGGTTTAGGTACTATCCTCCTATAATTTCCAATATTATTAAATTTACTAATTCCTAAACTCCAGCTGTAGTGTTAATTTAAACTTTTGAAATGTGTGTTAATCAATCGTGCTGCATGCTTAAACGACAGACTTACGCTTGATAAAAGAAACTTTTATCCCAGTAGTACATTCCTTTGGTACTACTGGTATTCCAATACTGGTATTCAGCTAAATCCGGTTTGACTGGAAGTCGACCCCAATATAGTTGGGAAAAGGCTAGGCAGATAGAGTACATTCCTTTGGGAAATAAAACGTGTTCACGCAGGCAGAAGCTAACCTTCGCGGTCGCATGCGATAATTTATTCGGTCACATTTCATGAATCGTTGGGAGATCGGGATATCGTCGATCAAATTTGGCATTGACGTTTTCTTTGTCTTTTTGCAATACATCGACAATCCCTATTTTTAAACGGTTTTATTTAGCTGGCCCTGTTTGTTGTTTTCTTTAATAAGGTAATTTATTTCAACTTTCAAGATGGAAATATTGCAGGGTTTGCTTTTGCTTTTTGGTTTGCAGGGTTTCCGTACCTCAAGAGGAAAAATCGAGAACACGTAGAGGTATAGAGTTGAAATTAAAACTATATTCTCAGTTGTACAGTCCCTTGAAGCTGTAAAAATGAAACTTCTAAGTAACGAAAAAAAGATAAGGCCGTTTGTGTCGCAAGAAACGTATATTTTGGCACTCTCAAGGGAATCAAAATGTATAGAGCTATTAAATTTGGGAAGTAATACCGTCTTATACTACAAGTCAAGGACAAGTCAAGGAGAACTCTGAAAAGCTCGGAAAAAACTGCGAGTCTCGTTTCCTGAACTATTTATAAAATTTACCGACAAATTTGTACGGAACCCTCGGTTGGCGAGTTCGACTCGCTCTTGTCTGGTTTTTGTATGTTACCTACTGCAAAACCTGAAAATATGAGATATACGGAAAAATGCATATAAATTTTAAACTCGTTTTAAAACGAAAAGTTGTTTTATGATCACTATGTGGTATTGTTTGTTACCCTAGCCAACCAGTCAATGACTGAGATGGCACTTCATTCTGGTTTTTCAAGTCTATTCTAGGCTCACCGGTTGTGTTACTCCACATAAGGTTTTTTTCACTCCTCTTGCTCAAAAAGTCCGCCATTGTAGCGTAACAGAGTGAGGACAATATAACATATTGGGGGAAAAATTAATTCTTAAATGAAGTCGGTTAAAAAAAAATTGCCTGTTACCAACGAGCCTACAAAACAAAAGTCTTAATTCATAAGTACAATTATCATTATATAATAAACTTAAACTTACTTATGATTAAATAATAAACTTAAAACTGTTTCATAAAAAAAGAGGAACGTTTTTTTTTTGATCGCGATAGAGAATAAGTGTACTGCGGCTACAGAAAAAACAAATAGGCATTGGCGCGAAATCTTTAGAATTATTTATTTATTTATATATGCTTTATTGTACACCAAAGAAGAAAATAACAAAGAATACCTTAAACTAAAACAAAATACAATCGGCGGCCTTATCGCTTTCGAATTTTCCGAAGTATATACAAAAATGATAGATTGCATGCTTCCTTTCCTTACAGTCTATTATATTAATAATTGCTATGAAATTTTGTTCAGGGGTGTGAGAAAAATACCTCAGTTGTTCGGTGATGGAACTCAATAATTGAAGTCAAGAAAATGTTGTATTAATTGTAGATCTTACTGCCCCTGAACGAATTTTAATAGCATTTTTTATATGATAGACTGTAAGGATGGAGTTTGGAAGTTTGCCATCTTTTTAACCGACTTCAAAAAAGAGAGAGGGCAATTCAGTTGTATTTCCAATTTGAAAAATAAATGTCATCAAAATCGGTTCAGTAGTTTGGTTTTTAAATTGAATAGCTGGATAAAATATGCCATCTAAGTAATAGAAATTGCGCATTTTGCTTTCCCGTTGTGGTTACGAATTACGACAAATGATAAAATACTAAAAATCGTAAAGTAAAAAAAACGTTTTACATAAAATAAAAACAAATAGGTGAAAACGAAGAAACAACCAAACCACCGACTTCCGAAATTAAAGTTGTTTTATACTTTATAGTGTTTTTTATGAAGACCGTTGTTTTTTTTTCGAGATACTTCTTTTTGCTGAAGGACATGGGTGAATTTATTTTGTGATATATTCACAAGGCCAAGAAATTCAAAGTTTTCAGGAGAAAAGATGTTGAGAATTACTTAAATAAGGCACCAAATCTAATACCTTTAAACGAGCAATTCTTGTATATATGTATGTATATATATAATCTGAATCTCGAAAATGGCTCCAACGATTTTCATGAAATTTAGTATGCAGGGTCAGGCAGGCAGGGCTATCTAGCTAAGTTTCATTTTTAGAAAACGTCGCAAAAAAAAAAAAACCACGGGCAAAGCTCGATCATCCAGGTACTAATAAATAACTTGGCATCAAAGGTATTGTGTATTTGTAAACGTTTTCCTACTATTCTCATCAACTTAAATTCGTAGGTACCAACCAGAAGATAGATTAAAACAAACTTTTTTGTAATTTTACAGGTTGCTTTGATTTTTGCGATCAGCGGTGCCTACAGAGGGATAGGTAGAACTGGCTACCATAGAAGATGTGGACACTGATGTCCATCTTTAAGCCACCGATTTTCCCAATATAAAGAAAAATAATGAGAGAAAATTCGTCATAAGTGGAGTATTTCTAAAAATGATCAAAACCTACCAAGGCTTAAGGCCGAGAGGAGTGAACGGAAAATGGACAAGGCAAGTTTTACCTAGTCAAAAATAAATTTAGAAACATGCTAAAAGAGATCGCCTGCACCTGTCTTGCCTAATCTGTAAAAGTACACTGGCCGCCGCTCTTTTAGGGTGTTCTGTTGGAAATATAACAACGCTACAACGCCACGGTGGATGCGCATCAAATAAAGTGGCTGAAGACCATAGGTTTTATATAGAGAACTAAATTCAAAACAAAGATATCACCCAGCTACTCATATACGTCACAGAAAGCTATTCTCCCAACTAGCCCACGACCATCGACATAAAATGATGAGTCAACTCAGCTGATTTTCTATTCAGAATATTCAGACGAAGAACCGAACCTCAAACCCCACCGACAATTCAACATTCATTTTCACACATAACTGAAATTAAGATGAGAAAAAACATCTTGACTCGACTCGGTGGAACGCAGAGCTAAGAGGCTCATCGGCGACGTAAAACTGGTGGATACCAAGCTACATAACTTGGCTCATCGCCGTAAGGTTGCCTGCTTGTCGGTCTTCTACAGATTGTGCTTCGGTGAGTGTGCCCAAGAACTCCACGACCTCATCCCACCGGCCCCCTTCTACCATCGGACATCCAGACGCACTGCATCTTATCATCCCTACCTTGTGGCTATTGCACCAATTCGCACTAAGCATTTTCAAACGTCTTTTATAATGCGCACAGCAAAGGAGTGAACTCTCTGCCAGCGTCTGTGTTTCCAAACCCTAATCTCTTCAAAGTTAGAGTGAACAGGCTCCTTCTGGGTAGGCTCGCTCCATCGTAGACTTTGTCTCTGTCATCTCGGACATAGACTAGAGTCAAGAGCAAACCCATTACAAATAAAATAAAATAAAACATCTCGTTAAATATCCAGGATTGAGATTAACTTATGATTCTTTTTTTTTAATTTTTTAGGTACAGTTTGACACACGTTGCTAAAAACCCTAGTGGGTTTATAGAAAACTGGTAGTTATAGTTAACTCGGTTTCCATTTACACCCTCGATGACGCTTGGGAGAAAAACTGTCTCGTATACAATGGGTCATTTTAGTCTCTTGTATAACGCGCCTTATCTGCTTGCTGTGGTGGCTCGCTTCTTTGTGCCGGACAATTACTGCTGGGGTAAAAAGCACAGATTGTTCACTGTGCCTCCGTGTCATACCGTTGCGCGTGCTAAGTCTCCATTCCTCGAACTCTGGCTGCACTTAATGATCTCTTGGATTCTAATCCAACAAACCATCTGTTTGCAGATGAATGGAAGAAGATTTTATTGGCATGTCAGAAGTACTGTGAGAGGGATTCATGACAGAGTACGTAACCCAATCAATTTTTTTAAATTTATCTGTTTTCTGTTTTCCAATTTTTATCTTTATTTAGTAGTTTTTGTGCTTAGTCACTGTAAATGGTTCTAACCCGTTGTAATTAAATTAATTAAATAAATATAAACAAACAAAGTACAGAATTTACAAACCTTCACAAGAGCCTCTTTTGTTCAATTTAAAATCAAACCTAACAAGAGGCTCTAGACAAAGTTAAATTCTATTAGCGATGGCAATTGTCGAAATCTATATCTATACTAATATATAAAGCTGAAGGGTTTGTTTGTTTGTTTACTTGAACGCGCTAATCTCAGGAACTACAGGTCCGATTTGAAAAATTATTTCAGTGTTAGATAGCCCATTTATTGAGGAAGGCTATATAACATCACGCTAAGACCAATAGGTGCCGAGCAGTTCAACTAGTACCAAAATATAAGGGATTGAACACGTGGCATTTCGACAGCGTCTGTCAATACTACACATTCATATTGTATTTGACATTTGACAATCGCCATCGCCACGCTACCGCTGACAGAATGTCCCTTGTCTAGAGCCTAAGGTTGTCACGTGTTGTATCATGCTAGAGAAAAAACTATGTAGGTATGTTTAATGCTAATGACTCTTTTTAAGCATATTTAAGTAGTTCTTACTGGTTTTTAACAGGTGCAAAGTGAAAAAAATAACGAGTTGATTTACAAACTATCATCATCTGTGTTCCACGCGTGCCTCAAAAAGCTGTCAGTATAGAAGAGGAGGCCTGCTAGGGCCAGTGCCTGCCGGGGGTTGCGGAATTTGTTCGAAAGAGTCACCGCGGCCTGGAACGCAAAGGGAATGAGGAGAAACACGGATGAGTTTTAGTCAGTAAGGCTGGAAACAGTGCTCGACCGATGGTACGTCCTGACCGTCAGCGCTGACCGTCGGTTGCGAAAATGCATTCAGTGCTACGCTGACGGCGAACTGCGACGCGTGTGTTCACAAGAAAAATGCTTTTACTGAAATGCTGACTTATCGTCGAAATCCGGAATTAATTATTTACAAACTTCTTGCCAAGCACTTATTTTAGCATCACTCACACCGCACAAATTTCTGAGGCCGCTATGAATGAAATCATTATACTCGTATAAGGAATATTTCAGTTTCTGATAATAAGAAAGCCAAAATTGGCCATTTTGCGCAAAAAACATAGTGAAATTATGATAGCCCATCCAGCAGTTATAATTTATCCACAAGCTACTCTGACTAGACAAGTTGTAGTAAATTAATTCACCATGATCACCGGCCTCTTAATGATAGATACAAGTAACGGACATGGTATGTAATTGCCATAATTACCGACCACGCTCTGCAAGTGCGAACATGTTGCAGCATGTCGTCATTACCATTGAGAAGGTTGCTGATAATCTGCATATCACATATCCCAATGGCCGGGTTTCCACATGCAAGCTTCTGCGAGAAATATCTAACAGGCTATCTGGCTGGAAAATATTCACATTTATTGTAATGATACGCTCTGTGGGTACACTATGTAGGTACTCACTTTGTCTCCCAACATTTGGACCTATTCATGTAAACAGGAACCAATAAGTACATAGATAAAGCTTTAAAAATGCACCTTGTATCGCTACTCTATAAAGATCATTATGTATTAACAATTTTGTCTGAAAAAAACATTTACATTCCAAGTTTACCAATAAAAATATTTAAAATACAAAACATTAATTGTTTGTAAACTAAAAATAACCATGCTTAAGGTAACCAGACCAATCCAAATAATCTAGGAAATGGATTCTTTTCATAGAGACGAATACATCACATGGTCCCCTGTATTTTATTATTTTATGTCAATCATATTTCTATATTATGATTGACAAAAAATTAATAAAATATAATAAAAAACCAGCCAAGTGCGAGTTGGACTCGCCCACCAAGGATTCCGTACATAGTTAGTAATTTTACTTCATACATGTATTTTTTTTAAATGAGCGCTTTTCTAAAGTTTACCATGTGTTACCAAAATCAACCGATTCGATTCCTGGCTAGGAATACTGATTTATCAAAAATCCAATAATGCAGTTTTATTTTTCATTAAAGTCGGGTTCGAGTTTTCTTTCAGTGTTTTCGATATTCCATATAGTCTCAGATTTGGGTCAGGGTGAATTTAGATATTGATTTTGAAAATGAAAATGACAAGCTCATTAATTAAATGCACAATTTAGACAAAATCGGCTTTTCTCAAAACTATAATTGTGTGGGTTGGTTCGTGTTTGCATATGTAGGTCCATTTTTATCTCCGATGGAGGATAATGTTTTTACGAAACCTATCTAGGGTGATAGGAGGGGAATCTAAGGCCCGGACTCCACCAAAGCGGAGAAGACACGAGCGGAGCGGAGACGTGTTTTCAAAAACCAATAGAATTTCGTTCGCGGAGATGAATCATATTTTTATGGCGCGATGGAAGCGGTGATGTGATTTGTTCCTCGCTGAGATTGAGCTGGGCCGCGGTACAAGGCGGAGATGTGTCCTTTGCCTTGCGAGCTGACGATGGCGTGCAGCGGAGACCAGATGTGTGCGGCGTGCAGGGTAGTCAGCGCACATCTCAGCCCTAGCCCGCACACATCACCGCTACAGACTAGCCAGTACGCATCGCCGCACAGTTTCGTTGGATACACCCTATGTGAAAAACTTCTCTTCTCGTCTCCGCTTCGGACATCTCCGCACATCTCCGCTTTGGTGGAGTCCGAGCCTATATTTTACTAAAGTACTTATTAAAAACCTGATCCCAGCACTTTGTGGTTGCTTTTTGGTCCCAGTTTAACTAGTTTTTAGGTCATTGAACCTATACGATATCTCCCCCATCATACTTAATTCTAAAACTCACATAATCACACTGAATACATTTTTAGAATGATTAGAACAGTGTGAGAATTAGGTACCTAATTCAGAGAATCATAAATAATTAACATATTTATGTATTGATCTTGGCCTATTTTTATCATATTAATTTCATGATTTATGCGTTGAGATTAATATAATTTGAATAAGTAAAATAAACATTACCTATATTGATAATACTAATATATAATAAGCTTGTTTTCATCATAAGTAGACACACGGACGCCTGCGTCACAGGTCGAATCAGACTGTGGATAATTAATTCATACGGAATCGTTAATGAATGAGTGAGTCCTTTCACGCTTAGCCTTTACAAAAAATATTTCAAAACTATATTTCTTAAAATTTACGACGTTTCATCTTCATAAACAGAAAGAACGAGAAGGTTACCTGACAGCGCAATTTCAATTTTATTTGTATTGACGTAAATATAAAATCAAAGTTCTTTTACTTCTCTTGACATTTTCTTGATCTACTATAAACGAAGGTTATATATAAACCTAAGCAGTAGGTAGAATAAATCATCTCGAACACGTAGTACGAGTAGGTACCAACACTAAAATGTATGAAATCATGCCTCAAGTTGCAAGGGCTGTGTAAAATAGCGTATAATGCAGGAAATGTGTTAAGCGGGTTTTCTTGTAGATAGTACAAACCTTCGATACCTACTTACACATCTGGACATAATAACCGCTTTTAATAACATAAATAACGAAATCGGTTGTTGAAACTTTCACTTTTTATTTGTATAAGCGCAAAGTCTTATGATTTTGTCGTCGTCGCTGTTCATACATGACTATATAATACTTAATATAATATATAATACTTAATTAATTTTTATAAAAGAGAGATAAAACTATCGTCGGTATAGGCCTATTTTTGGAAAAAAAACACGAGCTTTTATCATTCAGTCAACATTTCAAAATATTTTCCCAACAAAAATGGTTCTTGGGAAACCTATATTAAACTATTATTTTAAATTGTAACAATTTCAATTAGTTGTAAATGTCAACAATTTCTGCAATGCCCGTTGGCAGAACAAGGAACCCAACTTGTGCCCTATAAGGGCCATAGAGCAATTCAGCAAGTATAATAACAACAAAAATATTAAAAAAATAACTTTTTAAAACGAGTTTCTTTTAGCTATTTTTTTAAATAGAGCTTGTAATAACAACTTCATCAATGCTATTATTAGGATAAGGGCAGGACATAAAGAAAACTACAAGCAGAGAAAAGAGCACACAAGGACTTCCTTTTTTGCAAAAGAAATTTCGTACAGGAAAATGTTGATGGATTTACACTATCTTACCTGATAACAAGCGTTACTGTACACACGCTTGACTAGAAGTTAACTATTCACTCTTGACAGTCTTGACTTTTAGAACCTCAAGTTGTTTTTGTTGTAAAAGGTAAGGCTAGAAAGAGAGAAGAGGCTTTTGAAACCAACAAATGAAAAGCACTTAGATACACAATTTATCTAAATCTGTATAAATAAAAATGAATCCCCGAAATGTATCAACTCGCATAACTTCGTAACAACTAACTTAACTTGGACCATTCTTTATTGTTGTGTTCGTAACAGTAAGAGCGAGGTTTGTATGAAATTAAATTTTGGATAAAAATACATCCGGGCGAATCCGGGGCGGGCCGCTAGTTAAAAATATTAGATAGAGCCTTCCATTAAAAAGGAATTCTTTAGATTACTAACATAACCACGAATGCTTTCATCGCAATTAGAGATTTAGCAATAGTCAAGGATACATTTGCATTTATAGAGATTTTACAATTAACTTTAACATGTTGGCATTATAAAAACGGGCAATAAAGAAATTAGCAGGCCACAAATATAGTGTTCGATTTAGTTCTGTATTACACATATCACTTTATACAAGACTAGCTTTTGAAAGCGACTTTGTACGTGCATATCCCGTTTTTTCCCGTTCCCGTGGGAATTTCGGGAAATCCTCTCATAGTGCTTTCCTACGGAGTGCAGGGAAGCTAAATGCTAAAGGAGATGTTTCAAAATGGGCCAGGTCTATGTACTACGGTACATAGACCTGGCCCATTTTACCTCATAAAAAAGAGAAAAATCCGTAGAATTCGGGAAAAATACATTTAATTCATTTAAATGTATACTGTTGTGGTAGTTAATTGATGTTTATAAATTACTTTTATCGATTTTCAACATGGCATTGCACCGATTTAGTTACAGATCATAGAAAAATAACAGTCAGCTGTCATAACAATGTTACTTCAGTCACATATAGACTCGTTGCAGGTAAATTAATATGTCAGAAATAAATGTCAAACGTCATTAATCAATCAAAATGACAGCTTACCGCCATGACGAGTTTTGTTGCGTGTTGCAATTTCAAGTGTAATTTCTTTTGTTTTACCAGCAAACAAAGCAGTATCTAATGTGTAAAATCAAATGGACCGGCCCTCGAAAATAGGGCGGGCGGCGAGCGGAGGTGCGTCTGCATTGCAGTGTTGTGCAATTTATTTTATTCTTTTTCCCACAATAAAGCGAGCGTTAGGAATAAATTTGAATAAAAAAATGTTGTCACCCTTGTTCAGACATTTCGTTCGCGAATAAAAACTAATATCTCGACGATACAACCACTTACACAACACTACGCCACTATAGTGCCGCGCGATCTCCCCGCTAGTTTCGAAAACGGGTTGCCCGCCCCGCTGGCCGCAAAACTCGAGGCAGAGGCCTTAAAGATACATATATGCCATCGCGGACTTTTTCGCGTACGCGATGTTATGAATTTTTTAGATCATTTTTTTCCGACCTCTTCAGTAAAAATCTTCATATATCAGCCAATTTACACAAAACCTTGACAAATTATAAACTTAAACCTTCCTCGAGAACTCCACTCTATCTACTTAAAAACCCGCATCAAAATCCGTTGCGTAGTTTTTAAGATTTAAGCATTCATAGGGATAGACAGACGCGGGAAGCGACTTTGTTTTATACTAAGTAGTGATTGATGATATGCTAAATTATAAACTGCAATGTTGCAAAATAAGTTTTAAAAGATTTAAAAATTAAATAATAATGTGGGTAGATACTGACCTATAACTGAAGACGAATAAACGATATTCTGGGGTTTTTTTATAAGTGCCATTCAACACGTAGCGTCATTAGTGTTTTAGGAGCTTTTAAAAATTCAGTAACTAGCCCGCGAAAAACGTGGAAATACACCAGATTGGATCGTATCGAAGGAATGCCAGATCGAACCGGTCAAGTCAAGGTTTACAATACTCGTAAAAGTGCTCTTAATAAATATTGTACAAGCTTATTGTACTGGTGTACTTTCGTGATGCCAAATGTCATTAAAATGTTCCGTGCCCAACTTTGAAGTAATACGATACAACTATGTTTAATATTGGGATCGCCTTATCGCCTTACCGAATGCAGCAGCTGAATACCAATATTTTACAGGAAGCAATGCTTATCAGGGTCCTATTTAATAAAACTGACTGGTAACAAGCGACAATCTGACCATTCTACAACTTTGTACGTTTATTGTATACACTAGTTGACCCGTGCAACTTCGTCTGCGTCACAATTTTCATTACTGCTCTGCTCCTATTAGTCTTAGCGTGATGTTAAATGGGCTATTTAACACTGAAATAATTTTTCAAATCGGACCAGTAGTTCCTGAGATTAGCGCGTTCAAGTAAACAAACAAACAAACTCTTCAGCTTTAAATATATTTTATACATTATCTGCTTTATTAAACAATACCTGTCGCGAAATTGTTTTTATTATGTCAGTTTTTAACAAATTTGTCGCATTCTTAGTTATATTATACAGGACCCTGATCTCCACAAGTCAGTTTCTGGGTAGGTAGATAAAATTACCACTTGGTAAGACAGGCTATCAGACTAAGAAATATAACAGAATAAGAAATATAAATAGGTGTTTATATTTTTGTTACAAATTATAAAAATAACTTATAAGAAAATCTGTGTTCCTTACAGCTACAACCTGGGAGTCTTTAAGTCAAGAGTGAAAAATCTAGGCAAGCGTGCTCCATCTTCGACCACATCATCGCTTACCATTAGGCGAGATAGTGGTCAAATGCGTGCCTATCTATAATAAAAAATAATAATAAGTGAATAGATACATAGGTATAAAATGTCTTGACCTCGAACTTATAGAATTTCGATGAGGACATTATGAGCCAACTTTTTCGCGGTCAAATAACTAATCCCTACATATTTAATTCAATTGAATTCAATCCATAAATTACAATAGATTGGTAAGTATTTGCATTAAGTCTGCACTTATACGGTCTTGACCAAAATTCTGCCTGTTTTTAGGGCAAACACGTTTTTATACACACTTGATTTTTATAAAAGAAACGTAACGATGAGCTAATATTTTAATGAGGGATGAATTAGAAAGATCAACACAGGCTATTTGGATGACTAAACTTCAGCAGTTAGACAATGTACTGGTTTTGTTTTAGTTTCACAAAATGATAATAAACATAGCGTAACTAAGTAAATTATGTAGCCATCAGCCGTTTTGATTAGAATAAAATAGTCAAATTAGATTTAATTCTTGCGGTTGGAGTTGTTGCCGATTGTTTACTTTTTATAATCATTGATAGGCTCGCGTTCAACCGCAATCTGATCTGGATGGTTGTCGGTAAATTCGTGGGAATTTTGCAGGAGGAGACTGATAACAAATAATAACAGCTCTTCGGATGATCGTGGGTTAAGCACGTTTGGCGAGGTCGGCCCATCGATGGCTATCAGTCCATTTTATACCACCACCGGGACCATTACGTTCCTCGTAAAACCGTTGGTCAGTTGGAAGGTCGTTACGAGTAATAATAATAATAAATGGGATTGGGATCGGTCTATCATCACTGACAGGACAGGATTGTTGCCAATAAGCCTAACATAGTGAACCGACTAGAGCGTCGCGGATTGATTGTTTATATAGCAGTCCGTCATGACGAGAACCTCGTGAAGTCTGAGAAAGATAAACAAACGAAGTATATTGACTTGGCTCGTGATGTTGTTGACATGTGGGATGTGAACACAGCAGTCATTATGCCGATAGTCGTGACGGCTAATGGCATAATTGCCAAGAACCTCGGCCAACATCTCAAGAGGCTCTCGTTGGGGAGCTGGATCAAGAGCTTGATCCAGAAAGCAGTACTCTTGGACACAGCGCTTATAGTGGGTAGGTACTTCTCTCGGGAGCCCTGACCACCTTGTAGTAGGACCCTGTTCCCGATACTGGTTGGCTACTATTTTTAAATGCTTTTTTATTTTAATATTTAAAAATGTAAACAATATGTTGTAAAAATGAATAAACGGAAGAATAATAATAATAAAGCCTTTATTTTCCTTTTTCCTAACAATTGCTATTTACAATTACATAAGTGTTCGTGTTTTTCTTCGCCGTTGTGTGTGTCATTCGCTTATCGCTTAAGGTACTTGCTTGGATAGGAACGCCTATTTGGGTAGGTATAGGCCTCCTCCAGTTTTCCCTATCTCTCAGCCAGTTGAATCCACTCTGTTCTCGCTTTAGCTATGATGTCGTCGTTCCATCTTTTTAAAGGCCGTCCCTTTCGTCATTTTCTACTAGGTCCATATCTTGACACATGGCCCGCCCATCGCCACTTTAAACTTAGACTGTAGTGCAGGACGTCAATTAGTTTTGTCTTCTTCCTTATAAATTCACTTCTTATTTGATACATTTTTCTTCTTTTCAAAAGACTCCTCTCCATTGCTTACTGGTAGCTGACAAAATTTGTTTTAATTTTAGTGTTGTAGGTCTTCGTTTGACAACCTTACGTAAGAGTCGGTAGAATGTATGTATCCATCACTGTTTTCTTTAGGTGGAGCGGATAGTCCCCTTTCATAAATTCTTTGAGTGACCAGTATTTCTTCCAGCTCATATTAATTCGGCGTTCTACCTCTTCTTCTTCGTTTCTGTCTTCAAATGAAATTATTTTTCCTACAAAACTCATTATACTTGTCATGAGTTTTGTTTTCTCTATATTCATCAATAGACCTATACTTTTCACTTTGCTCACTTAACAGGTTTATCATTGTTTCCATTTTTCTACTGGTTTCTACAAAGAAGACAATGTTGTCTGCGAATGTGAGGTGACTTAAGTTCCGATTACCAATTTTAATTCCTTTGATATTCCATTTCAGATCCACAAAGATGTTTCGCAGCAGAACTATAACAATTTCGGGGGACAGGGTGTCTCTTATATTTCCGTTTCTCTAGTTTCACACAGCTGGTGCTGCTGTCGTATATGTTTTTAAGATTTTTTTGTACTTTTCGTGGACGTGACATTTATTCAGTGCTTACCAGATCCCATCGTGCGCTATCGTATCGAATGCTTTAGTGTAGTCTATGAATGCTACATTTAATTGTCCGTTGAACTCCTTGTACTTTGCTGCATTAAATGTAGATGATTGTTGCGAAATCTGACCGAAACCCCGCCTGTTCCACTGGTTGAAGGTTTTCAATTTATCTACTATGCTGCCAAATAATAAGGGGGTAAAAAGTTTATAAGTGCTAGGCAGAAGACTAATTGGATGATACTATATCTTGAGGATGACCTTTTTTGTACAGCAGAATGACGTCAGATTTCTTCCATAATTCAGGTATTTGTCCCGTGTTTATAATTTTCGAGCAATTCCTTTTTTTATAGCCTCATTAAGTATACCGTCTGGTCCTGAACTTTTTCCGATATAAGTTTTTTAACATGCAGTACTATCTCCATCGAATCCACTTCTTTGGGCTCGTCTTCAGTGTCGCTGTTATTTCCAATATATTTCTTATCGAAAGCACAAGTTCCAAGATTGTTTTTATTTATCTCTTTGTAGAACTCTGTGTCACAATCTATGATATATTTTTGTCTTAGTTTCTTGTTTTTAAATTTTGTATCCAGTTCTTATGTGTATTTAGTTGTTTATGTGCTCTTTTTGTACTTCTATATTGATCTAGGTTTTTGTCTATTATTTGTTTTTTGTAGTCTGCGTAGTCTTTTTGAAAAACCTTGCTAATTCTTTTGTATAGCATACTTAACTGTTTCATCATTTTCTTAGTTTTTTGTTTTGTTTTCAATAACTCTGACCGCCTTGACATTAGTTCCAATGTAGGTTTTGTGAGGATTTTGTTTTCTTCTTTTTGTGTCGTTCTTCTTCTTATCGTGTGAACGACCCTACACACCCTAGTGTCATAGTTTCTAAACGTTTCAAGGGCCTCTGACATGGTTTACTTGACGACCGCCATTTGGCGGCCGTGACCACCAGCTTGTACATGCCTTCCGAAGCACGGAATCATCTTTTTATCAGACAATCAGGTGATTCAAGCCTGCAATGCCCTAGCCAAACAGGAAACAACTTTACGAAGTATACTTCCCGTGGGAATCGAACCTACGACCACCGGTTCACAAGGCAAACGCCTAAACCTCTCGACCACCGAAGGCAGTTAGTTTTGTGTCGTTGACATACTCTTTTTTATTAGGTTTTCGAATAAGGTCTGAACATCCTCGTCGTCTGAAGTTTATATTAATTTCTAAACGAATAGTATATACTTTTATTTGTTCTTATGTTTTAAATGTATTGGGAGATGACTTAAATGAGTTCCAGCTTTTTTTTTATTTGTTAGTGCTAGTCTGTGATCTCTAACCAGTCTGTGATCGCTGTGCCCTAACCCGTGCAGTACTTCTACTTTTCTAATTTTTTGGCCAATTTTGCAGGATGTAGTCCACTTTCATTCTTTATTTTTTGTTTGGTAAAAGCCATGCTCATTTAGGATTTTGTCTCATTTGGAAATACGTATTTATAGAAAGTTTGTATTCGAAAGCAAATTCTATGAGCTTTTCTCTGCGTTCATTCCTTTTACCGTATCTAAAACTCATAATAAAATTGTATCTTCATTTACTGTTTTAGATACGCCCAAAAAAAAAAAAAAATCTCCAATGATTAGAACGTTCTCCCCAGCTAGAATATGCGCTTCTTGTTGGGTTTCGTACAATTTTTCATTTATTCCTTTGATTTTTTTTTTTTACTATTGATAGGCACGCGTTTGACCACTATCTCACCTGATAGTAAGCGAGGATGTGGTCGAAGATGGAGCACGCTTGCCTAGAAATAACCTATTCACTCTTGATTTAAAGACTCCCAGGTTGTAGCTATCAGGAAACAGACTCCGGCAGGGAATTCCACTCCTTAGCTGTACGCACTATGAATGTGTTCCCAAAACGTTTTGTGCGTATGGGTGGGATGTCCACCATGTACCGGTGGTGCATCGCCGTTCGTCTTGTGGTCCGATGATGGAACGGGCTTGGCGGAATTAAATTATGCAATTCCGTCGCACATTCCCCAAAATGCAACCGGTAAAAAACCGACAGGCTAGCAACTCGTCGTCGATGTTCAAGACTTTGGAGCTTCGACGCGACGAGCCTCTCATTGCCGATGATCCTCTTGGCTCGTTTCTCAATTGACTCAAGGGCATCAAGCTGGTATCTGGCAGATCCGTCCCAAAGGGAGCAGTATTCCATACACGATCGAACTTGCGCTTGATAGAGTTTGAGCAGCTGTTCCGGCGTGAAGTACCGTCTCACCTTAGCCAGAATCCCCAACTTCTTTGCAGCCACTTGAGCTTTTGCCTCTATGTAAGGACCAAAATTGAGAGTAGATGTTAATGTAACCCCAAGAAGCTCAAGATGGTGCTGGGCGGAATTGACTCCTTTTGGCGGAAATGCTTTTGATGCTTTTCAATTTTCAGTTAGGGCGTACACTTGAATTATTGAGATAATTTGATTGTTTAGTTCCAGTTGAAGTAGTGCAACTTTCAGACAAGCCTGAGAAATTTAGTATATTATTATTGTATTTACCCAGAGCAAAACATTATACCCCAATGGGGCACGGTAGTGCCCCGGCCACCTTTTCTTGAAGAACTTTGCAATTTTTTATTATATTCCGCAAGTAATAACTAATAATAATAATAAATATTTATTTTCTCACCACAATATTACAATATACATATAACAGGGTATCAGAGTCAGACAACTTAAATATTGTGGGAGACTAGTGCCTAAACTAAGCTCTAGGCCTGTATTTCAGGACACCAGGTCTCCGCTCTTTTACAAAATTATACATTTTAATTTGTTATGTACTTGTACACTGGCAACATAAAAGGTGAAAAAACAATAAAATCAACATTATAAGAAGATTGGAAATTCTATAAAATGCCATAAACTTTTGTTACCTAGGTTATTTGTGTGTATCTGCTTGTATCTTGACTTTTGTAGGATTTTTTTAATACAACTCAACGTAACCATCATCTGCCTAGCCTTTTCCCTACTATATTGGGGTCGGCTTCCAGTTACACCGGATTTAGATGAATACCAGTATTTTACATGAAGCGGCTGCCAACCAGCCCTCCACAACCCATTAACTAGGTAACACGTTACTTCATGGCAAGACTGGAGTCAGATTTATTTCCTTCTATCTGTAACAACTGCCAAAGATCTAAAAATGATATCCGGATTCTCTATAGCCGGGATCAACGGATTAACGTGATTTCCGAGGAATGGAGGAAACTCGGTATGTTAAAATGGTCACCCATCCACACACACACCTTGGCAAGCGTTGCTTTACCTTGAAGATCGACCTGCGTGTAGCTGTTATTATCTTGCCACGAGCTCCTCGACGTAACCATAAGCAGAATATAGTTTTTATAACTTCTCGGCTACGATCAAAGCAACGATAAGGTTTTTCTCTAATGTTAAGTTGAATGACCGGATTACAGAACATTTCATGAATAACGTGTGGTACTTTAACCAAGTTTCACATTTAGTTTTAGAAAAGCTGGGGAATCATCATCTGCCTATAGCCTGTTCCCAACTGTATTGGGGTCGGCTTCCAGTCAAACCGGATTTAGTTAAATACCTGTATTTTAAACCTCCTTAGAAAAGCTAGGGAATATGTCGCAAAAAATAAAATAAGCAGTAAATGATTGGCTAACCGAAATTGCCCAGCCTTTTCTCAACTGGGCTGAGTTCGGCTTCCATTATAACCGGATACAGCTGAATGAAGTATTTCACAGGTAAGAACAGCATACCTGACCTCTACAGCCCAGTAAGGCTGTGTTTTCTCCAAAGATGGGCGAGGATGCGTAGCGAGGATTGTGTTTGTTAAGAACGAATAGAAAAGGATAGAACAGAACATGCTACGCGCCTTGCTACACGGCACGCCACGCGCTTTGCTACACGATACGCCATACATGGTTCGTAACATGCTACGCAGCTTGCTACGTGCCACGCTACGAGGCATAACACGTAGCAGGTCAAGTGGTACGCTACGAAATCTGCTACCGCGCGGTGCGCTGCGCAGTACGGCACTCACTTCCTACTACGCTACGTCAACTGACATTTAACACAGTTATTTATAATCTATATTTATACTAATATATAAAGCTAAAGATTTTGTTTGTTTGCTTGAACGCGCTAATCTCATTTAACTACCTAACACTATCTAACATTGAAAGAATTTTTCAAATCGGACCCGTAGTTCCTGAGATTAGCGCGTTCAAGCAAACAAACCAACTCTTCAGCTTTATGTATTAGTATACATAGATATTTCTGATAGCAAACCGCTTTGTTCTGACTTTTATTTGCTGAATTGATCAAATTGTTTTTCAAACCTACAATTAAAATAAATATGGTTTTAATTAATACACTGTCGAGCAAATGAAAACCACTAAAATCTTAACAATTATACCGTTTTAATAGTTTTTGCACTGTTCAACAATTATAAAAGGATCTTATTTAAATGGTGAGCAAAAAATCTAGTTTTTACTTATTGCGTAATATGGATACGTTCTACGAATCTGTTTTGGAAAATTACCACACACAAACAACATGAAAAAGAATTCCTTATTTCGATATGTTTACACATTACTGGTTTTCTGGTACCGTTTTAATGGCAATCTTATAAATGCCATATAAAGAATATTTTTAAAAAAAAGAAAAGGAAAGAAAGGGTTAGGTTTGTATGAATCTACGAGTAAGTAGCTTTATTTGTTATAATTATGTTTTTTTTTAATACTATTTATGGTTACTAGCTGACTCGGCAAACGTTGTTTTTCCATATAAAAAATATATCCTACGACCTACCAAATATACTCGTACACCAAAAATTTCATAGAAATTGGTAAAGTAACGAGACACAACATTTTAATATATTAAATAAATGTCACTTCAACATCCCTGTCTTTTATTGTTTTTTAATGTAATCGAATCAATCGGGAAACGCAAAATAAGAATCTCAAAACAAAACCAAAATACTAAACTGAACTGAAAACCTAGTTCTATTAGATGATAAATAGGATACACCTAAGTTTAATGACCGGTGTGCGGCTGCACCTAGTTCTAGCCGCTATGAAGAAGGCTAAACCTAGTTCTAACCGAAGATAAGTAGAATACATCTAAGTTTAACCGCATGTTGCCGGCTGCACCTAGGTGTAGCCGGCTAAAACTAGGTGAAGCCGGCTAAAACTAGGTGTAGCCGGCTAAAACTAGGTGTAGCCGGCTAAAACTAGGTGTAGCCGGCTAAAACTTGGTGTAGCTGGCTAAAACTAGTGTAGCCGGCTAAAACTAGGTGTAGCCGGCTAAAACTAGGTGTAGCCGCACTTCGGCTATTAGCCGTAACATATACATCCTACCTTACCTACACTAATGGACTTGTACGAGTATCAAAAAACGAAGACCAATTGGTCAAGCCCATAACTCAAAGCACCTTGGGACTATAACGAATGAACTAGAATTAATTGTATTGAAGAAACAACCTGGTGGCAAAAAGAAATAAACTCAGGAGTTCAAGCTCCTACTTGAACTCCTGAGTATGAAGGTTAGGAGACCCCATGCGGCTAATGGACCTGGAAAGAAGATGTATCTAATAGAAAGATTGTATTAAATCAGCAATAACAATTTTCGAACTGGCAAATACGGGATACGAAACTGATATGCTTTACCGAATGTCACGTCGATTGACAATCGCCATCACATACATCACATTATCTATATCTATATGTACTCTATCTAAATATATAAAGCTGAAGAGTTTGTTTGTTTACTTGAACGCGCTAATCTCAGGAACTACTGGTCCGACTTGAAAATTATTTCAGTTTTAGATAGCCCATTTATCGAGGAAGGCTATAGGCTATATATCATCACGCTAAGACCAAAAGGAGCGGAGCAGTAATGAAAATTGTGACGCAAACGAAGTTGCGCGAGTCAATACTAATATACTATATAAAGCTGAAGAGTTTGTTTGTTTGTTTGCTTGAACGCGCTAATCTCAGGAACTACTGGTCCGGTTTGAAAAATTATTTCAGTGTTAGATAGCCCATTTATCGAGGAAGGCTATAGGCTATATATCATCACGCTAAGACTAATAGGAGCGGAGCAGACGAAGTTGCGCGGGTCAACTAGTTTAAATATATAATGCTACGGCCACACTACCGTAATAATTATGGACAGAATTATTATACACAATAATGACACATTTTTGCGTCAACTGTGTCACATCGGTGAAATTTAAAGCATAATGTTTTTTGACAATAATGTCAAATTGTCACAAATTACCTAGTGCCTGTTGGGTTTTATTGAATAGGTCCCACGGCGACTTCTAGAATTCATGACTACGCAAACTCTAAAAATAATACAAATTATTTATTTTGCAAATAGATTTAGCCTCTTCAAGGCAATGGTTATTATCTAGGTACCTACATACGGAACCGGCAATATTACATTAATTTAGATAGCGGCTTTACGCGACAAGGTATGAATATAAATTCGTTTCTAAGACATTACCTACTTGGCCTGTTTGTTTGTGACGATTTTTTTCAAGAACTCGTGAAGCATTAAACAACGAACGCGATTTAAAAATGTTATTTACTTCTCTTTAAATTTGAAGGTCTCAAATCAGTTAATTATATACCTACGTGTTTTTAGATGTTATGACGTTATGGTAGCAAAATTTTAGAGGTCTTGTTTAGCTACGCTTAGGCAAGGCCTAATTCCAGCTTTTTTCTTAAATTATGATAGTGATTAGTTTTTAGTTTCAAACTACGAATAACGTAAGTGCTGTACCTCAATTATTCTAAAATGAAACTATAAAAGAGTTTCTCGATGTTCTGACAGTCTCTAGAGCATGAGTTTCTGGGTTCAATTTCCTTAATGGGCAATTAGGTTTTTGGATCCCGGGTTTCTTAGTCACAGCCGGAAGACAGAATGTGTGCTCAATTGATGGCAATGGGTTCGACGCATCCTATACATGGGACTTCAAAATTTCTAGTGAAACGCGAGTATACGGCTCACTTCTGCCTGACCCTTTCGGGAGATCAGCCGTGAAGTTATATATACCTAGGTCTATAGAAAAATATAGAAGAAGCTTATTGATATATCACGTTAACATAGCATGCATTTACTTTATTTAATTTGTAGTTATGTAGGCATACAACATAGTATGAGCACGAGATTCACAAGCGAACAAATATTGCTTTTTACTGTAGGAAAGAGAAGGCAATACAGTTCTGAAGTAGCGACCGCGTACACGCAGTATTTGGCGAATGACGTGCAGAAGGCCTCGGAAGCCTGCTGGATGCGAAAATCATGATGACTAAACTTTTATGATTTATTTTTTTAATTACAACGGTTTAAAACCAATAACAGTATCTAAAGAAGATACTTTAATTGGAAGAAACAATAACCACCCCCGTTGTATTCACCAGAGGGCTAGGTAGAGCTTTACCTATCTACATAATAGTACGTACCATGTACTGCTGCTTTTCGTGAACAACCAAATAAATAAAATAAGTTTCTCAACCACAAACTCTATCATTTTTAGGGTCCGTACCGTACCCAAAGGGTAACCAACGGAATCCTATTACTAAGCCTCCACTATCCGTCCGTCCGTCCGTCCGTCCGTTCGTCTGTCTGTCAGCGGGCTGTATCTCAAGAACCGTAATAAGGAGACTGTTGAAATGTTTACAGATTGTGTATTTCTATCGCCGCTATAACAAAAAATAATAAAAATTAAGGTTTATTGTACGGAACCCTTCGTGTGAGAGTCCAAGTCGCACTTGGCCGGTTTTTTTTTAAAGGTTAATCAAAATGAAATTAAAATACTACTCGTTATGGTAGGCCTAACCTGTCAAAATATGCGTAGATATATTTTCTGCTCCGCAGCACAGCTACAATTATAAAATTATTTTAAGTAAAATATGCAGTAATAATTTATTAATAAATATGTTACACTAGCTGACTCGCACACAGAGGCAGCTCTAGCATATTGAGCGCCCGTGTGCAATCAATACTCTGGCGCCCTCTGGTAGGCGCAAGGTCAAAATGTTTTATTTTTTTGGATTGGAAGTCATCAAATGGCTCCTTCCGCTCAGGGCGGTGCGGAAGAGAGTGTCAGACTCTTACTGACTAAATCCCCTCCGTGTTCCTCCAAATCCCTTTTGCGTTCAAGGGCCGCGTCCCCCGCCTATTATGCTGACATATCTTTGAGGCGCGGATAGAGCACAACGCGCCGCCGACCCGGCCTTGTTTCTGATCGGACGGCAGGCCACCCAACGCTCGTCGTCCGCAGGCCCGCGCCTACGGTGGCCGGGAATCACCCTGCGACTCCCGACGCCCGGGGCGTCTTCTTCTATTGCGGCGGCTGAGGCGTGAGGAGTTACCGTTATTTAGGATCCCGATGGTGGTGCGCTCAGAGAGCCATGAAAGCACGTGGCTTCGGCAACCCCGCGTGCCATTACGTAGGCCATCGCTTCGTGCGACCCCCCAGGCGCCAGGACCAGCGTTTCATCAGCGTAGTAGATTATAAGCTGGTGTCCACCGTCAAGCCGCCTCTTTTGTTAGCCGTGTTGGTTCTCCGCCATATCCGGGCCCAACCCCAACAGGTGCCCGACGTGGCGGTTCGCAATTAATCTTACAAAGAGCTTGCCCACCTCGTTGTGGAGCACCATCGGCCGTACAAAATCCGATGAAAATTGTTGAACATTTTGTTCTAGACCTCGCACGGGTATTGTGTGAATTCTGACGTATTTGGGGGCTAAAACAAAATGTACTTAGTTGAGAGCGTGCGTAGCGGTGGACGTCAGAAATTACTGATAGAACTGACAATATGTGCCCGACCTAAGGCCGCGGACATGAACTCGAGAGGCGCGGCGGCGGCGACGGCAGCGGCACGAGCAGCGGCGCGGCGACGCAAACCCGTTTACGAAACCACCGGGCAGATCGCGCTGCGCTAGACTGGCGCGGCGCGTGAAGTATTGTGTTATTAGAATATCTATGACTACGTCACTACAGACGTGAGCAGTTCCATATAAATATGCATTTGAACACGCCGCAGGTCGCGCCACCCCCGCCGTCGCCGCCGTGCCGCCGCGCCGCTGAGTTTGTGTCCACGGCCTAACACGGGTGCAGGGTTTTTGAGATCGCTGGCGTGTCGCAAGCGGCGCTCGGCGCCCCCTACACTCGTGCGCCCGGGTGCACCGCACACCCTGCACTAGAAGTAAAGCCGCCTCTGCTCGCGCAGCTTCATCTGCGCCACATTTTTCATTAATGCTCTTATTGGTGATATTCTATTTACCTATAGCCAAAATACGATTGTCGGCCGTCACGCGGATTCATCTAAATAATTATACCCATTTTAATCATCAACAACCCTGTAAGTTCATGAAGCCCTATAGAATGGTTATTTCATGAAAAAGTAAAAAGGCAAATTGCATAAAAATATTTGAATTTCGCGGGCTACCCTGGTGCTTCCACCTTAAGCGAAAGGTATCTCTTTCGAACTGCTACATGCTACCCGTAGGGAATCTAAACTAAGTCCTACATAAGTAGTTGGAAAATCTACATATTTTTGGTATTTTCTATACTGTTTTGACACTCCGACACAGTTCACTTGGATACTTTCTTAATTAAGAATCAACAACTGCTTCGTTTGTGGATCTAATTAGGTTTTTTATAATGCAGTTTTTGTATTATTACGTTACCAGAATTTCCGCTCCTTTTTGCTTAAGACACGAGTGTAACTTCATTTTCAGGGTTATTAACTGTCAGGGGAAGGATATGCTTAGGTATGAAATTAGGTACTTACCTAGATATTACTTTAAAAATTTGAATTATATCGACTGTAGTTGCTGACCGTACCTTAACGTATAGTAATTTGATGGCACTGTTCGCGCAGTGGTTGAGCGATCGTCTGCTGCGCTTCGTGTCACAATCACAACCATAGGCGTATATAGGGGGGAGTGGGTCTAATGGGTCGTGCCCACCACAGAATGGTCTGAGGCCCACCCCAGGATGTTTGGGGACCGGATCGAACCTTATTTAACTTCACAAAATCGTCATCAATCATAGAAACACTACCACCGAGAAACCTACAAACATTTTTAGGGATGTTGTTAAAAAAGATACCAATAGCGTACAGGAGTACCTACGAGTGCACTGCTTGGTGCTAAAAAAAACCTGTTTCGGTATTTTTTAAGTTTTGGCTTTTAACTTTTAAACGGTGCATTGTAGATAAAAAATCAATCCACATACTTTTAAAATACTCAAAACTTGTTTAAATTTCAGCCTAAATCGCATTTCTGTAGGTGTCGGTCGGTGTCGTAGAAAATGTATTTTTAAGCAGTTCTTTTTTGTCCTGGCCGGGGCGGGCAGGCCGCAAGACAGGCGTTAGATGGGCTAGGAAGCCCACCTAGCGTAGGCCCCGGCTCTTACTGAATACTGTTACTTACTATCTACATAATGGGGTTATTACTACAAAAAATGTAATTAATCCGTCTGTTAGATTTTCAAAAAAAATATTTGACACGTACTTTTTTCTCTTTTCACGTAAACAAATAATAAAGAGGATACAGCGAGTTGAAGACACGCGTGACGTCATCTGGCTTAGTAAAAATGTACCAAATTTACCAAGCCAGATGACGTCACGCGTGTCTTCAACTCGCTGTATACTATATAAGTAGGACTAATTAGATTTTTTTAGTAAAATACCCTATTAAGTTGATAAATTATCCAAAGTGCAATAAATAATTTTCGACTTCGCTTCGCTCGGTTTTGCATTATGTACTTAAGTGCTTAAACTTTTGTGCATTTTGTCATAAAAATGAATCTATTTAAGTATAAAAGAACGTTTTAACAAAAAAAACCGACTTCTTATAACTTTTATCGGAAGTCAGTGTTTTGGTAATTTTGTTTTTGAACACCGACTTCCGAAATTAAAGTTACTTTTACTTTGTAGTGTTTTGTTTTTGGAAGTCTGTTTTATGTTATTGTTAAAGTGAAACCACAAACAGCGTGCCGGCATGATGTTATGTTATGAACAGGTGAAAACAATCAACAGACATGCGATTTCAGAAATCCCGATCCATTTGCTATCATTTATTGAAGAGTTCCGTTGCCTGCCTCCGAAGTTCTTCATCAGATCTTCACCAAATTTAAATGGGACCAGTCGCTGAACAAACATTTTTCATGGGATTCCATCATCAGATCCTGACTCATACCTTCCATCGTCAGCTCAGCAACATGAGATGATGATTACCAGGCACAAATATCTGAATTGCGTTAGAAAGTTTACGAAAAACATTGTTTGTGCTTATATTGAGGGTTTCCTTCGATTTTCATGGGATCCCATCATCAGATTCTAACTTGGTGACAATGGGACCACTTCAGGATAGGCAATCGGAAAAAAAAGTTAAAATCGGTCCAGAATAGGCGAAGAAATCGGTGAACATAAATAAAAAAAAATACAAACAGCCGAACATAGAACCTCCTCCTTTTTGAAGAAGTCGGTTAAAAATCAAACCTAATGAGATGGATTGCAAAATTTTCGGGCTCGCTTCGCTCGCTCTTCAATTTTACAATCTCTGAGCTTCTTAACCTTTCCTGTAAGAAGCAAAAATTAACTTCTATTTAGATATTAATTAATGGCATAAAATCAAACCTATCCGATAAAAGGTACAAAAAATTTCGAGCTCGCTTCGCTCGCTCCTTTATTCTACAATGTGTTAATATTTTATAAGCTTTCCTGCATCAGTCAAGAAACTCACTTATATCGTCCCGGGACCTGTGACGATATAAACATCTCTTAAAATCTATACGTGACTGAAAAGTTTGATTTACTGGCCTAAATTTTTTGTACCATGATAATTACAAATCTCATAACCAAATCTCGGTGAAAAAAAAAGTTTTATTTGTTGCGTAGTGTATTTTTCGAGCTCGCTTCGCTCGGCTTAACAAGTGTAGAAAACTGTGTGTGTAACTTTTGTACTTTTTGTCAAAAAAGTTTCTTCCATTTAAGTATAACAGATCAAACCTAATGAGATGAAGTGCAAAAATTTTCAAGCTCGCTTCGCTCGCTCTTGAATTTTAAAATATTCTCTGATTTTCTTAACCTTTCCTGTATGAGGTAAAATAAATATTTATTTCCATTAAAATCTAAATAGAAATAATTTTTTGCCTCATAAAAATCAAACCTATCTGATAAAGGCTACAAAATTTTTCGAGGTCGCTTCGCTCGCTCTTGTATTCTGCACTCTCAAAACTCTGGAGATTTCCTGCATCAGTCAACAAAGTTACTTATATCGTCGGCTCCCAGGTCCTGAGATTGTGGAGGACCAGGGCCTTCTGACTATGACTGACCTAAAATTCCACTTTTGATCGTACACACCGCAACGATTTTTCTTATTGGGCGTCACATCTCAGCTTGCTCTGTAAAAATTCCCTAGATACGCCAATGATCACAACTATACTATACAGTATACATACTCTAAAAATAAAATGGGTCAAAAATTAAACTAGTTTCTCAAACTGAATTTATATTCTTAAGAAAATCGGAAGCTGTGATTTTGCCTTTGACCCATTTTATTTCTAGAGTATAGCGTAATTTTTAAATAAATTTTCTTTTAGTGAATCGTTTTAATAGGTAATACCAATGATTATATGTATGGGTCTTATAAACACTGAATACCAAAAACTGTTTTGGGGTTTAAGTGGAATTGAAGTACCTATAGAAATATTGAATGTATGGACCGCAGAGTTTTAAGAACAATGGCTTTGGGGTTTAGTTGAATAAGCCGACGAACGAGATAGATGATGATTGTGAAATTATCAAAAACCTTAGGTAAACCAACATCCAGCCATCATGGTGGAACTCCGATTGACAGTGGTTCTTACGAAACTGCTTCACTTCACCCCATTAATCAAGCTCCTTTTATCTTTTCATGTTATCATATCATTTTTATCAACATTGGTGATTATACATGCACGTCAGCAGTTCGTTTCACGTCCGTCAACATAAGACGTGCTGAATCATCGCGCCTCATGTTATGTGATAGAACACTGATTACCGATTGTAGGGTAGGTACACAATTAGGAGCAAAGTTCACTCTATCTTCGCACTTTTGGGCAAATGTTTAAATGGTTTATGACGGTGATGGTTTTGATTTTGTTTGCCGGTTCAAAGATCAAAAACTTAAGTACCTAGAGGGGGTGATGGTGGTGATAGGGTTGCCACCTTTTTTTGTGTGATAAATAGTATTTTTTGTGAATCATTGCAAAAATATAGTAGGAGGTTCTGGATAAATCAGGAAAAAATTGTAAGTAAGTACACGTTTATAATTTAGTTGTTCTTATTTTGTTTTTTACTTTTTCGGTTCTCTGGAGACCCGGTCCTTTGATAGGCGTACGAGGGGCCGAAGACAACTCGCAGAGGCCTCGTTAGACTTTTCAAATGGAATGGGACACCAACCGACAATAATTATCCCTGTATGCACTGTAAAAGTATACCCAATAAGGACAATCCCCGATTGGAGCATGACTGTTGCAGAATTTGGAAACAAAACATGAAACGCTATGAGTTTGGGTGGTTTAGTGGACTGATAATCGTTTACTATGGAAGAACTATTGCCCCCGCCTGTCCAATGACAATTAAAACGGCTTTAAAATGGCAGGGGGTGACTTGCACACTCAATAAATGGGCCTCCCGAAAACGATAGCTAGCACAAAGTGACGTAGCGCAAAGGGGGCATTATATTCTGAGTTGCTAGAGAAGTGGAGAGGTATACCATGGCTTTGTTACTATATTATTAGTGTTACTATACTATGTTATTTATCTTGCGTTCTATATTATTTTTCTATAGTAAATACATAGTACAACTGACTAAAATATAGTATAATAAATACTATTTAACATAGTACAGGAGGCAACCCTAGGTGGTGGCCCTCTTGCTAGTTGTGGCGAGACGACCTACATGTCTACTGCCAGGGTTGGTTTGAGCTGGCTCGGGACAAAAATATCTGAAAGGACTTGGTCGCGGGTAGGGTTACCAGATAAAAAAATCAAAAGTCCGGAGAAAAAGCCTGATTTCCATTGAAAAATCCTGAGATTTTTTACAGTTTGAGAATTTTTCATAAATCCATAATTAAGGAAAAAACCTTACTTAAAAATGTATCATATAAAACTGATAAAACTGAAACTGACGGTACCTAAGTACTTGGATAAATAAGTACTGATTTGAATTGTGCAATTATTACCAAAGGAAGATTATTTTTATTTTGTTTAACTTTTTATTAAAGAGATCTTTAAAATGTAAGCTGTATTTTATGGAAAAATAAAAAAATCCTGAGATTTCATGAGATTTGCAAAATCCAGCCGCAATCCTGAGAAGAGTCCAAAAATCCTGAAATCTCAGGACAAATCCTGAGATATGGTAACCCTAGTCGCGGGTAGCCGATGGATGCGAGACGCGCAGGACCGGTCGTTATGGCTACGCTTGGGGGAGACCTATGTCCAACAGTGGACGTCTTTCGGCTGATATGCTGATGATGATGAACCTTTTAAATACAACCACCAATAGGTACTGCGGAGTGTGCCCGCCTGCTGGCTGTGGGAGTAGGGTCTTTGGCTACAGACATTACGGTCAATGATTTATTTTGCTTTTATACGCGTCTGTACATAATGCCGTGAGTATTAGTCAAGTTTTTTGTATATCTTCTATATCTATACTCTATATCTTATATCTTATACTAATATATAAAGCTGAAGAGTTTTTTGTATGTTTGTTTACTTGAACGCGCTAATCTCAGTAACTACTGGTCCGATTTGAAAAATTATTTCAGTGTTAGATAGCCCATTTATCGAGGAAGGCTATCATATCATCACGCTAAGACCAATAGGAGCGGAGCAGTAACGAAAATTGTGACGCAGACGAAGTTGCGCGGGTAAAAAATGTCTAGGGTAAGTATTATGTACCTACCAACCTACTTACATTAGGCTAAATGCTCTAAGACTTACATTTGAAAATTCTCTTTCTTTTTTTTATTTGCAATGGGTTTGCTCTTGACTCTAATCTATATCAGAGATGACAGAGACAAAGTCTACGACGAAGCGAGCCTACCCAGAAGGAGCCTGTTCACTCTAACTTTGAAGAGATTAGGTTTGTAAACTTTTGGAAAAACAGACGCAGGCAGAGAGTTCCACTCCTTTGCTGTGCGTGTGCGCATTATAAAAGACGTTTGAAAATGTTTAGTGCGAATTGGTGGAATAGCCACAAGATAGGGATGGTAGTGTGCGCCTGGATGTTCGATGGAAGAAAGGGGCCGGTGGGATGAGGTCGTGGAGTTCTTTTTCTTTATTATTTGATCGCAGGCAAACCTATTTGTCGAATTAAAAAAATAGATACCTACAAAAAAAAAAACAGTTTGTTAAGGTATATATTTTTGTTTAACAAGTACTTTAGTTTTTTCTTATAGATTCTGGGTATGGCTTATGTTAATCAAACACAATGATGTAATCAATAATAATGGGCTATCAATATTTTTATTTTATAGGTAGATAACCCATCTAAGTTCTATTTGACCAGCGTCTACCTATTATTATGTATCATTATCACAACTAGTTCCTGCAACTGGAAACGGGATAGCTACGACAGCTACAATTAGTGTCTAACATAGTAATTTGACTAAATTTGACCAACAGGAAAATAAAAATGCAGCTTAATTTGCTATGTTTAGTCTATACCATGCTATCAAGCGTAGTAAAAGCGTTTAGTTTAAATTAGGATAATATTACGTAGTATGTAGTGTAGGTATCTGCGAAGGTTGCGGAATGTGTTTGAATTAGTTTGAAAGAGTAACCGCGACCCTGGAACGCAAAGGGCATTAGGAGGAACACCCGAACGCGGATGGGTTTTAGTAAGAATCTGACACTCTTTCCGCTCCTATCCTAAAAACATAAATAAAAAAGGTGGGTAGGTTGGTGTCTAGATCTACTATGTATACCTACAAGGTAATCTGTGGTATCTAGGTACTTATTTTTAATTACTTTTCTACCACAAATCCTACTACGTCAAACTTTTACGTTACCTGTTATCAAGGTTTTGGTTTTCAAATTTAAAAAACATACGTAACGTTTTGGGAAATGCTATATAGTTTTCATTTTGGCGACTTACACAGCCATCTATTGGGCAATAGCAACACTAAGATAAAATATTTACAAGCTTGAAAACGCGCCATCTTGCGTACGTCCGTAACATTACATAAAAAAATATGATCTATTTGACAATAGATGGCGAAACGTGTATAACTCTGACTATTCGTGGTATACCTACCATTTCGGTAATTTCGGCCAATTCAATGTCGATAAGGGGTGGGACATGCCAAAAAAGTTTCTCGAATATTTAAAATACTCACAAATTAATAATTTAATCGTATTTCACCAGGATTGCAGATGAATTCGTAAATAAATATTTAACCTTTTTATCTAAAAAATCAGACAATGTGGACAAACTCCAGTTTTTAGTTTTGACACTACCAAAAACAGTAAAAAAATGTTTGACTTTTAAACGATATAGTAAACGATGATGTCCGTGCTAGTATAAACTGTGTGACGGACATCAGAAGAGGGCTGACATTACATGTGTTCCGAAATAAAACCCAGAATACTGGTTAGTGCTCATGACGTCATGAATCCGACGCCATACTGCTGATTTACTGGCCAGTGCGTTGATGTCATAAATTGACGCCATATTGAGAATACTGTTGCTTGTTTACACCAATCATTATTCCAAAATATTACAAATAATGCAATAAAAAATATGGTTGTCTGTAAAGTCGGTTTACGGACGATAGTTTAACGTGACAACGTTATAACAAACCATTGATGAAATGAGCGTAACGTTACAATGAGCGTATCAGAACAGACATCGATTTATTATACGTTGTCACGTCAAATATCCTCATCAAGTCTGATGCACACACGCCGGTCTGATTTACTAGGTACTATATACGTCACACTTGTCTCACCAGTACAATATGGTGACACACCAGCAATATGGCGGCGGATCATGACAGAACACCAGGTTTATTTCGGAACACACGCCTTGTGATCTGACAGTTGACAGTTCTTTTTGCGCGCAAAAGTTGAAAATATTACCGAGTCCATGATTAATTTTTGATGACCCTAAAGTCATAGGTAAAGAAAAAAAAAGTAGGTAGGTACTTAGGTCTATTAAGTAATATCATGTCATGTTGACATTTTTAAAATTCATGAAAACCTTGTAGTGACGTGGAAATCGACTAAGCCTCCATATTCGCAGTTAGTAAATTGAAAACATTCCCGCGGATCAACGACACGCTAAGTCACTAGAACGGGTTATTTCGGGTAACTTGTCAACATGAGTCTGACATGAGTGCGGACGGTAACCACTCTCCCTTTTTAGGGTTCCGTACCCAAAAGGTAACCAACAGAACCCTATTACTAAGCCTCCGCTGTCTGTCCATGCGTCCGTCCGTCCGTCTGTCTGTCAGTGGCCTGTATCTCAAGAACCGTAATAGGTAGACAGTTAAAAGAAACTTGATTGTCTTTCGATTTATGGTATGGAACTGTTCATGTGAAAGTACGACTAGCAATTGACCGGTTTTTTAGAGTTTCAGAAAAAAAAAAAGAATTATAAGAAAACGCAAAACAAAACCAGGAATTTTATACGGGTAATTTATGATTCGGGTTTTGACTTGTTGTTGTCCAGTTGCCGGCAACACCGAAATTGACCGAAACAAACCACAATACCACATCACTACGAGGGTGGTGCCGAGTGGGTTGGATTGTACATAATTATGTATTATTTTTAATTTGTTTAATTTTCTAATTAAGTTTGCCTTCTATTATTTTTATTAATAAGGATGAAGTTTATAACTTAATACTCTATCAATAATATAACTTATTGAATACCAATTTTGGCGTCAGCTATTTTTATAACCTATTACTGAAGTAGATTGAAGCTGTGTATGAGTAACCGACAGTGCCTACAATTACTGTTGCCTCTTGTTCGAGATCTTCTGTTACCTAATTGTTGTTTCAACATTGTTCGCTCTCTGGAAATGTGTAAATAATGGTAAGTGTCTGTTTGATCATTTTTACATTATATTAGTCATTGCACACGCCCACTGTTTGCTATCTTAACTTTTACACACTGGCAAATGTTTTTTATCGTTCTTATTTCAAAGTTTTAACCAGCAAAAACCGCCCGCTGCATTAATTTCGTATTAACTTTCCAGTGTTGAAATAGTTCGCAAATAGCCACTTACAGCTTGATGACCCTAATTACTAGATTTCCAAAACATGAAAACCATTCTCGTTCCATTACTTATATCGACAGTAGTAATTTTTAAGAAAAAATAACCTAAAGATTGAGTGATATGTAAACATACATTTTTTGTTTGAATATTTGTCATACATAGCACCGGTTGAGCTAGTGAAATCAATGAATGTGATTTTTGTTGTATGGTTATTATTATGCATTAGATAATATATTATTGTACCTGTTTATTTTGTTTTAGTAATTACCTATCAATTTTGATTAGATGTCAGAGAGTATGCAATTTTTATTGAAATGCAAACCCAACTGAAAATTTATAATGCATCTTTTGCCATGTTAAAACAAATCAGCCATTAAGACAACACTTTTAAACCAGCTTATAAAATGAATGCAAATAGAACACAGACATGAATGTGTACAATAAAGTATATATATAATAAATAATAATATAAATAGCTGTTCCTTCCTCTTTATACTACTTGATAGCGTTAGTAAAATATGATTAATAGTGAATTATTAATCATCTTGACTAAGTTGGTAAGCATTCTCACTAAATGTAATAAGAAATTACCACCCCTAAAAAGGCCACTAGCAGAATCATATTAGAATCATAAAACTAACCACACAACAATCTATCAAATTTCCTTTTTCATCTTTATTGCTAACAAATTAGGTTCAAGGTTGATTGGGAAAATTTTACAGTGACGGGTAGCATGATGTGCTTTCTGATTCTGCTTAAGTGGCCATTTGTATTCCGTAAAGATTTGTTTTATTCTACTGCCTCATTTAAAAAATAATTTTAGCAAAATTAGTGCTGTTTCATTTTCCAAATACATTTCTTAGACATACTTATCTAGTACCTATAATGTAGGTACATGGGTGTGGTAGGCTTGTACTATAGGAACACCTCTATTTAAGTCTTCAAGGAAAACAGAGATGATTAATGTTATCAGCTATCCACTTATTAGTATAATTTTATCATAAAACTAGCTTTATCCAGATCTTAACTTCCCCATGAAACATGCATTTGATAGTGCAAGAATTTATCCCACAAACATTATCAAAAAAATATCTATCAATCAGTGTTTGCGAATTTCCAAAGCTATTCAAGGTATTGAAAATTTGTAAACACTGATTGATAGATATTTTTATGATAATATTTGTGGGAGAAATTCTTTTCTCATTAATATATCATCAAAAGTAGAAACTCAACCAGACATATTGTTTACATTTATTCATTTTATGTACACAGTAATAATATGCCCATAATAATACAATATTATCATAATATTGTCAAAATTTTGTTCCATAGCATAATAAATATGTTTTAACTTTAAAAACAATAGGGTGTATTGTGAGTGTGCACTGTACAATCAATTTCTAAATAGAAACATAAAATATTAATTTAATTCAACAATCCAAATAAATATTGGATGTTTTTGTATCATTAAGTCAAAACTCCAGTATTTTTAATTAAATTAAAAAAAAAAAATTGATAGGACTATAAAAATATTTTTATCACTTAGTCCAGATAGCTTGCTTGCTGTGTAAATTAATAGGTAGAAAAATATTCAAGCTCATTGGCTTATTCCTTTTACCTAAAAGTATTTGTGTATTTAAGGAACTTAACCCAGTGTTTGCCTATTGCAATGACTAGTTGTTAAGGGCGCTATTACAAAATCGAGCGCTTGCCCCGGACTAAAAACACAAACTGCGTTTCCCGAGATTTATAGTGATTGTGGGGCTGTATACAAAAATTGCTTAAAAATATGAGTTTACTTTTAAATAGACCAATTTTTTTTTTCATGCATTATAATAATACCTCCTTAATTATTAAATAATTTTTATTTGAATTTGGATTATACTTTCATAGATAAAAAATATAGTTTCGTACGGAAAATTGTCAATAATTCTCAGTTTTACAAAATTTTGGTTTAATAGTGCATGAATCGTAACAAATTGATTTGATCATTCCAAAGTAGAAGGTACAGTTGTATCATGGACATTTTTAAAATTGATTAAATTATTATATCTTCGGTGTACCAAAGCATCAAAAGATTCCCAAAAGCGTAATTTTATGAAACACCCTTTGCGGAGACAAGAAATTTACTGATGTACGTGAACAAATTGATATATTTATGTAGAACACTCCCAAGATCAACTATCAAACTTTCTTAGGCGTATTTTTGTTTTTTTTTTGTGCTATATCTAAAGCATAATCAGACATCAAAACTCGAATCAAACGCTCAAATTCAAGAAAAATTGTGAAAGCGCTCTTAAGCTCAGACTAGGTACTAATTCTAAACTCCTGCAATTCCAAATGTGTCATGTTTTTATAACAAAAAACATTTGAATGTTTTCTATTTTAATTATAAGGGGAGTGGATGCCTCTTAAAAAATTTGAGAGGTGGTTGTATTATTTTTAAAATAAAATTAATAATTTCATATACCTTTACTGCTGATGATGGCAGAACAATATCCGCCAAGTCAAAACTTCTGAGGGAGATCGAGACATTCTATGGAAAGTTATACACGTCAATGACTAAACCTGCTATGAATCTAGCTTACGACCCAAGAGCTAGATTGACCAGGCACTATACCAAGGACATCCCGGATGTCAGCCTGTATAAGATTAGGATGGTTCTGAAGAGCAGCTTAAAACAACAAGGCGTCGGGTGAGGACGGAATTATAGCCGAACTGCTGAAGGCGGGTGGAAAACCGGACCTTAAGGCCCTTCAGAAACTGTTGAATTCCATCATACTCGATGGGAAAACGCCACAGGCATGGAGCAGAGGTGTGGTGGTACTCTACTTTAAGAATTACATGCCAATCTTACTTCTGAGCTATGTCTACAACCTGTTTTCCAGAGTCATCATGAACCGTCTCGCGCGCATTTTTGACGTCTTCCAGCTTTCCGAACAAGGTGGATTTAGAATACGGAAAAGGCTTCAGCACAGTAGACCACATACACACGCTGCGGCAGGTTATATAGAAGACCGAAGAATATATTCTCTCTCTTCTTAGCGTTTGTGGACTCCGAGAAAGCCTTCGATTCGATCGAGACTTGGGCTGTGCTGTAGTCTCTCCAACGGTTCCAGATCGACTATCGGTACATCGAGGTACTGAAGTGTTTGTACGAAAATGCCACTATGTTTGTCCGACTTCAGGATCAGACTTTGAAAACTATCCTCCAGCAGCGGGGTGTCAGGCAGGGACGATATATCGTCGGCAATTCGAAGGTGAGTAATCGAAAGTCGTCATGGCAATTCGAAAGTCGTCATGAAAGTCGTACAATGGTCGATGATCTCAGTAGAGCTTCTGAAAGAGTGGGCCTTAAAATCAATATGGACAAAGCCAAAATCATGGTAAATACCCATGTATCACCGCCTATCAAGATCAGAGACTCACCACTCGAAGTTGTAGACGAGTACGTCTACCTGGGACAAACGGTCCAGATAGGTAGGGCTAACTTCGAGAAAGAGGTTAACCGTCGAATCCAACTCAGCTGGGCAGCGTTCGGGAAGTTGCGTGGTATCTTCTCGTCTCGCATACCACAGTGTCTCAAGACGAAAGTCTTTGACCAGTGCGTGTTGCCAGTGATGACTTATGGAACGGAAACATGGTCGCTCACAATGGGCCTCATCTGAAGGCTTAAAGTCACTCATTGGGCAATGCTTGGGGTTTCCTTGCGTGATCGAATGAGATATGATGATATTTGCAAGAGAACCAAGGTTATGGACATAGCCCGAAGGATCTGGCGATCCTTCATAACCTTGGTTCTCTCTACTGCCAGTTCAGCTTGGCAGCTGAAGTGGCAGTAGGCAGGGCACATTGCTCGCAGAACGTATGGTCGATGGGACCGAAAAGTTCTGGAGTGGCGACCGCGTACCGGAAGACGCAACGTTGGAAGGCCTCCCACACGGTGCACCGAGAGTCGCGGGTAGCCGATGGATGCGAGACACACAGGACCGTCTTTCGGCTGATAAGATGATGATGATGATACCTATACAACGTGTTCCAAAAATAAATAGTTTCGAACTCTCGATAAAATTTCAAAATCTTAGTTTGATTGAAAAATACGAGTAAGTAAATCATTTCCGTTTTTTAGGGCTCCGTACCCGAAGGGTAACCAACGGAACCCTATTACTAAGCCTCCGCTGTCCGTCTGTCCGTCCGTCCGTCCGTCTGTCTGTCTATCCGTCCGTCCGTCTGTCCGTCTGTCTGTCCCCGGGCTGTATCTCAAGAACCGTAATAGGTAGAGTTGAAATTTTCACAGATTGTTTATTTCTATTGCCGCTATAACAAGAAATAATAAAAATTAAGGTTTATGGTACGGAACCCTTCGTGTGCGAGTCCGACTCGCAAATAGCCGGTTTTTTATATTTCTATGGTTCGAACCAATCATTCATATTTAAGCTAAGAAAATGCGACGTCATATTTCACGTTTTGCATAAATAATCGTGACTTAGTCGAATTATTTTGTATGAAAAATTAAAACAGTAAAATTAATTGAAAAATAATTAATGTGCCAGGTGATTCCCTAGATTACGGGATAAGTATCAACGGAAAAACGTTGTTTAAGCATGAAAGTGTCAGAAACTTATGATTTCTAAAATATTATTTAGAATTTAGAAAATTGACTTAAGTAGTAAGTCAAATTAATGTCATACATACAAAACAATAAAAACTGGACCACGTTTTCTTTTGTTTTAGTACAATTTTTTGTATGCATTTTGCCAAGGTTGCCTCTTTTATTGTTATTACGTGTACCTAAGTGTAATATGTTTTGTAGTATAATGTGGAATAAACCAAATAACGAAAAAATATGTAAATGTATGGCAATTGCGTACGATGAAGTACCGTCCTGCCCATTTAAGTATCTGGTGCACAACATTTTACGTCAAACGAATACTTCGAGAACAGTATACGACCACAAAATTATTTCCGCGGTCCAGTTAAAAACCCGTAATTTATCGTTTATTTTTCTAGACCTTACCTAAAATAAACAACGAAAATAAATCAAGTTGACATTAAAAAAGTAGATAGGTATTTACTTACAATTAAACTGTAATCAGTTAGTCGTAGGCTCGTAGCATCAACAAATCGACATTATATCCGAAACTAGCTGACCCACGCGGCTTCGCTACTGGTCAACTGGCTACTATACCTACCTACCCTACCTACCCTACCTACCCTACCTACCTTACCTACCCTACCTACCCTACTCCTGAATTTTCTTTGCTATAAACCTCACGGAGCACCTTTCCAACGAATGCAAAACCGTGGAAATCGGTTCGTGCGTTCTGGAGTTATTGCGTCAGGAAGGAAAACCCGACTTATTTTTATATTAGTAGAAAGCTTACAACTATTATCGTACTTTATTTCGATCATCGATCATACCTGCATTATTTTATTCTTTTTGTATGACACTAATAATGGGTCATTATCGTAAATAATCGTAATGATTTATAGTCTAATACGGTATTTATTTTGAGTAGGTAGGTGTGGCTCTCGGCTGTCTCATGTCTGTATGACACATGACCTAAATTTTTATCAAAATAATTATATAAATAGGTATCTGATTAATAATATGATTATTTTTTGTATCTTAAGCTGGTAATTGGCTGATTCATATCCGTAGACTTGCAGGTATTTTTTGCTTTTCAGATACCTATTGAAAGGGTTGCTAAAAAAAATCCAAAAAATAGGTGTATTTGAGTTAAAAACCGTAAGAAAGTTAACTTGTAGTGCGATTTCCTCTTTCTATAAAGAAATACTGTACGAGGCAACAAGTTTTAATTACGCTTTATAGGTACTAACAATACCTGGTGATTGTCAATTTAATCTGCCTGTTGTGATACCCTAATTGTGCTGGACTAGTTCTTGACCGATTTTTAGGGTTTCGTAGTCAACAAGTAACCCTTATAATAATAATAAAAATCTTTATTGGTACAAAAACCTTTCGAGACTTAAGACTAGGATACATAGCTTGGTTAACTAAAGGTCATATGGATAAGGTAAACCCGGACTCCTAAACTAGGTGATCCTGTGACTTCGGAGTCAGAAAGTTATACTTTTTTGCTATGTCCGTCTTTCTGAGAACAGACAGATGTTAGGGCTTGCATTTTTTTTTATCGGCTATCCCATGGTGTGGGTGAGTCGTTGGATATGTCGGTTAAAAAATTGAGGGTGTGCGAAAACCATTTTTCCGACCAAGGATCTGTTAGCAAAGTCATCATATCAGCCGGAAGACGTCCACTGCTAGACATAGGCCTCCATAGGTTGGCGAAGTATTCATGGTGGCTTTACAATTCAACGAGCAATAGTCGACCAACCAATAAAATGTACTTGGAGAAGGAAAATTTCGTACCAATTCCATTGAAAATCGGCAATTGTGACGTGGTAGGTACACTGCGCGTGGTCCGACACGCACTTGGCCGGTTTCTTAATCATCCATTACATAATAATATCACCAGATTACCCTGCCCTTAACCGATAAGGGAATTATTACACTGATGAATCACGCTATCCAATTTATCATGCGACAATATAACAAGATAAAAACTATAGAAAGTAACATAAAGTTAAACATAATCTATATTTCTATATCTATTCCAATATTATAAAGAGGTAAAGTTTGTGAGGTTGTAAGGGGTAATCTCAGGATCTACTGAAACGATTTTGAAAATTATTTTACCAATAGAAAGCCACGTTATTTGTGAGCGTCTTCTTGATACTAACCCGAAAAATATAGCCCAACGAAGTGGGCACGGGTCAGCTAGTAAACAAGAAAGTAATTTGTGGTTAACCTGAGCAGGGGGATATTGTGACTTTTCTGTTTTAGTTTCATGATGATTAACCACTAGTGGCATTTATTTGTCTCTGGATAATTGCAGACAGATAAGATTGTAAAATATCGCATGAAATAGCAAACTCATTTTTATCCATATTTTCTGTTTTCTCCATGTTCATAATAATTATATCGAGAAATTATAATCTAATGTGGATTTATTACAATCTTACGGAGTTTGCAATTTTCCGGTGACATTTACACCACTACAAACAACCAACAACAAACTTACAAACTTGGGTTCAATAATATTGATTACTAGTTGACCTGCGCAACTTCTTCTGCTCCGCTCCTATTGGCTTTAGCGTGATGATGAACACTGAAATCATTTTTCAAATCGAACCAGAAGTTCCTGAGATAAGCGCATACAAGCAAACTCTTCAGCTTTATATATCAGTATATATTGAAGATTGAACCCATGTTTACGAAATCCAGACCACCAAACAACAGTCTTCACTTGAAAATTGTAGGTGCTTACTTTTAATAGAATTTGTGTTACTTTAGTCCGGCTCCTGAGCACCATGTTTGTACTTTGACCAGTGTTTGTCGAATAATAGCAGTACGCTTACGATAGTAATGATATTGTCTACCTTTATTATCTACCCATAAAACAAGCATAGTACAGGTTACTTAATTAATTGTAGCAGGTAAATACAAGGTACTACCTACATATCTATATCTGTGATTTCATATAATTAGAAGTGGGATACCGGTTTTAACTGTAATTCCTTTGAGCTTGACACGAGTTTATATAACCTGTAATAGTAGTTGCACAATGCTATGGGAAACTTCCACTATTATTCTTGTTTTTATAGGGCATGTACGATATACCTGCCAATGCTAGTATGTGATTTTTCAAATTGCATTTTGAACAAGGTCTTAAAAAATAAATTATACAGCTGCTAACATTGGAAAAATGATAGACGATTCTCGATTCTTTCGGTCTGTTTATTCCGCATAATCTTTAAAACGGTCAACTGATGCTGATGTGACGTTTACTGGCAGAAAACTTCAAAATCATGTTATCTAAATATAGATAGATAGAGTTGGGTACGCGCAAAAAAAAATAATCATGTCTACTGTGCTGTTTTAAAAGTTTGGCGCGGATGAAGTTCTGAGCAACAACTAGTAAAAATAAAAAGTAGTTTTTATTTTTACTTTGCACTTTTATCGTCAAATAAAGGCAATTTTTATGTTTTATATGAGATGCTTCAGAAAGGAGACTCTAATTTGGTACTATCTTGAGCACCAACCCTCTCAAATACTTTGTGACTTCCTTTGAGCGCGCGATGCAGACTATTGCAGGGTGCAGACTGACAAGCCTCTTGCGCCAATCGTAATGTAGTAATGTAAAGACGACTGACGTCGTGAGTACCGTGAGCGACGTTGACGTCTGACAGACCTTGGGATAGCTTATGAAACTTGCCAGTCTCAATATCCGAGGCCGTTGACCGAGCCTCTGCGGAAAGTTCTACATGTTTTGCATAGGTCCTGGGAAGAACCCACTGACACCAATTTTGGGGTTGTTTGTTTTTTCCAAGGACAATTGCTCTGGAATTAAACGTGTTGAGATTCACTGCAATATGCCATTGCTTCGGAATGTTCCGGGGAAAATGCCCACAATTTAATTGCATGTATTGTGCCAAACACTACCACAATTACAAAAATAACTAAAATACCAACCGAGTTAGACCTTAGTTACCTAATCATACCAATGTCGAATGTTTAAATCGGGCCAAGTCCACAAATTAATCATCAATGCTTACTGTGCCGCACGTAAAGAATGCTTCCCATATTTGTAAAAACGCTCACATTGCATTGGTAAACTTTTAACGTGGTTTAAATATTCGTTGTTATTGTACCTAACTACATGCAAAAAGTATTGTGTAAGTGACATAAACTGCAATAATATCAAGCGCACATATAAATTTCGAAAGCATCGTTAAATACAACAGTTTGAATTTGATAATCTATTATACCCATATTATACCTACTACATTTATCTTTTTCGGGCAACCATGTAACTATGTCATTGGTTTTTTATATAATCGAAGCATTATTATGAAATTCTAAATTATGCTCATCTGTGAGTAGAGTACCTATAAAATGTTATAATGTGGGTCCAATTTTGCCAACTCTAATTTATGCAAGTCCAAAAGGTTTAAAGGTTTTTATTGGACTTGATCATAGCTGTAACTGGATTTTACGATTACAGCCTTTTAAAATAAGGAAAAAGAAGGATTCATGTGGGTATCGTTATTTTCTTCATGATAACTCAAACTATTGAGTATTCACGCGTAAGTGCAAGTCATTGCATTAATATTGAGCCAAGTATTTAAATTTTACACGAACTCAGAGAGCATTCAGAACTCCAAATGATATACGGATCAAACAATAGCTGTAGGCCTTACTGTGCACATAACACAATTAAATAAGTAATAAAAAATTGCCTTCGATTTAGTTTATAGTTTTCTTTTATCAGATTATTTTATTATTTCCCCTAAGCTATTAAACGTTTGAAACATAAAAGTAAATAATTCAGGATTGTATAAATTGCCATTATTCAAGGTATTTTTATAATTATTAAATCCCCTTAAGAGGCCTATTACAATTTGACTGTTTTTTTTTTGCGTAAAATTATACATGTAAAGAAAATAAATAAACGAGAATCCTAAAATTAACGTCACTGCAACTGCTTAATTTCTACATAATGCGATGGGTCAGCAGTTTTGTGAGTGAAAACGCAATTCTGTGATATGGCTCTTAATAAAGGGTTCGTTGTTTTCATTATTATGACCTGGTACTAGTGGACCACCACAATAGATACCGAACAAACTACTGTTCTCCATGCTGATAGTTTATGTTCGCAGCAGCTGACGGTTATTTCAGTAATCCCTTGTACATTCAACACGAGCTCGTGGCTAGATAATAACAGCGGCACGGGTCGATCTTCAAGGTGAAGCAACACTTGCCAAGGTTGGTCTGTGGATGGCTGACCATCTTAACATACCGAGTTTCCTCCGTGCCTCGGAAAGCACGTTAAGCCGTTGGTCCCGGCTGTCATTTCTAGATCTTTGGCAGTCGTTACGGATAGTCAGAAGCCAGTAAATCTAACTCCAGTCTTGCCATGAAGTACCGTGTTACCCAGTTAATGGGTTGTGGAGATCTGGTAGGCAGCCGCTCCTCGTAAAATACTGGTATTCAGATAAATCCAACTTGACTGGAAGCCGACCCCAATATAGTTGGGAAAAAGCTAGGCAGATGATGACCTTGTACATTCAACAAAGCTGTTTTGTATGCAGGCAGCCAACTTGCAACTTCTTTTAAACTGTAATGTTTTCTTCATCTATCTTTTCTGTAACTTATATGGTGTACATAATAAAGAGTATTCTATCCTAAACATGTTGTGAGTCTTGTGAGTGTGCTGAGCAGACAGTTATTGTACACCACACTCGTAAGTATGTCATAATCTTAGCTTAAAAAGTTATAATGAACACGTTAGTAATAAATATTGACACAGGTAAAAATATTAATTTTAACACGTGCAGTGTTAAAATTAATATTTTTACCTGTGTACCAATTGCCAAATCGCTTTGTTGGCTGTACATAGGTATATGAAACTAAAGTTCATTTTAATATCAAGTTATTAGATTTACCAACCATTCCTTTCGAATGGAAGATAAAAATAGCAACTGCTAGCTAATTTCATAACCACAAATTAGGTTAGTTGTGTAAACGAGTTAGTAGGAACTAAACTACTGAGATTAATTGACATTCAGCTTTGCAGGACATTACAATAAGCCAATAACGTGCAACAATGAGAATATCACTTAATGATACATAAATATACTTTACTACTGTAAATACGAATTAAAATATCATTAAAGCGCGTTGACTTTTTAAACCAAATTTCTTAAATTTTCCGTTTGGTTTATTTTTAAATTGTATTTTGTTGTTGTTTTTCAGTTATCACTTTATTAGCGGAAATTCGGCTGAGTCCAGACTACCGTCTCTCTGTGATAAAACCAGTTTATGTGGTAAGTAGATCATCAATATCTGACGTGGGTTTCCTTTTAGGAATTCCCATTTTTTGTAAAAATCAAGCAGTTTTGTTTATGACGGAGGCTCTAAAATGTAAAACACCAGCCAGCCAACCGCGCACGTATCACTACCAAGAATACAAAAACCTCATAAATGAACACCTTTATTACATCGGTCAAATCGGTATGGAATATTATATTCTAGATCATGAAAAATCACAAAAATAAAACCAAAAGCACTACAATACAACCTCATCGCGATGCGTACTTAAGCATAAAAAGGAGCTACTGCACAACTCCCGGAAAACCCTTATTAAACTGACTGACCAGACGCTTGATCAGTATCTCAGTCAAGGTAACCTGTTCCTGATTTACGTATTATTTTATTTCCGAAGTGTTTCACGTTCAACAGGTAAATAGAAATGCAACGAGATGCCAATTTGTAAAGCGAAGATTATCGCAATGTTTGACAATTTCTTTAAATCGTTAAAAGTATGGCTAAGTTGAAAGACTTATGGAATAGAGATGCAACGATATATTTATTACGATATCGATATTAATGGATCTTATTACCGACTACTATAACATGCTGCCATGATTGCCAGAACATTTTAGGGTTCCGTACCCAAAGGGTATCCAACGGAACCCTATTACTAAGCATCCGCTGTCCGTCCGTCCATCTGTCCGTCTGTCAGCAGGCTGTATCAAGAACCTTAATAGGTAGACAGTTAAAATTTATATTGCCGCTACAACAACAAATAATAAAAAATCAAGGTTTATGGTACGGAACCCTTCGTGTGCGAATCCGAATCGCACTTGACGGGTTTTTTTTTTACTTTAGAGCACGTTAATTGTGACAAATTAATATTAAAAAAACAATAGGGGCAGTTCAAGATGCGTCAACAGCGCCCACAGCTCACATTCATACTGTGTGCACTCTTTAGGTACCCTGAACAGTTGAATTTAAAGTTTTTTATATCTTGTTTACTTTCAAGTTTACTTTACATCCTGACGTCATTTAAATGCGTACCAGTCAAGGAAGTTTCAAGTTTCGAGGTGCTAAGTGTTAACTAAATGTACTACAATCTACAGGGCCACCCCACCAGTAAAGTTACAGACTATTGATAGTAAAAAACATTGAACCCTATACCCAGGTCTGTCTGATATAATACAAAATTAAAAAAATACGCATGTAAAATGTAAGTACTCAATTATTTTACTGTAGAACAGCCGGTAGTTTAGTTGACATTTTAAACCTTACAATATATTTTTTCAATTTTCGTCTGCATACCCAATTCAAGCAAGGTTTTTCCGCATATCTGCACTAATATTATAAAAAGGAAAGATTTGTTTGTTTGTATGTTTGTTTGAAATGAATTGACTCCGAAACTACTGGACCGATTTGAAAAACTCATTCACCATTAGAATCCTACATTATTCCTTACGAACATAGGCTATATTACATTTTCAAAACAAATAGAGGTTCTTAAGATAATTGCAATTATGTAACCCAAAATAGCAATATTTTGCCCATATAATTCAATATTTGGCGTGCGCTGAGAAAACTTGATGATACATAAAAATACAACCGACTTCCAAAAACAAAACACTGCAAGGTACAAAATAACCTCGGAAGAAAGAAAAGAATTAAAGAACTTTAATTTCGGAAGTCGGTTTTTTTTGGTTACCTTTTCGTTTTTTGACACCGACTTCCGATATTAAAATTCTTTTCTTTCTTCCGAGGTTATTTGGTACCTTGTAGTGTTTGGTTTTGGAAGTCGGTTGTATTTTTTTTGTAAAAAAGTTTTTACTTTTCACTTTTTAGTGGTACCTACCTGCGAACCCATTAACAGCGTACCGGCGCAATGTTATGTTAAGAACTGGTGTAAACACAAAAAAAAACATGCAATTTTAGCAATCCCGATCCATTTTTTATTATATAAGTATTGAAGAGTTGCGTCCGTTGCCTACCTTTTTCGTCGTTCTTCGTCAGATCTTCACCAAATTGAAAATACTCTTGTAAACAAAAAAAGAATCGTCCAAATCGGCTGACAATTGGCGAAAATATCGCTGAACAAACATATTTCATGGGATCTCATCATCAAATCCTAATTTATACCTTCCATCATCAGCTTAGCAACATGAGATGATGATTAGGTACATTATAAAATAATGTATCACATAATTGAAATACTCTTTATTACCTATAAAATGTCCACGAGGGTAGGTATATGTTTAAGCCTATAATAGGTTAAGTCGCAATGACCGCTTTTTATTCAAATAATTGAATCAAAACACGGGCGGAATGTAATAGTGGTGTTTTTGGTATCATGAAATTAATCCTTACCCATTTAAATGGTTTGATAATTAAGGTTGATTATGTAAATGTAAATTACACTTTAAATTATTCAATTCTTACCATTCGTTTAAAAGTTACGACGGGTATAAAATGCTCTAAATAAGAAAACTGTTGCGGTTAGAGCGAACTGCCCTACGTTGAGTCTATTTATAAGTAATTTTTCACATTACCCTATAAAGAGAGATGAAGTTCGTGGAGTACCTACTAAACCCGCGCGAACGAAGTCGCGGGCGAAGTGCTAGTTCAGTATACAGTCATATGCACAACCAGGCGACTTCCAAGTAGGCATTTGTTCAGAAGTTCAGAAAAGATATTTAGTATAGTGCAGACTGCAGACCGTAACTCACACAAGTAGTGAGTACTTACTTCAAAACTAAATTGAAGGTAACTTGGATTGAATTGAAATTTTTGATTAATTTAAAACTTGGTGTCATAAATCTTGCAATAGTTTTTTTGGTGCAATTGTTACTACGAAACAATGAATGAATGAATAAATTACCAATTTTTCAGAAAGGAATCGAACGAAAATACAGTATTCAAATAAAGATAAACTACAAAAAAAAGAATGGTTAAAAGTACAACGCGCTGGTGTCATTGACAAAGATGCAGGGCAGGTATTGTTACGTCCGGAACTAAATTAAGTAGTTTGCTCGGAAAATCCTCATGCCAAGAGGTCGAGGGTCAGATATAATTGGTGCTAAGCACAGTGACGTTTGCGTGACGCGACATTGTGACGCAGAAAGTTAGTAAAGACGAAGGCGCGATGGTCGCCGCGGCAGCGCGCGCGCATGTCAGTCAGTGTCCGCCGCGCCGGTGGACGCCAACACCTGCGCGTGCATATACATCAACAACGCGAAAGTCGACCTGCTTGCTTTTTATTATTTGTATTCACACGGTGTACATAACAGACACGCTCCTATATAAAGGACAGTATCGTCCTTACGTTGTTCCACGCCCGTTTTACTGAACATCCTTACACGTAAGTGCCATCAATTATAAAATGTGATTTATGAATTATTTCGATTTATAGGTACAAATAATAATAAAAAAGTAATAGTACCTTTTCATTGTAACTCGTGCTCAGAAAGGAAGTAAAGATATTTTTCACTTTTCTCGTTATTTTTCTTTAATTAATGCACGCAATGCCCAGCTAATCTGCCATGTTTTCTAAACCGAACAATGCAGATCAAAATGCAATCGTGAAAATATTTTATTGCTTTTTCAATCTGAATTGTACATGTTTTTCATGCCTAAACATTAAAAATTCCAAAAACAAATCAGAAATAAAGTGATGGGAAATTATTAAGTGATAAGATGGTGACAAAATAAATTACTTTAAATAGTCTCGATGATGACAAGTAAAAAATACACAAACAATGATTTCGCTTAGGTACCGGCAATTTATATCTTATTGCTACTATAGCATCCAGTTTCGCGTAACAATCTTTTGTTTCAGTTAAATCTCAGACTTGATCCAAGATGATGCAATTAATATTAGCTTCCTCGTTTGATGCAAGTGGAGTAATGCATGTATTTGTGTTACACATCTGAATACTGGCCATATTGTTGTAACTTTGACTGCAGCAATGTCTACATTCTACTTAGTAGTGCTCAAGTAATCAGTATTTTAAATTAACGTGTTTTGTGCAAAACGGAGAATAAAGTGTGTTACTCGGCCATACCGTTGAATTACAACATTTGATGTAGTGACCTTTTTTGAAACCAGAAAGCAAATCAATTCGAATTCACCAAAACAGTCGGCAAAGAACCATTTTTTTTCGAAAACATATGATTTAATTAACTTAATTGCATGGCAAAGTGTTAACTGCGGCTGATATTGTTCTGTCATAAGTTACATAAGCGACTGACAAAGATTTCACGAGGTTCCTATCTAATTGATCATCGCTGCATATCGATGAATTTACGCAACGCTGCGTTCGCGACTTCACGCCGCGTCGCTGTCGTCTGCGAGTTCCACATCGCTTCATGGACAATTGCGATACTAACACTGTTCGAATGTCATTATCTTTTGTAATGATAATGACTCATTCCAAATTCTTTTCTTTTTACCATGTACAATACTTGTTTATTGATTTCTCTTATCGCATCACCTAATTTTGATGATGCCGTAAGATTATGTTTCTATTTCTGTCTGATTATAATTTCATCTGATCCAGTTACCTTGATGGCATAATATTTCTAGAAGAATTTTATGTAGGTACATGGATTCGCATTTGATAAATTTGCATTTGTCGTGAAAAAATGATGATGAAAAAATCTGCATTAAGTCAATGTTAACAAATAACATCGAATATTCTAGTTCCCTGCTGATCTTGAGAAGTTCAGCAAGAGTTCAAGGAACAGCTCCCATAAATAACTTAATGATACTGCTGAAGTGCTGACATTTGTGTTCAGGTTAAACAATGTTAAATAAAAAACATTGATGAACTACGTGAGAAGTACTTCAAAACTGAATACGCAATCTTTTTTTATTTCTTTGTTCTTTAATAGGTTTCGTCGCGCTTTATCACTAATTAATTAAAAAATAATAGGATGTGACGATGATGTTTTCGCGAGTAAGGACCTACTTAAATATTATCATTATGTGACCACTAGTAATTAAACAGTAGCTTGCTCAAGCATGTAACTATTCAGTAATTTTATTTTGAAGCCACGTAGATTTCAACATTAAAGTATTATCAAGTTCATGGCTCACTTGATTTAAATACAATAGGGTGAAAAAAAATACGTCCAGTTGTCCGCAAGTCTTCATAGATGATGAATTGAGATGTGGTGATCGTGTCTTCAAGATTGACATCATAATATAGTGTTATTAATTAGTGGTCAAATATTCGAAATATTAGGTGAAGTTCACAGAATTTATTTAACGGGTAAGGATAATCGCGTACTATGTAGCTAGTCCTTTTTAGGATTTTCGCTTGATAAGTGCATACCAATTAATGACTAACCGAGACGCTAAATAACTAGCTATCAAAATAATTATGATACAAATTGTGATAGCATAAAGCAGATAGTCTTTTTGTGTAGGTATATAGTGTATCAATTGCCATCTAAGATAATTAGCTGTCGTTATTGCCTATGTTTCCAATAAGGCAAATCAACTTTAGAAAATATTATTTCAAGGAACATGAGGATTCTTTGTAGCCATTTAACTACGTTTATTGCATTATTGTATACATGCATTTATCCAGTAATTATCATGATTGTTTACTTATTACGGTCAATCATCTTTCCAGGCGTTTCGCGTATTGCTTGTAAAAATATTCATACCGACTACTTTTTTCGACATTGGTCGGCGACGTGGAACTTCTGTTTTTAAATATGGTCAGTAAAATACAAACGTTGCATTAACATTTCTTAATGCAACTAATTTTGCAACTGCAATATTTTTGAAGTGCGACTTAGTATGTGCGATATGTCCATAAATAAATATAACGCAATGTTCTGACGGGATGGTAGTCGAGGTGGTGTGTGGTGCGTACGAGTCTGTGGCAGTGGGTCAGTGGTACCGCAGGGCGCGGGCGCGGGCGTTCTCTGGCGCAACACCCTTACGTAAAACCTGCGGACTACGGACCGCGGCCCGGTGAAAGTTGTGACTGCTTCATAGAACACTCGAGACGAAAACGTTTACGTCCCCCGTACTGTGTGTAAATGGTTTTTCCTTGGACAAGGATAAATAATTAATTTGGTATTTGCTCTTATCGATTACTCATTGGCGTGAATATCAGGAAAATGATAAAATTCCTGCATGATTTAGAATTTACTTAGAAACTGACCAGTGTTCTTAGAAGTAAAACGTGTAGGGTGAACGAACAATCAATACAGGTAGTCGGAAACAGGAAACCCTGGAAACCTGGACAATGGTGTCTCTAGAAAAAAACATGTATTTCTTTTAACAGTTATTAATATTAGGTAAAAAATCATCAGATCATCTGTCCGTGTTGTGTATCTGTGTGTGTGTGTGTGTAAAAGAAAATATATAAATAATAAAAAAATGCTTTAGGATTGATAAAAAACCGGTTACAAAAAAAATACAAAAAAATAAAATTCGCGCGGATGTGGAAAGACACAACAATTAAGCAAATTAGACATGAAATTATTACAATATTTATGAAAGCATGTATAAAATTAAAAACTTAACTTATGTAATCTTTATACTTACTTGCAAATGGGTAATCGGGCTCAAGTGTAGGTGAGTGTAAGTGAATTTTGCCGTGAAGAGCAGGTCAAGGTCGGCTACAATAGGCGCTTGTGCAACCGCTTGCAGCCCGCTCCGAGTCGTGTCATCTCGATCGCTTCAGCCACTACCGGCTCGCAAGCGTAGCGCGACAAAGTACGCATAAAGCGATTTACTTATTTCACGGTCATGATTTATTATGATCATCAACTAACCTTGCCACCTGTCCTACCCGATTATTAAGTATACAACTACATAACGCGAAGTAATTTACGTCTTTTGTAACTAATTTCCCTTGATTGTTTGCTTTAATAGGAAGCTTAACCGACCATGTTGACAAAACTATCGCTTTGATTCATAGTGTTGGTGATTTTGTATCAACAAGATCTAGAGTTCCGATGTTTTAACAAAGGTGAACAATTCACGGAACGTGACGATATTCCAAAAACATGAAGACGTGAGGTTTAGAAACAAAGCTACGTGCCAATATTACTTCCCATCGACCGTCAGCCACTGCTTGACTTGATTAAAATTATATTTAATTAAAGGATCTTGAAATCGATATCGTTGGAGAATTATTGAATGTTTAATGATAAAAATTAAGGTCCGTCTTATCTATGACGAGATTGATATTGAGCAAAATGTCAGATCAGGTGTCAGGTGCGAGTTGACCGACAACGACGTAAACAGGTCTTGTGATCGGAGCAATCGCCCCCCTTCTGCTCGGCTTAGTAGCGAATAGCAATGTATAATGTGATGCAACGGAATAATCAGTCATTCCATATGTGAAATCTCCAGTTTGAATGGCTAGATTGTAAGGACTATGCCGCAATATGTTACTTGACTTTCGCCGTTCCGCTTCCATTACCATATTTTTGGTAATAAATTACCATTTCATTAAAAAAGGATGTTAAGGCTTGACAAAACCAACTATAAAACGTCAAACAGCCAACTTGCTCTTGCGACGATAAAGTGCTTCGATTCTTCTTCTTATCGTGTGGGCAGTAAGGTCTAACGACCCCACACACCCTAGTGTCATTGTTCCTAAACCGCCTCAAGGCCTCCTGACGTGGTCTATTTGATGACCGCCATTTGGCGGCTGGGACCACCGGCTATATGCCTTCCGAAGCACGGAATTATCCTTATATCATATCAGACAATCAGCTGATTCAAGCCTGCAATGTCCTAGCCAAACTGGAAACAACTTTACAAAGTATGCTTCCCGTGGGAATCGAATCCATGACCACCGGGTCACAAGGCAAACGCCTAAACCACTTCGATAAAGTAGATATACATACAGGATGACTGTTCACTTTATTGGAAGTCTTCGAGAAGGCTAAGGAAGGTCCTCGTAATGTTAACTTTCAACTTACTAAGACACAAATTGCAAAAAAAATGCTGTTCAGATTTTTGCTTAGTAAAAATGGTGCAATCATATTCATGAAAAATCTCACCAATTTAGCAATTGTTCAAATTACTAAATTTTTCAGGGGTGCGATTTTTGAGAGGTGGTATTTTCATTCATAAGCATAAAAAAACGGTTTAGGCGCATTAGGGCTAATTCTCATTTTGGCAACCGACTCGCTAATGGACTAAGTACTTCTCATTATGGCCACTTCTCATTTTGGCTACTTCTGATTAGGGCTACTTCTCACTTGGGCTACTTCTCACTCGGGCTACTTGTCACTCGGGCTACTTCTCACTAGGGCTACTTCTCATTAGGGCTATTACTCATTAGGGTACTTCTCAAAATTTGGGAATGTTTATTTCACCACCACCTGTAAAACAGAATTTTTATTCATGTTGGTATAACTCCTATAATATCGGTTGAATGTGTGCACAGGTATTTCAGGTTTAATATAAATACTACAAATACATAAGTCACTGCCACGTGTTACGCTCTGCAAAGCATAAATGGTCAGCAATAGGTAATGGTCCATTACACAAACACTAACGCATCAAGGTCACTCATAAAATACAGTCTTGTAAATAAAGTTATTATTATATTCCACCGTTTAGTAATGTCAGTCAGACATTATAATAAAATAAAATTAAGTATATTAAATCCTTTGGTTCTTATGCTGCAACCAGAGAACCAATTACCCGGTTAAGATAAGAATCTTAAATCTCTTATTGATAACGATACGAAAATTCGGATTACAGTCATCGTATTAAGTTGGAGATTCAACTTTGGCGTAGCTGAATCCTCGTCAATTAATGGAGGTGTTTAATAACTAAAAGCAAAAACATTATGTATCTCATTACTAAATATTAAAAAAAACTGGTCAAGTGCGAGTGTGACTCGTGTGCCGAACCAATTTCATTTTTGTGACATGTTATTTTGACACTAGAGACTTCTTATAGGTTTTCCTATAACCTGTAGGTGACGATCTGCATTTTGATTTTTCAAAATTTTAGGCTCAGTTGTTGCGAAGATAATGGTAATTTTTGGTCTTATTTCTTGAATAACTTCTAAACTATTTCAAAATTATGATAACTGATTTTTTGATACTGGCTGTGATAGCACAGACAGACACCCGAGTGATCCTATAGAGTTTCCGTTTCTTACGTATGTTCGGAACCCTAAAAATATTGTTGTTTAGATACAGTTGTTTAGTCTTCTTTCTGGTATTGTAAAAAAGATTTATTTGATATGCATAAATAGCTGATAACTCCCATGTTTATGAACGCACGAAACTAAAAGTGACTGAAACAAAATATAAAAATATAGAACGGACCAGAATTTTAACAGCTAACTAAATACTTAATAACAGATCTTGAGTAATTTTAGTAAGAAGACAATGCCACTAAGACGCAAACCAGTAAATTTTATAATTTATTCGTAGAAATTACATTAAACTTATTAAGATAATTGCTGAAAAATATTATTCAAATATTTTATTTACTTCATTTTACGCCATCAGCAACTTCAATTAGCTTAAGCTAATGACGTAAATTGACTAGATCTTTAATTATCGGACATTGTACTATTGCTGATTTTGGACAAGGTCTCTTAACCGTGTTTTAATATTACTTTGGCAATGGAATAATGATATAAAATAACGTGTTTACGTCTGGGTTTTTATTTAAATACGATTGTATAGCTGCTATAACCTTCATTCTTTCTAGAAATTGCAATTCCATCTACTTGGCATGCGCAAAACAGAATTCTTTAAGCTCTGCTTCAGAAATGACAAAAACTTTATTTAAATTCCTGTACCTACTTGATAACAACGTATTGTCTGGTAATAACGATTTATTACAAAAGATAATTAATATTTATATACCTACTGCTGTTGTTATATAATATCATGTGTTGATAAAAAGTCTGAATTTAATCTTTATAATTATGTTAATATTTTTTTCCTCTTGTTACAGATTTAATTAGTTGTTAGAGAAACCTTCCCAAAGATGGCAACCATTTATAATTGGTACAGAGACCTTATGGACAATAGAAGTGGTGAGTTTTTATTATTTTTTTAATTGAATGTTCAATGCAAAAAAAAGTGATGCTCCCTAGTTTTTTCGAAAAAAAAAAAAAACTGCTGAATATTTTATTTTCTTTTTTTAATTTATTGTTTTGCATTGTATATTTTAAAACAAACATATGCCCGTACAGTGTGTATATCCCCCCATCAACAATTAACGAATAAATTAATTATCTTGTCGTTTTAGCTTCAGGCTGGTATTGTTTAATTAATCAACTCTTTTATTGTATAATTAACGATTTGGTGTTCTATAAATATTCACAAAGATCGTTTTCAGTTTAACCTTTCGTCAGTATGTATGTAGTTTGTAGACAAACAGTTATTCCAGAATACATTTTATGTTGAAACTATAAGAAGTAAGATTATTTTATGTTTATTTAAGTGGTTTTAACAAATCCCGTGGCCGGGTGTGAAGCGATGCCGACGCGCGCCGATAGTGTTTAGTCGGATCTATGAGTTTGCTCAATACATTACATAAGAACTGCGGAACGATTCACACTCAGGCGCAACCCCACTCTGTCGTTGCGCTTGCGCCTTCTCCGACAGAAGTTATGTCAACTGCGCCGGCGGTCTCGAAATCTATCCGTCTCGGTTACTGGGCTACATACGTAAAATCTGGAAAATACACAGAAACTGATTTTATGAGTTGTTTATTTCTTGTTCCATCTATTGTACGGCCAATATAGAGTAAAATGTCCCTAGCATGGAGACCCCGTTAAATTTTGTTATTTCTTGCTATAGCGGCAATAAATATACACACTGAAAATTTCAACTGCTAAACTCTTACGGTTCTTGAGATACAGCCCAATGACAGACACCGGAGACTTAGTAATAGTGTTCCGTTGGTTACCCTTCGGGTACGAAACCCTAAAAATGTAGAGCCTGTTATAGGTATTAATTTAATCATTTTTGTAGTTCGCAGGAGATTGTAACTATAACACTAACATTTATCTGGAGTTCTGGATAATGGATTTGGTCATTTATATTATCATATCTTTGCAGCAAATACAACACACTCTCTGAAAGGCAAAAAATATGGAAAATAAATGTTATTTAACTGGAAACACGATACGAAACGATTTTAAACAGGCTTATTCAAATAAAATCTTATCATATGAATTGTCTAAATACTGATTTATCCAATTCTTTATTCAGATTTAAGTACTACGAGTATATTCTTGTAAAATGCCACAAAAATGAGATTCGTTCGGAAGCCTTTACGCGCGAGTCTGACTCGCACTTGGCCGTTTTTAAGAAACGGTCGCATTTGCATCTAAGGTTTCCGAGGTTTTTATCGGCCGTTTATCTATCTGATAAATAGCGTGAACGGACAGATAAAAAACGGCCGATAACCTCAGAAACCTGTCATCAGTCGCGCACATAAGTAGAAATGGCCCTCAGTAAACTAATCATATTATGGCTAGATTTTTTATCCATAAGCCTGATTTATGACTTCGTACCCAACCTATTAGCATGACTAATATTGAAGTAAAGATATTATCAAATTACATATCGAATGATAGATCTTTTATAATCCTAATAATACATTATTATGACTAATTTAATCACTCGATCTTTCATTGACACTGCAATAGATACTGGCACAGAATTCCTGCACTATTTCGGCAGTAACAATTTTTTGCACATTATTGCAGCTAGAGGTACACTACTTAAAAAACTACATATATTTTATGTTAAGTACCTATATCGTAAAATCAGTGCAGCTTGAAAAACTTCAAGATTGAAATATACAAGGAAAATTTTACCGTATTGTAATATTTAAATGGTTTATAAGCAAAGTCCATGTTTTCTTGAGCAAATGTGTGGATGTTATATTACTTTATTGACACTCTATTTTGCATGCATAAGTTACTGGCTGTACTGAGAATCATGTTTTTTAACTCATGATATTTTCCCAAGTAGCAACATTTTCAATTTAAAATATGACTTATTCAAACGGTTTAGGATAGAATACCCTATCACTTATACCTTTCTAACTAAATGTGTGGACTAGGTATGTAGGTACTGCACTTATAGCAAGCTAATAAGATGAAGATTTCTTTCGAAGCAATTACCTCTCGTGCAAACACAATCGCGTGCTTACTTGCAAGACGGAGAAACAACTGGATGAAGTATTTAATAAAAACTGTTAATAAAATCGAGTAAACCAAAACACGATCGAAAAAAAAAGTTCTATCTGAAGTTATTACTAACTGTAAAATTTACAGTCAGTAATTACTTCAGTAATGGTATTAATTTAAAGTGTAAATAAGATCGAATGTGATAAAAAGATGACCGAACTTAGTCATAATGAGTCCAGCCCAATGTTAATCTTACATCTACCGGCTTACTTTTATCTTTTAATCATGTTGTTAATTTTTATCAACTTCTAGATCCCCGTGTAAAGGACTGGCCGATGATGTCATCGCCATGGCCCACGCTGGCGGCGTGTGTGTGCTACGCGTACTGCTCGCGGGTGCTGGGCCCTCGCTTCATGGCGAATCGCAAGCCCTTCGAGCTACGCAGCACGTTAGTCATCTACAACCTTGCACAAACAATATTCAGCGCCTGGATATTCTATGAGGTAGGTCTATGCTACTCTGAGGGGTAAACAGCCTCGTGCTGGGGTGAAACACGCACGATAGGCCACTCAACCTACAAACATCTTGATATTAGTAACTGGCTATAACTTTGTCACGCAAACCAGGTGTTTATATTTATTCAATTATTGAGATCGTCATCAACAGATACGAGCACATTTCGATTCAGGTTAACCGAATCAAGCTATTTATAGACGTTAAAAAGTCTTTAAATAATTGGAATTTCTAAATTCGTTGGGCTCATCGACCTTTGAACCTTTGATACGTTTTAGTTTTGTTACACAAATAAATAAAATTCGTTCTTAATTTAGAATCACAGTGGAAAAACTCCTTGGTAAAAACCCTTGGTTCGTTTGTTAAAAAATGTTTTATTTTATTTTCACAGTACTTGATGAGCGGCTGGTGGGGTCAATATAACTTTACGTGCCAGCTCGTCGACTATTCACGGAGTCCGATGGCAATGAGGGTAAGATTCAAACTGTTTTTGTTTTATTGTGTACCTAATTTAAATAACATCCAAAACAAAATAAGTTTGAGTATGCGACGTATAAAAAAATCCTGACACTGGGAACTCAAAAGGGGAAATACTCATCTGTGTATCTCATTTCCCTAAATCTACATGGTCTATGTTTGCGATACACTGTGGCCCTGACCGACGACATTTGAACAACCGGCGAAACTAAATACTTAGTAAAACAACCACAGCAATGTTAACGGCTAGAAGTTTGCTTAGTCTTGGAAACTATGTGTTAAATATTTATTAAATCAAATTTAGCTTAACTTATTATGTAGTAGTTACTTTAAGATGTAGCTTACAGTAACATATAATAATACAGCTATAGTACATACATAATTTGGCTTGGCTTGGTGTAATCTAGAAGTATCTAACTTAGATTACACGTGTTAATAAAACAATGGTCTGGAACTAATTTTATTAACGTAAATTATACCTAAAAGATTTTTTATAATTGTAATATAATTATAATAATTATGTAATATGCCTAATTTCCATTCAAAACACTGAAAATATATTCTCACAGTATATTTTATTTTTGCTTGCCTTTGTATGGAGTAGTTATGTTGCCAAAATTAAAATTTACTGCTGTAATGGACAAAAGAACAATCGAGGTTAAAATACTTCCGTCTTAGACCTGCTAATTAATTAGAAATATAGCGAACACACAAACAATAATATAGTGTCAACAATAGTTTTACGAGAATGCCGCTAATGGCGCAAGAAGGACGCCTTCATTAGCGATTCCCTAGGACTGCTGCTTATTTAACCTTTAAAAACGTGTAAAAAAGTACAATATTATGAGTTTATGAATGTTTAAACAGGTACTTAGGTAAACGATGTGTAGGTATCGGTGACTGTGTGATTAACCTTACCCACGCAAACGTACGCACATGAAATAACTTACTCTAATTACATTGTAAATCGCTGGTTCTGTAAACGTAGGAGCATACATAATGTCTCTCATTTTATTTATTTTTGGTCTAAGGAAACAGGTTAGGAATTAAAAACCGATTAATTAATGTTATGTACAAGTAAATGTGGTTTGCGGTCTTGTATTACCATATTAAGAGGCAGTATTCACCTTTTACGCCCTAACCAACACAAACAAATCCTAAAATAGTAGATCATACAAAAGGTACGGCAACCCACTGGATCTACGGCATTTATTTTTAGAAGCTTTTAATTAAATTTATTTATTATCGCTTTATGCCCGAATACACAGAAGCTTAACATCTTATATGCAATCAATGTGAGTCAAAAACAGACCTTCATTGAATTAATGCAATGTCACTGCCTCAAAAAGTATTTTGAATAAACTTTATCGTTATTTTCATTGTCACAAAAAAAAAAAAACATTCAAATCCAAAAATGCGATCAGGTGCGACATGTTCTTGAAAGATAAAATATGTTTAACGATTTGACATTGGACAACCTGGTTTCAGAAAGCCTAATCAAAATTCAGTAAACTTGTCAAGGCCACAATAACGACGAACATCAAACTTGACATTTGCCTTGCCGACGCGACGGATGTAACTGAGAATCTGTGCTGAACGCACTACATGGTTTCTTAACAATACTCCCTAATTGATTACTTCAATGTTCTAACCTAACCAATATTTCTGGCTCAGATGGCGAACACATGCTGGTGGTACTACTTCAGCAAATTCACGGAGTTCATGGACACGCTTTTCTTCGTGCTGCGCAAGAAAAACGAGCACGTGTCCACACTGCATGTGATACACCACGGCATCATGCCCATGTCGGTGTGGTTCGGACTCAAGTTTGCGCCAGGTCAGTACCAAATCTGCCTAGCCTTGTCCCAACTATGTTGGGGTCAGCAGCCAGTCTTTCCACGAAGCACTGATCTACACGGAGCGACTCGACTGCTTACCGAGCCTCCACAGACCATAACGTTGTAACACGATATCTACTTCTTCACAGACGATGACGGTTGATAGATTTTCAGGCTTCTAGTAAGAAGCTTGAAAACGGGCCTGGAAACGGGTCGTTACGGGTACTAACCCGTAACGACTACGCGACTGTCAAATATGTTCAAATGACATAATGAAAGGCACATAATGAATGGTCAAATATCCTCCGTTCTACCAGACAAGCTTTGAAAAAGCACCTTATAGTCTAACCAAATCCGGTAATTATGAAAAATGGGCATGTAGACCTTCACGCCCAGTTAACGAAAGCAGAAAGTAAAAAATTCAAGGTCCTAGTTTCTAGAATCGTAAAGAAAGACTAAATATTACGATGTAGAAGTGTTTCAGGGGCACGGAGAGGTCGTCTTTTAAAGAACAATGACCCTTTCGCTGTCCAAGTCGCCGAGAAATTGATCGGTCTGCATGTTAATAATTTTAGTTTCGAGCAAAATAATTATCATGAAGGGCCTTGGCTCAAGCCATGATTAATAACACAGGGCAGATAATAATTTAATTCTGTACGTACACTCCATACAAAAAATACCGTCCAGGTGCGGGACGGACTTGCGCGCAAAGGTTTTTTTTGAGCGAGTCATATTTATTTACTTGTTATTTTAATACGACTTCATAGGTTTTCCTATAAATAACTTTTTTTTTGTATTTTCCTTAAAAGTCACCCCATATTCCAAATAATTATATGTATTGACTTTCCGCCTCCATGTGTAGGTCGCAACAGGTCATAATTATGTGGTTTCATTTTTCATTTGGACGTATGGAATCCCAATAAAAAACAAAGTTTTGAAAATAAAAACTAAGCATATAAGGAAAAGTATTATCGTAATCCTTAAAGGCCGCTGGTGTTCATTATATTTCACGTCCCTTGTTACCATGACCAAAAATTTTAATTTTATAATTGGGTGGGATCGAGAAACAAAATTAATTAATGTTAAACGTAGCCGCCCGTTCTGAAAGGTCAGAACTAGAAATAAATGAAGTAATTTAATTTCCCAACACTTTATAAATCAAACGGAAACAAAAGATTGATTATAACAATGTAATACACAGTAATACCCCATGAACACTAAAAATAAAGTATCAGAACCACGGACTCGAATTCTTGTACAACGTCTTACTGCTGGGTTGGCTGACCATAATATAAACAACCCAACGAATTATGTGTCACGTAATTTGACAATAAATCAAACTTACCTAAGCTTAGGATTTAAGATTTTTAGATGATTACTTGATCAGATACGCCTTAAAAGGTTTACAACATAAGTTATTTTTAATTTGACTAATTTTAAACAATGATTTTAAAATTAGCAGAATTAGCTCTCAGCAAGAATTAGCCTCCTTTTCCCTAGACTTTTGACAGATTTCAATTGAGATGCGAATGTGAACGTTGCTATAAAATAGAGGAATTGGCACTCTTATCAAGTGATTACAACAAGTTTGAAACTTATAAAATAGGGTAATAATTAGTCCGTCTGATAGATTTTCAAAAAATATTGAACATGTATTTTTTCTTTTTTCACGTAAACAAAAAATTAAAAGGCATGATGCGTGTATGATTTTTTTTTAGTAAAATACCCTATTGCTTTGCGGTTATGAAGGATTCATGCCATCATTATTCCAGCCCACAGAATGGATAAAGCTATCTGTCATGTATAGTTTTGACTCTCCTTCGCACTGTAACCTGATGGCGTTAAAACGTCAAATTACGGCACCAGCTATAGCCGCCGCCGTTTATAAACGATATTATTAAAACAATATGGTAGCCTAGTTGTCAAAAAGATACGAAATAAAATGGGGTCAGTGCGTGGTGAGCACACATTATTGTTTACAACATGCATTCCGGACACGCACTCGCGGTGCCTGAGCTAGAAGTTATAACACATGGTATATAAATGCGCGGCGGGGGTTACTATCTACTACTATTTATAATTTAATAAAGTGGTGGAGGTGACCAGAGCTTTGTTTTGATTCTAATCGTATGAGTAAAATTAATAGTGAGTAATGTAAGAGCGTCGGGACATACAAGACATTCTCCCTGGTTAAGAAGAATTAAAAAATAATAATAACTGCATTACCCTCATTCAATATTACCAACGTAGTCTGAACTTGAAAACTGCGACCGACCTAAACTTATGTGCAAGTTCTATTTTATATTTTAAGAACTTTAAAAGGACGAAGAATTAAATAATGTCTTAAAAAACCATTCGTGTTCGCACTATGAGCTAAATACAACTATTTTCTTTATGTCCCTCGACAATCATTGCTTTCCCGAATACAAACTAATTATATCCCATTGTTGAAAAAAATACATAAAGTTAAAACAGTATTAAAACCCTATATACTTCTAAGTTGATAAGGATCGTCCTGTCTGCACAAATTGCAAAGGGCAACTGATAGAAATCCGACGATTGACAAAATACGAAGTTTTCCGAGAAACATAAGAAAATAGTTGTACTGTACACGATGTTGTCTCAATCACTGCCAGAGGTCATTCGTTCAAAATGTATGTAGAACTATTGAATAGTATTATCATAAATACTGCCTTAACCACATGTTCGAAGGTTCGTAAACTAACAAATAATGTAAATAGGAAATGTTGACCTTGTTAGCATCAATAAACTAGTAAATGTAAGGTACACTTCCTGGTTTATCTTCCTCGCTTTATTGCCAAGGTCCGGTTACCAACGCCAAAAACGGAATACAGCGTCAAGCATAATTTACTGAAAAACAACACATTTTTTTGCTAACCTAATGAGACGTAAAACAATGAATTTAAAAAAAACAAGTGAGCACGGTAATTTGTTTTTTTACAAAAAATAAAACACGGCTGATCGTACCTAAAGTGTATTTTAATTTATGTAACAGCCTCAAGTCTCAACTAGTTAGCCTCGACATTACCTAATTAAATGGTTATCTTTTTGGAGTTCGGCGCCTTTTGCGAATGGCAATAGTTCATTGTGCAATTCACTTCCGAATCCGACAGTTACGTGTTTTTATTTGGATGCCGTTAAAGAACGGCTGTGGAACTCCTAAATAGACTGATGAGTCCATCAAAACATTCGTATTTCAAATTCACGCAATACCTTCCATTTTTGATATAATACTTGGCTTGCCAAAATCGATGATTTTGCGTAACTGAGGATTTTGGATATCCAAGGATGACGCCCAAACTAGGAATTTTAAAAACTAGGTGTATCTAGCGCCAATAATTATGTAATCTTGCTAACTTTTTAGGTAGAGGACATTTAAACAGAGTATATTTCATCATCATCGTCCACAGCCTACAGCCTTTTATCGTAAGTCTTACCTACTGGAACGTAAGTGGTACTTTCAATTAACATTAGTGTTCGATGTTGCATAAATAATTACGGTGGGTTCACTTTTGGCTTAGTTCACAATATTATTTTATTTTCATTGAATGATTTCATTGAAAAACATACAATGAACTCTAGCTATGATAATAAGTTGGTGTTATTGTGATGAGCGGAAAACATTCGTAAAAAGTTAAAAGGGGTGAAGCGATAATTTATTTGTCAAATAATATTGCTTTATACACACTTTAATACTGACGTTATTCAGATCCGTGTCTCGTTTATTTAACTAATTGTCTATACTCTATTAGATCACGTACGAATGTGAATATGACGTATCGGTGCTAAGTGAACATGACAATTTTTAGTGTTTATACAGTGCTGTCGTCGTGTGAATTGCGTCTTTTCATATATTTGAAGTGTTACGTAGGTACTGTCACTTCAATCACCACAGAATTTTGAAGATAGAAGGCAAAATAATGGGAAAAATAAATAATTTGAGAGATGAGAGATCCTTTATTTCAATTTTGGTGTGTCCATGTTTACTGCTGCTTAATCGAAACTTATAAACATGTTCCCAGGAGTAATCATTCACTTTTAACTTATGGGAAATAATTTACCTTAAATCAATTAAATTCGTGTAATGATCAGATAAATTCATAAAATCAAATTAATTTATCGATAGTAAATTTTTGAGGTTAACCACAGACCGTAAAAGGAAAAACTAGGAAATTCACTGTCATCCTTATCGCCCTATAGGTACAGTAGTATGATTGATTGACCTACACTGTCGAAATGTGTGATCAATAAATATCGAGAATCCATTTCGAAAATCGCTATTGCTAATTAAAATGGCACTTTGAGTCTAAGGATTATCAAAACTTATTAAAATTGAACTACATATACTAAACTATCGGCAACGTGCACGACGTTGACTATGCCATCTAGCTTTGCAAATTCGAAACTTCCACCGTTTAAATACTCGACATTGGCGCTACTGTGCTTCCTATACCGAGCAAGTAGGAAATGTAGATGTGTGTCTATGCACAGAAGCGTCAATGTCAGGTATTTATATGGTAAAACGCTAGATGGCAGTCTACGGCGTGCACTTTGTCTATTAAATCGCTAACGCATTCGGTTCAAGGTTGATTGTGAAAATTTGACAGTGACGTATAGCGTGATTTGCTTTCTGATTCTGCTAAAGTGGCCATAAAAATCCCCCAGAAAAAAATAAACGAATGATTGTATGATTGTACTTAATTTATTATTTTGTTTGTCAACAGGTGGTCACAGCACATTCTTCGCCCTGCTCAATACCTTCGTCCATATCGTGATGTACTTCTACTACATGGTGTCTGCGATGGGCCCCAAGTACCAGAAGTTCATCTGGTGGAAGAAGTACCTCACCGCCTTCCAGATGGTAAGTACTAAATATACTGATACAACTTATACCTAATAGTTACGTTGAGGGATTCAAGTCAGTTGAATAGTTTCTCGAGGGAATGAAGCTCAGTTTATGAGCGTCGCCACTGCTGATACTGGCTTACAGTAGTTGTAGCAGATGGCAGCGGGATTTTTCAAAAAATAAATACGTTACGTAAATAATTTGTATTCATATTATTCATACCTAAGGAATAATACATCAGATGCCAACTCGTATTCAGGTAATAAGGCAGATAGGTATTTTAAAAAAACAATGTAATTGTTACGAACAGGTTTTATGAGGTACTATGCCATTATAAGCTGTGTATATGTAACTTTTTTAACCGACTAAAAACGGAAAAGGTTCTCAAGTCGGCGCTTATACAGGGATAAGTTTTTTAAGTGTGCCTTCAGGGCCAAATCCGGAACTATAAGGAATATCGAAAAACACTAACAAGAGTCTCGAGCCCGATTTTGATGAAAATCGTTGTTCCTACCCAGGAATCGAACCAGTAGATTTTGAAATAAAAAAACGCGCCCTGTATTTATTACACTACCCGAAAGTGTAGCTAATAAGTATCAAGTTCTGGGAAGCAATAACATATTATGGCAAACTAAAAGAAAGCTCTCATTTTTAACAAATTAGTTTTAAAAATTTCTGACTAAAGCTATACCTATCAAAACCGTAATTGATATTTTTTTATAAATCCAATGATGCTGTTGTAGATTCATGGGCCCGATGTCGTCGAAAACTAAAACTACATAATTGATTGTCAAAAGTAAATTGGGTCGATATCTTCTTCTTTGAAAATTTAAAAAGGGTTTTTTTAAAAAAGGAGCTCTTTCCTTTAGTTTGCCATGTATTATTACTTCCCAGAATTTGATCCTTATTAGCTACACTTTCGGATGGTGCGTTTTTATTTTCAAAATCGGGTTCGAGACTCCTTTCAGTGTTTTTCGATATTCCTTATAGTTTCGGATTTGGCTCTGACGGCACAGTTAAACACATCACTCTGTATATATTTTTTTAATTAAGTTTAACGACATAACTAAATTATGTAGTAAATCCCACATGATAGCCATGCCGAATAATATAATTTTATGTTTTCATAGTTATTATGTAAATTATAATTAAATCACAAAGCTGTTTTTGCGGGCTTAAAATTTGTTTACAAAAATCGTGTACCTAGTGAAAAACTACTGCTAACTTTTTTATTCAATTAAAATTAATGTTTTTGAGATTGAAAAAAATAGTTCCGGGTAAGTCTCAAATAGCTTTGCTATTATTAGACTTATCGAAAAAAAGCTTCTATCAAAACGCAAATCTAAATATAAACTCGCAAAAAAGCATCTGTTTTGTTATATTCTGTTGGTGATCGTTTCGACATTATCGTAGTAATTTGTAACTATAAATATTGCTTAAGTTGTTATGGTATTTCACAAACATGAGTCAACAATTGCAATTAGAACCGTATGTCAATGAAATAAAAGCCACTGGGTTTGGTCTCGTTTTGCAACGATTTGTATTAAAAAATAAAACATTAATTACACGAAACTTGCAAAAATGCGTTACCATAATAAGGCTTTACAATTTCGTTTAAAGCGCGTTAGGGCGCGTTATCTAACCGTCGTCGGCGCGTTTAAAAAACATCATGTTTCCACCTGCAAGTAACTTCCATCCAAGTTGAATTACATTCCAAGGCACGATCAAGCGATTGCCCGGAAATGTATTGCAAGTTGCAGGTAAAAACGTGGCCTAACAGTAGTCGGATAGCAAACACCGACCTCATACAGGTTTAAATATCATTTACAATAACTAAAACGAATGTATTCTCCCAGGTCCAGTTCGTGCTGATCTTCAGCCACCAGCTGCAAGTGCTGTTCCGGCCGTCGTGCCAGTACCCGCGCGTCTTCGTCTACTGGATCGCCATGCACGGCTTCCTCTTCCTCTTCTTGTTCAGCGACTTCTACAAGGCGCGCTACTCCAAGTCCGAGAGGAAAGCCAGGACCAATGGACTCTGCATGGTAAACACGCATTTTGATTCATTTTGAACCGTTAAAACAAAATTGTTGGTTTTCTCTAATATCAAAAATCCACGGAATATATTTATCAGCTTATACAAGGAAAGACAGGACCAATGGACTTTGCATGGTATACCTGCAATATGATTAATTTTCAACTTTTAAAACAAAAGTTTTGGATATAGGTATAGTCAGGGAATATGTTTCCTTATGAATATCCTCATTTTGAACCGTTTTGGATGTATAGAAAATGTTTATCACCTTAGGGTTGAATGTTCTCTAACTAGGCAAAGTGACATTGTACAAGCGACAATGATCCAAGACAAGTCAAAATGTTCGGGGCATTGACCATGTGACATTTCGTTAGCGCAGTTCTATTTGTCTATGAGTCGGTTTTAAGTTAGGGTCCAATTTATATTTTTTTTTAGTAGACACATTTCATCGCAATATTTTTATACTGGACAACAATGCACCACACTTTGAATTTATTAGATTCATGAATTATTGCAATTTATCAATCTGCCTTGCTTTTTGACAATTATGGGGTCAGCTCCAAGTGAAAACAGGTGTAGCTGTGTACCAGTATTCGATTGGGCAACTAATACATGTTAATATCAGTTTTATCACAAGTCGATGTTACCAGGAAAGTCAAATAGCGCATTACGCGGTAATGCCGCGTACGCTTCCGTATCTAGCTGGAGAAGTACGTGCTTACGTATGAAATTTTAACTTTTCAAGATTGTGTTAACCTCGAGCATGTTCGAAAACGTTAAAACAACAATCAACATGTGAGTTCCTGGTTTCGATTGAATATCCAATCACTAACGATAAGCCGTTTACTTGACCATGAATGAAATAGCTATTTTTATAGGCTGAGAGAGGCTTAAAAATGTTGTTAGTATACATTTATTTGATTGATAGATGCAGAACTTGCGACTGGATCTGAACATAAATAAGGTATCATAAGACAAGTTTGAACCATAACTTAATGTTATCTTAGGACTATATGCAGAGTCTCAAGCATAATAAAATTCCGCATAACGAGACCGCTGTAAAGACAGCCTTAGCGTTAATACGATGGGTTCCTATTACCAAACGATATTTTTTGTGGTAGATGTCAACAGTGTTTTTGTAGACACCTCAACATAAAAAAACCGACACGCGTAAGAGGGTGCAATTACCGCATCAGGATTATTTGTCTAGCACTTCAGGGCGCCGCGTGATCTCAGCAACCTTGTCCAGCGCGTGTTGACTCGGACTCCGAGCCGTGTGCTCGAGGACGTCGTATTGACGTATGATAATGTCCACAGACCGTCATGGACGACAGCAGCAGTTCGCTGAGCGACAAGCTCGGCTACAAGCAGGCGGCGGAGGCGCAGGTGCCGAGCTCGTACGCGTCGTCCGGCGCCGACGCCTTCGTGCGGCGCCGCCCCGTGTCGTAGTGCGGCGTGACGTCACGCTCAGCACAGACTGTGTCGACGTGAGTGCAAAGTGACCGCGGTCGAATAATGTTTCAGACTATATTTCTACAAAGAATTTAGATATAAACATTATTACTTCTATAAAGTTTGTTGATGCACAAAGTCACTTTTTTGGATCTTGCTTAGATTGTCTAACTGCCTTGTAATTTTTTTAAGTACAAAGTATGGTTATTGAAAGTTTCTATGAACTGTTAAAATCAAAGTCTACATTGATGTGAAGTCTAGTCGCGTTTTGGCGATATATTGTTTTTGAAAGCAAGGATCTGTATTTCAATCAATAAATTATGACAACAATTGTTCAGCTTATTTTTGTCACAATAGATATTGGTATATTCTCGATAGGCGAAAGTGAGATGGGCATTTTGTATTATGTATATATTTTTATTATTTTAAAATTAAACTTAGTTATAGATGGTATCATGTGTAACGAGGTGTATTAAAGGTTAACGGATTTTTGTAAATATATTTTTATTATTAGATGCTAAATAAAATAATAAATAATTATGTTACCATACATTTGTTAGATATCCAGTGTAGTTTTACTAACAGCAGTTCATTTCTCCCTTCTATGCCCTGTGCTCAAGTACCTCATACTTCCGCATTAAACCTTTTATACATAATATTATATTGGTTTTATGTTTTTGATTAATGATATATTTGTTAACAAATTAGTTAACTGCAAATGCACAACGCATTTTATGAGTATTTTTGTTTTTTATAAAATTGTTCTGTAACGGTGTTAGGCTGTGCACGCTGCAGTCTAATTACAGTAGAATTTACCGCAGCAAGGAAATAAGCGTTTTCGTCGTGTTAGATATTAAAGTACTCTGTGTGTAAATGTTCAAGGTTTGAGAAGTAGACTTCCAGTGTAGCTAATTAAGTAAATAGCGAATGTGCACAGTCTGGCACCGGCCGAGTCATCACGATAATATTTAAGTATTATTTTGTATCATGTTCTGGTATTACGATGCTTTAAGTGTTGTGCAATGTGGAGTGCCGGTTGCTTCGATCGCAGGCGCGAGTCCGACACAACAGTCCTGCTCAAGTAATTGCTGCGAATACACTCTTTTGCAAGTTTATTTATTACTTTAATAAAGGATTTTACAATTGACATTGTTTTTTATTTCCTTGTGTTGCAAAATTCAACCATTTTTAACAGACTTCCAAAAAAGGAGGAGGTTCTCAATTCGGTTGTATTTTTTTATGTTTGTTACCTCATGACTCGTCATTTATGAACCGATTTGAATATTTCTTGTTTTATGTGAAAGGATATACTACTCGATTGGTCCCTATTATATTCCATTTAAATCGGTTTAGTAATTTGGCTTTTAAATCGAAATAGCTGGAATTCGTTTCCTTAGATGACTTGTTTGGTTTGTCATCCAAGTACACGAAATTGTGTATTTTGCTTTCATGCGACTTTTCAGTGGTGTTGTTAAGTGCTAGTTTTAGTAAAAAATATAAAACTTTTTTCCAAAAAATTACGACCGACTTCCAAATAAGTAAAACACTCAATGTATAAAATAACTTTTATTTCGGAAATCGGTATAAAAATACGAAGAAACAACCAAAAATATCGACTTCCGAAATTAAAGTTATTTAATTTATTTGGAAGTCGGTTGCATTTTTTGTAAAAAAGTTTTATTGTGAGATAAAGACTTGAGTACGATCCAACTACCCATCATGCGGCCCAGTCTACGGGGACGGATGGACAGCTTTGTATGTATATACGTCATAATAACGAGACGTTTGTATCAGGCGTTACTCATTAACATAAGCAAATTATCAAATCAACTAAGGTCAACCCGATGTCTGCTAAGAAATTATCGACGTATGAATGTACCACAAACCCAGTAATTCTATGGACTGTGGAATATTCATATGAAGGACTGAATTAAATCTATTGTTACAATCTTAACAAAAGTTGACTCATGGAAGTACGTTTATTTTATATAAGGGACCACTTTATAGCTTGGATGTGCGCTTAGATTGCAGTTAGTCACAGAAACTACAGTGCAACAACCTGGTTGAGTGATAATGTCAAGTCGTTAGAGATATGCAAAATTACCCCTTGAACGAAGTTGAACGTCAAACAAACAGTGGAAACCTAATTTGTGAATAAGCGACAGATAATGGGATAACGCAGTTGGCTTGACGGACCAGTCCACTTATGCATATAATCAAATACCTATAATGCAACAATAGATTGATCGTCAATAAGGATAGAATTGTAGCTCTACACATCCTCTTTCTGGGAAATACGTCGTTTGAATTCCGAGAACAGTTACTAAGAAAGACTGCTAACTGTAATTAATCTTTACTAATATTAAAAATGCGAAAGTAACTCTGTATGTCTGTCTGTCGCACCTTCACGCCAACAAAACTACTGAACCAATGTAAATGAAGTTTGGTACACAGATAGTCTAGAGCAGGGATGGCCAACCGGTTGAGATTGCGATCGATTGGTTGATCGCAGCTATTAGTCCAGTCGATCGCGGCAAGGCAAAAAATGTAAATAGGTAAGTACGAATAACAGACGGCGCAACTATGTAAAAACTAAAAAGGTTAGTGTTAATAAAATGAAAAATCCTAATAGGTACATAAAATTCTATGTATTAGGTATTCGAATATTATGTATTAGGATTTGTGTCGTCTCTGCGGATATTACTGGTCGTAGAAAGCTGAAAATCGGCATGTAGGTTTCTTGGGGAGTGTGGAGGAGCACTAAGGAAGGATTTCCCGAAATTCCCACGGAAACGGGAAAAACGTGTAAGAGCGTATGAAGGCGCGGGCAAAAGCTAGTACTACAAATTGTATACCTACTGAGCATTACCTACTGTTACATAAGTAATTTTAAGAAGTAGGTACCTATAAAATTAGTAGATCGCACAGGGTTTCTTCAGCAAAAAGTCGATCTTGGGTCTAATCAAGTTGGCCACCCCTAGTCTACAGCCTGAGAAAGGACATAGGCTACTTTTAATCCTGGTAGTATGCGGCAGAAGCTATTGTCTGATAAACGTTACTGATGCAGGCAGCTATTAGTTGGAATCGAATGTAGCTCATAATTTAGTAGGTATCTACCTATTTAACAATTTTATTGCAAATTTTTAATCAGTGATGTCTGGCAACTGGGTTTACCGCGTACCCCAGTTGTAAATGCCCCTTGTTGCCTATTTGTCCTACCTCTATTCTGTGCCCTTAAAGCATATAGTCACGTAAAAGAACCGAATCCATTCAACAGTCTGCAAAAAAATTGCTAAAGGCACCTAACTATAAAGAACCTGTCTGCATATCACCTGATATGCACTCAGATTCTTTATAGCACAGGTACCTACAGAGAGAAATGTCCATCTGTACCTTCCTACAAGCAACCAACGATATCCTTCTCCCGTAAAGTAATATCAAACTGATCCCTAACGGAGGAAACGGGTTGTCATTAGTTGAAACTAAAAACGTGTTTGGTAAGGTGGTCGTACCTGTTCTGATATTCCTAAACAGGCTTCGTCAGATACCTGGCCGATGACTGCAAAGGGCTAACAAAAATATAACGACTTTAACTTTATGTGCCTACCTTGTTTGACGTGCAACGAGCAAATCTTATATTATTTTATGTAATTTAAAGGCAGGCTGGTGAAGGCGTGGTGCTAAATTAGGTAGGGCCTTATGTTGGGTAGGTACACCAGTTACTAAGGTAGCACGTACTTAGATACTTAAGTGATCTCCGCGCTACCTATGGACGATTACGATTTTGAAACGTTGCAGATGCGTAGCTATTCTAGCTATTCAAAACACAAACCTACGATATCTCATTTACCTACTTCTTATTTTACCGGCACACAAACTCCTAAAACCGAAACACAGCAACACTGCTTGGCGGCAAAAAATTAAAAAGCTCTGAGAGCTAAGGCGCGTCTATGGCTGAGTAACCCACTCAACTATTGGGTTACTTTAGATTATAGCAGTCATTTATCTGACTGATTGATTCAAATAGCACTCTAAAGTAGATAGGTTTGTAGGTACTACCTACCTAAGACTAGATGTTTTCAGCACAAATTCCATCACCTGCTTGTCGTTAAGCACCCATAATGATGGCGTCCAAGGACGTTTGTAGGTAAATGGCTATGTTTCTGTTATTCTGTATCTGTGTTGCCCAATGGAGTAATCATTTACAAATAATATTATTATGCTTATTTTAGAGGACCCTAGTATTTTGCAAATAGTAACATTACGCCATAAGATAATTAGTGACTAGGTAGGTATTACTGGGCTAGATTCCTTCGCTCTATTTAACCGTAAAGGTTTGTTACCCTATTACCTAAATTTGTTCGATTGTGATGAACATCTAGGTACCTATTACAGACACAAGATGTTAAGGAGATAGGGTGATTTATAAGATAACTAGCTGACCCGTGCGTGCTCACTTCGTTTGGCGGTATTTATGACACACAAATAACGTGGCTTTCTATTTGTATAAAAAATCGGTTCTATAGATCCAGAGATTACCCCCTACTACCTCAGAAACTCACAAAGTTTACCTCTTTATAGTATTAGTACAGATTAGGGCTGCCATCCGTCTGAGTTTCCCCGGATTTGTAGGTACTAGTTTGTAGGGCGTCCGGAGAGCGTCCGGGTATCGAAAAAGGGTACGGGTGAAACCCGAGCACTTTTTTGTGTCCAGGGAAGCTCGATTCATTGAAAGGTTAAAGGGAAAATATATATTTAAACGAATCTTAGTCAAAAAATCATTAGTAATTTTAAGTTGCGGCTTGACAATTTATACTTTAGAAAATTATAGCGCGCGTAGCAACCATTAAAAATTACTAATATAAAAACAGAATGACACTGCCCAACTCTTTTTTTTTAATGATGGGAAATCATCATATGACTTCTCCTGCTTTGAGTAAAGCAGAAGAGAGTGTCCGACTCTTACTGACTAAAACCCATCCGTGTTCCTCCTAGTGCCATTTGCGTTCCAGGGTAGGGTGCCTCTTTCGAACGTAGTCCGCAGCCCCAGCAGGCACTGGCCCTAGCGGGCCCCTTCTTTTGTGCTGACAGCTCTTTGAGGCGCGCGTCGACCCGGGCCTGGTTCTGATCAGACGGCAAGTCACCCAAAACACGCGGTCCGCAGGCCCGCGCCTACAGTGGCCGAGAATCGCCCTGCGACTAGTGACGCCCGAGGTTGAAGTTTCCCTCTCTCTCACACATTCGGCTTCCTCCTTTGCTAGCATTACTGCTTCGCAGAAGGAGGTGACCGCTTCCCATGTCTCCTAACTCCGGACCATGGCCTGAACCAGGGCCGGACACGAGAGATCGCCGCCGCCGATCGCCTCGACGAGGACACGACGGTGCTCCGCCCAAGCAGGGCAGACCTCCACACTGCCCAACCCTGGAATCGAATCCAGGAGATCAAGCTCAGTAGCCGTGGTTTGTGATAACAAGACCAACGAGACAGCCATAAGCAAGAGACCTATTGTGAATGTCGTAAAACCGTAAGCAGATGATTGATTTCTGGGATCGGGTCCTGTAGGAGTAATCAAGTAATTAACAGGGGCATACTTCGGGAATCTGTATGCAAATTATGATTTTTAATTTATGTAAGTACCTACCTGTACCTATGTATTGGGTACCTACTTTTTTTTCGTGTAAATAACGTAATTTACCTCGTACGCCCCTTTGTTATCTGGCGCCCTTAGGCACGTGCCTACTTTGCCTTAAGGATAATCCGCCCCTGTCTCTAGCACAATTCTATAGCACAACAGCCTATAGGTTAGGTTACCTACCTAGATACTTTTATGTTCTCCAATCCTATTTCGGTACTTTAATCCTGTCTTGGTTTGTATGGGTACTGCAGATAGGTACTTCACTGCAGACGTTTTAAGTAAAATAGTTTCAATTGTCCCCGGTCTACCCTACCTACTGTATTATTAAACTTAGGTACTTACTTTAGTCTCGAAGCGAACTCTTAAATATAGAGCTCTATCTAATTAATCTACGTCTTAATTAAACAGTCTACCAAGTATCGTAATTAGCAGAGTTCAACCAGGTTTAATGAAATATCGACAAAATAACTAAGTGAGACCGACCGTTACGTATATGGTAAGTTATGTACAGTAGATAAGTCAGTGAGAAAATTGCTGATCGTTGTGCAACCATTAAGTACCTACATAAATACTCAGTTGATGTTCTCAAACAAGGTAGGTACCTATTGTTTCAGGCTTCAAAGTAGGGGAGACCAGGTATGAAAGTAACAAATGAATTTTTGAACGAATTATGTTAGCTGCATTGATGGCTGTATCACCGAAATGTGCCATTTTGAACCCCCCTGACCTCAAGCGCTGTGCCGTCAGGTTTTGTATGTAGCGAGTCTGTGCGTCCAAAATACCTCCAAAGTAAGTTTTAATTTGTTTTGATCAACTGCGTTTGTTTCTATTATGGTAGGGTCAAGCTTGCATGACAAGTTTCAGTGAAGAAGCGTAACTATACGTCTCTATATTTTAATGTTTGAAATGGTAATTTTGTAAAATGGTTTATATGATATGGGCATATGTAAGTTATAACTCGTTACTTTCATCCCGTTTATATTGTTCCCCCATAAAATGAGGTTGCAGTCTCGCTACCAGTCCCGATTCCGTCGACAAGTCATCAGATTGATGCAATGCCATCTTTACCATCGTCATCACGCGTGCAAGCGGTTACAACTAATGATTCGCTGCCCCTACAGAGTGACTTACGCTTACCAATACCGTTAATAACACAGTCATTGGTAGGTTCACCGGCTTGACTAGCTCAAAGAGCACGATAAGTATACGCACTAGCTTCACCATTTCTTCCAAAAACCCCCACTGAATCAACTTTGCCTCCAAATATGGCCTTACTATCGACGAAGAGTTCAGGAAATCACGATGACGTCGTTTAGCCCTATGAAGTCAAGCCCCTACCAAAAGTAGGACCCAGAAAGAATATAAATGGAAAGGGAGGGAATTGCAGAAAATCGGCAATAATGATTTACTCAAAACAAGCTTGAAATTCATGAACAAGAAGAAGAAGTTAAGAAAATTTTGCAGACTGATAAAGGGACAAAAAGCCAAAGACTTCAGTTGTTAAGAAAACTATTACAAAAATGGAAATAAGGATGCTAATTATAAAAAAAAATATTTTGATTATGAAAGTAACTTTGTTTTAATTAAACAAATAAAATTTTACTTACTTTAATTTACAATGTTACAAACATCCCTATACACTGTTACCCTAGGGGTAGGGATGATTGTAACAAATCCCACTGCAAATGTTTAGTCGTATTTCTCAAAATCTGTAATATTTTGTATAAATTGCATTTAAGCAGATGTTAAAAGATAACTAGTAGACTAATCTATCAAGTGTTTAATTAGAATTTTAATATTCAACAATCTCTGAGATATTACGAAAATAATAAAAATTGTTACGTTCATTCCTGGTCTCCGCTATTTCCTTCAATCATTTGTTAAAACCAAGAAGAAGAATGCAATGAGTTTGCGGACACACTTCTACACAATAAATAGTGTCTGGAGTGGTTTCTCTCCGATGTAATTCTGGCCGGTATAATCGGAATTCTTCCTGGGAGTACAGCTGTTACAAAAATACCAAACTAGTACCTACCTACGTTTTCATTAAAAAAACTCTTCTGTTACTCTAGACTCTGTTAACCGGCTTATGTCGCTGACTATAATTCAATAGATTCATGCATAACAATAGAATACTAAATGAAAATGCACAGAACAGTTAGGTAATGTACTGTGAATACTGTGATGTCACTACCTAGTGCGTTACCAATTTTATTTATTATAATGACTAACATACAACTAACAATTTAAACCTACGTTTATGATTTATTTATCATAGTAATTGACATGATGTGAAAATAATGGTCGGAAAGTCCTAATAATTCCTGTACTTACTTCATTATAAAGAATGGTTTACTTAGTTATTAAACTTTTTGCTAGTCTGACATCTGGTGTGTGTAGTCTCAACCGTAGCGAACATTCAATGGCTTAGCTAATACTAATCCATGTTTTAAAGTATCTTTTATGTATAAGTATTCAAGTTTTGTGATCACTAAAATACATCCACAGTGACTAGAGCCTACGTTCACATTGGTAGGTAGGTACACATGTAGGTATACCAATCAGTAGGTAACTAGCGAATTAAGAGAAGTTTAAACTGCACAGTACGTAGAGTAAATGCAATTAAATAAAGAAGGGCAAACATCAGAAAAGTAGTAAATATTCGCTCATAGTTGAATAGGTCCTCTAGTTGCCTCTAGGTACACATTATCAAAAAATGTTTGCGGTCACTAGCATAGCCTGTTATAAATTTTTAAATTTAATTTTATCAAGAATAAAACTTTATTGTGCGTTTTCTTTAAATAGAAAAACACTGTTTGAAATTAAAAAATAAAACTATTTTTTTAAAATTTTACTAACAATAATTGAGTAATTAATCAGAATGTAATTTGATAGAAAGAAAACGACCGTTTAACCAAACTGAAACAACAATCAAATTTATTAATATACCTTTTATTAATAAATTTTTGTTAGTAAAATTTAAAAAAAATAGTTTTATTTTTTAATTTCAAACAGTGTTTTTCTATTTAAAGAAAACGCACGAATGAATGAATTTGTCATAATTTCATATTTTAATAATTAATGTTTTACCAATGTTTTCTGTGCTAGCGGTGTTAACCTGTAATTAGTTGTTGCACCCGCAATTGTATCTTTTTACTCGTATAAATTATAAGCTGTTTATGTACTGGTGTAAACAATTGTTATTGAATATTTTTATTTTATTTTATTCAGGTTAACCTGAATAAAATAAAATGAAAATATTCAATATAATATAACTCCCGCCCTGGCTCGAACACATGCGAACCAGGTTCCAGGTTGCCTGGAAGAGATCGCGGAATGCGATAAGGCCGCCAATTGTATTTGTTTTAGTTTAAAGTTTCCTTCATATGTTTTAATTTGGTGTACAATAAAGTATATATAAATAAATAAATATATAAGATCCTCCTGGGCATCAAGTTATCCAGCATTTTTTGGGGTAACCTCTCCCATTCTTGAATAGCGGCTTCCCTGAGCTCTGGCACTGTCTGGAGACGTGGCTGACAGTTCCAAATAGCTCGCTTAAGAGCATCCCATTTGTTTGGACTGCTGCCCAAAAGCGCTATATTAGATTGCTGGCAGCCCGTGACCCAACAATCAACGCTACTAAAATAAAAGCAGAAGTACGAGCCTACGAGCTCGTAATTTTCGCGCTTGCTACGCTCGCTGTGTTTAGGTTAATTTTGTAAAAACACAGTTTGTACACAACTGTGAAAGGGTCACACGTTGTGACAATGAAATTGCACCGCATCACGGACAAATATTTGCGCCTCTTCTTGAGTTCACGTCTAGGTATCATTCTACATAAGACTAAATACTGGTCCTGCTACTTACTAATATTGCTGATTTCATTATTGATAGAAAAAAAAATTATAATCTTTAATTATTATTAACTTGATGCCAAAAGATCAAAGTTCCTAGTAGTTTTTGTAACCAGATTATACGTAAGAATGTGAGGTGTAGATTTAATTTAATTTGAGTTGATATTTAATTTGTAATGCTGTAATTTATATCGCAAAGAAGTTAAATATTTAAAAAACCGGCCAAGTACGAGTCGCGCTCGCCAACCGAGGGCTTTGTACAAATTTGTAGCTACAAATTACTTTAAATAAAGGCTATTTTTTTTTTATTTAATTACAAAAACACTTCTCATCAGAAAAATCGAAACACTTCCGTTTATTATATGGTTTCTGTCCTAATTTAACACAAAAGAGATACAGAGAAAAGAGATACAGGTTACAGTGATAAGCGAAAATTCTAAATTAGAATTTCATTTGTTTATCCTATAAATGAAATGATTAACTGTTTTGTGACAAATGTGTGTTTACAGTCTTACCAACTTATCTGTGAACTGAAAGAGGACGGCACCGTCGATTCAGTGTTGCTAATTAATATAAGGTGTCCAAAAATGAGTAAGTTTTTAAGAAGGACATTTCATATTAGACCTTAATCGTTTAATAAGAATTACAGTTTTTACAAATTAAAAACAATGATACCTATATAAAATAAATAAAATAAAAAGAATTTGATAATTTACAGTTATGTAAGTACGCTAACAGTTTAGTCTCTCAAAAAAAAAAATCCAATAATGAAGTGGAAATTCAGCAGATAAAATTAATGTTCCACGGGGAGATACAACATTCATTTAATGCGAAGTTAAGTAGTTACCTACCCTGCAAGAGGTACCTGGATGTCTAGCATTTAGTTATGACCGTACCTAACCCCTAACACCAGATTTGACTAATTATAATTAGCCGTGGTACCTAGTGGTAGTGTAGTGTAATAAAAAAAAAAAACAAATTGTCTTACAATAATTTGTTCAAAAGCAGGTTTACAGTAATTGTGATCTTTAGATGAACCTGCATACACAACTTCATCCTGGTTGTGAGGCCATACTCCGCTTATTTCCGTACCACTATCATCATTATCACTGTCACTTTCGGTTTCAGTGTCACTTACCACTTCTATAATAAAAGGTTTATCTAAATACAAATCATGTTTTAAGTATTCTCCTTCTAACCTGCGAATGTGTTTACAATGCTGTGCCCACTCATGAACTGTAATAGCGTCAAAAGCTTCTCTAACTCATTATCTACAACGGCAACTTTTCTTTTCATTGTGTGATTGAGATCACAGTGATAAGGTGGTAAATATAAGTATTTGTGTCTTTTGTCTTCTAAATTTTTTTCAATCTCATAAATACAGGTTCAGGCTTGTTTTTCTTAATTATTTTAAAAGCTGAGGTTTAGTCAAATCTTTTCCGTAGTCAATTTTATTTTGGGTCAACCATAATTGCATATCTTTTTTTAAGGAATTCGTATTTGAGACTTTATTCTTACTGACTTAGGAAGACGTCTTAGTACGACGCCTTAGAAGGAAGAAGTCTTAGAACGACTCCTTAGGAAGACGTCTTAGAACGACATGTTAGAAAGACGTTTTAGAACGACGTTTTTGAACGACGCCTTAGAACGACGGCTTAGGAAGACGTCTTAGAACGACGCCTTTGGAAGACGTCTTAGAACGACGCGTTAGAAAGACGTTTTAGAAATACGCCTTTGAGCGGTGGCTTAATAAAACGTCTTAGAACGACGCCTTAGGAAGACGTCTTAGAACGACGCGTTAGAAAGACGTTTTAGAACGACGCTTTAGAGCGACGGCTTAACAAGAGGTATTATTATTGTTCCTTTATTTCAGGCAACTGTGGCCAATACAAATAGAATACACAACAAAACTTAAAAATAAAAACAAAAACTAATATATATTAAATATAAACTAAGACACACGAAGTGACAGCGTCGTGTTACGCTGCGCGGTGTGGCGTAGCCTACCACGAAAACGTTGGTAGGCCACACCCTTCGGCCAAAACTCTTCCTTTAGGAACCTGTCGAGATGTTGTATCGGAACCCACAACACAAACGACTTGAAGTTGGTGTTGTGACTCGGCTCCAGCTTCTCGACCCTCAAGGTCGAGTTGGTCTTCACCTTCATGTACTCCAAAATCTCCTCAACCTTCGTGGAGTGGTGTAGTCGAGAAACATACAGCAACATCGTAGGAATCGCTGGACGTAGCATTTGGTCCTATCAGTCCAGTACCGCATTGATTGCGAAAAGTAGGCTTCTTCTTCTTCTTTTGTATTTTGGTGAAGCCATCCTCATCACACTCTGGCTTCGCTGGACATCGCTGTATCGGATTTCCCGGAAGGGTTTCACAGCGACGGCTCTGCTTTCCCCCTTTCTGCTACGTAGGCGTAGGTTGTGGCCCAGCTGATTTGTTTGCGGCAGTAATTGTGGCGTAAGCTGGTTTGGGGGTCGATGTAGCTACGCGTGTCGTATTCTCTGCCGGAGCAGAGCGGCACGCGGCGGCGGGGCACGGTGCATCGCCCTCGATATTTGCTATCGACAACGAATCCAATTTCACCGAAGCGAAACTGCTGACTACTGTATTTTGCGCGCGTTTTTACGTTGGCTTTGTCATTTGTCCTTCTTTACGAAACAGCACTGCGTAGCAACACTACCTCGGCACGTAATTCATGGATGGTATTTTCTGACTTCTCCAACTTGCACTCCACCTCGGCCAGGCTTGACTTCAGAGATGTAGTAACCTTCAGTAGTCTGGTGACATCTACGTGATCGAATGTGACGGGCGGTAACTTATTTAGCTCCTTCGCTACGAAAGTTAGCACATCGTCAGGGTCGATCATCTTTAAAAAGGTGATGATGTCTTGGATACTCTTCTCTGTACCATCTCTCCTCCGAGATGGCATTTGATCGTGTTTCACATTTGTCTGGAAAAATAACATCTTGCCCTTGCTGATCTCAACTTCTTTGAAGCTCGATTTGCAAATCTGCATGATGCTCACCTCGTCCCTCGTTTGCAATAAGTTGCTGCGAACTCGTTGCTAAATATCAGGCAGCAGCTAAAGCCGCGCATTATGCATACGACTATGACAACACGTCCGTATTCCGCATCGCACTGCCCTGAATTAGAATTACGCCTTAGGAAAACGTCTTAGTACGACGTCTTAGAAGACTTTTTAGAACGACGCCTTAGAATGACGCCTCAGGAAGACGGCCTCGAAGAACACCTTCGAACGACGGCTTAAGAAGACGTATTAGAACGACTCCTTAGAACGACGGCTTAGGAAGACGTATTAGAACGACGCCATAGAAAAACGTATTAGAACGAGGCCTTACATTAACGCATTAGAACGACGCCTTACAACGACGCCTTAGGAAGAAGTCTTAGAACGGCGCCTTAGAACGATGCCTTGGAACTTATACGAACTCAAAGACGATGGGTGTAGGAGTAGACGGGGCTGTGGAATTTGTTCGAAAAAGTCACCATGGCCCTGGAACGCAAAGGGCACTAAGAGGAATACGCGACGCCTTAGGAAGACATCTTAGTAAGACGTATTAGAACAACACCTTAGAACGACATCTTAGCAAGACGTCTTAGAACGACGCCTTAGAACGACGCATTAGAACGACGCTTTAGAAGGACGCCTTAGAAAGACGTCTTAAAACGACGGCTTAGGAAGACGTCTTAGAACGACGGCTTAGGAAGTCGTATTAGAAAGACGCCTTAGAACGACGCTTTAGGAAGACATTTTAGACTTGTTTCGAACTTTATAGTCGGTTTTAGCGGTCAGGTTTTTTGACAAAGTCAATTTTCAAATCATGCCAGTGGTTTATTACGCGCGATAATTGATTACGTACTTTAAAGCACCATCTATTGAGAAAAAATTAAATGCATGTAAACATTTTATTTTGTCACAATAGATGGCGGTTTGTCTGATTAGAATACATAAGGAAGTTTGTTCCTAAACTTAAAAATTCAATATATTTCATTTTGTGGGTCGATTTTGATGATGTAAACGCTTAATGTTACCTGAGATAACAATTTTTTTTTTAAGGTGGATGCTCCAGGGTAGCCCGCGAAATTCATGTAGCTCGACAGAATGATTATTTCAGAAATAATCATTCTGTCAAGCTACCTGAACTTAGAGGGCTATATTGATGATTAAAATGGTTATAATTCTTACGCGTTACGGTCGCGGATCGTATTTGGTCCACATACAGCTTCACACTGACCGGCAAATTGCAAAAAACATAAAAATATTTGAATTTCGCGGGCTACCCTGGAGCATTCACCAAGTAGGTACCTAGATTTTGAATTTATTTAATTGATTACGTACTTTAAATAAAGACTATATTTTTCGTGATTCAATAAAAAATGTATAGTTTTTAGACTTTTCCCTATACCTGTAGTATAAGACGGCATTACTTGCCAAATTTCAGAGTTCTAGGTCAAAGGGAAATACCCTATGAATTTTGATTCCCTTGAGAGTGTCGAAATATTCGTTTTTTGCGGCATAAACGGCCGTATCTTTTTTATGTTAACTTATAACTATGATTTGCTCACAGGTTCGAGGGACCGTAGACGTGACTAAATGGTTTAAATTTTAACCCGATATCTCCACTCGTTCCCGAGATAAAGGGTCTTGACAGACAGACCAACGGACAACAAAGTGAAGTGGTTCCGTTTTTCCTTTTGAGGTACGGGATCCTAAAAATGCTAAGTGTTTATTTAAAAGGTGAACTTATTTTTGGTTGCGTCTGGGGAAAATGCTAAATTTCCCCCAAATGTCCGGAGTGAATTATGTGATGGCAAATCTATAACTATAACCTATTAGTTAGATAGATATTTTTAAGAAGACTAGATTCTACTACATTTACGGCTACGTTTGTTTTTATTATGAGGCTGCTCTTGACCTTTTGAAGAACGCTCGATGAGGTTCACGGTGGATGCCTGCTAACTTTTACTTCCGCTCTACTTGTTGTCCGCATAATATTTATTGTGCGACGCAACGCAACGCAATGTAACGCTAATCTTCTACATTTGTAGAAAATTGCGTGGATCAGAGGTCGCAATCTTTCAAATGTGGGGAAAATGAGACTTTTTTGACAGTTTGCGACTAACATGCGAATACCGGTAGGCGGGTTCCTACATTGTTACTCCCAACAATTCACACAATACAATTGGTTAAATACCTACCTGATTTTACTGGAAGCATAACTTCCAATAAAAGCAGGTATTAAATTCACATCAGAACATAATTTAATCAATTAGCAATTCGTTGATAAAATATTTTTTACAAAGTGATGTGAAGGGACGACAAAGCGCATTTAACACCCATAAACCATCAATCTTACCTTATAAATGTTTGATGAACTTTAAAACATTGTATAATGTATGCTGATACAATTAACGCGTTTCAAAAAGGTTCTTCCACCTCTTTTTTACTAAGCCCTCCCCTATTACTAAGCCTCCGCTGTCCGTCCGTCTGTCTGTCAGCGGGCTGCATCTCAAGAACCGTACCTACCTAATAGGTAAATAGTTAAAATGTTCACAGATAAGAGTGTGTATTTATAACGCCGCTGCAACAACAAATAATAACCATTAATAATAGCTATTGTTATTTATCAAAATTATTGTATTAATTGTCTATGGGTTTCTTGGCCTGAAATAAATGAATTTTAATTTAATTTAATTTAAATTAAAAATTAAATGGCGCTGGGAGTACAAGAAACGTGTTTTTTTCGTTTTATGGTATCGTGGTTTTTTCCCTTTGTGTGAGTTGTGAAGAGTTTGACTCGCACTTGGCCGGTCTTAAAAGCTTGGCGATATCTTTGAGGATGATGATTTCATTAGGGGCATATCATGACTTTTGTTCATCGCAAAAACAACTCGGTGTACCGGTGTATAATGAACCTTACTTAAGTTACCTGCAATGACAATTTATTATCAAGATCCTGACTTCTTAGGTCACGATGATCATCATCATCGTCATCTACTGCAGCTATTTTCAGTTTTTATACAGCTGCTCAAAGTCGTAAATCAATCATACTTATTCTTAGAATGTAAACGTCCAAATTGACTCATTTATAATAGGAAATCTCTGTAATAAATTATATAAGTAATACGTACCTACTTCAATTAAAAATGTCATTCAGTAAGCAATTGATGTCAGTCAATAGGTACATACTTGTGTATCTATGACCACCGTCAGCTAACCACTTAGATATGCTAAAGTAAGCAAACAGTAGGTTATAAGTATATTGACAAAATATACGTAAGCACTACTTACTTCTACGACGCAAAAAACATCAAATGTACGAAAAACATTTTTGTCTCGATAAATTTGAGAACACGGAACTTGCAGTATGCCAAAAGCAACCTACTTAGTTATTTTAATAAATACCAGCTTTTGTACGCGACTTAGTACGCGCATATTACGTTTTTCCCGTTCCCGTAGGAATTTTGGGAAACCTCTATTAGTGCTCCTTTGCACTCCCTAAGGAACGTACATGGTAAATTTCAGCTTTCTACGACCAGTATCATCATCTGCCTAGCCTTTTCCCAACCATATTGGGGTCGGCTTCCAGTCAAACCAGATTCAGCTGAATACCAGTGTTTTACGTGGAGCGGCTGCCTACCAGACCTCCACAACCCATTAACTGGGTAATACGGTACTTCTTGGCAAGACTGAAATCAGATTTACTGGCTTCTGATAACCCGTAACGACTGCCAAAGATCTACAAATGACAGCCGGGACCAACGGCTTAACGTGCTTTCCGAGGCACGGAGGAAACTCGTTATGTTAAGATGGTCACCCGTCCACAGACCAGCCTTGGCAAGCGTTGCTTAACCTTAAAGATCGACCCGTGCGGCTGTTATTATTTAGCCACGAGCTCCTCAAAACGACGAGTATATAGTATTATAAATGCGGAAGTTTGTGAGGATGGATGGATAGATAGATGTTTGTTACTCTTAATCGTCAGTACGCCTGAAAGGATCTTCATGAAATTTGGCACAGAGGTAGGTTAGTCTGGAATAACACAGCCTACTTTTTATCCCGAGAGTATGTTCCCTAGGGATCACGCGGGTGAGGCCGCTGGCAGAAGCTAGTTTTATAAACATATATTGATTAATACGATCGTTTGGAGGGCATACAGAGAAAATTCCTAAGGTACATTCAATTTCGTTCGAAAACATACCTACCGAATTATAACAAGCGTTGTAAAAAATTTCCCATTCTGCCTCTTTTTCATCCATGTGAATGGATCCAGTGAAATCCCTGAGTTAGTGACCAAAATTGGTCTGCGAGTATGTTCTTCGTTTCTGCGTAAACCTCGTTTGCTGCACATAACCATCGACACGAACTAATTACAGGAAAAACTCTTACATTATTAGAGCAAGCCGTATTTATAACGAAGCCTGCCAGGAAGTTGATATAGATCTCTTTAACACTAGTGTGTCTAAATTTAAGAAGATTCTTTGCAACCACTTTTTCGATAGCACAAAATAGACTGGCTTTTTAATAATATGCTTGCACTGTATAGTAATTATTAATCATGTAAAAACCGCGAATGTAACGCTGTCTACTACCCAAGTTTCATAAGTTCTTATTTATCTATATGTTAACTGTGAAAACTTGTAATTGGCCATCATCATGTTAGTATCTTTTACATTGTGTCTGCCTAGCTGTAAGTTTTCCGAGAACTTAAAATAAAATAAATAATAATAAATACCTAAAGTTGGTTCTAAATATGAAAAGGCTGCGGACAATCGATGAACGACCGAAAATCGAGAAAGAATAGATTCATTCAATATATTTTGAGGCAATCGACATCTAAGTATTTAACTTGTCGACATTAATATATCGCATCTTTCAGTTGAAGCCTTGCAGGTGGAAAAAAATATTAAAATCGCATCCAAGGAGTAAACTAGAAACCTTGAAAGCAAGTACCAATATGAACGCAACAGAACCCTTCCTTAGCAGTCGGGTAAAAAGATTTGAAACAATCCTAATATGTACTACTCTGTCAAGAAAGTACCGGGAAAAGATCAATAATACACAAAATGTCTGTTATTCATCCAAATTTATTTTATCACCTTCAAAGTATGCTCCTTTAGAAACGATACACTTGCGCCAAAGAATAATCCATTCATCAAAACATTTTTTAAACGCTGCTTCCGGAATTGAGTTGAGTTCTCGCCGCGAATTCTCCTTTATGTCTTCTATCGATTGAAAACGGTTCAGTTGGAAGGCGCCACTCCGAAGCTTGTTGACTAGTTTGCATGTCAAACTCGTAAACCCACGTCTCGTCACCAGTAACAATGCGTTTCATGAATGTTGGGTCCGAACTGACTCGTTCTAGCATGTCCTCAGCGACTTTCATGCGATTGACTTTTTGGAGAAAATTCAGATCTTTTGGGACTAGCCGAGCAGCAACATGTTTCATACCCAAATGATTAGTTAAAATGGTACGGATCGACTCGTGAGATACAGAAAGTTCGGCGGCTATCTCTCTCAGAGTTGAATGGGGATTTTCAGCCACTATTTCCTTCACTTTTGCGATGTTAACTTCAGTTGCAGACGTTGACGGCCTACCAGAGCGAGGCAAATCTTCCATCACATCTCGACCGCTTTTGAACGCTTTGAACCACTCATAAGCACGAGTTTTTGATAAAGTCGATTCACCGTAAGCCTTTTGTAACATTTTCAGTGACTCCGAACACGAAATTCCATTTGCGATGCAAAATTTAAGACAAACTCTTTGTTCGATATTTTTGTCCATTATGAAATTCGCAATACACACTATATATGATATTACTAAAACCAGCACTGTATTTAATATAAATAACAGATGCAACTCAAACTCCGCGCCAAAATGGAAAACAGTTGTGCCAATCTAAAAACTACAAAAAAACAAAAATTTGAATTTGGAACCATAAACAAATCATCCATTCCCGATACTTTTTTGACTGAATGTATATCAAATTCTTCCGTAACGGAGTGTCTGACAGACAACGCACATTCGGAACTACTGGTCGTAAAAAGCTGAAATTTGGCATGTAGGTTCCTTGGGGAGTGTAGGGGAGTACTAAGAGAGGATTTTGATACGCGCGTACGCAATAATGTCCTACCTACACCATTATTATGACACTGAAGGAATGTAGAGTTCGTGAGGAGGTCGCTAGACTCCGCTGTATGAAACGTTCAATTCAGGTTTGCATGATTGTGTACCTACTTACTTAGTTCCTATGTTCTCAAATTTGCATGCATCAATATAAAAACCTGCCCTAAATATTTCTGTTTAGTATAATTGCTAAAATCTTCAAAAAGGGATACTCCTGTAACGGCGTGGAACACCTATTAGGTAGGTTTCCACTAAAATATTAGTGTAATATTGAACTAAGTTGAACGTATCATGTATTTGCGTAATAGTGTAGGTAATAAAGGTAAATATCGATTCCAACTATTGACAATAAACTGCGACTAGGCGTCATCAGTTTAAGAAATGCGTCACATTAGCGATTTCCCTATGTAAATATTATGATAGGCGAAGTAGTTCCTGCGGTTCTGATGACAAGGATGGAAAATTATCAAAAGATTTTGCAGCCCTAGGCGGAGCGGAAGAGAGTGGCAGACTTTTACTGACTTAAAACCCATCCGCGTTCCTCATTTGCGTTTTTACGTTTCAGGGCCACAGTGACTCTTTCGAACAAACGAACAAATTCCGCAACACCAAGCTGGTTACAATTACAAGCTACAGCTTTGGAGTGGAACCTATTTATAACAGCACTGACTCTGCGGTCACTGACCCGCAGTTTTCAGGTTTCCGCCGCATTGACGTCAGAGGAACCACATAAAAAAGACCTGCTGTGTTAAACCGAGTAGATATAAATAAACAGACCATACGTATGAGAAATCCAAAAAGTTCTACATGCTGCGGGAAAACAACCATTAAAACACGGTATGCAATGGTTATGATCGGCGCAGTATTCATTCCTTTGACTACGCTTCTTTGCTCCAATGTTCATGAATTTTATTTTGATGATTTGGATGAATGGTACAGAAATATAATAATCCTGAAAATTATTATAGCTTATAGGCCACTGTTTTGCCAAAAACTTATTTTTTATTCAAGTCAAATATACTAAGGGATTGGTCCCATAGTAAATGTTGTTCATAATAATGTGTACAATGATCCCTTAAGATGTGTTGCGTTTATTCTGTTACAAGTTGTATAAAAATAAACGCGAACCGAGTCGCTGGAAATAGCTAGTATTCATTTAAAATTTAAAAGAATCTTTGTCAGTTCTTTGGGTTACGTTAGCGGTGCAATTTTTCTTGTTAGGCACATGTGACTGTAAGACATAACTTGAATTTAATCGCAACATCTTTTGACACTAATAGTTTGATGTGGGATGAGTGAGTAGCATGAGGAGCTCGTGGCTAGATAAGAACAGCCGCGCGGGTCGATCTTCGAGGTTAAGCAACGCTTGCCAAGGTAGGTCTGAGGCTGGGTGACCATCTTAACATACCGAGTTTCCTCCGTGCCTCGAAAAGTACGTTAACCCGTTGGTCCCGGCTGTCATTTGTAGATCTTTGGCAGTCGTTACAAATAGTCAGAAGCCAGTAAATCTGACTCCAGTCTTGCCATGAGTGACCGTGTTACCCAGTTAATGGGTTGTGGAGGTCTGGTAGGTAGACGCTCCTCGTAAAATACTGGTATTCAGCTAAATTCCGCTTGACTGGAAGCCGACCCCAATCATCATCATCTGCCTAGCCTTTTCCCAACTATATTGGGGTCCGACCCCAATATGGTTGGTAAAAGGCTAGGCAGATGAGTTTGATGTGGGATGGTTGATGGTAAGACAGTGTTAATTAGGTACCTATTACATTTATTAATCGTATTTCTTTTTCACCAATCAAACGGCCGTTTCTGTTTCTCTTGTGCCAGCTCTTAGTGGTAAGCATCATAATGAATCTATGAAAATACTTGAATAATATATTCATTCAAAGGGACACCTGATTCACATTTATTATGGAACGCATGCCGCTCGCCGGTTAGTAAACTAGTTTTCCATAAACTAGTTATGCTAAGCAAAGGTACAACTTTATCTATGTGAACACTTCCCATAATCTGTTCGTTATATTATTCTTAATCTGAAATTATGAGTTGTTTCTTTAAAAAGTTACGCATATCAGCAATGATATATTATCTATATAAATACCATTATTTAAAAGAATAAATTAGAATCATCATTATTGGCTATGAGGAGCTCGTGGCTAGATAATAACCACCGCACGTGTCGATCTAAAAGGTTAAGCAATGCTTGCCAAGGTTGGTCGGTGGATGGGTGACCATCTTAACATACCGAGTTTCCTCCTTACCTCGGAAAGCACGTTAAGCCGTTGGTCCCGGCTGTTATTTGTAGATCTTTAATTGGCAGTCGTTATGGATAGTCAGAAGCCAGTTAATCTGAATTTTCTTGCCATAAAGTACTGTGTTACCCAGTTAATTTGTTGTGGAGGTCTAGTAAGCAGCCGCTCCGAGTAAAATACTGGTATTCAGCTAAATCCGGTTTGACTGGAAGCCGACCCCAATATAGTTGGGAGAAGGCTAGGCAGATGATGATCATTTATTTATTTATTTTATTATTTATGTACACACAGAAAAATAGTGAAATTTAACATTATAAATATTAGTAAAAAGGTACTGCTTATTTCTAATGAAATAAGCAGACCTGCGACAGGAGAAATGAAAAAGAAATGTAGACAAAAGTGTGTAAGAACAAGACAAGCAGAGTGTGTAAAGCCTTAAAATTAAATTAACAGATAAAAATAAAATATACATAAAATATATACCTATACCGAACACAATATTATAAAATAAATATATACATATATATATATATAACTATCATGGTTGAGAGGCATCATTATTGGCTTTAAGTGCTAAAACACTTTTTATTTCAATTTATTTATCATCAAAATCTAATTTATCATTATATTCTGAGTACCCGATAAGCCAAAATCGACCTTTGTGAGGTACATTTAAAGTCTATCTCCATACTTATTTATTTATCGCTAATTAACACGGAGGGACAGTATTTTTGCTTCATTGCAATGTAAGCAAGTGAACTAATATCCGGAGATTAGGCCTCATACCTAAATTAGTTGATTCAACCGCAACGCACACTCACCGGCCAACACAAGTGCTTAGAGCCACGGAGAGGGGGCTATGTTGTGTAAACTTTGGACACCCATCCAAGGGCAAGGCAAGGCGATGTTGCTTAACGTCTATAGGTACATCTACGCGGCAGACATTTAACGAGCCCCTCGTGTCCGAGCATGCGTTCGTATGTAAATTTAAATATGTGTACTTATACAATGTGGAGCTGTGATATAAAACTGTTAATTATGTGCTATTTGTACTTAGGTTTATATCTAGATATATTTTATTGTATGAATGGAGTAGGCCTTACAACAAAGAATGTAAAAAATAGCATACTAACTTTAATATTATGCTATTTTTGTGGAATTGCTCTAATTCTCATTAAGAGTGTTCATATAATTTACATTCCACGGTACTTCAAATAAAAAAGATACGCATAAGCAAGATACCTGATCTAAAAAGAAGGTTTAGGACTTTTTAGAGCTTAATTAAGAAATAGAGGGAGAGTGATATTTCACGGTTATGGAATGCCTTGCCCGTGTCGGTAAGGCGGGCTCAACCTTTGTCCACATTTAAAACTTTGATCAAAAACCACTACCTCTCCCTTGTATTGTTTTTACTAGAGTTCTTTGCTTTTGATTGACGATTAAGTATTATTTATATATACTAGTGTTATAAAGCTGAAGAGTTCGTTTGGTCGGTTGAACGCGCTAATCTTAGGAAGTATTGGTTCGATTTGAAAAATATTTTAGTGTTAGATAGCCCTTTATCGGGGAGGGCTATATAACATCACGCTACAAGCAATAGGAGCAGAGCTAATGTGACGTAGACGAAGTTGCGCGGGTCAGCTAGTCGGTAATAATATAACTTGTGATGAACAATATTGTGATCTCATACCTTACATTAAATTAAATAAAAGAACCGTTTCAGTTCACATAAATTAGGTAGGTTAGTGGGTGTTTATTATTTGGTTTTCCAGAAGTGTTAACTTGACTGTGTCATGTGTTATGCTCATATTTTATTAAGATAATTACTTACTTAGCGTTAATGTATTTTTATAATGATTAACGTTCGAATGTGTATGTAAAATAGTCAAGCAAATTGCAGTTCTCACCATTGCTAAAAATAGACAAGCTAGACAATGTCTGAGGGAATGAACCTGACTGCCGAAATCTCAGTTTTACGGCTGAATCAAAGTTATGTAATTATCATCTAATTAACGCAAACAGACGTTAACCTAATAATATTAACCTTTGATGAGATTGCTCGGATTGCTTCATAACTTCATACTAGCCATGACTTTGGCTTGGGACTCTTCAACTTGACATTCCGTCTCCGACTGAACAAACATGGAATCACTTAAAAATTGACTGGCAATGAAGATCACGACCTTTGAGAGCGGATCTGTGCAAATAAAGATGGACAAATGTTTGTAATACTATTATTACCCTATGTACGTAAGTCATCAAGGGGATTCGACTGAATTGCGGACGTAGTACCACAGTATAAATATCTACCAGTACTGTGACTCGGCCTTCTCCTAGTAATAATAACCTACAGCCGCGCGGTGCGTAAAGACGCGATAGGGCTGCCCACCTCCAGTATTTTAATTTCATCTACTTGCATACTTGAGTTTCTTTTTACTTTTGTGTCTTCTACAAAATCTTACTCAAAAAGCAAATTAAGCTGGTAATCTTACTAAGTGGGTTACCTACCATTAATTACTCTCATAATCATTTCATGGTGATAGGTATTTCGTGAGGAGTTCGTGGCTAGATAATAACAGCCGCACGGGTTAATCTTCAAGATTAAGCCACGCTTGCCAAGGTTGGTCTGGATGGGTGACCATCTTAACATACCGAGTTTCATCCATGCCTCGGAAAGCACGTTAAGCCGTTGATCCCGGCTGTCAGTTGTAGATCTTTGGCAGTCGTTACGGATAGGCAGAAGCTAGTAAATCTGACTCCAGTCTTGAGATGAAGTACCGTGTTACCCAGTTAATGGGTTGTGGTGGTCTAATAGGCAGCCGCTCCTCGTAAAATACTGGTATTCAGCTAAATCCAGCTTGACTGGAAGCCGACCCCAATATAGTTGGGAAAAGGCTAGGCAGATGATGAGTGATAGGTATTTCGTCTAATTCAATAATACAGATGTTGGTAGCTAAGTACACAAAAGTGAGTCGATGCCTAGCCTATGAAACTACCTACAATCTTTTTTAACGTGAGCGTAAGTAGTAGTTCACTCCCGGGGTGGGGTCGTCTTGGCGGTGTCTCTAAACATAGCCAATGCCTTTAACACCCTGCCCATGGAGTTGCATTAGGGAGGCACTTCGGTATCATCGTCGCGTAGTCGAGGATTACTTGACGGACAGAGCCGTCATCTACCCTGGTCACCTGGGAGAGGAACCAGCGAGAGATGTCGTGCGGTGTTCCACAGGGTTCTGGGGCCGCCTCTGTGGGACATCGGCTACGACTGGGTGCTGCGCGCCAACCTCCCCAGTGGCGTCAGTGTGGTCTGCTACGCTGCGTTATTGATGAATCCCAGCAACCAAAAACACCACAATATTATATTCTATATTTTTTCTTTTCCATTTTAAGTAAGTACTTGTGCTTATTCAAAAATCACCCGCTTACTGCTTACAACTCACTCGAGAGCAGTTTGAACTCGAGGCGCGTAGACCGGTAAGACTTTCGTTCCGACCGTTTGTGTAAAGATAGAATACTGTAGATATCTTTACCGTGGTAGTACTCAACACTCGAAGAAATAAATGACAAACTTTAATAATATGTAATTTACGACAGTTTTTATAGGCTTTGTAACATTGAATTCACGTAAAGTTGAATAGAATTGTTTATTTACGACTTTATTTTTTTTCCTTTTCTTTGAAGTAATGTAAGTAATAATTTATGTTCTATTCACAACAAATTGATGTATTTTATCAATACAAAGAATTCATTAAGTATCTATTTCATGATGCAAAGTAATCTTACATTAGTTAAAGTTGGTAAAATCGTTCTTCGCTTAGCATGATAATCTTGGAAGTTTTAGCAAAATCTAAGCTAGAACCGTCCAACAGTAGTTCATTATTTGAATAGATCTTTATAAAAAAAAACAATTTTTGCCCGCAACTTCTTACGAACATAATCCATTTTTTTGCCGTTCCCGCAGGAATTTAGAATTTTCAGCTTTCATCTACCGGTAGCGGTCTGTGCGTTGTATTTATTGATTTGATAGAAATGAAACACAAATTATTACTCAAACTTAAAACTTAACATTTCATTATAACGTAAGTACATACTATAGGTTGTTTACAATAAACAAATAATAATTTACTCGTGTGAAAATTGTGAAAATTTGTAAGTAAGATTGTCGTATCGATAAAATTGTTTAAGTATTCGATTGTATAAGCATTAGGCCTAGTCCGTAAACCTTTTTTTTATTTGAAATATTGAAATAACACGACTCTTGGCTTTGTCCTTGTTTTAATTAATTTTGAAAAAATAATTAGTTTTATAATAAGGTTGTTTTTGAGTTTTACGTTAGTCAATTAAAATGATTGAGGCTAACCAAAAAATACTTTATTTGAGGACTATGTAAGTTTTAGGGAAAGTAGGCCAAGCCTTTTATTTATATTATTATTTAGTACCTGAATGACCGGCTTAACTCGGTTTTTTTACAACTTTTTTAAAAATGAAGCCTAGATTATTTTGAAAACGAGCTAGATCGATTTATCGCTCCCGGAACCTCCTGCATAGTAAATTTTATGAAAATCGTTGGAGCCGTTTCCGAGATTCAGATTAGGTATATATATACATATATATAAGAATTACTCGTTTCACACACACATACACCGACAAAAACAGACGGAGGGTTACATTCTTCTACTCGAGTTAATGTATCAAAGAATTCAAAGATCTTTTACGTCTTGGGCAGAAGGCACGAACTGTTTTATTAATAAACTTCGAAATAACCCAAAGGAAAGAACCCAAAAAGAAAAGAAAAAATCAAGGTCAACGCCTCGTTATTTACGATGTTGTTGATGCGGAACACTTATTCTCATTCTGGATTCTATACTTGATTGCATAAATCACAAAGTCAGGTAGCAGAGCGTAGAAGTAACAAATTGCATGAGGCTCTAGACAAGTTCCTTTCTACCAGCGAATACGATTGTTGAAATGGTAAAAAATACAAGGCCAAACCCTTGTGTTTTTTTCACGGACATTTCCGACAGCGTTTCTCCATCCCATACCTAGTTCAATTAAAGAATTAAACATAAACTTATTCTTGTTAAATCTTTACTGTTGAATAAAGCATATTATAGCATTTCGGAATTTTTGACAGACAAACTGTGATGACTGTTGTTAACCATAGTCTGAACTCATTGACCTGGTTTGTTATTAATTTAATTTACTTTTAACATTGTACGTGACATTTTTGTATTACATATTTTAATAATTATTTTAACTTCTCTTCCCTCTTTTTGTTAACATTATTTTTTATTTTTGACATTTATACTTTTTTGTTTGTTGTTTTTTTTTTATTTTAAAGTAGAATAATGAATTCTATTTGCAATCAATTAATGTAATTATGTTTAAAATTTTAAAATATATGACTTTTTGTATGAATATTTGTACGCCTTCTGGCATAACATAGCGCACTTTTATTTTATTTTTATAACAACTATTTATTGTACCTTTGTTAACAAATTAATAAATGACTTATGACATACATTTTTGACGTTTAGACAACCGTCTACGCCACACTACCGCTGCCTGTCTGAATGTCACTTGTCGATACCTAAAAAAAATTTTACATTACCCGTCCGTGTTAGGGTCGCACAAGTTCACATGTGTACCGAACTGAATCGGTCAGGTGAATTCGAAGCAGATGACTCGCCTGTCACAGACTAACAGTTTAACAGCTCACAAACAAAAGGCATATCTATATATACTAATATATAGAGCTGAAGAGTTTGTTTGTTTGTTTGCATGCTTGCTTGAACGCGCTAATCTCAGGAACGGCAGGTCCGATTTGAAAATTTTTTTCGGTGATAAATAGCCCATTTATCGAGGAAGGTTATAAAATATATATCATCACGCTAAGAACAGTAGGAGCGGAGCAGTAATGAAAATTGTGACGCAGACGAAGTTGTGCGAGTCAACTAGTGATTTGATAAACGTCAGTCCGACGTAAACACATTGGTGCACAGCAACGTAAGCTACCAGATGATTATTTTTAAAATGTTAGTGTAGATTTTGAAGAAGCATGCCAGTAGGAAGCACACGTTGACTAGGTATTTTAAATAATTAACTAAAAGGCTAATCTTACAAAACAGAAAATTATCCTTCTTAATTTATTGTTTTTATCTAGACCGTGCTACGAGTTTTGTTAAGACTTGACTTCTATATTTTTATGGTGAAGCTTGAAACGTTTTGTTGTATTAAAAATGTACAACTGACTGGCTGAGAGCTCCCTTATTTTAGGGATTACTCGCATGGCAGTGAGTATCTGTTAAAACTACGTCTATTTTCTCTTCATTTTGACAATTTTTTGTCATTGATTATACTATCGTGAAATGATATTGAGATTTTTTTTAAGGACAAGTATTTGCCTTCTGATCTGATGCAATACCAATTTTACTTTCAGTTGTAGGATAGCTAACCAAGTAAGGGTTTTTTAGCCTCGTAGTTCGCAGGAGTGTGCTGAGAAAATTAATCAGCAGAAAATTGGATGCTTTATACATATTTGATTTGATTTTGCAACGTTCCGATAAATTGAATGATATCATCGACCATATGAAGGGTCGATAAATAAATCGATTTACATTTTAGTGTATTGCATATACTCATTATCACATCATTTTATAATATCACTGTGAAACGTTTAAGTAAATATTTTCGACTTGAAATTCCCAGTATTACCTTTATTACAAGCAGTTGCGATCATATCCAGTACATTACATTATCGATTCGGTAATGTCCGGTGTGACAGGCCCCCCGAACTGTCGCTCGTCGCTTGCCTTGCCTACACAAGGTGACAGCCGCTACACACACCGACGCGAGCGCGCGACCTTCTGCGCCCCCTTGATCAACCTCGTACAATTTGCTGAACCTAGCGACATGTCAACGCCCTCACAAGTGGCATCGCGAGTGTTTTGGTTACCTATACAAATATTACCTTAATTACTTACCTACTACACCTTGACCATGTCAAATGTTTGAAGTAACTACAAGTGCGCAGAAAATTATTATGATTATTTTTCCGACCCAAATATCGACCAATAGAATTGCACCATTCGACGTCACGTGGTACAACCTACATGGTATTATACTGATAATTTTTTGAAAATTTTCTGTTGTACCACGTGACGTCGAATGGTGCAATTCTATTGGCCGACATTTGGGACGGAAAAATAATCCCCCGAATACCACACGAGCTTCAAAATTATCTGGCATTTCCCGATAATTTTGAAGCTCTTGTGGTATTATAAGTGATTATTATGTGTTTATAAGTACTTCAATCGTATTTATTTGCTAATTCATTGTTTATTATGAGCACTTATTTATTTTATTTGGTAATAAAGAACCTAACCAACAGATCTTCTTGTAACCTTGCGAGAACGGCTGGGCCGATTTTGTTAATTCTTTTTCGTTGTGTTTTTACTGCCAGGAAGAGGTTCTTATGAAAGAAAAAAATAAGAAACTTGTCAGTTGACGAAAGCGAAGCCGCGAGGGACAGCTAGTAGGTAATAAAATAAGGTTTCAGGCAAGGTCGTTGTGTAGTAAAGTTATGTGTAGTAAGTATCAAAAGTAAAATACGAACCAAAATTAAGTAACTTTATTAATCAATCAATAATAATTGATAAAAAATATACTGGTGCGAGACCTTCTAAGATAGAACAAATAAAAAGTGAAATAACTATAAGTATAACATAACAAACCCCAAAAATTATATTGTAAAGAGAATACGCATCTAGTAAACAATCATGAAATATTTTTTTTAAATACGAGTACATTCATCACAGATATTATATGTTTAAAATAATTATATCTCGTTTGTTTTTCGAGCAATTTTGATAATATTTTCTCTGTCAGTATTATATTTTTAGATTAACTGTGCAGATGATAAATATTTTTTCATGCATATTCGGATATTGCTCCCCAACCCTTTTTTTCGAACGAAAGACATCAACGAACGATCTTGTAACTATTATGGTTAAGTCACAATTACCACTTTTTGTTCAAATTATTCAACCAAAACCCGGGTGAAATGGAATAGTGGTGATTTTAGTATCATGATATTAATCCTTATCTATTTAAATTGTTTCATAATTAAGGTTGGTTAATGTGTACATGTAAATTACACTTTAAATTATATCTAATAATTTTGTACCCAGCTCAATGCATGCAAGATCAAGATTGTGTAATACACATAGGCCGCTGCCGTTAGCGATAAGGCCGTCCATTGTGTCGCCCTATGTAATGTTTTCTTCATCTATCTTTTCTATAACTTATATGGTGTACATAATAAAGAGTATTCAATTCTTGTCTATTCTAGAGATTAAAACTTGGTATCTTTTTCATTTTTTTTTGTTGAGGAGCTCGTAGCTAAAGAATTCTAGCCGCACTGGTCGATCTTTAAGGTTAAGCAACGCTTGCTCTGTGGATGGGTGACCATCTTAACATACCGAGTTTCCTCCGTGCCTCGAAAAGCACGTTAAGCTGTTGGTCCCAGCTGTCATTTGTAGAACTTTGACAGTCGTTTCGGATTGTCAGAAGCCAGTAAATCTGACTCCAGTCTTACCAAGAAATACCGTGTTACCCATTTAATGGGTTGAGGAGGTCTGGTAGGCAGCCGCTTCACGTAAAATACTGGTATTCAGCTGAATCCGGTTGGACTGGAAGCCGACATCAATTTAGTTAGGAAAAGGCTAGCCTTTTCCTAACTAAATTGGTGTCGGCAGATGATGATGATAACTTGGTATCTTTTCCGTGTCCAGTTAAATCTCTAATTAATTATATAATTGAATAATATTGCTGATCTGTACATAATAAAACCCGCCTATTTAAATAATCAAATTAGGATAATTTACATGTTACTCCACACAAATGGTTAGTTATCCTATATGACAGATTTCCTTGACTAGCTTTGGCAATGACCAATTGTCGATTTACCCGACTTTGCACGTAGGGAGGATAATGATGTTACTTGTGACGTATACAATACTACATGTGACTTTTGGTTTGTTGTGGCTATTGTAGTTCAGGAAAGAGAACGCGAAGTAAATACATAAAACGGAACCTTCGTATTTATTTCAATTCAATTGTTTTGATTGATTTATTGATTAAATAGTAGCGTGGGTATTTTACCTTCGCCGTCAAATTTTAAAGCTAAAAAAAAACTGGCCAAGTGCGAGTCGGACTCGCACACTAAAGATTCCGTACCATAAACCTAATTTTTTATTATTTGTTGTTATAGCGGCAGTAGAAATACACAATCTGAGAAAATTTCAGCTCTCTGCCTATTACGATTCTTGAGATACAGCTCGCTGACAGACAGACGGACGGACGGACAGGCTGTCCGTCCGTCCGTCTCTCTCCCTATTACTAAACCTCCGCTGTCCGGGACAGCGGAGGTTTAGTAATAGGGTTCCGTTGGTTACCCATCGGGCACGGAACCCTAAAGAGTTAGAAAACTGTTCTTTCCATAGGACAACACTGTGTGTATATGTTATTTCGTTTAAAGCTAGTTATCACAATCCTATTTAGCGGAAAACTTCAGTAAGGACGGGTTGGGAGACTCTTTTTTTTATTATTATTATTTAGGAATGGGCTTGCTTCTTTCTCGGAGAAGGAGCTTCGTATAATTATGACAGAACCCCACTTAAGATAAGTTCGTTTAATCACATATTTATACTCACTCCTTCTCTGAGACAATTAATATTAATATAATATAATAATAATATTCCACACAACTATCACACAACGCCATCTAGTCCCAAGCTAAGCAGAGCTTGTGTTATGGGTACTAGACAACTGATAAACATACTTATATATTTCTAAATACATACATATTATAGATAAACTACACCCAGACACGAGTAATGATTAATGATAATTATAATTAATTGAGTAATTATTACGAGTATTGATTTTGTTATATTATTTGTAAAAAAAATATAATAACATATTTACGAAGAATCTTAAAAATTGATTGCCTAATAGGTTCAGGCATGAAATTTAGAAGTAGAACTTTGGCCGTCGTTACGGATTGTCAGAAGCCAGTAAATCTGACTCCAGTCTTGCCATGAAAAACCGTATTACCCATTTAATGGGTTGTGGAGGTCTGGTAGGCAGCCGCTCCACGTAAAATACTGGTATTCAGCTGAATCCAGTTTGATTGGAAGCCGAACCCAATATAGTTGGGAACAGGATAGGCAGATGATGAGACCGAAGGTCGCTGAGACAGATTCTATGTGAACGACATGGAAAGAAGAAGAAAAAGACCAGAGGGACAATTTCCATGCTTTTTGAAACATTCGCATTCACACCTATCAAATCCCCTGTAATTTTTCTACATTTTGAGAAGTTTTTGACATTGATTGTCGCTGAGATGACGTTTCTTGAGGTAAGAATACGTATAATCTGCATCTCTCTGACTCTGTCCTTGAGTAGTATATTGTAGCGAAATAAAAGAATGTCTTCGCCAATTACACACGTATATTAATTTATGGTTTTTTTTTAACAATCGAAAGGTGAAAATAAAGAATAATAATATAAAAACAGAAAAACGAAAATACTATATCATGTCCTTGCTCACCAACAGTATTTAACGGTCCAGTGGTGGACACATGGCAGATCTCTTCCAAGCTACGCCACAACCCCCGGCCCTGTGTGACGGTTCATCAAATTATACTGTTAAACCACTAGCGAAGAGTCTACGATGTAGGACTTCCTATGCTGCTTGGCCTCGTACAAACCAGGGATGTTATGGATATGATATTACGGATCTGGATACGGATATGGATATAGTTCTATATCGGTTTCGAGTACAGTTACGGATATGTAATTATTTCGGATTATCCGTTAGTTTCGGATAGTTTCGGTTACGGATATTAAATCAAGGTGGATGCGCCAGGGTAGCCCGCGAAATTCAAATATTTTTATGTTTATTGCAATTTGCCGGTCAGTGTGAAGCTGTATGTTGAACAAAATACGATTCGCGGCCGTAACGCGTATTCATCTAAAGAATTATAACCATTTTAATCATCAATATAGCTCCCTAACTTGTTATATTATAATATGATAGAATGACTTTTTTATGAAATAGGGCTTCATGAACTTAGAGGGCTATATTGATGATTAAAATGGTTACGTGTGCGTGCGTTACGGCCGCAAATCGTATTTTGTTCAACATACAGCTTCATACTGACTGGCAAATTGCAAAAAACATAAAAGTATTTGAATTTCGCGGGCTACCCTTGCGCTTCCACCTCAAAGTAAAATATAAACATAAATAGTATGTTATAATTTAGTTTTATCGAGACATTTCGTTATATTTAGACTCCGCCTTAATACGAAACTATCCGAAACTTGTGAAACGGATACGGTTACGGATATATTTTTATTTCGGATATCCGATAGTTTCGGTAACGGTTACAGAGTTCCATAACATTGACACAAACTATCCTATGAAGCAATTAGGTACAGTTTAGCATAATCGTTCCTAATCACTTTATAGAACTGTGAGTACTTATTTAAATGATTGATTGCATGATGTTATTTATTTACACCTAACACATTTACCCGTTAACGTTTTTTTTATTTATGTTATAACTAGCTGACCCACGCAACTTCGTCTGCATCACATTTTTGTCGTCGCTCATTCGCTTCGTGGTGTTCCTATTGGTCGTAGCGTGATGTTACCGGTATATAGTCTTTAAACTAAAATAATTTTTCAATTCGAACCAGAAGTTCCTGAGATTAACGCGTTCAAGCAAACAAACAAACTCTTCAGCTTTATAATATTACAAGCAATTATATATATTAGTGTAGATTAACCAATTTCAAGAACGTACAAAATAATGTATTAATAGAATATGAAAATATGGATTATATATTTAAGCTTTATTTACAACTAGCTTCTGCCAGCGGCTTCGCCCGCGTGATCCCTAGGGAACATACTCCCGGGATAAAAAGTAGCCTATGTCTCTGGCTTTAGACTATCTCTGTACCAAATTTCATTTAAATTAGTTCAGTAGTTTTGGCGTGAAAGCGCGACAGACAGAAAGACAGACAAACAGAGTTACTTTAGCATTTATAATATTAGTAAGCATAGTGGTACATGGGCGGACTTAATGCAACATCACTTACTACACACAAAACTTAACATCGCTAACTATACCTAAGTTTCCATAACTAATCAGGCTTTGCTAAATTGATGTTCTTGGCATTTGCAATTAGTTTCGCAATTTTTCAATTACCAAAACACTGGGACGGGTTTCTGAATTGAATATGTTGAGTTGTTGTAATGACAAATTTTGACACGTTTTCAGGCTAAAACCGCGTTGATACGCTTAAAGTCTAACAAGCAATAAAAACGAACTTTGAAGTATATGGCCAGTCTATGTGGACTCGAATGTCAAAAAACAAAACAATGGCATCTTGCAAATAAGAGTGAACAAACTGAGGCTTTGAAAATGTAACTTCGATGAAAAAAACCGTAACCAAATCGGTTCACCCGTTTAAGAGTTACGGTGCCACAGACAGACAGACACACTTAGCGGTCAAACTTATAACACGAGAGGTGTTATAAGGGTGTTTTTGTGTCAGGGGTATTTTCATACATTTTTGACAGATTGCCACTGAGATGAAAATGCGAACGTTGCTTAAAAATTAGCAGAATTGGCACTCTGATTCAAGTGCAACCGGTATCAAAGAGAACTTTGATCTAAGCTATTTTGTCAAAACTGACTTTGAGCGTGTCGATGCGGCTTAAAATTGAGATTGAAAATTACTTACTCAACTTAAAATGCTTGGACATTTATTTATTTATAAAGATTACTGTCACATCACATACTTTTAACACAAAAAATAAAATAAACAGTTGTATCATAAAAATAAACTTCGAAAATAACTAGACATTATCTGAAGTCGAAGTATTCAATATGGTGTTCAAACAGGTTAGCATTGACGTCAGCTGCACGCATGCATAACATGATTTTATTCCTTTTTCAGTAATTCCTTACTTTTTCCGGCTTATTTATTTTGTGTTTTTTTGTGACCAATTTAAATACGATGCGGCTTTGGTCCAATCCCAACCGAACGTTTACATTCGAATTCGTATGAACACTTAGTTTAGTTTTAGGGTCTAACTTCTAAAATTGCGTTAATATACCTATCCTAAGGAAAGTAAAACTATTAATTTATCTCAAATCAATCATGTTTTTCTAATTTATATTCATAACATGTTGTGGAGCGATACCTCTAACCGTACACTATCTATACCCAACACTAAATTAAAAACAAAACAACTACAACACTGTCCGTCATTCTTCCTCGACCAAATTTCGATCTCAGTGGCCAATCGCAGCAAAGAGGATATAATAAATAAATAGTTCACAAACTGTACACTCTCTGTTCCTTAACCCTCAGAGTACGATGGCTTGGTAATATCTAATATGTGGCTGGCGAGAAATCAGCTGCAGGACCAATGACTTTACGTACTTTCCGAGGCACATGAGTGTTACACCAACTTCCAAATATCGGAAGGCTACTGAGAAATCAATATAATGTACGATATGTACGGAAAACTCTTCCGTTCTGGGTGACTGACGGACAGTGCTCAGCCGAAACTACTGGTCATAGAAAGCTAAAATTTGACATGTAGGTTCCTTGGGGAGTGAAGGAGATCACTAAGAGATGATTTCCCGAAATTCCTTCGGGAACAGGATATACGCGTATAAAGTCGCGGGCAAAGCTAGTTCCTATTTAAACCATGCGACTACGAAACAACGGGGAAGTTAACAAAACAATACGTCAAGCATAAAAACTAAACTTAATAAACATATTAATTAAAGATTTTGAACGCAGCCTTTTTATACGTTTTCCTATATTTTAATAGACATAATTGAATTACGTAAATCTTAATCTGTTTTGAAAACGAATCAAATTGTCGTGTCGCATTAAGTTGTGTTAATATTGTTTGTGGCTTTTTGAATTTATTAAAGTATTTTAAGAAGATAAGCAGCTTTTCGTTCGATTGAAATATATTAATTTGTTATTTACATATTATACGGAAACAATAAAGATAGTTGAACAAAGAACATTGTTTCCTATTTGAAACAGTGTTAACGCGTTGTTTATTTTTGTTTCATTTTGTTATAAGTATGTAAATCCATAAAATGTATGTCTTCCTACTGATATAGTTGTAATATACCAGTAGGTGGTCGTCAAATAAACCATGTCAGAGGCTCTTGAGGCGGTTTAAAAACTCTGACACTAGGGTGTGCGGGGTCGTTAAACCTTACTACCCACACGGTACGAACGAACAACGAACGTTGTAATATTAGGTATTTAAACGCCTCCGTATTAAACCTCCTCTGGTGTGAACAAAACCTGTGCCCTTCAGAAATCTCATGTCCCAAATACAGAGGCTTACGGAAACTTTGTAGCTAGTAGAAGTCTAGACGTAGAAATTTGGAGATGGTGAAATCTAGAGCGGCAAAGACTCACTAACTACCAGAAGACCAGGAATCTGTAAAAATGAGCGTTTAAGATTCTCAAACCACCACGACATCTGAATCATAGAAAAGAATTTCCGGTGAAGCCACTGGTAAAAACAACCTTTTTTTTTTAATTTAACTCTGAAGCCAATTCTAAAGAATTGACGCAGATGAAGTCGCGTGTAGAAGCTATGATTGATTAAAGTCCTTATTTTATAAATTTATCGAAAAAAAATATTAGTCGGTATTTAGATACTTGAAAAATATTATTTTTATGAGTGGTATCACTGTATTTGTCCCATTCTTTTGTTTTTAAGACAATCTGCTATAACGTTTTGAGACTAAGAATTTTTGATACGAAGGCATTTTAACTATAAATCAACTTGAATAAGAAAAACTATTAAGTAACTAACTTAATTTAATCTTAAATATGGCGTCAAAAATTACTCTGCATCGCTGTACCACTAGTAATGTGCCCAAAAGACTAGCGACATTGCCATATTGTCTGACAAAACCCGGCCAAGTGCGAGTCGGACTCGCACAAGAAGGGTTCCGTACCATCGCCATTATTATAATCCAGTATTATGCCGTTACAATTGAGCAAAATAATCTATTTTTTGTGTCCTTAAATTTTTAATATTTTATTTTTTACCGAATTTTAAAGCAATACAAACTCTGTGAACATTGCTATTATTAAGATCGAGCATAAAACACCAAAGAAAACACGTTTCTAGTAAGGCAGCTTCTTATTAATATTTTTAATTTATTTTTGCAACAGACATACACACTGAAAATTTCAATTGGTTAACTATTGTTGTTGGGGACAAGGATTTGATGATGGAGATCAGAAAAGTGGATATAACCTCGAAACTTGTACACACCTTCAATCAAAAATCTCATAAAATCTCGCGTCTGCGTCGAAACTGATTGAAGGTCAAATGTCACAAAAATCAGTTTTTCGCTATTATCTTGGCTTCTATGACTCCAATGATGTTAATGATACCTATGATCAAAAATGTATAGCTCAAAATTTGCAAAAATTATGGAACGAACATTTTTTCATGCGCTCAACCGTTTTTGAAATTACACATATCCTATTTTGTTTGCCATCTGGAATATGGGATAAAAACTTTATTTTTGAATTCGTTGGCAAACGCATAATTATAATATGGATGGTTCTGCGTGATCGTTCGAGCGAAGAATAGAAAAGCTATTTTTCGATACACTCGCTAGCATAATCATCGTGGTTAGGCTCATTTTAATCTGTCTGATGAGCACTATTCACTGTGGTTGGGAACAAGGACGTGATCTCGAGTCGAGCTGTCAGCTGTGTGTTATCGAGATGAAATGACAAGCTCACTTCGTGATCACTTCACCCAAGCCTTCGGTTCGACATGTTTAAAGAATCAACTGGCTGATAATGGAGACCAGAAATATGGATAGTGGATCTCTTAGCTTTTAACTTATAACCATCGTGTTTGGATCTTTGTGGTTTCCATCATCAGACATTTGTTACCAACTACAGTGAATGCTACCTAACCGTATAATTCAAATAAGTGCAGACATCACAGGCATACTTAGTCTAAAGAAATACTCAAGCTCACATAATAATTTTTATGTGTTAGCGACAGAAATTAAAAAAAAACATATTCTTGGTCTATTTCAAATGAATAAACAAAATGCGATAGGTCCAAATTCAGAAATGACCATTTTTTTTTTGGGAGAAAACAGATCTTTGCTATTTGCCCTAGCTTTTGAGATTCAAATAGGATTCCGTTGGTTACCCTTTGGGTACAGAACCTTAAAAAGCCAGCCAAGTATAAACTAGACGTCTGGAAATTTGAGCTCCACGACCCAGGACTTTTAATGCCAAACTGAATTTAGACAATAGTTTTTCTGGATCATTTGCGTATTAAACCATAGTTAGGTATTACATACAATCAAAAATTTCACCGATTATACTAATACGTACCTACCTAGTTCCTCATTGAAGTTCTTCAAATACCTATTTATTTTGCATAAAGTAAGCTGCGTCAAGTAAATAATTTGCATTGAATAGACATTCCTATGTTATTTCTGTTAAAATATCAATTAACAAGTAGTGTTTGAACGTTACGAAGGAAATAATATGCAATCCCAAAAGTTCCATACATATTCAAAGTTATATATTTACGTCCTTTACATAAATTGCATGTAGTTAACTACTATTTATTAATTTAGACATTATTATTTATTTATCATATACTTTATTGTACACCAATAGGAAAACTATAAACTTAAACTCAAATGTACCATGTGCCGCATTCCGCGATCTCAAGCAACCTGAAATGGACAGATATTGCTTGGACCAATAACAAACAAACAACTTGCTAATTTGAGTGGTAACAAAACAAACCAACCACTTTTAATATATATTCTATTTGAAAAGTGGGTTGGCACCTCTATGCTACCCCAGAGTCAACGCTGGAATGTCTGATGTGCCAGTAATGACTGCTATACCCATACCTTTCAAGCCGCACCAGGAAAAACGGTGGTTGAAATGCTTGCAGAAATAGCGTAGACGATATATCCACAAACGGCCGGTCTATTCCGTTAACAGCTCTGCGCAAAATTAGATGAAGTGAGCTTTAAGGGAACTGTCATTATTTTTAGGATTCCGAACATCCGTAAAAAACGGAACCCTTATAGGATCCAGTTTTCTCCGGATCTACTGGAACGATTCTGTTGAAATTTGGTACACATATGGACTTTTGTGACTCAAACGTTACGTAAATAAATAAATTTTTAGTACTTATGAAGGTCAAACAAGAAAATAAAAAAAAAATCAAGCTGTATCGTGTGACATCCTTACTTATACTTAATTACTTACATAATACTTATTAAATGCAAAAGTAACTCTGTCTGTCTGTCTATCGCACTTTCACGCCAAAACTCCTGAACCGATTTAAATGAAATTTGGTACACAGACAGTCTAGATCCTGAGAAAGGACACAGGCTACTTTTTTCCCCGAAAATGTTTACGGTTCCTGTAGGTTTGAATGATTAACATGATTTTTTGCATCCCGGAAAACGAGTACGATTCCCGTGCGATAAATCTGTTTTACTTATTACACAGCAACGATTTGTATTTATTCTTTGCATAGTGGTAATTTAGAGGTCATGGAACGACGTGAGCTAGCAATGTATTGGCATGGATTTACAAGACAAGACAAGACAAGATTTCGTTTCTTGGTTTTTTGACACCGTTCGTTTATTTGGAAGTTGGTTGTATGTTTTTAGTGGTGATTCTTCAAAACTATATTGAAATTCACATGTGCGTACCCCTTCACAACATACCGGCGCAATGTTATGTAATGAACTGGTGTAAACTTTTGACTTTGACTTTGACTTTGACAATAAACAAACATGCGATTTCAGCAATCCAGGTCCATTTGCTATAATTTAATAAGAAGTTCCGTTGCGATGACCATGGGGCCATGAGCCTCGTCATTATTTTTTAAGTAAACCAAGGTACCTCCACGAGTACAGGCGATCAGACCTGTTCAATACATTATAGTGCAACCCTTGCTGGACAGAAATAACTGAAGTGCACTTCAGAACTGACTGACTGGACCCGGCCAATTTTCAGGTGTTTAAAACCGTAGATGGTCAAGAACGAGTAACGTTGCCGAAGCCCTCCTTTGTCGCTCAGTAGCCAAAGTTAGGGACCTGTTCGCAATTTTAGTGAGCACTTGCGGAACCCCTCCTGCTTTGGGATAAATACAAGGACGCTTTATCAGAAGATATTGAGCATAGGGCTCGATGGCGCTCACAATGACCTTATCATTAACAATGCTTTAGTAATGATTGAGGATAAAATGATTTCCATATAGATCTGGAAAATGGCAGCGAAGAGGGGAATTGTCAAGCGATGTTGTAATGGACTTAAACTACTATACGAGTAGTTACCGCGGTTTTAGATGTGTAAGTCAATGAATTGGCAACGAAACGATTCTGCGCCGAGTAAATGGTGGAGAGAGAGGTTGTTCCTTCTTGACGTACCAGGAGGTACGTGTAAGTTTGTGCTGAATCATCTACTGGTTCAACTCCGCAAGGGCCGCAATATAGCTCTGGCTGTGGCTTCTTCGGGCATCGCTGCAAGTTTGTTTAGTGGTAGTCGAACTGCACATTCCGTTTTTAAGTTGCCGCTTAATCTTGCAAGCAAAGATATCCCAACATGCAATATTATCAAAAACAGCAGCCGGGGAGTCCTTTTGCAGCAGTGCAAGCTCATAGTATGGGACAAGTGCACAATGTCGCACAAACATGCATTAGAGGAGTTGAACCGTAGTCTTTGCGAATAAGCTGCTGCAAATTGAAAAAGGTTACCTGAAAACGGACACAGAAGAATTTTTCCACCAAGTGGCTTAAATATTCCACGCGAGTGAAGTCACGAGCAACAGCTAGTATCAAATAAAAGGGCTTACTGTAAGAAATTGAATTATATTTTTTTTCATAATTTTAAAACAAATAGTTTTGAAGTTATTCAAGGAAATTAGACCAAAAATGACCATTGCCCGCTTATCTCGAAACAACTGAGACGAAAATTAAAAAAAAAATGCAGATAATAGTACTATATCTAAAGATTAAAATTCTATATCTAAGGAAAAGCTATAAGAAGTATGTAGTGTTAAAATAACATGTTAAAAAAAATGTAATTGGTTCGGAACACTTTGCACGAGAGTCCGACTCGCACATAGACAGATTTTTTTTTATGCTTCAAATTAACAGTAGTGCCATACCGTAAAAATGTGATATACTGTATTCCGTAAAAAATTAGGTAAAGAGGACTTGAAGCTGTCAATTCGTCCAATGAAGCTGGAATGACAGCTCACTTCAAGCTCCTAAGAAATTTACAAAATTGACCGGCATCTCACCTCAAGTTCATTTTATCAAATTTTTCACAGTGAGAAATTTACAAAATAGTACTGCAGCTTAACACTAGAAAGACGGAAAAGGAAGGATCATTTGACCCCACCTTTATAAATGTTTTTATACAGTAAAATGTCCAAAAACTGTTTTTCTTCTTCCCGTGTGGGCTGTAAGGTCTAAACGACCCCACACACCCTAGTGTCAGAGTTTCTAAACCGCCTCAAGAGCCTCTGATATGGTTTATTTTACTACCACCTTTTGGCGGCCGGGACCACCGGCTTACACGTGCCTGTAAATGGTTTATTTTGAAATAAATATTTTGAGTTTGAAAGTATGCTGTCATCTGACTGATCGTCAGGCAAAGACTACCAGCGGGTCGAGGCATAGCATAACGTAACCGAATAACACAGTTTGCACAATGAAAACCAGAGTTGAAATGAAGTACAACCAGGTACATTATATTTCACAATCATAGCTAATATAATTTTTATTATTTTTCCTCCAGTAAAAATGCTTCATGGGTCAAATTACCAGTACCATCTTTGTAGGTAAATCTAGGATTTATTTATATTGTAAAGATCATATGACTATACAAATATTTTTATATGTAAATTAGAACCATTTTAATAAAAGTCACGACAGGATATAGCAAAAACACAAATAGTTTTAGAATTATTGAACCCTGAATTTCATATAATCCTCGTCCGTCTTTCTAGTATCAAATGTGGGTTTTCGTGAATATATGTAATTAAAAGATTATATATACATTTTATGTTCACGTGTTTGTCTGTCAATTAAATATGTTTTTCTTTCTACCTATAATTGAGTTGACCGCAAACGGCAAGAAATAAATTTAGAAAAAACCAAGCGGCACAAAACAAACTTGTTGCTTCCTCAACTGATCTGTTTGGGTTTTAACTTTTAATAAGTACCTATAACAACAAAGTCACCTTCGAACAGTTTGTTTATTATTCTAATTTTATTCTTATTTCCGTAATTCTAGTTTGAATTACACATACGAGTTAAATAGTTACCTTATTTTTATTTATAATGTTTTTATCTACAAAAAATCCGGAATAATTCGGATTCCAAAGAGTAAAGTCTACCTTTTTTTAGAAATGATATTTGTTCAAGGTAGATTAATGTAAGAATTTTACTTGTAACAAATCTATATTAAGTATTATTATTGAATCGGTTTAGAGGTTTTCGAGTCATAAGCGCACTAACGGACGGACAAACATTTTGTTTCGAGTGACAAGACGTTTTGTTTTATATGCAAGGTCCAAGGATAATATGCATGCCTACAAAACTACTTCTAAACTCTTCATAAACATCCAGCTTATCAGATAAAGAAAACTAAGCTGTAATAAAATCTTTTGATATCATAAAAACACCTAAAAGAATAATTAAGTAAATTATGCATTCTCATCGAAACACGTGATTTAAACATTCTTTAATCGCTAGTATTGCAAATGTTGTCGGAGTTCAACGTTTCAAGGTTATATCCCATCCAGGTCACGAGTATTCTAACGTTACTATCCGAAACTTGTCTAATACACTTAATTTCGGTGTCTCTAATAATTTTAACATGTTATACTTTCATAAGGTGGAGCGATGACCTGGTGAGGGTCGCGGGTAGCCGGTGGATGCGCGATGCACAGGACCGGTTGTTGTGGCGACATTTGGGGGACGCCTATGTCCAGCAGCGGACGTCTTTCGGCTGATAATATGATGATGATACTATCGTTTCAATCTTATTACATGTTCGACTATTTAACACATAAATACAATTTTACACCGCTGTAGAAATGTTCCCAATATTGGTAATTCTCTACATTAAAAGAAAATGTTTGAAATCGCCAGCACCTTAGGTCAAACGATAAACCAAGTAATCTAAATAGTAGATGACGCGCGTCTGTAAAGTTTAATGCATTTTTGTTTTTTGGCGCGCTTTCAGAACAGGTTTACTATTGGGGTTTTTATAGTACATATATCGTTGCGTGTCATCAGTTTACCGATCAAAACATGCCCTAGAAATTTTAAATTCATAAAACGGAAAGCCAAACTAATTTAATCACCCACTTCAATGGCCGGTTGCTACAATTACACCATGCCAGCTTTCAATATACGGAAATTATAAAAAATGAAAAAGCCAACATAAGAACTTGCCATATGCCTCATATAACATAAGAATATTCTAGACGATGTGCTGATTAATCGTTGCCAAATTTGTACACTAGGGCTCTGTTGACAGCGATTTATCGGATAATTTTGAGCATTTTGCGAGAGCTCTGGTGCTTATACAGTCAATAAAAAGAAAACATAGGGACACGTGGAGCTCGTGGCTAGATAACAACAGCTGCACGGGTCGATCTTCAAGGTTAAGCAACGCTTGCCAAGGTTGTTCTGTGGATGGGTGACCATCTTAACGTACCGAGTTTCTTCCGTGCCTCGGAAAGCACGCGTTGGTCCCGGCTGTCATTTATAGATCTTTGGCAGTCGTTACGGATTGTCAGAAGCCAGTTAATCTGACTCCAGTCTTGCCATGAAGTACCGTGTTACCCAGTCAATGGGTTGTGGAGGTCTGGTAGGCAGCCGCTCCGTGTAAAATACTGGTATTCAGCTAAATCCGGTTTGACTGGAAGCCGACCCCAATATAGTTGGGAAAAGGCTAGGCAGATAGTACTTCATGGCAAGACTGGAGTCAGATTAACTGGCTTCTGACTATCCGTAACGACTGCCAAAGATGTACAAATGACAGCCGGGACCAACGGCTTAACGTGCTTTCCGAGGCACGGAGGAAACTCGCTATGTTATGATGGTCACCCATCCACAGACCAACCTTGGTAAGCGGAGATCGACCCGTGCGGCTGTTATTATCTAGCCACGAGCTCCTCCAGTAATAATATGGCATTATATACAGATTGTTTGTACCTTTTTGCACTTATATTTGTAACTTAATAGGTACAACTTGTCTATCACATTTAAATTATTATGAATCTATAAGCATTATCGCATACCTACATAATATTAAACGTACCTACTCAACTACTCAAGATCCATTTGTGGTCTACAAGATTTTAAGATAATTTCCGTACAGCTGTCACAAGTTAATGTGGTTTTAGCTAAGAAATATGGGAAAATACAAAATGAATATGACCACAGAGATATTCAATAATTCAATGCAGGTTGTATGGCTATGACCATATAAAACATTTGTGGTCAGGAAATTAATGTTTTCAATATCTTATTTACCTACTTTTAACTGAACTGTACCACCATTGTCGTACTTTTCGAAAACAAAAAACAATGTCCGCATTCTCATCTCCTTCGCTATCTGGCAAAAATGTAGAGAAATTAAGGTTTTTAGACAGTTTACAACTGACATGCTAATGCAAACGTGTTGTTTAAAATCCGGCCAAGTGCGAGTCGGACTCGCACCGAAGGGTTCCGTACCATAAACCTTATTTTTTTTTGTTGTTATAGTGGTAATAGAAATACACAATCTGTGAAATTTTCAACAGTCTACCTATTACGGTTCTTGAGATACAGCCCGCTGACAGATAGACGGACGGACGGACGGACAGCGGAGGCTTAGAAATAGGATTCCGTTGGTTATCCTTTGGGAACGGAACCCTACAAATTAGTAGAATTCACCCTCAGCAGATAGATCACGATCGTTGCCTAGCAGAAGCCCATAAACACCACGATATTCTTTTTATTTGAAACTGAATACAGTGTATTTGAAACTGAATATCGTGATACGGACCAATCGTGTTTTGAAGTTATGCTACGTCGGTTTCCTGGTAGAGAGTGATCATTTGTCTTTTCTTTTCATAATTGCTAGGAAATAATCTAACCCCATTGACTTAAGTGACAATCTTTGCCCGTGCTAAGCATGGACGCCTGACCCATACTGCTCTCGTCTGTATCGAGATAAAAATCAGTGAATTAATCTAGATAACGTTTCAGAGACATACCTACGGGTACACGGTATGTGCTTAGTCACAGTCTATCTGCAATCTCGACTTATACACACATACAACACGTACGAGTAGTTGAGTACATGCTATATTTAATTGTTCACAATTATACAATAATTAAATTTTTATTATAGGTATATCTCGGTGATAATCGGGCTGCAGCGGAAGCCAACACTTAATAACTTAATAATGAATGGTTTATATAAAATGCTACAATAAGGAATCAAGGATGGCATCGAACTAAGAAAACTGTTATTTTTTTTTAATATATTGTCCCTGCTGCGAAAAGGCTTTCCTCATCAACCTGCACAGCTCTATCATTGGCCTCATTTAAATCTTGAATGGTATCTAAAATCTTGAGAAGTATGAGAGACAGCTAAGGAGGTGACGCATGTCCTGTGAAGGGGCGAAGGAATGGTCATTCCTTCGCCCCTTCTCCTGCCTTTCACTGCTGTAAAAATAATCTGGTCAGATTATTTTTACAGCAGTCAACCTGGGTTGGTTAAGAAATTTACAGATTGGCTACTTCATACGTCCAACTGTTTGCGTCCAGGGGTGTAAATGTTCTGCCGGAGTGCCAGGGTGTAGTATGGAGGGATAAATTCAAATTCAAAGCATTTTATTTTCATTTATATTCACATTGACCGCGGCGTCCATCGTACATTGTTTTAGGTGCTTGAACTAACTCATTAACGCTGGAAAACTGAAAAAAGGTTGAAAACAAAACTACATACTTAAAATAATCAATAGTTAAAATAATTAATAGTTTTTATTTTAGCTACTGTTACACACTATGTCTACATCTCTTTTTACTCTACTCTCCTTTCGCAGGTATGCTGGAAGAGATTTCTTTTAAAATAAGCATCACCTTTGTACTTATTTTTCTGTTTCTTTCTTCTTATCCTATTAAATGTGTGTACATAAATTGTTAAATAAATAATTAAATAATCAATCACACCTCCAGACACGTATCGCAACATTTTACTACGCATTAACATAATATACATATATATGCAGATATTACGTTCATCTGGTTTTAATCTATTTGCAATTATGAGGTTTAATAACAAATATAAAGCGTCAATGTTTCCTTAAAAACTTACAAAACATTGTTAATACCTAAAATGTTAAGTCCGCCTCTGTACATTTTTGTGCTGAAAGTGTTTAAAATAAAATAAATAAATGTTAATTTTTCAGGAAAAACTAATCAATTGTTTGCTTATAGTTCGCGTATTTAGTTTCTAATACTGTCAATGAGTATTATTAATTATGTATGTGCTTGTACACTGTTAATGTAGCGAATATACAGGGCGTCCCACGACTATGCCACATGGAGGTGGCATAGTCGTGGAACATTTTACTGAAAGAAGACATTATTTTAATTAAAAAAAAAATTAAACTGCATTCGTGTATTTTTAAATAATTACATGGTTGAACCGGGAATCGAAACCGCTACATGAGAAAAAAATTACCCTGTAGCTTTATCACTATGTCACCTATCGAAAGGCTTCATCATAAGCATTATTTTTTCTTATATTTACATTACCTATGTACCACGTCATATGTATACAAAACGCTTTGCATATTAATGATACCTACTTATGAATCGGCTGGGCCGGCTACCATTGATATAGCATGTCAGGTTCACGCATATTTTGTTCTGTTTTATTTTCAATTCCATTAAATATGCTAACCAAAAATTTATCCAGATGGCCCAAACTGGATTATCGCCCATTTCCTGTCTCAGAGTCCTCTCATTGTTCCCACTACTTGGACACAGACTAGGAAATCTGTGTGGAACAAGAGCATAAACTTTCCGCCCGGGCTGCGGGAATTAACGCGATTTAACTTACATTTAGATATGTCAATTGATTGGTGGTGTCAACTATCCAATCAACTAGAATGTGCGGCCCACAGAGATACGTCACATTGTGCTATACAGCCAAGTAATCAGTTAGGTGTGAAGACCACTTGTTACCACGTACTGTGAGGACCACGCTTACGTTTAGCCAAAACCAAACATGATATCTAAAAGAGGTAGAACGCGACACTCAGTAGGAATAACTGAAGAATATTCTTCAGTTATTCCAATCACAGTAATTTGAACGTAAATAAAGTCGTTTACCTTTCTATTCTACCTTTTTCAGGTATCACTAATTTTTGTGACCATAGTTATGTTTATGCCTCGTTCGTTATTTTCCAGCCACACCTCATCAGTGGGTGAACTGAAGAATATTCTTCAGTTATTCCAATCACAGTAATTTGAACGTAAATAAAGTCGTTTACCTTTCTATTCTACCTTTTTCAGGTATCACAAATTTTTGTGACCATAGTTATGTTTATGCCTCGTTCGTTATTTTCCAGCCACACCTCATCAGTGGGTGAACTGAAGAATATTCTTCAGTTATTCCAATCACAGTAATTTGAACGTAAATAAAGTCGTTTACCTTTCTATTCTACCTTTTTCAGGTATCACTAATTTTTGTGACCATAGTTATGTTTATGCCTCGTTCGTTATTTTCCAGCCACACCTTATCAGTGGGTGAAGTCAGCTGTGGAAGATGATGATGATAAGCTTACTATGGTGAGGACTACGGGTATTATTTCATTAAATAATTGTAAAATAAAAAATGCAGAAAAATAAAATTGATCTGAAAAGAACGACACAAGAAAATATTTTAATAAAGTGAAAATGTTTATAGCCTATGTCAGCCGCATCGTTTTTACGAAACCTCATTCATCAAAATCAGTTCAGTGGTTTAGGCGCTAGAGTGAAACACACGAATATACATACATACACACATAGACAGCTAAAATCATAACTAACCCTTCCTTTTGGCTTTGCCGTAGCCGGGTAAAAACAGCTTTGATGTAAATTTGATTGATAAAATCTGCTAAACTTGGTAAATATTGAAATCACACACGTGAAATTGGAACTTAGAATATAGGTACACTAAGTACCAACGTCAATGTTTTATTTATCTAATACTGCAAGCTCTTAAAATAATACATTTAAATCATGATTTCATCTGTAAACATTTTTGGACTAAAAATACTACTATCATTTTCATGCATTTGGATGAAATTCATGAATAGAGTACCAAATTATTAATTCGTTAATACAGTACAAAAGTTAATTTTAATTGATCGTAAGCGTCTGCATACTTCTTTTAAATCTTAAAATAGAATTGCCACTTCGACTATTTTACATCATTTTACAGTCATTATTATGTCCTTGTTATAGTCATAAGTCGTGTAAAAAATAAACTAGGCACACAAACTTTTTTTTAAGTAAGTGTGAAGCTTTCATTATGTCAGTACCTACTTATTAAAAAGCACAATTATTTAAATATCGCAAAAACCTTGCCTTGACCTAAGGCAGAGCTAACGGTAGAAAGGTATACTTATTTGAGAAGTTTATAGCATAGGTATTATTAAAAGGAACAATAATTAATATGAAGACGAAGAAAAGAGTAGGTAGAGCCAAGCCCAGGACTACGAGTCACGTCGGCCCTGCCAACATATCCTCACGTAGCTGGCGGCCGGTCTGGCTGTGGGGAAGCCAGAGTTCAGGATTTAAAACATTCTGCTCTTTATGAACAAATAAAATGATTACGAAGCTATGTGATACCAGCTAGAAAAGACTGAAACGCAAAAACTAATCTATTTCCTCGAAACAGATAACAGACATTTGTTTTTTTTTCCTCTTTATTTTTTTTTTTTGGGCTTTTGTCTAAACAGATATGCGCCAGCCCTATAGACATTTGTTACTGAAGCATTTTTAGAAATCTTATTTTAGAAAACTTTTATCTACTAGAATAGAGTATTTTGACCGAAGGAGAGTTTTACACCTTACGCTATCCATAAATATTCGTGAAAACGTTTTTCAACTCTTAGCTTTTTTAATCAAAGATCGTACTGCAGTCGATATTCCAAACGCTTACAACCCTAATCTCTTCAAAGTTAGAGTGAACAGGCTCCTTCTGAGTAAGCTTGCTCCATCGTAGACTTTGTCGCTGTCATCTCTGACCTAGACTAGAGTCAAGAGCAAACCCATCACAAATAAATAAAAAATAAAAATTGGTTTTGAGCACAGGGTACCTATGTACCAGGGTACCTTTATACCAGGTTACCTATGTTCCAGGGTACCTATGTTCCAGGGTACCTATATTCCAGGGTACCTATATTCCAGGGTACCTATTTACCAGGGTACCTATATTCCAGGGTACCTATATTCCAGGGTACCTATATTCCAGGGTACCTATTTACCAGGGTACCTATGTACCAGGTTACCTTTGTACCAGGGTAGGTACCTTCTAGCCTACCGCCCTGTAACCTTTTGTCTGTTTTGTTAGTTATGATCACGGGCTGTAATAACTAAATAGCTCCTGGCACCAAAATTTTAAATACGACATTACATTCAGTCAAAAAAGTATCGGGAATGGATGATTTGTTTATGGTTCCAAATTCAAATTTTTGTTTTTTTGTAGTTGTTAGATTGGCACAACTGTTTTCCATTTTGGCGCGGAGTTTGAGTTGCATCTGTTATTTATATTAAATACAGTGCTGGTTTTAGTAATATCATATATAGTGTGTATTGCGAATTTCATAATGGACAAAAATATCGAACAAAGAGTTTGTCTTAAATTTTGCATCGCCAATGGAATTTCGTGTTCGGAGTCACTGAAAATGTTACAGAAGGCTTACGGTGAATCGACTTTATCAAAAACTCGTGCTTATGAGTGGTTCAAAGCGTTCAAAAGCGGTCGAGATGTGATGGAAGATTTGCCTCGCTCTGGTAGGCCGTCAACGTCTGCAACTGAAGTTAACATCGCAAAAGTGAAGGAAATAGTGACTGAAAATCCCCATTCAACTCTGAGAGAGATAGCCGCCGAACTTTCTGTATCTCACGAGTCGATCCGTACCATTTTAACTAATCATTTGGGTATGAAACATGTTGCTGCTCGGCTAGTCCCAAAAGATCTGAATTTTCTCCAAAAACTCAATCGCATGAAAGTCGCTGAGGACATGCTAGAACGAGTCAGTTCGGACCCAACATTCATGAAACGCATTGTTACTGGTGACGAGACGTGGGTTTATGAGTTTGACATGCAAACTAGTCAACAAGCTTCGGAGTGGCGCCTTCCAACTGAACCGAAACCGAAAAAACCACGCCAAAGTCGATCAAAAGTCAAAGTCATGTTGACTGTTTTCTTTGACTATCGCGGTGTTGTACACTCTGAATTCTTACCGGAAGGTCTAACGGTAAATAAAAAATATTATTTGAGCGTTATGCGGCGTTTAAGAGAGCAAATTCGACGAAAAAGGCCAGATTTGTGGAAAAAAAATTCTTGGATTTTGCACCACGACAATGCGCCTTCGCACAAGGCTATCATTGTGAACGAATTTTTAACCAAACACTCAACAAATACCATCCAGCAACCACCATATTCACCAGATATGGCTCCTGCTGACTTTTTTCTTTTTCCTAAACTCAAATTACCACTTCGTGGCACCCGTTTTCAATCGATAGAAGACATAAAGCAGAATTCGCGGCGAGAACTGAACTCAATTCCGGAAGCAGCGTTTAAAAAATGTTTTGATGAATGGATTATTCGTTGGCGCAAGTGTATCGTTTCTAAAGGAGCATACTTTGAAGGTGATAAAATAAATTTGGATGAATAACAGACATTTTGTGTATTATTGATCTTTTCCCAGTACTTTCTTGACAGAGTAGTATATCAGAATATTAGGTATTCAGATTTTTTCTATCAACCAATAAAACTTTTCCACATCATCTGTTAAAATATTGTTTACCCATTCAAAAATAGAAATACCCATCAAGTTATTGGGGCTGTTAAGCCTTAAATCAATGGCAGTAATTTGTTGCCGTGTTTATACTTAGACTTAATGGCAGAATTTTTTAATAGCTGCGGGAATACCCCTAACTGAAGATACGACTGGTTTGCTCGATAAGATACGTCAGCAGTGGACTCATTTTATAGTTGTTGTTTATTTTAAAAAAGAATGTTGGTAAAACCTGATTGTTTGTAGCGGAAACATTGGGGTCTATTTGTTGGACAGCCAAAATGTGGAAATGTCTGTATGCCTGCTTTCATCGTCTACACATAGGCTATTGAAGTAAATTTGATGAAATTTTGAGTTAGCAGGATTCTTGAATGAGTATTCATAAGTACAATCTGAATTAAATTATTCTGATCTAAATGTCGTGCTGACTACGCTTTCTATAGCGCAGTTAACGTTGTTGCAGTTTTGTTTTGAGATACGGTACGGTACGGTACGGTGAAAAACTGTAATTTTTTTCCACACCAGTGTTGTGCCAGAACCTTCCGTGGTATCATGGAAGGTACGCATACTAGTATTTTTGTAGCGAAGCTGTGCAACGGCGTGATGCGAGGAAGCGTTACGGACGCTTCCACTGTGCGCCTGCGCGCCGTATCACCACTCCGGTCGTGCAGTGAGCGGTGGCAACAGCGAGCTCGAATTCCACCGCTCGCGTCTCTTGCACATATTCCTCACTTACATCCTTCCCACACTTCTCTTGCTTTTTTGGGGACCTCATATAACATCTCTAGTAGGGCGTCTAAGCTCAGCCGCTTATGCTGTTAGGAAGATAAGACAGCTAACAGACGCAGAAACCGCACGTTTGGTATATTTTAGCTACTTCCACAGTATTATGTCGTACGGTATTTTGCTGTGGGGTCGAGCTGCTGACATTGAATCCATATATGTTTTACAAAAAAGAGCTGTCAGAGCTCTTTATAATCTGCGTCTCCGCGATTCTTTAAAGGAAATAAAAAAAAATAATATTACAGTCCCTTGTCAATTCATATATGAAAATATTTTGTATGTACAGAAAAATCGTCATCTTTTTAGTAAAATTAGTGATAGACATAATATTAATACAATAAATAAAGATAAATTAGATTAACCATTTTGTAGATAAGTTAAAGTACACACATCTTTCATGGGGACTGTGTTAAATGTTACAATAAAATTTCTTGTGGCATATTAGAACTAAATGAAAGAAAATTGAAAACCTATATTAAAAACACACTTTGGAAACATGCTGGTCCTGCTCCATAGGACAATCAATGGTGAAGACAAGATCAAACTGGTTGGTTTATGTATTTACTTTATAGTTGTTTTTTACCTACTGTTTCATTTTTGTGTTTTTATTTTTCTGTTCAATCACACTCTGCTAATTGATGGTTCCAATATTTGTAAATATGAGAGTACCATGTACTTATTTAGAAAATTTATAAGTCTACCTCTGCATACTCTATATATTTTCATGGTCCTAACATATATTAACAAAAGTTTTGTATACCACAGCACTTGTAAAACATTTATTTGAAAAGAGTAACTATGGAGTTTCTTGTCCGTTCGTCTCCATAAGAATCTACCCTTCATTTTCCCACGCACCGTCTACATAACTAGCTCGCACATATTTACAACTATGTACTCAAGAAAATACATAGTAAATTAATATCTAAGCAAATTGAAAGCCTAATGAATGCGTTATCTAGAGATTCAGAATTAAGGGGCCGGACAGACAACGTCAGCAATTCAAATATTGTCTTTCATCATAAATGTTACTGACGCAAAACAGTTTATTTACATTTGTCTGGTACTTATCTGATTGTCATGGCGATAGAGATGGTGCACACGGACGGACTGACATCTATATCTATATATCTTTACTTCTATATTATTAATTATTAATTAATATACCAAGCTGAAGAGTTTGTTTGTTTGCTTGAATGGGCTTTTCTCAGGAACTACGGGTCCGATTAAAATAATTATATATCATGCTAAGACCAATAGGATCGAAGCAGGCGAAGTTGCGCGGGTCAACTAGTTTGATTATACATCTATATGTATTTTGTTAAAATTGCTTCCGTTTAAGGCCTGCGCACACGGACACGGAATGGCAGAGTATTTTGCCACCGGTCAGCGTATCTAACCGGTTGGATACTGTAGCACTCCGACGGCCTACCAAGCCATCCCGCGAAATGCCGCGTCATGCCGCATCACTCCGAAGTATGCCTCAGCAGCACCTGCTGCCTGATACAGATTTCAGTCATTAGTTGCGTTTTAAGTTGAACGAGTGTTATCGTATCTTGAAAGCTTTAAAATGGTAGATTGGGATTTGGTGTCAATATCGATTATTGCAGAGGAGTTAGAAGAAGAACGTTCGAGTATTTAGACATTCGATTTATAGTGTTCGATTATTTGGCATTCGATTTGGATAGTACATCCCTTCAGCGTGTCGTTACATATCGCACTCTCCAATGCCGTGTCGAGAAATCCCTTTCGGTGCAACAGATTCAAATTAAAACATTGGTATTTATGTAAATTTAAATCCTTTGCCATTACGTCCCGGTGTGCGTAGGCCCTTAGTGTTCTAGGCACCTACTGTTTGTACCTACGCTAATAAGCAAATAAACTGGAAAAACCTCACCATCGTCACAATATGACCTGAGGCTTATTACCAATCGATAAACTTACGTGGGAGCAGGAACTACTACTAATACTTTGTATGAATGGGAAGGAGAATTGCTATTTATTGTAGACCAATAAATAACAATGTATGAAAAACTGCCAACACTCATTGCAGGTCAACGTCATTGCAAGGTCATTATTACCTACTATGTATTTAACTATTAGGGAACAAGTACCTACTGCAGTACTTAGTAACCCAGTTTTATCTTACAACTCTAAGAAAGGGCTTCTCTTTCTCCGTAAAAACCACTCTATACAACGTCTAACAGAATTAACTCAATACCTAAAAACATAACCCTCCTTCTTTCGCAGTCGGGTAAAAAGGGAGGTAATGGATGGCAAGTTTTTTTGGGGGCACAAAAAAACCTGCCATCCATTTTTTCTGAAGAATTAATCTTTTCAGTAATTTTGACAAGTTAGGCACATGTATGGTGTATGAGGCCGTCGATGTTTTCCTTCTGGGCCATTTGGATACAAAGTCTTGAAACGTGTAAAACGATGCCAAGCTGTAGACTTACCCACAATGTTTAGCCATTACATGCATGCAACGAACATTTTCTAATTAAATAAGAGAGGTATAAAAATGTATTATGTAACCTCCGACCGACGGTATAATTAAACGAATTATCCCACACATTAATGTTTATTTAGGATTTTACTTTTATGTGTACCTACTTTTAACACCAAGTATAACAGCTATAATATAATTCAAAAGTTCTTTAGCAAATGTACATTCAATTAAATAAATAAAGACACTGCATAAAGGTTTATTAAATAAGGTTCATGTAATATTTGCATTAAACAAACAACATTTGACTACACAATTTAATTAGTAGGAAATCTAATAACCTATGCAGTTACACACCTCATTAGTTTAAAACATAGTGTTCTTTAGCTAATGAGCTAATGTTCTGTAATAAATAAACCTGAGTTAGGTACGAAAATAAAAGGTTTGATTTCATGATAAATGTAAGCGTGGCTGTGAATTACGAATTGTAGATCGTAGGTTCGAACCCAGGTAGGCGCTTTACTTTGTGTAAATTATTTCATCACCACTGCTCTCAAAACGGTGAAGGAAAATATCGTGAGGAAACCGGCATGTCCTAGAACCAAAAATTCGAAGACATTGTGACATCTACCAACCCGCACTGGGCCCGCGTGGTGGATTACGGCCCACTCCCTCTCACCGAGAGGAGGCCTGTGTCCCAGCAGTGGGAACATTATAAGCTGATTATAAAAGCGTAATTGCGAGACTTCACTTCATCGTTGACACTGCAGTGCGATTCTGGAAATATGTTTATCAAAGTGCAGCCTTTAGTTCGACATCTTTCCAGAACCGACCGGCTGTAATTCCGGTTAGTGACCAATGCATAGATAAGTGACTTAGGGCTAGTTTTTTTCCTACGTAGTTGGGTATTGGTAATCAATTATAGGCACGTAATTTCGTTAATGCGCGTTTTTCTATGAATGTTAAGCTTGACCAGTAGTCAAATAAATAGTTGTTATTTAGATACTATTAGTTAATTACTAAAATTATAAAAAATGGTCGGAAATTTTCATATATGGACGCCCAAAAGGTTTAACCAACTACGGACCAAAATTTTCCCCTGACTCACTTTAATTTCTGTGTTGTTAGATGATCCGAAACATTCAGAAGAAAATCTAACTGTGTTCATATTTAAATAAACTTAAATCATAAATTCAAACCTTGTTGCATATCTATTTTTTAACCGACTTCAAAAAGGAGGAGGTTCTATGTTCGGCTGTATGTATTTATGTATGTTCACCGATTTCTCCGCCAATTGTGGACCGATTTTCATACTTCTTTTTTTATTCGAAAGCCATACAAGCAATACTCCTGAGGTGGTCACAGTCATTGTCACCAAGTTAGAATCTGATGATGGGATCCTATGAAAATCGAGGGAAACCCTAAAATTTTATAGGCACATACAATGTTTTTCATGAAATTTCTTAGGCAATTCAGATATGTGTGCCTGATAATAATCATTATCTCATGTTGCTGAACTGATGATGGAAGGAATAAGTCAGGATCTGATGATGGGACCCCATGAAGAAATTTTGTTGAGCGATATTTTCACCAATTTGTAACCGTTTGGATGATTATTTTTTTTAAATTTAAATCAAAAGTTCTAAAAGACGAAATTACGCGGGTCAACTATTATATAGTAGTACGAATAGAACGATGTCTATACGCCCAGCTTTGGGAGGTTATCCAAGTATTTTTGACGCATTATAATATACGATATAGAACCCTCTTTTAAGGATGAGTATCATCAAATGACTCCTCCCGCTCTGGGCGAAGCAGAAGGGAGTGTCAGACTCTTACTGACTAAAACCCATCTGCGTTCCTGCGAATGCCCCTTTGCGTTCCAGGACCGCGGTGACTCTGCCGCCGATCGCCTCGACGAGGACACGGCGGCAGACACCATGTCCACCAGGTGATCCTCGCAGTGTTGACACTCGGGTGTATCCTCCCGCCGTATTCGAAACAGGTACCTCCCGAAACAACGATATAGAACCCTACCATAAGATTATCATTGGCCTAAAATTCGTGAATGAAACACACACACACACGCTTGCTTACACTTGAACTAATGAACTTAAGACAAGCATTGACAGATATTCTTACCCGCTGTTCCTATAGAAACTGCTTAATACTAATAATTTGATATTATACTAATTAATTAGGTACCTATTTATTATGCAAGATTTGTGCGACGTACTCGTATATTAATTTCCTAAACCAGTTGAATGTTTGCTCATCAAACCTTGAAAATGTGAAATGGTTTTAATAAACTAGTTTTTATAGTGTAAAGGTATATGAATGAACTTGAATGGAAATGCCTTGGGTTATACCTAATATATAAAATTCTTCCGTTACTGACTGATTGAAAGACTGAGTGACTGACTGACAACTCACAGCGAAACTACTGGTCGTAGAATGCTGAAATGTGGCGTACAGGAACGGGAACAACGGGATATGCGCGAACGAAGTCGCGGTCTAAAAAAAATCTAGTCCTAATAAATAAAACTTTTCCGTCACTGAGCGATTGAGTCAACGCACAGCCGAAACTACTGGTCTTAAGCTGAAATTTGGCCTGAAGGCTCCTTGGAGAGTGTTGACGAGCACTAAGAGAGGATTTTCCGAAATTTCTACGGGAACTGGAGAAAATGGGATATATGCGTACGAAATCACGAGCAAAAGCTAGTTTTAGTATAAAAAGGTTATTCGATGAATCAAAGAACTAAGGAAAAGGATTTTTTGTGGCGCACGTAATAACCACAAATAAAAGACCACATGAGTATTCTCGGAAGGGTTAGGCAGAGGATAGATGTTATACCTACTTATAGTAAATCCCACATTTCGCCAATTATGTTCAATTTATATGCAATAGAGAGCTATCCTATTGCCATCATCCGACACTACTCCAGACTCCGGACTGCTATTGAGAAATACTAAATGAGAAACCTCAAAACCACTTTGTCAGAACCAGAATAAGAGCCTAGGACCACGCTCATCAGTTCGTAATTAAGATTACTAGACCACAAATAGTAACAGTCTAAATTAAACATCGCCATCATCTTCTTTGTCCCTTGATACTTGGGGTCAGCACAAACATTTATGTTCTTCCATTCTGGCCCATCAACAATCTCGTTATCAATGACTCCCTTTTCTTAAGACATGAATAAAGCTTTCCTGACTTCTAACAATGACGATAAAACTTAGCAAACTGTGTATTAACTCGTATTAGTAATACCACTCTGCAAATGATTGGTCCATCATTCTGCTAAACGATTTATCGTTTTACGAAATAACTTTAGTGTATTCAATAAATGCAACTTTGTTTGGGTTGCAGTGGAATATTTCTAATTAGTCAGACTCAACGTATGTCATCATCTGCCTAGCCCTTTCCCAACTACATTGGGGTTAGCTTCCAGTCAAACCGGATTCAGCTAAATACCAGTGTTTTACGTGGAGCGGCTGCCTACCAGACCTCCACAAACCATTAACTGGGTAACACGGTACATTTTGGTAAGACTGGAGTCAGATTTACTGGCTTCTGACAATCCGTAACGACTGCTAAAGATCTACAAATGACAGCCGGGACCAACGGCTTAACGTGCTTTCTGAGGCACGGAGGAAACTCGGAATGTTAAGATGGTCACCCATCTACAGACCAACCTTGGCAAGCGTTGCTTAACCTTCAAGATCGACCCGTGCGGCTGTTATTATTTAGCCACGAGCTCCTCAGACTCAACGTTTGTATTCACTGCTGATTAATAACGTAAATATACAAAAAAAATAACTTGTAAGAAGACAAGACGGATAAAATAACCCCAATGTAATGTATAATTCAGTTTGTATTTTTTTCGTTCTACACTTATATCTATAAATTAATTAATTATAAAGATTCATTTATAATCTTGAAAATAGTAAAGTTTCTTATTATTTTAAAACTTTGTTTTGCAGCATATTACTTGCAATGTTTCAAAGCCCTAAAAACTACATACAAATATTATAAAACTTTAAAACAATACTCTTCATTTATTAAGCTTAAACTGTGTAAACCGTTTAAGCTATTAATTTTCTTACTAACACAATAAACAATGGTTAGCGCCAGATAAATGTGCCATAACGGTCATTGACCCACATACATTTATTGACTCTCTAAATATCAAAAACAGAAGTAAAGCTATCTTGAATTGACTTCTATCGTCATCCTTTACGTTCTCTAGTAATGAGAAACGGTTCATAATTTATTTTACGGATATCTTATACAAAAGCATATTAGGGAAAAATTAATTATTATTAAATAATATCTGGCGCCTTCCATAGTCAAAATGAACATAACGAATAAATAATAAAATATAAATATTTACGAATCGAATTGAGAACTTCCTCCTTTTTTGTATGTCAGTAAAACCCGTAAATGAGTTATTTATAACAAACAACTCTCTAATAAACCTCATAATGTCAACAACTCTGTTCGTCGATATCGATTTAATGTATGCATCATTGATACCTACTAATAATCAATTGTGGTAAAATTCCGTACTTACGATATCCTATCGTATTTGTGGAAAATCCTCATTCAACCAACACGTTTTCCATCAAGAAATAATGCAAATGAAGTTAGAAACTTCTTCATACTGACCACAGCATAGACCACAGCCTATGACACCAGTTAAAATAATAATAAGCCACTCATAAAAAACATAGGTACAGCATAGTGTTGATTTCATTGTTTAGTCGGTTTTTTCCGAATCATCAACATGAATTATGAACAAAAAACAATTTTGTTAATAAAAAAACGGAATATCCGAAGGAAGGCTCCGTGAACTGCTATGTAATTATATAAATCTGCTGACGCAATGGAGAATTACTTTGTCCACAAAAACCCTCCTTGATCCTGAAATATTCCGCGACAAACATATCTATATTTGCAAAGGTGCTTGAACCAGGTTCTTTATTTCTTTCCCACAGGCGACAGGGCTATGACGTCAATGGCAGGCAACCTGATTAAAGCTCCCTTCGCATCGGGTAGGTCCTGTGACGACGTTGATGGTCCGATAAACACATGTTAGTAGGTAAGCGTACAAACAATAAACTAAAGGTACAGTCAAGTAATATATGGCAATAAGTTGATCCTTTCATTGTTTTAATACTATTATTTTCTTCTTAATAAACTCGTCGGTATATTTTTTGAAAAGCCAATTGCTTCTTTCGCTCAATCCCAGTGCAGCATCTGCGATGCGATGCTACGCTTTGGCTACGCCCCACCTACGCTGCTACGCTGTATCTACGATGCTACGTTTCAGCTACGCCGCGCCTATGCTGCTACGCTGCGACTACGATGCTACGCAACTGCTACACCGTACCTATACCGCTACGCCGCGCCTACGTTGCGTAGAAACGTCCAGTGCAAATACACTTGAACACTCTTTTATAGATCTTTTTTATTTTGACCATTATCTTGATGCAATCAGGTATGTAAACTGTCTACATATTCATTTTGCAAATGCGCAGTCTATTTAATAGTCCTACAGACGTCAGTGGCCCAACAGGTACCTAGCAGGTTATTTTTATAATTTCCATATGGCATCGTTCCATAGACTTGACGAGTATTTCATATCGTAACTCTTTTGTAATTACGGGTACTTAATCTTTAATAATTACATATAAAACTGTACTTTATAACACGTCTGTGTAATATGTACTTTATTAGCAATGTACTAAATCAACTTAATTTTAATCAAACATTTACCACCGGGTTCGCGACCCGCTACGGTAACTCATTTTAGATTCTTGGCATAAATTAACTTTAGCTACAGTTAGAATTAATATAGAAGGAAGGAGATTCATTCGAGAAGTTGCTTACGAAATAACTTGAATGGCCTTAGAAAAAACGACGAAATTACACAAATTATTGCAGCTATTTTTAAATTGTAATTCGCCATTTCATACTCATTATCTACAGTAACATGAACCAGGTTGGAAAAAACTGTACCTAGTTCAAGGTGAAGCTAATGTTAGGTGTCTACAGAACATAATCATAATTCGTACATACAAATAATTATACATCAGATACAGTATACGCAAAACCTTTATGATTTATTAGGACATTATAAATATTATTTATGACAAAGTTTTAGTAAAACAAACTCGAACTTGACCGGCTTTTTAGATAAATTGATTAAGAAGTGTATCATGGCCCAAAACTTAAAATGCGTACTTTAGATGTTTCCCTGTGAGGTGTCTTGGAGCGTCGTTATGTCTCAATGTACAGCAAAAAATATTTTAGAGTATGCTCGAGCATTTTGCTAGTCTGTCGCGCTGATCCTTTGCTAATAAATAATTGATGTTTTTCATTATTTTTTTGTAATATGTAACACGTTGACACGGTCTAATGCGGTTGACAAGTAAAACCTGATCTCAGATGGTGACTATACAAACCCTTGTCAAAGCGAGATAAACACTATTGTAGTCTGTGATTATGGGCAGTCTGTTATCTTTTAAGGTTTGTTAAATCGGATTCGCATTATCTTCCATCATAGGTCATGTGATGCAGGTAGGTTTGGGTTCGTACAAATATGAGAAAATAGCTTTTGGCGATCTCATCAAACTAAAAGTAATCACATACCTGAGTATTTACCCACATTTTCGTAAAAAAACTGCTTATTTATTGGTCTGGGCAATAGAAATACACTATCTGTGAAAATTTCAACTGTTCTCCTTACGGTTCTTGAGATACAGTCCGCTGACAGACAGACGGATGGACGGACGGACAGCGAAGGCTTAGTAATAGGGTTCCGTTGGTTACCCTTTGGGTACGGAACCCTAATTACAGAGGCTGAAAAAAAACTTGTCCCATTGTACCATAGACAAATATGACGAAATCTACAAGTTGTCAGGATTTTCTTAGAGAATTCTGCTTTATTATTCAGAAACTTGTCGGACATTGAATTGTAACCCGTTAAATGTTACTTGTCACCGGTAAGTTTTATTAAATAGGCCCCATGTCTGCATTTAAGTAGCGGTCAATACGAATTTAATACATTTTTTTTCTCAAAATAAGCCGTAAATTTATTTTTATAATATTTTATTATGTATGACAGTCATATTCAGTTCGTACAATCACATTTACATAAGTAAACTAGTCGCGAGAACAAATAAGTAATTCACGTGCCCGCACACATGGACAAATCCTTGTTTACATGTGTCTAAGTACATATATAAGTAGGTATTGCATAAATTATGAGCAGGGCTTCTGAGAGTTCCGTTGTCGACCGTGATGATAATTTCGTCGGCATATATGTCACGGCTTGTTTCTTTCAATTTATGCGTACTGACGTCAAGACAAAGTATGACCGAAATCTGAATTGTTTCGAAAACAAAACCTTTCGAAGGGATCAAATAACTTCTTCCGCTCCCCACTCCCGCGCCCCGCCCAGAACGCGAGGGTGTGTCAGACTCTCACCGACTCAAGCCCACCGGTCTTCCTTGAAATTCCCTTTCGTTCTAAGGAAAGGAACGAGGTTGCTCTTCAACTAAGTTCGCAACCCTGGCAGATCGAAAACAATGCCTTAACATTTCCAAAAGGGTTCTCTTAATTAATGTTCGTGAAGACATTTTATGTTTGATATTTGATATGTGTGTAAATTGATAGCATGGAAGCGTTTTGGTTTGAAACTGTAAGCTTTTAATGTGTTTTTTTAATAAAAAAATAATGGTTAGTTTGGTATTCAGTTATATGTAGAAAACTGCTTCAGAGCCGGTTGTAAAACATACATACCTACCTGATAAATTGATACTAATAAAAAAAATTGAAATGTAATCAAAATATCTACTAATGAAGCCTTTGCCGCTGCTAATAAAAGAATCTTAACAAGTCAATGCCAAAAACCTTTCAATTTTAAGAAAATCAACTGAGTGATAATTGGAAAAACTAACGCAATCCTGGGTAAATATCTTTTTATGTAAACCATGCCCGATATTAACATGCTTATTACTAACACAAAAAGCATGCTTGTTTGGGTATCTGTGTGTGATAGCTGAAAATGTAAATGCTTTTTGATTTGTACATTCATCATGCTCAAGCCTTTTCTAATTAAGATGTACCTAATCTTTGTCGTGAGTTGGACTTGGACAATAGTAATGTTCATCATCTGTCTAGCCTAGTTTGAAGTCGGCTTCCAGTTTAAACAGATTCAGCTGAATACAGATTTTACGTAGAGTGACTGTCTATCTTACCTCCATAACCCAGTAGATAACGGGGTAACACCGGGAGCCTGCATGGAGAACAACGAGACTACAGCTCATCTGTTTCTAAGCTGCCCGGTATGTAGTCGCTGATTATATGGCTAAATACTATGGAAACCCAGGTACCATTTGTAAGATAGTTAGTAACACAAAGGCAATGTTGGCCTTCCTTGGAGTGAGGTGAATCGAATGACAGATTGTTCCACTTGCACACAAAATACGCGCTCAGTCGTGGAGTTACGGAAACCAGCCCGATTTAAGTAATTTCTGTCAATCGGTAACGATCTAAAGATTTACAAATGAATGCCAGGACCAACGGCTTATCTTGCTTTCCGAGACACTGAGTAATCTCGGTATGTTAAGATGGTCCCATGGACCCATCCACAGATCAACCTTGGCAAGCATTGCTTAACCTTGAAGATCGGTCCGTGCGGCTGTTATTATTGAGCTGCGAGCTCCTCAAACAATAGTAGACTTAACAATCTACTTATTATTTCGTACGTCAACATCAGAAATGCACATAAACTAGCTACCGACTTATTATGTAGCCTCGCAGCTCGTTAGCAAACATAATTAGGTATTACTACCAAATTTATAAAGTTCTGTAAATGTGTAAAGTTCAAAGTCCAAAACTCAAGAAAATCATCACGCCCTAGCAGAAACATGCATGATTACTAATTAAAAACTGCAATTTTAAGAACATACTACAAGTATAGGGAAAAGTCTGAAAACAATACAGCTACAAATGTTTTTATTTGAGATGGGTTTACTCTTGACTCTAGTCTAGGTCACAGGTGAAAGAGACAAATTCGATGTCATCTTATATCAATCGTCTACATGTGTATTACATATGTAGCTTAGGCTCCAAGCAGGTTACCGTGAGAGCATCATTCAAAGATTTATTGTCTACAACATTGACACACTTTAGATGTTGTTTGTGTTGCGTTGTTGTGTGTTGTATTGCTCAAAATCCAAAAATATACGTTTTCCAAAGTCCTAAAATATACAAAAACTGGCCAAGTGCGAGTCGGACTCGCGTGCAAAGGGTTCCGAAGGATTTTTTTTTTGAACATGTTATTTTAACAGTATAGACTTCTTATGTGTTTTCCTGTAATCTATAAGTAAAGATCTATTATTTGCATTTTTTTCAAAATTTTAGGCTCAGTACTTTTGGAGTTAAGGGGGGAGGAATGGTAATTTTTCGTCTTATTTCTTTAATACCTTCAAAACCATTTATTATAAAATTATGAAAGAAAATATGATTAAAACTCTTACAGTAAGCCCTTTTATTTCCAGGCGTCGGGAGTCGCAGGACTCGTCCCGGCCGCCGTAGGCGCGGGCCTGCGGACGGCGAGCATTGGGTGGCTAGCCGTCTGATCAGAACCAGGCCCGGGTCGGCGGCGCACTGCAAAGAGATGTCAGCACGAATGACGGGGCCCGCTAGGGCAGGTGCCTGCTGGGGCTGCAGAATCTGTTCGAAAGAGGTACCGCAGCTCTGGAACGCAAAGGGCACTATGAGGAACTCGGATGGGTTTTAGTCAGTAAGAGTCTGACACTGCCTCCTGCTCCACCCAGAGCGGGAGGAGTCATTTGATGCATTTGATGATTTCCCATCCTTAAAAAAAAGCCCTTTTATTTTATATGTCACACGATATTGTTGAAAAATCTTTTTTTTTTCTAGTTTGACCCCCTAAAAAGGACCAATACAAAAAATTTAATAATTTACGTAACACGTCCGTATTACACGATTATAGTATTTCCGTATATCCGGGATACAGTATCCTATAAGTCCATATGTGTATTAAATTTCAACAGAATCGGTTCAGTAGATCCGGAGAAAACTGACTGTGACAAATGGACAGACAGACAGACTGACAGACAGACTCTCAAGTGATCCTATAAGGGTTCCGTTTTTCGTTCGGAACCCTTAAATTACCCGAATCACTCAAACTAATAAACTATTTAGTTCTTTTATATTTGGAGCAGCTATTACTTACACTTAAATAAAAACTGCAATACCTTTTTTTAGATTTCCATTTATAGAAACGACCTAACCACTTGGAAAAACAGGAAAAACTAAAGCGAAATATCCACAAAACAAAGACACAGGATACTTTTTCTCGATTTGGCGTTAGTATTTTTCAATCCTGAATAATTAGCTACAATTTAAACTATAGACACATTATAATATTAATGTTTACGGAAGCAGCTGTCAAAATACCGACGAAACAATTAGAAACCGGCCAAGTTCGAGTCGACCGATTGGTCGAATTATTTCTGTGTTTTTGTGCGTGTTTTTGTGTGTGTGTGTGTGTGTGTGTTTTTTAACGTACTTGATAGATAGAGAATTTAGATTTTGTGAAGAAAACGAAAGAAATCTATATCATTCTAGATTAATTTATATATACGTAAAATAGCCGGATCTGCATCAACTTAAGCATGTACTGCAGACATCTTTACTTGAAAGAAAGTGTAGTCTATACTAATATTATAAAGCTGAAGAGTTTGTTTCTTAGGTTCAACGTGCTGATCTCAGGAAAACGGGCGCCGGCAGAACTATTTTCAGGGGGGTGCATCCTCGGTAGACTAAAGACGGTAAACTAGAGGCGGTGGGGTTACCACCACCTCTAGTTTACCGTCTTTAGTTAGTTTTTAATTCTGGGCAAAATCTAGAACTAAAAAAATCGGATACAAGGCCGAACGCGAGGAAGCTCGAGGTCGGGATCGTTAAAATCTTCATGTTTTCGTTTGTTTTATTGAAAGCCAGAGGGGAACATGTGCACCCCCTAGCACCCCTAACCCGGCCCCCATGCTCAGGAACTACAGGTTCGAATTAAAACAATATTTTAGTGTAGGATAAGCCCATCTATAGAAAAAGGCTACATAACATCACCCTACGACCAATAGGAGCGGAGCATTAATGAAAAATGTGACGCAGACGAAGTTGCGCGGGTCAACTAGTTAATGCATGCAATCTGTCTTAAGGCTCAAGTCACACCGAGATGGCAGCGAAGCGGCGAGCAGGTTCAGTGTCATATAATTTTAAACTTAATCCTTATTACAGTAACACATAGTATCGCTTGAGAAACTAGAAAAGATCGCGCGGCCGCCCGCGGCGCCGCGAGCATTCCGACGACTCCCGCGATAATATGTGTTATAGTAATGAAGATAAAGTTTAAAATTATACGACACTGAAACTGCTCGCCGCTTCGCTGCCATCTCGGTGTGACTTGAACCTAAGAGGCCACTTTAGCAGAATCATATTAGAACTGACATATTTTATAAGATCTGTCTTGACAAAAAGAAAATAAATCTTACAAGGAACTGAATTTGAGAACGTTTACTGATATGTTTGAAATCGAGACCAAACAACTCGTAAGTGACTAAACTACGTTAGTTTGTGTAGGTGTGTACCTTAGGTTTGTATAGCCAGTAGCTGCTTTAGGGCCGGCGACACGGGCGGCCGCCCGGGGCGCAGCGGTCACTTTAGGGCGCCGGGTCAAACAGGGCGCTGCGCGTAATTTGAGTACCTATTTTCTTTATATCGAAAGAAAATAGGTACGTTTTTCCCCAAACACGTAAAAGATGTTCTGGGGAAAACTTATTTTCCTTAAAACTAAACAGATAGGTAGGGCTACACATTTCCCCTACAAATTCCTTTTTTTTTTTTTTAAAGGATTGGAAATCATCAAATGACTCCTTCCGCTCTGGGCGGAGCGGAAGGGAGTGTCAGACTCTTACTGACTAAAACCCATCCGTGTTCCTCCTACTGCCCTTTGCGTTCCAGGGTATGGTGCCTCTTTCGAACTGATTCCGCACCCCGGCAGGCACTGGCCCTGGCGGGCCCTGTCTCCCTTGCTGACAGCTCTTTGATGCGCGCGTGGAATACAGCTCGCCGCCGACACGGGCCTAGTTTTGATCGGACGGCGAGCCGCCCAATGCTCGCCGTCCGCAGACCCGCGCCTACGGTGGTCGGAAATCGCCCTGCGACTCCCGAAGCCCGGGCCGTCTTCTTCTATTGCGGCGGCCGGGTCGTGAGGCCTCCCTCTCTCCCACACGTTCGGCATCCTCCTTCGCTAGCATTACTGCTTCGCAGAAGGAGGTGACCGCTTCCCATGCCTCCTCGCTCCGGAACATAGACTGAACCAGGGCCGGTCGCGAGAGGTCGCCGCCGCCGATCGCCTCGACGAGAACTCGGCGGTGTTCCGCCCAAGCAGGGCAGACCTCTACCGTATGCTCCACCGTGTCCTCCGGGCGATCCTCGCAATGTTGACACCCAGGCGTGTCTTCCCGCCGAATCCGAAACAGGTATCTCCCGAAACAACCGTGTCCGGTGAGTACCTGTGTCAGACGGAAGGTGAGGACGCCGTAGCGCCGCTCCAGCCACTCCTCAAAGAGGGGACTAATTGCCTGTATTGTGGCGTGCCCAGCGCTGGGTTGCGACAGTCACTGTCTCCATACCGCTCCCCTACACATTCCTGGTAGCACCCAAAAGGCGTGTTTTGATTGGTTGATGGAAATCAACAGTAACGAAGGTACATAGGTAATGAACATTTCACACATACCTACACAGGACAGTTACTCAAAGGTAACAGGGTGTACAGCAAAACCACCATTTACAGACACCTTCAGTTACCAAACATACAGAAAATCTAGGTATATAGGTTTTAAATAATAGGCACTGGAAACCTGGCACTGAGCCCTATCCAGATATGTACACATCTTTATGGTCAGGCAAGGCATAAAGCCGCAAAATAGGAAAATGTAAAATCACAGATTTTTATCCCCTTCCGGGTTCCTGACCTACAGTACCTTCACCCTTAGAGGGGTGGCTTCAAAAGTTGTGTATCTGGATAGAGGGATGATGCACCTACCCTAATACAGATAGTTTCATAGCCCATGGGGCACAGTTTTTCGGGAAATCAACCCTTAATAGTAAACAAGTTCACACTTGTAAACAGTTTCGACAGTTAAATGCAACAAGCCCACTAGTGGGCAGGGTTGAAGGGTTGGTTTTCACCCCGTTCGACGGGGAATTTCGGGGGATTTACATAGAGGTGCATCAACCCCTATCCAGACCTAGATATAACCAGGAATGTAATAGAACCATAGTTAAATTTAACAGTTAAAATAAAACGAAACAGTTAATGGTTTTTGGGCCTCGTTACGGTAAGGTAACCTCGTACCTTAGTAGATTGTCAAAAAATAGAAATTCGTAGTCACCGGCAGAAGAAATATAGAAACTATAAATAGAATCACAGTACTCGCGAATTTGCCCTTAAACCATTAGCTGCAGTGTTGTCAAATTCCTGCATATTATTTAACCCTGGTAAGCATTCATCCCGCACCCCAATCTACGCCGAAGACAGCAAGTAATTGGCAAAATAGAAGAACGTTGTACGTGTGGTACGGAGACCCTCAGATCCCGGTACAGGACGTCAGCGCGGCTGGACGCAGTCGGTCGGTCACAGTTCACATCGGAGGAGAAGAAGAAGGATAGACCTACCCCAACACACCCCCGTTCCAGTTGATCACGCCCGTCCGGTACATTAGCATACCTAGTTGTAGGTAATGATGTTTAAAACAACATCGTTGAAGTACTGATGGGTGGTAAAGCTATCGGGATTGATTGTAAAGGTTTTTCTAAATAAGTTATTTTAATTATATTGAAATATAAAAGGGCGCCAAATGCATGACTCGCCCGGGGCGCTTAGATGGTTAAGGCCGGCCCTGTGTATAACGATATCCTACGTGTCACCTGGCTAATGTCTGCGATCTTATTGACCGAAATAATTATACTATGACCACCGTCCACCTGTGTGAACACCGGCTCTCAAACACCACTAGGAATGCTTTCCAACTAAAGAAAAATTATAAATGTGAAAATGGATCTTTTGAACTGAGACTCAAACCCAGATAAATGTCCTAAACTGTATCCTAAAAGTCAGATTACAATGAAAGGATTTTAAAAAACTGTGAGTTTAAGGATCTCAAAATCAATGCTTTAAAATTAAAAATCACATTTTTTGGACAAGTATAATTTTTGTTTATGCAGTTATATGAATATATATTTTATATAATTAATAAGCATCACTGTCACTATCATTGGTACCAAAGGTTAATTAATCATTTTGATTAATAAACAGGAACTTGGTAAAAGTCTTCAAAACGTATATCATTAGGTTCATCATAGGGGTCTGATAATTTGAAAGCAGTAAGATTTAATTGCTTCAGTATTTCTTTAGTTGATGGTGTCACCATGTCAGTTCTTGTTGATAAAGCGATATTCTGTTCGATGTTTCTTGGAGTATCATGCGAGTAAACCATTGTTGACATAGTTCTGTCCGATATTACACGTCCTAAAACTTCACGCGCATCGTGAATTGTTTGAGCTCCTTCAGCCATAATAATGTTAGTCATTCTTTTTTCTTCACTCATAAAAAGTTCAATGATTTGTTTTCTTGGGTTTATTCTTGCGACGGGCCAAATTACAGGAATGAGAACGTACAAATCATCCCACTCTTCACCCAGCTGTTCTTTCCAAATTGTCAATTGTCGGATTGTTGACATAACTTGTATTTTTGCTGAACATTTCACCGCTTTGTGAATAAGTTTCTTAGATTCTTCTGCAAATTGTAGATATCCATTGTAATCAACAGAGTTACTTTTAAAACAATTCTCTATGTAATTATTTGCTATTGTTAACATTTCTACTTGTTCTTGATTTGATAAATTCTCATCACAATTGACACTGAAACTAGTAGCCGCCCGAGGATTGCCGTGAAAATATGATAATGAATTTTGTATATATTTTTGATATTCCCGCAGATTGTCGTGCCACACCGGTGATGTTGGATTGTTAAAGAATGGCGAAATTATTGCAAAAATACCAACAGAAATATGTGCTAAGTCCTTATTGATTTCATATGCTGATGGTGATGGCTTCGCAGTTTGAATGGTTCCATTTCTAAGGAATAGTATAAATTCACTTCCAACTCCTGAAAGTCTTTTGTCATGATCCACATCCGTTGCCACTAGTAATGGAAATATATGGTATCCAATGTGATTTATCATTTCAGAATAATGTTTTCTTGATAATAAATTCAGTTCTCTCAAAGTAATCCTGTAATCTTTCTTAGCATCTCCGCGATATGCAACATTATCTATTAGCTTTTGAAAATTCTCTAATTTTTGCTCCATTATATACCTGTTTTCAGCTGTCAAATTTGTATTTTTCCATTTCGGAACTTGGTCCAGGATGCTCGTATAATTAGTATCACTATATATCGGAGATACATTGTTGATTATAATTACGAATAATAAACACAATTTTATTTCCAACTTCATGTTTGTAAAACACTTTTTAACTTGAATATGACAGCCTCATACAGTAAACACTCTTTTTATACTTGTTCAATACTGATAGTCTTTATCAATAAAGTAGAGATGGGTATTTTTTTTAATTGCAATCAGTCAATTCTTAACTTTCAAATATTATAATATTGCGATTTAATAATTAATAAACACCAATATCATTGAAAAATATTTGACAAAACGCGGATTCGATCTTGATTTTTTCTGCACATCAATCAGAACTTTGTTACGCGGATTTAAGTTTATTAAGCAGATTATTTACTACGGAAATGAATTTTGTAAATATTGTATTGTTTTAGTATCATTTTAATTATCTGTATAGATTTAGATCATGCATGCAAGTTAATCTATATCTGGTTGGAATTGAATTTATTTTGTCACTTCAGACGCGAGCAGACATGACAAAAGTATAAAAATATATTTTTTTTAAACAAAATCAGTGACTGGTGTTTCATTATTCATAACATTGCATATACAAAGTTACTAACCATATGTTTAGATCCAAATAATTTAGGCTAAAATGTAACCTGCGTAACATAATGAATACAAATCTGAAAAAAATATATAGTCTGTGTAGCCCTGTGAAAATTAACAGTAAATTCGCAAAACTGGATGTAGTTCTTATTATTTGATTGGTTGTATGGACCAGTTAGTATAGTGTGAATCCAAATTTGCAACTTTGAATAACTTGTGCTCGCTGCGCACCACGCGATAAACTGCAAAGTTTTGGGGCTTTTCTCACTTTTTGCTCTTAAAGTCAAAAACTATGTATTTTCGACCAATAACATCCATTACTCAAATAGAGTCCTAAATTTGCAACAATCTAAGCCCAGCCACATCTCTACTAACTGTATAGGGACCAAGATATAGCTCTTCAAAGGAGATTAATTTTTCTCGCAATTTGTCAATTTTAAGTTTTGTTCCCGTCCGTAGCAAAATATTGGCAAATCGCTCGTCCCATGAATAATAATGCGGTCAGATCAGCAATTGAAGGAGCACTTCAAATTTGAATTAGCTCCTTACTTAATGACGTTATCTAATGAAGAGGGCATGCGAAAGGGAATCAAATAAAAGTTTTACGAAGCTTTCACCTGGGGTGAAAGCTCTGAAAACGTCTCTCTCAACGCCAACACATATGTAGTGGTGGATGGGGGATACCTCCTGCATACTGTCGTCTGGCATCGAAACTCATCTATACAGGTGATTGTGACAGCCTACGTTACGATTTGCCAATATTTTGCAATGGACGGAAGCAATACTTAAAATTGTTAATTTTCGAAAAAAAACCTACTTTAAGGGCCATATCTTGGTCCCTATAAGTTTCATAGAACCCCCGTTGGGCTTAGATTGTTGCAAATTTAGGTGTCTTTATATGATTACTGAGTGATATTGGTCGAAAATGCATAGTTTTTGACTATTAGAGCAAAAAGTTTTTCTCTTTTTAGTCCAAACATTTGTCAATATTTTAGAGATAAAATGACTATCTTTTAAGAGCTATATCTTGGTCCCTTTAAAGTACATAGAGCTACGGTCGGGCTTAAATAATTGCAGATTTAAATGTCTTTATACAAATGCTAAATGTATAAATACACCTGTTGAAAATGCATAGTTATTGACTACTGCTGCGCAGCGAGCACAAGCTTTTCGAAGTTGCAAATCTGATTTCACATCATCCTGACTGATTTATACAGCATTTCAAAATTGCAACTACATCGTGCTTTGCGATTTTAATGTTAATTTCCCCTGGGTTAATTTACCTTCATTTGGAGTGAACTATTAGATTGTGAGTGAACTATTAGTCTCACATACTTTGTTCTATGCTTACATAAGGAAAATTATTGTACTACAACCATTTATTAATAAATTTTCTCATAGGACGAGCGATTTGCCAATATTTTGCTTCGGACGGGAAAAAAACCTAAAATAAATAATTTTCGAGAAAAAAAACATCTTTGTAGGGCTATATCTTGGTCCCTTTACGGTTAAAAAAGCTGCGATTGGGCTTAAATTGTTGCAAATTTAGGTGTTTTTCATTTACTCTTGAAAAGTCTCAAAATTCCGCAGTTGTGCGTAGCAAACGCAAGTTTTTCGAACTTGCATATTTGGATTCACACTATACTAACCGGTCCACATAACATAACAAAAAATCTGATCTACTTCTAGCTTTCCGGATTTAGCCTTTTTTAACGTCGATTTCTACTGAGCTGTCAAAAATGGTGCAGCTCTAATAAAATATAAACAATCGACAATCACGTGTAACGGTCGTGAAGTGACCTAATGATATGTTGTCATGCAAGCAGAGATAATTTTAATAAACTACTGTTTTTTTTACATTTCCATGTATGCACGGCTCCGTCTTCACAAGAACAAGTTGATTACCCATTGGCCTTTATTTTTTCGAGTGTTGAACTCTTGTTAATGGTTTGGTTAAATAGACACTCCACAGAAAAAATTAATTCGCTTGATTCAAGGAATTCGCTAGGATAAAGAGTGAAAAGAGAAACTTTCTTGATCAAAGTAAAAATTATCTTATCAGAAAATTAGGTATCATGGACAAACTAGGTATTCCAAGTGGTATCATGGACAAACTAGGTATTCCAAGTGTTATCATAGTTAGCTACTCTTTATTTATTGGAGTGACTGTAATGTAGAATTGTAGATCCAATTGGTGATGGATTCGTAGTCTTTTCTTTGGTTAGATCTCACATGCTAAAGAGATTTTTTTTAAAGCTTTCCTCCGAGAAATGTCTATCCAAGATCACTTATTACATTTTCTTTTACTACGTGTTGATGTGCTTGATTTATGTACAGTCGGTACTAAGGTTGCTATTATTGACAACTTCTGCCAATCAGAGGGTTTAGCACCAATATTTTTGACGTCTGGTAAAGTAACGTAAAATTTTACCACAGCGAAAATACTCGTTTCTATATTCTTATTTTTGAATGATACAAATTGTGTATGTCGCATAAAATGAAACCAAAATACTATGGGGTTGCAGTTTTTTAATACTCAAAATTAATTTACGGTAACGTTACTATACGTCAGAATATTCGTGCTAGAACCTTTGTAAATTTAAATTGTGTTCCTTCAGGTGAAAAGCATTATTATTAGACAATTTAGCCCACTGACGTCGGCATTGAACTAAAAACACTGATGAACCTAATAGTATGGGAGGTGGCGTTGCGTTTTAGGCGGCGTTGCGTTTTAGGCGGCGTTGCGTTTTAGGTGGCGTTGCGTTTTAAACCGATCGACTGCACTCATTTTCAATAGATCTCGAATGACTAATAAGAGAACCAAAAGTCAGCGGGCTCACCCACGGTGGGTTTGGGTGTGGTTGGTTACGAAAGTTGTAAAAAAATAAATAAATAAGTCATAGTGGCGTACTATGACTTTTTTTTTGCAGCTGAAACCTTTTCAGGGTTCTGTACCTCAAAGGAACGAAGGGACCATTATATGATCACTTTGTTGTCAAGACCCTTTATCTCGGGAACGCATGGAGGTATCGAGTTGAAATTAAAACCAACTTAGGTCTGCGGTCCCTTAAAGCTGTGAAAAAACAAAGTTCTAAGTTAAAGTAATAAAGATACGGCCGTTTATACCTTCAAAAACTTATATTTCGACACTCTCAAGGGAATTAAAATGAACAATGAAATTTGGCAATTAATATCGTCTTATACCACAAGTATAGAAAAAGTCTGAAAGTATCCATTTGTAATTAAATCATAAAAAATATAGTCTTTATTTAAAGTAATATGTACCTACGTAAGGAACCCTCGATGGGCGAGTCCCACACGCACTTGGCTGGTATTTTTATGAAAAGATGACATCAAAATAAGTTTAAAAACAGTGGTCAGCTGCATGTTGAAGGGTGGAAAGTCAGTCAGCTGACACAGTAAAGATGAAAAGTGTTGGAGCATTGCTGTTATGCTTTTCCCTTTTCACCACATATTTCGAGATAGGCTCTGGAGCTGCTTGAGCCCATAACACGACCTTCGGGCTGCTCAAGCATCTCCTCCTAAAATAGAGAAGATGCAACAACAGAATTTATTAACATACTAGTTGAACCGCGCCACTTCGTCGGCGTCACTATTTTCTTTAATGATCCGCTCCTATTGGTCGTAGCGTAATGTTGTACTTCCTCAATAAATAGGCTATTCAATATTAAAGGATTTTTATCAATTGGAACCAGTAGTAGTTCATGCGAGCAGCTGACTGACATTTCACCCTCAACCATGCAGCTAACCACTGTTTTTTAACTCAGTATTACATCATCTATTCATAAAAAAAGGTTTCAGCCGGCGTACTATGACTTTATTTTTTTATTGTTTTTATAACTTTCGAAACCAACCAAACCCACCGATACTTGACCACCAGTTTACATATTAGCCATACAATCCATGTCAATATTAACCGGTTTACTAACACTTTTTTATTTGCAACGCTACCTCCCATACCTACTATAAGCATACTGTTAATTTGTTATCAATTTCAAGTGAATGTCGAACTGATAACCTTCAATTTTTTTTCTCTAAATGATATCAAACGACGATAATAAATAATGAACTAATCCTTGACCTCTCTCAAAAAGTTAGGTAAAGATGTATTTTAAGAATCAACAGGATAAGTCCTATGCCTATTCGTGCTACAGTTACGGGATCAAAACTACTATAGTTCTTAGAGTAGTTACTTTCCTATTTGCAACAGGATTATAACAGCTAAAAGTACATGTTACAGGCTCTATTTCTGTGCTAATAAGGTTTACCTTCGTGATCTTCATTCATCCTTATGATTAATTTGTATTTATTCTGTTTGATCCTACCGCTTATGACCACTACTAAAAGGATCAAGCTTTATACGCATTATTTTGTTAAATCATTTTATCCGTACGAATTATTTGTTTTTTATATGAGCACGAAGTCGACAAAAAAGAAGCGAAGAATATATTTATAGCCCAAAATACTTCATCGGACATAATTTACCGAAGAAGTTCATGTGTCCCGTCTTCTTCATCTAACACTATCGACAAATTTTGGAAGTTGGTGCTGATGAATTCCTGTAATATAATTGTGTTTTAGTGGTTTAGTTTCTGTGATCTCATGAAAGATCGTTGCTCCTGTGAATAAATCTTGGTCGAACCACTTTGTGGTTTTAGAAGGTTTCAGTTCTTTTAATAAAGTTACGATAGAATTGTTCCTAAACGAAGTGCAGTACTCAATTGCTAAGAGATTTATCCCAAGTTATAGTATTTATACTGTCAGGTAGTTTTTCTATGCAGTTAGTTGCCGGTTATTATTTATTTATGTCTAGCTATAAGAGTTATAAGCCAACGCCATTTGTATTATTCAAAGAATATTTTTCAAAACATCGAGTATTATTCAAAATAGATGAGCTTAGTACGGCCTTTTACTGTGTGTTAAGAAATTAAATAAAGAAAATAAAAATTCGAACTGGTAAGCATTCCTAGCAAACGTCCGCATGTCGGCGAGGACGAACTTAACATAGGTATGCCTTGGAGACACGGGGGCCTCAAGGTGCGAACAGATAACCACTGATCAGTGATCACCTACCTACTTGAGAGTGACCGCGACGATACCGTTTAACCTCGCCGGTCGGAATTGTTCGGCCAATATGTAGACACAATAACGTTATGCCACAAAACCCTCTAAATGACACCCCACACTTTTATGTGTCATACTGCAGGTATCCCCCAGGTACCACACAGTTCAAAAATAAAAATATTTAAACATTAGACCTACCTAAGTTACCTTCATAATCCTTCCTTCCATTTTCCTTCTTTTATTTCCTGTTCATTTTTAGGTAATAAAACATAACGATGCAATCCTAAATGCAACCTTTTCAACGGCTAAGAAACATAATGGAAACAATAATAATTAACAAATGATAGATTTACTTTGAGTAGCCTGTGACCAGAACCTTACACGCATGGAGAAAAAAGTTACACAATCATACTAATCGCACTTACAATTTGTACTAGAGTGTTATTTTTTTAAATAAAAGTCTGTATACTAGTAGGTGACTATTGTCTCGGTTCCATAGAATAAGATGATATCTGATGTCACAAAATAAAGAAAATCCATACCACGGAGGTCATTGGGTACCTTAGTATGGAAACCATACCCATGGCGGACACAAGCGAAATATAGCAGAGTGTATTAATATACGAGTATGGCATATTAATGTAAGCCGCGGGAATCTCTGAAAATTCAAATTTTATAAACTAAACTTATAAGGTAAATAAAACGCTAATTCATTAAAATATTTTATTCAATTTGATCCACATCGAGCAATAGATCATTTATAAAGGCAGCGGATGCGTCTGTTGCTTCCTGATGTCAGGCCCAAGACAAACAATAAACTATGCTAGCGATAACATATTCCGTTTTGTGTTGGGTTTAACAGAATATATGTATAGTACTGTTCCATTCGGATATGACGTGACTGGATTCGTGAATCTTGAAACTTCTTCATCATCATATCAGTCTAGAACATAGGCCTCCCCCAAGTGTCGCCACAACAACCAATACTGTGTTCCCGCGACCTGCACCAGGACATCGGTCCACCTTGTGGAAGGCCTTCCAACGTTACGTCTTCCGGTACGCGGTCGCCACTCCAGAACTTTTCGACCCCATCGAACACCTGTTCTGCGAGCAGGGCACATTGCTCTCTCACTGCCACTTTAGTTTGGCGATCCTTTGGGCTATGTCGGTAACCTTGATTCTCTAGCGGATATCATCTCAAGCAAGGAAACTCCAAGCATTTCCCTCTCCATTGCTCATACAGGCTGACGTCCGGCATGTCCTCGGTATAGTGCTACGTGACGAAAATCCAAAAGCAAATAACCAGTGTCCATGAAACACTATAGTCAAACAATAGATAAAAAAACTTTTTACAAAAAAAAACCGACTTCCAAAAACAAAACACTACAAAGTAAAAATAACTTTAATTTCGGAAGTCGGTGTTTTTGGTTATTTTGTTTTTGAACACCGACTTCTGAAATTAAAGTTATTTTACCTTTACATCAAAATTAAAACTGCCCTGAAACTTAAAAAAGTCGGCTACATATTTTTTTCTGCTTTATAAAGCGTTTGTACTTAGCACTTATTGGAGTAGGTATTCAGCTAAATGCTTCACGTTTGTCGACTTAAATGCGGGCGGGGACACTTTTGAGTAAAAGTCATAATTCGAGGTTTGGCTCTCGCCTGTTTCCTTCTCCAATATTGAACCAATTTAAAAGATATTTCATAAACTGAATAAGAAGGATATGGAAATTTTTCAAATAAGTACACTATAATAGGGCTCTATTAACAGCGGTCTATCAGACAATTTTGAGCATTTTTTGAGGTTTCTAGTGCTTATACTGATAATATATCACCAAAATTAAAAAATAGAGGCACTGTAAATATCCTTTTTATTCAGTTTATGAAATATCTTTTAAGGGCGTATATTTAAAATTTATGTTTGCTCCAAAGCGCCGAGGGGCACCGTGCACCCGACGTGGTCCCCGCATGCATCCACATGGAAAGTTCGAAATATCGAACCTAGCGCCAAAACATCAAATCAATCCAAACCGCCAACTGATTCAGTGTTGCTCGCACACCAACATCATAAGTTTCTGCTGTCAAAATATTAACAAAAAGCAGCACTCTTATAAACAGTGGTTAGACGTAGAATAAAGTAAAATATTGAACGCAGACAAATAATTATTTATTACAAGATTAATTTTTTCAATCGTTAGTAAATTATATCATGTCTTGTATGTCCCCAAATTATTTTGAAAACTACATATTCAGTAGATTTTTAAGCACATGGCCACAATTGTGCGATAGAGATAACACTAGAGATTTTTTAGCACTCGGAAGCTATGGAGTAGATCAGTTGTAAAAAAATCATCTAATCATAATTTAACTATGTTATGGAAACGAATGAAATTATAAGAAGTTAATTTGTTTCTTTTTTGCCGTAGATTCGAACACGTACACTCTTTCTCAGAAAACGTGCATTTTTCAGAGATGGTTTTTTACCAGTGAAAAAAATTGTTTCCATAAATATATTTTAACTCTTTATCATATAACGTTAGATAAATACTATAGTTAACCAAGACCCAAGAACCTAAATCTGATGCAACGACCTTTTTAGTAAATTTCCGATGGAGTTTACATGAGCGCCGCTGCTATTACATGCGGCACGCCGCCGTTGTTATATGTGTAATGTCCAACAATACGGGTTCCGCCAAAATCGGTCAACAAAGGATATTCTAGCGTATGCCATTCACATTTGGATTGAGGCCATCGAGAAGCACGGGGAGAAACTAGCGGTATACCTTGATATCTCAAAGGCATTCGACAGGGTCTGGCACGATAGGCTTATTATTATAGTAAGCTTCCTTCCTTCGGTCTGATTGGATTGCAGATTTTCTTAGGGATCGGTGTATCTGGGTGGTCATATGTGACTGCTCGTCCGGACTGCTGGATATTAATGCCGGAGTTCCTCAGAGGTCGGTGCTCTCAGCAACATTGTTCCTATTGCATATTAATGATCTGCTAAAACCCGGTACCTTGGTACGTGTCCGACATACGAGCTCGTGGGTCGCAGATCCGGTTTCTCCCACTCCATCACATCTCACAATTCCACCCAGCTTCATCTTTCCGAGGTGTAACCGTGCTGATAACCAACAAACTTGAGCTTCTTGGTGTTACGTTAACATCTACCCTCAATTTTGGACCTTTCATAGAGGTAAAGGCCCAAGTGGCTGCCAGAAAGTTGGGATCTTAGCAAAGGTGAGACGATTCTTCACGCCGAAACAGCGGCTCAAACTCTATCAAGCGCAAGTTCGATCGTGTATGGAGTAGTAGGACTCCATACACGATCGAACTTACAAGTCTCATTTTTGGGACGAATCTACCAGATACAAGCTTGATGCCCTTGATGGTGGTCTTAATTGTATTTTGTAATTTGTATTCAAAATTAAAATAGCTGAAATACTGTATTTTTTTACATTTCAAATACTTAAAGATATTTTATATTTCTTATTTAAGTACTTGCGAGATAGTATTTTGTAATTTGTATCTGGCGGCCAGAGTGGAGCCATTGGCTCCACCTGACGCCACTGATTGAAACGAAAATAAACCATAAGAACATAAAATATAGTTTTAAATCAGTGGCGTCGGGTGAAACCATTGGTTACACTCCGGCCGCTAGAGGTTAAAGAAAAGTATGCATTTTGCATTTTGAGCCCTGGACTGGAATAATGAGAGATAAAGACTTACCAAATATCAGGAGGTTAGAATTATGAGGAAGTAAAATTGAAGCTAACAACTATCACCACATAATATTGATTAAGATTCATAATATTAGTAGGATAACATAATTTATCAATTACTAGTACTACTTCGCCCGCGACTTCGTTCGCGCGGGTTTAGTTAGAAGTCCACGAACTTTATTTCCCATCTAATCTCATATATGAAAATTATTTATTAATAGACTAAACGTAGGGAAGTTCGTTCAATCACAAGATTTTTCTTATTTAGAGTATTTTTGAAACCGTCGTGACTTTTAAACGAAAGGTTTGAAAAAAAGCGGTCATTGTGACTTAAACATAATAGTTAGAAACATACGCCTGTGAATTTTTTGTAGATATTAATGACCTCTATAAAACTGTAGTACATCACTTTGCTCTGTTGTCAATAGTTTCCACAGCGTACGCGATATAAGGATCTTTTTTGGTATTTTTTTTTTCACACCTTGGGTACATTATCGAAGTTTTCATACAGATCCCTAACTTTATTTAAATATTCTATAGCCCATGTTCATCAGGGATACTGTAGGATTCTAATGGTGAAAGAATTTTTTAAATCGGTCCAGGAGTTTCGGAGCCTATTTAATTCAAACAAACAAACAAACAAATCTTTCCTCTTTATAATATTAGTGTAGATTTCTGGAACTTCTGAAACTTACGCAGACAAGTCGGGAGAAAAAGCTAGTATTAGTATTAGTATTAGTATTAGCATTTCAAACTCGACTCCATTTCATCTCTAGGCTTGTAACCTTTTCCCACCGAGGGTGTCCCCACGTTGCCGTCGTGGTGGGGCTTGTGTGTCTCAGTGATCTTGGAGCTCTGCCGGTAGAGTTACTCATGCCGGAAAGGTTCAAGTGAGAGACCAGACAAAGAGGGACACGAGAAGGGCACACCGTTCGAAAACCCGAACACAGCTCAGTGTTCGGGTTTTCGGTCGGTGTGCGTCTCATAGGAAGGAATCTTGCTCACTGTTCTCTGGTACGCGTCTGCTCATCAGACGTGACTGTGAGGACAGTGAGCAGGTAAGAAGAGAAAGGAGAAGGCAGGAGAGAGGAGGAGATAGGGACCATACCCTTTAAAGGAACAAAAAATCATGAAAAAGACAGATGTAAAAAATCTACCCCAGGGCGGTACCAGCTGCTCAGCAGCTGGAGAATCCGCCACGTCTCCTCTGGAGGCGTCATGCCCCTCGTATTCAGGGGGGGCAACATATGTCTTCCGATTGCCAGTGGCAACAAGAGCCGAGGAGGCTCCCGATCCGTAGGTTCCTTTCAGGAAATGATCGGTTTTAATTTTAATAAAAATAATACCCCCGATAAGGTGTCGGGTGCACGTAGCGCAGAGGCTCCTTCCACGAAATTGTGGAGGAAGGGTTCGCTTGAGCGTCGAGGCGATGCGGGGTCAGACTCTGACTCCGTGTCTGGTGTCAGCTCGGCGAGCGCTAGACGCGAGGGAGTGGGGGCTGCTGCGGAGAACTCCAAATTCTTCCGTAAGCGGCCCAGGCCGGAGGATGACCAGGGGCCTCAGCCCGAAAGATCTCCACTAGTTTGCGAGGTAAGGGCCGAAAAGGAGGCAAGGGAAGGGGGCTTGCTTCCCAGGAGGCTGCCCAGCAAGTTGAGAAGCTCGCCGAGGAAAGGCGACTTAGCGAGTACTCGCAGGGCTCCTCTCTCGGGGTCTTCCGGAAGTGAACCAGAAGTCGCTGGTGGCTCCGAACAGGAGCGGAAGGCTAGATTTGCGCAGGCCGTGGAGGCTGCCGTCCGCAATGTGGCCGTGAAGAGGTCGCAAGCCTCCAAAAACAAGGCCATAAGCGCGGCTGCGGCCTCTATTTTGGCGGCAGCGGAGGCCAACTTTCGCGGGCCCCCGTCGGACGAAATGTCCAAGTTGCGGGCGGAGGTCGCCCGCTTAGCGGCTGCCATGGAGCTTCTCCAAAAGGAGAATGTGAGCAGATCTGGCCGGGCTCCGAGGAGCCGGCACGAAGGAGGCACCTCAAGGGGGGCGCAAGCAAGGGCAAGGCCAGCCCGCGCCTGAGAAGAACCAGTTTCTTAGCCAGGTGATGAACCTTGTGCGGCAGGAGTTGGGTCCAATCCGGGAACGGTTCTCCGTCCTGGAGGGCATCGTTCTGCGCCCCCCACTGGTGACGAGCCAAAAAGCGTCCAGCCAGTCAAAGGCGGCCACGTATGCAACCGCCGTGGCTGCCAAACCGGGACCGTCCAGTCAGGCCAACCGAAAGGCCGGACCAGCACCCGCGAAGCCAAAGAAAGGTGGAGCGGTGGCACAGGCGGCGAAGGCTTCAATACCAGCGGTGCAACGGTTGCCCCCACCTTCAAACTCACCTGCGGCCGAAGCCGGATGGCAAGTGGTCGGGGAGAAGAAGAAAGCGGGCAAGGCAGCCAGGGCGGCCAAGAAACGACAGAGAAAGCTGTAGCGCAAAGTCGAAAGCATCGCGGCTAGGCTCCGCGCCCCGAAGACCGCCGCTGTGGTGATGAAACTACAGCCGGACGCGGAGAAGAGGGGCGTGACTTACCGCGATATCATCCTTAAGGCAAAGGAGGCGGTGGACCTAAAGGAACTCGGTATCACAGGTTGCGGCGATAAGTTCCCTCTTTGAGGAGTGGCTAAAGCGGCGCCACGGCGTTCTTACCTGCCGCTTGACGCAGGTACTCACCGGACACGGTTGTTTCGGGAGGTACCTGTTTCGGATTCGGCGGGAGAATACGCCCGGGTGTCAACACTGCGAGGATCGCCCAGAGGACACGGTGGAGCATACGGTGGAGGTCTGCCCTGCTTGGGCGGAGCACCGCCGTGTCCTCGTCGGGGCGATCGGCGGCGGCGATCTCTCACGTCCGGCCCTGGTTCAGGCTATGGTCCGGAGCGAGGAGACATGGGAAGCGGTCACCTCACGGGGCCCGCTAAGGCCAGTGCCTGCTGGGGTTTTGGACTTCGTTCGAAAGAGGCACCGTACCCTGGAAAGCAAAGGGCACTAGGAGGAACACGGATGGGTTTTAGTCAGTAAGAGTCTGACACTCCCTCCTGCTTCACCCAAAGCAGGAGGAGTCATTTGATGATTTCCCATACTTAAAAAAAAAAAAAAAAAAAAAGGCTTGTAACCTTTGACATTTTATAAAATTCTTGACACATTGATGTTCGACGTATATAAATCCTAAAACGAAAACATTTATTTTAGCGTGTGTCTTGAGATAAAATGTGAAATTAACGTTGTAAAAACAGACACTCCAATATAGAAAATAAAATGTTTACCCAATATTGCTTTGTGATATGAAAACTTTAGAGGATTCTTTACGTGTATGCAAATGAAGGAGATGACTTGGAGTCACTATTTTCTTCAAGCCGTAGGTACTAATTTCTTGGAAAACGCATCCATTGTCGCCTTCCGGTAAGAACTACCAACGACGTTGTAATTTATTTATTATATACTTTATTTTACACCGATAATAATATAATCCTGCTATTTTAAAGCCGTTTTAATTGTCAATGGACAGGCAGGGGCCAATAGTTCTTCTATAGTCAAAGATTATTAGCCACTAAAACAGCCAAACCCTTAGCGTTTCATCTTTTGTTTCCATATTCTTTAATAGTCCTGCTCCAACCGGGGATTGTCTTTGGCTATACTTTCACAGTGCATGCAGGGATAATCGTCGGTTGGTGTCCCATTCCATTTGAAATATCTAAAGAGGCCTCTGCGAATCGGCTTCGGCCCCTTATACGCCTACCAAAGGACCGGGTCTCTAGGAACCCGAGAAAGTAAAAAATAATAATAATACAAACTAAAACACATAAGCACAATGGGCGGCCTTATCGCATTCCGCGATCTCTTCCAGGCAACGTGGAATGGAAAGTAATTGCCTGGACATAAAATGGGGTTGTCATCGGTGCGACACTACTCAATCATAATATATATACATAGATAAATATATAATTTTAACAACATATCTTAACAATAAATAAATGCCAAACATATCACAGCGACAGGTAATGGGGAGCATTACCTGTCGCTGTGATATGTTTGGCATTTATTTTCACGAGTCTTTTGAATACCGGTAACGATTGCGCGCGTCTTTTTGGGACCGGCAAAGCATTCCATAAACGAGCAGCCTGGACTGTAAAGGATTTATCAATAAAATTTGTGGAATGCATTGGCATTTTAAGTCGTAAATCATCTGATGACCTCAAAAATCTAGCGTGGGAATTACATAGAAACTGAAAACGATTTTTGAGATAAAGAGGGGAAGAAGGGGAAAAGAGCACATTGTATAAAAGGGAAAGAATATGAGCATTCCGGCGAAGGTGAATTGGCAACCACTTGAGCTTCGCACGGAATTCGGAAACATGGTCATATTTACGTAAACCGAATATGAACCTAATACAAAAATTTTGAAGCCGCTCAAGTTTGTCGAGTTATTCTTGAGTAAGATCAAGATAGCTGGCATTAGCATAATCAAGGATGGGAAGAAGAAGTGACTGTGCAAGCGCAATCTTGGTGGCAGTCGGAAGAAAATTACGCAGTCTCCTCAACGATGCAGCAGATGCAAATAACTTGCGGCTAACTTCTTGTAGCTGGGCAGTTCATGAGAAGTGCCTGTCAAATATTATCCCCAAGTTCTTAACTTTCTCGGAGTAAGGAATAACTGTGTTGTCGAAAACAACTTGGGGAAGAGTTGCCCAGTCGATCCTTGAAACCATCCTGGAACTGCCCACAACGATAACCTGCGTCTTTATGGGGTTGACCATTAGTCCATACCGCATGCTCCATTGGCAAATAGGTACGAGCCAGATCACGGTTAATGGTGAAGATGGTTTAGGTCAGGTTCCCAAGAGGAGCTCGCGAGTAAATTTATAGATCGTCTGCATAAAGATGGTAGGAAGAAGTTAGTTCATTGGAAATTGAGTGTATAAAAATTGCGAAAAGTAAAAGGGATAAATACGCCACCCTGTGGTACCCCGGCAGAAGTACTATACCATGAGGACGATGTCTGTCCGATACATATACGTTGCCGGCGATCAAACAGGTAACTACGGAACCAGTCAATCACCGATGGAGATACATTAAGAGAGCGTAGAATGCCAAGCTAAACATCGAAATCAACAGTATTAAAAGCATTACTGAAATCGAGCAATGCCAAGACCGTTAGATTACTGCTTTCCATGGCTGACCTTATATCTTCAGTAACGTTCAGAAGGGCTGTCAAATTCAAAGCATTTTATTTCAAATAAACAATTCACAGGCACTTTTGAAACGTCAAGGTCGGTCAGTCAAAAACATGGAAGCTATTTGCACGTTCCAAAACGTAGATCTCTATGGAGAAGAACGTGCCAGAAACTCCACGGACACTCTTTTAAATCATGTTCTGTTTTACAAAATTCCAAGTTACATATACTTGTTGCTTCTGCATGTGAGGACAATGCAAAGGAAAAAAATAAAGGCTTATTATAAGAATTTAAAATATAAAGATTAAAATAAGCCAATGGCAGTTAAGAGATGACCAGTCTCAACCGACGGCGCCTGTTCACGAACATGACGCGTGTATCGGCACCTTTCAGCTCAACCATTTCGAAGGGAACCGAATGATCAAACCCACGCGCCGCTATCAGCGAGACATTTGAGTGAGCATGACATGCTCTCAACCACCATGCTCGTTCATGTCCAACAAGTAAAACTATAACTACTCATATAAAATGTAAATGGTTTCATGGTACGCTGTACTGGTGGAACTGGGCTCCGATTTGAAAAAAAGTGACGCAGATCCTGCTTGCAAAAGGTCCACGGAGCATCTGAAGAACTAAACAAACGAGAGAGATGCAAATACTTTTGCAAGGCAAAAGATGAGATGAAGATAATAAGAGACTAGTTTGGAATAATAAAACGTAACTGCCAAAATAAATTATTGGATTTGATAACATAAAAGTATTATTAAATTAAAATCTGTTCAGTTGAAACCTCGATAATGTTATTTAATCTATTTTTCATAGGACCAATATAAAGCGTTGCGTCCTGTAGCTAAAAAAAGTAAAAAGATATTTCGAACTTTGTATTTTTTTCTATCGAGAAAATGTCTTCGTATCGTGTATTCCTTCAGTTGAATACTAGATCATAAAAAAACATTTACCACAATTTCGCATTCCTGTTCCAGGAACCTAACAAGATACGTTAAAACGAAAACCTGTATCTGTTAGATAGACCTGTATCTGTTTTGCCGGTTTTTAGCAAAGTGTTTGAAAAAGTAATGCTCAATCAGATGCTCAATCATTTTAACATCAATAAAATTTTACACGATCAACAGTATGGTTTTACCAGGGGTCGTTGTACGACTGACGCTGGTGCCACGTTGTTAAAACACATATACTCAGCGTGGGAAGAGGCACAAGATGCCATAGGAATCTTTTGTGACCTCTCCAAGGCATTTGATTGTGTAAATCATGAAACCTTGCTCCTAAAGCTAGGACATTACGGACTAAGTAAACTTGCACTCAGTCTAATAAAATCTTACTTAAATGATAGACAGCAGCAAGTTCAAATAAATGGTGTCAATTCACGGGGTTTAAAAGTCAAAATGGGGGTACCTCAAGGCTCTATTTTGGGTCCTTTCCTCTTTCTAGTATATATTAATGATCTACCCCATCTTTTAAAAAATCACCCTCATATGGTATTATTTGCTGACGATACGTCCTTAATTTTTAAGATAGATAGACGTTCCATAAATCTTGACGACGTAAATAACGCCCTACAGCAGGTCCAAAATTGGTTTACTGCTAATAATTTAGTATTAAATGGGAAAAAAACTAAATGCATCAGATTTGCCTTACCGAACGTTAAAAGAAATGATTGCGACATAGTATTGAACAAGGAGAAACTTGAATTCGTCGAAAACACGGTTTTCCTGGGGATTACGCTTGACTCAAGGCTACAATGGGGTCCTCATTTAACATCTCTTGCGGGACGGCTAAGTTCAGCAGCATACGCTGTCAGAAAAATCCGTCAATTTACCGATATAGATACCGCGAGGCTGGTCTATTTTAGTTACTTTCATAGTATCATGTCTTACGGTATCTTATTATGGGGACGTGCTGCAGACATCGAGTCTATATTTATCCTGCAGAAAAGAGCCATCAGAGCCATTTACAATCTCCGTCGGCGTGATTCCCTAAGAGAACTGTTTAAGGATATCAACATCATGACGGTACCTTGTCAATACATTTACGAAAATATTATGTATGTTCGGAAAAATCTTCATCTCTTTAGCAAGATTAGTGACAGGCATAATTTTAATACTAGAAATAGGAACAAATTAGATCAACCCCGATTCAGATTGGCCAAAGTACACACTTCTTTTATGGGGTACTGTATTAAATTTTATAATAAAATACCAGTTGATATTCTCGAACTGAATGAGAGAAAATTTAAAGCATGCATAAAACGCACACTATGTAGGCAAGCGTATTATAAACTGGAAGATTATATCCTCGATAAAAACGCTTGGCTAAATGCTGGTCCTGCTCCACAGTCACAGCTGCTTAGGTCCACTTTTTAGGTTTTTATGTTTTCATATTTGGAAGAGATGCTCGCTCCTTTTAGAGGTTCTTACATTATTTCGTTTATTTATTCTTATATACATACAAATTATATTATTATATTAATTACTTATTTATTCTTTTTGATGTAAGAACTTAATCGTTCTCTTTATTAATTTATTTTTCATTATTTGGTCATTGACAACCATAGTTTTGTGTAAAGTAGAAGCATATTTTTCAAATTTTGTAAATGTGAGTACCATGAAACCATTTACATTTTATGTGAGTAGTTATAGTTTTACTTGTTGGACTTGAACGAGCATGGTGGTTGAGAGCATGTCATGCTCACTCAAATGTCTCGCTGATGGCGGCGCGTGGGTTTGATCATTCGGTTCCCTTCGAAATGGTTGAGCTGAAGGGTGCCGATACACGCGTCATGTTCGTGAACAGGCGCCGTCGGTTGAGACTGGTCATCTCTTAACTGCCATTGGCTTATTTTAATCTTTATATTTAAAATTCTTATAATAAGCCCTTTTTTTTTCTTTGCATTGTCCTCACATGCAGAAGCAACAAGTATATGTAACTTGGAATTTTGTAAAACAGAACATGATTTAAAAGAGTGTCCGTGGAGTTTCTTGCACGTTCTTCTCCATAGAGATCTACGCTTTGGAACGTGCAAATAGCTTCCATGTTTTTGACTGACCGACCTTGACGTTTCAAAAGTGCCTGTGAATGGTTTATTTGAAATAAAATGCTTTGAATTTGAATTGAATTTGAATTTGAAAAACGGCCTTATACTGATTGAATGACCTTAAGTCGGTCGAATATTGGAGGAGGAAACGGGCAAGCCAAACCTCGCATAATGACTTTTTACCCAAGTCTCTCCAACCACGGAGAATCTCAGAATCAATCTGCTTACATATGTACTTTCAACGAGTGTGAATCATCATTATCATCTTCCTGACCTTGTCACGTGTTACTTGAATTCGGCGAAACATGTTTTTTTCTTCCATTTCATTCAGACAAGTTTTAATAAGACTAAAATATATTCAATGAGTTATTTTTCCAGAAATTAACGGAACTAGTAGTTAGGCACAACCTGCTATTCAAAGCTGCATATTTTGCGAGAAAGTACCTAAGTGCAAGGTTGCCAATTATAATTATTTATAAACTTATTCCAAGTATGTAAGATTGGCAACGGAAGTAGGTTTACCTAATTGAAAAGGATATGGTGGAACTGTTCATTGTGAAAAATTCGGCCAAGTCGGAGCCGAAAAACTCTCACTAAGGTTTGAGCGAGTCCGAGCCGGACTCGCTCAAACCTTAGTGAGAGTTTTTTAACGTAATCGATCGAGTTAACGTAAGCGTTCGCTGTCAATTTGTTTAGAAAAAATAAGGTTTTCAGTTACTGTCAAGACAGCGCTAATTTTGCGCAGTTTTTACAATATGAAGAAACAATCAAAACACCGACTTGTGTAATTAAATTTATTTGTAAAAAAAAACGACTCCTGAAAACAAAACACTACAAAGTAAAAAAAAACTTTAATTTCGGAAGTCGGTGCTTTTAGTTACTTTGTTTTTGAACACCGACTTCCGAAATTAAAGTTATTAAAGCTATCAATTATTGAAGAGTTCCGTTGCCTACCGGCAAAGTTCTTCATCAGATCTTCACCAAATCCAAAGCAGCTTCAGCTTCGGTTTGCTGGCCGGCTCCGCCGGTCAGCCTCAGCCGCGGTGGTGGGCCTTCAAACCACCTGCTCCGCAGCTCGCGGGTCGCCTCGCCCCTCCGTGCCTATGCGGGCTTAAATTACACTCTAAGGGTAGGGCAGGAAAGACTGCGTGGAGTCATTTTACAGCGATTCACTAATTTTTTAGCATACACCTTGATTTTTTAGATCATATTTTAATTTTTATTAATGGTTAAAATGCTATTTAATAGAAATGGCAATATGCGTAGTAACATTATTTCGAATGAAATTCTTACGTTTGAAAAGTTTGTTAAATAAATAAATGTGATCATGACATTCATTGAATTGTGTTTCTGTGAAATTGGTTTCATTCAAGTAAATAGTCTTTGAAACAATAATATTCGACATAAAATTACAAGAACCAAATATAATGTGAAACATTTTCTGCGAAACGAAATTCTATCAAATTTCTGTCTGCGAAACAAGGGTACACCCTGTAAAATGTGTAATTTTACCGTTACCTCTCATCCCTAATAATAGGGGAGGCTAAGAGGGTAAATAGGGATTTATTCGAGGGTCGTGGGGACCTATTGGATTGAGAAGGTTAGATGCTAAAAAGAAAAAAGTTATGTGAAGGATACCCTTTCACTGGGGACATTGTACAGGTTTTCAAAAATGTAAATAAAAACAGTCATTAAAAAATACTCGAGCGCGTCAGATATTAATAGCGTATGCGCCCCACATCTTTCTGATATAGGAAAAATATTAATCTGCCGGTTTGCATGGTGGGGGTGACCGTACGAAGGGATAGAAAATAGGAAAAGCAGTAACTTAACGAGCGCGTTAGTTTATATATACAAACGCTTCATCATGATACTACTACTAACACACTAATGCGACGTACTGATCCATAATCTGACAATTATGTGAAGGAATTTCTTTAATCAAAAGGTTTAAAAAAATAAACAAAATAAATACAAAATGTAAAGGTAAAATTATATCCTGTATTTAGAAAAAATAGTATAAGAAAACAATTAACGAATATTTTCAAACTTCATCGTCAGTGGAATCATCTTCTTATGCGAAGTTCGATTCGA